>JAUPFT010000006.1:10911250-12225000 GCA_036936625.1 Parnassius smintheus behrii
TGTTTGATAAAAATGTAATTAAAAAAGGTAAAATTATTAATTTCGACATTGACGTAAGTCTGTCAAAGTAAATCTTGTTGATATCAATATAGGCAAAGATCGAATGACCATACAGCCAACTCATACTCAAAGTTTTACAATAACTTATTTGCTTACAAAAAATTTTCAATAAAATTAATTTGTTTACTTTCAAGACCTACTGTTAATTTTTCTATTTGTTTGTAATATCGATCTGTGCTACTGTTTGTAATATTATTAGCCTATACTACTTTTTGCAGTAACTTGTGTACGTATGAAGTGTAACTATGTACTACTGATAGTTTAGTTGCGTTTTTGATCGATCGATCTTCTGGTAACGCTGGTTGGTGAAGGAGAACTAGTTCGTTTTTGCTTATTTATATTATTTATCTACGAGTATATATTTATATATTCCTCAGTGCTATTCTTGTATCCAAAACGTGGCTCAAACCATGTTTACCTTCTACCTGCTATTCACTACCAGGATTCAATCTTATTCCAAATGACCGAGTAGGCCAGAGTGGTGGTGGGGTAGCAATTTACCTTGGATATGATATTCCTTTTAAGATTATTAAATTGTCTACTCATGCACCCTTGTCTAATGAAGCTAAACATCTCTTGTTGGAAATTATATTATCTAACACCAAAATCCTACTAGGCGTCTTTTATAGCCCATCCCTCCATGTAAATTATTTCCCTTCATTTGAGAAAACACTTGAAGATCTGACTCCTCTATACAATCATATTATTTTTATGGGCGATTTTAACACTTGCATGTTAATGAATAATCACCGCACTAAAACGCTGCGCTCTATTACTGACTCGTGTAATTTACATATTCTGCCACTTAATGCTACACACACCTTGCCTAACTGTATTTCATCCCTGTTAGATCTTATCATAGTTTCATCTACTGATCACGTGTCAAGGCATGGTCAATGTGCAGCTGTGGCATTCTCTCATCATGACCTCATCTTTCTTTCATATAAAATATGTACTCCCAAATTTCGAGGCAAGGTACTGATGCTACGGAATTTTAGTGGGATGAATATAGAACGTTTACAAGATGATTCCCGGAATGCTAACTGGTCTGCTGTATACTTTGCAGATTCTATAGACTTAAAAGTGGAAACATTTAATTACATTTTGATTGACCTTCATGACACCCATGCACCAATCAGACCAGTTAAAGTTAAACACACCCCTGCGCCTTGGCTAACAGACGATATTAAATCACTGTTAAATAAGAAAAATAAAGCTAGGCTTATTTATAACAGTGATAAATCGGACCACAATAGAGACAAGTATAGGAGCATACGGAATCGCTGCAATACAATCTGTAGAGACGCACAACAACGCCATGTTCAAAGATCAGTCGAGAACGGAGACCCTGCAAAAATTTGGAAGTTTCTCAGATCTACAGGAGTTGGAAAATCTAAAGAATCTACTATTTCGAATGAAGACGTTAACATTGAATCATTAAATCAACATTTCTCATTTACCTCTTCGTTTTCAAACGATAATATAAAATCATATACTTTAAACAATCTGTCCAAAGCATCAACTCCTAATTTCTCGCCGTTCACCTTCAATCAATTTTCCGACTGTGATGTTAAAAAGAGCGTTTTGTCCATATCGTCAAATGCCATCGGATGTGATGAAATTAGCCGTAAAATGATCGTCCCCCTGATTGACATTATTCTCCCTATCTTAACTCATATTTTCAATTACTCCATATCCTCTGAATCCTTTCCTCGAATTTGGAAGGAAGCAAATATCATTCCTCTTCCTAAAAAGAAGAACCCCTGTTCTCCCTCAGATTATCGACCTATATCTATCCTTCCATTCCTTTCAAAAGTACTTTAACGTTTAGTCTTTGCACAACTTAACCTCTTCCTAAATAAAAACTCCCTTCTTGACTCCTTTCAATCGGGGTTCAGACTTGGTCATAGTACGGTTACAGCGTTACTTAAAATCACAGATGATATTCGCTGGGGTATGGACCAAAAGCAGCTCACGTTACTTACGCTACTGGATTTAAGTAACGCTTTTAACACCGTCGATTTTGATGTATTGCTGAGTCTGCTACGCTCTATTAACATATCTCCAGCGGCAATTGAATGGTTTCAAAGCTATTTTCGTGGCCGCCGGCAGCGGGTTATGGTAGGGGGTGCCACATCTTCGTGGTGTGAACTGACTGCTGGTGTACCACAAGGTGGCCTGTTGTCTCCTTTCCTTTTTTCTGTGTTTATTAATTCTGTTACTTCACGAATTTCTTCTCTCTACCATTTGTATGCAGATGATCTTCAAGTTTACTTCCATACATCACTCCAGAACCTTCCCAATGCCATCAATGACACTAATATGAATCTTGCTGCAATACATGATTGGAGCAGGTCGTTCGGGCTCAATTTAAATCCCAATAAGACCCAAGCCATTATTGTTGGAAATAGTACTGTAATTTCCAGAATTTGTTGGGATAACCTACCACCTATTGTTATTGATGGTGTTGTGATACCTTTTAGCATATCTGTAAAAGACCTGGGATTACACATTGATCAAAATCTTTCTTAGTCCCTACATATTAAAGAGTCCAGTAGAAAGATGTTCGCGGCATCATCTTCCTTACGACGTTTGCGTAACTCATTACCGATTCCTACTAGAATTTTACTGGCACAGTCCTTGTTACTCCCTATCCTTGATTATGCTGATGTATGCTATTCTAATCATACTGAGGATCAATTAAATAAACTTGAGCGTCTTCAGAATTTCGCTATTAGGTTCATATTTGGCCTCCGCAAATATGATCATGTTTCTGAGTTTCGTACTAAGCTCAAGTGGCTTCCTATCAGACTTCGTGGGAATACTCACATTCTATCTCAACTGTACTGTGTACTATTTGATCCTAAAACACCGAAGTATTTAAAGGAAAAATTTGGGTTTGCGGGTGCAGATAAAGATCATTCCAGATTATCCGATAAACTTATTTTGCGAATGCCTGCTTACAATTCAAAATTTTTTAATTCTTCCTTTTGTGTCAAAGTTTCAGTTCAAAAAGGGTTGAGTCTGTTTTTAAAGAAAGGTTGAAATTTAGAATCGTTTGGCAGGAATTTGGAGGAGTATTGTGTTTTATTTGGTGGAGGTTTGGTCCCCGATTATAAAAATACCACTCCCATTAAAAGGTAATGCACTGTTCTTGAGAAAAATCAGAAAGAATATCCCATTGATCTGACCTCAAAATCATAACTCAAAATGAATTAGAGAGCGAGGCAGGGGAGTTGTAGGGTCGCCCACCCATTTCAACATCTGCAAAATTTATAAAAAAACTAACATTTTTTATAAATTTTTAAAACTTTAATTTTGAGGTTATGTTTTTGTAATGTTTTTGACTATAAACCTGATTAATGGGGAGAGAGAGTTGGAGGAGGGAAGCACCACATAACGAAGTCGAGGGAACTCCTACTCCTACTTCTAAGTGGTTTACAAAGAAATAACCACGAAGGGAATGGCTTCTAACCTAACCTGCCCGAGTCGGGGTGCCTAAGTCCCGAGCTCGCTTCGCTCGCTCTTGCACTCAACAAAACACCAAAATATTAGCTTTACAATGACTTCAAATTATAAACATAATATATAATACAATAATAACCACACTACATGCCTATCTTCAGCAGTGGACTTGTGAAGGGGGGCTGTAACGATGATGATGATGATGAACCACACTACGGCTCGCACAGGTGCCTGCGATTTACTACAACGGCCGGGGTTGCTCTCTCTCCGCACCTACGGCTTTACAAAAACATTTTAGGAGTAGGGCAGACAAGACTACGTGCATTCGGGGCTGCTGATATAATTTTAGTACAGATTCGATCATATCAGATATCCATAAAATTTGGTTGCCTTTGCTCCCGCCACAGACACAAAATTCTGTATGCCATCCAGCTTTCACAGTAATATCGTATAATTTTTTCTCAGAAAGGCTAGAACCTAGAGCCGTAAAGTTAATTAATAATTAAAAATGTATCATTTACCATACTTTACGTATTTTAGGTTATAATAGTTTTTATTTATTTTTTCGATAACGGTGCATTACCTTTTAATGTGAGTGGTATTATGATAATCGGGGACCAAACCTCTACCAAATAAAACACCATAGTCCCCCAAATTCCTGCCAAACTATTTAGACCGGGAGCTGGTGACAGGTGACGTTCCACGATTTTGTCGTGCATGCCTTTTTAAAGCTTGATAACTAACCCTAAAATATCAAAGATTGTCGGGTGTTTAGCCCCCCCGCGCGTCCTCTTCATAAGGAGAAGCGCTTTTCTTTGTGTAGCGAATTTTCGTGTTTTTCCGTGATAGTATACTGCATGCCATTGTAATATACGGAAGTTCAAGCAAATTGAAGCTCTAATAATTGATGGCATGCACCCCGCAGCGGCCCCAGATGAACAAAGGGTTCTGAAAACCTGAAAAAAATTAAAGGGCAATTCAGTGTTTTCAAATAGCATGCCGATGTAAAGAACGGAAGTTTTTGTAATAAAAACACTCTGAAAAAATTGGCATGAACCCCTCGTATGACCAACGGTGGAAAATTTCCGGAAAACTCTATAAAAATTGAACTCCGATTTTCCGTGATTCCAAACTGCACGCCATGGTCATACGAGGGGTGCATGCCAATTTTTCCAGAGTGTTTTTATTACAAAAACTTCCGTTCTTTACATCGGCATGCAATTTGAAAACTCGGAATTGCCCTTTAATTTTTTTCAGGTTTTCAGAACCCTTTGATCATCTTGGGCCGCTGCGGGGTGCATGCCATCAATTATTAGAGCTTCAATTTGCTTGAACTTCCGTATAGTACAATGGCATGGCGTATACTACCACGGAAAAACACGAAAATTCGCTACACAAAGAAAAGCGCTTTTCCTTATGAAGAGGACGCGCGGGGGGGGGGGGGCTAAAGCCCCGACAATATTTGATATTTTAGGGTTAGCTATCAATCCTTAAAAAGGAATGCACGACAAAATCGTGGAACGTCACCTGTCACCAGCTCCCGGTCTAATTCTAAATCCAACCCTAAAGAAATTCAGGCAGAAGCAGCGAAGCATTTTTGAGGCAGCAGCATGTATGGTGTGTTTGTCGTAGCAAAAGCATTGGATAACTCGATAATTGAGCGGCACGTGAAAAATAATATCGGCGTTTGCTCTAATTTTGTTGTGTCCTGTTGTCCGAACTGCATGTACCTAACTATTAACTAGCTGTGGCACGCACGATGAGTTGTAATGGTGGCGGTTGCTTCGTTTGTCGGCGTTTTAATACTGTGTCGTAAAGTGGAGACTACTGCTGGGTAAAGTGTATAGTACAGTCCCAAGCAGATGGCAGCACCCAACCATTTTCTCTATTGAAATTAGGGTGTTTTTTAATTTCAATAGCCTCGCGTATCATCTTTGGTAGGAAACGGTGCTTTTTTGCGAGGATTTGTGGTTTATCAAATCTGATGTAATGTTGGGGACGATCTTGAACATGTTCACAGACTGCAGACTTCCCGGAGCGTCGGTGCTTTACGTCAGCTATATGTTCTTTCACGCGGGTTTTTATGGATCTTTTTGTTTGACCTATGTAAGAGAGACCACATTCACAATCTAACTTGTACACTCCTGCATCTTGTAGAGGGATATTACACTTGACGGGTGGTAAAAATTGACTAATCTTCTTCGGCGGCTTGTAGTATGTTTTAATGGAAGCTCGCTTCAAGATGTAGCCAACCTTGTCTGTGACTCCTCTGACATATGGTAGTACAGCAGGCACACGCTCGACTGTGGCCGGCTTCACTCGGTCACTGTGACGTAGGCACGGGATCCGAAGCTTGTTGTCTTGCAACACTTGCTTGACATGCTGCAGCTCAGCGGCCAGATGTTTTCTGTCACAGATCCCTCGTGCTCTCTGAAACAAAGATTTACCCACGGTAGCTAACTGTGAAGGATGATGGTGAGGTTCACCATTTAAATATCGGTTGGTATGGGTCTTTTTTCTATACACAGTGTGACCAATAGTGTTATCAATAAATTTATTATTGATAACATACATTTATTATTGATATTAATAAAGTAAATTTAGTTTTATTCAATGTGTAGTGTTCGCGTAAATTTAAGAAATCATTATTCTGTAAATTATTCTAAAATATATAGCTCGGTATATTTTATGTAGATATGATAAAAAGCAATGACGTTTGAAGCGACAGCTGTTTAAATGGTACGGAAACGTTAAGAGTATCGACTGCGAAACTATAGGGATTTGAACTCGAACTTTGAGTGTGTCGAGAACCACTCTTAGCGTTAGCACTTTTAAATTGAAAATAAATTGTAGTCATTCTCGGGAGTATTAGAGACTATCATTGCTACATTTAAAAAAGTTAAGGAAAGGTAATGGCGAAGACAAGGCGTCATCATATTTCATCCCGTGGATGTCAGAATTGGCGAATATAATATATGTTAGAAATATATGATGGCTTCCGATAACCGTGGCCAATAGCCGTGGTAGCTCAGATGGTTAGCGCTCGCTGTACATGTCACAGTACGCAAGCAAACCGGATTTGATTCCCGCCGGCACCAGTGAAATTGTTAATTGCAATTTTAAGTGTCGATTTACCACGTGTACGGTGGTGAAGGAAAACATCGTGAGGAAACCAGCATGTATGAGAAATAAGAAAAAAGAATATTTTGAGTACATGTGAAGTTCGCTATCACACATTGGGGAAGCGTGGCGGACAATTCCTTGCCCTAAAAACGAGCGGAGGCCTGTGCCCAGGAGTGGGACGTATACAGGCTGTAACTTTAACTTTTAACTTTCCCTTAACCATCTTCTTCTGTAACCATCTTTAGACGCCGGATGTAAAATGCGACAGTGAGCAGCATAAAGATGTGAGACGTTTGGATATTATGCGTCTGCCTATAGCCTTGCCAAGCTTATTTCCTTTTCATCTTTCCATGCGCCCGTTGTTCACCACATAGTTTGCTTTATTTGATGTAGATTTATGTCGAGATATTACTTGTACTTGCTGAAACCGTGAACGCATAAAGCGGTGATAATCAAATGTCTTCATAACCTGCAAACACGCTTTTATAACTGTGAATGAAAAGTCAAGATATTTTTAAAACATTACTTTATTCTGAGTTAATAGAGGTTGAAGTATGCAGTAGCACTTAGTGGAGTGGCTGTTTTGAATTAATAATAAGTCTGAATGAGGTTATTTGACCCCAATAGTTAGTATTCCTCAGTTTTTGGACTGCCTCGTTTGCCTAGTGAACGTAAGCACGACTGCTGATCATGTTGTGCTGGGTTCGAACCTCGGTTGGGCCAGAAATCAGCTAACGGATCTATCAATTAAGAAACCCTCAGCAGTTTTACTTCCGTGACAAGGAAAACACGTAAAGCAGTATGCTGCGTTTGATGTATGTCCGGTCGTGCTGGACTGCTCTCACATCGAATAATGAAAGTGAGGGAAAAGAGAGCGCGCCAGTGCACATAAGCCACACTCAAGTACACACTTGCATTATAAGAGGTGTTAGCTAGTCTGCATTGATACCGGCCACCGTGACCGAAATTGGGTCGCCTATGTCACTCCCCAGGCTATATTTAAATTATCATATCTATTCTTGTGTCAGACAGCTGATGTGGTAGCTCTCCAAGAGATGTGGTTGTTGCCACATGATCTGCCTATACTTAGCACGATTGACAGCAACTTTGGGTCTACCGGTACGTCTGCAGTCGATACTGCGGCCGGCTTACTCAGCGGGAGGCCGTATGGAGGGGTGGCGCTGTTATGGCGTAAGTGTGCCTTCGAGTCAGTGAATGTGATTGAGTGTGATAACGAGAGGATCTGCGCGATAAAGCTAAACGTGAGTAATAGATCGTTAGTTATGTTCAGTGTGTATATGCCTACAAACTCATATGATAACCTTTCCGAGTTTACTGCGTGTCTTGGAGCCATTCGCTCTATAATAGAAATAGAGGAGAACAGTGGAGTATCGGCTTTTATATCTTAGGAGACTTCAATGCACACCCTAGTGAATTATTTTATAGTGTAATGTTGGACTTCTGTGTGGATCTTAATTGGATTTGTGTAGATTTAAATATGTGTGCCAGTAATACATATACCTATTGTAGTGAGGCTCACGGTTGTAATAGATGGTTGGATCCCTGCATTGTCACAGAGTCGGCGCGGAATACAATCGTTAGCGTAACGGTTAAATATGACGTGTATTGGTCTGACCACTATCCACTAGTAGTCGCATGTAATCTGGGTAAACTTAAGCCAAAAGCTAAACTGGATATAGAACAACCAATAAATCGTGTTATATGGGGAGAGAGACAGCAGCAGCAAACCCATCAGTACCATGACCTCTGTCATGCTAAGTTAAGACTCATTGAATTTCCACAGGAACTAAGTGCTTGTTGTGATGAGTTCTGTAATAACAAGAATCATCACTTAATCTTAGATAAGTTACATTTAGATATTATAAATATATTGTCAGAGGCAGCTATCCAAACACACAAAGTTAAGTGTCGAAAGAAGGGAGGTTATGTTTTTGGATGGAATAAGCATGTCGCGGGCCCCCACCGGGAGGCGAGGCTGAAATTTAAATTGTGGAATTTAGCCGGGCGGCCAGCTAGTGGTCGAATTTTTCACGATATGTCGGAGGTAAGGAGGAATTTTAAAGCGAAACTTAAATGGTGCCAGGACAGGCAGGAGCAACTTAAAATGGATCGTCTTGCTTCCGACCACTGCTCGAAAAAGTTTAAAAATTTCTGGAAAAACACAAATAAAATGAATATAAGGGCGTGCCTCCCTGTGGACGTTGGTGGTGCTCATGACCATAAAGACATTGCGAATGCTTTTACGAAACAGTTCACCATGCAGTCACTCTTAAGTCCCATGTGTAAGGAGAAGAGCGATAGTGAGACCATCGTGAACGAACGTAATGTTAAGATACCTGCTAAAATGGTGGCTCAGATTATTGAAAGAATGCAGCGTGGGAAGTCTCCGGGTCACGATGGGCTCAGTATTGAACATTTCAAATACGCAGGGATCCATTTATCACGGGTTCTTGCCATGTTTTTTACACTGTGTCTAGGTCAATCGTATTCGCCTGAGGGACTGATGCGAACAAAAGTGGTACCAATTATTAAAAATAAGACAGGTGATGCTTCTGATATTTGCAACTACAGGCCCATCTCACTTGCTACCACCGCGGTGAAAGTACTTGACAGTTTGTTAAATGGTTGCCTCATAAAATATGTAGATGTGCATGATGTCCAGTTCGGATTCAGGGTGGAATTGTCGACGGAAAGTGCAATTCTTACATTGAAGCATACTGTTGGTTATTACACGGCTAGGAGGACGCCGGTATACGCGTGTTTCCTCGACCTATCCAAGGCTTTTGACTCGGTCAATTATGATATACTATGGAGCAAGTTGAGGGACGCAGGCGTGCCGGCGGATTATACTTCTTTGATCGAGTACTGGTACAGTAATAAAAAAAACAGGTGAGATGGGCGGGTACGATATCAGATGAATATAGACTAAAATTTGGTGTCAGACAAGGCGGTTTAAGCTCACCGTTGTTATTTAATTTATATATTAACCAGCTTATCGTGGAACTGGTCAGCACACATGTCGGCTGTCATATTGACGGGACATGTGTTAATAATATAAGCTATGCAGACGATATAGTGCTGCTCAGTCCATCTATAGGCGGCTTAAGAAAATTATTGTCTATTTGCGAGAAATGTGCGGAGGACCACGGCTTGAAGTACAACTCGAAAAAGAGTGAAATTCTTATTTTTACAGCACCGAAACAACCGCCGCGTTGTGTTCCTTCCATATAATAATAATAATACTAGATGACTGATATGCTTCAGGTCAGGCAATACCAGGCCAAGGATTGTGCGCACCGTCAGGATGGCGTTTGCTGGGACAAATGTTAGTTTGTCCCAGCCGGATATAATGCAAAATCTGACGGAGCGCATAGACGACCTGAAGCAAAGAATAGCTGCTTGGGGAAAGCGGATTCGGCGATATACCGAGAGGTCGACACGGTTCAACCAGAATCGTCTCTTCCAGAGTGATCAGAAGAGGCTCTATAAATCATTGGAGCGACCAATAGTAAGTGGAACGGGCCCTGCACCAAATCAGGCCGACACGGTCGCATTCTGGCGCAGCCTGTGGTCAGAGCCCGTAAACCACAACGAGGGCCCTTGGACGGAAGTTGTGGCGAGTCAGTGTGCGGGTATTACGCCCATGGACCCCGTCATCATAACGCCGGATGACGTAGCTAAGGCGGTCCGTAGGGCCCCGAACTGGAAAAGTCCGGGGCTTGATGGGCTGCATCACTACTGGCTGAAGGGGTTCATGGTGTGTTACGCTGTGCTCGCCCGACAGTTTCAAGAGGCTCTCAACCAGAAGTCGCTCCCAAGCCTCTTCACTACTGGGATCACTCATTTGGTTCCTAAAGATCAGGGTGCCACAGACCCGAGCAAATACCGCCCCATCACGTGTCTACCGACCATATACAAGACACTAACATCCATTTTGAGCGCGAGAATCGCTCGTCACCTGGACTTAAATCAGGTGATATCGCGCGCTCAAAATGGATGTCGGGACGGCGGTCGTGGAACCAAGGAACCACTCCTCATTGACGCGGTCATTGGCAAAGTGGTGAAACGCAACCGTCGGAACTTCTCCGCCGCCTGGATAGATTATAGAAAGGCATTTGACTCGGTGCCCCATACA
This sequence comes from Parnassius smintheus behrii, assembly GCA_036936625.1. Classification (NCBI taxonomy): domain Eukaryota; kingdom Metazoa; phylum Arthropoda; class Insecta; order Lepidoptera; family Papilionidae; genus Parnassius; species Parnassius smintheus. The sequence goes on from JAUPFT010000006.1 coordinate 10,922,055, forward strand.
CAAAGAGGGTCCTCGAGCTGTACAAGATTGACTGTACAGTTCGAGACTTCCTCGAGCAGTGTATGGGGCAGTGGAGTACGATCCTCTGTCATCTAGGCGAGCGGATGACGGCTGCGGAAAGCCGCATAAGGATAAGAAGGGGTATATTCCAGGGCGACTGTCTGAGTCCAATCTGGTTCTGCCTCTCTTTGAACCCTCTCAGTACTTTACTGGAGGGCTCTGGGAGGGGATTTCAGCTTCGGAAAGAAGGTACAAAAGTGACCCACCTTTTTTATATGGATGACCTCAAATTATTCGCCTCCAGTCGCTCCCATCTTATGGAATTGCTAAACATCACGTGTGAATTTAGCAATTCTATTAGAATGGAGCTGGGGACGGATAAGTGTGCGGTCCTCCATGTTGAAAGGGGAAGGGTTGCTAACTCTGAGGGCATAGACTTATCTATGCCCGTCAACTTAAGAACCCTTTCCGAGGCTGAAACATACCGATACCTGGGTATGTCTCAGAACATCGGTATCGATGAGGCTGGTATGAAACAGTCAGTTTGCGACGTGTTTTATGCACGCTTGACCAAATGCTTAACAGCCTTTTGTCCGGTGTGAATAAGACACATGCATATAACGGTTGGGTCATGCCTGTCCTCATGTATACCTTTGGCATACTCAGGTGGAGTCAGACTGAACTTAACGCCCTGGATAGAAAAGTCCGCACTACAATGACGTCCCATAGGATGCATCATCCGAGATCGTCGGTAATGAGGCTGTACTTGCCGCGAAAGCATGGTGGGCGTGGCTTCCTGAGCGCGCTCACCATGCATAATCGCGAAGTGTGCAGCCTCCGTCATTACTTCCTGGCGAGATCGGATGATCCATTCTATAACGACGTCATTTCTAGCGATAAAGGACTTACCCCTTTATCCTTAGCCAACGAGCAATAGGAAGACCCGGAAGTACAGAGCATTTCCGACCGGGAGACCGTATGGAAGGAGAAGGAGCTCCACGGGAGGTACTACAGGGCTCTATATGAGCCTCACGTAGATACAGCCGCCTCCCTCAACTGGCTACGTTTCGGTGACCTCTTCGGGGAAACCGAGGGTTTTGTCTGTGCAATACAGGATCAGGTTATTAAGACCAACAACTATCGGAGATACATCCTAAAGGATGGCACTGTCGACGTCTGTCGAGCTTGTCGCCATCCCGGGGAGTCACTTAGGCATGTCATCTCCGGTTGTTCGGCGCTTTCTAACTCTGAGTACTTGCACAGGCACAACCTAGTAGCCAGAATTCTACACCAGGAGCTCGCTCTGAAATACGGTCTCGTGGACCGAAAATTGCCGTATTACAAGTACTTGCCGGAAGCCGTGCTCGAAAATGAAAGTGCCAGGCTCTACTGGGACCGGGCCATCATCACAGACAGGACTATTCTTGCGAATAAGCCTGATATTATGCTGATGGACTGGGCACAGTCAAGGATATTTTTGATCGACATTACCATTCCGTATGACGAGAACCTCGTGAAAGCCGAAACATATAAACGAACAAAATATCTGGACCTGGCTCACGAGGTGACCGACATGTGGGGTGGTATGCCGACCGAAATTATTCCTGTCGTCGTCTCTGCGAATGGGCTAATTCCAGTCAGCCTCTCAGGTCATCTGAGGCGACTGGGACTCCGTGACGGACCGCTCCGGGCTCAAATGCAGAAGGCGGTGCTTCTCGATACCGCCCGCATCGTCCGCCGGTTTCTTTCCCTTTCCCCCTAACCCTCGGCCGTTTGGTCTCCCCTGCCGAGGGCTCCCATCTGGTTGGATCTTATTTATTTATGTAGTTTTTGTATTTATTTTATTTTATTGATATTTGTGTATATTTATCTTTTCATTTTAATTTATAATTATATATTTATAGCACCCAACCATGTGAGAAAATTATATAGATACCCCATAATAATAATATTCCACAACTACCACACAAACGTTATCTAGTCCCAAGCTAAGCAGAGCTTGTGTTATGGGTACTCATATACCTCAATGGTGTAGCCCTAAATATTGTTAATACTTTTAAGTATCTCGGTCACATTATAACGAGCGATTTAAGCGATGATTGTGATAAAGAGAGGGAGCGTAGGGCGCTGGCAGTTAGGAGTATTATGCTTGCCCGCAGGTTTGCTCGATTTACGGGCGACGTAAAAGTTACTCTTTTCAAAGCATTTTGCCAATCTTTTTACTCGAGTAGCCTGTGGGTATCATAGAGGCGACGAGCTTACAGCGCCCTTCGCATACAATACAATAACGCTTTTAGGATGCTCTTAGGACTGCCATGGCACTGTAGTGCTTCAAAAATGTTCGCGGATGCTGGGACTGATGGATTTCATGCTGTTACGCGAAAAAAATCAGCCTCAATGTTACAGCGTCTGCGAAACAGTAACAACAGCATTTTGAAAAAGATTGCGGCGAGACCAGATTGCCACTTTCAGCGACACTGGGTAGAGCTGGCAATAGGACTAAAATGTCAATGAATTTTGTATGTATATGTAATTATAATGTAGGTATAAATACTAACATTACTAACGTAGTTATTAAGTAAAATTTGTTAATAATATACTTACATTTAATATAGATGAATTATGTCTGAAATAAGGTGATTATTATTAATTACCTTATCGTGCAATATGGACTAACCAATAAGCACACTTTCGCATTTATAATATTAAACACATTATTAAAGTTGATTTATATTTATTTTTCAATTTGCCTACATAGGTTATTTTTAGGTAAGATTTATTTTCGTATTTAAGATAAATAATGATTTCTTATATTTATGCGAACACTACACATTTACAACGGATTTCATCGCGTACATTTAACTTTTTAAATACCCGACGGTTCGAGCACTTTAAGGAACCCATGGTTACAGGGGATACTTAGATGTTCAACGTCTAAATGTCGTAGTTAACCGCGGTTGCCATAGATTAATATTATAAATTTTTGTTCCGATCTATGCAGTACAAACTACACGTCAAGCAAGTTTTGCATGACAACAAGCTTCGGGTCCCGCGCCCACGTCACAGTAAGTTGATAGATGCAGGTGGCTCAGGACCGTGCTTTGTGGCATTCCTTGGGGGAGGCCTATGTCCAGCAGTGGACTTGCGAAGGGCGGTAATGCTGATGATAATGATGATGATGATGATGCATTGACAAAACATCTAATATAAAATGCATATCTTTTATTAATAGCATCATTATCATCTTTCAATAATTACAGCCCATTTTAAATCGTCTGAACATCTGCCTCTCCCATAAACAAAATCGTTAAAAAACAAGATCGTTACTACATCTAGCGGAGGGTCGCCCTACACTACGCCAATGAATATTTTAAAATAACTAAAAAGTGAGTTTAACTCCATAGCAACAATTTTAGGGACATTAATGATATAATTAAAGTACAAGCCAACAGTAGAAACTGCTAAAGGCTGTGGCGAAGTGCTCTTACAGGAAAAACATGGGTGGCATTTGTAACAGTTCCATTGTAAATCCTAAGTGACACAAAATATTCGCGAAAAAAAAAAGATAGGGCAACATCATGCCTTTAAGGTCAAGAACTTAAGCGATATTTGCCCGAAATTATAACTATTTGAAGCTCGAAGTAGCAATATTGTTTATGACATTAAGATATTAACACGTTCCCAGCGGCACTGATTTATCTATACTTTCCATTATTGCGTTACGAGACGTTTGAAACCTCGTTCTGAACCAGAGGTTGTAGCGGCACGAGGCTTAGTAAACCCCACCGCCCATTTGAGGCAAAAATCCTTTTTTTGGCGCCAAATAAGGCGATTTGTACGGTTTTTGTCACGATTATTATTATCAATGAGTTGATTAACCAAAATCTGCCGCCGTCTGTGGGCGGATTATTTAGTGTAGATTCTATAGGTAAAATAAAATGAGGGGTCTTATGTACCCCATACCGCACTGAAAAAGGGCAGTTTTTCATATTGTTTAGTGATGGGAAAAATATCGATTTTATTTAATTGTACTTATGGATGCTTTTTATTAAATGCGGTCAAACAATAATATTTTTGCAACCGATACATTATGTGAGAATTTTCTTTGCTTTTTTGTCAGCTTCACGACTTGATAAGAAGGTGCGAAGTTTTTCGTAGCATCCTACACACTTTTCTTTGATCCTTTTTTGAGATGATGTGGATTGTTTGGAGCAGCTTCTGAAAAAAAACCTGATAGTGTATTTTTAAAGCGAGTTAATTAGGTGTAGCGATTTGTTGGAGCATTTCTATACCCAAGTATGGGATCGTTACGGCCGGTGTGTGTTTTGCGTTTGTCAGTTGAATTTATTTGTTATATTCCTACATAATTATTTCACTTAAACTGAGTATAATTTGTAAATATTGATTGGAAACTTACCTGTTTTTCAAATATCGGTAACTTATAATTAGATTTACCACCCAATTCCTTTTCACCATCAACAATATTATTAATTAACTTTCTTCGGAAACGTTTCGACATCTTATTATATCGTCGCGGGCGCAGCATTCAACGTTTTGCACAACACTAACCGCGTAAAGCTAGCGTAGGGTGCGGTACGAGGTGTGCGAGGGTACGAGGTGTTCGCAACCTCGTAACGCACTGTATTAAATTTTAATTTATTCAGTGCGGTACGAGGCCTAAAAATCCAGTATTAAGGTAGGTATACCAAAAAAACTCGGCGTCAACAGCACATCTCAGATATATAGTTATCTATATCCTAGACTGAACCAGACGGAAGTTACGCCTTTCGCACGACAGAGAAGTTTAAGATTTTCCTTACCGCTATAAAGACGAGACACGGACGAGGTGTTTCAAGCATCGTTTCGCAGTCATCGTGTTAAAGTTTAATTATAATTAAGTTTTGATAAAGCTAATTGCGAAAATTTTATTTACGAATATTTTGAAAGAAAAATTGAACATGAATAATTTTTTTTTGTAATTATGTATAATATCGTTTACGATTAATATTTAGATTCGCATTTTGAGGCCCTGAGAACTGACGTGAAAAAGGATTGCGTGTGATCAGTAGTTGTTCTCGAGTCAGTGAATCCTAACTTCAAGGAGAGGTCTTATTTACAATATTGGAAGATGAATGTAGGTATCAGAAATTATGTACTGTGGTAGCTTGATGACAACGATCACCACTTACTCTTACTTACTCTTACTTTAATTTTAATGGCTAGTAAACCGTATGTCGGGTGGTAAGTTAATATTTTATTATTTTAAATTTTTTTGTATTCTTTTGAAAGTGTAGTTGAAGTTAAAAAACAAACGTATGATTGTAGTATATCAGAGGGCAACACGTACACGACGCACGTTCGGAAGCGCACTCGAGTTAGGCTCATTGTAATAAACGATGTATGGAGAAACGGCTGTCTTATTTTAACGATCTCCCAGTTCGAGTACACCACAATATTATTGCAAACAGAACGTTACCGTTACTGTTACAGCATTTCAGAAGTCCACTGCTAAAGATAGGCTTCCTCTAGCTATCTTATACTTTTTATTTCAATATTATCGTTATTTTTCAAAGAAGATATACAGGTTTGGTCACGTAGAAAGAATGAATGAGGAAAGAGTGACAAAGCAAATTTATATGGCAGATGTGAACGGCAGAGTCGGGAAGGGACGCCCTAGAAAAAAGTTTATCGACCAAATTGGCGATATTTTGAAAAACACGTTAAAAGTACCCTTAACCGACGAGCATGTATGCGTAAATATATGGATGTAAAGGAGGCGAAAGAGGTATGTCAGGATCGTGTCAAATGGAAGTCCGTAGTCTCTGCCTACCCCTCTGGGTGACAGGCGTGAGTGTTTATGTATGTATTATGTATATGTAAGATATACAGCAAAATACGGTACAACGTTGTAGAGTAATGATTTCTTATGATTATGCGAATGTTAAACACTTAAATAAAACTGGCTTTTACGGACTATATTGCGTATATTAGCATAGTTTCTCGGGAATATAAAACAGGTTAATATACGCGATATAATCCGTAATAATTAGTTTTATTTAAACGTTGTACAATGTTATAAATATATTAAATAAATTATTATACTCTTTTGGTATTATTTTATACCAAACAGAAGTGTCAAACAAACTAAGAGCCCATCCGATATTAAGTGGCTACTGCAGCCCTTGAACACGTGCAACCAACTTCAAACAAAGATGCTACAGATGCTTGTTCACCCAATGACGTATTATATATAGACACGTCATGAACGAACATCGCGGCGCTTAAAAACGGCGAAAATACTAGAACTACTTATACGCGTGAAGAAAGAGAAAGAAAATATGACAACGTAGGTACGGCGGGATGCCTGTTGCTTGACTACTAGCTGCATGCGCCGGCCGCCATTAGACGGCGTCGTCGAATAAAATGAAATGAAATTAGATAGTTTTGTGAACTTACGCATGAAATGACACATTTTTGTCTTTAACTTTTGGGGTATAATTTGTACATCGTCTGAAAATACACGACGGCATGTTTTCTTTATGTTTTGCACAGGTTTATACACACAAATCACGATTTAATAAATTAAAAACAAACGTAGCGTCGCGCGCGTCGTGCGTGACTAAGCGCGATGTGGCCAATTGGCTTCATTTCATGTTGCCATTTTAGAGTGCGGACAACGTATCTATAAGTTTATACATCATTGTGTTCACCCTAAGGATTAAGCTGGAGTATCTCACAGCTCGTAAGTATGCTGGCTCTCTAGACCCTTCAAGCTGGAACACAGCAGTACAGACACTGCTATTTGGTGGCAGTAATAGGTAAGTTATTTTACTGACATAGCGACAGTAACTGTTACTGGTAGTCAACAAAAGTGGACTATTCAAAAACGAATTTATGAGGGAGGCTTATGTTCAGTAGACGATTTAAGACGAGCTGTAATGACTGTACGACTGTATGATGACGATGTAACTATTAATAGTAGTCAATATAACTGGTCGTTTCAAAATTGAATTCACCAATAGCACTGTTTAAAACTTTTGTTTGCACTAAAGCAATTCTAGATTTAAATATAATAGAGATAAATATTCATAAACAAAATACTAATTAGATAATAAGTACTTTGTTTATGAAAATATCTACGTTATCTGTCTATATGCTATAGTTATATGCTTTTATAAACTGCATCACGTGTAAAGTACACAATCACGCGTCAATTAATATTGTATTACGAATCTACAAAAATAATATACAAATAAACGAACATGCACTTATGCACCTACATAATATAAGGATCTCTATGGAATAGTGCAATCTTGAAATGTAGAGATGTATTAAAATTTATATTGCCGAAATTGGATCCATTACATCAACTTCAAAATGGGAAAAAAAGTGTATACGAAATAAGGTTTATATGGCTTTATGTAAAAACCATGTAATTTAAACTTCGGCCGTCCACAATTAAGTTTAAATTAGTAAGTTTGCGCAACAATTTGATGACAGAAAGTTGGAAGTAAAGAGTACGTTCACTGTACTCCTAACTTCCAAATTTATAAAAAGTACAAATTAATATTTGAGTTGCTTGTAACTTTGATGGTTTTATTCAAATAAAAAGTGTATGAAATCGCAATCTTTTTAAGATTTTTTGTTCGCAAGCCGTATAAGGTCGCAATACAATAATAAATAAATACCAGCATTGCGAAGTCGGTAACTGTTATAAAGTAACTGCCCTAGTTGAAGTCGGTCAGGAAAATATTATTTTTACTAAAATAATAATCAATAAGTTAGACAACGTATTAAAATAAAAAATACTAAACCGTTTACGGTACTTTTATAGCGTCTTTCAACGCTTTTCCACGATTTTAGATTACTCTAAAGAAGTAAATCTAAAGAATAATATCATATAGTATCCAACACTAGCAGACTCGAAACAATCAATTAGTGTTTTATATATTATTTACTCAAATCAAACAATGGCGTAGTGGTCAGGCGTTCTAACCACTACTGTTTATTTAATAAACTAAAACAAATTTTAATGGTCTACTAGTCGAAAATGTAACCGATGATGATTTGGCCCAGAGTGTGAATTCCGGGTCGGATCTAAAATCAGTTAATGAGTAGCAGCCCGGAGTTAGGAACACACCGCGCTTGATCTCTCTTCGAACTGCCGTTCCATCTGACTATAATAGTAAACGGATAGAGGGTGGTCCTGTATTTTTTTTTTAAATTTATTACCAATAAAAAATCAACAACTAATATACACTTTAAATACAACGCAAACCACTGAGGTTTAGTTGCTGTGCTTGAGTTCGCTACGCTTATAAAAAAAGAAAGGTAGAAAAAAAAACAAAGCACTTATTCATAAAACTATTAGATCTTTGCTATCCAAAGAACTCACTCGAAACAGCTTTAGTTTGTTTTTTATATTTTTTTCATAAATAGAGTTCCTAAACTCAGGATGCAATTTATTTATGAATCTCGGAATCAAGTATACAGCAGTGCGTCTGCCGTAAGTGTTCCGCGCTACTGTCGTGACCAACTCACCGCGAGCGATCACCCGAGTCCCCCTTTTTATGTTCCACTCTTATTTTAATAGAATTATTAAAACACACTTGCGCTTGCACAGATACTCGTGCTCTATAATTCTGTTCTGTGCTATAGTCTCTGTAAAGTACATACACACAGACGTACAGACATAACTATAAGCGGTAAATTTAAAAAAAAAATAGGTCAACCGACTTCAATACGACCGAATCAATATATTCGAAATCAATTATTACAGATAGCTCAAAATCTACTTCTTAGATCTTGATTAAATTTGTACGGAACCACACGAGAAGCACCAGATTTCAGATAAAAAAGAATTATCAAAATTGGTTCACCTAGAGAAAAGTTGTGAGGTATCAGACATAAAAAACATAAAGTCGAATTGAATACAGGAGGCTTTTCGAAGTCAGTAAAAAGAAGGCGTATTACTCATTGTCTTCAAAAACGTTTAAAATATTCAATATCACTTAATAGTTACTTAAAATTTTGTTTACTTAAATCTGTAAGGATCTTATTTTTGATACCAAAACATTTGTAATCGGTAAACGTCCTTTTTGTTAGCGGAAATATGTTTTTCACATTTTTCTTAAATTTTAAATAACTTAACCCTCACATAGTATTAATGTCCAAGCCCAACTCCTAATCTGTTTCGCTCTGTCGCATCTTACGACACGGGATGATAGTGGATACTCTTACACCGCCACTTCACGATATATTTTTGTTCATTTATTGTATATTTAATAAATAACGACCCGGCATCTTGGCTCATAACTCACGTGTAATTTTTCTTACTCAGAAATCTCGAAATCATTTGATACAATATAGCAAAAGATTTTCCTTATTTAATTTAATATTTTACTGTTTACATTTGCTTATAGGATATAACAAAATATGCGGCTGCTGCCATCCTAATTTTACTCATTTTTGTTATTTTTCTAAAATTATAGCTTTAGCAATTAGGGTAATAAAATTTATTAAGGTTTTTTATTAATTTTTCGGAGTGACCTTTGACAAAGCCAAAGGTAAATGTAATATTGCGATGACCGCTTAACTATGAATAGTTTAAAGTGGCTATTCTACGGATTTAAAAAGAATGACTTTTCATACATCGTTCAATATCGTTTTCTTTGTTCAACTTCAGATATATTGTCATAGAAGGTCATATAAATAGCTGTAAATTATTCTAAGATAGCTCGGTATATTTGATGTAGATATAAAAACAAATAAAGTTTGAAGCGACAGCGGCTTACATGGTACGGAATCGTTAAGGATATCGACTGCAAAACTATAAGGATTTGAATTCGCCCTTTGACTAATGTCGTGAACCACTCCTAGCGTAGGCACTTTTAAATTGAAAATAAATTGTAGTCGTTATCGGGAGTGTTAGTAGAGTTAACATCATTTAAAAAAAGTGAATAAGTGTGAAAAAAAAGTGAAAAAGTAGTGATGGCGAAGAAAAGCCATATATCAGCGTGAAATAGTAGCTTAATGCTGCTGTATTTCGTATGGTGAGTGTAGAGAACCGGAGACCCTTTTTACTGGAAACGAGGCATTCCATCTTAGTCCTCACGGGTGACAACGCGTTTGCATTTTGATTCGTAATCGAGGATAGATGTGGATGTCTATGGGCCACAGCAACCACTTACCATCAGGTGGACGTTTGTCACCTTATCCTATAAAAAAAAGCCGTCACCACATTTCATCCTGTGTGTCTCGGAATATGTGACTATAGTATATGCTAGAAACAACTGATGGCTTCCGATAACCATCTTCTTCTTTCGTATTATCTTTAGACGCCAGACGTAAAAATCTACGGTAAGCAGCACTAAGGTAGAGAATGCCTCAGGCATTACGTCCGCCTACACATATTGTATGAAGTTTTAATTAAAAATAAAATGTGTGAGACGTTTGGATAATATGCGAACGCCAAACCGCTTACCAAGCTTATCGAATAATCCTACAGCACAAAAAGCCTATATCCAGCAGTCCACTTATACGGACAGACGAAAGAGAAGTTAATAAGTAAACTAAAATAAAAATAAATTATATTAAAATTGTGTGTTCGCACGAACCCAGAATGGTATGCAGTTAGTGTGAAAAGAGGTGGTTCTTAAGTGTAAAAAGCAGTTCGCGAGTAATGCATTCACACGGTACTTGTTTTCAAAGTTAAAAAGTTAAAGCTACCGCCTATACAGGGTGTCCGGTTTCCGATGTCCGATACTTTAAGGGGTTAAAATACAATTAATTTTATCGACAAATCAGGGATCAATGATTTTTTTTCGCCATCAATAAAAAAATGGCAGCACTTTAAAAAAAATTGTTGGCGAAGCATAGATATACTCGTAAGACTCACTCCTGGGCACAGGTATTCACCCATTTTTCAAAGGGTTTTATGGCAAGTAATTGTACGCCGATTTGCCCCAATGTGCCGACGGGGATTGAACTCGGTTTGCTGGCGTACTGTAAAATACGGAAAACTAAATACAGCGAACGCTAACCATCTGAACTATCACGACTCCTTGTTTCCAAGCTTCTGTGATATTTCGAATTGCCTGCAACGTAGATAAACCGTGCATGGTTATTCCATGCCGCTGTACTTTTAGCACGCTATCGGACAATGTATTCAGTGCAATAAAGTTACATTATTGTTAATGCGCCCGTTGTTCACTGCTTAATTTGCTTTATTTGATGTAGGTTTATTTCGAAATGTTACTTGTACTTGCTGAAATACAATTGACGTATAAAGTATATGATAATCAAATGTCTTCATAACCCGCAAACACGCTTTTATAACTGTAAACTACTATATAGAGCGAAAATAAGTGTCGCAATAGATTAAGAGTCAAAATATTTTTACAAAATTACTTCGTAATTAGATAATGGAGGTTAAGGTATGCAGTAGCAGTTTTAGTAGAGTGGCTACTTTGAATTAATACTATTAAGTCTAAATGCTGTCATTTGACCCCAATAGTTATTACTTGATTAGGTATTACTTGATTTTTGGACTGCCTCGTTGGTCTAGTGATCGTAAGCGCGACTGCTGATCATGTGGTGCCGGGTTCAAACCTCGAATCCACCCAAAAATCGGTTAATGGATCTATCGATTAAGACATTCTCCGTAGTTTCACCTCTGTGGTAAGGAAAACACGTAAAGTAGTTGATGCTGCTTCTGATCTATGTCCGGTCGTGCCGGATTGCTGTCACATCGGTTTATTAAAGTGAGGGAAAAGAGAGTATACCTGTGCACATAAGCCACACAAAAGTACACACTCTTGCATTTTAAGCCTGTTCTGAGTTGATAGCTAGTCTCCATTGAGACTGGCCACCGTAACCGAAATTGAGTCGCCTATGTCACTCCCATGGCCTAATTTAAATTACGATATCTATCCTTTGCCTCATCGTGCAATATGGACAAACCAACAAACATACTTTCGCATTTATTATATTAAATATTATTATTAAGGTTTACTATTCAAGTTGATACATATTTATTTTTCAATTTGCATACATAGGTCATTTTTAGGTTAGATTTATTTTCGTATTTAAGATAAATACTTAAATAGGACGACGACCGTCTGCGAGCACTATAAGAATACTCCTATAATGCCTGAAGAAAGATAATATGTAGTAGAGATAGAAAACTATGTAGTAGGTATTAGCGTTTAATTTTGCTGTCAGCTATTGCTAGCCGACAGCAAAAGTAGACGCTAATATCGATATATCGAGATAGGACACTTTCACGTCTGATTCCTCAAAAAGTAAGGTAATTTGAAATTGAATTATAACTCATATCATACAAAAGAATTATTTTGGTTGACATATGATATTTGAGAACACGCGATAAAAAGTTTTATTTATATTCTACTTTACTAAAGGAGCAAAAATAATAAAATCCGTATAGAAAGTAGCAAACGTGTTTAGTTATCTAATACAAAAAGGAGCTGTTGTGCCGCATACCGCTTTAATTTAAAAATGCAAAGTTACAAATTTGGGACGTGACCAGAGTTTAAGAAATAAGTCTTAAGAAAACTTGTAAGCAAAGAAATCTTATTTAACATCATATTTTGTTTTTCTTGAAATTGTAACGTGTAACGTGTCTAAAAATGATCATTGCTTTTGCCTCCATTTTTTGCGTGGTTTCTTTCGTTATATCTGAAGCACATTGGTTATGTGGTAGGATACCTACCTCTTCATCGTTCTTTTTTATTGAATAATCTTGACTGACTTGAGCTGTGGTAGCTCAGTGGTTAACGCTCGCTGTAAATATAACAGAACGCGAGTAACCCGGGTTCGCTCCCCGCCGGCACCAATGAAATTGTTAATTGCAATTTTAAGTGCTGATTTAATACGTGCTCGGCGGTGAAGGAAAACATCTTGAGAAAACCTGCATGTCTGAGGAATAAGAAAAAAAATATTTCGAAGACATCTGAAGTTCGTCAACACGCATTTGGGCAGCGCGGCGGACACTTCCTTGCCCTAAACCCTCTCAGAAATGAGGGGAGGCCTGAGCCCAGCAGTGGGACGTATATAGGCTGTAACTTTACTTCTTTACTTAATCTTGACTCATCATACGAAACATAGCAGCATTAAGCTGCTATTTAAAGCTGGTGCTTTGTGACATCGTGATACTTACCTATGAGCCTATCTATTCGTGCTGTAATTGATAGCTGCGTCATGGTGCCACCCCGTAAATAAATGCATGAAACTGACAATATTAATTTTTATATATATTCCATGAGATTACAGCTGAAACAGAAAATGATTTATTGAAGAAGACCAATGAATGAATTGGAGTACGAAGGGAAATATTGTTAGAGCGCATTTAAACCATGCGACAGGCCTAAGCTTAACTTATATTCTGCGAGCTTTATCACTTCAAAGTATGAGAAATTTTTAATGTCATTTCATGCTCTTTTTATTATGCATATGACGGTCTGGACTTTACAATTTGCGGAGTACGTGCCGAAAAGCTAGTTTTAATTTAAACAACATTTAATTTAAATGTATGTAATTCGAAAACGCAAAGGCTCTTGCAGCATCTCTTAATTATAGTGATTTTTTTAAAATATATTTTATCTAAGTCATTGGCATTAAACATTTGACTAAATAGGCAAAGTATAAAATAACAGTATTATTTTACCAGACTGTATTTGCACTTGAGTATCAAAATCATTCCATGTATTGCCCGTGAAATTCAACCGTTTGTGCTTTGCTACTACCCAACCTAAAATATTTTCATATTGAATTTGGAAGTGCTTAAATAACTTTTTATATCCGCTAATATCTTCTGTTTTAGTGACTGAATGTGCTCTTAAATTTTTCTGGTAATAAAAGGTAGTTATGTATACATTAATGAAGTAATGCCAAATTACAGTAACAAAATTAATAATCACAATCATTAATATTAATAAAAATTATACAGTTTAAATTGCGAATTAAGCAATATTTATTCTATCCGACCACGAGGTAGTTTTAGCTTATTCATGAAAGCCACTAATCTAGAATATATATAATATATTCATGATAAGTTAGTTAGTTAAGTAATTAAATATTTAAATTTATTTTATTTTATTTGAGCGATATGACATACTCTATTTATGTGTCCATTTTAATTCAAATTCGCTAAGCCGTTTTTGTATGATTGAGTAGCGAACACCCAAACATATTCATTAGCTTTCAAGTGTATAATAATACTATAGATATGAATATTAACTATTAAAATTAATTCAACTATCCATGAGATTTCTTTAGCAAAACCTTTGTGTAGAGAACTGATATTATGGAAGAATGGAATAGAATTGATTAATATATTTTTTCAATTATATTTATATATACACAAAGTAACAAAAAGAAATGAAATCGTAATAAAAAGTAAAAACCAACTTCAATAACTACAAAAAAATAATTTTAAGATAAGGCTTCCGAAGGCGGTCTTCAAGTTTTTATACAACTATTTTCTCAAAAAATTTACTTTTATGAAGTTTTCACCCTTAGAGATGTATTTTTTTCTTCAAATTATTATTATGATACTAAACCTGAAGTATAAAATACCCAATAAAAATAAAGTCATTTTAATCAACTCTACCGGTTGCGAAAACTAGTACACACAAAAAAAACATACGCTGAACATAGAACCTTATCATTGTTTTAAACTTGTTTAGTAATAAAAACAAAGGAAAATGTACTAAAAACTTCAGTTAGTGTTGTTAGTAATAAATGCTTAACAAAATATGTTTTAATAAATTCTTGGTTTTTGAAAATATTTTGTGTATATTATACCAGTCTTACATACAGCACATACTCCGAAAAATCTGTTGTATACGTGCATATTGTAGCACTTCTTCCTCAAGATAATTAAAAACTCCACTGTTGGACATGAGAGGAGATTTGTTAATTTTATTTATAGCATGATACTTACGAATACGTCTGATATCTGTCTTTTAAAGTTTTCCGCTAATATTTGAACACTCTGTTCATAGACAATCACTACGATCCGGCTACCTTTAATACAATTATATTTCCCATGAATCTGGCTATAATATACAAAAATAATTTTCCAAATCAGACTGGTAGTTCGTTAGTAGTAGTAGAGATAAGCGTGTTTGAACAAACAAAAAATAAACTCTTCCGCTTAATATATTTACGCGACCTCTACAAATTCAATAAAACTATTTATACGGAATTTATCGCGTTTAATGCATAAGCATATTGTGCGACCTGACCCACGCGGCTCTACTTATACTGGAGAGACAGTGCAAGGAATATGACTTAACCGTTAACACAAATAAAATGGATCTTGTAATGTTCACACAAAAACGAATGCTGAATAACTATCACCTCCCAACTCTCTTCAGCACAAAACAGCTCCAGCTATCCTCTGAGGTAAAATATTTAGGTATTATCTTGGATAATAAATTGAACTGGGATAAACAATAAGAAAAAATTAACAAGGCTAAAAAACGATGGGTCCCACGCCAAAAATTATACGTGCTCTGGTAAGATGGACCAAAACAAATGAAGTCACCATCGTTAAGAAGCTTCAGCCTTACAAGAGACTGGCACGTATATTTGCCACGGGCTGCATAAGAAATACACCAAAAGCAGCCTGAGAAGCTATGCAGGAGCTAATCTCGTTTAACCTACACATAAACAAGAAGCGACTCCAGCTGCCATCAGGCTCTAGACCCTAAATCTATGGAATAAGAGTAGAGTCCCCCATACAGGTATAATTGAGAGAATTTACTCTAAAATTCCATCTTACTAGCCAAATAGGGTAAGATCCCCAAACGTTTGTGTTTGATAAAAAATACAAGATACAATTAATAAAAGTAACCAGCTGGAGGGTTTAAGCCCAAACGAACTCAGAATTTTGCCCGGGGAGCGACCAACACTCCAAGGGATAGTTCGGAGAAGTTCTATATATACTGTCTATGATTCGGAATGTTAATAGTGCGATTTGGGCTTCGGTGTGTTTCGGTGTGCTAGTGGCGCGATGACAGCGCCGCTACATCACCCCCCTGCTCAGACCGGAGGTCGATAGTGCAGCCTCGTTGCCGATGAATGTGCAAGTGCCAGTGGATTGCCTTGTAGTCTGCGGTGAGTCGAGAACAAGGCAAGTAATCTGCGAGAGTGCCGTGAAGCAGAGGCGAGCAGTAAGGCACAGAGCCGTGCCGAACACTGTAGCGCAGAGAGTAGCTTGAAGGAACAGGAAGCATTATTATTACAGTGCTGCGATGAACCTTGTGATGGCTTGCAGGATATGAAGACTGCAGACGATATCTACTCGGGAGCGAATGGATGGAGTATTCTATGACGATGATGAAGCTTGAAGTTTCCGAAGGTTGTTTGGTTGCGTGTTCAGATCACGTCGGGGTCACCACTGTGACCGTGTGAGTAAGGAAAAGGGGAGATGTTCTGCCCGGGGAGCGGCCAACACTGCAAGGGATAGTTTGGAGAAGTTCTATATATACTGTCTATGATTCGGAATGTTAATAGTGCGATTTAGGCTTCGGTGTGTTTCGGTGTGCTAGTGGCGATGACAGCGCCGCTACATCTGGTGGCCCATGAGGGGAGCGAACCCGCGACCTTCGCGTTACATCCAATAGCCATAGCAAAAAATTCTAGGAAAGTAAAAGACTCTTCAATCAGAGTACTGACCAAAAACATGGTGATACTACAAGCTCTGAGTTTCAATGTGCATAACTCGGGACTAATATATGAATGCCTTCAACGACTAAACGAAGTATATAAGGAAGTAAACACAACAATGTGATTCTGTAATGGTTGAAGGGACACAGTGGATATCCAGGGGCAATGACGCAGCAGATGAATTGACCAAGAGAGGATCGGCTATGATTACTAAGGCCGCAACCAATCGTACCAATTTCCTTTGGTAATGTTCGTTCACTGGTACGTAAAACTTCACTAACCAACACGCTCAGCTTTGGAAATATTTAGTAGACTATAGACAAGCTGTAGAGGCCCTGCCTGAAATAAACAGTCGCTTAACTAAGGTTCTAATGAGATTGAACAAGCCACTGATCAGAATAGCAACAAGTGCTATCACAGGACATGACTCCTTTAACAAATATTTATCATAGGTGTTACAGAAAGTCCCCTATGCAAGCGGGTATAGGGGAGGAAGAATTCGTGGCTCACGTGTTCCCGACATGTCTGTGGGTCATTGCATACAGAGTTAAACATCTCGGCACGCCGGGATCACTTCCAGAAGTTGCTAGCAACATGATAGGACGTTGAACTTCTTCGGGGAGATTTCTTGGCTCGAATAATTGCATTATTCCTTTTCACATCCAAAACACGCGCTTAGACGTAGTTTGCTGAAAACAGCCCGCCGTTATCTTATCTTATCGCTTTTAGTTAACTTATTTTTAAATCCCGAAGTTTCCGATGCACTACTGCACCCATGGTCACGGGGGGACTGAGATGTTTGACGTCCCAATGTCGTAGTTAGCCCGGATACCTTCAGTTTTTTATATTAATTTTTGCTCCAATCTATGCAGAACGAGCTTACAGTATTTTGAAGTCTTACTATGCTTGGGTTTGAAATTAATTTTCTTAATTATAGGATGCCAAGCTGATGGCAGCACTCATCCATCTTTTCTATTTAAATTAGGATGTTTTTCTAATTTCAATAGCCTCGTGTAGGAGTCGATGTTCTTTTGCGAGGATTTGTGGTTTATTAAATCTGATGTTATGATGAGGACGATCTTGAACATGTTCACTGACTGCAGATTTCCCAGAGCATCGCTGCTTCAGTCAGCTGTATGTTCTTTCACGCGGGTTTTTATAGATATTTTTGTTTTTCCTGTGTATGAGAGAGCATATTAAAATCTAGCTTGTACACTCCTGCATCTTGTAGAGGAATATTATACTTGATGGATGGTAAACATTGACTCATCTTCTTCAGCGACTTGTGGTATGTTTAAATGAAAGCTCGTTTCAAGGTGCAGCAAACCTTGGCTTGTGACCCCTACGACATATGGTACAAAAGCAGGCACACGCCTGACTGTGGTAGGCTTTACTCAGTCATTGTAACGTAGGCGTGGGACTCAAAGCTTGTTGACTTGCAATACTTGTTCGACGTGCTGAAGCTCAGCGGCTCTGATACAAAGATTTACCTACAGTAGCTAACTGTGATGGATGATGGCAAGATTCACCATTTAAATATCGGTTGGTATGGGTATTTTGCCCATACAAAGTGTGACTAATAGTATCATTTGAATTTCGAATGACTAAAATAGCTAGGAAAGCTAAAGAATAATTTGCCTCTAACTCTATTGCGAATTGTATTTTACAGTTTATTCAGGTAAGGTGGGTTAAAATGCCATTATTTTGTCAGGTGGTAAAATTATGAAAGTGTAGTCTACGTACCGCTTGTAAAATCTTGGATTTACAGGAGCAGTAAGAAGGGCTTTCTCCTCAAAGTCCTCTAAAATATGTCGGTGACTATGGGAAATGCAGGTGAGCCCACATCGTCTACTTGCTTGTAAAACTCCTCCTTCCACAATAGATAGCCAGATGTGAGGCAGTGTTCGAGTAACATTGCATATCCTTCAGGCATGTTGTTTTCTTCCAGCTTCCTGGTTACAAGTGAGATGCAGTCATCAATAGCTGGGCATGTAAATAGTGACTGAACATCAAAACTGAGCATGATTTGATTGTCAGCGAGATGTAGGTCTTTTATCTCACTAACAAATTGGTATAAATCCTTTGAGTGCGCTCTGGTATATCCTCTTAGCGGTGACAGTATTTTTGCCAAGCATTGAGCTAACTTAAAGGTTGGTGAATCGATCTGGCTTACTATGGGACGTAGTGAAGCATTTGTTTTGTGTATCTTTGGTAACTCGTACAAACTCAGTTATTTGGCACATGATGGCATTATCGAATTTACGTCGAGGTTTTATTTTTCGGAGTGTTTCCTAATAAGAATCTCTAAATAAGATTCTTATAAATTACTTTTTCTAAAATTTCGGAAAATATAGAAGTCATAGTAATCGGACTGTAACAGGTTAAATCCTCTCTGTCACTTTTTTAAATCGTGATTTAATAATGGATGTTTTAGGTCACTACGTTCCAATTATACATTTCAGAAAGGAGGAGCCAAGGTTGCTGGCTCCTTTTTGCGGTGAAGAGACGAGCTCGTGTTTTGACGAATTTGAATCTTATTTAGTTATATCTCTTTAACCTTCAAACTGGAACACAGTAGCACAGTAGCAGTACTGCTATTTGGCGACAGAAAAAGGTAATTAGGGGGTATCCAGGGTAACTTCTGGGTAAAAAAGGCACATTATTATGAGATTAGATTTATTAAGATATATGAAGAATTGAAATAGAGAAACACAACTGAATATTTCTTAATAATAAAATGCAGTACAAAAATCAGCCTTTTGTATCCGAGATATGAAAAAAATGTACGCAAATAAGAATAAAAACGAGATACATCTCAAGTAACAGGCTACCGAAAGGAACTTAACGCGAGCTCGACGATGTCGACGATTGCGCAGTGCTTGAGCAGGAAATGGGCTATTTTTTCAAAATAAAGTGCAATATTTATGATCGACAAGGTTTCTTTATAAAAAGTCGAGACAACAGCGCTCGTAACTAATTGGTATCTTTACTGATATGAGGGGTTATTTGCATGGCATAAAGACATGAATAACCATTTTTTATTATTAGAAAGATCCCAAAAGTGGAACAAAAGAAGTGTTGACTTGGAATATAGCGCCTTGTACTCCAAGTAAACACTTCAGTCTCGTCAGTTCAAGTAGAAAACAGCTTTTTTAAAAGCCCATTTGTTGACGGCTACGAAGATAAATGATGAAATGTACTTCACGGCTAGGGGTGAGAATTTGAGATATATTAATATGTTAAGAGGGATAATTTTATCGAATATTTAAAAAAAAGGCAAAAATTAATTTAATTAAATTATTATAAAAGAATGAATTAATATGAATGCGCAAAATTTACAATGCAAATTAATGTTACAATTGTGAGTGGCAGAATGTTCCGGTAGCTTGAATGGAAAGAATAAATGACGAAAGGGAACAAAGCAAATTTAATGAAGAAGTGTCGGAATTTAATGTTCCCCAGACAGAATTTTCTGTCACTCGGTAACTCATCTTTTTCGGTGATGTTAGTGCTTTCTCAGGCTGTGTGGTGAGCATTAGGATCACAACCCACCACAAGTTCTGCGTCATGTTTTCGAGCGAACTCCGCTCACTTGCTCTGACTCGATGGTAGGATCTGACTTCCCTGCGGGAAGATAGGCTGAGCAAATGATTACTCTGTCATGTCATGTCATGCTTAAGTGTATGTACAATTACGGGTACACTCTCTATTCCCGCACCCTTATAGTCCGATAGGAAGGTAATCTGACTAGATCGGAGAGAGCAGGCACAGGACTAACGGATTTAAGTGCTTTTCGAGGCACGAGGATAAAACACTGCCAAAGTCCTTATTTCGAGCTGCTATTAACAATTTCTTGACAGAAAATGTTTGATTTGAATTTGAATGATCGAGAAATGATTGATTTTGGCCCAACTCAGGATTCGAACCACCCTGGACCTCACGATCAGTAATCGCATTTATGGTCACTAGACCAAAGAGGCAGTCAACAGTATCAAGTTAACAGTACTCTTAACCGACGAGCAGATACACGGAGATATATGGATGAGAGATAAGCGACACAGATGTGTCAGACTCGTGCCAAATGGAGGACCGTGGTCTCTGCCTACACCTCTGGGTAACAGATGTGAGAGCATATCTATGTTATGTTATATTAATTTTAAAAAGTACAGTTACTGTAAGTATGACCAGGGTGAAACGGTGGCAGAAAGACCTGGAGTAGATATTTCTTTATAGAAGACTAACTGGTTAAGCAGACGTTGTTCTCTCGTTTCCGGAAGGTGATGCTGTTTACATTTTGCGATTTTCTATTTTGACACTAAAAATGTACTTTGGGCCTTAGATATAGTATTTATTAGTAACTTGACTACGGTACCACCTTTTTATTTAACACAATTCATTTCATACAACAGTATTATGTAAACGTAAATGAGGAAAACGGAATAATAATTGTTCTATGAATAAAATTAGCTATCCGTCCCAGATTTATGGATCACGACAATAGCGCCACCTACGTTCAAACGGCTACGGGTTTAAAAATAGTTACGATTCATTCAGGTGATCCCATAAGGACCCCAAAAATTTCATCATAAATCGGCTGTTTCCGAGGAGAAGAATAACGAATACATGCACACCGGAATTTAATATATCAAGATAAAAGTAACTTTCGTTTTAACTAAGTTATTTTTTCCCTAAATTAAAACAAAACATATATTCAATTTATATAAGAGTTGTGTTTTTATCATAATATCGATAATGATATCGTCATCACCATTACAGCCTGCCTTACCCGGTCGTCACTCTATATAGTGGGGGGCGGAGCCGCTCTACACTCCACTCACCGGTACGAAACTGCCCCTGTAGGCCTTATCTTACCCATCGGTTAACGGTTTGTCGAGCTCTATATGGCCCATTGTGACTTTGGCTTACTGATCCTTGGGGCTATTTCATTTACTCGGGTTCTGCTACGGATGAAATCGTTTTATCCGATTTATATGCGCCGTGATATTTTAACGTTTACAAATGTCTGGCGAAATTCGCATTCCTGCGTTAGGTTAATTTTCCTTTACCTGTTTGCTATTCAGCTTAAATTCTTACACGAGGAATGATCAATTAAACATAATACGTCTGCACATCAACTATTCTGTGATAAAGAATTCTTAATTTTATTACTTAAGAATATCGAATTCTATAATCTCTTTTTAGGTATTTTATGGTTCGTTCTGTAATGTTTTCCTTATTGAAACCATGTTTTAGAGACACCTTAATGAAAATTACCAGTATAGACGATAGGTCCTGAATAAAAATTAGTGGTTATAAACCAAACGTCTAACCTGAGATTGTAAAAATAATAATTCCTAAAGCGATTTTTGGAAAAAACCATTACTAAATATTTTGGTAAAGAATATTTTTTTATAAATATTACACCACAATATAAAAGACAATGTAATAAGAAAAGGACAACCATAAATAATTATACTTGTCTGAACCATTTTATCTTTCCAACGGAACGAAGGATTTGGCGAACCAGGCGTGAAAAAGAGATAAATGTGGAATTCCTGCAAATCCCACGCTGAAAACTTTTGGCTCGAAATAGCGTTTTGCGTATCACGGGGACATTGCAGGTTTCGTTAGATTTATATATAAAATTTAAAAATCTTCAACAACATGCGACATTTTGTAGGTTTAAAGCGTCAGTAGTTTAGTTCGTATTGCGCTTAGATTTTCGCTTTAAACCGATAAACTTTTCGAAGTATATTCATAATCTGGTAGGATGTATCAACAACATCTAATTCAGTACAACATAAAATATATATATATGGTACAAAGATGTTCTTTAAATTACATAGTTATCAGTTATATAATATTTATTATTATCAATATACACAAAGCAAACAACATTCAAATTCTAATCCTAATATTAAAAACCTTAAAATATATATTATATTAACTAAAATATATTATTAAAAATTTCCGAAGATAATGGCAGCGTTTCCCCGTTGCATAGCTAGACTCATTCTTTGTCTGAGGTAACTGCCAGCTCTTCGGTCTCCCGTGAAGTCGATTAACCTTTTTGCTATTTCCTTAAAAGGCTTATAGCGCTAGGACCCCACGGACCAAGGGTCTCGACACCGAAAGGGACAAAAATATTTTCGGAGCTTGACCCCTGTATTTGCACACTTTAGCTTTTTCAGCCGCTTCACAAGCCGCACCGGCTCTGTTGTTGGTTCCATGTAGATGGGAAGGGGCCAGCGTGTCTGAACAGGTTGCATCCCATACCAGCACCCGGCCCATCTTCCATGGAATCAAACTCATACCGTCCGGTCTCTTGCCGTCGTCTCTTACAATACCAGACGGCTCAAGTAGACTTGGCACGTCGACGGTGGCAAGAGACCAACGTATGTTATCGTTAAGCGCTGAATGTCTCGAGAAGCGTCCTGCACTTTTTGGCATGATAGCCCGTGATGTCCTAGCTTGTCGACGTCACTGCCACGCGGGCATTTATGAGGAGCGCAGACCAGAACACCAAGCTGTGGACAGGTTGCGATTCGGAGCGTGTCAGGCTCAAGAAATGTTCCCGTATTTGACGAAGGGTACGCGTGAAGCGAGTAGCCAGCCTCATGCGTACCCACGGCCAAAGCCTGGCACGTGATGAACCTGTACTAAAGCTCAAAAGATTGTCATAAGTAAATTTGCAGTTTATGTCATCCCAGCTCCTCTGTGAATTTAGAGGAAATCGAAAATGTTGACCAGGGCATGCAATTAAGAAAGCGTTTCTAGCTTCTTACAGGCCAGCAATCTCAAAGTTTGAAGGGGATGCGCTTAAAATTTTACTTTTGAGATTTGCTGAACTGTGGACAGAAGATAGTAAGGCTGGTAAAGAGACAGTGGAAATTTTGCGAATCCCTAAACCACCATAACGGATGGGTAGGGATGCTTGGGTCCAAGATTGCTCGTTCAGGTGTATATTAAGAATCGATTCTAAATTAATTTTGATTAAGTTATCTACTTGTGTCAAGAGGTCTGGGTGATTCTAAAAGGAGCAGCAACGGAGCACATATGTAAATTTTGGGATATATATTACTTGTATACCCCTATATTACTTATCACACTTAAAAGGTCGGTGGGCAACCACGGTTATTTTAAATTATATTATGTTGTTATCAGAAAAAAGGTGCTACTCATATCCTTTTCATTTTTCTCTGTATCCCACAATATGATATGGGAGAGCGTGTTATATTACGGCGCCACTACATGGCACTATAATTTATTGGTATACTAAATGTGCCATGTATTGTAGCATTTCTTAGGAGAGGTTTTTGTTCTGCAGTGAACTTTTTAAGGGCTTAAAAATGATAATGAAGGTGATGAAACGTAGCCATGTGGTGGTGGCGCAAATTAATCCATCAGTGGAATCATTTAACAAAGTTTTTCTTTCCACCCGATTACAATATGGGTGTCTTCAAGATTGTAGAGGCTTTTGTCACTCTGAGACACTGGAATTTACTAACTAAGGCTTCATCACCTCTTACACGTATTACTTACTTACTATACCGGGTACTATGACAGATACCAGGAACCCGCAGTTGATTTGGTCTCTGTCAGTAGATCACCGCCTTCCCGCTTTTTCCGAGCTCCTCTTGATCCTTCACTACTTGGACTCTTCTGATATATCTGGGTCTAGACAGAATGTACGTACCTACTTTTGGGCACGCAATACTGCAATCATAAAGAGCTGCACTAAGCTATTACTGTTATGTTAACAGGGTAAAACACCGATTACCTTATCAAAATTATTGCACTTTTTGTTTTGTAATTTTACTTTCCGCAACGATAAGGTTGATAATTTTCTGCAGTTATCTAATTTAAGTAAACATGCTTTTTTATCATAACCTATACAATTAAGCTCATAGAGCATAGTATTGCTACGCGCCTTAGTCGACGGCACTAGCGCCTAGTTGAAACTTGAACTCTCGGTACCTTGCGCGTGTTTACTTGAATATTCTAGATATTTCCGTGCTAATTTATATAATAATTTATATAAAGATGCGATCGAGGCAGTATTGAATTCGGCGAGACAAGCGAAGCTTCGGAGCGAAATAAAGTGAATTAGTGTGATTAATTATTAGTGTTTTAAGTTTTAATTGGTGTATAGAGAATTCAAGTGTGAATTTAGGTAATTTTATCGGCAATTTTTATTGTCACGAACCTCAAGCCCGTAACAATTGGTGTCAGAAGTGGGATAAAATCATGCCGATTTTACCTAAGGACGAGATGGAGGGTGTCCGTACCCGAAGTCAACGCCAGCAGGAGACGGACCAGAGGAGATTTGGTGGTGCAACGCCGCAGATGTCTGAGGGCCAGCCACCGGCCATGGAAGCCGGCCCGTCAGCAGCTTCTACGTCTGTGGCACCTGACTTAGGTGCTCTGATGGTGATGCTGCAGCAGCTGCAGCGCGGACAGGAGGAACAGGCCCGCTGATTGGAAGAGCAGCTGCGGGGCGGACAGGAGGAACAGGCCCGCCGGCAGGAGGAACTGGCCCGTCGTTTAGAAGAGCAACTCCAACGCGATAAGGAAGAGCAGATGCTCCTTATGAAAGACCTTCACGCTACCTTCGGAAAAGAGATACGGGAGGTGAAGGATAAGGTTGCTCAACTTGACAACCGCCTGTCGGAAGCTGAAACCCGAATCGACCAAGTAAACAATCGGGTTGACAACGTAATGGCTGACGTGAAAAAAACGCTGGACGACCTCAAACTTGGGGATGGAACAACAGCTCCCGCAGTAGCTACAACACCTTCGCTACGTGGATTCAAAGTGCCGCCGTTCGACGGGACCTCTTCCTGGTCGGCCTACAAAATCCAGTTCGAGGCCGTCATGGAGGCGAACGGCTGGAATAAAAGCCAAGCCATGACTGCACTCACCCTAGGCCAGCGCGGCCAAGCCTTAACTGTGTTGGAAGCTCTCGGTAAGAAAGTGACCTACGAGCAGCTTCTTGAGGCCTTGGAGGCGAGATATGGCGACGCTCACCTGGAACACGTCTATCGCGCGCAGCTTAAAGATCGCGCGCAGCGCATCAACGAAAACCTGCAGCAGTGGGCTCTAGAGGTGGAGAAGCTGGTGCGAAAAGCATACCGGTCTGTACCTTCGCTCATTGAAGGGAACCTGGTGCAGACATTCATCGACGGCATCCGCGACCTGGAATTCAGAGCTCGGGCACCACGAGACGCTTAAAGACGCCTTGGCCCGTGCACTGGAGGTGGAAGCCGTGTGGCAGGATCATCGTTCCCATCGCATCAGGGAGGTTGCAGCGGCTACAGTTCGCGACTGCAACAAAGGATACAGCCCTAGGTGCTATGGCTGTGGGGAAAGGGGCCATCTTCGCTCCAGCTGCCCTAAGCGAACTGTAGAAAGGAGAGTTAATCGATCTCGAGAGGGTAGTGCAGCTAACGGCACCGCCTGGCGGTGGCAGGATCGTCGTTCCCCTCACGCTAGGGAGGTTGCAGCAGTTACGGTTCGCGACCACAATAAAGGATACAGCCCTAGGTGCTATGACTGTGGGGAAAGGGGCCATCTTCGGTCCAGCTGCCCTAAGCACCCCCTAGGAAGGGAAGGTGAACGGTCTCAGATAGGAAGTGCGGCTAATAGCTATAGACTTTACTATCAGACACTGCAGCGGGAAATCTCACGGCAACGCAGATGCATAATCAAGAAGACCTTGTCCTGAAGATTGCAACCATTGTAGTAGGCAAGAGAGTAAGGAAGTGGTATCCGTGAGGATGCTCAGGATAGACCATCTCAGCAACGGGTGGAAGAACAGCCTACGACATGCACAGCAGGAAGATCCGCACATCAAGCCGATTCTGGAAGAGATGAAGGCACGTGCCAGTGGCCATGCAGTGCCATGAGTTCAACCACGAAAAGCTATTGGGCCCAATGGGACAGCTTGCTGATTCAGGATGGAGTCCTGTGCCGTAAATGGGACAATGGTCGAGGAGACAGCTGTCGTTTGCAAATGGTTGTTCCTAAAGCTAATGTGCCGAATGTTCTACAGCTGTGCCATAATGGTCGTTCAAGAGTCCATCTGGGAGTTAAACGAACTCTACTGAAGGTCCGAGAACAGTTTTACTGGGTCCATTATCGTGACGATGTCGAGGATTGGTGTCGTACATGTACAAGTTGTGCGGCCGTGAAGGGACCTCAGACACGTAGTAGAGGAGCATCGAAATTGTACAATGTTGGTGCACCATGGGATAAGACAGCCCTAGACATTGCGGAGCCGTTACAGAAAGGCGCAAGAGGGACTCCTAAGATCGCCCATGTGGATCGCCTGACGCGTTATTATGGGGCCGATAATGCTCGGGACGAGCATGTCTTAGGAGGGGGCAGTGTTACGCGCCTTAGTCGACGGCACTAGCGCCTCGTTAGCGCGTCGAAACGAACTCTCGGTACCTTGCGCGTGTTTACTTGAATATTCTGGATATTTCCGTGCTAATTTATATAAATAGACGCTGCAAGATGCGATCGAGGCAGTATTGAATTCGGCGAGACAAGCGAAGCTTCGGAGCGAAATAAAGTGAATTAGTGTGATTAATTATTAGTGTTTTAAGTTTTAATTGGTGTAAAGATAATTAAAGTGTTAATTTAGGTAATTTTATCGGCAATTTTTATTGTCACGAACCTCAAGCTCGTAACAGTATTTTAAAAAATGTTCTTCTATATGTCTGCGCTTTAATATTCTCCGAATTCCGACAAAATAATACACGGATAATACACGCCTAGTACACAATTAAATAATAGTATAATAAGGTAATGTCAGCGAGGGCGAGAGGGGACCAATAGAATCTCTCATTTTTCTCGCTTTTTTAATGAAATAAGTAATACAAAAATTGTATAATCCGAAATGAAGAGAAATGAGATCCCGAAATGTTTATCTGTGGTTTTCTTTTATTTTCTAAACATTATTCTTTACGATTTTTAAAGAAGTTAATTTATTAGTTACAATAAATTTAACAAAAATCAAAATAATTGTAAAGGTTCTACTACTGAATATTAAAGTATTTTTTATTTTTTATAGAATAAGGTGGACAAATAACGAGCACACAATCCGCCAGATAGTGAGTTGACAGCATTAACTCATAGATATTTATCATCGATTAAGAATCAGACCACATCGCAGTAAAACACAAAAAAATTTATATATATGTAATTTCGCACAAAGGCTGGTTAAGATTCAAACAAAGGATCACTCTGATGTAATGCTGTGAGCTGTACTGTGAATACTAACACTAAGTAACTGTAACGAAACTAATTAAAAAGCGTTAGAAAAAGGCATCGCCAAAAGTTATACGTGGTACAGCTATGCTGCAGTTATATTAGTAGTATGGCACGAATGGGTTGGCTCGACTGGGGAAGAATCACTCTCTCACAGAATACCAGCTTAAAATAGTATCTTAATGCTGCTGCGTTTCGTATGGTAAGTAAGAGAACCGGAGACCGTTTTTACGAGAAACAAGGCATTCCATCTTAGTCCTCATGGGTGACAACGCAACTGCATTTTGATTACCACTTATCATCAGGCGGACTGTGTGCTAGTTTGTCACCCTATCCTATAAGAAAAAGTTACACATGTTTACGTCAGAGAGGACATCTGTTCTCGACGCCTCGGCAGACTTGAAGGTTCGGACCTGTCCATCCTTTGGCTACGCGTAGACAGCGACGACCATCCGCGCGTCTACGGGTGCCTCTATAGGTCCCATAGCGGTAATGCCGAAACAGAACGACTCTTCGACCACGTCCAAATAGCTGCAGATTCGTTGCTACAGCAGATCCCCTCCGCAGAGATCGTGATCCTCGGCGACTTTAACGCCCATCACGCCGAATGGCTTGGTTCACGTTTAACCGATCATGCGGGGAGATCTGTTCATGATTTTGCCTTGGCATATGGTCTGACACAACTGGTTACTTCGCCTACGCGGATTCCAGATGTGGAGGATCATGCACCTTCCCTGTTGGACCTTCTGCTGACCTCTCACCCGGACGGATATCAGATTTCCGTCGACGCCCCTTTAGGCTCCTCGGACCATTGTCTGGTCCGGAGTGTTGTGCCACTCACGCTGAAATCGCGGTTGCATTCTGCAGGATGCCGCCGTGTTTGGCACTATAGGTCAGCCGATTGGGATGGGATGCGGTCTTTCTTTGCATCCTACCCTTGGGGGCGGGTTTGCTTCTCGCCGGATGATCCCAACGTTGTTGCGGATTCTGTTACTGATGTGGTACTTCAGGGTATGGAACTTTTTATTCCTTCCTCTGTGGTGCCCATTGGAGGCAAATTTCAGCCATGGTTTGGTCGCTCCTGTAAAATAGCATCATGCTATAAGCAGGAGTGCTATCAAGCCTGGGTTGATGCATCAGCGTCCCGGGATGTAAACACCAGCGCTCTAAAAAAGAAGTATAATTCCGCCTCTAGGTCCTTCAAAAGAGTCATTGCCAAGGCAAAGTCAGAGCACATAGGCAGAATTGGCGAGAAACTAGTTCGCCTTCCTTCTGGAACCCGTGCATTCTGGTCTCTCGCCAAGGCTGTCCAGGGGAATTTCTGTCAGCCATCTCTTCCATCTCTGCACAGGGAGGACGACTCACTGGCCCATACTGCAAAGGAGAAAGCCGATCTTCTAGGCTCTTTCTTTGCATCTAACTCGACTCTCGATGACGGGGGGAGTACGCCGCCGACCATCCCGCGGTGTGAGTGCTCCATGCCGGAAGTGCAGTTCACACAGCGCTCGGTTCGCAAAGCACTCCTCTCCCTGGACATCCACAAGTCGAGTGGGCCTGACGGAATCCCCCCAATTGTGCTGAGGACGTGTGCTCCAGAGTTGGCACCGGTTTTAACGCGTCTTTTCCGGTACTCCTACTCCCTAGGCGTAGTCCCAAAATCATGGAAGACGGCTTTCGTCCACCCGATCCCTAAAAAAGGCGACCGCTCAGACCCGTCCAACTACCGGCCAATCGCCATCACCTCCTTGTTCTCCAAAACAATGGAGTCCATTGTAAACTCCATTGTAAACTGCCAGCTCATGAGGTACCTTGAGGATCACCAGCTGATTAGTGACCGCCAATACGGTTTTCGCCGTGGTCGGTCAGCTGGTGATCTTCTGGTCTACCTCACTCACAGATGGGCGGAGGCAGTAGAGTCAAGGGGGAGGCATTGGCCGTTAGTTTGGACATTGCGAAGGCCTTCGATCGGGTTTGGCACAAAGCGCTTCTTTCGAAGCTCCCTTCCTATGGGCTTCCCGAGAAATTGTGCGATTGGATCACCAGCTTTCTTGCAGATCGGAGCATCAAGGTCGTTGTAGACGGTGCAAGCTCCGATTGCAAGCCTATTAATGCTGGTGTTCCACAGGGCTGCGTGCTATCGCCAACGCTGTTTCTTCTGCATATCAATGATATGTTGCATACCCGTAACATTCATTGCTATGCAGATGACAGCACTGGTGATGCTCTTTACACCGGCCGAGCAAATATTTCTCGGGAAAACGTCTCCGAGTGCCGGGACAAACTTGTGTCTGAAGTCGAGTCTTTGCTGAACAGAGTCTCGAATTGGGGACGACTAAATCTAGTCCAGTTTAACCCCCAGAAGACACAAGTTTGCACGTTAACCGCTAAAAAGAACCCCTTTGTCGTATTCCCTCAGTTTCAAGGCACTCCCCTTGTTGCCTCAGCCAGTATCGGAATCCTCGGCGTCGACATATCGAGTGACGTGTAGTTTCGTGGTCACTTGGAAGGGAAGGCCAAATTGGCCTCTAAAAAGCTTGGCGTGCTCAGCAGAGCAGGACAGTATTTCATGCCGGCACACCGCCTGCAACTTTACAAGGCGCAGGTTCGGCCGCACATGGAATACTGTTCCCATCTCTGGGCTGGGGCTCCCCAGTACCAGCTCCTTCCACTTGACCGCATCCAGCGCAGAGCGGCTCGAATCGTCGACGACCGAGTGCTTTCCGATCGGCTCGATTCACTGGCGTTGCGAAGAGATGTTGCATCTCTTTGCGTATTTTATCGCATCTATCACGGGGAGTGCTCTGAGAAATTGTTCGGATTAATCCCAGCCGCCAAATTTCGTGAACGCACGACACGGCATACGTCCCGATACCATCCACACCATCTGGATGCTTGGCGGTCCACCACTGTACGTTTCACAAGGAGTTTTCTTCCACGTACAACCTCTCTGTGGAATAGTTTATCACCGGCGATTTTTCCGGACCGATACGACCTGGGGACCTTCAAGAAAAGAGCTTACTCCTTTCTAAAGGGCCGGCAACGCACCCGCAATTCTCCTGGTGTTGCGGTTGATCATGGGCGGCGGTAGTCACTTAACATCAGGTGAGCCGCATGCTCGTTTGCTCCCTCTTCTATAAAAAAAAAAAAGCAAAAACTTTTTGCAGAAACTTTTTGAGACTATTTGTTGAATCACCCTTGGCTCGCAGATTCGTTACTAAAGTAATTTGTGAAAGTCGTGATCTGAACCCAAATTTAAGAAACATGAATATACAGAAACGTGATGTGCCATTAAAATATTTGAAGTTTCAGTGAGTATTTAGTATTTTTAACACGCTTTTATTGATTCACCTTTATGTAGGTTTTTTGTTTCAATTTTTAACCACTACTGGACTACGTAACAAACTTTTATTTTGCTGACGTATTAAGAGCTACTTTTACCATTCTCATAATTTTTACCATGGTGCAGATGCCCATAGACTGCATTAGCTACTTACGATCTGGTGGATTGTGAGCTTTGTTGTTACTATACTTTTAAAAAAAGTGTATATGCAGTAGTTATAACGCAGCTGTGTATGTTAAGTATTTTTCTTTAATGTGAAATTTTTGATCTTACCCACAAAAATATTATTAACAATTAAACAACAACAACACAAACTACAACAACAATACAACCTGCTTCCATCGACCCACCTTGAACTTCTTAAACGGTCTTCTTCATCAGCTCGCAAAACTCCATGGCAAAGGGTCTCTTTCGTCGAGAGGATTTGCCTTAGTTGCCACGATTGATAGGAGGATAGGCTATGGCAGTACCTGATGTCTCGAACTTTAGACGATGCTTTATAAATATATAAAATTTTAGAAAGCAAGGTCTAACTTCTGGCGCTAATGATGTGGATATGGAAACCCATGGCTATCGGTAGTTAGTAGAATCAACTTACCAAAGCCATCGGTTTCTATAATTTATCTAGTTATTATTAAATTATTATCAATTTCCACTTATTGGCTAAAGATTATAATGTAAGTGCACGATATTATCATTCTCCATGTCACCGAATATTACGTTCTCCATAGTTCTTTAATTAAAGGTTTTAGTAGATAGTAGGCTTCGTTACAATACTTTATGGCTAACTGTATGATTTTATGTAAGCTTTTTCGATCTTACTGCTGCATTTGTCGTAGGCCTTGCAGGTCACGAGCAGTTACTAAATATATTTTAACATATCGTTCAAGAAAACTCACTCATTCTAACCTGCTTGTTTCCAACATAACGCTTAAAGTAAAAAAAAAAATTGTGATGTATTTAAGTAGGTACGTATAGAGTTGCATACACTATCTAATTATTTTTTAACTGATATATTTTAGATATATTTTAAATTGTCTAACACAGGCCTAAGTACACAATGTACAAAATGAGAAATAGCAAAATATATTTTAAATGCCAAAGGTCACAATGTTCATAGATGTACATTGAACATATACAACGCGTCGGTTAGCTTGACACTAATGTTCACGACACAACTTGAACTGTCGTAGGGTAATGAGCCTTGTAAGTTATATGTGGCACATGTTGTACATTTAACGAATGACTCTGAATTCTTATGGTTTGCTGAGTTATAAAGACCCACTCTGATGGAAAAAAGTTTCGAAAAAAAAATTGATAAGAGCCCATTATGAATCCACAGCTGAACGTAAGCCCTCCCTATAAATTGCCATAAAGTACGGTTCTCAGCCACCTGCATGCAATATCTACTTGCGTGTTTCATCATGTCGTCACTGCATATAGTCGCCAAACACCGCGCTTGCCAGCATGAAGCTACCACTCGAGAACTTTTTCCCC
Source organism: Parnassius smintheus behrii (assembly GCA_036936625.1). Lineage (NCBI taxonomy): Eukaryota > Metazoa > Arthropoda > Insecta > Lepidoptera > Papilionidae > Parnassius > Parnassius smintheus. Next base: position 10,954,855 of record JAUPFT010000006.1, read on the forward strand.
ATCGGTTGTCGGTTTTTAGAGGTAAGTGGTCAACCCATCTGGGCCATGTCAGTTACTGTTGTTTTCTACGGATATCCTAGTTGTGGACATTTTCTCGTAGAGGAATTCCCAGCATAGCCCTATCATCGCACGCTGATTGACTTCCCCATACGGCCAGCATTCATAGAAGGTATATATGCCATAATATAATATCCCATTCCGTGTTAGCAACGCACCCGTCTGCGTTTAGTATAGATTTCTTTTAAGTACATATTTTTTGTAGTGTGTGCATTCACGTTGCCATTTTTTATTTTATTGCAATTGGTATTAAATGTCTCATACTTAGAGTAATTAAATAGCAATTACTCTGAGGTCCCATATAGTGACACTTTGATAGGATGAAGAGAAATGTGACTTTTAAACCGACGATGGCTTTGGTACGAGAAACTTTTGCTGTAACTTAGACTGTGTTTTTATTGTTAATCATGTGTTAATAGGCAAGTAAACATGTTTGTTAATTTTATTTAGTCCTTTTACTATTAAAAAGATGTCATTCACAGACTTACTATTATTTATTTCGATAAACGTGTGTTCTACGATCACGACAAACTTTGAGCCACCCACGCACCATATGCATTTAGTGTATTTTTTCGTACATAGCAATAATTTTTATTAATATATTCTATTCTTATGCTATAATTAATTTTTTTCAGGTGGAATAGAATGGCATATAATTAAATGATTCATACATTTATTTTAGAACACAACAACGAAAGCCGAAAGTCTAAAATAAACCGATAACTCGATTCAGTTAAGCAAAAACTTTATTTGAAAATTTATATAATCCCCGAAACTAAAAAATCTGATGATCATCAAGTAGATGTACAATTTTTCTAGGATAGCTAAGAACATTCTCGTTTAATTCACCTTTCAAACCAAAAAAAAAAAAACTAAATCTAAATTTGTTTATTTGTTTGGGAGCTACGAAGCCACAGACTTACATACAGATACATTCATTAAACATATTATAACGCCTATTTAATTGCGCCGGCACCTATAAAATTGTCAATCGTTATTTTAAATGTCGGTTTACCACGGAGACCCTTTAAGTAATAAGATGAGGCTTGTGCCCATCATTGGTTCGTTCAAAAGACGTAACTTTACTTAACGAGTATATAAACTTATCCTGTTCATGTCCTACTGCAGGCCTCCTCTCATTTCAAAAAGGATTTAAAGCAGGGAAGCAAGTCAGTCGCTGTCTTAGTGGATATTTTTACACCGCAACTAAATTTCTATGGTTATAATATGTCCTAATGTGTTTTGGCAGACTTTATATGACCACACTATATTTTTATTTTCCGCATAGAATCTCTAAAATTATACTTTTGTAATATTATTTTTTTCTTCATCAGTAGCTGAGGAGAATTTGTAGTAATCACGTTTTGAAGGTTAATTAGCATTTCAGTTTAAATATCCCCTGTTTTACATTTGACATTTCATTTTTATACCTACACATTAACAAAAATATGAGAAGTATGAAAATAGTTGAAGCCTACTCGTATAAATGTATGCGTACTGAAAAGCATTTCAGTTTAACGTTATAAAATAAAATACGTTGCAATTTTGTATCTTTTCGATGCGTTGATTAAAATTCGACACTTACGTGAATATTCACTGAACTTTAACGTAACAGGTTGTAAAGGCATTTTTCAGCGCGCTGATATATTTGAGAACACTTAAAGTGCCTATCCAGTCGACGGCTTTCATTATTTAAAGCAATTTATTAAAAGCCATATACATAGGCTGCACTAAAAGTATTGGGAATGGAATATTTTCACCGTTCCTGTCATATTAAAAACTTTTTAATTGAAAACTCCTTGGTTTTAAAAATCGAATACCATTTATTTATTAAAAAAAAGATTTTCGGTCTTGTCACAAGGTTTTATCAAACTTGTTTAGTCGTTGAGAAAATGGAATTGACACGAGAAAATTCGTGAGCGATGATTTATTATGACTTTCGAAGTGGTTTAACACAAAAACAGTATGTTGAGCGGATGATTTCTGCATTTGGTGATGAAGCCCCATCCAAAACCACAATTTACCGCTGTTTTGCTGAATTCAACGTGGACGTGTCAAGGTCGTCCAAAAACTGCAGTCACCCAAGAAAACGTTGATGCTGTGCGTAAGCTGATTGAGGAAGGTCGACATGTGACATACCGCCAAATTCAGGCAACTTTAGACATTGGCATGAGTCAAATACAAATAATCTTGCATGAACAATTAGGTGTAAAAAAGTTGTTTTCCCGATGGATACCGCATTCGCTTTGTGAAGAGCAAAAAGCGGCTCGCGTTACTTGGTGCGTCAGAACTCTCGAAAGATTCCACGCAGGATCCTCAAATGCTGTGTACAACATCGTATCAGGTGAAGAATCTTGGATATACGCGTACGAACTCGAAACAAAAAACCAGTCACGAGTTTGAGTGTTCGAAAATGAGTTAAAGCCAGCAAAAATTGTTCGTTCACGGAGTGTTGCAAAAAAAATGGTGGCCTCGTTTGTCTCCAAAACCGGCCATGTTACGACTATTCCTCTTGAGGGACAAAGAACGGTTAATGCAGAATGGTATGCTAGCATTTGTTTGCCACAGGTAGTTTCTGAACTCCGTAAAGAGAACTGCAACCGCCGCATCATCCTCCATCACGACAATGCGAGTTCTCACACCGCACACAAAACAAAAGAGTTTTTAGAGCAAGAAAACATAGAATTATTAAACCATCCGCCGTACAGCCCCGACCTAAGCCCTAATGATTTCTATACTTTCCCTAAAATAAAGAATAAATTGCGCGGACAGAGATTTTCATCACCTGAAGAAGCCGTGGACGCTACAAAACGGCCATTTTGGAGACCCCAACTTCCAAATGGAATGGTTGCTTCAATGACTGATTCCATCGTATGGAAACATGTGTCAAATTTCGCGGAAAATACATCGAAAAGCAAAATATACATTTTTAAACAGTAATGTTGTGTCACTTCCTTGATTCCCGAAATTTTCAGTGCCGCCCTCGTATGAGCATTCGTAGCGTATATAGTAAATAGTACCCGGTTGACCGAGCTTTGCTCGGTATTTTTCGCTCGGTTTTTTTTAAATTCGTGTGTTTTGGAAATTACATTTAGATACAAATTACATACTGATGAAATACGAATAATATTTTTTGATCTTAGCAACATAATAGAAAAAACTGAACTGATTATTTGAATAAAAAATCATGAGTGAAATTTGTTTAATTTAAATTTTCGTGTTTTTTTTTAAAAACTAAAAAAGGGCTCGAAAAAATAGATTTTCTCAAAAAAGAAAGGAACATGAAAAAAAAAGTTAAAAAAAGTCGGTCGGTCGGTCTGGGATCGAACCGGGGTTTTACGATTCTGTGACCGACCATTATACCAATTAAGCTAATTATAACCACTAATAATCCGTCAAAATTTACAAGTTGACTGCGGGTATAAGTATTATTTGATCCTATTTACGATAAAATTAAGCAAAATAAGCGAAAAACAATGTTAATTTTTGCTTAATGTGTGTTGTTACCATAAACATTTATTAAGTTAAATAAACATTTATTAAGTTAACTAACTTAGAAGTACAATGACAAATTAATAGTTATTATTATCAAAGAGCACATTATGTATTCACTGCGTTTTAATATACTTTAATTATAAAGGTATAATAATATACTTTTTCTATACTCGACAACGGTAGCAAACATTTCAGCCGCATTTATGACGTCATGATCTGATATACCCGTGGTAAAGATATTGATCTAATGTTATTGCATATTTTATTTTACTGGGTACCGAATAGCGATGACTCACTTCATAGAGCCTATTGTCATATGTGTAATATTACACAAGTACTATTATGGTGACATACTTAGAAATCACGCTTTGACGTATTTATTACACATGTGGTATAACTAACATTTTCGCTGTGTATTTAGGCGGCTTCTCTGGCTCTGAAAAACGTGAGTTACTCTAAAGTCGCTGTTGTGAATAACTTAACCCATATAAGTAGTGTTCCATGCAAATTTTAGCAAAACAGAACGGACTCTTAAAGGAAATCTCTGTGTCTGTATGACACAGAGATTTCCTTTAAGAGTATCACCCCCGACTATCCCATTTATCCCACGTCGGGATAAATGGGCAGAATATTTAATATACGTTTTATTGAACACTTTTCTAAATTAATATTACAAAATTGACGAACCTCAACCTCAATTGCTATGAACAATCTATATTTATACAAGTATAGGGTGACAATTCACAATGCTGTGTTGGTCCCTACTTTAACGTATGGTAGTGAAAGTTGGGTGTGGCAGAAGAAGCACGAGAGTAGAATAAATGCGGTCGTTGAGGAGTATGTTAGGGCTGAATCTGAATGACAGGGTAAGAAATTGTGTAATAAGAGAAGAGTGTGGTTTGCAAGATGATGTTGTGACCAGGATTAAGAAAGGAATGCTTCGGTGGTTTAGTCGTGTGGAAAGAATGAACGAGGAAAGAGTGACAAAGAAAATTTATGTTGCAGAAGTGAATGGCAGAGTCGGAAAGGGACGTCCTAGGCGAAAATTTATCGACCAAATTGGCGATTTATTGGAAACGGGCCAAATTAGGAGTACCCTTAAGCGACGAGCATGTATGCGTAGGTGTATGGATGTGAAGGAGGCGAGAGAGGTGTGTCAGGATCGTGCCAAATGGAAGTCTGTAGTCTCTGCCTACCCCTCTGGGTGACAGGCGTGAGTGTTTATGTATGTTATGTATGTATGTATAGGGTGACAAACAAGTACACAGTCTGCCAAATAGTAAGTGGATATACTCGTATAAGAATAAAAAAAATTGTCACCTTTGCGGACTAAGATAGAATACATTGTTTCCAGTAATAAAAGATAGCCGGTTTTCTACACGCACCATATGAAACACAGCAGCGTCGATCCGCTATTTTACGCTGGTATTCTGTGAAAGCATGGTCCTTCCCCGGTAGAGCCGACCCATTCGTACTACTATGATAATATAGCTGCAGCGTTGCCCTACCTCGTATAAAGCGCCAAAGAAACGTCTTACCCCGGTCAAGCCGAACTATTCATGCTGCAGCCATTATATAGCTAAAGTGCGGCTCTGTCACCAAAATCAAACAGTCTAACACCATAACGATTAGCGCGGTGATGACATGATCGCCCAATGCGTGCTACGCACAGTGACACACATTGGGCGATTGTGGGTTTAGTTACCTCTAGGTAGCGCTTTTTTTGGTACCCGCTGGTTAATACTTTATAACAACGCATAAGCAATCGTGTTGTGTTGATTTTTGCATGTACAAGCAAACAGCGGAACATCTGCCATAAAACCAATGAAGAACAAGAAACAAGCTTAAGCTTTCTTAATCTAGTGGGAAGCAGATATCAGAAAGAAAAAAAAGGTTATGATTTTTAGTCTAAACTTAACGACTAATGAATTCGGACTCCACATTAATTTTATTTAGTTAGTTTTAATTTGACTTACTTTCAACATAATAATATAATATACTTGCAATATGATTATCTTATCCACGTGTACCAGAAATAAATAATACGCAATATATCGTAATCCGAATAATAAAACTTAACGTTATATTATTGCTCAAAGATTGGGATAGTAATAATTTTTTTTGATTTAAATTCATAATTTAAACTTAATAAAACTTTAGGTTTATTATTAAGGTAGTGACGATACGACGAACGAACCTGTTTTGCGGATTATAACTATCAAGAAATATTTTTATTGGAGTTAAAAATTGTGTTACTTACTCAAAAATAGGACAAACTAAAAGTATTTGTGGTCAAACATATTACACATTCACAACAGGTCCGCTGGTGCAGTAGCGACAGGGCGAAATTGAAACAGGAGATGAACAGCAGTATGTTCCTGACAATAACAAAAAAATTACATAAAACTTCGGTTGCCAACGCCTCCCAAGCGTGTTAGCTAAGGCGAAATCCCTCCAATGCAGTAATCTGTGCTACAGTAGGCTGTAATGAATGATTTTTTAATGGAAGAGGAGGAAAACGAGCATACGCCTCACCTGATGGTAAGTAATCACCCTTGGCCATGAATATCTGCAAGATCAGGGAAATCGCAAATGCATTGTCGGCCTTTCAGAGTGAGCGGGTGATATTAGCTGATAATAACTGGTGTACATGATTAAATATAAAAATTAAATTACAATTTCTAGATATATATTTACACTTAAACATTATATATATTTTTAAGTTTAAAAATATTTTTGTAGCTAAAATAAAGCTCAGCTTACTCAGTAATACTTTTTATTCCACACTATAATAGGAGTTTCTCATAAAAATGCAAAAGGAACCATAAAGTTTTAAGGCATCTTTGAATATTATTATCTTGTGCTAGGTTTTACATTTCTTTGGAAAACCTATTTGTAGCAGTTGCCGTATATTTTTAGCCGACTTTATAAAAAATAGGATAATACACGAATACACCAAATACAATTTTAGGTGGTACTCCTTTAAAGAAGGTGAAGTATACAAGTGTACAGCACCACTACCCCCAATACCACTGAACTAAGTAAGATCACTTAGCGGTCAGCCACCGCAGAGTCTACTTCACCTAAGGAAGCCTCGTGTAGAGGCGAAACGCGTATTGTAATATCGACGGTGGTGTGTCTTTCCTAGTGTATTGGTGTTGGGAGTAGTGGTGCTGGGATTAGTGGTGACGGGGATAGTGCACGCAATTGAGGGAGAGCGGGAGATGCTATCAAACTGGGTAACACACATCATTTCATTACATTACGCGAATATAAATAAATTATTTTTTAACATTTTAATGCAATATTAATCTTTATCGAGGATAGATGTCCATAGGCCATTTCAAGTGGACTGTGTGTTCGTTTTTCACTCTTATACTATAAAAAAAGAAAAAGCCAGAAAGGCCTCATGTTGTCCCCTAGATGACGTAACACCATCTTGTATATTCCAAATAAATACTCATATCAACGGTATATTTCTAGAAAAGCCATTTCCCAACCGGTCAAGTGCAGCGATTGAGGTGAATTCTTTCTACAATAGAATAAAGTTATTACTAGCAGTGACCAAAACAGCAAGTGCCAAAACAGGTTGATAAAGAAAAAAAAAGATTATAAACAACAAGAACGGTGTCTTGGATTAACCCTGTTTTATTTTTTAAATCAAAACAATTTAGTGCACAACTAAGTATATTAATATGTACTGAATTTACTTTCTAAGTTTATGAGCCTTTTTAAATCTTTTACGAGTATTAAAAATTGAACTACAAAGGTAGGTTTTAATTTAAATTAAAACAGTAAAAGTAACGTAATAAGAGTAACATTCTTAACAACTCCTTATCCGAAGGTTTTTGTGGCTATTTGTTAAATCAACGCTGGATCTGCCGGAGCATTACTGAAGCAATTTGAGGAAGCCGTGTTTTGAAAACCGAATTTATTTAACGTGAATCTCCATAAACAGGATGTCATTGTAGAAGCGTGCTCGTCGCGATCCCTGTCAGCCCTTTTCAGGGCTGCAATTCTACACAGCTGCGCACGCATGAGAACGAGGGTTAGGGCGTCCCCCCAAGGCGACGCACACCAGCTCGTCCTCGTTGGTGTGGAATGCAGCGCACAAAGCGGCGATGGGGACCGCCACCCGTCACGCACAGCCCGACACGGCGGAAGGTGGAGGACGGAGTGCAGAGTTGGCACGTGGAATGTTAGAGGAGGCATGAGAGATAAGACGAATGAGTTGATCGAAATAATGAAAGAAAGAGAATTAGATGTCGTGTGGAGGTCGGAGACCAAACGGAAAGGCAGTGGTATTGAAGAGCTCCCTGGCGGGACGTTAGCTATATGGTCCGGAGTCCCGGAAAGCGAGAACGCCTGCCAAGGAGTGGGAGTGCTGTTGTCGTCCCGGTTGGTCGATCTTATGACTGAATACAAGGTTGTGAACTCAAGACTTCTCTGGGTTCGCTTCAAAATGGGACTGACGAAGTTATTCCTTTTGGCTGTTTATGCGCCGGTAGCTTCGTCGTCCAGGGCTGAGCTGGAGGAGTTTTGGGAGAATGTAAGAGAAGTTCTAGATTTGGTTAAGGGAAACGAAAGAACTGTTGTATGTGGTGATTTGAATGGATGGGTAGGTATCGCTCGACCAGGATACGAGTCGGTGCTTGGAAAGTTTGGCGATAAAAGGGTTAATGATGCTGGCAAGCTTATACTGGCTGTATGCAAGGAAAAGGGTCTTCTTGTGACAAACACTATGTTTAATCACGGGAAGATCCATATGTACACTAGAGAAAGAAAGAATGAGAGAAGTATGATTGATTTGTTCCTGGTGGATGACCGACTGCGAAAACAGGTGATGGATACACGAGTGTTCAGGGGTGCTGACCTGGGAACGGATCATTATCTAGTAATTACTAGATTTAGGGGTTTGATCGCGGGTTGGCGCCACCGGACGGCGGTAACAGAACCACAGTCGGTCTGTCTCGCATCCGAAGCTGGAAGCTTCAGGAAGCGGATACTAGGGACAAATATCACATGAGGGTGGCCGAAAAGCTTGACACCATCGATGGCAGGAAAGAATGTGTGGAGAGAACATGGCAGAACCTTAGGGATGGAATGGTAAGTGCAGCGGAAGAAGTATGTGGTACGACAAAAAGAGGTAGTAGTAAAAGAAGAGATGCATGGTGGAATGATGAAGTGAAAGAAGCTGTAAAAAAGAAGAAAAAAGCATGGTTAGACTACTTGGCCTCTAGTAACGATGAGCATATGAGAGAGAAGATGAAAGAAAGATATAAGCTGCAGAAAGTTCATGCGAAAACATTGATTGAGGAAGTACGTGAAAGGTGTAGAATAGAAGCGGACGAGAGGTTGTCGCACAACTTTAGGGAAAACTCCAAACTCTTCTGGAAAGAGGTTGGAAGGTCCCGGAGTGGTGCGACAGCTTTAAGAATGAACAAAGTGCTTTCGAGAACCAATGACGTCCTCTCAGAAAAATCGGACGTCATGCAGCGATGGAGTGAATTTTATAGAGAATTGTATGCGTGTCATGATCTTCTTTTAGTTATTCACAAGTAAATTCTTATGAGAATAAATGTCTTTGATCCCATACGCATTTAATATTGTCTTAACATTTTAAAATATAATCTCCGTTTTGTAAATAGTGTAAAATTCAAGTTACATGAAGTAACGATTTTGAGAGCCATTTATCTTATGCGTATTTACCCCACAAATCTTGGTCAGATTTTTACTAATGTACACGACAAACCCAAGATGGTTGTTCGATTAATGACCCTTCAAAATTACATGAAGCATATAGCTTACACATTAAGCGTATAGCTTTTAGAAAATGTAACTGAAAAGTAATGTAACTTTAGTTGAGGTTATGAATTATAAAAAGATGTATTTCTACTAAACAAATACGTTATTTTACAGTCTTATCTACTTAAAGGTAGTCGGCTGCTTAAGCACTTTTTGCAGGGGTTTTCTGGTCAGGGTCGTTGAACTTTATCTGAACAACCTTTATGTCATTATTTAAAACTGACATCCAGATTTCTTGTCTCACGAACCAAAATATCACCAAATTAATATTATTATTAGCAAAAAGTTACTTTTATTTTCTTTTCAAGTATATTTACCACTACGTATTATCATTGTTAGTATTAAATACGAATATTTCGTAAAAAATGCGCATTTCTATAAATATAGTTCATATTATCCATACATATTTATATTTCTACACATATACAATTATACAGCAAATGAATAAACAGTCAGAGATGAATTTTACCCAGCGAGCATAATACATTTGATCAATTTTCGTCATTATATTTACATAAAATGTATTAGTAATAACAAATAATAATCTTTATTTCTATATATATCAGTTAATAATATGTCTATTTATAAACTACACAGAAATATTTTATCTTATAACATGAAAAATAGCATCCATTGCCGAACTAGGCTAAAACCTGTATTTCAGCATAAATTATTATCAGTGGCATAGCCTCCATAGAAGCTGAAAAGCCAGACTTGCCTTTTCAATCTGCGCAATCAATAATATCAATTAATAAAATACTCGTAAACTGTTTCAAATTTCCCGCGCACTCCTCTGTTCTATACGGGTCATGACCTCGTAGCATATATGTAACGTCAACACTTGGCAGTTTGCTTTCAATTCGAAATACACTGATTCGTGTTCTCTCTGTCTCAAAGCGAACATCAACACGAACCAAAAGCTGGGCTTTGCTCTGAAGTTGTTTAGGAGTGCGTGGGCGTGCGGGCGATACCATTGCACGTTCAATTCACTTTTTAATGTTTATAGTTGTTTTTGTTGTCCGCTGAAAATTTATGCTTTTTCAAAGATTTTTGGTGAAAATGGAGGATACTATTGGAGTATATACTGTAGATCAGAGTTTATATATAGAAAAGTGTTCCTTGTGATGAATTGAAGTGTGTTAAAGTGCTAATCAAAAAGGTAAAATCTTTAAACCTTGTTGAGCAAATACACAAGGTCAAGGACGTTTTTCGGACTTATCAATTATCGCAATTGAAGAACAGTATTTAGTAAAATTAAATTGTTCACCAACATTTTACGGACGGCGGACGTAATCGAATCTTTCCTTAAGAAGGAGAGACCATTCAATATAGAATAATTATAATATTTTTAAAATTTGTACATAGTTTGTTTGTACTTTGTTCATGTATAGTGTTGTACGTAAATATCTTTTTCTTTCGCTCAAGAAAAGCCAAATGGCTCTTTTCAAAGCCACCGATAGTGTGCATTTGCTGATATGTCATACAATATATCTAGCAGTAGTATGCCTTCTGTGTGCTTTATTAAACACGTCCTCGACAGCGCTGAATATGAAAATGAACAGCGGAGACAGATCAAGATTGTTGCATTTTGTAAGTGTGAATGGTGCTAGTGTGCGTGTGTGCGTGTGTGCGTGCGCGCGCGTATATGTGCGTGTCTGCGTGTTTGTGTGTGCGTGTGTGCGTATGTGTGCGTGTGTGTGAGCGCGTGCGTGCGTGCGTGTGCGCGCGCGCGTGTGTGTGTGTGTTTATGTGTGTGCGTGCGTGTGTGTGTGTGCATGCGTGTGCGCGTGTGTGCGTGTGTGCGTGCGTGTGTGCGTGCGTGAGTGCGTGCGTGTGTGTTAGTGCGCGCGTGTGTGTGTGCGTCGTGCATGTGTGTGCGTGTGTGTGTTTGTGTGTGTGCGTGTGTGCATGGGCATGCGTGTGCGTGTGTGTGTGTGTGTGTGTGTGTGTGTGTGTGTGTGTGTGTAAGAGGGTGTGTACGAGATGAAGAATACCTTAAGTTACCTTACAATAGAAGTTCAAACACAGTCCATAATAACTCAGCGCTGCACTGTCAAAAGATCTTCTGTTTCATTATATCCTAGAATCAGTAACCAAGCGGATATTTTATTTTTACATTGTTTTATATGCAGGGAGTAAACTGAAATTATTTCTTTTAATTTTGTTATAAACAATAGGACCCCAAAGAACAGTAAAATTTTCGAACAAATGAGGTATGAAACTGGTTTCGTTCGCAAGGACTGACTATTCTGCAGTTTATAAGTGTATGAGGATCAAAAATCAGTTCACTGTGTGTTTTTAACATTATATCTAAAATAATGAGTTGTTTAACGATAAGGACTTCACAATTATCAAACGGGAGTTTGGTTGGGATCAAGAAAGGTCGAAAAGTGCTTATGCTTATCGAATTAATTTTATTATATTTAATAATGCGATAAGATATTTTTTAAATATCTCATCGTATTTACTTTACTTCATATAAAGTTCTCACCATTTCAAAACCTTAACAGCACATCCCTTCTTACCATGGGCGCGACAAACTAGCTATTAGAGGAATACCTTTACCGTTGTTGTTCGGGAAATTTTGTTTTACATTAAGAAGAAATCATTATAAGACATTAAATAAATAATATAAATAATACTTGCATTATAGTGCCCAGTTAATCCACGGGACAAACAATCGCACGGGTTTTCGTTAGCTTTGATGTGGTTAAAGTGATCCGATGGCGAGTTTTCCTGGATTTTTAAGACTCTATTTTGGCAACAAATATGTGCCATCGGTGTGGAGAAGAGTGAATCCAAATGAATACTACACCGAGTCTGCAAAATGCTAACACGGAATGAATTGGGCATCTACTCGAACATATTTCAAAAACCTACGGCTAAGCTCCTTTGCTAAGTAGCTTTAATTAGGTTTTTCGCTTGAAAAGTTCTCTCTTGTCACCGGCTGCGAGGGACAGTTGCGAATACAGTTTTTTTTTAATAAAACAATATTAACAATGCTGTAAACATTACTAATATTCCCCTTAACCACTCGTGGCAAGTTTAAAATTGCTTGTGTTACGAGTGGTTCACGCCAGTAGTCGAATGGTGGATTCGAACCCACGACCTTTTTGAGTTCGCGGTCCGCGCCCTGTCATTAGGCTACTATCGCTTTATTTTATTTTATTTAGAAACTTCTTTGTATGTAGACTCCGCGAACTGATAGTCACTAAAACATTATCGGTCTTAATTACAATCGTTGATTATCACTTAAATTAAGTATTAATGATATCTATATCTGTTTCTTTCTACTGTAATTCAAAGAAAAGAGAGAGAGAGAAAGAGAGAGAGAGAGATAAAGAGAAAGAGAGAGAGAGAGAGAGAGAAACATTAACCATTACCTAAATTGTCGTCAAATTTTCTGAGTGCGGCCCCTACTAATTAACTTGAACTTCATGTCAAGACAAAGGACTAATTATTACCAATCCACCAATTTAAATAAAATGTTAGAATTTTTTTCCTAAATCGTGTATTCGCAATATTATCTCGCGCTTTAGACACAGCTATTTGTATTTTTTGAACGTCGTGAGGTGTAATGCCATCTTTCAGAGCCATAAGGTATTTGTCATTCCCATAATACCGCCACTTACGATAACTTCGTGACGAAATGGGATTATGGATGGGACGCCGTCCAAACACGAAATAGAATTTACGTACTATCTTGTTAATTTGATACTATTTTATTTTCTTATTCTAATTGTGATCAATTATTGAAAATTGCTTTCTTTTATATTATGTAATTAACATTAGAAGTTTCAATGTACTACAAATAAAAAAGATGGTAATAATATTTTCCGTCCAAATTCCTAAGCTGACGTCGATTTCCTCTGGGACGTGCCATTTAATTACGTTTCCCAACGTTCGCTTCACGTTTTCTTTAAAAGATTTCTTTTTATTTTTGTATTATTCAGTCTTTCATGTATAAATCTGATTTATTTCTTGTTTGATTATAATGAAATTTTTCTTTCATTGAATTTAAAATAAAAGTAAACGTATATTTCGTCCACAAATTGAACTGTAGGACACGAACTTTTAACTTTTTCTGTCGTACTTTTGTTGGCAGGATAATTGGTGATTGCAGTTTCGCGCTATATGTTTTCTTTCCTATAACTTCCCGTGTCCGGCTGTGAACATTTAAGGGCTGATGAAGAAGACAAGGAATGTACACAATTAATATTTTTTTACAGAATAAGGCCAAATTCGTGCACACAGACAACTTAATGGTAAATCGATGCCGTGGCCCATAGACATCTACATTTAACCTCAATTAATAATCACAATGCAGATGCGTTGTCAAGATGCAAGAACTGTAGAACTTTATTGTGATTGTGATCTCACATATATAGTGCAAAGAAAAAGATCGATAGAAACCCGTGCAATAGAACAATTAGCAACAACATCAACAACAAGCGTCCACACTATTTTTTTTGTACAACAGACAAAATCTTATACTCGTATATATAATATATATTATATATAGTACTTACTACTTATATAGTATAATATCCTTTTTAACTGAGGAACTTTGATTTCACTTACCGTTCTTTACTCAGAAAATTATTGTTAATATATCCTTGTAGCACGTTTTTACTTTGTACTACAAGTCAATTTTTGACTCTTTAAGTGTAGGCTAAGGAATACCCAAAGCATTTTTTTACTTATTATAAGCCAGTTATTGACCACAATCCCACCCGGCGGTAAGTGGTGATGAAGTCCTAGATGGTAAATCACATTATCTTAGCGTAAAACCTATTGCTTATCGCAACAACTCGAATATCGCCTAGATATTGGGTCCTTACATATGAAATTAGCGTTTTGTCCTCTTTGGTTAAGAATTCCAAATTCAATTTTATAAATTCATTTAGCTGGTACATTTGAGTTTTGAAAACAGTCGTTCATTTGTTTTTTTCCTTATTATTTTTTTCATTGGCGTCGCTTATTACCGCACAATGGAAAACATGAAACATCGGTATATTTACGAGTACGAGTTCTACCGTGGCACCAGTGCTGCAGAAATGATGTGTACGGCACTGGTGTCGCCAATACTACTTTTAAAAGATTACTATACTACTATATTTTATCCGAAAAATTTGGTTTTTTTTTTGAAAAAAAAAAACACAAAATTGATAAAATAAACGGTCTTTGATTACTTTTAATCTAAATAAAGAGGGTTATTCATTAAGAGCACTTGAAATTTGAAAATAAATAAAACTACTTGTATAAGTCTACGTGTTCAGCGTTATGTTTTCGGGCGAACTTCTTCACTCGCTCTAACTCGATGGTGGGATCTGAGTTCTCTCCGTGAAGATAGGCTGAGCTCTACTCTGCCCCCTGTGGCATCCCTTGAGGTTTATGACGGCTGTAATCAGGTCATCGTTGCAGTACTCTGAAACAGCTAAAGGTTTAATGTTTTTGTTGTAAATTATACAAGCTCTGGGTGTACTGCCTTAAGCGTTGACTACGATCTTACCGGAAGCCCATAATCCCAGAAATTGACGTTTGTGACTGGATTCCCCCCCAACCCCGTATCCATTGGCACGGTAAACTTAGCAACTTGGATTTGGTTAGGATAGGAGAAAACTAGATATTAGATAGGGTGGGATAAAAGAAAAGAAAAAAGGATTGTATAAGTGTTTCTGTTCTGTCTGTTTTCTATTCAACCGGAGAAAATAACAGGCGGCAACCACGTGAAGAAAGAACTTCTCAGACTTACCCTGGGGTTTAACACGACCTGCGCTCTTCCCCAGAACCAGTCGTCAAACTGCTCGCTGGACAGGACAGCAGAATATTTCTTAATCTAGCCCTACTGATAATGTCGAAATGTGAGAATTAGGAGTAAATTAACCTCCGCCCAAAGGATATCATCATTATTAAGAGGAAATTCTTAAATTATCTTTAACATTTTCTACCACGAGGTGCACCATCTCCTCTGAATATTTTTATATGGTCAAGGCGAGGACTTCGCTGCAACTACAAACAAACACACTAAAATATAATTGCTCTTTGTCAACAAAGTGACTAGTTTTCTAGTTAGACACTACAATACAAAAATATTGGGCATATTATAACTGAATTTGCGGATAGCGAAGCATGTTTTCTTCTTCCATCCATGTGTATAAGCTGTCATTTCAATATTCACCCTCTTTGTAACATATCATCTTTTACATAATCTATCGTTTTTGGCCTTTCTCTACACTCTGACCATCAACATTCTTGCTCATACTCAAAACTTTCCTCGTAACATGTTGATCATTCCTCCGCATCATATGCCCATACCACGACAACCGTACCTACATAAATATAAAATAAAAGTATGGAGAGTATGGCCACTAACCCTAACACTTTTTTTTTAAAGTGGGCAATGTTGTCACTCCTGAGTTCACGAAAGTTCGTGAATTATTGCCCACCCCATTATCTTGAAATTTGTGCGATTTAAAAGTCTCACATTATCATAGAAATGAGGCGTAGTACTTATTGTAGCTCTAAAGTTAAAATGAGGAACTCCACGGCGTCAACTTATGAATTATTTTGGAAGTAACTAACATCGTAAAAGATTTCATAGTGTCTCAATCACAAGCGAGAATACACAGAGCATAAAGTTTCGGAAAGTTTAAAAGTTCAGACTACGCTCTAGTATATAAAATATAGCAAACGTTATACAGCACACCAACATGGCTAAGGAACAATTATCATGTACACGTTCACACTATGCTATACTTTAAAGCTAAAAAGCTTCGATCAACAATATCAACGTTGGTATCAGTAGTTGGTATTGCTGATCGAAGCTAAATAGTATAAAGTAGTCTGAACTGAGCTTTACATCGAGCAAGTTTACGTTTGTAGATGGCCTCAGATGATTAAAAGGGAATAAGCGAAAGAAAAAAAGTATTCTATGGAAGTGAGTAGGAGATTCGGCAATAGAAATGGGAAGTAGTGGAGTGTGCACTAAACGGAAGTTTATTGACCACTTTGGCGATATATTGAACCGATGGTTGCCGTGTAGTGACAGCGGAAGAGAATCCAGAACCCCATATCATCGTGTCGTAAGAGATGGTGAAAAAACTATATGCGGAGCAATCTATGGGGAAGGCCTATATTCAGCAGTGGGGTTGATAGGCGGGTGTTAATGAATGGAATGGATGGATAATAGCCAAAGAGCATGGATGTGTAGATATATGTGGAGTAAGCGAAACATGTGTGTGAGGAAACATCAACAAAAAAAAACAATAAAAAAAACACTCCGCATGTTTTTAATGAATATATAGTCCGACAAATATTCGATTCAGCGGCCTGTTATACATGTACTCAAAGTTTCAAGCAAAAGTAGTTACAGTTCTCGATTTATAAGAAAAGAACTAGACGTACGCTCAGTTGAAGTCCCTAAAGGCGTTGTCGTTTGTCGCTTTTTGAATTTCATTTCTTAAAACGTTCGAGGATGATTTTACTTTATGTTTATTTATGTTTGTAATTCATCCCATTCATTTCAGATTCATCCATGCATTTTAGATCTCTGCTCTATAGCTCTATATATGGTAATTTTACTTTTAGTGAAATATATTAACATCTACCATTTGTGTTAATTTTAGTTATTCTTGTACTAAAGTTACGCAATAAGGAAACGGCATCCATCTGTCACAGAACTTTTTATAAAACTATTTGACGTGAAATGGTTATTACATATTACAATTTCACGTTAAGTTTGAGATAAAGTATTTTTCTTTTTTCTTAATCCTTTACTTTTGTGTACTTTCCCCTCTCCGTACATTAGGATAAACTTCCGTGTTGTTATGGTATGGAAATTACTGACTTTTAATCATTGTTTCGCACTATAAATTTTAAAACTAAGAAAAAACATTATTTACTTTGGGTAGAATTAAAATTCACTGAGCAAATCTAGAATAATTATAGCACTGCTACCCAATATGTTAAGAAATTGTAAAGAATTTTTTTAAACATATTAATAATGGTGATGTAAATATTACATTCACTAAAGTTTTGTGTACCTTCAAGATAGCTTTTGTACGCCTAACAATAGTTCTTCGTTATCGTACAAATAAAATCTTATAGTAGTAGCGGTTGGTTTCTTTATTCACGTGGTAGAGTTACGCTGCATTGTAATGTGGCTGCAGCACGAATGGATTGGCTTGACCGGGGAAAGACTATTTTTGCACAGAATCACTTATTTCGTGAACCATAGGTATAACATAGACGTTAGCTACATATACCTATAACCAAGTTCAACTCTGTCCTTACTACTCTGTGGGCATACGGAGTACTATATTTTTTCCAAAATTTATTTATTTTTTATTTCATTTTATTTCATGTTCAAGTTATTAAAGAATAACTCGAACACGAAATGCGAATGCAACAAAAACAAAACATTAGTTGATACAGAATATGAGTAAAAAAAAATTCACAGAAATCCAACACAAAATAGCAGTGTTGTGTTTTGTTAGGTGAGAGAGAAAAAACGGCGTTCGGAGTAGGATTGCCAGTCCACTCGGCTTAGTCACCCAACTCAGCTAGTTTGGTCGGCCAGTTCGTATTGGTTACGTAGGTGACTAAGCCACGAGTACCAGGAACCTGTTGGGAGGGACCACAGTATCTAGCCACCTGCAGCTATTGTCTACCTGCGTGTTTTATCTGGTCGTCACTCCATATTGTGTAATATAAAATTATAAAGTAATTTTGTTTGATTACTGTTAGTTTTAAGCATTTAGTAAATGTTCATTTAATGTAACGTATGTTACGATTAATATGCATTGAGTAGTGTGGCTTCCCTCAAACATTAATGTGAATATAATCTGACAGTATTTGCGGTAATTGAAACGCGTTAAAAGTTGTGTAAATTTCATGTTCAAAATCAAAGCATAATATGGAATTTCAACAAAATTTACATTGCTGCTATATATTGTAATAATAAAACGATACTTTGGTGATACAAAATGATTTTTTATAGGATGTGGTGACAAACGAGCACACAGTCTACCTGATGGTAAGTGGTTGCTGTGGCCCACAGACATCTATATCTATCCTCGCTTACGAATCAAAATGCAGATGTCACCCGTGAGGACTAAGATGAAATGCCTCGTTTCCATTAAGCTACTACTTTAGAGCGCGTTTTTAGAGAGCGTGGTCCTTCCCCGGTCGAGCCGACCCATTCGTGTTACAACTGTATTTCTAATATTACTGCACCATGGCTCTACCAAGTATAAAATGATGATGATTAAAAAACAAAAGTAGGTTTGTATTACCGGGTAGTAGAAACACCTCAGTTTTGTCAGATTTAAAACAAGACTAGATTGTTTTCTAGCTTGAGGGCTATATTTAGCCATTCAGTGATTGACATAATACCACGGTGTGTAGGATTGCATGATATTACAATTAGTTTTGGTTGTTATTTTACTATAGTAAAATATTTAATATATTTTGTATATATACAATGCATTCATATTTTATATATATACATAGCATTCTTCATTCAAAGTTGCTTTCAGGTGCCTACAAACTACCTTCTAGTAAACTGCCAGTTCATGAGTCACTTCATTTTTATTAAAAATGTATTAAATAAATGTATAAGATTAAAATAACTTTAAGAATAAAAAAAATAGGATTTTGACATATATGAGCATATCACTTAATTCATTTTTTCATGTTTAAATGAAATATGCATTTTAGCTTAAATAATTTATATAAGATATTTATTAAAATGTAACGCCATTATTGACAAAGCCGTACATCATTATAGATAGGCGGAGACCAGCGTCTTGACATGTCTTCCGAAATTGCTTGCGTATGAATAGAGAAGTGCTAAATAATGAATGGATATTCGCAACTTATATTCAGTTTAATTTAAACGTGAAGCTAAATCGCAGAGGAATAACGTAAATTCGAATAAATAAGAAACATATTGCTTATTGCTATTTAAATATTTTTTAATTTCAACCAAGTATGTAAATCATCGCAAAAAAGTTATTTATTCAATTCTTTTTTTCCGTAACGGTGTCAATTGTCGGTTGTCCTTTCGCCGGTGTTAAGTAACAGGATATTATAGTTTATAATAATATTAATTTTAAGTTTAGTTTTTAATAATATTTATGACTGCCTCGTTGGTCTAGCGGTTGTAGTAGTGTGACTGCTGATCATGAGGTTCTGGGTTCGATCCCGGGTCGGGCCGAAAAATCAATTATTGAGTTTGTCTGTCAAGAAATTCTCAGTAGCTGCCCGGAGTCAGGTAGTTGGCGGTGTCTCACCCCGTGCCTCGGAAAGTACGTAAAGCCGTTGGTCCTGCGCCAGATATCTCTCCGGTCGTTTCGGTTTACCGTCGCACCGGATTATGAGAGTGAGGGAATAGAGAGTGCACCTATGTTTACGTATACACTTGGGAACTATAATCCTGTCCTGCGCCGTTGGCTAGCCTCCGTTGAGGCAGGCCGCCGTGATCGAAATTCGGTCTGGAGGACATTATTATATATAGTTTATAATAATTTGTTCAAAATCTCCCCCGTGATATGTTGACGCATCAGATTATGGAGTTTTGAGAAATGTCGATGACAGCTTAAGCCAGCAGACAGTCGATGAGGACAGTATCTTAAGTTCCCAAGCGGACAAAAGTGCTTGATTATGTATCAAAATGTAAGGCGCTTGTTACGTTGTTTCCACTAGTAGTTTAGATGCACGGACATTTAATACATAAAATCAGATTACCTTTACGTATTAACATTCACTCCAAGAATAAAAAATAGGATTTTGACATATATCAGCATATCACTCAATTCATTTTTTCATGTTTAAATGAAATATGTATTTTAGCTTTATATGAGACTAGCTGTACCCCGCGGTTTCACCCGCGTATATCAGTGGGCCGCGCGGCAATTTATTTTTTGACATAGACTCCCCTCCCACACCCCAGTGACACCCGCATCGCATGGTGCTGGCAGTGTACGCGATATAAGGATTTTTCGACGTTACTATTGAATATTTTAACATGGAAAAGTAGTTATTGTGAGATAACTATAATAGTTAGACATATGGTATTGCAGACTTTTATGTAGATATTGATGTCCTCCATAAAACTGTAGCACATCACTTTGCTCTATTGTCAATAGTTTCCGCAGCGTACGCGATATAAGGTTTTTTTTTTGGTATTTTTTTCACACCTTGGGTTACATTAACGAAGTTTTCATACGGATCCCTAAATTTTTTGAAAACGTTCTATCGCGTATGTTCGTCAAGAATAATGCAGGATTCTAATGGTGAAAGAATTTTTCAAATCGGTTCAGTAGTTTAAGAGCCTATTCAATTCAAACAAACAAACAAACAAATTTTTCCTCTTTATAATATTAGTGTAGATATTTATCAAAATGTAACGCAATTATTGACAAAGCCTTTGTTAGAATAACACTTTTGTACAGCATCATCATAGATAGGCGGAGACAAGCGTCTTGACATATCTTACGAAATTGCTTCCGTATTAATAGACAAGTGCTAAATAATGAATGGACATTCGCAATTTAAACGTGAAACCAAAATCGCAGAAGAATAACGTATATTCGAATAAATAGGAAACACATCGTTTATTGCTATTTAAATATTTTTTAATCGAAATCATCGCAAAAAAATTTAATTATTCCTTTCTTTTTTTTCGTAACGGTGAGTCAATTTTCGGTTGTCCTTTCCCCGGTGTTAAGTAACAGGATATTATAGTTTATAATAATTTGTTCAAAATCTTCCCGTGATATATTGACGCATCAGATTATGGAGTTTTGAGAAATGTCGATGTCAGCTTAAGCTAGCAGATAGTGGATGACGACAGTATCTTAAGTCCCTAAGCGGACAAAAGTGCTTCATTATGTTAATGATCTTGTTATGTTGTTTCCAATAATAGTTTAGACGCGCTGACATTTAATACATAAAATCAAATCACCTTTACGTATCAAAATTCACTCCAATCTACGTGATAAAACAGGAGAAAGGTAACCACCAGTGATCCATAACTGATTTTCGACCCAATTCAGGATTAAATCGCAGGGTCATATTTTTTTATCTTCAACCAAGAATATTCACCGTTTATTTTTATAGAAGAATGATAAGAATAAAAAGGCAGCCGTTAGTAAGTGACTACTGCCCAGATCATCTCTCATACAAACAGACTTGTTCACATAATATTAGCAGCCAAACTTATACTTACGAGCTATTACACGATATCTCAAGAAACGTGCCTTAATACCCTTAAGATAGCATCGCGCCCCACATTTCGCTTTCCCCGTGTTCAGTTGCGAGTAATTTTTGAGCTTCATTTTTCGCCGTCTAGTTGTTTTTTATAATTCATCTTCATTCCTGACGTCGTCATGTCAGAGAATTCTTTAGCTATATTAGTAAAAGAAACTATTTACCTCACAACAATTTAATAAAACACACACACACACACACACACACACAAACACACACACACACACACACACACACACACACACATACACACACACACACACACACACACACACACACACAGGAATTTCATATACTGTGTACATAAATTAAGTATGAACAATATTTCCAACATCATAAACATTGTTACATCTCACAAGTCTATTGATGACCATAGGAATAGTCTCTAATCTCTCGTCAAATCATCATCATTGCATTTGTTCATAAGTTCACTGCTAAAAGTAGGAGTTCCTACGTGATGTTTTATAGAATAATAGTTACGAACGAGCACACAGTCCACCTGATGCAAAGTGGATGCTGAGGCCCATTGAAATCTAAATTTATCCTCGAATGAAATTCAAAATGCAGATGCGTTGTTACCCCTAAGGACTAAGATGGAATGCCTTGTTTTATTGGATGGAATGTATTGTTTTATCGAAACCTTAATACTAATAAACTTAATTATCACGTAGGTCTATATTAGGCCTAATCCTCGAGCGCCAAGAACGCTGGTTGGTGAATGAGCTATTCTTAGCTTGTAGCGAGAAAGAAGCCAGTCGGCAGTTTTTAATTGTTAAAGTGAAAAACTTCTTTAGATTAGTTGTGAATTAAAACTCGATAAGTAAAAAAGTGATACTACATAGATACAAAATATACATCTATTGAGTTGTAGCCTGCGAGATATTGAGTTAGAATATTTCATTTGTTACTTACCATCATTTGTTAACCTTAAGTGTCATTTGTTGAAATTGAAAACATGGAGTCTGTATGTAATGTAATAAATGTATGTTAAAATTCAAAATGCTGTTTGAACTAAAAATATTATAATAAATAAGCCCTAAAATTATCCTACTCCTGATAATATTCATTCGTCTAATTTTCGAGAAGTTCAGTTTACTGAAGGTTTCACTTCTACCGCGTGTTAACTACATGTATATTTTTAAGTATTTTTTAAACTACCATACATAAATCAAATTTATAAGTTACTAGTAATAATCTACGGAAGTAAGGCAACAATATCAGCAAGCGCGTGTAAATTAACTCGCGGGAAGGTTTACGCTCCAGATCAAAGGTGAGCTGAGTCGATTTTTTGTGCCGAATAACAACCACATATGTTGTTTAGCGAATGTAAACCATTTACTTTGCCATGGTCACGACCCAAATCGCCCATTTCCGGTGTCGTCACTACACTCAACGATCTCCTACATTACCTATACAAACCCTGAGTGCGAATGGTTTGTGGATGAATGAACAGTAATATTGTCGAAATGCCTGACGTTCTAAGAGCTGTCTTTAATAAAATTGTTTTTACTGTTTAAATTAAAGTTAAAAAAATCCATTCGCTTACGATAAACTGCTAATTATATTAAGTTTTCACAGCGGAAGAACAAATAAAGTCCTCACATGTGCCGTGAGAAATACACGTCGACACCTGCAGGTGCGCTCTTCGAATATTTTCGACTTCATGAAATATCTGCAACTTCTCTTAATTGTGTTAAGGAACAAGTACGTTAAGCGACAATTAACGTACTTGTTTCTTAATATAAATAAGAGAAGTAAGAGAACTTTGTAACGTGCTTTTTATAACATATAATTTATATAAAGTTAATGTGAATTCACCACAAATACTAAGAACATTGTTGCTTCTAAGAAAAACTTTTGCTGAAATATTACCTATGGTACCTAAGTTAAAATCTCAAATATGAAACCTATCTAAGTATAATTTAAGCCGTTTATGAAAAACATATAAGGCTAAAATTGCGAATTCAAACCCCTTAGAAAACGAGTATTTGTACAACTTACTAACATAGCGCGCGTCCGAATGTTTATCCTTATGTTAATTATGTATATGAAATGCGTCCAAAAAAGTGGAGAAATTCTTCAGGACGTTTTTAGAGTTCACGTTGCTGGTAGTTTTCCATACGTAGTATTTAGAGACGGTGTTGTAAATAAAAAAAATATCTCATCGAGTCCGAAAACTTTTTTCAATATAGTATAAGTGTCTCGAACCTGGCCGTGAATATTTTATAATCTTGATTATTCATTCATTCATTACAGAATATTAAAGTCCACTGTTGAATATAGGCCTCGCGGTAGATTACCACACAAGAGAATATTTGGCTTAATTTTTATTTGAATTTTATAGTTGCTATTAGGAAGACGTTGCTGCCTATTTCCAGGTGTGTTACCCACGGGACGTTATGTGGCAGTGGACAATCTTACAATATTACACATCATAAACATGTTGAGTAAATTTTGTTCTGAAAACTCCTACGATTTTATGTTAATGGACTACTGCCGAAGATTTTTCTGGACCGATAGAAGTTAAGGATATTCAAGAAATTAGCATGTGTAGCACTCGTTCATGGACGGCGGTAGTCATGTATTATCAAGCGAGCTCATGTTCGTTTGACCCCTTCTCTTATAAAAAATATTATCAAACTCATATATACAGTAATATCAAGTGAGCTTATGCTCTTCGACCCCTTCTCTCATTAAAAAAATATCAAAGTCATATATAAAAACCAATATACAAAATTGAAACTCATGTTGCTAAGATATGCAAGTATGCCAAAATGAATCTTTTATTCAAATTCAAGTTATTAAAGTACCAAAAGGACGGACATTCATAACCGTCCGACGTCATTCAGGTAGGCTTAGTAGCGAAGTAGCTTACAGAGGTCAGTTTGGTCGGAAAGGATTCGTTCGTATCTACATATTTTTTTCCTAATATCTTTTTTCTTTATTGTATATAAAACTATAATATAAAAATTTAATACAGTTAGTTTTGCGAATCCTAAAAGCGTAGGTGATGCGGGTAAACTGGGTATAGGCGTGACGGTGTTAAGGTGCAATTACCCCACCACACTGCTTCATGCAGGTTTCCTCATGATGTTTCACTTCACCAAATAACAATTTTATGGATGCCGGTGGGGATTGAATCCAGGTGGCTCGCGTATTGTGGAATTTTCGGCATGTGCTTAATCCCTGAGCGACCATGGCCTTACAGGCAGTTGTATATTTTATATTATTGGACTCTATATATTTACTATATTCAATTCGCTTTTATCTTAGCTTTTAGATTAAGCGCGACGTAATTTTCGAACAGGAATTTAACCACAACCGCCGATTTAATTAAATTATAAATTAAATCATATAATTAATAAAATTAAATCCAAAGAATAAGCGTGCAACACTTCAGGATAATATAAGCTAACATCAATTAATATTCTGCGTAGATCTTACCAAAAATAAATATTCAAAAGCTAAAGGTAGCTCGGCCTTAATTATGACATCGGAACGTTAGACACCCGTCCCCCGTAATCAAGGGTACCTGTAACCGACAACATTGACAGAGTTATGTTGTTACCTAACTACAATATCATAGGTAATATTAAAGAAAAAATAGCTTATGTACAGCACCTGAAATTTCAATACGTAAAAATGAGTTAAATTACCGTGTTTACCGAGTTTGGGTGGTGTAATATATATTTTTCACGAAGTCAAGTGGGATTATGGGAACTAAAATTATAAAAAAAAGACAAATTTTGTTAAGAACGTGGTACCGAGGATAAGCAACGTCCTTAATGAGAAGGACTTTTTACCCCAGTTTAAGTCTAGAGCTATTGATAAAGCATATTTTATAATAAGATGAAAGGGACATGTAACTAAAAGTGGGCCATTTATCTAGTTCTTTCGCTGTGCAATTAATCATTCAAATAAGTCTGTTTCTCTAACTAAACAACATGAAGAAAAAATTCCTCTAGTGCTTCCTAATTTTATGGTTATAGTTTAGTTTCGTTTTTTAATTAGTAACTGCCGGGATATAATTGTATATAGTGAATAACTTATATAGTTTTTGGTATCATACTTTCAATAAAACAGTCCTGAGCTTAGAGTTCGTCAACTATTTGGACAAGCAAACAGTCAGTCGAATCATCTCAGTCAGTATAGTTATCAAATTTAATTCACATAGTACACTTGGTCTTCCTTTTCCATCCCTTTCAGCTGCTGTATTTCGTATGTGGTGAGTGTATAGAACCGGAGACCCTTTTTACTGGAATCGAGGAGGATAAATGTAGCTGTTTGTGGAAAACAGCTTCTAATTATCATCAGGTGGACTGTGTGCTCGTTTGTCACCCGTTTTGAACCGTGTATCCCTTTAATATATATAAACCCTATAAAACTACTTTTATTACAAAAAACTACGGGCTACAAGCAAAAACATGCTATGCCCTCTCAATGCAGGGGAGTACTGAATAAATGATATGTCGACATTAATTAATAAACTCATCTTAACAACATATGTTTGCTTTTACTATTATTTAATGAAACTGTTGAAAGGTTTACAAAAATCCTTTATAATATTTTCACTCATCCACTTAAGTCGATTTTTTGGGGTTAGTCTACTCCTAACTTTTTGATATTATAAATAGGACTAGATAACCACTTATTCTGCTCTCCTGTCCGGCGAAAAGTTTGGCGTATGGCTCTGGGGGAGAGCGCAGGTCGTGTTGATCCCCAGGGCAAGTCTGAGGAGTTCTCCTTGACGTGGTTGCCGCCTGTTATTTGGTCTGGCTCAATAGGAAACAGACAGAACAGAAACACTCGGACGATCCTGTTTTTCTTTTCTTTTATCCCTCCCCCTTTTCCTATCCTAACCCAATCCAAGGTGTCAAGCGTACCGTGCCGATGGATGCGTGGCTGGAGGGAGTCCAGTCGCATACGGTGCCTACTCGAGACCAGGGCGATTCGTGTAGTATTTTAGCCCTTCCCTCAGCATGCGGGGCTCTGCCGGGGGTGGCCAAGCATTTCCCTAGCTAATCGTGGGAACAAAATGGATGAAAACCGACATTTTGTAAAAGACAATGAGAAGTCTCCTATAATGGAATTAGCTGTAGGTTTGGAAGAGGCTCTTTTAGGCTCACCAACACCCTGCAACAGTGCGCCCCCACCTGGGACGAGCCGTGAAGTGGAGGGCATGTTTGCAGCCGAACCACAATCGGAAATGAACCAGGGAGGGGAAAAGAAAAAGTTCGCTAGGCTTTATAAGCTTAGTGGAGCAGCGAGGAAAAGGTACTGAAGGCTGATAGCAGCTGAGAGTGGAGCCGAAGAGGCCCTCTCTCTCTGCCAGAAGCCTTGGGACGAAATTCCTCTGCCCAAGCCTGCCCCAGTTCCGAAAGCGAAAAAACCGCAGTCGGTCTGAGGAAGAGTCCCCCAAAGACCAGCCCAGGAAGACTGTTAAGCTGGCAACGGAAGAGAAGAAGCTCAGCTTCAGTGCCGTAGCTGGCTCCAAGCGTATAGGAATTCGCAATTCGAATCCTATGAGAGTGGAGCAGATGCGGCTGGTCCACCGGGCACTAACACAGGCTATCGCTAAGACGGCCTGTCGAGCGCAACCGGGTTTCACACACAAGCCAGGTTGAATTCTGGTAACGTGCCTGAATAAGGCAAGCCAGGACTAGATCGTGGGTGAAATCGGAAAACTAAAGCCCTGGCCGGAGGCAGAGCTCTCGGTAATACCCAAGGGCGAACTGCCTAAGTCTCAGCTGGGCATTACCTACTTGCCCTGCAGCGAAGCCGACTCTCCAGAGGAGGTGATTGTGCTGTTGAGGGCACAAAATGAAGGGCTCCATACTGAGCTCTGGAGAATCCTCCACCGTAGGGACGAGGAGAATGGATTCTTAGAAACCTTTTCTCTGGACGATCCATCGGCGGAGGCTCTTCGGAAGGCAGGCGGCAGAGTCATCCTTGGCTTTAAAATGATAATTTTTAAAGTCAGGGGAAGGTCTGACGCGGCAATGAAGCCCGAACCGCCCCAAACCCAATCCCCCAGACCTCAACCTCTCGGGGTGAGGCTGGAACGCCACCGGTGAGAGTGACGAAGACCCAAGGATTTCGCCTCGGTCCGACGGTCTCCGTTGGTGTCGTTCAGGCCGGGACGGAGGGGAGGTGGGAGCGGTTCGATGAAAGGTAAGGCGGGGGCAAGTTCGCAGGCAAAGGACGTCCTCGTTCTCAACAGGCGGAAAAGACCCCTGCCCCCCACGCCCATAAATGGCAAAACCCAAGGGTAAGACGAGGGTCCTCCAAAGCAAATCGTCACCATGCAGCGGCTGCTTCTGCCGTGGTGCAGGTTTGCTTTCAGAGGACGACATTGACCTCGGCCTTATACAAGAGCCTTGGGTGGCCAACGGTCAAGATCTGGGATTGGCGGCTGCCGGTAAGATTCTTTTCGATACCGAAGGCAGTAGACCCAGAGCTTGTATAATTTATAATAAAAATATTGAAATTTTAGCTATTCCAGAGTACTGCAATGATGACTTGGTTACAGCCTTCATAAATCTCAAGGGATGCACAGGGGCCAGAGTAATCATTTGCTCAGCCTATCTTCCCGGCGAGAACGCAGATCCTACCATCGAATTAGAGCGAGTGGCGGAATTCGCCCAAAAACACAACGCCGAACTTGTGGTGGGTTGTGTTGCTAATGCTCACCACACAGACTGGGGAAGCACCAACATCAACGAAGGAGGTGAGTTATGACTTTTATGATTTTCTCATCTCCAACCGCCTGGTAAGCCTAAACTTAGGTTGTACACCAACCTTTGTAACGCGTGCTAGGCAAGAAGTGTTAGACATAACCTTTGCTACCAATAACATGTCCAGACGGATAAATGACTGGCATGTTAGTAGCAAAAACTCGATGTCTGATCACAAGCACATTAAGTTTGTGATTGGAGCATCACCAACCTTTGAAACCGTTACTTTTAGGGATCCGAAAGCGACCTCCTGGGATATCTACAGAGATAGCCTAAGGAGGAATTTGGAAACGTTTCCTAAAAGCATCAAAACAATTGAAGATCTGGAGTTAGCGTCGGAGACAGTAACCGTAGGTATCCGTGAAGCCTTCGAGGTCGAAAAGTTTCTTGTTGGAATTCTAAGCTGAAAGAACTTAGGGAAAAGACCATGAAACTATTTAATAGGGCTAAGAAAACCAAAAAATGGAATATTTATAGTGCAGCCCTAACTGAAAAAATAAAGAAATCAGGGAAGCCAAGAGAGCATCGTGGAGGAAGCTACGCGAGGAAGTTGAGTCTTTGCCTCGCAGTGCAAGACTACACAAGATGCTGTCGAAAGCTAAACATAATCAGATCGGGCTTTTTAAGAAACCAGATGTTACTTACTTACTTACTTAGTTATCGTCACGCACAATCCCTAACGGGGTAGCCAGAGAGAACAGATCGCCAAGTGTCACGATCCTTACATACCTCTTTCGCTTCTTTCAGGTTCATTAACTTCTTCAAACATGCACGTCTAGGTATCCGAGTACTCTTGACCCTCCCCTCTTCGAGCAATTTGCTCACATGGTCTTCGAAAGTTAGTCTCGGTCTACCTCGACACCTTTTAATATTTACTTTCGCTCTATATATTTTCTTCACCATTCGGTCTTCACTCATTCGTTCAACGTGTCCAAACCATTGGAGTACGCCCCTATCAATTTTTGTGATAAGGTCAACTTTCAATCCTGCCATATTGCGAATCTCTTCGTTTCGCTTTCGGTCGGCTATGGTAACGCCACACATTTTACGAAGAGATCGCATCTCCACTGCATTCAACTTGCTTTTATGCTTCTTCTGGCATACCCAGGTTTCGCTGCCATATAACAAAGTCGGTACCAACACTGCGTTATGTATTGCAAGGCGTGCACTCTTCACCACGCCTTGCCTTTTTATTAATGCATTCAGGGCACCATTGACTTTGTTTCCAGCAGCGACACGCCTATCCACATCTAAATCACATCTTCCATCCCGGCTGAAAGCACTCCCCAAGTATACAATTTCATTTACCTGTTCTAGACATTCCTGATTTACCCATATTTCACATTCCGTTCTCTCTTCGTCCTTTTCAAATACCAGAACCTTAGTTTTATTAGCATTCAAACGGAGACCTTTAATTTCACATTCCTCTTTCATACACGTGACTAATGCCTGCAGTTCTGCTTCTGATGGTGCAATAAGCACTGCATCATCAGCATACAGCAGACAATTAACTTTTATGTCACCCAATTTCACACCCAAACAGCTATCTTTCAGCTTCTGTAAACAGCTGTCGAGATACAGTATGAACAGCCAGGAAGACATGACACAACCCTGTTTTACGCCCGCTTGGACGCTAAACATGGGTGACAGGTCATGCCCTACCCGCACACAGGCTTTACCGGATGTTAACTTCACTAATAGTGAAATAGAAACATTGGAGTTACTAGCGTCAACCCATTTCCCACATGCTTCAGCATTGAACTCTTTCAGAGCCCTACGAAGGCCTTGCAATGAGGACTGGTGTAGGGCTGCAAAGATAATAAGGCCAAACCTGGTGCAGTGGGCTGTTGACTCCTTTGAACCATTTAAATCAAGCGGGGAGGATGGAATAATTCCCATCCAACTACAGAGGGGTATCGACATCCTTCTTTCTTATCTGGTGAAAATCTTCAGAGCAAGTTTTGCATGGGGATATATTCCAGAACGATGGACAATTGTCAATGTTCTATTTTTACCTAAGGCTGGCAGAAAGGACTACGCTTTACCAAAGTCCTTTAGACCTATAAGCCTATCTTCCTTTCTTCTTAAGACATTGGAAAACGTTATAGATAGATATATATGGGATGTAGCTCTAGCTACGAGGCCCATACATTACAAACAGCATGCTTACCGCAGAGGCAAACAGCATATATATATATATATATATATATATATATATATATATATATATATATATATATATATATATATATATATATATATATATATATATATATATATATGTATGTATCGCAGCTATATTATGGTAGAAGCACGAATGGGTCGGCTCGAGCGGGGTAGAGCGTAGTTCTGCTCTCACAAAATACAAGTGTGAAATAGCAGATTATTGCTGTTGTGTTTCGTATGGTCTGTGTACTGATCACGAGGCATTCCAGCTTAGTCCCCAGGGGTGACAACACATATGCCACTAGTGATTGTTCCTGCAAAATTTGATACATTTTTTAATCATCATTTCTGATTGACAATATATCGTTGGTATGAAATATACACCTCTCTGCTTATTCTTCAACGACAGAGCTATTGCAAAATCTGCTTCCATAGGTTTTCCACTTAAAGTTTGTACTAATGCAAATTTTCTCCATACATTATGGCTTATTTTGGTGAAAGATTTAAAATAAAACTAAAGTGCAAGGCTGGTATTGTTGTAATGGGCATTACTGGTGATTTGGAGGTATATCTATTCCATGTGTATAACCTTCAGATTTTATTTTAGGATAAAGATGGCAAAAGATGGATCAGGTGTTTGTTTTACGAAATTTAATTACCGTGGCGGAGTAAGGGAATCCATCACTCCTGTTTTGTCCCGTGGATGTTGCAAAAGGCAACTAAGAATCTCTGTAGAAGGAATAAAATAACCGGCCAACGACGTAAAGTAACTTTAAATAGTTCAAGAGGAATCGGCGTATGACTACAGAAAACGATACCACTTTAAGTTTTTATGTGATTCTCTTCAAATTGTCCTACTGATACATAAATGCATGTTGCCATGGTGTAACTCGGTGCTATACTATTTAAATCGTTTTTTTTTTCAATTGCAAGGAATTATTATTTTCAAACGCGACTATATTTTTATATTTAGAATAAAAAGGATCTTATTACATTTTACGATAAAGTTATTTTAAAAAAATTAAAATAATAAATTAAAAATATATAAAGTAAAATAATAAAATACAAAAGATATTTTTTATGTTCCTTAGACAATATATTTGTATACATTATTTCAAATAGCATCTGAACATTTAGTTGCTTGCAATAAATTTGAACAACAGAACGTAGGATATTTCTGCTTAGCTGTGTTGAACTGTGAAATACGGTGAGAGCGCTGTCTTTTGTTTATCTTCAAGAGTTGCTTTGCAAATACAGATTACCTCTACAGTGGAAGGAGACAATATAGATAATAAACATATATTTTGGACTCTCTCAATATACGCAGTGAATATTTGCAATTATAATAGCTTACATATTATTATACTGAAATAGTTACAAAATTTTGTCACTTTGGTTAATTAGAGTTGGTTGCGCGGAAAAAGAATCGGGTATTCTTATAATTTTGTTCGGGAGTATATTGCTCGCCAGTGTCCGTCCTTCCCGTATCTACATTCCTTCCTCACGCACGGATGGGGGGGGGGGGTCTAAAATGTGGTGCCACCTTTTCAGCCAATAGAAACACGCGCCCCACCGAGATGAGATGGTAAGATGACCGACTCAATAAGGGGGCACCCGCAACCTTTGAGCGCTCTCTTCCAACGCACCACCGGAACAGAAGCGTCGTCCGCGGCTTCAGGAACTCCAACCCGGTAAGCGTGTTTTCCCTTTCATTTGCTTCTATTTACTTGACCCTTTTTTCGCTTTGTCTGTTTTCTCGTCACATTTTCTCTCCTACCGGCTCAAGTAGACCTTCCTTTCGACCCTGGTGAAGCAATAGATTTTGGAAGAGCGAGTGCATTGTCCAAGGCTGTCGCGTGCCACGTCAGCCATCTTGTTTTGGGGTATCAGGAAACCGCACATACAGTCCACCTAGTAAGAACTTGCATAATAGGGTCAAGACCCGATCTGGGAATCGAACTCAGGAACCCCTAGGCCCGTCACCCAACCAAGAGTCGAAAGGAACAATACATTTTTCTGTATTATCGATTAAGGTGATTTGTTAACGGAAAATTTAAAATGGCATGCTTTTATTGTAGCAAATCAGTATTTGTTTTAATATATAAATAAGCAAAGTACTTGTTTTAAGTTTACCAGCAACCTAATTAGGTATTCTCACGAGCAACTTAGTTATTCGCCAACGTTATGGAAATATTTTACTACAGTTTGAGTTACTGACTTGATTTGGCAGGCGGGTTGGTAGCCGCTGTTTTATATTTCAAGTTGGTATCAGAAAACATCTGCTGCTTTTCTCCTGTTTCATTTTCCTTTGTCGTCTCTTACGACATCCTCGGGACAACATGGGGTAGTGGACCGCCACTACACAGTAGATAAGAAACAAATTTCGACAATGTTTTGAATCTGTCACAAACGCCGTTATTTTTCCTCAAAAGACGGACGTAACGTTCGACTATTAGTAAAACCCGAAATGGCAATATATTGAAAATGGGCCAAATTAACAATACCCTTAACTGACGCGAATGTATGCGTAGGTATATGGATGTAGAGGGGGTGAAAAAGGTTTGTAAGAAATGTGCCAAATGGAAGTTTGTAGTCTCTGCCTACCCCTCCGTGTGACAGGCGTGAGTGTTTATGTATTTATTTATATACTAATAAAACTAGTTGTATGTCTTTTATTTGAAGCTTTTAATTTTTTTTTAAATTTCAAGCGTTCCGTGTACGTTATAACACCATTAAGCACACAGAGACGTGTTTGACGACGTGACATCATAGGATTTTTTTTTTCAGTGATATTATTTTATATGCTTTAAGTACTAGAAATTCCAAATTCGCGAGCCGTTTGTACCAACCAAACCAACTTATTATGAGAACACGCACTCACACACACATCACCATGACTTTAGGTGCATATAGTGCAACCAGCAGTGGACTATCCAAGTTGTTAAAGAAATAAAACGAAAGATGAGTGCGTAAATACGTGATAATAATAATAATTTGAACATAGTTTCGGTTTCACTTGAAATGTACGAAGCGCTCCATCTATCTTTTTTGTTGGTTTATGCCACATGAGTAAAGAAATGCGATAGAGTTTCTTTACTCATGTGTCTGTGCTCAGGAATGCTTAGTCAAATATCATCGAATCCTCACCTAAATTACTAAATTGTCCATTCAATTATTTGGTATTTAGGTTACATATGAAATTGCCGATTTTTATGAAATAAGTTAACGTATTTTTTTCTGTAGTTTTTATTTTTATTTATCAAAGTAATCATCCATGTAATCGATGCATTTTTACCAACGCAGTGGCAGTTTATTGATGCCTTATATATATACATATATATATATATATGTATATTGTATATATGTATATATAAATTATATATGTATATATATGTAGATTGATATATATATATACATATATATATATATATATATGTATATATATATATATATATATATATGTATATACTCCGGACTAAGTTGAACACATTATCCGAGTCTTACGATTTAATAATCGTGAGAGAAATTTGGTTAACTCTTACAATTTCTACCAGAGAATTAATAGATTCCTGTCAGTGTGTTTGGTGGCGGGGTACCAACAACCGTAAGAAAAGATATATGTGTAAATTATCTTCTTTTAAATGCAGTATACTCACGAAACTTAACTAATTCAAACAACATGAGACATATTGCTGCCGCCTTTTATATTCCTCCGCATCGGCCGCTTCAAGTTTATAAGTCATATTTGGATGCATTGCAAAACATTCTGTTATCGGAAAATATTGACAAATTTTATACATTAGGTGACTTTAGTATTTTTTCTAATCAAATAGCATCGCCTTATTTAATATTGGAAAATATATAGCTAATTTTATTAATATGACTGTTGGCTTCTAAATTAATTATTTAAGAAATCACCAAAGAAACTTACCCGATTTATTTATTTGTAATAATACAATAATAACAATTTATGTTTAGTATCCTCAATGGAATTAGTCCCCTTAGATTCCATCCATCTGCCTTTTTACACTTGTATTTATCAATCCTCCTTGTCTATGCCATGTAAACCTGTTTTGAAATACGCTTTTTTTTTTTGAAGCCAAATATGATGAAATTAATGAAAGTTTATTGTTCCCAACATTTTCTTAAAATTAGTACGAGTTTGAAGACTTCTTTTAAGTATAAAGATACTTGTGGTAGAAGGCCCTTAATTAATAATATTACTAAGAAAATCGACTGGGTTTCCTTATTTTCCGATATACCCTCTGAATTATCTTTAAACTTCCAAGTGGTTCACAACGTAAACATGAGAAATACTCGCTCACGCGACATATTTTTGTCATAAAATAAACTATTTTATGACAAAAATATGTCGTACTAACGCTGGCCTACGTTCCCATTATGACGCATAGTGCAATCATATAACCACCTACCTTGAGCCTACAGACTTCTACTTTTTCTGTAATTTGAATAATCTTTTGGCGGGAAAAAACTCAGTACCCGAGAGCCCGTACAAAATGGCTTTGAAGAATTAGTTGCGTCCCGTCTAGCTGATTTCTTCAAGAACGGCATCAATAAACTGCCACTGCGTTGGTAAAAATGCATCGATTACATGGATGATTACTTTGATAAATAAAAATAAAAACAAGTAGGTGGTTATATGATTGCACTATGCGTCATAATGGGAACGTAGGCCAGCGTTAGTACGACATATTTTTGTCATAAAATAGTT
Source organism: Parnassius smintheus behrii (assembly GCA_036936625.1). Taxonomy (NCBI): domain Eukaryota; kingdom Metazoa; phylum Arthropoda; class Insecta; order Lepidoptera; family Papilionidae; genus Parnassius; species Parnassius smintheus. Next base: position 10,990,117 of record JAUPFT010000006.1, read on the forward strand.
TATTTTATGACAAAAATATGTCGCGTGAGCGAGTATTTCTCATGTTTACGTTGTGAACCACTTGGAAGTTTAAAGATAATTCAGAGGGTATATCGGAAAATAAGGAAACCCAGTCGATTTTCTTAGTAATATTATTAATTAAGGGCCTTCTACCACAAGTATCTTTATACTTAAAAGAAGTCTTCAAACTCGTACTAATTTTAAGAAAATGTTGGGAACAATAAACTTTCATTAATTTCATCATATTTGGCTTCAAAAAAAAAAAAGCGTATTTCAAAACAGGTTTACATGGCATAGACAAGGAGGATTGATAAATACAAGTGTAAAAAGGCAGATGGATGGAATCTAAGGGGACTAATTCCATTGAGGATACTAAACATAAATTGTTATTATTGTATTATTACAAATAAATAAATCGGGTAAGTTTCTTTGGTGATTTCTTAAATAATTAATTTAGAAGCCAACAGTCATATTAATAAAATTAGCTATATATTTTCCAATATTAAATAAGGCGATGCTATTTGATTAGAAAAAATACTAAAGTCACCTAATGTATAAAATTTGTCAATATTTTCCGATAACAGAATGTTTTGCAATGCATCCAAATATGACTTATAAACTTGAAGCGGCCGATGCGGAGGAATATAAAAGGCGGCAGCAATATGTCTCATGTTGTTTGAATTAGTTAAGTTTCGTGAGTATACTGCATTTAAAAGAAGATAATTTACACATATATCTTTTCTTACGGTTGTTGGTACCCCGCCACCAAACACACTGACAGGAATCTATTAATTCTCTGGTAGAAATTGTAAGAGTTAACCAAATTTCTCTCACGATTATTAAATCGTAAGACTCGGATAATGTGTTCAACTTAGTCCGGAGTATATACATATATATATATATATATACATATATATATATATATATATATATATATATATATATATATATATATATATATATATATATATATATTATCACAATAGTTTATCACATTGAAACTCAGGGCTTGTAGGACAGCCATGCTGTCGGTCAGTATTCTGATAGTCTAGGAGTCTTATTTTTATAGCATGTGGTGCTATGGTCGCTTGGATGTTACCCATACATTCTGCCTGAAAGACTGTGTTGTGGATACCCAGCGGTATACATATGTGGATATTAAGTTCTTCCGAGAAAGTTCCAGATCCCATAACCTGTATTTGATTGGATTTAAACTTAATAGTTTTTTTTGGGCTTAAACCCTCCAGCCGAATAGTTTAATTTAATTGTATTTCTTATCACACTATCTTGTATTACTTATCATACACAAATTGTTTAGGAATCTTATCGTATTTGGCTAGTCAGATGGGAGATTTGGAGTAAATGTTGCCAATTATACCGGTACGGGTGGACTCTACTCTTTTCCATAGACCCTAGAGTCTTGACTCTGATGGAAGCTAGAGTCGCTTCTTATTGTATGCGTAGGTGAAGTGGTGTTAGCTCCAGCATATCATTTAAGGCTACTGTTGGTGTAGTTCTTATGGAGCCGTAAATGTCAAATATGCCAATGCAAAAGCTCCTTATTGGTGGTGGCTTCATTTGTTTTGGTCCACCATACCAAAGCACCGTATGTATTCATGGGCCAAATCACGATTTTTTATAGCCACAGTATAGTTTTTAATAATTTTATACACCCGATGGACTTTAAATTAAGCACAATTAATAATTTCGCAATGTCGATGCTCACTAAGAACTGATTTTACGATATTCCCATAAAAATCATGATATCATATATCTACGTTATTATCGTCTATTATCGTGCATCCAGCGAAGCGAGCGGGTATCAGCTAGTGATTTATAAAATTAAATTCAATCCCAAATATACTTTCGATACAACTGTAAGTGTACGTAGCTAAAAATAATAATTCAAAGTCAAGTTTTACCTGGGTTAATTATGATATCATGATGATAGCCACTCAGCCCCTCGTAACCTTATTTTGAAAAACTAGATACGCCAAGAATGAACAGAAAGTCAAAATTAAATCCCATAAATCTTAATTCGAGTCTTTGTAGAAAATATAATTGTGATGCGTAGAAACAGGTCGGCTCTAAACTCTTAAGTCGATCTTTATCGCATAGAATATTATAATAAAAACTTAAAAAGTAGCACTACTATGTTATGTTTTCCAAAAATCAAATGATATAATATTATAGGTAAAAAGTTATTCTGTATGCTGCTGTTACCAATCTGCTTGCCCAGCGTGTCAACTACGGAAGAGCCATGTTTAGCCGTGGACTTTTAATAGGCTGTAATAGTAACGTTAAGGTATTCTGTACCATCCTTGAGAGGAGAAAACCCAAATTAATTTGTTTTGGGGGTAGGAAAAAAAGTTTGTGATTTTTTTTTACTTTTCTTAAAAGTAAATCTTGTTCAAGTCATCGTTGATCTGCATTTTCAAATCATAAATAATCTGAATTAGAAAATTTCTTTTTACTTTTGCAATAAAAATACAAGCACATTCTAATTGTAATCAGGGAAGACGTAGCAAAGACTAAAACTTACAACACACTTGTTATGTTTCGATGGTGCAATTTAGATACTAGAGCTATGTGCAGCTTTTGTGCACACTTTCTAAAATATGTGAACGAAATATCACAGATATACTGCAAACTTGACGTCTGTGGTTGAATATATTGTTTGTTTAGCCTCAAGAAATGAAGAATTAATTATAAAGCTAAAATGTGTATAAACACTGGACACTATTTTCATAAAACTAACTTTTGTACTAATGCTTTATTTTCTGAAAAAAAAGGAAAACTTTATAACTATTTAAGTGTACACATTCTCTATAATATAACATAGCGCTTAAGGCGTTTCCCCTAGCGAACAAGCTTGAGCATTCAGTCCTATACAATCCACGTCCTCTCTTTACAATATATCGCGTAAAAATACGTCCGAATTTTTGGAATTATTTCAATTAAAAAAGAAAAGGGAATAATACTAGTTTTAACGGAATTTATCGCGTATATTTAACTTTTTTACCCGACGTTTCGAGAGCTTTACAGCACCCATGGTCACGGGAAGGACTGAGATGTTCAACGTCCAGCTGTCATAGTTAACCGCGGTTACCATAGATTAAAATTTTAACTTTTGTTCCGATCTACACAGTATGAGCTTATGGTATCATGGAGTCTTGCAGTTGTATGCTTGGGTTGAGATTTAATTTTATTTATTATAGGATCCCAAGCAGATGGTAGCACCCAGCCATCTTCTCTATTGAAATTAGGATGTTTTTTGATTTCAATAGCCTCGCGAATCATCCTTGGAAGGAATCGGTGTTCTTTAGCGAGGATTTGTGGTCTATCAAATCTGATGTAGTGACGGGGGCGATCTTGTACATGTTCACAGACTGCAGACTTCCCGGAGCGTCGATTCTTCACATCAGCTATATGTTCTTTGACGCGGGTTTTAATTGATCTTTTAGTTTGTCCTATGTAGGAGAGACCACATTCACAATCAAGCTTGTACACTCCTGCATCTTGCAGAGGGACGTTACACTTGACTGATGGTAAAAACTGACCAATCTTCTTCGGCGGCTTGAAGTATGTTTTGATGGAAGCGCGCTTCAAGATGTAGCCAATCTTGTCAGTGACTCCTCTAACATATGGCAGTACAGCAGGTACACGCGCGACTGTGGCCGGCTTCACTCGTTCTCTGTGACGTAGTCGGGTCCCACGCCTGGGTCCGCTGGGTCCGCCGCGTCAAAGAACATATAGCTGATGTGAAGAATCGACGCTCCGGGAAGTCTGCAGTCTGTGAACATGTACAAGATCGCCCCCGTCACTACATCAGATTTGATAGACCACAAATCCTCGCTAAAGAACACCGATTCCTTCCAAGGATGATTCGCGAGGCTATTGAAATCAAAAAACATCCTAATTTCAATAGAGAAGATGGCTGGGTGCTACCATCTGCTTGGGATCCTATAATAAATAAAATTAAATCCCAACCCAAGCATACAACTGCAAGACTCCATGATACCATAAGCTCATACTGTGTAGATCGGAACAAAAGTTAAAATTTTAATCTATGGTAACCGCGGTTAACTATGACAGCTGGACGTTGAACATCTCAGTCCTTCCCGTGACCATGGGTGCTGTAAAGCTCTCGAAACGTCGGGTAAAAAAGTTAAAAAAAAAAAAGTTAAATATACGCGATAAATTCCGTTAAAACTAGTATTATTTCAATGTGTAGTGTTCGCGTAAATATAAGAAATCATTAAGAAAAGGGAACTTCAGAAATTATATAAAACATGAATATTACAGATTTTTAAATTATGTCTCCATTAGTGTAATCCTCAAATCATTAGAGCACTGCCTTTAGCAACAGATGGATGTAATCAATAATTTTAGTCATTTTTAAAAGTAGATTTTAAACGTATTTATAACACATAAAAACAAATTAGAACGTGGAATGTGATGACAGGATATCGTACATTAATAAAGTGCTTATTTCTCATAACTAATAGGATAATAGTCTCTGAAAAACGCACTTTTGCAAGGTTTTGGTCGGGGTATCACCTTAAGTAAGTTAAACATTAACCACTACATTGGTAAATTCATCTTCCAACATCCCTTTTAGCCACAAAACGTGCCTTTAGATTAAATGAATGTTAATGTTATTAAGTGCTAATTTAACAAAAGTTTCATCATTAAATGTAAACTATTGTTGACCAAATATTATATTATTTGTACATTAAACGAGCAATTCTTGTATATACATATATAACCGGAATCCCGGAAAAGGCTCCAACGATTTTCATAAAATTTAGTGTCCAGGGAGTTTCGGGGGTAATAAATCGATCTAGCTAGGATTTATTTTTAGAAAATGTCTTTTTGTACGTGTCTTCAGGCAATGAAAAACTGCTACAATATAAGAAGGTAAATTTTGATACCATGTTAATGATCGTAATAGCTCAAGTGGATAGTGAGCGGTCGCGGAATCGTAATGACTTGGTTCACGTCCTGTCTTCGGTCTGACTTTTTTCCCATTTTTTCAAGGTCCCTATTTTTGTGAGATAATTATCCTATCCTATACTATTAAACGAGCAATTCTTGTATATATGTATATATATATATATATATATAATCGGGATCTCGGAAACGGCTCCAACGATTTTCATAAAATTTAGTGTCCAGGGAGTTTCGGGGATAATAAATCGATCTAGCTAAGATTTATTTTTAGAAAATGTCTTTTTGTCCGTGTTTTTAGGCAATTAAAAACTGCTACAATATAGTTAGAATAAGAAGGTAAATTTTGACAGTTTGGTAATGATTATAAATAGCTTATTGGTATAATGGGCGGTCACAAAATCGTAAAACCCCGGTTCGAGCCCAGGCCGACCGACCGATTTTTTTATTTTTTTTTTCAAGTTTCTTTCTTTTTTGAGAAAATATATTTTTTTCGAGCCCTTTTTTTAGTATTTTTTAAAAACACGAAAATTTAAATAAAAATAATTGCACTCATGATTTTTTATTCAAATAACCAGTTCAGTTTTTTCTGTTATGTCGCTAAGATCAAAAAATATTATTTGTAATTCATCAGTATGTAATTTGTATCTAAATATAATTTCCAAAACACACGAATTAAAAAAATCGAGCGAAAAATACCGAGCAAAGCTCGGTCAACCGGGTACTAATTCATTACAAATAGTAAGTTATATATATATATATATATATATATATATATATATATATATATATATATATATACAATCGGAATCTCGGAAACGGCTCCAACGATTTTCATAAAATTTTGTGTGCAGGGAGTTTCGGGGGCAATAAATCGATCTAGCTAGGATTTATTTTTATAAAATGTGTTTTTGTCCGTGTTTTGAAGCAATGAAAAACTGCTACAATATCGTTAGAATAAGAAGGCAAATTTTGACAGTTTATTGAGGATTACAAACAGCTTAATTGGTTTATTGGGCGGTCACAAATTCGTAATGCCATGGTTCGAGCCCAGACCGACCGACTTTTTTAATTTTTTTTTTTCAAATTCCTTTCTTTTTTGTGAAAATCTATTTTTTCGAGCCCTTTTTTTAGTATTTTTTTAAAACAAGAAAATTTAAATTTAACTAATTGCACTCATGATTTTTATTCAAATAACCAGTTCAGTTTTTTCTATTATGTCGCTGAGATCAAAAAATATTATTCATATTTCATCAGTATGTAATTTGTATCTAAATATAATTTCCAAAACACACGAATTAAAAAAAACCCGAGCGAAAAATACCGAGCAAAGCCCGGTCAACCGGGTACTTATATATATATATATATATATATATATATATATATATATATATATATATATATATATATATATATATATATATATATATATCGATTATAATATTGAATGCTTAATGACCTAACTTGCAACACATTTAAAACTAAAACAAAAAACTCACGTATAATTTGGACAAATGCTTGTTCGGTCGAGGTTTAATTTGAAAACCCGACTAATTTTAAGAGGCAGAGCAATGCACAGCTTATTATGCACGAATAGATTGGCTCGACCGGTGATGAAATATGCTCAGACATAATTCCAGCGTAAAGTATCAGCGTATTGCTGTTGTGCACTGTTCACACATACATACATATATATATATATATATATATATATATATATATATATATATATATATATATATATATATATATATATATATATATGTATATTATTAATATATGTCAGGATTGACGGCACTTATTAAAACGAGTCTTGATCAAAATTACGATTACTACATGTACAACTTTAGGTTAAATTGAGTTTCAATTAGAAGATGTTTAATGTTCTCAATAAAGTACTACGATACAAAAGCTGCACTGAATAACTTTCCTTTACAATAGATTAAAACTTTACAGTGAATCAAAGGTTCTAAGGAAACACTTTTACAGTAAAGCCACAAATCTGTTCGGTTCGCCATTAATCTCAAGACAATAATATGGAGGAGTTTCTTTATTTAGTTCTATACAAGAGGTTTTGTACTTTCAATTGCGTATAGAAGAACATAAATTCAGCTCTTATCGGTATCGATACAAATCCAGTATTATGAAGTGGCACTTCAAATATGATATGCAATTAGTAGATTATGCACGGCTTTTTAATATATTATAATATAAAGTCGTAAATAATTATATAATAGTAAATTATTTACGACTTTATAGTTAAAAATCTTTTTAGTTTCCATAAAAAGTTTATCTACACATTGAAACCTCTTTTATTCTGTTTAAAAATGTAAATATGATAATACCAAAATACTGCAGCAAAATTGTTAGTAATTCGTTAAATAAAGGAAAATTAAAATTGTTTTACTGATAGTAAATGATGAAAAGGGACTAGATTGTTTTTTTTTTAACTTAACGTGCCGTGTGAACTTTAAGAGTTATGTCACGTCGTCATTTGAGTCGAGATGAAATGTTACGAGCAGTGGGCGTTTTAGAAAGTGACGATATTAAACATGTCGCTACTGAGGACCTACATACATTGTTAATGTCATTGTCAAATTAACGCGTTAAATCGTGGCCACATCTATATTGAATGTCCATCAACGCGATAATTAACGGCATTTCTCGTTAGTGTGGCCCCAGCATAAGATTATTTGATAAAATAAACGAGTTGCTAACTTCAAAAAATTATTAATAATATAAATATAAAAATTGTGCCATCACTAAGATCCTATATATGCACTGCATGGTGAGATTATAACAGTCACCTAGGTCTTTATGAGCCTTTTCAATGAGGTCAAACACGATTGTCCTATCTAGTGGCGTCATTAAGATCCTGTATCTACCTTCGTATTGCACCATCAGAAAGGTGAGATCATAATACTCACCTAGGTCTTTATGTGCCCTTTCAAATGAGTTCAAACACGATCGTCCTACCTAGTGGCGTCACTGAGACCCTATAACCACCTTTGGAGTCCACCATCAGCTGGTGATATCATCATAGTCATCAGGGTCTTCATGAACCTTTTTGAAAATAAGATGAAAAAAAACACAATGGTTCTACGTAGCATAACTAAGATCCTTTACTAATCGTCTGAGTCATTCATAAGGAAGATAATATCATCACAGTCACCTTAGTCTTCATCCTCCATCAAACGAAATTCTCTAAATATATAAAATAATAAAAAAATCTAAATGGCATAGAAATAATGTATGTAACTACTAAGAAAGTAGGTACTTAGAAGTAATTAAATTGAACTGAAGCCAGTGGAATACGGCGCGCCAGGAAAATTCCGTGGAGTGCCATCAGTTCAAAATTTCAACTTAAAATTTCGCACTCACGATTAGTTTTTGGATTTACGTCAGTTTGATTGAGCAGTTTCAACTGACAGTGCGACCGAAAAAAATCCGTGGGTTGACGTCAGTTGAAAATTTCAAATTAAGATTCAACATTCAAGGTCAGTTTTTGGATGTACGTCAGTTCAACTGATCATTTTAACTGACCGTGTGTAGCGTCCATTACATAATATATCGGATTTCTAGGAACATTCTTGTGGAGGTGATTTTGAACCCGTTTTTAAATAAATTCCTGATGGAGAATATGAAATACCTTATAAACATCACCTATTATGACAAACTCCTCATAGATACTAACATAAACGGTAAATGCATTTCCTTAGAAAAATTACTCGTAACTACTGGAACACAGGCAAAATCAGTGTAAATTAAATTGTGACGTCTAACTTCTTGAGGCATCATAAAACTTTTCAATTTGTTGAGCAAGGTTCGGTGATTGTCGGTATTGAGGTAATAACGTCCTTTCCTTATAAAATTATTCTTAACTTTCAGAATATGTATTTAGCAAAAATTTCCACATGAAGCTATAACTTATTGTTACGCGCTTAAGTCGACGGCACTAGCGCCATCTAGTGTCAAAGACGAGAGCGAGGGGAGCTTTCCAGAAAATGACATCACTAATCTTTCAATCGACAGCGCCCTCTAGTCTCGAACCGAAGAACTAAACTTCTAGAAGTTGAAACTCGAACTTTGCGCGTGTTTACTTGAATATTCTGGATATTTCGGTGCTAATTTATATTTATAGGCGCTGCAAGATGCGATCGGGGAAGTATTGAAGTTGGCGAGACAAGCGAAGCTTCGGAGCGGAATAAAGTGAATCAGTGTGATTAATTATTAGTGTTTTTAACTTTAATTAGTGTAAAGTGAATTAAAGCGTTAATTAAGGTAATTCTATCGGCAATTTTTTTGTCATGAACCTCAAGCTCGTAACATTATTATAACGGTTAAAATTATTATCTTTTAATAGTTCACATTCCCATCTACGGATTGTATAGTCCATATTGTATAAAATAGTCTTTGATATTCCATTTTATGTGGTATATGATATATTTAAAATGAATTAATGTAACAGCCATTATACGATAAACCGTTAGAAACAAGCTGCTTTTCATTTTTGAGAGTCCTCCGTATTATATTACATACGGCTAAGCATTACGATACTATAATAATGCAAATATTCTCATAATAAAGAGATGTCTTTTAGTAAGAATGAACGTTCGCTTTTCCTGGAAGCATGTTTACTTGCGATTTGCATAATAAACGAAATTGGGAAACATGTATTCAGTCATCGGAGATAAGTTATTTAATAAGAACACGTGATGAGAATATTCTAAACTTGAAATAAGATAATATCTATTCTACGTACTTAGCACTCAAATTTGTTTGTATTATTTGTGGAGGACAACACGAGTGTACACGTGTTTTGATGAAATTTCTCACAACATATTAAAATTAAACTTGCGTGATGACCGCATGGCTTTCAAATGAAAAATTTTCATTAAACGCTTATTAAAAATTTGAGTTCTGAAGAGTATAATTTCACGAAATCTCGGTAGATAAACAAATCCTGAGTCATAAGTACTGAATTCAAATACTACGTGAAAGTATTCCAGCATTGAAATGTTTAGATATAAAGAAGGAATTCGGCAACTCGCACGATATGTTAAAATTTATGTGGACGTAAATCAAGAATATTTGAAAAATCAAAAAGTGCACGCCTCATGAGCGTTTCATTTAATTTTGATGAAAAGAATAAATTGTATTCCTGAATTTAAAATTTATTATTTAAGTGTTTTAAATTTAGCGCTCTATTACTTTAACAGATAGTGTTACTTACATACACTTACAATAAAATAATAGATTACACAAAGTATAGGATCGATATAGTCCGTAACATAGTCTGAAAGCGCCATTAAATTTTTATTAGCAATAAAACTTACAAAAGTAAAAAAAAAACATTTTATTAACATACTCCGCGTACTAGGCTGTTGATATAAAATAGGAAAGCACTTGATGTTACTTGGAAGCTAATAAAAACAACCCGGTCTTGATACGTCAATTTTTTCGGGAGTTATCGTAACCATATGCAAAATTATTGATACGTGGTAGAGCCATGCTGCAGTTATATAGTTATATCAGAATACCGGCGTGAAGTGGAAGCTCTGCTTCCGCGTTTCGTCTGGTGAGTGCAGGTGGCCGGAGGCCCAAATCCCCCCCCCCCCCACCAACATGGTAGCGGAATTAAATAAAGATAGACTACCCCAGGAGGGTACCAGCACCCCTGTAGAATCCCTCGCTGAGAATCCGCGACCATGTTTCTCCACTTCTGAGCGTGGGTGCTCAGGCTGCCCCGCGTATTCTGGGGGGGGGGCGAAATTCCGCTCAAGACTACAACTGCTCGGGGCAAACGGAGCAACAAGACCAAGGCGACCCCTGCCACGCTGTCCGTGAATTTCTGCAATATCAGGGGACTTCACTCTAACCTAAACGCCGTCCACTACCATCTCGAGACGACGAGGCCGGCTCTGCTCTTTCTGACCGAGACGCAGGTGTCCTCTCCGGCTGATGTCTCGTATCTCTCCTACCCGGGGTACAAACTGGAACACTCCTTTGTGCCTCGGGCTGGAGTTTGCGTTTACGTCAGAGAGGACATCTGTTCTCGACGCCTCGGCAGACTTGAAGGTTCGGACCTGTCCATCCTTTGGCTACGCGTAGACAGCGACGACCATCCGCGCGTCTACGGGTGCCTCTATAGGTCCCATAGCGGTAATGCCGAAACAGACCGACTTTTCGACCACGTCCAAATGGCTGCAGATTCGTTGCTACAGCAGATCCCCTCCGCAGAGATCGTGATCCTCGGCGACTTTAACGCCCATCACGCCGAATGGCTTGGTTCACGTTTAACCGATCATGCGGGGAGATCTGTTCATGATTTTGCCTTGGCATATGGTCTGACACAACTGGTTACTTCGCCTACGCGGATTCCAGATGTGGAGGATCATGCACCTTCCCTGTTGGACCTTCTGCTGACCTCTCACCCGGACGGATATCAGATTTCCGTCGACGCCCCTTTAGGCTCCTCGGACCATTGTCTGGTCCGGAGTGTTGTGCCACTCACGCCGAAATCGCGGTTGCATTCTGCAGGCTGCCGCCGTGTTTGGCACTATAGGTCAGCCGATTGGGATGGGATGCGGTCTTTCTTTGCATCCTACCCTTGGGGGCGGGTTTGCTTCTCGCCGGATGATCCCAACGTTGTTGCGGATTCTGTTACTGATGTGGTACTTCAGGGTATGGAACTTTTTATTCCTTCCTCTGTGGTGCCCATTGGAGGCAAATCTCAGCCATGGTTTGGTCGCTCCTGTAAAATAGCATCATGCTATAAGCAGGAGTGCTATCAAGCCTGGGTTGATGCATCAGCGTCCCGGGATGTAAACACCAGCGCTCTAAAAAAGAAGTATAATTCCGCCTCTAGGTCCTTCAAAAGAGTCATTGCCAAGGCAAAGTCAGAGCACATAGGCAGAATTGGCGAGAAACTAGTTCGCCTTCCTTCTGGAACCCGTGCATCCTGGTCTCTCGCCAAGGCTGTCCAGGGGAATTTCTGTCAGCCATCTCTTCCATCTCTGCACAGGGAGGACGACTCACTGGCCCATACTGCAAAGGAGAAAGCCGATCTTCTAGGCTCCTTCTTTGCGTCTAACTCGACTCTCGATGACGGGGGGAGTACGCCGCCGACCATCCCGCGGTGTGAGTGCTCCATTCCGGAAGTGCAGTTCACACAGCGCTCGGTTCGCAAAGCACTCCTCTCCCTGGACATCCACAAGTCGAGTGGGCCTGACGGAATCCCCCCAATTGTGCTGAGGACGTGTGCTCCAGAGTTGGCACCGGTTTTAACGCGTCTTTTCCGGTACTCCTACTCCCTAGGCGTAGTCCCAAAATCATGGAAGACGGCTTTCGTCCACCCGATCCCTAAAAAAGGCGACCGCTCAGACCCGTCCAACTACCGGCCAATCGCCATCACCTCCTTGTTCTCCAAAACAATGGAGTCCATTGTAAACTGCCAGCTCATGAGGTACCTTGAGGATCACCAGCTGATTAGTGACCGCCAATACGGTTTTCGCCGTGGTCGGTAAGCTGGTGATCTTCTGGTCTACCTCACTCACAGATGGGCGGAGGCAGTAGAGTTCAAGGGGGAGGCATTGGCCGTTAGTTTGGACATTGCGAAGGCCTTCGATCGGGTTTGGCACAAAGCGCTTCTTTCGAAGCTCCCTTCCTATGGGCTTCCCGAGAAATTGTGCGATTGGATCACCAGCTTTCTTGCAGATCGGAGCATCAAGGTCGTTGTAGACGGTGCAAGCTCCGATTGCAAGCCTATTAATGCTGGTGTTCCACAGGGCTGCGTGCTATCGCCAACGCTGTTTCTTCTGCATATCAATGATATGTTGCATACCCGTAACATTCATTGCTATGCAGATGACAGCACTGGTGATGCTCTTTACACCGGCCGAGCCAATATTTCTCGGGAAAACGTCTCCGAGTGCCGGGACAAACTTGTGTCTGAAGTCGAGTCTTTGCTGTACAGAGTCTCGGATTGGGGACGACTAAATCTAGTCCAGTTTAACCCCCAGAAGACACAAGTTTGCGCGTTAACCGCTAAAAAGAACCCCTTTGTCGTATCCCCTCAGTTTCAAGGCACTCCCCTTGTTGCCTCAGCCAGTATCAGAATCCTCGGCGTCGACATATCGAGTGACGTGCAGTTTCGTGGTCACTTGGAAGGGAAGGCCAAATTGGCCTCTAAAAAGCTTGGCGTGCTCAGCAGAGCGGGACAGTATTTCATGCCGGCACACCGCCTGCAACTTTACAAGGCGCAGGTTCGGCCGCACATGGAATACTGTTCCCATCTCTGGGCTGGGGCTCCCCAGTACCAGCTCCTTCCACTTGACCGCATCCAGCGCAGAGCGGCTCGAATCGTCGACGACCGAGTGCTTTCCGATCGGCTCGATTCACTGGCGTTGCGAAGAGATGTTGCATCTCTTTGCGTATTTTATCGCATCTATCACGGGGAGTGCTCTGAGGAATTGTTCGGATTAATCCCAGCCGCCAAATTTCGTGAACGCACGACACGGCAAACGTCCCGATACCATCCACACCATCTGGATGCTTGGCGGTCCACCACTGTACGTTTCACAAGGAGTTTTCTTCCACGTACAACCTCTCTGTGGAATAGTTTATCACCGGCGATTTTTCCGGACCGATACGACCTGGGAACCTTCAAGAAAAGAGCTTACTCCTTTCTAAAGGGCCGGCAACGCACCCGCAAGTCTCCTGGTGTTGCGGTTGATCATGGGCGGCGGTAGTCACTTAACATCAGGTGAGCCGCATGCTCGTTTGCCCCCTCTTCTATAAAAAAAAAAAAAAAGTTATGTTAGAAGTATAGTCACCGGGGAATGACCATCCTCTAAAAGAATACCAGCGTAAAATTGTAGCTTAATGCCGTGAGTGTAGAGAATAGGCGACTCTTTTTACTTTAAAAAATAACCCTCTATAAACACACCGTTTTTACCGAAGATGTACAAAATCGTTACGTCATTTGCAGGATTTGTCATTATCCTTAGTTGCTTGGCCAAGGTTTTACAATTATTTGTGTTTCTCAAAGCCTGTAATTAAAGTGGGTCTATTCCTTTTCATTATTGGTTAAGAATATTATATCATTCTCCATTTTAAAATTACAGTATAGTAGATACCTGCAGTTTATTTCAACGTTTCTTCCCTGGACAGATAAACCTCATTTTAAAACGGTAGTAGTTTCAAAATATTATGAAGTTTGACAAATGAAAATTTACTTTACCTAGAACAGTAATAAAAAAAATAATAATAATGTCCTCCAGACCACATTTCGGTCACGGCGGCCTGCCTCAACGGAGACGCGCCATCGGCGCAGGACAGGATTATAGTTCCCAAGTGTTTACGTAAACAAAGGTGCACTCTCTATTCCCTTACTCGCATGATCCAATGAGTCAGTAAACTGACACACGACCGAAGAGAGATCAGGCGCAGGACCAACGGCTTTACGTCCTTTTCGAGGCACGGGGGTGAGACACCGCCAACTTCCTGGCTCCGGGCAGTTACTGAGAATTTCTTGACGGAAATACTCAATTATTGATTTTTTTGCCTGACCCGGGATTTGAACCCAGGACCTCATGATTGTTGCGATTTAATTATACATGTTTCAATTTCTAGTGTAAGTAAGTATATACCATAAACAATGACTCAGTTCTATATTCTTTAAGTTTTACACATTTCTTAAAATTCTTCTACTTTCAAGAATATCCGTAGTTTGGTTTATTTATTTCTAATCTAAATTAATATAAAATATATCTCTACACTTTTCTAACAAATAACTTCCCTCGCAATTAAATTTGTCAAATATTTCACCTCATTACCAAGTGCCGTCGGCTCGATGGCAGAAAAAGTTATGGATGCCTTTATTATTAGGTTATTCTTACCGTCCAAACCAGCAGTGGATGTATCGTGCTATGGTGGCGAATTAGAATAATATATTATATTAAAAAAGCAATTTAAAAGTAACAGTTGAAGAAAATGCCTGTTTGCACTAGTGTGAAGTTTTCTCATTCATGTTTTTTATGGAATAAGTATGACAAACTATCAAATAGTCCACTTGATGGTGAGTGGATACTGCGGCCTATGAACATCTACACCTATCCTCGTGTATCACCCCTCGCATTATCACCCCTAACGACTAAGATGGAATGCCTCGTTTTCAGTAAAAAGCGGTATCCGTTTCTCTACATTCACCATACGAAACACAGCAGTATTTTAAGCTGCTAATTTACCTTCCTATTCTGTGAGAGCGTGGTCGTTGCCCGGTCGAGCAGACTCATTTTTGCTACAAGCATTACATAGCTGTAGCAAGGCTCTACCACGTAAAGAATTTTGTTTGCCACCAGAAGCTAAAATGCCTAAAACTAAATCATATAATAAAAATTAACAATTAAGTACACAGTTCCCATGATGGGAAGTGGATATTATGACTCATAATATACCACAGTGCAGCATCGAATTATAAAGCAGATGCGTTAGCACCCCCTTATAACCAAGGTAAAGTTTTTGTTACTAATAAAAAAAGATCTCAGTTTCTTGTTTCTCACCGTACGAAATGGTGAATTATTATTTAATATTATCTAATGATTCACCAGTTTCAGTGGTGCGGCCACGGCAACGTACTAACATGTTCAAACCTACTTAAAAAGCTTTTCATAAAAAACTTAAAATAACAGAAATGCTATCTTTTATCTCGGCTCAGTTTTAAGAATATTTAAAAATATCTTACCTAGTTCATAAATTTAAGTTAGTTGTACATTGATCTAAATTTTAATTTCATCAAAATGAACTACGATAAGAACTCAGTTTCACATAGCTGTTGTGTACAATTTTTCAGGGAAAAATTTCATTACAACATTTCATATTTTTCTCAGCAGGCTACAAACAAAGTAAACTAATTAAACCAGTAATAACTTGGAAACGAATAATATAACGATATACTGACTACAGTTTCAACAAATCAAAAATAATTACACAGTAACTGTTATAGTAAATGTAAAAAAAATATAGAGTGATTTTTAGAAGACATGAAAGAAAGTATTTCATCATGTTTTCTGGTTTAACGAAGAAAAATTTTAAATGTAGTAGTGCGGAAGGGTATTGGTATTGCACAGTTCTTCCTTAAATTTGCGACAATTTCAACTCCATATTTTTGGACCCTACGGCCTCTGCGTGGACTCGAAGGAGAGGGCACCTTGCATAGGTAGATGTAGAAGTTGCCTTGTGTTTCTAATGAATATTTCAAGAAAGTACAGGGAGAGTTGTTATACTCTCTCAAGGTGAAGCCGCCCGTTGGCATCCACTGTATGCTCCCCGGATGTATCCGTGAATTCTCTCCCAAGACTAACTGTAAGCTAATGGTAAATATCAATACGTTAAACATAGCTTAATGAGATTAAAACATTAAAAGGTTAAATTAAATGTCAAGGAACGTATTTAATATATAAATATACTTGTTATTCAAATACATAACGTTGCACATTCATAGAGGTGTCAGTAAATTAAGGAATTGCTATGGAGCTTAGCACGCGTTTGGATGTCAACTCTTTTAACGAGGATGTCGACAACTACGACAGTTGTTTGTAACGAACTTGGCCCCATTTTCACATTTATGTTACTGCTGGAATACTATTAGGTTTGGAAAATTTCATTCGTTTAATTTAAATACATTTGAGACATTCAACTTTATTTCTTAAATGAGCACTATCTGCCACTTTGCCTTGATTAAGTGAACTATGAAAAAGCCAAAAAGCAAAGTTGGTTGTCGGTATATCGAAGTTCTAAAGTGTTTGTACAGTAGGGCTTGATAGCTATCCGAGTACAGAACCAGTGTACGAAGCCTATCCAACTGCAGAGAGGTGTAACACAGGGTGACGTTATATCCCCAAAACTCTACACGGCTGCAGTGGAAGATGTTTTCAAGCTATTCAACTGGAAAGGACACGGTATTTACATCAATGGCGAGTACGTAACTCACCTTTGATTGCCGGCGCGAAAAAGGACAAAACAAAGGTCATGTATAATGTCCATGGCACATCATTTATTTTAACAGCGGTAGAGCCACGCGGCAGCTTTGCTGTTGCACGTATGGGCCAGCTCAAACCGGGGTGGTACCACGACCTGACAGAATACCGCCGTGAAGTGGAAGCTCTGCTTCCGCGTTTTGTCTGGTGAGTGCAGGTGCCGGAGGCCCAAATCCCCCCCCCCCACCCCCATCAACATGGTAGCGGAATTAAATGATGATAGACTACCCCTGGAGGGTACCAGCACCCCTGGAGAATCCGTCGCTGAGCATCCACGACCAAGTTTCTCCACTTCTGAGCGTGGGTGCTCAGGCTGCCCCGCGTATTTGGGGTGGGGGGGGGGTGGGGTAAAACTCCGCTCAAGACTACAACTGCTCAGGGCAAACGGAGCAACAAGACCAAGGCAACCCCGGCCACGCTGTCCGTGAATTTCTGCAATATCAGGGGACTTCACTCTAACCTAAACGCCGTCCACTACCATCTCGAGACGGCGAAGCCGGCTCTGCTCTTTCTGACCGAGACGCAGGTGTCCTCTCCGGCTGATGTCTCATATCTCCCCTACTCGAGGTACAAACTGGAACACTCCTTTGTGCCTCGGGCTCTTTGCGTTTACGTCAGAGAGGACATCTGTTCTCGACGCCTCGGTAGACTTGAAGGTTCAGACCTGTCCATCCTTTGGCTACGCGTAGACAGCGATGACTACGGATTCCTCTATAGGTCCCATGGCGGTAATGCCGAAACAGACCGACTCTTCGACCACGTCCGAATGGCTACAGATTCGTTGCTACAGCAGATCCCCTCCGCAGAGATCGTGATCCTCGGCGATTTTAACGCCCATCACGCCAACTGCGATTTCAGCGTGGCACCACTCACGCTGAAATCGCAGTTGGATTCTGCCGGCTGCCACCGTGTTTGGCACTATGGGTCAGCCGATGGGGATGGGATGCGGTCTTTCTTTGCATCCTACCCATGGGGGCGGGTTTGCTTCTTGCTGGACGATCCCAACGTTGTTGCGGATTCTGTCACTGATGTGGTACTTCAGGGTATGGAACTTTTCGTTCCTTCCTCTGCGGTGCCCATTGGAGGCAAATCTCAGCCATGGTTTGGTCGTTCCTGTAAAATAGCATCATGCTATAAGCAGGAGTGCTACACATTGCTGACACATTAGCGTCCCGGGATGTAAACAGCAGCGCTCTAAAAAAGAAGTATAATTCCGCCTCTAGGTCCTTCAAAAGAGTCACTGCCAAGGCAAAGTCAGAGCACGTAGGCAGAATTGGTGAGAAACTAGTTCGCCTTCCTTCTGGAACCCGTGCATTCTGGTCTCTCTCCAAAGCTGTCCAGGGGAATTTTTGTCAGCCATCTCTTCCATGTCTGCACAGGGAGGACGACACACTGTCCCATACCGCAAAGGAGAAAGCCGATCTTCTAGGCTCTTTTTTTGCGTCCAACTCGACTCTCGATGATGGGCAGAGTACGCCGCCGACCATCCCGCGGTGTGAGTGCCCCATGCCGGAAGTGCAGTTCACACAGCGCTTGGTTCGGAAAGCACTCCTCTCCCTGAACATCCACAAGTCGAGTGGGCCTAACGGAATCCCCCCATTTGTGCTGAGGACGTGTGCTTCAGAGTTGGCACTGGTTTTAACGCGTCTTTTCCGGTACTCCTACTCCCTAGGCATAGTCCCGAAATCACGGAAGTCGGCTTTCATCCACCCGATCCCTAAAAAAGGCGACCGCTCAGACCCGTCCAACTACCAGCCTATCACCATCACCTCCTTGTTCTCCAAAACAATGGAGTCCATTGTAACCTGCCAGCTCATGAGGTACCTTGAGGATCACCAGCTGATTAGTGACCGCCAA
The DNA here is from genome assembly GCA_036936625.1 of Parnassius smintheus behrii. Classification (NCBI taxonomy): domain Eukaryota; kingdom Metazoa; phylum Arthropoda; class Insecta; order Lepidoptera; family Papilionidae; genus Parnassius; species Parnassius smintheus. Next base: position 11,008,962 of record JAUPFT010000006.1, read on the forward strand.
TACGGTTTTCGCCGTGGTTGGTCGGCTGGTGATCTTCTGGTCTACCTAACTCACAGATGGGCGGAGGCAGTAGAGTCCAGGGGGGGGGGGGGGCATTGGCCGTTAGTTTGGACATTGGGAAGGCCTACGATAGGGTTGGGCACAAAGTACTTCTTTTGAAACTCCCTTCCTATGGGCTTCCCGAGAAATTGTGCGATTGGATCACCAGCTTTCTTGCAGATCGGAGCATCAAGGTCGTTGTAGACGGTGCAAGCTCCGATTACAAGCCTATTAATGCTGGTGTTCCACAAGGCTGCGTACTATCGCCAATGCTGTTTCTTCTGCATATCATTGATATGTTGCAAACCCGTAACATTAATTGCTATGCAGATGACAGCACTGGTGATGCTCTTTACACCGGCTGAACCAATATTTCTCGGGAAAACGTCTCCGAGTACGGGGAGAAACTTGTGTCTGAAGTCGAGTCTTTCCTGAACAGATTTTCGGATTGGGAACGACTAAATCTAGTCCAGTTTAACCTCCAGAAGACAAAAGTTCTTTGCGTTAACCGTTAAAAAGAACCCTTTTGTCGTATCTCCTCAGTTTCAAGGCACTCCCCTTGTTGCCTCAGCCAGTATCGGAATTCTCGGCGTCAACATATCGAGTAGCGTGCAGTTTCGTGGTCACTTGGAAGAGAAGGACAAATTGGCCTCTAAAAAACTTGGCGTGCTTGCAGAGCGTGCGTGCAGAGCGGGACAGTATTTCATGCCGGCACACCACCTGCAACTTTACAAGGCGCAGGTTCGGCCGCACATGTAATACTGTTCCCATCTCTGGGCTGGGGCTCCCCAGTACCAGCTCCTTCCACTTGACCGCATCCAGCCCAGAGCGGCTCGAATCGTCGACGACCGAGTGCTTTCCGATCGGCTAGATTCACTGGCACTGCGAAGAGATGTTGTGTCTCTTTGCATTTTCTTTCGCATATACCATGGAAAGTGCTCTGAGGAATTGTTTGGATTAATCCCAGCCGCCCAAATTTCATGAACACACTACGCGGCGTACGCCCCGATACCATCCACACCATCTGGATGCTTGCGGTTCACCACTGTACGTTTCAAGAGGAGTTTTCTTCCGCGTAAAACCTCTCAGTGGAATAGTTTATCACCGGCGATTTTTCCGGACCGATACGACCTGGGGACCTTCAAGAAAAGAGCTTACTCCCTTCTAAAGGGCCGGCAACGCACCTGCAATTCCCATGGTGTTGCGGATGATCACAGGCGGCGGTTGTCACTTAACATCAGGTGAGCCGCATGCTCGTTTGCCCCCTCTTCTATAAAACAAAAAAAAACATCAATGCCGTTAGTTGTTGGGAGCACTAAGTTCGAAGTTGTTGACGAGTTCGTTTACCTGAAACAAATGGTCGAACTAGGTAAGGCCAACTTTGACCGAGGAGTCAATCGACAGATTCAACTCGGCTGGGTAGCGTTCGGGAAATAACGACACATCTTCTCGTGAGGTAAATATCAAAACCTGAAAACTTGATTGTACAACCAGTGCGTGTTGCCAGTGATGACTTATGGGTTTGTGACGTGAAGGTGACTCAGGACCGTGCATTGTATTATTCCTTGGGGGAGTCCTATTTTCATCAGTGGACTTGTGAGGGCTGTAATGATGATGATGATGATGATGCTTCACGGTTTATTTTTTTTTAAACTGAGAATTAAATTTCGACAAAGATGTTGGTGCGGTTAGTTTTGGATATAGTTACTTTCTACGTACCGAATATTGGTAATTTGTATTTTTACATTTTTTCCTTTGTATAGGCCTAATAGTGCCCAATTACTATATTCTAAGTCACCTTGAAGTAATGTACGGTTTTAATGAATGAGTAAGTCAGTAATTTGTAAAAACTGCAATTTTCAAATATAACGTAAATTAAAAACTTTATAATGGTAACTAACATGATATTTATGATTCCAGGCATACAACAAGACCTTTGATTACAAGTTTGTAGGTTAATCAGATTGTGCACCATAGCTTGTTATATGTAACGTCAATATTATATCAGCCGCTACACAAATATTACCACTGTTAGGCATTACCAATGTTGTTGCTAAAACGCTTGCCAAGGGTACAACTATGACAAGTAATACCACTGTTAGGCATTACCCATGTTGTTGCCAAAACACTTGCCAAGGGTACAACTATGACAAGTATTACCACTGTTAGGCATTACCAATGTTGTTGCCAAAACACTTGCCAAGGGTACAACAATGACAAGTATTACCACTGTTAAGCATTACCAATGTTGTTGCCAAAACACTTGCCTGGTGTACAACTATGACAAGTATTACAGCTGTGAGCCAGTATCTTCAGCTTTCGTTTATTTATTATCATAACCATTTCAGTTTTAAGTGTATGGTGGGAGCATGCTGCAGCTTGTTTTATTTATTTTTAATAAATCTTATCCCCACTATAGTATTTCTTCTTGTGTCGCCAAGGCAGTTTACATACACAAATTGCACAAGGAGAGACATCTGGACCCGTAACACTTATTTGTAGGCCATACATATATTTGTTCCGTGCGGGATTCCAATCCGCGGCCTCAGCGTTACAATTCGTTGCTAAGCCTTCACAGATTATAATCTGTGTAAGCCTAAAATAGCATTTTAGTGCTGCTGTGTTTTGCAAGGTGAGTTTACCTTTTAATAGAAACTAGGCGTTCCATCTCGGTACTCAGGGGTGGCAACGCACCTGCGTTTTGATTTTTATTCGAAAATTGATGTAGATGTCTATGGGCCACAGCATGTACTTACCTTCAGGTGGACTGTGTGCTCATTTGTTCCCCTAATTCTATAAATAATAAATTATAGTATTCAATGTTTCAAAATGTGCAAGAACCTCCAGATTTGATAGTTTATAAGATATGTAGGGCGATAATTCTGTTATCACCACTCAAAGTGGAATATTTGTGGAATGTTTTGTTGAATTAAGACTAAATAAGAAATAAAATAACAAATATGCAATTTCGAATGACGTCTGAAAATCCAGTCGCTTGTAACAAATCTGAACTGCAGAATGTTGGATATTCCTGCTTAACTGTGTTGAAACACGGTGAGAGCGCTATCTTTTGTTTATCTGCAAGATATGCTTTGCTAATACAGATTATCTTTACAATAGAGGGAAACATTGATATAGATAATAAACGTATATTTTGGACCTTTTTATTATAAGCTGTGAATGCCCGCGATACCAATTGTTTACATATTATTATACTCAAATAACTAAAAAATTTTGTACACTTCAATGATCAGAGGTTAAAGAAAAAATAAATGTTTCTGTATTATCCATAAAGGCGATTTATTAACAAAAACTTCAAAATGGCACGTTTTTATCTATATGTTTTAATATGTTAATAGGTAGAGTACTCGTTTTAAGTACACCAGCGATGACGATTTTTCAGCGTATTATTTGGAAGAAGTATCCACAAACACTCTGTTTTAAAAGTACTCTTTAACTGGATAATACAGAGCAAAATAAAAAGGTTTGAATAAAACAATTTATAATTCAGTGCCGTGTTTAAAAGAAACAATCCTTGTTTTATTATACTACCGTGAGCTTCAAAAGACTGTTCATTCCAGAATTTATTTCATTTATCGTAGCTTCTTTTCACTACTTCTCAACAAAACCACATACGATATACGTTTATTCCACATAGGATACTCATATCAGTTTCTTGTTCCTTTATTTGAATACATAAATACTCTTAATTATTTTGCCTAAAACTAATTTTTTTATTTTGTTACACAATAAGGGTCATAAGCGAGCACATAGTCCACCTGATGGCAAATGGATGCTATGTCTCATGGACATCTTTATTTATTCTCGATTAAGAATCAAAATGCAGATGCGTTGTTACCCATAAGGACTAAGACGGAATGCCTCGATTCCAGTAAAAAGAGTCTCCGGTAGTCTACACTCACCATACAAAACACAGCAGCCTTAAGCAGCTATTTTACGCCGGTATTCTGTGATAGCGTGGCACTCCGGCCGAGCCGAGTTATTTCCATTCCTGCTACAATTATATAGCTGCAGCTTGGCTCAACCGTATACGCGTACAAACGTAGACGTGATAGAGACACGCCTGTACATGGTGGAGTATATTTCATGTTTATTTTTAACTTATTTGTAATTCCAAGTATTCCGAGTACTTTACATTACCACTATATTCAGAGAGGGACGCATTTAACGACGTGATACCATTGCTTAAAACTGTACTTTTTGCCTTAACTCTAAGTAAAGTAAAGTAAAATTACAGCCAATATACGTCCCACTCCTGGGCTCAGGCCTCCCCTCATTTCTGAGAGGGTTTAGGGCAAGGAAGTGTCCGCCGCGCTGCCCAAATGCGTGTTGACGAACTTCATATGTATTCGAAATATTTTTTTTCTTATTCCTCAGACATGCAGGTTTCCTCACGATGTTTTCCTTCACCGCCAAACACGTGGTAAATCAGCTTAACTCTAATTACAGTACAATACGTATATATACGTGGTAGAGCCACACAGCAGATATATTATTGTTGTAGCACGAATGGGTCGGTTCGACCGGAAAAGGACCACGCTCTCATAGAGTATTGGCGTGAAATAACAGCTTAATACTGCTGTGTTTCGTATGGTGAGTGTAGAGATCCGGAGAACCTTTTATACTGAAAACGAGGCATTCCATCTTAGTCCTCAGGGGTGACAACGCATCTGCGCTTAGATTCTTAATATAGGATAAATGTAGATGTGGGCCACAGCATACACCAACCGTTAGGTGGACTGTGTGCTCGTTTTTCACCCTCATTCTATTAAAAAAGAAACATAGTATAACGGACCTCAATATATTGCTTTACTCGGTTCAAAAAGTCTTAGAAATCCCTTAGAACTTGCCGTAAGAATTAATACATAATAAACTTTTCATTACGATAAGTTTTGTAAAAACCTCTTTATAACGATCTTTATATCATTGCTGACATAAATAGGAAGTATATTAACCTCTGCGTAAAGTATTCTACAATTCATCTAATAAGAATTCATTTTTTTGATAGGTTCAGACATGTTCAATTTATCGTAAGACAATCCCGGAATTTAAAATGTCATAATAAATGTATGATTACTGTGATAAGGCATTAATAACCTTTGTCTTTTAGTTTTCTTAAAGTTTGCTTACCTTGCTACGATCTCTCTTCTCCGTTCGTAAAACGAAATTTAGATTTCTTTTATAGGATAGGGGACAAACTAGCACACAGTCCACATGATGGTAAGTGGATGCTGTGGCGCATAGACATCCACATTTAACTCTCGCTTACTCTACTACCCGCTTAAGAATTAAAATGTTGTCACTCTTGAGGATAAGATGAAATGCCTCGATTCCAGTAAAACGGGTCTCCGTGTCTCTAAACTCATCATACGAAACACAGCAGCGTTAAGCTGCTATTTTACGCTGGTATTCCGTGAGAGCGTGGTCCTGATTGTAGTATGAATGGAATATTAGCTGCGGTTCTAGTGTGGTTCTACCACGTCTAAATCTTAAATCAACAAAACATCTATATAATATTAAAATTCATTCTAATAAATTACTTAGTATAACGAATATTTTCTTAGCCCCTTCAGATTTATTAAATAGTCTGTTCGTTAAAAGAGTGTCAGTACATCCAGAGGTGCACTTTTTATTTTGCTTTCATTTTATTAGTTTTTTCGTGTTTGTTAAATAAATGTTTTTCTATTCTAAGAATAAATTAGAAAACTATTTTATTACTGTTATGGCCCCCAGTTACCCCGACAAAAGTCGACCGGACTAGGGCCCATAGTAGTCCAACTCGACGGGTAACAGAGGGGAGGGTTCAATGACCTATGGATAATTAAATTATAACGGCTGACAAATAAGCAAGCACCACTTACCGATTGGCGGAAGTAGGGTTGACCACGAGGTACCTGTCAGGTGGGAAGTGATGTGCATGTAAGTAGTGTGTAGTATTGTGTACACTGTGTAACCTGACAGCCCGCTGATCCGACTGCCGATCCAAAGGCGCTGCTTCTCTCTTCACTATGTTAATTCATCAACTTTATTCTACATTTAATTAACTTCAAATTCAACCAAATCAACGTTATCGACATTAAACCAAGTGACACGCTGCACAACTAAGGTTCAAGGTCCCATGTTCACTTAGCATAAAACTATAACCACGAGAACGAACGCGGGCTCTTCTCGAGGCACAAAGTTCAGCGTTCTCCCGACAAAGTAAAAGTCTTATCACGCTATCAAACGACGCGCTAACAACTCGTCGTTGCACATTAATAGCAATCCAAGTTAATTCAATAATTCAAAGTCAAAAAGCCTCGTAGTTACGTATATTAACGACCAAATACAACAACATGGAGGCCACCGAAATTCGACGCAAACTAGTATTTAAGGTTATTGTAATAAAATAAAGTACGAATATAAATAAAAAACATAACTTCAGTAGCAAAGAACCTTTCATTTTCATTACGGCGCTTTGTTTTAAAATGCCAAATCCTCCTGCAAGTGTACGCCGCACGCGGCGACCTTAGATATCGCGTAATAAAACTAGTATTTCCTCCTACATCGTGGCGGCAATTTACGTATAAGTATATAAATTGCACAAGGATAAACAATCAGACCCCGGGAAATTATTTATAGGCCACACAAATACTAAATTGTTCCAGGAGGGATATGAATACGCGTTCCTTAGTGCTGCAACTCAGTATTATGCCACTGCGCCACGGAGTTGTCTAAATTATGAAATCATAATTGAAATAAGCCTCTAAAACATCAAAACAATTTATTCTGGTAGCCTGCAGCTGTAAGAGCCCTAATAAGCTTTTAATAACAGGCTTTACGCCTTTGTTTAAGCTAGAACGAAGACGAAGTTTAGGAAAAGCCATCATCCAAGTCAATAAGCTCTCTTACACGCTGAACTTAACAGTATCCAAACTTAGCAGACATAATCCGGAGACACTGTAGTGTCTCGCGCCAAGTACACGTTCAACATATGTATATATGTGGACACGTGTAGGCGTGTGGTCTCACCACAGTGCAGAGTTTATATTCTCCAATCAGATGTCAACATAACCTCACCAAATTTTTAATTTTTTTTTCAAATAGTTTTCTTAAAATAGTAAAATAAAATTGATTTATACACCATATGGAATAAATTTGTTAAAGTGTTTTCTTTAAATAAATCAAGTCATATCATATGGTATAAGTGCAATTTTGTCAAACGTCAAAAGTAAAAAATTTTGTAAACTTTTCTTGACCTTGACATGTTGAGAGTAATGCACCACCTCAATTGCTTCGCGGTATGAGGTGTGCAATATTTGAAAAAAAAAGAAAATGTGTACTTTACAAAAATATATGAAAACCTAACAAAAACAGTTTCAAAGTAAAACATCGCGTCAAGTACACTTTCAACTATAGTTACAAAAATGATAATTTCATTTATATAACAAAATTATAAAATAAAAAACCAAGTGATTATTTTTTATTAATTTTAAGCCCATTATCAGCCGCAACACCAGGGTTATTGCAGATGCATTGCCGGTCTTTTAAAAAGGAGAAGGCTCTTTTCTTGAAGGTCCCTAATTCGTATCGGTCCGGAAAAATCTCTGATGGTAGTTGATTCCACAAGGAAGTTGTGCGAGGAAGAAAACTTCTCTTAAATCGCTTACTGGTGGACCGCCAGTCATCCAAATGGTATGGATGGTATCGCGAGTTTTGTCGCGATGCGCGATGGTGAAACTGTGCGGTTGGCATTAGTCCGAATAATTCTTCAGAGCACTCCCCGTGGTAGATGCGATAAAATACACAAAGAGATGCAACATCTCTTCGCAGTGCCAGTGAGTCAAGCCGATCGGAAAGGGCTCGGTCGCTGACGATTCGAACTGCTCTGCGCTGGATGCGATCAAATGGAAGGAGCTGGCACTGGCGAGCCCCGGCCCAGAGACGGAAACAGTAATTCATATGTGGCCGAACTTGCGCCTTGTAAAGTGGAAGGCGGTAAGCCGGCATGAAATACTGCCCCACTCTGCTGAGCACGCCAAGCTTTTTAGAGGCCAATTTGGCCTTCTCTTCCAAGTGACCACGAAACTGCACGTCACTCGATATGTCGACGCCGAGGATTCCGATACTGGCTGAGGCAACAAGGGGAGTGCCTTGAAGCTGCAGAGATACGACAAGGGGGTTCTTTGTAGCTGTAAACGCGCAAACTTGTGTCTTCTGAGGATTAAGCTAGAATAGATTTAGTCACCCCCAGTCTAAGATTTTGTTCAACAAAGTCTCGACTTCAGACACAATATATACCTACTTACACGACCATACACTGATATACCTTTATAGAAAACTGCTGCCAATTCAGCCGCAGATTGAGTATCATAAATTTCCACAATCACCTTTAATTTGCCATTTGCGGGCAAAGTTTTTGAACGCAACAATCAAACACCTAGATCGAGTTAAGACTGATTTATTCATGTTTACCCTCCACTGTTACAATAATCTCTTACATCTCCCTTCTCAATAATAAAAAACAAAATCAAAATAGTAATTTACTCTTGCATATTTTTATCACAAAAATAGTAAGATAATTTCAACATAAATAGATTAGCAATAGATGTAGGTATATAATATTATATATTAAATTAGTTCATTATTCTGATTATATACATCTTTTTTAGATTCCTTATTTTTATTAGATACATCTTTTTGAATAAAATCTCTCCAAATACTCATCTTCCCCTATCTTACAAATAAGAAAAATCATTTATGAAATCAATAGCACTAACATAATATATGAGTATGAAATGTTTATTTATTTACTTAGATTAAATTGTTACTTATCGGTTTTTTTAAACTTAATAATCAATTCCTTTTTATTAATAAGTGATAATTATTTTATTTTAGAAGTAATAAACCAATTATATTTCATTTCTAAAGCAATAAATCTAAAGTAATATACTAATTCACACAAATTAAAGTTCCGTCGGGAATAGAACCTAGGAACTTGGCGTGATAAATGTGTAACCTGTGCTGCTTAACCAAATATATTAAAAAAAAACTATCATGTATGATTTTGATAGTGTTTACATTTTTTTAAATACTTTTATTTTCATTATTTGTCCATACGTTACAATTAATAGTTTTGTTTTCACTGAACACGGTGACCGTGGCGACGCGGCTGCGCAGCTGTCCATCACCGCTATTCAGTGTTCGAAGCCCAATCTATCCGGTGGCCTCACTGTCCTGCCGAAACGTGTGACATAATAATTATTGTTATTTATTGTATTAGGTGGGGCTGTACAAGGTACAGTACAGTTTGAAACCTGATTGTTTTGCGGGCAGCGAGGTCGGATATCATCGTAATTGTTTAAATTTAAAGTATAGTGCGGCGCGTCCTGTCGATGTGGAGAATCTTCAATAATATGGCGTCTGTTACGTATGATGATGCTCCCGTTTGCTAATTTTATTTTATATGAATGATTTCGCAGCAGACATAATATTGTCCCTGACAACCATTCTCTTTTGTTTACATCTAGTAGTACCCTTACTTTTCGTCCGTTACTTAATTGGTCTAGATTTCTCGTATGTTGATCGTAGTAGTATTTTTGTTTATTTTGCCTCGCGACTAACTTTTTATGTACATTTTTTTTTTGTAATTTTGGTTTTAAAGTGTGATCTAACTTTGGTAACATACTTCTGAATTTCTTACTTTGCAATAGCTCAGCCGGTGATGAAATATCATTTTCTAAAGGTGTGTTCAGATACTCAAGTAACGCCAACCGATAATCAACTCTATCTTCTTTACTTTTAAGTATTATGTTTTTTACAGTTTTTATCATTCGCTCAATTTGTCCGTTAGATTGCGGATATCGTGGCGATGAGGTTATGTGTTTGAAATTCCATTCCAACGAAAACTGTCTAAACAGGCTTGACGAAAACTGCGGACCACAATCAGACATTACTATGTTTGGTATACCCTGACGACTGAATATGTTTTTTAGGGTTTCAATTATACTAGCTGAAGTTGTACATTGTAATTTTTCTATTTCAAAAAACTTGCTATAATAATCGACTAATAATAAGTAATCCACGCCTTTTATTTGAAATAGATCTGTACATACTTTTGCCCATGGTCGGTCGGGAATTTCGTGAGGTTGCATCTCTTCCTTTTGGTTGTGCTTCCTGTACGTTAGGCATATACTACAGTTAGAAATTAAATTTTTTAAATCGTTATTTATTCCTGGCCAAAATATTGTCTCCCTTGCCCGCAATTGACATTTTTGCAAAACTACATGACCGACGTGTATCTTGTTTAATAAATCCTTTCTTAAGAGTTTTGGCACCACTATCCTTTGATCCTTCCAGACTAGACCATACGCGATTGATAAATACTCTTTATAGCCCCAATATGGCTTTACCAAATCTATGACGTCATGTTTGTTTGCGGGCCACCCCTCTTTTATGTGTTTTCTCAACAACATGAGTTCTTCATCATTTTCTGAACTCTTTTGCAACTTAATAAACTGTAAGTCCGTAACTTCAGTCGCTGCGCTCAATGCCATATCTCTTGTGATCGCGCAAACTTCTTAGTGCTGTGTATAGTCAGCGCTGGAATGCTGCACGCTCAGCGCCGGCTCCGGCTCGTATGCCCGTGATAACGCATCCGCAATAAACAGATGTTTACCCGCCTTGTAGACTAATTTGAATGTATAGCGTTGTAATTTCATTAACATCCGTTGTAGGCGCGATGGTGAGTCCGCTATTGGTTTCTTTATAATGCTAACGAGTGGCTTGTGATCAGTTTCAATAACTACATCCGTTCTTCCGTAGATGTACGCATGAAACCTCTCACAAGCAAAAACGCAAGCGTATAACTCCTTCTCTATCTGAGCATATCGCTGTTCTGTTTTTGACAATGACTTAGTCGCATAACAAACTTGCATTCCTTTTTGCATTAGACAGGCGCCTAAGCCGCTTTTGCTCGCGTCTACTGAGATAGTAATAGGGAGGTCTAAGTCGTAATATCTTAACACTGGTGGTTTTGATAAACACTCTTTTATAACTTTTAAACACTTATCATGTCGTTCATCCCAGTGTCATTCTGTTTCTTTTTTTAACAACTCTCTCAAGAACAATGTTTTATCAGATAGATTTGGAATAAAAGCACCAACGTAAGTAACTAGTCCTAGTAATCGCTCTACGTCCTTTTTATTTTCAGGTTTAGGCATGTTCGTAATTGCTGTAATGTGTGAGTTGTCGGGATAAAGCCCCTTTTTTGTAATCCTATGTCCCAAATACCTGATTTCTTCTAACCCAAATTTGCACTTATTTTTATTTAGTTTGAGGTTGATTTTCCTGCACCTGTCCAATACTAATTTTAACCTTTCATCATGTTCTTTTTTGCTGCTACCATATATTAATAAGTCGTCGATGTACATACAAACTCCATCCAAGTCATCAAAATTTTCGTATATTTTTTTATGAAACACCTCTGGAGCCGAGCATATGCCATAGGGTAATCTTAAGAATTTGTAACGTCCAAAGGGAGTGTTGAACGTGCACAACTCGCTAGTATCGTCTAAAGCCACCTGCCAGAACCCTGATACCGCATCCAGAGTACTGAAATACCTAGCGCCGGAAAGTTTTGACACAATCTCGTCGAGTGACGGTAACCTAAAATATTCTCTTTTGATCGCGCTATTTAATTCCTTCGGATCAAGACAAATCCGTATGTCTCCGTTAGCTTTTTTAACAATAGTTATGCTACTTACCCAATCCGATGGGCCCTCTACTTTGGCTATAATGCCTTGTTTCTCCATCTCTTCCAATTTCATCTTAACGTTATCTCTAATCGCGAAGGGTAGTTTCCTAGGAGCATGAACAACCGGTAAAACATTTTCAATTAATTTTATTCTGTATTTTCCCGGTAAGAATCCTATACCCTGAAAAACGTCGTCATACTGCCCTAAAAATGAGGGGACTTCGTTATCCTCCTGTATCGTCATCACACGCCTCACCATATCCAACTCACTGCACGCAAACCTGCCCAAGACCGGCATAGACTTAACATCTGCTATTTTAAATTCTAGTATGTACATTTTACTTTTGTAGTAAACTTTTAAAGTAATTTTTCCTACTACTTTTATGGCGGCACCCGAGTAGCCAGACAACTTGATATTTGTTTTTATCAAATCTTTATCCGAGACCCCAATTTGTGGCAAATAATACAACGGCAATATATTAACATCAGCCCCAGTATCTAATTTAAAGTTGACAGACTTATTATTTATCATCAGGTTAACATTCCACTCACTACTATATTTTACAGTATGTATTACCTGCTCATCAGACTCCTCGACATTGAATACACTAGCACCACAGACTCTGGCCAAATGGTTCATTTTCGCACATCTTAGACACTGTTTGCCATACGCGGGACACTCAAACTTTTTATGTACACTGTCACAATGCCCACATTGCTTCATCCAAGGCATCAAACCCGTGGAGGAACGTTCGCCGCGAGCGCGCGGCGACTGGCGCCGAGCCCGGCGGGTTGCGCCGCCGCGCATGCCGCCTCCGCCTCTGCGCGCGTCCCCGCTTACGCCAGCTGCGCCGCCGCGATATCCTTTCCTTGAATCCATCCGGTGCCGCACACTCCAAATATTCTCATCATTTTCGACCGCTTGATTATTATTGATAGAACATGCTGATAACTGCTCCTGTTTAATGTTATCCGCATACACCCTCGATACTATTGCGACTCGACATATTTCTAATGCTTTACTTAAAGTAAGATCGTCCTCCCTTAGTAGCCGTTCCCGAATAGCCGAATTGGATACGCCACATATCAGCCTATCTTTTATAAGACCGTCGTTTAGAGCCCCGAATTCGCATGTTTGAGCCAATTTCTGCAAGTCGAAAACATATTGTTCTATGGTCTCATTTTCCTTCTGGTTTCTTGTAAAAAATCGGTGTCGTTCCACTGTAACATTAGGTTTTATATTAAAATGTCCATCCAATATTTGTAACACAGCTTCCGCAGTGTTACAAATATTGGACCAAAACAAAGGTTTACATTTAAAAGTAAACCTTTGTTTTGGTCTAGAATATCTCGACACTGATCACCAAGTACGTGCAATAATATATTAATCTGTACACTCGCCGCTTTATTCGTTATTTCACATGCCTTTGTATAAATTTCCTCCTCCTCCTTAGCTATTCCTCCATTTTGTCCGACTGGCACTTAAACTTGCATAGTCTGAGCTCCCGTCGAAACGAAATGGTTTTGGTGGACTTAAGACACCTTCCATAATTATTAAATGTTATTAAACTAAACACTGTTCCAATTAACTTTTAATATACTTAATAAACCTATTTATCCTACCGGCTGCGCCATGTGAACACGGGCACGCAACAATCAAGCACCGATATCGAGTTAAGACTGATTTATTCATGTTTACCCTCCACTATTACAATAATCTCTTACAATCACGGGGTTCATTTTTCAGTAATAATTTTTCAAAAATTATTTTGTTTGAAATGGCCAGTACTGCAAAACGGCAATTTCATATGTAAAGACCTATTGTATTTTTTTATTATTCTCTTTTATTCAAAAAAAAAAGTACGTTAAAAATTTCCTGAGAAAATGGTGTCTTCATTCGTCACTTATGGATCAACTTCGGCTTATTTAATGTTCGGTATAATTGTGGGTATAAATCTATAGTATACATCTTGGTAGAGGCCTATATTCAGCAGTGGACTTACGATGAGCTGTGATGAGGATGATGATGATGATATATCTAAAACAAAGTTCAATAATGTTTTTTTGTAATTTGATAATTCCAATTAATTGAAATAACTAACTTTTAAAGGAGAAAGGTGTGAACTATTTCCTATTTAACTAATTTATCCAAGATTTATAAACAATAAAGAAATAAATTTGTAATCGATGAGCGAGATATTCGCCACGGAGTACTTAATTCATTAGTTAGACACTTAGCTGATCATTTGTGATATTATTTTCACTTCTCGAACGAGTGGGGGGAGTTGTATTACTTATTAGTTTTCACTAATAACACCTATCTTCTAACACCTGCATGTCTGAGGAACGGGACAATTGAGGAGCAGCGTAGCAATCAATAAACCTCTCAGAAATGCGAAAAGACCGATGTCCATTACGTACAATACTTACCTGTCAGTTGATGGTATGTGGCCTGTAACTTTAATTCATTTTAAATACGTATAATACAACATAAAAATGGGTTAAATATTGAAAAAGATATTATTAAAATCCATGAATGAGAATGTAAATTTGTTAAAAATACAAAAATATTTACCTTTATATTAGGTTATAGCTTCATATAAAAATCGTGCTGAATCCAGTTAAGGATAATTAAAAAGGAACGGAAGTTTTTCCTACAAGACAGACAATCACCGAGCCTTGCTCAACGGATTGATAAGATTTCTTATATTTACGCGAACACTACACATTGAAATAATACTAGTTTTTACGGAATTTATCGCGTATATTTAACTTTTTAAATACCCGACGTTTCGAAATTCGAATTGAAATCAAAAAACATGCTAATTTCAATAGAGAAGATGGCTGGGTGCTACCATATGCTTAGGATCCTATAATAAATTAAATTAAATCCCAACTCAAGCATACAATTGCGAGACTTCAAGATACCATAAGTTCATACTGTGTAGATCGGAACAAAAGTTAAATTTTAATCTATGGTAACCGCGGTTAACTATGACATCTGGACGTTGAACATCTCAGTCCGGCCCATGACCATGAGTGCTGTAAAGTGTTCGAAAGGTCGGGTATTTAAAAAGTTAAATATACGCGATAAATTCAGTAAAAACTAATATTATTTCAGATTGATAAGATTTACGATGCCCAAAATAGTTATGTGTCGGAATCTAATTTACACCAAATTTGCACGTTTTGTAGTTATGAGTAAATTTTTCTAAGGAAATACATTCAACACTTAATATGATAGCTATGTAGGGATAATCTATCTAGGGATGTAGCTCTAGCTATAAGGCCCTTAGTATTTCCATAAAAAGTGAAATAAATGGATATGGATTTAGTGATTTTGAAAATAATCCATTAAAGAGGGACCAGAAAAAAATTATTTGCGTTTTTTAATCCAAAAGTCACACTGGAATTAAAAATAATAAATTTCACATTTTTAGTTTGTTCAAAAAATCTTAGGGACTTAAAAAGGGGGTGCAAAGTTTGTATGAAAAATATTATATCGTGACGCATACATCCCAAAAACTAGACGTAGAAATCTGACAATTGCTGCCTGTTATGACGTAAGTATCCACTAAGAAGTTACCTATACCTTGTAGTAGCGGTGCAAGCATATCCACTACCTAATATCATCCCGCGGCTGTCGTAAGAGGCGAGAGTGGGAAACAAATCAGGAGATGGGCAGCCGTGTCTTCTTAATAACAACTAAAAATAAATTTTTAGTTGCAATCAGCACGCTTACCGCAGGGACAAATCTACGGAAACTTCTTTGAAATTTAATTTTTCATTTTAACCTCTGGTATAACTTTACTTTTAACCGCTGAGTGAGCTAAGGAATATCACAACCTCAATGTTGTCTCAATAGTTACATTAAAAACTTCATTCCCAATTTTGTTATCTTAATGGTGGAAATATTTATTCAAATTTGAATTTAAATAGGAGTTGGCAAGCAGCAAGAAGCGAGTGTAGTTCCGATAGTTTTGTCGCTGGGCTATAAACGAATACACTCAGATCCGCACTATAGAGTATAATGCGCTGGCTATTATTTCTTCTGTGCCGCTAGTTGGTCTCACGGCGTCAGTTCTAACCACAAAACGAGTTTCGCTGAGCGAGTTATACCGCAACACAAACGACTAATTAGTGGAGCGAGAGTTCTCGCCAGCAGTGTCAACAGGCACCGATCAGATAATAGTATATGTATTAATTTTATTAACACGGGATCTATATTGATTATTATATTAGATAATATTGTTCGATTTTTGAGCGAGAAAATAATCGATAGCTAATCGTTTTTCGTCGGCGGTAGTACAAGCGCCTTAACTATTAAATCATCAACTAAAGTCGAATTGTAAACCTAATATTTTTTTAAAGTCGACTAATTATAACACTAAACACTAATTGGAGCCCGTGCTTATGCACCGGCTACATGATAATATGTTTTCGCTGCTACGATATGTTTAAGAAAATTAGTTGTACAGTAAGGGGGATATGTGAAGAAAAACTTTAGATACGCTACTTCTTAACTTTTGACCAAGCTATTTCTAATTTGCCTTGTGTTGTTAATTGTAAACATGATTGTAAGCTATTATTGGAAAAAAAAAATAATCCCGCTGGGTTTCTTGCTGGTTCTTCCCAGGAAAGAGGTTTTTTTTGCGAACCAGTGGTAAATGAAAAAAGTGACTTTCAATAAGTATTGTTATAATCTACATTGAATAAAAAAGTTTCTGTTTCTGTTTCTGTTGAGCACTTTTGGGATGGGGAAAAAGCACTAAATTCGCGTGACCGTCACACTCAGATGCATAAAACTGACGAAAGTAATGTTAAAAATCCAATTGATTAAATTTTATCAAATTAGTAGTATGTATTTATAAATGTATTTGTATTATATAGATAATAATTAATTGTATCTTCGAATGAAGCGACTCATATAATAATGATCGATCTTCTCTTCAAGAAGTTCGTTTGATATATTATTTCATCATAATTTAAGCGCAATAAATGAAAATGTATTTATTACTATGTTAATATCTTGATAAAAATAATTTGAAAAAAAAATCCTAAAAATTATTTTTTTAAATCCAAAAATAATGTTTACAAATTTATGAAGCTAAGAAGTTTTCACTGCTGACGTGCAGACTTCTGACTTACATCATTGTGGCGTTATCCGATTTTATTAATCTTTTTTTTAATACATTAGTTAATTAAGTAACAATATATAAGTTATAAAACGATTGAAATATGCGGAAATACAATTTTATTATGTCAACAAAAGTTCTTTTATTTTCAAGACTTTCGTTAACAATTTAGTACTTACTCCCGCTGACAGCTTGATAATGAACTGCCAGCACTAAAACCCAAACAACCCTATGTTGATTAACTTCCCATGTTATGAAACTTACAGTCGAGTTTAAATCTTTACAGATCTATTATTGGAGCTTTAAACTAATGAGCGCGTTACTTAGAACTTAAGCAGAAAATTTACTACGTTATTATCTTTTCACTATCGCTACTTATGAATTCGTTCACAGGAAATAGAAACATTTTATAATGATGACTTTATACCCTACGATTTAAATCACTACGACAATTTCCGAATAACTGACAAAGCTATCGTCTGCGCGGAATTATTACAGTCCTGCAAGTTTCGACCAAACATTGTAGAAGTATTATTTGTCTTGACATAATTACTTATTGCTGTTTTGTGCTTGTATACAGAGAGTAGAGAATAGGAATGACAACGCATCTGAATTTTGATGCTGAATCCGGGTTAGATGAAGAGGTTTATAGGCCATATCATCCACTTATCATCAGGTAGACTGTGTGCTCGTATGTTACCCTTATCTCTTTAAATAAAAAATGCTGTCCGTTAGTCTCCTGTCCTATCCCTATGTTATATGGCTGTCCTATCCCATGGTGCACTAACATTGTACAATTTCGATGCTCCTCTACTACGTGTCTGAGATCCCCTCACAGCCGCACAACTTGTACACGTACGACACCAATCCCCGACATTGTCACGATAATGGAACCAGTAAAACTGTTCTCAAGGGTGTTCAAAAGGGTGAAAACCGGCAGCGATCACCGAATAGTTAGAGGCACACTGAACTTAAACGTTAAGTTGGAGAGGTCTCGTATAATGAAGTCAACGCTCCGTCCCCCTCGTGCTCTAATCCAGAATCCCGAGACTTTTCAGCTCGAGTTACGTAACCGCTTTCAGTGCCTAGAAGATTGCAATGCAGCGGACGATATGAATGACAAGCTCGTGGAAACTGTCCATGCGGTCGGAGCTAAGTTCTGCAATACCCACCGCAGAAGAACACAAAAACTCTCCGATCACACTCTAGTACAGACAATTAACACAAAAATAAACAGAGGTGGTTTTCTATATAAGAGTTTGTCTGGGTAGAAACCATTCCTCTTACATATTTCCGCTACCAAGCATCAGTGCCCGGTCTCATAAGTAGCAGGTATATTTTCTGGCTCTGAGACATTTATACGTGCTTGGTTGCAGGTGTATATGAGCCCCAGTAATCACTTACTATCAAAATAAGTTCCTTGTTACTAAAATTTAATAAAAAATCCTTGTTTCACATCGTCACCTTTGTAGACCTTAAAAATACATTACTCGGAATACGTTCTCGTTATCATCGATGTGCAAGCACGATGTGCATAGCATTTACCATCACACTGTGCTACTACTGATAGGATCTAGACTCGATCAAAATATTTCTTATAGTGCCGTATTGCGCGTTGGGTCTTGTATTTAAATACACCACGCGGAGGGACGCACATCCCTCCGCTTAGACTTAGAGAAAAGGAAGTATGTTTTCAAATCCGGTTAAGGTGAGGGAAAATGGGATTGGCGGGTAACGGGTATGAGTGAGAGGCCATTCCGTGCGTAGTTATTTCACACTGTCAATGTCTTATAATAATTTAAAACAATTTTAGAAATTAATTTTTAATTTTTTTATATTATGTAAATTGTTGTAATACTTTCATAATTTTTGTTAAATTTTTTTAATTATACTAATTATAAAATTATGGAAGTATAGTATGTGCCAAATTAATTGAGAAAAACGGTACTTATTCGGCGTCGTTATCACTAGAATCTATAAATTTGTTATAAATTAACGCTTTTTGTTGTTAAATGAATAAAGTGCTTTATAACAATAGATGATTTTTCTTCTAGAGCAATCTTTTACATAAATTTTTAATAATAGTTAATAAATATAATATTATAATTATAAAAAAATAATAAAAAAATCATCATAAATAAAGAAAGTACTACATATATAATGTACCCATATATTGAAGGTTTGTAACCCCTGGTTAAA
Source organism: Parnassius smintheus behrii (assembly GCA_036936625.1). Classification (NCBI taxonomy): domain Eukaryota; kingdom Metazoa; phylum Arthropoda; class Insecta; order Lepidoptera; family Papilionidae; genus Parnassius; species Parnassius smintheus. The sequence continues at coordinate 11,028,090 of JAUPFT010000006.1, forward strand.
CGACCGAAAGGTCGTTGTCAGTTTTTCTCAATCGATTTGGCACATACTATATAGTACGAGTGTTCATCCAAATCAACAGATTAAGTGAAAAAAGTTGCAAGCATAAATTATGAGTTGAGTAGTGAGGGCGCGGCAAGCGATATACATGTTAACGTCGAGTCCGTGATAAAAAATAATATAAAATTGTAAAACCAGTGAAATTCTTACTTTACTGTACCAAAAACTGTAAATAAACATCCAAAGTTATAGTGACAGTGTTATTTCCGCAATTGTGATCCATTTACACATAAAAATAACAATTTCAAAAATATTTTTATTCTGCTACAAGTACCTACTAGTGAAAGTAATAAAAACTAAACAAAAAAGTAAAAACACAGTGAACACAGTGAAAAGTGATCGTATACAGTGACAAAAACATTACCATATTCACAAAATAATAAAAAATAATATCAGTGATTAACATCGACCAAGCAATAAATTTTTGCAGCATGAATCATAATAACGATCTCGGTACATTTTAAATAACAGTAAGCAGCAAGTACTCGAAAATTTCAATACAATAAGCAAAAGACAGATTGGTGTGGTGGTATGTGCCTATAAACACTTGTACCGCCAGAGAGATTGTGAGTTCGTATCGCGCAGCATTTCGCGGATCTTTTTCATAATTTATGTTGAAAGTTATTTCGACTTCAAATTTACGTATTTATTACTAACTTCTTATCTCAATTGATATCTGAATTTGTATTTCTATTATGATTTTAATTGATATTTAAATAGTGCTCAATTGTATTATCCACAATACTCTTTAAAAAACTGAGCAAAATATAATGGCATCTTCAAAGAAGAGCGTTCTAAAAATAAAATGCGACAAATGCAAAACCTTACTTACCAGACGTGAACACCTATCTTGTTCACAATGTAAGCGCAAACTTGACCTGGTATGCGCTAACGTTTCATTTCATCGATTTAATATCATGGATGCAGAGAGGAAAAAGAGCTGGAGATGTGATAAATGCGTAAATAAAACTTCTTCAACAATAGCGGGGCCATCGTCCGTCTCAAAACAAGTAGTAAATACACCACAAAATAGTAGTAATATAAGCTCCAACTTGTCAGATGAAAACTATTATGTAACAAAGAGAAACCACAAAAAAACTAGACTCCACGTCTCCTCGGAGGAATTGGCACATAACTTAAGCGAGGACTATGCGAGTAATACCTCGTCAACGTTACTTGAAGACACGCCGAAAAGTTTACCAAATTTATCAGTTGATGATGACTCAGAACTTATTGAAGAGATCAACCTGCTTAAGACTCAATTAGCTAGCGCCCATGCGGAAATTGAACGATTAAATATACAGGTCACCAACCTTCAAAAGATAATAGAAAGCCAACAAAAAAAGAGCAAAATATTTAAACAACTACTTTCCGAGCCTAGTCCACGAAAGTTGACTCCATCGAAATCTGTCAAAATCAAGCACAGAGCACTCCGAAATATTGCTCTAGCACCCTCCCCAAAAAACACTCCCTGTGACGATGATATAGCAAACTCTGAACTGACTGCTTTACCTGAGACAAAGGAAATAAGACAGCATGAAATGGCAAACAATTCCAAAGAGACGACACCTACAGTATCTTTCAATGAACAAAGCCAGAGAATTGTTATTATTGGCGATCAAACAGCACGGAACATGGCGACATCTTTAGCACAAACAAGATCTAATTACAAAAATCCAAAGAAATATTTTATCAGTGGAAAAGTATATCCAAATGCAAGTATTGAACATGTAATTCAGTGTTCTAAAATTATGATTGAAGAACTACAAGAAGACGACTGGCTTGTTCTGTGTCTAGGATCCAATGACTCGAACCCAATTAAAATAGGCGTGGAGCTGTCGTCATTACTTAAGAAACAAAATAAGGCAAAAATATTAGTGACCAGTGTAATTGAAAACCCGTATCTTAATGTAAAAAGACTCAATTCCCATATTCAAACTATTTTAAAGTGTTTCAAAAATGTGAACTACCTAGATTTAAGTTACAATTGTATATATCCATATCGTAGAGTAAATAATGTGATAGATACAATTGACTACAAAAGGTATTTCCTATGTAATTCAAAAAATAACAATGGCATACCAAAAGCTGACTGCAGGTCACTGGAAACCAATATAACCGCAAAGCCAGGCACCATCCCTTTCTATTTTAAAACTCTTAGAAAACATAAAACGGCTAATGATGGGTCAATCCCTATTAACAAAAAAGTGGAACCTCCTAAAGGCACGATTCCATACTACTTTAAGACAGTAAAAAAATACGTTTGTACACAAAAAGATACTGATCAGCTTTTTCGTTAGGAACGACAATACCCACAACTCTTTTCGACTTCTTCATCAAAATATAGCTGGTGTACTAAACAAAATTGACATTATAGACTTGACGCTAACAGAATTATCACAATCTTATAAATCTATTGACATCTTATGTTTAACGGAAACGTTTATACAGCGAGGTTGCGAGGCCAATTTGAATTTAAACGGATATAGGTTGGCTGTGTCGTTCTGTCGGCCGAAACAGAGACGGGGTGGCGTTTGTGTTCTCAGTAAAAAAGGATTGGAATGCAAACCTATTGATATTGCTAACCAACTTGCTTGTCCCTACCACTTCGAATGTTGTGGAATAGAAATCGCGCAATATAACCTTACCATTATTTGCATTTATAGAACACCGGATAGCAATGTTAATCTATTTTTTTACAAATTAAATGAGCTTTTATATCATTTAACAAACAAAAAAACGTGTAAAAAATATATATTATGTGGCGATTGGAATATAGATATCCTCAAAGAAGGAAAAAATACGTACGAGCTATTTGAAATCTTAGAAAGTTACAATATATCTATTCATATTAAAACCCCTACTAGGAAAAATGCATGTATTGATCAAGTAGCCAGCAATATAAGCAAGGTAGATGCCGAGATCTTAAACCTGGCATTATCAGACCATGAAACAGGTCAAGCCATATCATTTCAAATTCAAAGAAAATCTACTGTAACAACCTGGCATGAATTTCGCAGAGACTACAGTAAAGAAAACATTAAAAAGTTTTCTGACTGTCTATCGCATCTCTCCTTCTCGGAAGTGTACGATCAGACCAGTGTTGATGAGGCCTATAGATCATTCCATAACATGTTAACTCTATTTCATAGACTTTGCTTTCCTATAATTAAACTTACGAGAAACAACATGTGTAATAGAGGTAGGTGGAAAACAAAAGGTATAAAAAAGTCAAGTATTACGAAAAGAAAACTTTACCTAACCTATAAATACTCAAAAACTAATAAAATGTTAAATAAAAATAAATACGAAAAATATAACTATCTTTTGAAAAAGTGCATATATAAAGCTCAACAAAAAACCAACTTAAAATACATTCTTAATAGTAAAAATACTTGCAAAGCTGTTTGGAATTCAATAAATTCAAGTATAAATGAAACTACCCAAATTAATAAAATTGACGTAATTAAAATTAATGACCAAACAATTAGTAACCCTGGCATGATATGTGAATTATTTAACAATTTTTTTATTGACCTAAGTCACATCAATAATACAAATAAGTCTGGTAAAAACTTTGCTCAACCAAATATAGATACAAATCCAAATACAATTTTCTTACAACCAACGGAACCAGCGGAAATTAAGAAAATAATCAAAGAATTAAAAAACACGAATTCAGTTGGCTACGACGAACTCAGTACCAGAATACTAAAGTCATGTGCCTGTTACATCTGTACACCACTGAGTTTCCTTATAAACTTATCATTTGTCGAGGGCTCATTCCCGGAACATCTTAAGATTTCTATAATAAAACCAGTTCACAAAAAAGGAGATGAAAAAGATCTCAATAACTATAGACCAATAACTTTGATCCCTGTAATATCAAAGATATTTGAGAGAACTATGTACGATAGACTAAGTAAATTTGTACAAAAATTTGGTATCTTAATTGAAGATCAATTCGGTTTTCGCAAAAACAGATCCACGACTCTAGCATGCTTCAATTTTATTAAAGACATAGCAGAGAGTATCGATAGAAAAACTCCTGTAACTGCTCTCATGCTGGATATGACCAAAGCTTTTGATCTTGTTGACCACAAAATTCTCTTAAAAAAATTGAAAGTTACGGGATAAGAGGTACGGCTTATACATGGCTAAGCAGTTACTTGCAAGGCCGAAAACAATGCACGGAAATCACTTGGCTAACGCAAGCACGACAAGACAGCATATTTACCAAAGAACAACATCGTTCACAGTTTAGATTCAATGACCGTGGTATCCCTCAGGGTAGTATTTTAGGACTTTTATTATTTTTGCTATATATTAATGACTTGTCTAAAATAACCAATCATAAATGCATCTTGTTCGCGGACGACACAACTTTTATATTCAAATGCACCAAAAAAGACATATATGAAACCGAAATAAATAATTCTATTAATACTATTGTGACATGGCTTAATTCAAATAATCTTTTACTTAATATTGACAAAACAAAAATAATACAAATTGGGAATTACAAAATGGAACCTATAAATATGAATATAAAATATGAAAATTCAAAGATAAAAAATGTTGAATCAGTTATGTTTTTAGGTATAAAAATTGACAAAAATTTAAACTGGAAGCCTCACATTGACCAGATTTGTACAAAATTAAACCGGTTTGTATATGCTTTAAAAAGATTGAGAAAAACAATATCACAAAAAGCAGCCCTAGCTGCTTATCACGGTTATGTGTCGTCGGTATTATTATATGCTCTGCCTTTGTGGGGAAATTCTGTTGATATGATTAGAGCGTTTAAATTACAAAAGAAATGTGTGCGAGCGATATGTGGTGCGTGGTTTCTTGATAGCTGCAAGCCTTTGTTCAAAAAGATACGTATATTGCCGTTGCCATGCATGTATATTCGAGAAACATGTATTTTTGTAAAGCGACACCCGAACTACTTCAAAACCCACGCTGAATCTCTCGAAAGGCAAACAAGGCATAAAAACAGATTATTTCATCCTAAATGCAGCTCTAGATTTTATGCAAATAGTGCTCCTATAATGGCTATTAAAATATACAATAAATTGCCCAATAACTTAAAAGAAATGCCTTTGAATAAATTCAAAATTGAGATTAATAAATGGCTTCTTGACAAGTGTTATTATAGTGTTAAGGAATATTTTAATTAATTGCAATATTATTTAATGTATTACATAATTTATTTAATTTTTTGACATATTATATGTACAATTAAATTTGATTATTTTAAGATATATTTGCACACCGGTACAACTCCCGGTAGAATATTATTGAGACTTACTCTTATACTAAATACCTGTATTACCTAAACATTTTATTCTGCAAATAAAGATTTTGACTTGACTTGACTTGACTTGACTTATACTTAAATTTATGCCCGTCATAACCTACGGAATTACTACTACAAAATTAAGGACTAAAAATAGCGCCAAGCTATCAACCTACTTCACCTCTTTAGTTCTTTAAACAAATAACAAAATATAAGAACACTATGTTGGTTAAAAGCAATATAAGTTTTATTTTTAAGTAAAGGTAAGCTTTAAATGGACAGGACACAAGCCTCTTCTCGTTGCTGAAAGTTCACAATTCGTTCTCGGTCTGATGAAGTATTATCAAGTAAAAAGATGTGTGTGCATTCATACTAACCATAAAAGTCATGTTTCGGTCGAATCATATTCCGTTATAATAAATCAGACCTTGATCGGAACGAGAACAAACTGTGAACGGCAAATGAAGATCGGCCCTTATTCAGTCAACAAGTATCAACGTTCAAAATATACTACGTGACTATATATGTATTTGCTTTTACCATGACCATTGTACATATACATACACATTGAATATTCATTCATTACATAATACAACATTCATTATTCGTTCCAGCCTATCAAATGTGTGATTTGACAACTCATCGATGCAGTAAATCTACAAATAATTGTCTATTATTAATAAATACACTTTTGTATTTATTATTTCTTTTTATTTCAAGCAAAAATATTGCAAGAGATATATGCCATAAAAAGGTGTGGTACTCCAATTTCTTTATTCGAACCTTTATCACAACAAAATAACAATGTTTCCATTCATCGTTGTTTTTGCGAGTAATCCGTCTTTATTTGCTGGTCTGATCTGTCTGCGGATAAGCGCCACTTGAGCTTCAATGATGTCTTGTAATTGAATTGTTCTCAAGCGAATAAATCTTACAAACCATAAAAGAATTTTCTTAAAATTTATAAAAAAAAATAAGACTAAACCTATACATCATAAGTCGTAGGTGGCAAGATATCCGCAGAAGAGAGAACCAACATATAACATAAACACAACAAAATATAGTTCGAAAACCCTAACCTAACCCTAAAGAGACCCTTTTTACTGGAAACGAGGCATTCCGTCTTATTCCAAACGGGTGACAACGCATCTGCGTTTTGATTTGTAATCGATGATAGATGTAGATGTCCAGAACCAGAACACAAAACTGACAAAGATATTTCTGGGATTTTTAATAAAACGGATGTCTGCAAAGTAACGCCTGATTCTATTAATTTTATTTTTACTTGTTAAACTAATAGCATAGTAGTTATGAAATTATATTATATAGATATATGGCGACGCTGTCGTCGCGCCACAAGCAAAACACACCGAATCCTAAATCACGCTATCAAAATTCCGAATTTTAAACAGTATAAATAGAACATCTCCGAATTATCACACGGAGTGTTGGCCGCTCCCCGGGAAGAACACCATGCCCGGCGGGAGATCTCTCCTTATCCTTCTACGGCCACAAAAATTATACAGAATTTCGAAAACCAAAAGACAGAATATGATAAGGAAACCTAAACAAATCCATGGTTTCTATGATAATCTTAGATCTACTCGCTATTAGGATAAAATAGACATTCCATTCTCATCCGATTTTTGATCCAAATCCTAATTGTATCAAAATCCCACCATAGGTATATAATTTCATATTTTATAACCATATTTCATAACCACGAAATAATATCACTTTAACATCTTACTATATATCACCTTTCAACGGCATGTGAAGTACTATGTATTATGTACGGGGTATTTATTTTTTGTTACAAACAATACATAAACATTTTCCTTCACTTGTCATTTTAATGAGTAATCCGACTTTTCCAAAGACTATTGTACCATCGGATTTACCGTAATCAGCTTTCAGTGTTGACAGTTGGAATGTGAAGTGAGTGAAGAAATTTTTCGTTACTGTACACTTCAGCTTGAGACAGTACTCAGAATCTAAAGTAAACAATTAAAATATTGTACAATATTTATTTGGATTTTTGATACAATATTTACAATGTCTTCTATGAAAGGAACTGAAATAAATAATATACTCGTAACTAGGCAAAAACTTCAAAATATTGGATTATTTAATATCACTTGTGTCCTTTTACTTTTCGTCGTACTTTGTGGAAGTATATTGCACCCAAGTTCAGCAGTGGACTTGTGAGTGATAATGATAACAATCATCGTTGTTATCACACTACAGTCGAGAATGTATGTTTTATTATACATATTTTGATTCATTCCGCAATGGATAGATTATTACAGCCTAATAAAAGTGCACAGCTGATCATAGGCCTCCCCAATCAATTGCCTCATAATGTGGATATTTGTCGTGGTTGCCTTGGTTAGCATCGATTTTATATTATTTTGAGTTGTATAGGAAGAAAGAAGAAAGAAGAAAGAAGTGTTGATAAGGAAGATATTGCTGCAAATCACCTGTTTAATTTCGCTCTGAGAACCCACCGAACAATATGGGTTAGTGGATATTTTTACACTGTGATCGTTATATTTAGAGAATTTGCGTGGATATGAAAGTGAGCTATGCAATGTTTAAACCACGAAGATTATACAATTCATACTTTGACAGTGGCGTCGAAAGAATAATAGTGTTGCAAGAATATTGTCCCATTATTTATTTATTTTATATAAATTTATCGTATATTTTATGTTTCAATATACATGTATTGTTTTGTTGCAATGAATTAAGTTTCTTTCCAACGTAGGTCACTCAATAAATTTTGAGATGCACGAAATTTAAAAATAGAACGCACCCGTGTTATATGTCTCTAAAAAGCAAATTTATTCTAAAATAGAACTCCGTAAGCCAATTGCTCAATATAAAAAAGTTCTATTAATTTTCCTGCGATGCTTTCTGCGCTTTTCATTTAAACTTCACTGCACCTGCACCGATCTTACACTGACGTTTGTGAGGTTGAGATAGTCAAGCAATATGGTGCGTAAGAGATAGGATAGTCATCTAACATCTTAATTCTTACTCCGGCAAATTCTAATACAAGTTTTTCAAAATTTTCACATTTTTGTGATCGAACCATTCGGGTGGGGGGTCATCTTCGATGCTTTCCCTGCCTCTTTTGAATTCACTTGACCACTTCCTACAGGTTGACTTTGGAGGAGCAGTCTTGGTAAATGACCACAATTTCTTCGTGGAGTTTTTCCTTATTTAGTAAGGAATTTAATCACCGCACGGTTTATTTTAACATTGTCAACTCAGTCATTCCCGTCGTCTATGACTGAAGATTACATAAGAAGTAATTAAGTTATCAAGACGATATTTCATATTTATACCCCAATATTAAGTAGTGTCTTAAGTTAGTTAATGAATTTTTTAACTGCCCACATTATTAGGAAATCACCCTAATACTGAGAATACATTGAACGCCCCTCATATTTTAAGTAGCAATAACGTTTATATTTATTAATAATATGATGTTTGTAATAATAATAACAAATAAATGTTGATTTGTTGCTAGTGACATTGCGGTACCTAGTACTAGTCATCCCTTTCAAATGCATAGCATCACTTTCGAATGGGATAAGGTATCTATTGTGAAATATATACGATGTACCCCTTTTTATCTGACTTTATAACTCAAAAAAACAATATTGAAAAGAAAGAGAAATTAAAGTACGACATTAAAAAAATGTTTAAAAATATTAACACTAACATAATGTGTGATGTCTGGATTTAATGTTTCACCACTGTTTACATATATATATATATATATATATATATATATATATATATATATATATATATATATATATATTAATAAATATATCACTTTTACGAAGAGCAGTTTGCTTTTCTATTAACTTCTAAGCAAGGGAGAAAAAAGGTGAGAATTAGGAGAACGTTTTCAGTATGTTGTCTATTTAATGTATGTTGTACCTTTAAGGATTTATTCCACCTACTTAGTCGTGCAGGATTGAGAAACAAGGCCTGCATTATGTGAAGATAAAGACGGTCTTACAAAAAAAATTATTTGATTATTACGTGAAAGACTTCTTTTAGCCACATTAGTAACAGATGACTTTAAAATTAAAAAAAAGTAAGCAGTAAAGTTACGGCCTCTATACACCCCACTGCTGGGCACAATCCTTATCCCATTTTAAGAGGATTTTATGGCAAATTTGAAAGTATTAAAATTTTCTAAAAGTTCTATGTCTAATATGAAATCATTCAAATTTACTTCTTCTTTCTTCTTAAAATAAAAGCTCACTATCTTTTAACAATGTCTCAGCCTCTAGTAATTTTTTTTGGATGCAATTGACCCTTTGTATATTATTTGTATATTATATTGCTCTGGCCTTTTTTATAAGATATTTAAGTATTTTTAATAAGTTTTCATATAATCCTATTAAATTCTAGGCCATATTAAACACAACGAAATATATGGGCACTTCCGCGTCATATTTCATTCACTTCGTTTTAATTTTATTACAGCTCAAAACACTGTTATACGACCGATCACATAAAAAGCTGAATTGCACCCAACGGTTGCACCTGGCCATAATTCCCCGAATTGTGTTTGGTTTTACATTGATTTACTTAAATTTTATTTTTAGTTGTAAGTTTTTATTTATTGACAGATAAAACACATATTTCTAGTTCTAAAACTATCGCTAATATCTATCTATATTCTTTAAACTAAAATAACACTGCAGCACAGAACACGCACTTGCCATATAGCACAGAGTAGGATGCACATATTTATTACCAGCTCACGAACACTTAAACGACTCTTTCTTCACGCACTGGTTCCTGCTCCCGGCACCCAGACGGACGGCTTCGTACTCTTCTAAAAATTCGTAACTAACTCGCTGTTCTATCCACTTCTAATGCCACTTCTGACTGATTGACTGTCGTCCATAAATCAGTAACTTAACTTATATACTAACATTGTAGTATTACTTTAATATTAAAGATCTCATTAATATCTTTGTCAGTTTTGTGTTCTGGTTAGAACGATAAGATAGCCAGAATTGCTATATGCTATTGTGCATTTAACAGGCATTTTATTTTAGTTTTTGAACTTACCTTTTACCTCACTCACGATGAACGACGGGTTGAGCACGCACGCACACAAACATGTACGCCCGCATGCACTTCCTTAGTGAGCCGCCTTGCATACATACGATAAAAGAGAATATAATCACAACGTTTACTTACGATTACCGGTCCGAGTTTTTATCTATCAGTTGTCGTGTTTTTCGAACTATATAGCCTCACCACTTAATTCAACGATTCTTTAGGCTATATCGGTTCTCTGATTCTGCGGATATCTTGGCACCGACGATGTATGACGTATAGGTATAGTCTTGTTTCTTTACAAATTTTTAGAAAATTTATCAAAGTTTTAATATTGATATATAATCTATTTTTTTCTCTATACAAATATAAATACTTGTAATATTTTGATTATGAATTCCGAGAAGATTTATGGCTTATAAGATTCATTTGCTTCACAACAATTCAATTACAAGACATCATTGAAGCTCAAGTAACGCATTTTTATTCACGAATGCATGACAAAGCAGACCTGTAATTAAAGACGGATAACTCGCAAAAACTACGATGAAAAGAAACATTGTTATTTTGTAGTGATAAAAATTCGAATAAAAACATTGGAATACCACACCTTATTATGGTTATATTTCTTCCAATATTTTTGCTTGAAATTAAAAAATAAATGAATACAAAAGTGTATTTATTAATAATAGACAATCATTCGTCAATTTACTGCATCGATGAGTTGTAAAACTACAAGCTAAGGAAGGCTACATAAGCGTTATCATATCTGAGGTCTAATATGGAAGCATCACAACCTGTAATAATATTGCCTCTACATACCTTTCAGAGCGACACACAGTGGTGCAAACACTACTATTTAGCGGCAGAAATAAACAAGAGGGTGGTGGTATCTACACAGAAGGATTCATATGTAGAAAAAGGAGTTCCACCAAGCTTTCGTTATTCGTTTTCGTTATTCCGTCCGTTGTGGTATTATGAACCGTGTAGTGGCAGTTTAAGATTATCCACTACTATATATCACCCTGCGGATGTCGTAGAGGTGACAGAAACCAGGAAATGGATAGCAGTGTCTACTTTATGACAGTTAAAAAAAAGCTGCGGTCGTGAACATGCCTGCGAAGCGTTGCAAATATAGCAAATATCCTCGCTATGATGAAATCTATGTGGGAAGCATATGTGCAGCAGTGGACTCTTGATAAGCTGTAACGGTAAGGACGGTTATGATGCGGAAAAGCTAAGATTATTCAGTCATCACCGCAAAGATCAATCTAATCTATTTTGGTTTTATCTTTTTATCTTTTTTAATGAATGTTTTATAACATATACATAATATTCTTTTTTGTTGCTAGCAAAAAGTGTTCAGTTTTTGCTAAAAGGGTAACCTAAAAATAAAAACATCAGAAAAAATGAACCAAACTTTATGTAAGTTCTGAAGGTAATAGAGAATTATAAATATGACAACCACTGCAGCGTTTGCCGAACTTACGTGAAAAGTATGGGATATCTTACTATTTTTACAAATGAAAGCAGGTTCGGTGACAATGTTTTCTTTATTTTCTCTTTTTTTCTTTCTTTATACAAATTCATTTAATATTAATTTTAGGTGCTCTTATAATTACCATCAGGTGGACTATAAGTTAGTTTCTTATTACAGTTTATAAAAAAAAAGATTCGTGAATGACGTGACTCACCTGCACTGTAATGTATGGTGTCCGAATAAATAGTGGTTTAGAGTTTTAACCTCACTTCTTACTATCTCTTTCAAACGTCTACTCTTTAGACTCATTACAATATGAAATCCACACTAACTAGTTACAGACCTAAGCAAATCCGCGGGTAATGGTATTATTAATAGGATATCAAGCTGTAGACTTTTAGGCTCTGATAAAAAATTAAAAATAACCACTTTTTATTGCAAATATTTTTGATTATGAGAGAAAAGGGGAGATATCTCGTTTGGCAAAGCGTTAGCCCGGGTAACGGACAACTTCCCGTTTGGAATTAAGAAGCTATTCCGAAGTGCTTCGGAATCTTCGACAGCATGATTTAGGCTCCAGAAATTCTGCAGTCTGTTAACACGTAAAGGATCGCTTCCGCTGCTTATTTCTTCCAAGGATTATTCGCGAGGTTGTACTAATCAAAATACTTCTTCATTTCAATAGAGACGATAGCTGGGTGCTACCAGCTGTTTGGGATCCTACATTTAATAAAATCGAATCCCAACCCAAGCTTACAACTGTAAGACTTTAAGATACTATAAGCTCGTTATGCGTAGATCAGATTAAAAATCACAGGCACGTGAGGCATAAAGGCATTGTTTAAAATTTGCAAGTGCCTATAGACTGCAGTAGCCATTTATCTTCTGATGTTTTTTATAGAAGAGGGGGCAAACGAGCATGCGGTTCACCTGATGTTAAGTGACTACCGCCGCCCATGATCGACTTCAACACCAGGGGAATTGCAGGTGCGTAGCCGGCCCTTTAGAAAGGAGTAAGCTTTTTTCTTGAAGGTCTCCAGGTCGTATCGGTCCGGAAAAATCGCCGGTGGTAAACTATTCCACAGCGAGGTTGTACGTGGAAGAAAACTCCTTTTGAAACGTACTGTGGTAGACCGCCAAGCATCCAGATGGTGTGGATGGTATCGGGACGTTTGCCGCGTAGTGGGTTCACGAAATTTGGTGGCTGCGATTAATCCGAATGATTCCTCAGAGCACTCTCCATGGTATATGCGAAACAAAATGCAAAGAGATGCAACATCTCTTGCAGCACCGTGCCGGCGGTGTGCCGGCATGAAATACTGTCCCACTCTGCTGAGCACGCCAAGCTTTTTAGAGGCCAATTTGGCCTTCTCTTCTAAGTGACCACGAAACTGCACGTCACTGTGGATGATGGATCGATGTAATTTATTAATGATGATGGACTGTACGTTAATTTGTCACTGCAGTTTTATAAAAAAATAAAGTGGTGACATATTCCAAGTGTACGTTGCTGTGGGCAATTTTGCCAGTCAGTGTTTGCCAGTTAAACAATGTAACCATCGTAAGTGTAAACTGAAATACAAAGTTTTTGAAATTTACAAATAAACATTCGACACTAAATATAGTAGTAGTTATACCAATGTAAAATAATTAATTCTGGATGTAAAGCATTATTCGTTTCTCACCACAAAACGTGCCTACTCAACCATTCGAACACAGATATTATAAATTTACTAGTATATTAATTGCGGATCAAGTCTGTCAAACCTGAGATTCTATACATACATGTTTTAGCAGCGAATATTAATAAATTAAAGTTCTGGGAGCCAATTCACGGGGCTACAGGATTTCCAAACTATATAATAGATGGTGTGGGTCAATAGATGTATATGTTATGTCTCTAGCAAAATTTTGAGGTCACAGTGAACAATAGAATATTTAAGTAACTAGGTAAATAATTCTTTCATATACATAATATTGTTTATTGTATCCTAAGTTTTTGTATTTTATTTTAAAATTAATAACTTTTTAGTAACTAAAACTAAATGGTGTAAACATTATCACAGAATAAATAATTGTGATTATGATCATGGTTTTAGCAAAAACAGATTTTATAGAAAAAACGTAACAAATATTTTTATGTCACCGCGAAACATGCTCGTAAACATAAGTAATATTCTTTACAGTATTTTTATTTTTAGTAATGTTAGTATCAACACGCCGTTAGAAAATGTTAATACGAAATGAGACAAGAAGTCCAGGGAGAAATCAACGTCGCGGTTACATTTATTCCAGTGAAAGGTATAAGACAGAAATTATTACAATTCCTTTCAGAATGGCGCTATTCTTGCTATGTATTATATTCTTGTAATACTTTTTATTACTTCTTTCTTTGTTTTAATATTTTGACTGACTCGTTTTTCTAGTGGTTGTAAGCGAAACAGCATGAAGTTCCGGGTTTCGTGTCCCGGGTTCGAATTTTGGGTTGGGCCAAAATCTGTTACTGGGTTTTTCTATAAAAAAAATTCTTATAGTTGAATTTCTAGAGATAATTTGGCGAAAGCCGTTGGTCCTAAGCATGATCTCTCTTCTGTCGGAGTGCCGTTCCAGTAATAGAAAGTGCACATGCACTGTCGCTCACTTGCACGATAATCCTATCTGAAAATCGCTAAAAAGCTAAAAAAAATAGAAAATATATAAAAAACATACATGCAGCTCACACGTGACAGAAGTGAAACCTTCGAATGAAATGAAATATAAAAGACAAATACTTTAAATTATTTATTTAATATTATTATTTAAACTACAAGTTCGGCATAAAATACAAGGAAATATAATTTTAAAGTAAATAAATGTAACAATCCTTTCAATATGTATATTAGACACAGATATTATATTACTCTTTTCTATATACCTTATATATTACTAGTTTTTCCATTGTTAGTTTTTATAGCGCTTTATTAGTTTTTTAATATAGTGTTTTACTATAAAATTTTAATGAAAGTTTTTGTGTGAATATAATTTATCTTTTTACGTAAATAACTTCGAGTACTAGTATAATTGTGATTTTAACGCTGCTGACATTCGCATTGGTATTTTTTTTTGTTATCAAAATACAATAGTCCTTTTGTAATGAAGGAAACCTGACTTTTATACAGAGAATTTTGTATATATTTTATAATGCCAAACTTCTTCATAGTAAAGTAGTCTCTAAATATAAGTTTTAATGGTTTTAAGTGCTGCGGGTGGGTGCGGTCGCATGCGACCGCTCGGGATTTGCCGGGAGCATGCAACTGCATGGGATGATTATTTATTAAGGAATTGACGGATGTGAAGCTGATGCATGTGGAATAAGGACGATTTGTTGCTTTTAATCTTTTTGAGGTTTTTCTTCGTGAACGGAGTTTTTAACACTTTCACTGTTCGATTTGCAGACACAATAGTAACTAATAGTGGCTTGTAGGATAGAGCTTAATGGGTTAAGCTTAAAATAATCATAAAGCACTACCGATGGATTTCCATTGTTCTAGCGAATATTCATTTTTCCAACAGACACCTAAAAACTGTGTTACTAAACAGCGTAAATAAAGTTCTTAACTGAGATGATCACACCACAAATATAAAAAACTGCCTTGTGACGTAATTTATATTATTTACTATTGTATTATATTACATTATACTGAATCTTTTATAATAGTAAAGTGAGAGAGAATGTTAAAATTGGTACACAGAACTACTATATTGTGGTTGTACATGCGATTTATTAACACAAAATGCACACGTACGAATATTCAGACTCGGAATAAAATGAAATAATGATGATGTTGATGATCTATCAACATCATCATTAGCCCATAAAAAACTGCTGCTGGACATGGATCTGCAAAACTGTTAGGAGGAACCGCCATAACTGTCAACCACACTAGAAAAGTGGGTTAACAATAGCAGTACTAGATATTTTTTATTTTACAAGCTTTTCTACCTTTATATTGCTTAAAACATTGCTTTTTTAGGGTGCTATACCTGAAGAGCCACCAACAGGACCATACAACTTAGCCTCCGCTGTCCATTCGTCTATCCGTCCTTCCGCCTATCTGTCTGTCACCAGGTTGTATCTCATGATGAATTTTTCTTTTATTTTTATTATTTGTAACAACAAATAATAAATATAAAAGAAAAATTAAAGCCCAACTAGAAACATGTTTTTTTTTGTTCGATCGTAATAATAGCTACAAGTAGACGCTTGAAACGTACAAAGAGTTTGTAGTGTATTTGCTAAAACATAAATAATAGTTCCCGGATGATCGAGCTTTGCTCGGTTTTTTTAAGTTACATTTATATACAAATTACATGAATAATAGTTTTTGATCTTATTGACATAATAGAAAAAACTGAACTGCTTATTTGAATAAAAAATCATGAGTGAAATTAGTTTAATTAAAATTTTCGTATTTAAAAAAAAACTAAAAAGAGGGCTCGAAATAATAGGTTTTCTCATAAAAGAAAGGAACTTTAAAAAAAAAAGGAAAGAAAGTCGGACCCAAGACGGGACGCGAACCACGGAACTCCGATATCATGCCTGAACAACATACCATCTGAGCTATTACGATCGTTGGTAACCTGTCAAAATTTACCTTCTTATATTGCAGCAGTTTTATTATTGCCTGAAAACACGGACAAAAGGACATTTTCTAAAAATAAGTCCTAGCTAGATCGATTTATTGCCCCCGAAACTCCCTGGACACTAAATTTTATGAAAATTGTTGGAGCCGTTTCCGAGATTCCGATTATAAATATATATATACACATATATATATATATATATATATATATATATATATATATATATATCCCCTTTAATGTATATAGGATTAAAACATTAAAGGGGGTCTATATATATATATATATATATATATATATATATATATATATATATATATATATATATATATATACATACATACATAAACACTCACGCCTGTCACCCAGAGGGGTAGGCAGAGACTACAGACTTCCATTTAGCACGATCCTGACATACCTTTCTCGCCTCTTCCACATTCATATACCTACGCATACATGCTCGTCGGTTAAGGGTACTCTTAATTTGGCCCATTTTTAGTATATCGCCAATTTGGTCGACAAACTTCCGCTTAGGACGTCCCTTTCCGACTCTTCCATTCACTTCTGCAACATATATTTGCTTTGTCAGTCTTTCCGCATTCATTCTTTCTACATGACCAAACCACCGAAGCATTCCTTTCTTAATCCTGGTCACCGCATCATCTTGCAAACCACACTCTTCTTTTATCACACAGTTTCTCACCCTGTCACTCAGATTCAGCCCTAACATACTCCTTAGCGACCGCATTTCTACCGCATTTATTCTACTCTCGTGCTTCTTCTGCCACACCCAACTTTCACTACCATACGTTAAAGTAGGGACTAATACAGCACTGTGAATTGCCATACGTGCCTTTTTTGACACATTCTGACTTTTCACTGATATTGAAATCGGTAAAGGAACCCGCGGTGAAATAAAAGCGTTCCTTACATTCTCGACTTAAGCTTTGGTAAACTTTTAACGGGCTTTAAATTTCTAAGTTCAATATTTTTCAGAGTGGTGACCTTTTTGAGGGATCGGGTGCACCAAAGCTGTCTCCCTTAAATTTTGGATTACGCCTTGGGAGTAGGAATACCGGAAAAGACGCGTAATCAGTCCAACTCTGGAGCTCTCGTGATATATATATATCCCCTTTAATGTTTATAGGATTAAAACATTAAAGGGGGTCTCCCCATACATGAGAAAACATGTGTAAACATTATCACAGAATAAATAATTGTGATTATGATCATGGTTTTAGCAAAAACAGATTTTATAGAAAAAACGTAACAAATATTTTTATGTCACCGCGAAACATGCTCGTAAACATAAGTAATATTCTTTACAGTATTTTTATTTTTAGTAATGTTAGTATCAACACGCCGTTAGAAAATGTTAATACGAAATGAGACAAGAAGTCCAGGGAGAAATCAACGTCGCGGTTACATTTATTCCAGTGAAAGGTATAAGACAGAAATTATTACAATTCCTTTCAGAATGGCGCTATTCTTGCTATGTATTATATTCTTGTAATACTTTTTATTACTTCTTTCTTTGTTTTAATATTTTGACTGACTCGTTTTTCTAGTGGTTGTAAGCGAAACAGCATGAAGTTCCGGGTTTCGTGTCCCGGGTTCGAATTTTGGGTTGGGCCAAAATCTGTTACTGGGTTTTTCTATAAAAAAAATTCTTATAGTTGAATTTCTAGAGATAATTTGGCGAAAGCCGTTGGTCCTAAGCATGATCTCTCTTCTGTCGGAGTGCCGTTCCAGTAATAGAAAGTGCACATGCACTGTCGCTCACTTGCACGATAATCCTATCTGAAAATCGCTAAAAAGCTAAAAAAAATAGAAAATATATAAAAAACATACATGCAGCTCACACGTGACAGAAGTGAAACCTTCGAATGAAATGAAATATAAAAGACAAATACTTTAAATTATTTATTTAATATTATTATTTAAACTACAAGTTCGGCATAAAATACAAGGAAATATAATTTTAAAACAACATACCATCTGAGCTATTACGATCGTTGGTAACCTGTCAAAATTTACTTTCTTATATTGCAGCAGTTTTATTATTGCCTGAAAACACGGACAAAAGGACATTTTCTAAAAATAAGTCCTAGCTAGATCGATTTATTGCCCCCGAAACTCCCTGGACACTAAATTTTATGAAAATTGTTGGAGCCGTTTCCGAGATTCCGATTATAAATATATATATACACACACACATATATATATATATATATATATATATATATATATATATATATATATATATATATATCCCCTTTAATGTTTATAGGATTAAAACATTAAAGGGGGTCTCCCCATACATGAGACGTGATTTTGTTTAAAAAAATGTTTGAAAAGTTTACCACAGTTACAAACAAGCAGATTATAGTCAACCTGGTGTTAACCAGATACTGTGACCTATAAACACCTACAACCAGTTTCGAACAATAATCAGAATGCAGATGCAAACCTAAAGTGTAAAGTAGAGCTCGGTACTTAAAGCATTCGTCTTCCAGAACGTCAACAAGTCGAGTGGGCCGTATAGATCACCTTTTGTGCTGAAAACATGTGCTCCAGAGTTGGACTGATTACGCGTCTTTTCCGGTATTCCTACTCCCAAGGCGTAATCCAAAATTTAAGGGAGACAGCTTTGGTGCACCCGATCCCTCAAAAAGGTCACCACTCTGATCTGTTCAACTACAGGTCTATTGCTATCACCTCCTTTTTCTCCAAAATAGTGAAAACACTTAATAATTGCCAGCTTACGTAATCTCCCCCATGTTTTGGACGTAAAGTACGTAAGGTCGTTTATCCTGTGCCTGATCTCTCGTCACTCGTCCCTCTCTCGCCACGCAAATGACAAGATTTCTCTTTCTTGTCATCCGCGTGGTCACCATGACCAAAATTCGGTGTGTAGGTTATTAAAGCGTTTTAATTTTATCCGAGTTCTTTTATTAAAAAAAATATTATGAAATAAGTTTGTTTCGAATTTTTAATAATCATAAAGTGTTTTGATAAATGAATTCGTATATAAATTTGTTTATAATGTGGAAAATTTCTTCACATCCTTTGACTCAAATACAAAAGCTGCAATGAAATCAAAGTTAGGTAAAGGAACCCGCGGTGAAATAAAAGCGTTCCTTACATTCTCGACTTAAGCTTTGGTAAACTTTTAACGGGCTTTAAATTTCTAAGTTCAATATTTTTTATTAAAGTTACAACCTCTTTTAGTGAAATTATCATGCTAATAAGCATATTAATATAATCCATTCACATGATTTATAAAACATGAAATCGTGTAAAACAGAAAAACATGTTGTGTCATGCTTTATTAATAAGACTTAAATGAATAAAGAATGACGGCGCATGAATTACAGATTAGCATCGGTGACAAATATAATAATTGTGTTGAAATTTTCACTTTTCAGCGGCTTGACAAATAAGTTTTTCATTAAACGCTTAAGTGTTATCAAATTGTCGAATTTATTATTCACAAGTTAAGAAGAAATGTGTAATATAGTGTTCATGAATTTACATAATTATAAGTTTGAATACCTAGGAGGACGTTTCCTTCTAGGTATCCCACAATCTCACCTATTTGGGACGCCAAATAGTTGTGTTGATACTGCTGTACTCTTGTCGTACAGTGTAGAGATTCACTATAATTACAGGCTATGAGACATTCCATCAAAGTCCTTAGAAATGTATCACATATCTAGCCTGTTTTGCTTGATAATCTTGCAGAGTATGGAGATGATTGAAATTGACTGAAAGTTGGTAGGGTCGGCACGGCTACCTTTTTAAGCGCAGGCTGCATATTGAGCAGTTTCCAAGATTTGGGCACTATTCCAGTTCTGAATGAGAGGCGGAACAAGCGCGTCAACACAGGAGACAACTCAGCTTCACAGACATTTAGAACTATAGCCGGTATCCCATCAGGTCCATCAGCTTTGTTCACGTCTAGGCTTTGCAAGGTTTTAAGAACCTCCTTGTTGATGATACGGACCTCTTACAAAGAGGAACCGCAGTGAGGTTATTGAGATGGTACGCTGTTGCTACTCTCCAGACGCGAATTGCCAGCAAAAAGAGAAAAAAATAAATCCACACTCTCCTTAGGAGCATGCGCCAGTGAGCCATCTGGTTTTACCAGCGGAGGCAGTGTAGACCATCAGAAGTTTGTCTCTACCCATTTGGCAAGAAACCAAAATGCTCTACTGTCAGATGGTTTGACAGAGAGCTTTGCACCAATACATTTAATGCGGTCGAAACTGACTTGCCGCAACGCCTTTTTGCAAGACTTAGAGGATTGGTTAAAGGTTCTCTTCTTAAGGCTTACATCCGTAGCTTTACGGTGCCGACCGTTGACCCAGCACGAGCACACTCGGCGTTGAACCATGGTGCAAGCATTACCACCAGTGGGCAAATCAGCAAAGGGTATGAAATACCCCATCGCTTGACGTATCATATCGGCTGTGGTATCCGTGCAGCTCAACAGATCTTCAGACGGAAGCAGACCTGCCACCAAGGATAAATTGCTAAGAAATGCCGCATCTCATTCCAATCTGCTGACTTATCTCGCCACACTCGCCACATACCTTAGACATCGTAGTATGGTGAGAAAAATACTCGTAACGACACAAATTTCACCAGACAGTGGTCAGAAGTTCCCAAG
The DNA here is from genome assembly GCA_036936625.1 of Parnassius smintheus behrii. Taxonomy (NCBI): domain Eukaryota; kingdom Metazoa; phylum Arthropoda; class Insecta; order Lepidoptera; family Papilionidae; genus Parnassius; species Parnassius smintheus. The sequence continues at coordinate 11,049,315 of JAUPFT010000006.1, forward strand.
GGTGAGATAACCTGAACATTGTACCTTTTTTTTATAGGATAGGGTGACAAACGAGCACACAGTCCACCTGATGGTAAGTAGTTGCTGTGGCCCATAGACATCTACATCTATCCTCGAATCAAAATGAACGAACGAATCAAAATGCAGATGCATTGTCACCCGTGAGGACTAAGATGGAATGCCTCGTTTCCAGTAAAATGGGTCTCCGGTTCTCTACACTCACCATACGAAATACAGCAGCATTAAGCTACTATTTCACGCTGGTATTCTGTGAGAGCGTGGTCCTTCCCCGTTCGAGCCGACCCATTCGTGCTACAACTATACATCTAATATAACTGCGGCATGGCTCTACCACGTATAAAATCTACCTGCCTGGATCGGTCATAAGCAGAAGGTCGCGGCGGTTGACTATGTGTCTATCCACATCAGTTACCCTAGTTGCTTATTGTACCAGTTAGGTGAGTCCCAGCAACAAGGCAAAATTGAACGCCTCTCTCCCAGCGTGGTCGGTCTTCTGCTATGGGAACTGCCAGTCCTGATGACAGGCAATAAAGTCCCCCAGAAAAAACCAACTGTGCATTAGGGTACCGATTTAGAGCCACATCAGTGGCTTCACTGAGGTGTTCAAATAGTCTAGTTGGCTGAAAAATCTCGTCACCGCTGTGCGATCGTAGACACAAGAATAAATCATTCCCGTGTCTATGAACAGCCAGATAGTAGAGAAAGTGGGTTCTTCAAGGTGACCGAGTCGCTTACAGCAGATGTCGTTGCGGACGTAAGCACAGACTCCGACGCGCTGATGGAAATTATGCTCTAATATGAACACAGGATAGCCAAGGCATTGCAAGGCATGTAATTAATCAGAACACAGCAGTGCAAACACTGATTTCAGCAGAAATTGGTAAGAGTGTGACATCCACCCAGACAGACTCATTGTCAGAAGAGGAGTCGTACCACCTGATAATTTCTGAAAAAGTGTAAAGTATACTAAACAACATTGTAGCCTTTACGCCCCCTTTATAAATGAAACGGAATCAAACCATAAACATATTGCATATATAGAATTGGCTAGGTTGGTTGATTTGGAACACTTATTAAATAGGTGTGTAGGGTGGCCCTCTAGGTGGAGACAGGAGATGGTAAGAGATGCAAGAAGTCGACGAATGCAGGTGGCTCAGGACCGTGTTTGTGGCATTTCTTGTGGAAGGCCTATGTTGACTTGTGAAAGGTTAATGAAGATAGGTAGAAGATTCCAGGAGGGCCACTTAACGGGCCGGCTTAACAGCAGTGGGTTTGTGATTGACTGTAATTATTATGATGATGGTAAGGCAGAAAACATTAGTATATTAATAGTGTATGTGAATGTATAATGAAACATAATTAATTTTAACTTTGTAGAAAGAGAAACAAAACCCGAATATATTTTGTTTTGTAATTTTGTTTCTGAACTCTTACAATTTTATATATATATATATATATATATATATATATATATATATATATATATATATATATATATATATATATATATATATATATATATACAAATCTTAATAAATTACGTGTCACGTTGATTACCGTTGTTTTTTTCTTATTCTACTAAATTAATCACGAGCACAACGATCAAAATGTATTTTAAAGTTCCACCCATCCATCCATTACAGCTTTTAAGAGTCTACTGCTAAATAAAGGCCTCCCTCATAGATTACCTCATGGGAGGTATTTTAACATAGCTGAAATACTTGGTTACCACAGTTTTCTATATTTTGTGCTGTTATCGAGAAGATACTGCTGTCCACCTTCTGTTCAGTCACCCCTCTTCGTCTCCTATGACACTGGACTATATAGGGTAGTGAATATGCTTACTCCACAACTACACGTTTTTATTTAAAGATATACATTTATACTAAAGTTGTATGAGTACTTTTAATGTTATATTATTTAAATAACAAACTACGTCACAAGTAGGTTAAACTGAAGGCTATGCTGAAAATTATTTAATATATTTTAAAATAAGTAATATTTGTGTCAAAGCTCCCTCCCTATCTTCAAATATTCAAGGAATTTTAGAGCGAGATTAAATACTTGTTCGTGAGTGTCACGAGTATGCAATTTTGCAGACTCGATTAATGTCTAAAAGGCACGCTAGCAACTTCACGCTTTACCTTTGACAGAATCACCAGACAAAGAAACTTTATAACAATAAAATACTTTTAGTCTAAAAAGCATTAGGCAATGCAAAATTCAACTTTTAACTTATAATCATAATCGCCATGATAGCCCGTCACAAGTTCAGCAGACAAACATAGCTTTCCCCCAGAAACACTGGGTTTGGCGTGCTCATCAGAGCGGGAAAGTATTTTATGCCGGCAACCCGCCTGCAACTTTACAAGGCGCAAGTTCGGCTGCACATGGAATATTGTTGCCACCTCTGGGCTGGGGTTCCCCAGTGCCAACTCCTTCCACTTGACCGCATCCGCGCATCAGCGCAGAGCGGCTCGAAACGTCGACAACCGAGTGCTTTCCGATCGGCTCGATTCACTGCAGCTGCGAAGAGATGTTGCATCTCTTTGCGTATTTTATCGCATCTATCACAGAGAGTGCTCTGAGGAATTGTTCGGATTGCATCCTCACTATCCGGATGCGTGGCGGTCAACCACTGTACGTTTCACTTGGAGTTTTCTTCCACGTACGACCTGTCTGTGGAATAGTTTAAAACCGGTAATTTTTCCGGATCGAAACGACCTGGGGACGTTCAGGAAAAGAACTTACTCCTTTCTAAAGGGCCGGCAACGCACTTGCAATTCCTCTGGTGTCGCGGATGTTCATGGGCGGGGGTAGTCACTTAACATCAGGTGAACCATATGCTCGTTTGCCCCCTCTTCTGTAAAAAAACACCACTAAACATGGTTTCTTTCCTATATGTTTTATATGAAAATTGAAGATATTTCACGTGATAGACACGCAGCAGCTATATTATGATTTTTGATGCAAATCCAATAATTTAGAAGGATTCTAAGATGCATAAGCAATATAATAGCAGAGTTGGGGCTTAAAGTCACATATATAAGATACTTATTTTCAAAGTAAGGTCTATAAAATAAAGAAAATGTGTGGAAGGTATAAGATATGTAAAAGCAGAAAATTGATAGAAATGGGACTTGAAAAGGATTATTATAGTAGCGTGTAAATAGATTCACTGTGACCGAGTCCTCCGTAAACGTGGACTAGATAAATGATATGTCCTGAGCATATCATGCATCATGCACCACTACCAGTTGTGGGCGGCATTTTAGCGCATAGCGTTACGATACGTCGGCTATCTTTTGGATTAGGAAGAGTGTGTTTGGTAGTACTTTTAATTGCAACAAGCATATTCATCCTCATGTCTTAGTAAAAACTGTGACGTATATTCACTGTGGTTGATATTTTTGCTAACGCACTACTAAAGGGTCAAGACCAATTTTACTGGTGCTCTAGCTGTTTTGTTGTGGACTGCAGTCTGTTACAGCAAACTCCGTTGGCCTGTGTGGGACCGTGTACCTCCAAATGCAAAGCCCTTACATCAGATACATTTATATAAATATTGTGAACCTTTTCCAAACAGGAAGGGATTAATTATTAAGGAATTGGCGGATGTGAAGCTGATGCATGTGGAATAAGGACAATTTATTGCTCGTAATCTTTTTTAGCCTTTTCTTCGTGAAAGAAGTTTTTAACACTTTTACTGTTCGATTTGCAGAAACAAAAGTAATAGTATATAATAGCAAACAAAAGTAAATAGTAGTGGCTCATCGAATAGGGCACAATGCGTTAAGCTTAAAATAATCATAAGGCACTATCGACGGCTTTTGATTGTTCTAGCGAATATTCATTTTTCGAAGAGACACCTAAAAGAACTGTGTTACTAAACAGCGTAAATAAGGGTCTTTACTGAGATGATCACACCACAAATATAACAAACAGCGTGTATTGAACATTTAGAATTAGTATAATTTTTAGCCTAGTCACGTATCATATGGTATCTTTTATAATAGTAGAGTGAGAGAGCATTATAATTGGTACACAGAACCATATTGTAGTTGTGCAAGCGATTTATGAAAACAAAATGCACATGGACAAACATTCAAACTCGGAATAACTATTTCTATCAACACCATCAAGAAAACTTAAACTTCCACTAGAAACATGTTTTATTTTTATTTTTTTCTTCGACCTCAATAATGGCAACAAGTAGACGCTTGGAACGCTCATAGAGTTTGTATTGTATTTGCTAAAAAACATATTAAAAAGTTTAAGGGACTCTCCCCATACAGGAGACGTGTTTTTATTTAACAAAAGTATTTGTAAAGTTTAAGTTAAAGCCGATTATAATCAAAAGTAACAATGACAAGCGAGCAGATTTTAGTCAAACCAGATACTGTGCCATATAAACACCTAAAACCATTTTCGATCAAGAATCAGAATGCAGATGCAAATCTAAAGCGTAAAGTCTGGCTCAGTACGTAAAGCACTCCTCTCCTTGGACGTCGACAAGTCGAGTGGACCTGATGAATCACCTATTGTGCTGAAAACGTGTACTCCAGAGTTGGCACCGGCTGTAACGCCTCTTTCCCGGTACTTCTACTCCCTAGACATAGTCCTGAATTCATAGAAGACAGCTTTGGTGCACCCGATCCCTAAAAAAGGCGACCGTTCAGATCCGTCCAACTAAAGGCCTATCGCTATCTCATCATTTTTCTACAAAATAATGAAAACAATTATTAACTGCAAGCTTGTGTAATCTCTTCCATGTCTCAGACGTAAAGTACGTAAAGTCGTTTTTCATGTGCCGGATCTCTTTCTGGTTGTATCGGATTGTCAATCTATGTAACTGTGAGAGTGAGAGAATAGAGAGTGCAGCTGTGCTAGTGTACATATCCGTACTCTTTAGTTTTAAACTAGATTTCGTTGAGACTGGCCACCACGACTAAAAGTCGGTCTGTAGGTTATTAAAGTAGGGTATTAAAATGTTATAATTTTTGTCGGGTTCTTTAATTAAAAAAATGTTATTAAATAATTTTATTTCGAATTCTAAATAAACATAAGGTGATTTGATCAAATCAAATCAAATCATTTATTTCGCTAAAACGTAGTTAATGAATACATATTTAACTTTGTTTATAATACAGAAAATTTCTTCAAATCCTTTGACTCAAATGCAATAGCTGGAATGAAATCAAAGTTAGGCAAAGAAGCCCACGGCGAAATAAAAACGTTCTTTACATTCTCGACTCTCTTCAGCTTCGGTAAACTTTTAACAGGCTTTAAATTTCTAACTTTCAAAATATGTCATCAAAGTAAAGTAACAACATCTTTTAGTGAAAATATCATGCAAGCTAGCATATTAATATAATTTATTCAAATGAATTAATAAACATGAAATCGCTTAATAGAGAAAAACATGTTGTGTCATGCCTTAATAATAAGACAAAGTGAATGAAGAATGGCGGCAAATGAATTACTGCTTGGTATCGATGACAAATATAATAATTGGGTTGAAATTTTAACGTCGCAGCGGCTTGACAAATAAGTTTTCCATTAAACGCCTTAGTGTTACCAAATAGTCGAATTTATTCATAAGTTAAGAAAAAATGTGTTAAATAGTTTTCATGAATTTACATATGTTTGAATATCTAGGAGGAAGTTACCTTCTTGGTATCTCACTATCTCACCTGTTAGTGGCGCCAAATAGTAGTGTTGGTAGTGCTGTACTCCTGTCGTAGAGGTGAACATCTAGATTCAGTATAATTACAGGCTATGAGACGTTCCATTCTCCATTCATAATTCCTTAGAAATGCAACGCATCTCTAGCCTGTTTTGCTTGGTACATGAACTGCAGTAGTCACTTACCATCAGATAGACTGTAAGTCCTTTTGTCACTTTAGTTTATATAAAAATGCTTAAGGTGAAGTGGGCGCCAAAAGAAGATTTATCACGCTTTAAAAGTACACTTTTTTATCATTATAAACTACGAATTCACATTATATTAAATTCGTTATGAAAGTTAAAGATTTTTTAGTGAATTATGGTGGCCAAAACACGATTGACACATTTTGGCTTGATAGAAAAAGATCGCAAAGTTTCCTCAAAATCTACAATTTTAGGTATGCGCACTAAATGAAAAAGCAGTTTCATTCGAATGTAATGAAATCAATTTTTTTTTTCATTATTATTTTTTTTAAAAACGTTACCCGTACACTAGGATTTTCTCCTGTATCGCGGGGGCAGTTTACAAACATAAATTGCACAAGGAAAAACATCCAGACCCGGAACAATTATTTGTAGGCTATACAAAATACTTGTTCCGTGCGGGATTCGTACCCGCAACTCCCAGCGTAGCCACTCATTGCTAAGCCACTATGCCACGGAGTCGTCAATTTCAAATAAATTCAGGCTATGTGTTTACCAGTAAATACGTGAGTGAAATATGGGTTTGTTTTTCAATAAAAGGGTATAAATCATTTTGAAAAGAAATATTAAATAAATATTATGCGTTAAATAGTTCGCGGGCCGACCAAACAGTCCATATAAAGCGTGAAAAATCTGTTTTTGGCGCCCACTTCAACTTAAATTCTATAGCCGCCTTAAATGGCTTTTTGATAGGCTTGAATAATAAGGGCGTCTGTTTTTCCATGCGTGTTTTTACATGAATACGGATCACTATGTTTTCCACTGTTAACACCCACAGGACGAAACGGGGTATATGGTTATACTTCCACCGCCACCACACGTCATACATGGACGAAATAAACAGGTTTTGTAGAAATTCCTGCGCACAGCAATGATGAACAATAAGAACCGAAAATCCACAAAGATTCCTTATATTTACGCGAACACTACACATTTTAAAATACTTAATTAATAAATCAATAAAATTGTTATTTGCCTCTAACTTCATTGCAAACTAAATTTTAGATTTTATGGAGAAAAGGTACGGAGAAGAGGTAGTCGAAGTACCAAATTTCTTATACTTTTGCCACTTTCTCACATAGGTAACATATAAAACATTATGACTTCTTATATTATAACTTAAGTAAAACTAGTTTTTACGGATTTTATCGTGTGTATTGACTTATTTTATATTCCCGACGTTTCTACATGGACATGGACGAAATAAACAGGTTTTGTAGAAATTCCTGCGCACAGCAATGATGAACAATAAGAACCGAAAATCCACAAATATTCCTTATATTTACGCGAACACTACACATTTTAAAATACTTAATTAATAAATCAATAAAATTGTTATTTGCCTCTAACTTCATTGCAAACTAAATTTTAGATTTTATGGAGAAAAGGTACGGAGAAGAGGTAGTCGAAGTACCAAATTTCTTATACTTTTGCCACTTTCTCACATAGGTAACATATAAAACATTATGACTTCTTATATTATAACTTAAGTAAAACTAGTTTTTACGGATTTTATCGTGTGTATTGACTTGTTTTATATTCCCGACGTTTCTAGCACTTAACTGTACTCACGAGCACGGGGAGCTCTGAGGTGTTCGAAGTCTCAATGTCATTCTACTGCTACCTTCAGATCAACATTATTAATTTGTTCCTGTCTACGAAGTATGATCTTGAAGTCAGTATCTTGAAGTCTTACAGTTATATGTTTGGGTTATTAATTAGAGGATCCCAAGCAGATGGTAGCCACCTAGCCTCTTCATCTTCTCTATTGAAATTAGGATGTTTTTTGATTGCAATATTTAGCAAAAATTTGTGGTCTATCGAATGTGGGCGTACCTGTACGTATTCACAGACAGTAGACTTTCCGGAGCGCCGACATACATCAGCTATCTGTTCACATCAGCTATGTGTTATTTAATGCGGGTTCTTATTGAGCTTTTAGTTGGTCCTATGTAAGAGAGACCACATTCATAATCAAGCTTGTACACGCATGCTGTACACTCAAACTGGATAATCTTCTTCGGCGGCTTGAAGTATGTTTTGATGGAAGCATGCTTCAAGATGTAGCCAATCTTGTCAGTGACACCTCTGATTTATAAAAGTATAGCAGGCATATGCTCGACTTTGGCCGGCTTTACACGTTCACTATGACGTGGCGTAGACGCGGGCTCCGAAGCTTGTTGTTACGCAAAACTTGCTTGACGTGTTGGAGCTCGGCGGCCAGGTGTTTACTGTCACAGATCTCTCGTGCTTTCTGAAATAAAGTTTTACCCACGGTAGCTTACTGTCTAGGATAGTGGTGAGAGACACAGTTTAAATATCTATCTCTATGTGCCTTTTTTCTACACAGTGTGGGTCAAGGTAATATCAGGATTATAAATTACTAACACATCTATAAAACCTAAAGAATTGTTTGCCTCTAACTACATTGTGAACTGAATTTTAGGATTTACGGAGTAAAATTGCAGCAATGTTGGAGTTGGAGTAAAATTGCAAAGCATATAATAAAAATGCATTTACTTTATCTAAAGGCAGAATTTTGTGAAAGTGTCATCTACATACCACTGTAGAGTCTTGGATATACTGGAGAAGTAAGCAAGGTTTTCTCCTCAAAGTCTTCCATGGATATATCGGCGACAATGGGAGGCACAGGTGAGCCCAATGCCATAACATCTACTTGCTTGTAGAACTCCTCCTTCCACAATAGATTGCCAGATGTAAGGCAGTGTCTAAGTAATACTGTATATTCTACGGGCACTTTGTTTTCTTCCAGCCTTCTAGTTATAATTGAGATGAAAAATTCAACAGGTAAGCATGTGAATAGTGACTGCACATCAAAACTGACCATAGTTTATTGTCAGCTAGAAGTAGGTTATGTAGGTTTCTGAACTCGCTGACAAAATAGTAGGAATCCTTTGTGTGTTCTCTTGTATGTCCTTTGAACGGTGAGAGTATTTTTGCTAAGTATTTTCCCAATTTGTAAGATGGTGAATCGATTTCTTTCATTAGGTGATTTTTTGATTGAGTTTGTGTATTTATTGTGACCCATGCAACTTCGTTTGTTTGGCAGACATAGTTCGATTATCGTCCAGATTTAATTTTTCAAAGTGTTTCTTTACGAGGCCACTAGTGTATTACACGTGTATTATTTGTTTAGTCGTTTTTAACCTTTTTATAGGTAAATACATCCGATGAAAGTTTTTTTTTGGAATTCGCTCTTGTATTTTTTACGTGGTAAAGCCACGCTACAGCTATATTATAGTTGTAGCACGAATGACTTGACCGGAGCAGGACCACGCTCTCACATAATACCATCGTAAAATAGCAGCGTAATGCTGCTGTGTTTCGTATGGTGAATGTATAGAACTGGTGACCCTTTTTTCTAGAATCGAGGCATTCCAACTTAGTCCTCAGGGGTGACAACGCATTTGTATTTTGATACTTATTTGAAAATACATGTGGATGTATATGGGCGATAGCATTCACTTACCATCAGGTGGACTGTGTGCTCGTTTATCACCCAATGCTATAAAAATATATTCAGACATATTCATTTTCGGTCAACAGTTGCGTTTCGTTCTGACGTTGGCTCAGATGCATGACATTTAGTTGGGTCGTTAATTTTTGATATTCTTCTGTATGTTTATCTTTGCATTCGTTATATTTACTAATTTCTCGTTTATATAACGTTACAAAATTACAAATTTTCGCACCGCTAAGGGTGAACACACAAAGTATTAGTATTAGGACAGACAATGAAAATATGTTCAGTTTTGATATGCAGTCACTGTTCTTATGCATACTTATTGAAGGCTATAAGAAAACAACATTCTCGTAGAATATACAATATTATTCATATACCGCCTTACATCTAGCTACCAATTGTGGAAGGAGGAATTCTACAAGAAAGAAGATGGTGTGGCGATGCGATGTGGCACTTGTATGTCGTATTGTCACCGACACATTCATTGAAGTCTTTGAGGGAAAAGCCCTGCTTACTTCTCCCGTGAATCCAAGATTCTACAAGTGGTACATAGACGATACTTTCACAATTCTAACTTTAGATAAGGTAACTGAATTTTTAGGCCATCTAATTTCAAAAATTCTAAATTTCAATTCACAATGGAGTTAGTGGCAAACAATTCTTTAGCTTTTCTAGATACGTTAGTAATTCGGAATTCTGAATACACCTTGAGCCGTACTATGTATACAAAAAAGACCCATACAGATAAATATTTAAACGGTGATTCCCACCACCATCTATCACAGTTAGCTACTGTGGTCATATCCTTGTTTCAGATAGCACAATGAATCTGTGACAGCAAACACCTGGCTGCTGACCTCCAACACGTCAAGCAAGTTTTGTATGACAACAAGCTTTGGGTCCCAAGCCTACGTGACAGTGATCGAGTGACGACGGCCACAGTCGAGCGTGCGTCTGCTGTACTGTAGTATGTCAAGGTATCAGTGACAAGGTAGGGTACATCTTAAATTGCTTCCGTTAACACATACTTCAAGCCGCCTAAAAGATTAGTCAGTTTTTATTATCAGTCAAGTATCCCTCTGCAAGGTGCAGGAGTGTGCAAGCTTGATTGTGAATGTGGTCTGTCTTACATAGGACAAACTTAAAGATCAATAAAATCCGCCTTAAAGAACAAAACACATAGCTGATGTGAAGAATCGAAGCTCCAGGATATCTGCAATTCGGAAACAGGTACAAGAACGCTCCCGTAAATACATCAGATTCGACAGACCACAAATCCTCGCAAAAGACGACCGATTTTTTCCGAGCATGTTTTGCGTGGCTATTGAAATCAAGAAACATCCTTATTTCAATAAAGAAGATGACTGGGTGCTACCATTTGCTTGGGTTCCTATAATTAATAAAACCAACGCAAACGTATAACTTCAAGAATTCAAGATGCTAACTTCTAGATCATACTTGATTCATTGGAATAAAAATTAATAATTTTAATCTGGAGGTAGCCGTGGTTAATATGATATTGGAACGTCGAACAGGTCAATTCTATCCATGACCATGGGTGTTGTTAAGTGCTCATGAATGCAAATGAATGTCGGGAATATAAAACAAGTTAACATAGGCGATAAAATACGTAAAAATAAGTTTAATTTAAATTTGTAGAACTTTTTAGAACAGAAGATTTAACAGAAAATTTTAGCTATCTTATATAACTAAGCACGTCATTATACAACTTCTGGAATATTCCCTTTTACAAAATCGTAAACATATTTTAATGAATATACCGAAAGCATAACTTTAATAATTATTCTTTACTTAAGCGTCATCTTAAATTCCGTTCCGTTCCGTGTTATAGATAATGAAAGTACTCTCTATAACGGTGCCTCTTCACTTTAAATTATAATTGCAGACCTGAAATTGGCAGCACAGTCTTGTGAATTTATCTTTGGATGAAACGGAAACTAAATTCCTTTGATTAAAATCCAATCCTAGCTGCCATTCCTACTAAAACGATGTTATTCCAATGAACATTCTGTACATCTGTAGACTAGGTTTAATTTTGAAAAATTTAAACGTAGAACTATTAGTTTCGTCGCCATCTTTATCATTAATCCGTTAAACGTACTACTGGACATGGACTTCTCTCGCTTCATGGAGGATTCGCCTTTATTGTCACACTTGGCAGGTGGATTGACAATCGCAGCATCAGATGTTTTGCACCTTTGACACTTTTGTCTGCTGTCGGTCTGAATAGTTTACGTCTGGTCTAAATGGGATAACTATACCGCTATCTATCGAAAGCTATAAAACTCTTCTGGAACTTCCCATTGTCTCTTCATATGACTTCCACCAGATGAAACAGGTTAATAGATTCTCTTACGTTGTTACCACATGAAAACCATTAACTTACAGCAGTCATTACTATTTTTACCTTAATTACCAAACACGTGGAAAATTTAAAAATTAAATTATCTATTAAATGCAGATATTAGACATGAACTTCAACTACGGAAACGAGAGTGGTGCAAAAGTATTAAGTAAAAGACTTTTTTAGTAAAAATATAAGAAGAGAACTTTTCTTATATTTTTACTAAAAGAACCCAATTTTATTAAAACTTTTAATAAGGTCCTTTTGTATATGGAAATCTATAAAAGTTTATAACTTCAATAATATACCGAAATTTTTGGGACGAATAAATCAAGTCTGCCGAAAATAGTCATACCGGCTGTAAATACTTTGAAATAAAATGAAGTGTGTAATGTGTCTAAATATTTTTCTTTAATTTTTTCACAACCTAACAAATTATGTTTCATAACTTTGAATGTACATTATTAGTGATCATGAATCAAGGAGTTCTTCCAAGTTAAAACTGCTTTAGTTTTAGGTACATATAAAACCACAATACTAGCACATGTTTGTCAATAATTTGTATAACAACTCAATCGAATTTTATTTAAATAACATTATAATATACAATGGTACGTGCATAGTCACATTGATGGCTTATCGTCTCAGAGATACGTCATTTAGAGCTGGAGCGACATCATAAAAATAACACTAATATAAGACTCTGAGCGATGACTATGTTATTGTGGTCTTCGCTATAAAAACCAGTCCGTGGTGTATGTGCGCGGTGGTCAGCGGCCGCCGCTAGAGTAAAGAGGGCTGCTTATATTTTTTACGAAAGTTAAGCATTACAATTCTGAAAGGAAATATAGAAGCGTTTAGTTGGTAGGTAAATATAGTAGATATCCCGTCGCGCGGCAGAGTTATTTTATTGAATAAAACTGTATATACTCATTTTATTACGTTTAATTTACTTATCTTAACTTATTTTTAATTCCCGACGTTTTGGGTGCTTTACAGCATCCATGGTCACGATGGAAACATCGGGAATCAGTAAAAAATCCGTATATATAATTTTATTCAATGTGTAGCATTTACATTAGTGTTATTTTATGTTTATGCGGACAATACACATTTTAATGAAACTTTAATTTACAGATTTTATCGCGTTAAGGTCATCGAAATGTCGCGAAATCTATTTAATTATATATATCATATATATATATATATATATATACTATATATATATATATATGATATATATAATTATATAATATAATAATACTCAAAAAATGTTTTGACTTATGTCCAATAAAACTTTGAAACCATCCACCCGACGTGCCCCAAAGCGATTTCATTAGAAAGGCAATAATGCGAAGATAACTTTACATAATTGAAACAATGCACTATAAAAAAGATAATAAATAAAAAGTCGCTTTTTCCACCAAATAAACAAATTGTATTTCTTTTTTTAGCGTAATAGCACACGCTTGGTATCCGCTAATAAGTTAATAAACGCGATAAAGTCTCGTCTAATGAAGAAAACGCTCAGTCCCCTTCGTGCTCTAATCCAAAGTCCCGAAACCTTTCAGATCGAGTAACAAAACCGTTTTCTGTGCCTAAAAGATTGCAATGCAGTGGACGATATGAATTACAAGCCCGTCGAAACTACCCACGCAGTCGGAGCTAAATTATGCAAGCCCCGCCACAGAACAACACAAAAATTCTCCGATCACACTCTTAATCTTACAGCTGTTAGAAGGGAAAAGAGGCTGCATTTTTCAACAGGTTTGACGGTATACAAGCAACTAAACTCCCAATCCAAAGTCACCTGAGATTTTGAGTGAGATTGAGAGCTTATACGGCCAGCTGTACATAACATCATCGTTGGAGTCACATGCAAGTGCGAGTAACGATCCAAGAAAAAGTCTTATCCGATTCTATTCCGATAATAGTTCAAACGTCAGTCTGAGCGAAATTAGTATAGCTCTTCAGCACTTTAAAAACGGCAAATTCCCAGGCAAGGATGGAATTACATCGGAGCTTCTAAAAGCGGGTAGAACACCGGTACTTAAAGTCCTTCAGAAGCTTTTCAATAAATCGTCCTCCATGGTAGTGCTACTCCGGAGGCATGAAGGAGAAGTGCGGTGGTCTTATTCTTTAAGAAAGGCAACACCGTTCTTTTGTAGAACTACAGACCGATTTCCTTTCTGAACCGCGTCTACGTGCTGTTTTCGTGGATTATTACGAATCGTCTCGCACGCAGACTCGACTCTACCGAAGAAGCTGCTTTGCGAAAGGGCTTTATTACTATAGACCACATACATACCCTGTGGCAGATTGTACAGAAGACTGAAGAGTACAGTCTGCCACTTTGCCTGGCGTATGTAGACTATGAGAAAACCTTTGATTCCGTCGAAATTTCAGTGGCGCCACAGTCCCTTCAGCGGTGCCAATTTGACTGTCGGCATATCGAATATACTGAAGTGTTTGTACAGTAGGGCTACGATGGCTATACGAGTACAGAACCAGAGTACGAAACCTATCTAACCACTGAGAGGTGTTAGACAGGGTGACTTTATATGCCCGAAACTCTTCACCGCTGCATTAGAAGACGTTTTCAAGCTACTGAACTGGAAAGGATACGGTAATAACATCAATGACAAATGCTTCATCTACATCACTCGCCTTTGATTTGCCCACGGTATAGTCCTTATGGCAGAATCACTGGAGGACCTAAGCACTATGCTCAATGACCTCAATAGTGTCTCCAAACGGATAGGTATTAAGATGAACATGGACAAAACAAAGATCATGCTTAATGTCCATCTCACACCTATGCCGGTAGTTGTTGGGAGCACTAAGCTCAAAGTTGTTGACGAGCACGTTTACCTGGGACAATAGTCCGACTAGCTAAGTTTAACTTCAAACGAGAGCAGCGTTCGGGATACTACGACACATCTTTTCTTCAGGTAGACCTGAAAACTAGATTTTACAACCAGTGCAGATGACTTATGGATCTGAGATGCAGTCTTTCACTGCTGGCCGTATGAGGACGCTCAAGGTCGCTCAGCGAGCTGTGGATCGGGCTATGCTCGGGGTTTTCTCTGCGTGATAAATTTAGAAATGAAGATATCCGCTTTAGACGCTTTTAGTTACCGACAGAGCCCAACGGATTAGTAAGCTGAAGCAGCAATGGGCCGGTCATATAGCTCGGAGAACCGACAACCGATGGAGAAAAATGGGGAAAAAAGGTTCTCGAGTGGCAGCCTCTTACCGGTAGGCGTAGTGTAGGGCAACCTTGCATTAGATGGGGTGACGATCTGGTAAGACATGTAGGACGTCGTTGGATGAAGGTGGCTCAGTATCGTACTTCGTGGCATTCCAGGGAGGCCCATGTTTAGCAGTGGACTTGTGGAAAGCTGTAATGATGATGATGATAATGACAGCATGATGTAATCGTAACAGCGTTATACATTATAAAAGGTACTCCCGTATCTTATTGGGGGGTGCAGTTGTAAGTATCCTGCTTGCAAATGAGTTGGTCTGCTAGAATCTGTTGCCATTTACGTTATCTAAAGAATAATATATGATTATTGCGATTCGCTGTCAAGTGAATACAAAGTAAATACATATAAATACATAAACACTCACGCCTGTCACCCAGAGGGGTAGGCAGAGACTACAGACTTCCATTTGGCATGATCCTGACACACCTCTCTCACCTCCTTCCAATCCATACACCTACGCATACATGCTCGTCGGTTAAGGGTACTCCTAATTTGGCCCGTTTCCAATAAATCGCCAATTTGGTCGATAAATTTTCGCCTAGGACGTCCCTTTCCGACTCTGCCATTCACTTCTGCAGCATAAATTTTCTTTGTCACTCTTTCCTCGTTCATTCTTTCCACATGACCAAACCACCGAAGCATTCCTTTCTTAATCCTGGTCACAACATCATCTTGCAAACCACACTCTTCTCTTATTACACAATTTCTTACCCTGTCATTCAGATTCAGCCCTAACATACTCCTTAACGACCGCATTAACGACCGAATACAAAGTGTTACTTGGTAATCTGTTTTACTTCATATCTACTTATTAAATTCATTTTTTTCAATCGCATTTATTTTCAACACATTTCATTCAAACGCACGATAGTGGGTATGCCCAGTTAGGAACAAATCCGATCAATTAGGAAAAAATATCTCAGGATGAAATGTCATAGGATGAATACGGAATAACCCAATGAAAACGGTGATGCATCAGCAGTGTATACCCATAATAATATTCACACGAACCATTTCGAGCTACTTGCTTCTGTGCACTCGTAATTTCATCCGAATGAATGCCTCCTTGAATAACTAGATTCCCGAATTTTATTAATAAATCCAATAAAAGTCTTGAATAATTAAGGTCTAAAATGTGCAATTCTTACTCACTTCTCGAAAAGGTGAACCACTTCTCGGTGAATAATAATCTTGAAATTCAGCATCAAGATAGATTATAAGGTACACAAAAAAATAAAGAAAAAATGTTTTCGTTTAACTAAATTATTTGTGAATATCTGAAATGTTAAATTCCATTAATGTCATAATTTGACGTTGAATAATCGCCATGGCTATTTATTGAAAACGGGCCAAATTAGGAGTACCCTTGACCGACGAGCATGTATGCGTAGGTGTATGGATGTGAAGGAGGCAAGAGAGGTGTGTCAGGATCGTGCCAAATGGAAGTCTGTAGTCTCTGCCTACCCCTCTGGGTGACAGGCGTGAGTGTTTATATATATATATATATATATATATATATATATATATATATATATATATATATATATATATATATATATATATATATGTATATATATCATAACGTTGAACTATAATTGGACTATCCCAAAACAAATATTCAAATTGATAGAACTTAGTATTCTACCTATTAAGTAAATTAAAGAACGTTGTACTTTAGCTGTGATTTAAAGAGCTACCTTGGAACTTGGCACCCGTTCAGACTCCAACTCTTTTATCGGCGAAGCCGACACCTTCTAACGGCTTTATTTCCGAACTGGGCCCTATTTTACACTTACATTTTTTGTGTGAACAATATTTATTGTTATTATAAGACTCATAGCGGAAAGTCGTCTAAAAAATTACGAATAAAAATTTCACAGGTTGGTTACAGGACGTTGCGATGAATTTGCCTAGGATCATTAATATAACAAAATCTTACAAGAACTAATCGTATATGCCAACTTAATTTATTTTTGGAAACACGTAATAGTTGACAGTGATTATAAAACCATGTTTGAAGTAGGCTGTGGGGTGTATAGTGATAGTTCTTTTTATTATATTATTAAAGACATTAAAATAAATTTGCTAAGACCCACGTGATAAATGAAATTGATGAAGAGCACTTCCCTCCCTAGGGACTCATTAGGTAAGAAAACAATTTTCTTCTTCATGCGAATGTAAGCTAATTAATTTTAAAACCCTTAGTATAATGGACATTCCCAAAGTAACGTCTGATTTTATTAATTACCTGTGAAAATAAGTGCTACTTGATAGTTAAGTGTACTTGATATCACTTTAAGCCCGAAAAATGATTGCTGAGTTATTAACTTGCTGAATATAGTACGGTAGATACTTTTTCATACAATAAAAATTCATTGTAAATATCGAGAAACGTCAAATCAGAAAAATACAAAAAGAATATTATTTTAATAGCCGTTTTTGGTATAGTGTGATCGCACAAAGGGAATCAATACATTTTTGAGAGGCGACTATGAAATATTCTGTAACTTTTAATTAAAAAAATTGGTACAAACATGTAAATGGCACCGATAAATACCGCTGAGATTTGCCTTTTTTGTTGTTTTTTTTACGATAGAAGGATATTATTAATTATTTAGACGAGTATTTAAAAAAATAATCCTTATTTGGACCTATTGAGCTTCCTTATTATTTTTTAAATTATGTATATATTTATAAGGTTAAAGTGAAAACTTTTTGGGGAAAAATGGTTCTCATTATTATAAGTAAGTAATTAAGCGTGGCAACAATGGGAAATATGCATATGCAGAAATTTATGGAGGAGATCTTTATCCAACATCAAATGAATTAAGTAAAAAAAATTCTCAAACTTCTTTTGACTATTCAAAAATGTACTCAAGAATCTGTACCTAAATATGCAGGGAGATATTTCTATTATAAAGATAAAGTAACAATTATATATTTTACACTATATCAGGTATGTAAAGTAGTCACTACATAAAGTAGGTACTTCAACGTATGGTAATGAAAGTTGGGTGTGGCAGAAGGTGTACTAGAGTAGAATAAATGCAGTAGTAATGCAGTCGTTAAGAAGTATTTTAGGGCTGAATTTGAAAGAGAAGGTGAGATATTATGTGATGAAAGAAGAGTGTGGTATGCAAGATGATGTTGTGACTAGGATTAAGAAAGAATTGCTTCGATGGTTTGGTAATATAGAAACAATGAATGAAGAAAGATTGACAAAGCAAATTTATGTTGCCGACGTGAACGAACGAGTCGGAAAGGGCAATTATAGGCGAAAGTTTATCGACCAAATTGGCGATATATATTTAAAAATTTGCCAAATCAAGAATAACCTTAACCGACGAACATGTTGTATACGAAGGTTGAGGAGAAGGCGAGATAGTTGTGTCAGGATCATGCCAAATGGAAGTCTGTAGTCCTGTAAACTCATGAGACGGTATTAAATTATCGATGCAACAAGTGCTTGACATATGGATTAGGTATATCATGAATACCTAATATATTCCACATTATGTATAAATTTCTCCTTTTTATTTTTTTGTGGTGGCAGTGTGAATTTGCCAATAACATTCGAAATGATTTCTTATATTTACGCGAACACTACACATTGATTAAAACTACTTTTACGGATTTTACTACCACCTGCTTGGAATCCTATAATCAATAAAATTAAAACTAAACCCAAGCATACCACTGCAAGACCTCAGGACATAGTCAGTTCATTTTGCATAGATCGGACCATAAACAATAACAACTGGGTTTAACAATGACATCGGGACGTCAGTCACCTCAGTCCTCCGTGACCATGGGTGCTGGAAAGCGCCCGAAACGTCTGGAATTAAAAATAAAAGTAATTAAAAGTAAAATAAACGCCATAAAATCCGTAAAAGTAGTTTTAATCAATAACATTCGAAATTGAAACCGATCAGTTTTATAAAAATAAAAGTCTATGTAATACAAGACATTACATTTCCACCTAGAATCTGAGAAATCTATAATTTATGTGGAATCACCCAAAACAAATGACAAAATAGGTCTTACATTCTTATCAGTATATTAAAAGTGTCAAAGTATTAAAGTTGTATGTTATTGTTAAAATCTAAATGAAATAAATAATAGATAGAATAAAATCACAAAATATTCACAAAACTACTTTGTATATACTTGTGTATGTCAAAAGATAATTTAATATCTAGGTCGAGGAATTTAATAAGGAAGGTGGTTACGTATATTTACATATTATATGTATGTAATTATCTGCTGTATATCAATCAGAAATGTTCTTTTTCCTAGTTCGGCTTGTTATTATTTATACTAATTATATAGTATATAATAGAGAAAAAAAATTAATTTAGTAAAGTTTATTTATCTCTCTCTCTCTCTCTCTCTCTCTCTCTCTCTATATATATATATATATATATATATATATATATATATATATATATATATATATATATATATATATATATATATACATATAATCGATATTCTTCTTTTGGATTTCCAACATAACTTTATAAAAACGGTTCGGTTTTAAGAGCACACCAAACGGGCTGTGTATATGAACTGTGCTGAACTGAGAAATTGTGCGATTGGATCACCAGCTTTCTTGCTGATCGGAGCATCAAGGTCGTTGTAGACGGTGCAAGCTCCGATTACAAGCCTATTAATGCTGGTGTTCCACAGGGCTGCGTGCTTCCGCCAACGCTGTTTCTTCTGAATATCAATGATACGTTGCAAACCCGTAACATTCATTGCTATGCAGAAGACAGCACTGCTGATGCTTTTTACACCGGCCGTGCCAATATTTCTCGGGAAAACGTCTCCGAGTACCGAGACAAACTTGTGTCTGAAGTCGAGTCTTTGCTGAACAGAGTCTCGGATTGGGGACAACTAAATCTAGTCCAGTTTTATCCCCAGAAGACTCAAGTTTGTGCGTTAACCGCTAAAAAGAACTCCTTTGTCGTATCTCCTCAGTTTCAAGGCAATCCCCTTGTTGCCTCAGCCAGTATCGGAATCCTCGGCGTCAACATATCGAGTGACGTGCAGTTTCGTGGTCACTTGGAAGAGAAGGCCAAATTGGCCTCTAAAAAGCTTGACGTGCTCAGCAGAGCGGGGCAGTATTTCATGCCGGCACACCACCTGCAACTTTACAAGGCGCAAGTTTGGCCGCACATGGAATACTGTTCCCATCTCTGGGCTGGGGCTCCCCAGTACCAGCTCCTTCCACGAGCGGCTCGAATCGTCGACGATCGAGTGCTTTCTGATCGGCTCGATTCACTGGCGCTGCGAAGAGATGTTGCATCTCTTTGCATTTTCTTTCGCATATACCATGGGGAGTGCTCTGAGGAATTGTTCGGATTTATCCCAGCCGCCAAATTTCGTGAACGCACTACGCGGCAAACGCCCCAATACCATCCACATCATCTGGGTGCTTGGCGGTCCACCACTGTACGTTTCAAAAAGAGTATATTATTCTCTACCTACCTACCTCTATATATTCTTCCGCGTACGACCTCTCTGTGGAATAGTTTACCACCGGCGATTTTCCGGACCGATACGACCTGGGGACCTTCAAGAAAGGAGCTTACTGCCCATCTCCTGATTTGCTTCCCTCTGTGACTTCTTAGGACACCCACGGGATGGTATGTTGTAGTGGATATACTGACACCGCCACTGCCGCAAACCTCTATATTTTATGTAGCTTCATCTACTGGGTTCAAAAACTTAAATATTGTTAAGTCAGTTCAGTTTCATTGACGGAATTGTTGAAGAACTTTTCATTCAACTGCATCTAGGAACAAATATCTTATGTATTCAACAAGATGCTCAATATAACTTGACAATACCAAATGGATTTTTTGGCAATCTAGGCATGGATCCCGAATTTATACCTGCTTCAGTAGATGGACAGTAATGATGTTATATATGATGAGTAAAAATAATTTATTACTTGTTCTAGAAGCAAATATAAAGTTTGTTTATTTATCGTGATTCAGGTAAGCTATTTTTACTTGTGTGCTGTAATAGTTTATATTCTTGATGTTTTTATATCATAGCCTGCCACAGTATCAGATGCTTCTTTAATGCTTAGGCTGCTGTGTTATCAATTCTGCATCTGAATTTTTTTATTTAGTAGAGATAAAAAAATTTAATAAAATAGTTTTATCTCATATTTTTTATCATTGAAAATGTCCTTTTGATTCCTATCAATATACAAAATAGACATGTTTGTTTGGGTTTAATAGTGTTTGAAATGTAAATTACTTATTAATCACTACATACATTGACATTGTCCCCACACGATATTTATATTTCCTTAAATATAGAAAATATAAGAATAATTATTTAGTACAAATATTATTTACATTATTTAGTGTTTTGTCAGGTAGACCGCTTAGAATAAATCAGTATGCCATGTAGGCTGAAAGCTTGCAGGCCTGTACGTAAGCACAAACAAAACGTCAATAGAAATATGGATATGCAATTTACGGATATCAAAAACAACATTTTTATCTCATACCTTTTATTGTTGAAAATGTCCTTCTCATTCATAACAAAATCATAAGTAGTCTATATGTTATCAACTTATTTTGATGTTTAGGATTTAAATAGTCCCCACACTGTTCTTGTCTCTCTACGCTGCCTCTAAAATCTGGTAACATGATAATGATTACTATTAACAAATATAATAACGTTATACGTGTGTTTTTATTATCCATTCACAAACAATTTAAAACATCTTAATTACCCACTTAAGATAAACATACTATTATCTAGTTATATAGATATAAATTAGCAGGAATTTTAATCTATCAACACATTTTAAAACAAAGTTCATACACTGCGTCTGTCTATGCTGCTTTACGACAGTGACATTAAACATTATGTTTTTTTATCCTTAAACAATCAGTTTATAATGTCTTGCTTAATATTTATCACTGTTTACGTTACTAGACTGAAATTTTGTTTGATATGTATGCTAACCAATCAATAAAACATTATAAACAAAGTTTCCACACTTCAACTGACTGTTGGTGCTACTTTTTTAAAGGATAATAAACAAGCAAATAGTCCACCTGATGGTAAGTGGATGCTGTAAACCATAAATATCTACATTTGTCCTCGATTAAGTTTCCAACTGCAGATGCGTTGTCACGCCTGAGGGCTAAGATCACAGAAATCGTAATAATTGTCTTATTATTACTATTTCTGTGGCTAAGATGAAATGCCTTTTTTTTAGTTAAAGGAGTCCCCGGTTACCTACACTAAACATACGAAACACAGCAGCATTTAGATGCTATTTTTCGTAGGTATTCTGTGAGAGCGTGGTCCTTCCCCGGTCGAGCCGACTCATTCGTGCTACAACCATAATATAGCTGCAGCTTGGTACTACAACGTAAAATAAACTTCAAAGAAACATTAATAATAATAAATACAGTTATGTTATGCATTGTGATTTTTTATCTAAGCACAACCAGTTCTAAACATATAACTTACTATTTATTTATTAGTGTTTAAAATCATAAATGAGTATGTTATTACCCAGTAATTTTAAATATATTAAAACAAAGCCTAAACATCGAACAGTCTGTCTGTCTGTTGTACATTTAAGAAACTCTGTTTTTCTGAAACTACTAAAAGGATTTACCATCAATATTAAAGTAGGCACACATAGATGATAAATGAACCTACAACTTTATTTTGTACTATTAATTATGAAAAATACGCTACTTTAACTTATAATACCGATGAAAACTACTAGGCAATATCTTTTAGTTTGTTTTTAGGTTTTTGTGATATTCATATTTTAATTGTAAATTTTTTATTATTTCCGTTAGCTGCGGTAATTTAAATATTACTATTATAATCTGTATACCGTAAGAAATAAATCGACATGTATTTTATTAAGTTTTAGGGAAATGTTCTAGACCCAGCCCATCTTCACTATTTAAATATTTTAAAACGTCAAACATCTTAACTGTAACCACGGGTACTGCTAAACTGTTATTCGAACATCAAAAATGAAGGACTAGTAAAATAAAACGCGATAAAATCCCTAAAAGTAGTTTATCCAACATTTTGATATTTTAATCATAAATGAGGTAAGCTTTGCTGGCTAACAATGACGGGCCTAATGTTTCATAGGCATTGTCAGTATACGCAACAGTTACAAAGCGTAAGCGAAAATAGATCATATAAGCTGGTTGGATTTGTATGTAAAAGGTGCCAAAGTTTCTAAAACTGCCTTCCCAATAGACTACGGTGAGTGACGTTGGCGGTTATAGATGCTTCGAGCTTTACATATAGACTTTAGCTACATTAATTATTAAAATTTGGAAAATTCAAGCGTGCACACCTCGTACGCTCATGTTGTAATGTATTGAATAATAATCATTTTACTTTTATTAGTTACCGAAACACGTATTTCCTTTAAAGCTACCAAAAATAAAATGTTTCCGTTTCATTATCACGTATTTTTTTACGGCTTGTTTCTGTATATATTACTCTACTCTATGACTGCTCGATAGCGATGATTCGTATATTGTTACCGAAAATAATTGTCAAATATTTAATAATACAAAAATAGAAAATAATAACCATCTATATAATGGAAATCATAATTGTATTGAATTTGCATGCCTTAAGCGTAAAGCATGAGGGTATGCATTACTGTCGTCTAAAAATTAAAATATGAATGAACGGGATGGTTAATAGTGAAATTCATAAGACTTCCTTTTTTTATAGAAGAGGGGCAAACGAGCATGTGGCTCACCTGATATTAAGTGACTACCGCCGCCCATGATCAACCGCGACACCAGGGGGATTGCAGGTGCGTTGCCGGCCAAGAAAGGAGTAAGCTCTTTTCTTGAAGGTCCCCAGGTCGTATCGGTCCAGAAAAATCGCCGGTGGTAAATTATTCCACAGAGAGGTTGTACGCAGAAGAAAACTCTTTTGAAACATACAGTGGTGGACCGCCAAGCATCCAGATGGTGTGGATGGTATCGGGACGTTTGCCGCGTAGTGCGTTCACGAAATTTGGCGACTGGGGTTAATCTGAACAATTCCTCAGAGCACTCTGCGTGGTATATGCGAAAGAAAATACAAAGGGATGTAACATCTCTTCGCAGTGCCAGTGAATCGAGCCGATCAGAAAGCACTCGGTCGTCGACGATTCGAGCCGCTCTGCGCTGGATGCGGTCAAGTGGAAGGAGCTGGTACTGGGGAGTACTGGTACAGCCCAGAGATGGGAACAGTATTCCATGTGTGGCCGAACCTGCGCCTTGTAAAGTTGCAGGCGGTGTGCCGGCATGAAATACTGTCCCGCTCTGCTGAGTACGCCAAGCTTTTTAGAGGCCAATTTGGTCTTCCCTTCCAAGTGACCACGAAACTGCATGTCACTCGATATGTCGACGCCGAGGATTCCGATACTGGCTGAGGCAACAAGGGGAGTGCCTTAAAACTGAGGGGATACGACAAAGGGGTTCTTTTTAGCGATTAACGCGCAAACTTGTGTCTTCTGGGGGTTAAACTGGACTAGATTTAGTCGCCCCCAATCCGAGACTCTGTCCAGCAGAGACTCGACTTCAGACACAAGTTTGTCCCGGCGCTCAGAGACGTTTCCCCGAGAAATATTCCTAAAGATTAAAACCTAAACCTAATAAAAAAATAGTGATTAGTTCAGTTTTCCGAAAGATATCTTGTTCATACCCATACTGACCAACTAACGTCCAAGTGAAATTATTTTCAATTAATATTTTTTTAATAATAATCCAGATAAATTAACATACAATTACGTCGGAAGTATTGGTTAAGATTCAAAATCGTTTGGCCGTAATTTGGTGGAGTAAGGTGTTGTATTTGGTAGAGGTATAGTCCCAGTTTATAACCATACCACTCACATTAAAAGGTGATGACATGCTTTTCGAGAAAAAAAAATTTGTAAAATATTTAAAAAGGTTAAAATATTACCGTGAAAGCTGAATAGCATTTATAATATTGTGTAAGTGCGACAAAGACGTAAAACCATGTCAAAGACTAGTGTCACATTATTATAATGCCAAAGTATTTTTATTCTTCTGTAGTCTATATCTCTCTAGTCTATAGCCCTCTGTCAAGTGTTAAATCACATGAAGTACTAATTTTTTGGCACTCCGCCGTTGGTTGCTCTTCTTGCATGAATGTGTGCTCTCCAGTGAATTATTGTAGCTTTTATCAATGACTGTTTTCTTTTTTTGGATTCCAATAGTTTATCTACACAATTCACCAGTTATTTTACATGCATTGCTACATGCCTGTTGTGACATGTGTTTGCATCCTGAAATCGCTGCTACGTGTGTTATATTTAAGATGTCTGATTCAAAGGAACTTCAGGCATCGTAGAGCCACAGTTTTTATCACGGCAAACCGGTAGTGAAGCGCCAATTATATGTTGAGATAAAAGCCATGTGAAATTTAGTTACTGTGTACCGAAAACTGGACACACGGAAGCAAGCTAATGCTTTTGCTTGTTCTACCTAATTGTAACGGCCATTTTTATTACAAATAATTAATAATTAATTTCTATATTACCTCGTCAAAAATTATCTTAGAAAAAATATATTAAACAATAAAAATACATTAATGAGCATTAAATTATAATAAATACATTTCAGACGTAAGGTGTCATAGTAAATTAAAGGCTTAATATTGTCATTAGTATGTGTATAGTCAAAATCAATAAATTCAGTAATAAGTTTGTTAAAATATTCAAAATCTGATAAATAATAGAAATACAAGTCAAAAATATATATATATAAAAATAAAGATTAATTTATAAAATAACTAGAAAATTAGTTAAAAATTGATTAAGTCATGGAAGGAGTTCGCATAAAAAAGAAAATTGTCTAATTGAGGGGTATTCATGTACAGAAAATTTCTTAAGTCATACAGGAAGTTCGTGTGTAAGAAAATTGTCTAAGTAATTGAGCGTCTTCGTATTTGAGAAAATTCTTAGTTAAGTTATAGAGGATGTTCGTGTATGTAGGCTGGGTGGTCTGTGGTGTACAGATTGCTTGTATGGGGGAGCTGCCGGAGAGGCATACCCAAGGTCGTACATACATATGGGGTGGTCAGGTGATCGACTACTTATAGTACTGTTGAAAAATGTATAGTCTTGTATTAGGGACTTATGATGATAGTAAGGTCTATTATACTAAAGCATTTTTATAGAAGGTCCCTATGATGTATAAGCATTACATAAGTAGAGTTCTGGTTTGAAGTCCCATATATTAAAGACATATAACAGTAAGGTCTATGTTACAAAAGTATTATTGTAGAAGGGAAGTCGTATATGTTAGTAAGGTCTACGATAATAATATATTGCATTATATTAATAGAAATGGGACTTGAAAAGGATTATTATAGTGGCGTGTATATTGCATCACAAGTGACCGAGACCGTGGTAAACTAGGACTCGCTCACCGATGTGTCCTAAACATACCATCTTAGGGCCGATGGTAAGCGGGTTTGTTGTAGCAATACAACTTTCCCGTGGACATCGCACACCCATACCGTTTGTGGGCGGCGTCGTAGTGCATAGCGATACATCGTCTATTTTTCGGATTGGGATGAGTGTATTTGGTAGCCCTTGTAAGTGTAACAAGCATACTCAACTTCATGTCTTAGTGCATTATCGCTGATACGTGAAGTTTTGTTCACTGGCGTCTTAGTAGCGTGCTACTATGATATGTTGGTGTTATTTTTAGTATTTGGTAACAATACAAATTTTGTTACCAAAGTCGATAGAGATCCCGTGGGTGTGTTATGAGGGGTGCCATAAGACATTTTTTTGCCTTGACATGGGTACACTTCACAAACTATTAAAAAATGAACATTAAAATCACAGAAAAATCACAATTCCTTCAGGCAATCTGTCGGTAATTATTTGTTGGCAAAATTTTACAATTTTTGGCAACTATATCTACTAGCAGTATGAACACGAACAACAAACATTTTATTTTACTTATTTTAAATAATTTTTACACGTATATATATTTTAGCTTTCTGTCCTGCTTTTTAACTTTGACAAATCTTACACTCCTTCGTGCGCTCAATATGCTTAAGTAGGGTTACGAAATTGTGTAAAAAGAGTACAAGAAGAAGTACAAAGTGACTTGACGTATTAATATAATATAGCTCATTTCTTGTATCATTTTTCTTTGTCGGCTCTTAAGATATCCACATTACGATTTGATATAGTGAATTTACTTAGGTCGCTACTACAAGGCAACTAACCTGGTACGCTGCAAGGATATTTATTTTTTACGTCCTTTTAAATATTATTTACGACTATTTCTTCCATGTAATCGTAGTGTAAGATAGATAGAATTGCTGATAGTAACACATTTAAATCCTTAAACTAATCGCGTGCATTTTCCATAGAATGAGGGCTTCCATGACTTTTTATGACGTATTTCATAGCGGGTGAAGTTAATTGATTAGAAAGGTGTAAAGATTAATGTTTCTTTCTAAAACATTACTATTATTCTATTTTAATTAGATTATAAATGGCTAAACCAAACTACAGTTATACCTAAAAGTAGAATAATTATAAAAACGTTGAAAATGCGTGAAAAAAAAGAAAACAGTACTGAGGCATTATTATGTGTAATACGTACACGAAAAAATTAATTGAAACACAACTTTTGAATAATGACGACACTGTGTTACCCTCTGCATGACAAATTAGTTCACCTCAGTTACAACAAGCGAAATCTGCTGAACGTAATTATATTAACGGTATTTATTCAGCATCTATTTTATGTTCATAGTTCTTTTACACTACTACAACCAGCTTTCACTACCATACAGGTAGGCTAAGAGTGCTCTCTTTGCCTACCTAAGTTGTGAATTATTGCCATGCGTGCCTTTTTGACACATTTTGATTTCCCACAACAGAGAAAAGAGCCCCCTATACTTTGTGTTCTCCATTCAAAATGGGAGACCATTATACGGATCTTAAACCTTTTTACAGTAGAACGTCGATTATCCGAACGTCGATTAACCGAACGACCGCTTAACCGAACTGCTACCTCGGTCCTCGGTACCTCATTGAGATGCAACCACCTTCTCGCTTCTCCACGCAGTGTCCCGTGTTGACCTACGCTTCGTACCGATAAAATATAAATACGAGATTAACCAACGATTAGAGAAAGGTGATCTGCAACCAAGTTATCTAAGAAGTACAAAGTGGTTATTATATCCAATTTTATATCCAGGCATGATTTTACTAATGGATCGACAAGTAAAAGTATGATGCTCGCCACGAACACCGATCTCGATGACGCTGTTTACAAGTGATTTACACAAAAAAAATCACAAGGGGAACCTATCTCTGATGCCGTTCTATGTGAAAAGGGAAACATTAAATGAAACACTTCGAACTTTCAAGCAAGCATGGACTGGTTAAAAAGGTTTAAGTGAAGACATGGTTTTCGTGAGCTTCAAATACAAGGAGAAAAACTGTAGGCTGGTTCTTCAGCAGCTGATTCTTTCAAAATCAAATTAAGCGACGCATTGAAACAAGAAAATTATGTTTTAAAAACGTTTACAATTCTGACGAAACTGGACTCAATTGGAAGAATTGAAAAACTCTTGCCTCGCGTCGTGAATTAGCAGCACCTCGTGTAAAGTAAATAATCGTATCACTGCTCTAGCTTGTAATACAACTGTCATAAATTAAATTTATATTACATATTATAAATATGTTTTTATTAGTATATTGGTACATACAATTACACAGTTCGATTATCTGAACAAACCGGTTTTCCGAACACTTATGTCCCCCAATTGATTCGGATAATCGACGCTCTACTGTATATATAAAATTGAAGTGACATCAAAAAAAATTTACATAATTTGGAAGACATTGTACCAAAGTTGTGCAGGAAAAAAAATCCATTCCATTAGACGATGTGTGTAAGCTTTTGTTCACGCTATTTGTATACTGTATTGGTAAAATTTCTACGACCATAAATACTGGTAATTAAAACACTAAAGAAACAAATCCATCGATCATCAAAAAGTCATCAAAAATCCATTATACATATTATATCCTTACATATTATTATCTATATAGACTAGTCCATAGCTGTACATAGGCCCCACTGTAGCTTGCCTCATAAGGGGCATTTTGACATAGTTGCTGTGCTTGGCAGGTAGGTCTTCATTCTCTAAACTCAACATACAAAAAACAGCAGTGGTTAGCTGTTATTTTACACTGGAGTTCTATGAGAGCGGGGTCCTTCCCCGGTCGAGCCAACCCATTCGTGGTACAACTATACTACTAATATTGCTGCAGCATAGCTCTACCGTGAAGAGCCGTGGTAGCTCAGATGGTTGACGCTCGCTGTAAATATAACAGAACGCGAGTAACCCGGGTTCAATCCCCGCCGGCACCAATGAAATTGTTTATGGCAATTTTAAGCGGTGAAGGAAATCATCGTCGTGAGGAAACCTGCATGTCTGAGGAATAAGAAAAAAAAGCATTTCGAAGACATGTGAAGTTCGCCAACTCGCATTGGGGCAGCGCGGCGGACACTTTCTTGTCCTAAAACCCTCTTAGAAGTGAGGGGAGGCCTGTGCCCAGCAGTGGGATGTATATAGGCTGTAACTTTACTTTTTTATAGCTCTACCACGCTTTCTTTCTTTCTGTTCTAGTTTAGACTGTTATGACTTGGGGACTTTCAAGAAAAAGGCCTACTTTTTTTGAAAAGGCCCGCAACACATCTGAAAGAAAGCTACTCACCAACAGGATGACTGTATGTTTGTTCATTACTTAAATAAAAAAAAAAACTAACGGTTATCTGAAGACATTGTAGTGAAAAAATTATTACAGAATTAAACCTTAAACATATAGAAGCTATCAGCAATAACGGCTAGAAAGTGAGTTTAAAATTAAATACCTATTGCAATTACCTACAACAAACGGTATTGTTTTATTATTTTGAGTTTACTGTAGCATGGGACCAGCACGCAACGTTCAATATTTTGTAAATATACTACTGACTTTCAAATTTTTTGTAATTGTAAAAAAATCGTTGCGTTCGGGAAGGGTTTTAGCATTTTAGAAAAGTAATTATATTTTCGTTTTTCATCTTCTTTATTATCGTCACATTCATTTAGGAACTGTTACGACGATTGATCGGATCACTCTGATCGCAGAGTCAATCAACCTATCCCGTCCTTTGGATGTCGTAAGACGTGATGATAGGTTCTTGAAATAACGCTAACGCTAACAAGACTGAATACGAGAGTTTAAATAACATTTAACTCATCGATCCAATTTCTTAGAGAGTACTCAAGTTTAGACCAATAACTAAAGCATTTACGATGATCCTAGAAGTTAGACATCGATAATTTTGTATGCAAGCTCGAAATTCTGTTTCCCACAAGCTCTGTACCACTTTGTTAACAAACAAAATAATTATGAAAAAACATAGTTTTACTTGTATTCTCGTAGTTGATCACGGAAACACAGACGGAAAGGCAGATTTTGGCGGATTATTGCACTCCTCTGCTATACTATGTATTTCGCACTTATTCTATATAAAAAATTGCGATCGTAACTTAAAAAAAATAATAAAATTAAGTACTGTAACATGGTATTAGAATAATTTGCTCCAATTTTATTAAGAATAATACTCAACATAGCACGCTATTACTTTTTAGTCTTTAGTTAAACATAAATTAAATAAAGATTCTTATGCTTGTGATGCGAATTGGCGATTAAATTATCAGACGTATCTTTAAAGTTGTTCCCTGTTGCTGGTCTGGGATTTCACATCTGGTGTATTATTGCATATGGTTTTTTATTCTATAATATAAAACCAAAGGTCTTACTGAGCAATACGCAATAAGATGATATATTTTCTTACCAGACTGCTAAAATGATAACAGTTGCTAAAAATAGCGATCAGTTGATACAACTAAATTACTGCTGCATGTAGATGTTTGATCAAAAGGTTTCCCCGGACGTCCGTAATAAACAAATTCACCCACATGGTGTTACAAAACTCAGCGCCCTGTCGGACGTTAAACGCAGTTTAGTTTATATACCGCTTTAATTGAAAGCGGTTTTCTGCTCAGCATGAATAAATTATACATTAGCTACATTTTTAATAAATTTTTTAATAATCTTGTCTCCTTACAATACCACAGGGATATTTTATAACTAATTATAGAGCTAGTAATACGTTCCACGGTACGCGAGCAATTCGGGTTTGATCTCTGCCGACATCATGTTGCTAACAATTTTGGCGCTGATATATACGTGGTACTCGCAGACGACCACGAATAATAATTTTATACGTGGTGGAGCCACGCTGCAGCTATATAATGGTTGTAGCACGAATGGGTCGGCTAGACCGGGGAGGGACCACGCTCTCACAGAATACGAGCGTAAAATAGTAGCTTAATGTTCTGTGTTTCGTATGGTGAGTGTAGAGAAACGGAGACCCCTTTTTACTGGAAACGAGGCATTTCATCTTAGTCCTCACGGGTGACAACGCATCTGCATTTGGATTTGTAATCGAAAATAGATGTAGATATCTATGGGCCACAGGCCACATTAACTACTTACAATCAGGTGGACTGTGTAATCGTTTGTCACCATATCCTTCATCACGTAATTACTATTAAAATAAATAAATTAATAAAAAAATTTTTACGACAATGCAAACCATTTGGTTTGAACGCGTGAATATGAATTAAAATTTTGCTGTTTTACGCTGGTATTTTATAGCGAGTGGACCTTCAGTCTAGCCGATTTAGTATGTTAACAATTATGACTATTCTAATACTTTACGTTGACTTCTTACATTTTAAATACAATAATATCTTTAAGGTTATAGGAGAGCTTTAATATTCAATAAAAAATCTCTTATGGCGCCCAATTATTTGCAAATTGGATCGAATAGCTAAACTTGTTTACGATGTCTCAAGAAGTTAGACATGTAGGAGGTATTTTGGAGTTCTTTAGAAATTCCGACTCATTACGAAAGGCTTAATTAATGTTTCACCTTCTTCACATAGAAGACATTCTAAGTACGTTAACAGGAGACAATATTTAAAGGCCTCGGTATTTCTATCTTCGCAGTTTTTAAATATTAGTAGTAATAAAGATTATCACGCGAGCACATATCCCATCTAATGGTTAGTTGATGCGGTGGCAATCAGCTACAGACTCCTACATCTATTAAGAATTCGAATCAAAATACAAGTGCGTTTTCACCCTTGAGGACTTAAAATACTCGTAGACTGTCTTGTTATTAGTAAAAATGGTCTCCAGTGCTCGTCGCATACAACACTAGATACCGCACTAGTATTATATTTTTTACTTTATGGAATAAGTACGCTTATGAGTATAGGTAATGTTCAGTTTTCTTATGGTTTAGTAATGTATTGGTGAAGTATCTAGGTGGTAGGCCTTTTCTGCCTACCTTCCTGTTACCCGTTTCTGTTGACAAATAGTAGTGCGTTCACTGATGTGGTCACCGACCTAAAATGATACAGAGCGTCAGTGGAATTACGGACTGTGTCATTCCATTTGGGTCCTCAGGTATTAAAACAAATGAATATGTTGTTGTTGCATGGCAATTTAAAATGCTGCGTTTGTACCTACCTCAATGTATAGTAGAAGGAAAGAAGCGTGAAATTAAAACAGATGCAGAAGAATTGCGGTTATTTAGAAGTATGTTAGTGTGGACGATGAATGAAAAAGGGAGAAATTGTATGATAAGAGAAAAGTGTGATTTGCAAGATGATATTGTAACCAGGAAGTAATGATGCCTTAGTGATATGGAGTCGTAGAAATAACTAATTGACAAGGCACATCCTAGATGGAAGTTTATAGACCAAATTGGTGATATGTTAAAGAATGGCCAAGTTAAGAGTACCCTTAACTGACGAACATGTATATGAATATAATGGATATATGAGTATGTATGTTAAGGACGCGAGAGAGGTGTGGCAGGATTGTGTCAAATGGAATTCCGTAGTCTCTTGACTACTCCTATGGGTAACAGGCGTGTTAAGCTAAGTTACGTTTAAGATATATAAGATAAGATAAGAGAGAGAAGAGAGAGAGAAAATTACTTCAAAATACAGTCCAAACAAGGATTATTCGTTATCATTCAGTCATGAGTGCAAGCTTGTATTTCTTAGGAAAAGTTGGCATATTTTATCTTATACTCCAAAGTATAATAGGATAATATCGTATTAAAAAAAGTTTTATGTAAAACAATGATTGTGTCTTAATTAACATTGTTTATTATAAAAAAAGCTGAATGTTACTTTTTGATTGTTGCTATTAAATGTTGAAATTCGTCGCAATAAACCTAAAACATCTGGTTTATACGAAGGTTGTTAAACGTATTATGACTTCGTCACTGGTGTAGTTAAGTTTGTTTTATAATTTTATTTTATTTTTAACAAATAAGGGTTCACTTGATCAGTTAGTATCAAAGTTGAATGTTCTGTTAATCTAGTGCTCCCAAGCGTAACTGCAGATCAGAAGATCCCGGCTACGCATTTCCGGTAGATACTTTATTGAATTTTTCTGCCAAGAAATTTTCAATACCAGTACTGAGTCAAGACGTTGGCGGTGTTTCCCTCCAGTGCATCAGAAAGCACATAAAACCGTTGGTCCTACGACTGATCTATTTCTGGTCTTGTCGCATTTCTGTGCCATCTGATTATAAATGAGGAAATAGAGAGTATATCTATATTTGTACATGTAATCGTGCAATATAATTCTGTATCAGGCAGATAGTCTCCATTGAAAATAGCCGGTATGGTTAAAAATCAGTCTGTAGGAAATAATAACTATAGCGACAATTACGTAATGTTCAAGGGTATATATTATAGGTATATAATAGTAAGGGTGAGTTTAAATCCGATATCCATTGCCTTGAACTACTCCAAATATAAGCATTAAAGCGTAGTTGGATTGGTACTGTTACGAGCTTAGGGTTCGTGACAATAAAAATTGCCAATAAAATTACCTAAATTAACACTTTAATTTACTTTACACAAATTAAAGTTAAAACACTAATAATTAAACACACTAATTCACTTAATTCCGCTCCGAAGCTTCGCTTGTGTCGCTGAGTTCAACTCTGTCTCGATCGCATCTTGCGCCACCTATTTATTTAAATTAGCAAAATATCCGGAATGTTCAAGTAAACACGCGCAAGGTACCGAGAGCTCGAGTATAGATTTTCTAGAATCTTAGTTCTTCGGGTGGCGCTGTCGGTGAAAGATGTGTGATGTCATTTACTGCAACGCTCCCCTCGCTCTCGTTCCTGACACTAGATGGCGCTAGTTGACTTATTCATGCAACACTGCCCCCTCCTAAGACATGCTCGTCCCGAGCATTATCGGTCCCATAATAACGCGCTAAGCGATCCACATGGACGATCTTAGGAGTCCCTCTTACGCCTTTCTGTAACGGCTCCGCAATGTCAAGGGATGTCCTATCCCGTGGTGCACCAACATTGTACAATTTCGACGCTCCTCTACTCCGTGCCTGAGGTCCCCTCACAGCCGCACAACTTGTACATGTACGACACCAATCCTCGGCTTCGTCACGACAATGGACCCAGTAAAACTGTTCTCGGACCTTCAGTAGAGTTCGTTTACCTCCCAGATGGACTCTTGAACGACAATTATGGCACAGCTGTAGAACATTCGGCACTTTAGCTTTAGGGACAACCATTTGTAAACGACAGCTGTCTCCTCGACCATTGTCCCATTTACGGCACAGGACTCCATCCTGAAGCAGCAAGCTGTCCCATTGGGCCCAATAGCTTTTCGTGGTTGAACTCATCGCTGAGACGTCCCTCCACTTAGGCTTGGTAGCACGGGCCTTCATCCATCCCAGAATCGGCTTGATGTCCGGATCTTCCTGCTGTGCATGTCGTAGGCTGTCCCTCCACCCGTTGCTGAGGTAGTCTGTCCTGAGCATCCTCACGGATACCACTTCCTTACTCTCTTGCCTACCACAATGGTTGCAATCTTCAGGAAAAGGTCTTCTTGACAATGCATCTGCGTTGCCGTGAGATTTCCCGTATTAGATTTCCCGTTCCATATGCAGTGTCTGATAGGAAAGTCGTATTCCTGCTGCTGCTGGGCGGTGCTGTTAGCCGCACTTCCTTTCTGAGACCGTTCACCTTCCCTTCCTAGGGTGTGCTTAGGGCAGCTGGACCGAAGATGGCCCCTTATCCCACAGCCATAGCACCTAGGGCTGTATCTTTTATTGTGGTCGCGAACCGTAACTGCTGTAACCTCCCTAGCGTGAGGTGAACGATGATCCTGTCGCCGCCAGGCAGTGCTGTTAGCTGCACTACCCTCTCGAGATCGATCAACTCTCCTTTCCACGGTTCGCTTAGGGCAGCTGGATCGAAGATGGCCCCTTTCCCCACAGCCATAGCACCTAGGGCTGTATCCTTTGTTGCGGTCGCGAACTGTAGCTGCTGCAACCTCCCTGACGCGATGGGAACGATGATCCTGCCGCACGGCTTCTACCTCCAGTGCATGGGCCGAGGCGTCCTTAAGCGGCTCGTGGTGCCCGAGCCTCACAGCAGCTCTGACTTCCAGGTCGCGGATGCCGTCGATGAATGTCTGCACCAGGTTCCCTTCAATGAGCGCAGGTACAGACCGGTATGCTTTTCGCACCAGCTTCTCCACTTCTAGAGCCCACTGCTGTAGGTTTTCGTTGATGCGCTGCACGCGATCTTTAAGCTGCGCGCGAAAGACGTGTTCCAGGTGAGCGTCACCATATCTCGCCTCCAAGGCCTCAAGAAGCTGCTCATAGGTCACTTTCTTACCGAGAGCTTCCAACACAGTTAAGGCTTGGTCGCGCAGGCCTAGGGTAAGTGCAGTCATGGCTTGGCTTTTATTCCAGCCGTTCGCCTCCATGACGGCCTCGAACTGGATTTTGTAGGCCGACCAGGAAGAGGTCCCGTCGAACGGTGGCACTTTGAACCCACGTAGCGAAGGTGTAGTAGCTAATACGGGAGCTGTAGTTCCATACCCAAGTTTGAGTTCGTCCAGTGATTTATTCATGTCAGCCATTACGTTGTCAACCCGATTGTTTACTTGGTCGATTCGGGTTTCAGCTTTTTCGATTCGCTTTTCAGCTTTCGCGATTTGGGTTTCAGCTTCCGACAGGCGGTTGTCATGCTGAGCAACCCTTTCCTTCACCTCCTTTATCTCCTTCCCGAAGGTAGCGTGAAGGTCCTTCATGAGGAGCATCTGCTTTTCCAACCAACGGGCCTGCTCCTCCTGTCCGCCCTGCAGCTGCTCTTCCAATCGGCGTGCCTGTTCCGCCTGCTGGCGAGCTTGTTCCTCCTGTCGGCGAGCCTGTTCCTCCTGCTGCTCTTTCAACCAACGGGCCTGCTCCTCCTGTCGGCGAGCCTGCTCCTGCAGCATCACCATCAGAGCACCTAAGTCAGGTGCTGCAGATGTAGGAGCTACTGACGGGCCTGCAGCCGGCGGCTGGCCCTCCGACGTCTGCGGCGTTGCACCACCAAATCTTCGTTGGTCCGTCTCCTGCTGGCGTTGACTTCGGGTACGGACACCCTCCGTTTCCTCCTTAGGTAAAATCGGCATTATTTTATCCCACTTCTGACACCAATTGTTACGAGCTTAGGGTTCGTGACAATAAAAATTGCCGATAAAATTACCTAAATTAACACTTTAATTTACTTTACACAAATTAAAGTTAAAACACTAATAATTAAACACACTAATTCACTTAATTCCGCTCCGAAGCTTCGCTTGTGTCGCTGAGTTCAACTCTGTCTCGATCGCATCTTGCGCCACCTATTTAATTAAATTAGCAAAATATCCGGAATGTTCAAGTAAACACGCGCAAGGTACCGAGAGCTCGAGTATAGATTTTCTAGAATCTTAGTTCTTCGGGTGGCGCTGTCGGTCGAAAGATGTGTGATGTCATTTACTGCAACGCTCCCCTCGCTCTCGTTCCTGACACTAGATGGCGCTAGTTGACTTATTCATGCAACAGTACTAAGGTTTATTATTAGTATTATTTTTAAATGATGTGGCAAGCAAACTAAGAATCCACCTGATGGTACTGTAGTCCATGGATACCTGCTGGTTGTACAAATATACTTAGTACAAAGAGGACTACAGAATACGTTTTAACTTGAGATTATTATGGAATGCATTTAGGCTTGTAATTATACTATATTTGTTCTTCAGACTAGAAAACAGTGTGAATACATAAGTCGGATATTGCGTGCTGAACAAGTAAGTAAGTAAGTAGCGTGTGTAAAACGTTATTGAACAAACCAGGAGAGAGGAGAAGAGGAGTTGCGTCTTCCTAAGAACAACTAAAAACTTAAAGCGTATTAACTTTAAATTAATGAGGAGGCCTATGTTCTATCGATGGACTTTTGATAGGCTGTATGTAACGGTTATTTTGCTTGCTGAAAATACTAATCTGTCACAAGTACATATTCCCGGAGAAGCCCTAAGGGTCAATATAATTACGTTCACCAGATGTCGCTAGGTGAAACTGAGGTGAACATATTTGTCATGCAGAGGGTAACACAGTGTCGTCATTATTCAAAAGTTGCGTTTCTATTAAAAGCTTTTGTATTTCGAGTGTATGTACATACACAGAATAATGCCTCAGTACTATATTCTTTATTTTTTTACACATTTTGAACTTTTTTAATTCTTCTACTTTTATGTATAACTGTAGTTTGGTTTACCGATTTCTAATCTAATTAAAATAAAATAATAATAATATTTCAGAAAGAAACATTAATCATTACACTTTTCTAACAAATTTGTTTCTCCCGCTATGAAATCTGTCAGTAAAAGTTATGGATACCCTCATTCTATAGAAAATGCACGTGATTAGTTTTAGGGATAAATTTGTTTGTTACCACTAGCAATTCCATCTATCCCACACTATAAATAAATGAAAAAAAAAGTCGAAAATAAGATTTAAAAGGAGGCAAAAAATAAATATCCTTACAGCGTACCGGGTTAGATGCCGTGTAGTAGCAACGTAAGCGAATTCACTATATCAAATCGTCCTGTGGATGTCTTAAGAGCCGAAAGAGAAAAATTAAACAAGAAATGGACTATATTATATTATTACGTCAAGCCACTTTGTACTTCTTCTTATATTCTTTTTACACAATTTTGTAACACTTTTTAAGCACATGAACGCACGAAGTAGTGTGAGATTTGGCATAGTTAATAATAAAGAAAAGGAGGGCAGAAAGCTAAAATGTATATAAAATATGTGTAAAATTATTTAAAATAAATAAAACAAAACATTCGTTGTTTATGTTCATACTGCTAGTAGAGAAGAGAACATTTGAAAATGTTGCCAACAAATAATTACTGACAGATTGACCGAATGAGTTGTGATTTTTCCGTAACATTTGAATTTCTGTAAATTCAAATGTTACATTATCAATGTAGTCTGTGGAGTGTACGTCCAGGCAAAGAAATGTCTTTACTTAACAATTTTTTTTATGAGATACCTGTATTCCATTAATTAATATTATGCAGTTGAAAGAGAAATTGAGC
The DNA here is from genome assembly GCA_036936625.1 of Parnassius smintheus behrii. Lineage (NCBI taxonomy): Eukaryota > Metazoa > Arthropoda > Insecta > Lepidoptera > Papilionidae > Parnassius > Parnassius smintheus. The sequence goes on from JAUPFT010000006.1 coordinate 11,087,998, forward strand.
TTGGTTAATAATAAATAAACTTCAAAATTTAATGGATTACGATCAAGTCGCCCACTTTGTCTGTATAAAAATTTTGCTTTACATTAAATCAGATCGAAACTGATTGAGTACTTGGATAAATAATGGTATATGAGAATAATTTAATTGACTACAACAATAATATTTGTGAAGAAGTACATACATACATATATATCCTCTTAAACTATTTTATAAAAAGCAATTACATGTTAAATGGATGTTGCTTGACTGCTCGGTTATATTAAATTGTGTTAATTAATTAAGCAAACACAGCGGGTAATGAATGATGGCGTACTGTTCTCATGTCGGGCATACGAATAAAAGGTCGTAAATCTTATTAATATGAGAATTATGCATGTCACGAACAGAAGTTTTTAACCATTATTAAACAGTAACGACTTCTATACGGAATTATATATATATATATATATATATATATATATATATATATAGATATATATATATATATATATATATATATATATATAGATATATATATATATATATATATATATATATATATATATATATATATATATATATATATATATATATATATATATATTACATTAGAATATCTCCTATCTTGTATATAAAAGAGAACGAATGGTAACCTAGACAAACTTACCGAGTGTCCCTCGTCCAAGTGTACCGGTGTTAGTGGCAGAGGCAGCGCGGATATTCTAATATATATACATATATATATATTAGAAACAACTATGGAAAAGGCCCGATAACTTAATGCAACCTCCGATTAACGACAGTATAATTTCGCAGTCTCTTCTGAAAATCAGCCGTAAACACAACTACCGGAATATATATATATATATATATATATATATATATATATATATATATATATATATATATATATATATATATATATTCCGGTAGTTGTGTTTACTGAAAATCGTACAACAATTTTCGATTGTATAATTTTACTTTGCAAATAAAAATTCCGCTGGGTTTTTGCGGGTCTTTCTTAGAACAGACTTTTTACCGAACCAGTGGTAAAAGTAAACTATATATTGAGTAAAAAATATTCTAATCTATTCTGATCTATTCTATTTAATGATAACATATTAATATGTTTTCATATATGGTTAGAAATGCCATGGATGAATCATGGGTCGCTCCTGGCCCGTGAGCGGTCGTAAGAAACAACTATGGAAAAGGCCCGATAACTTAATGCAACCTCCGATTAACGACAGTATAATTTCGCAGTCTCTTCTGAAAATCAGCCGTAAACACAACAAAAATATATATATTCCGGTAGTTGTGTTTACGGCTGATTTTCAGAAGAGACTGCGAAATTATACTGTCGTTAATCGGAGGTTGCATTAAGTTATCGGGCCTTTTCCATAGTTGTTTCTTACGACCGCTCACGGGCCAGGAGCGACCCATGATTCATCCATGGCATTTCTAACCATATATGAAAACATATTAATATGTTATCATTAAATAGAATAGATCAGAATAGATTAGAATATTTTTTACTCAATGTATAGTTTACTTTTACCACTGGTTCGGTAAAAAGTCTGTTCTAAGAAAGACCCGCAAAAACCCAGCGGAATTTTTATTTGCAAAGTAAAATTATACAATCGAAAATTGTTGTACGATTTTCAGTATTATTTATAAAAAGAGGGAAGAGGAGCTTATATAATTTAAAAGATGTACCAAAGTTGTGCAGGCAAAAATTAAATTCTATTCATGCCTATGCTGTTTTGGTCAAATTTCGATGACCATAGATACTAATTAGAACACTAAAGAATCTATTAACAAAATGTTTCCATCTATTATAACCTGTATACTCCACTTGCTATTTTAAACTGGAATTCTGTGAGAGTGTGGACCTTCCCCGGTCAAGCCAACCCATTCGTGCTACAGCTATACTATACTAATAGTATAGCTGTAGCGTGGCTCTACCACTCTTCCTTCCCCTTACAATTTCCTTGTGAAATCGACTACAACAGAATGTTCTGAATTAGCTGTAGTGACTTATGGACTTTCAAGAAAGTAGCCTACTCTTCTTCAAAAGGCCGGCAACGCGTCTGCAGTTTCCTGGTGTTGCAGGTGAGTTGCATGCTCGTATGCCTTAACTTACATAATATACATACATAAACACTCACGCCTGTCACCCAGAGGGGTGGGCAGAGACTACAGACTTCCATTTGGCACGATCCTGACACACCTCTCTCGCCTCCTTCACATCCATACACCTCCGCATACATGCTCGTCGGTTAAGGGTACTCCTAATTTGGTCCGTTTTCAATAAATCACCAATTTGGTCGATAAATTTTCGCCTAGGACGTCCCTTTCTGACTCTGCCATTCACTTCTGCAACATAAATTTTCTTCGTCACTCTTTCCTCATTCATTCTTTCCACATGACCAAACCACCGAAGCATTCCTTTCTTCATCCTGGTCACATCATCTTCCAACTTGCCTTAACTTCTATTAAAAAAAAATACTCACCATCAGGATGACTGTTATGTTTGTTCGTTACTTAAATTAAGTTAAAAAACCAACGGTTTGATAAAGATGTTGTTACGAGCTTGAGGTTCGTGACAATAAAACACTGCCGATTGAATTACCAAAATTGATACTTTAACTGCCGAATACCAATTAAAACTTAAAACACACTAATAATTAATCGCACTGATCTAGTTCACTTTATTTCGCTCCGAAGCTTTGCTTGTATCGCCAATTCAATACTTTCCCGATCGCACCTTGCAGCACCTATAAATACAAATTAGCACCGAAATATCCAGAATATTCAAGTAAACACGCGCAAGGTACCGAGAGTTCGAGTTTCAACTTCAAGAAGTTTAGTTCTTCGGTTCGAGACTAGATGGCGCTAGTGCCGTCGACTTCGGCGCGTAACACTGCCCCCTCCTAAGACATGCTCGTCCCGAGCATTATTGGCCCCATAATATCGCGCCAGACGATCCACATGGACGATCTTAGGAGTCCCTCTTGCGCCTTTCTGTAACGGCTCCGCAATGTCAAGGGCTGTCCTATCCCATGGTGCACCAACATTGTACAATTTCAGTGCTCCTCTACTACGTGTCTGAAGTCCCCGCACGGCCGCATAACTTGTACATGTACGACACCAAGCCTCGACATCGTCACGATAATGGACCCAGTAAAACTCCCAGATGGACTCTTGAACGACCACTATGGCACAGCTGTAGAACATTCGGTACTTTAGCCTTAGGGACAACCATTTGCAAATGGCAGCTGTCTCCTCGACCACTGTCCCATTTACAGCACAGGACTCCATCCTGAATCAGCAAGCCGTCCCACTGGGCCCAATAGCCTCTAGTGGTCGAACTCTCGTCGCTGAGACGTCGCTCCACTTAGGCTTGGTAGCACAGGCCTTCATCCATTCCAGAATCGGCTTGATTTCCGGATCTTCCTGCTGTGCATGTCGTAGGCTGTCCTTCCACTCGTTGCTGAGGGGGTTTGGCCTGAGCATCCTCACGGATACCACTTCCTTACTCTTTTGCTTAGTACAATGTTTCCAATCTTCACGTCAAGGTCTTCTTGATAATGCATCTGCGTTGCCATGAGATTTCCTGCTGCGATGTCTGATAGTAAAGTCGTATCCCGGCTGCTGCTGGGCGGTGATGTTAGCCGCACTTCCCTTCTGAGATCCTTCAACTTCCCTTTCTAGGGTTCGCTTAGGGCAGCTGGATCGAAGATGGCCCCTTTCCCCACAGCCATAGCACCTAGGGCTGCATCCTTTATTGTGGTCGCGAACCGTAACTGCTGCAACCTCCCTAGCGTGAGGGGAATGATGTTGCTGCAAACGCCAGGCGGTGCCGTTAGCTGCACTACCCTCTCGAATTCGATCAACTTCCCTTTCTACAGTTCGCTTAGGGCAGCTGGATCGTAGATGGCCCTTTTCCCCACAGCCATAGCACCTAGGGCTGTATCCTCTGTTGCGGTCGTGAACTGCTGCAATCTCCCTGACGCGATGGGAACGATGATCCTGCTGCACGGCTTCCACCTCCAGCGCATGGGCCAAGGCGTCCTTAAGCGTCTCGTGGTGTCCGAGCCCCACAGCAGCTCTGACTTCCAGGTCGCGGATGCCGTCGATGAATGTCTGCACCAGGTTCCCTTCAACGAGCGCAGGTACAGACGGGTATGCTTTTCGCACCAGCTTCTCCAACTCTAGAGCCCACTGCTGCAGGTTTTCGTTGATGCGCTGCACGTGATCTTTAAGCTGCGCACGAAAGACGTGTTCCAGGTGAGCGTCGCCATATTTCGCCTCCAATGCCTCAAGGGGTTGCTCATAAGTCACTTCCTCGCCAAAAGCTTCCAGAACTGTTAAGGCCTGGTCGCGCAGTTCCGGTGTGAGAACAGTCATGGCCTGACTTTTATTCCAGCCGTTCGCCTTCATAACAGCCTCGAAATGTCCAGCGTTTTCTTCACGTCAGCCATCACGTTGTCAACCCGATTGCTCACTTGGTTGATTCGGGTTTCAGCTTTCTCGATTCGGGTTTCAGCTTTCGCGATTTGGGTTTCAGCTTCTGACAGGCGGTTGTCATGCTGAGCACCCTATCCTTCACCTCCTTGATCTCCTTCCCGAAGGTAGCGTAAAGATCCTTCATGAGGAGCATCTGCTCTTCCAACCGACGGGCCTGTTCCTCCTGTCCGTCCCGCAGCTGCTCTTCCAAACGACGGACCTGTTCCTCTTGTCCGCCCCGCAGCTGCTCTTCCAATCGACGGACCTGTTCCTCTTGTTCGCTCTGAAGCTGCTCTTTCAACTGACGGAACTGTTTCTCCTGTCAGCGAGCCTGTTCCTCCTGTCGGCGAGCCTGTTCCTCCTGTCGGCGAGCCTGCTCCTGCAGCATCACCATTAGAGCACCTAAGTCAGGTGCTGCAGATGTAGGAGCTACTGACGGGCCTGCAGCCGGCGGCTGGCCCTCCAACGTCTGCGGCGTTGCACCACCAAATCTTCTTTGGTCCGTCTCCTGCTGGCGTTGACTTCGGGTACGGACACCCTCCGTTTCCTCCTTAGGTAATATCGGCATGATTATGAGTAACAATATTATGGTGAAAAAAGTTATATAGAATAAAAACTAAAACATATAGAAGCTATCAGTGATAAAGGCTACAAAGTGAGTTTAAAATTACATATCTAGTGCAAAACCCACGAAAAACGGCTTTGTTTTACTTATTATTCTGAGTTTACTTTAGCACGCGACTAGCACGCAATGTTAAATATTTTATAAATATTATTCTATTGATTTTCAACATTTTTTTAATTATAAAAAAACGCTGCGTGCGGAAAAGGTTTTCGCGATTTATAAAAAGTAATAATATTTTCGTTTTTCATTATCTTCTTTATTATCTTCAATCCATTCAAGAACTGTTACGATGATTGATCGGATCACCCCGATCGCAGAATCAATCATCCTATTTCGTGTCGTAAGACATGACTATAGGAAATGCCAGAAAGACTTTATGTAGGTTTCAGGCGGTATAACCTCCTGTTTATGTTGGAAGTGAAAATTTCAGACCGGCGAGTAGTAGTAGCGTCATAGTTGCGAGGCGTCCGATAACGCCAACGCTAACAAGATTATAGACGAGAGTCCGAATAAAATTATACTCAACAAAAAAAGGCCTCGAGTGCGGACCAATAACTAAAGCTAATATATATAAATGTTCGTAAAAGTTAGACATCGAAGAATGTGTTTGCAAGTTCGGAATTCAGTTTCTCACTAGCTCTTTACGACTTTGTTAACAAACAAAATAATTATGAAAAAATACAGTTTTACTTGTATTATCGTTGGTGTTTACTCAATCAAATTCCAACATAAGTTCATATTAAGAAAAAACATAGACAAACGAGTATCTCGTTATTTATATTTCTATGTTATTGTACTCACGCTTATAGTACCTGGATGACCGAGCTTTGCTTGGTTTTTTTTTTGGAAATCGTGTTTTTCGTAAATTATATTTAGGTACAAATTACAAACTGATGAAATTTGAATAAAATTTTTCGATCTTCTCGATCATTATTTTTCGTGTTTTAAAAAAATATATCAAAAAAGGGCTCCAAATAATGTATTTCCCCACAAAATAAGTAAAAAAGGAAAAAAAAGTAAGACCGGTAACATTTGGACTCGAACCGGTGCTCTATGATTTCAGCACCGCCGATATTTCATTTGAGCCTTTGAGGCATCGGCAAAATTTACTTTTGTATTCTAATGATATTGTAGCAGTTTTTCATTGCCTAAAAACATGGATAAATAGACATTTTCTAAGAATGAGTCCTAGCTAGATCGATTTATTGCCCCCGAAACTAAATTTCATGCATACTAATATGTATAATATATATGAATTGCTCGTTTAAAGGTATTGGATTTTGTCTTGGCAATCGTATTACGTACTAAACTTGATAATTTAGGTAAATCCTCCTTATAACAGGAAATAACGGGAAATACCATATCCAGCAGTGGACTTATACGAACTGGTGATGAAGAAAAATATATTTTATTTATTTATTTTTGTATATTTTTTATTCATTTCTTTATTTTTATTGTCTATAGCAGACGTTTTAGACGTGGTAGATCCACAAAGTAAAGAGTATGGACCAGAGGAGAACGTTGAAAATGTAAACCTATTCCCATAGGGTTGTCACATGATGCATGTGAAAATTTTAAGTTAATATAAAGATATTATATATTATAAAACAACATGTGTGTTAATTAAAACTTATATTTATGTAACAACATAACTTTTAATTGTTCGAAGTCAAGAGCTATTTCGTATTGATAAATTTTAAATAATAAGGAAAAAAATTAAAATATTATGTAGTGCATAAAACAACATGCGTAATAATTATAACTTATATTTCATAACGTAACAACATAATATCTATTAATTGTTCATTCACAGCTTGAAACTTCAATATCCGTCGACGTCACTTACCATGGATATAGAAAGGAGTGTCTGTCGACGTTGATAAAATAAGCGTTCAATGTGGCATGCACAAACAAAGGGTTGGCTTGCGTAATCGCTTTTGATTCCACATTTTTAGCACAAAATAGGGTAATTTTTAATAAAAACTAGCTTTTGCGCGGCTACTGCCACGTATAACTTCTACAAAAAAACCTGCGGATTAATAAAAGTAGTTTTTGGACAAGTAGTTCAACTATCAAATCCACTTTACACCTAATTTTAAAATAAAAATTTTACGTAAAAAGGTTTCAAGACCTTGTTGTTAAACACATCACAGTTTTATTGTTAAATGTTGTGGAATAAAAGATATTGTAAAAATTGCTTTTGCATCAAAACTTTAAGAGATTAAATATGTAAGGAACTTTTTGAGTAAAATTGCATACCAAAAAAGCTTTTTCTGAAACTTGTTTTTTATCTTATACGGTAATTGAGGTAATAATTGAAAAACATTTATTTTTAAAGTTTTTCACGTAACGAAAATATTATATTTATATAACATATATATTTATTTTGATAAAATATAGCTTATATCACTCCTGACATTGTTATTTATCTCCTTTTAAAATAGTGATATCTTATATTTACGTGAACGCTACACATTTAAATAATACTAGTTTTTACGGATATTATTGCATAAATTAACTTTTTCATATACCTGACGTTTTGAGCACTTTACAGCACCCAAGGTCAAGGGGGGGACTGAGAGGTTCCACGTCCAGATGTCATAGTTAACCGCGGTTACCATAGATAGAAAATGATTTTTTTTATTTTAATTTGCATAGGTCGGAACAAAAATTTATAATTTGTCTGTGGTAACCTAATAATTTACTATGAAATCTGGACGTCGAATATCTTAGCCCCCCCCCCAGCACCCAGTGACCATGGGAGCTGTAAAGTGCTCCAAACGTCCGGTATTTACAAAAGTTAAAATACGCGACAAAACCCATAAAAACTAGTACTCCTTTTAAAGTTTCATAACAATCGGGTTAGCTATTCTGAAAGCTAGCTCAGACAGAGATAGAGAAAAAAATGGTTATTCATATCTTAATAGCATGCAAAGAACCTCCTAAGCCTATTAAACTTTAGTTATTTATATAGTACAGCCAAAGTCTCCTGGGCGTGGGTCCATCTCGTTGTAGAAAGGATTTGCTTTAATAGTCAAATGTTTTGCTTTTTTCGTACATTGCTGTTCGTAGACGGTTCGCGTATTTGCATTTTTTACTATACTAACCACTACTTAAAATCAACTACTTACTTTAAAATCAAACACTTTTGTCACCTCTTTTAGCCATCAATCAACTACGATAAGTCATATAAGAACAGAAAAACACATACATGCTAACATGTGTATAATTATACATACATATAACGGGAGAATTAATTACTGTGAGAAAAAACCTAGGGTCTGATAGGTGAAAGAAGGTCTCAAATATGTAAAAGCATTATATTAAAAGAAATTAGACTTAAAAAGGATTATCGTGGTGGTGTGTAGACTGCTTCACGATGAGCGAGACCGAGGTAAACCTGAACCTGTTAATCGATACGTCCTATTCATATCATCTTAGTGCCGGTGGTAAGTGGGTTTGTTGTAGCAATACTACTTGCCCGTGGAAATCGCAAACCCCTAGTGATTGTGGGCGGCGTCTTAGCGCAACTTTATGATACGTCGGCTATCTTTGCATTAGGTAGAGTGTGTTTGGTACTAACACAAAAAAATACATCGTAAATAAGGGTCCTAACTAAGACGATCACGATACAAATTTATTAAATGGTCTATAACTAAACCTTTATAAAGATCCTTGAGAAAGATCAATATCTATATATTTGCTTATACTGGTCATGATTATTTAATATAATTATAGACGACCACTTTTTTTAATATACAGAGGGGGGAGGGGTCAATATGTTTGTCTCTTTCTAGTGTCGCTTTTTTGTTTCATTGAGTTAAAAATTAAAACAATTCGAAAGAAGTTTTTCCTACAATAAAAAAGTGGCCAGGTAAAATCTCTGTAGATATTTTACCTGCCCACGCTCTCACAGGTTACCATAGCAGCTTAATGCTGCTGTGTTTCGAATTGTGAGTGTTGAAAAATGGCGAACTTTTTTACTGGATATGAGGCATTCCATCCCAATCCTCACAGGAGACACCATATCTGCATTTTAATTCGCAAATGAGGATAGATGTAGATATGTGCACATTTGTCACTAATCTAATAAGCAAAAAGAAAACACAGACGAAAGAACCTCCTCCAGCCGGGCTAGCCTGGGCGGGGGACAATATATCCCCGGGGAGAGGGTACAATCTTTATCCCTTGCTTAATTTTATCCACCCTGCGAGCATGGGCAAGAGACAAAAATTATATCCCCCGATTATATTCACTGACAAGAGATAAAATTATCCTATCTCTATAGTATATCCCCGTTAGACATAACGAGTACACATATGTATATCTCCCCGTCCGTAGCATGAGGCTAAGGGAAAGAGAAAAAATTATCCATTTTTGACATTTGAAAGGGACAATTTTATCCTCTTTCGCGGACGTGGGTTTAAGTTTATCTTCAAACCATTTTAATACGAAAAAGATGTCTCGAGCCTATTGCAACTACATTTTCGTGTCAGAAATTGAAAAACAAGAAAGAAAATTACACCAGCGATCGATACGTGATCAGAATACTTAATCTATTGGAATTCTCCGACAACAAATTTCTACGCCGGTTTCGGATGCTCAAAGATTGTTTTGTATTTGTGTCATCAAGAACTCTATGAGGCTTTAAAGCCTATTAATTCTGTGGATAGACTACCAGTGCATATTGAAGTAAGCATCTATTACAACCACCTTGTCCAAAAACATCGTATATTTGCAATCAATACATGTGGCTTATGTAACTTATCTTAATATTTTTTTCTAGGCAGGTAGTTTACATCTTTCAGTCTCTTGGCAGATGGTAGTTACCTACTAGAGAGGTACGATTCAAGACCTTGGCATGGCTGTTGTTCAAACAACAAATAATCAGCAAATACTTGACCAAAAGTATTGGGGCCATCATTAGAACGTGTGGAGCAATATACTTTAATTAGCCTCTTGTGTAGGTAAATACAAGTTTAAAGACTAATATACATAATATTAGGAATACAAATAACACAATACTCATGATTATAAAATTATTTATTCCTTGTTTTGTTTGAAATCATTACATTTTTATTCTTCATGCTTCGTCGTTTTCAATTAAAATTAAATCTTTGTGGCTTAGAGTAGACATAAATTTTGATGTATTTTGTAATTTTCTTATAATCGCAGTAATTGCGGGGATAATTTTTTTTTAATTTCCTCAAGAGGTTACACCACCTCCAAAGGGTCTGTATTGTCCGGTTTCGCAATTGGCTTAATTCTAGACACATATTTTTTTAATAAATGCTCTCACAAGCGAAGTAATACCTGCGATTTGATACAAGCAATGTATACTTAACTTAAATATTATACAAAAGAAAATAAAGAAAGAATTAGAATAATAGAAAAAATAAAAACAAGGCAGAAATAAGCTTAAAATAAATATAACAAATATTATAAATGACATATTGTTTAACAAAAATTATTAACAGTTTAGCAATATAATAAACAAAAGGTAAAAGAAAATATAAGTTAATGTAAATCTACTTAATCTTAAAAGAAGTTTATAGCTAGTATAGTTTATAGCTTTATACTATCGTACAAGGATGTTTTATAAAACATCTTTGCTATCGTATATTATCTATGCGCGGGGATAAGTTTATCTACTGTCGATATTATATCCACCATGGGCCCATGCTCGCAGGGTGGATAAAGCTTTGACATAGGGATAAGACAGCAAGCAACAAGCAAACATTTAAAGTGAAATATGGAATATGACCTGCTGATTATATTTTTTAATATATAATAATTATTGTAAAATTTTTGGCAATTATTTTTTTAGATTTTTTATATTTATTAAATTTGATACTACAAAAATCGCATTTTGAAGCTAAGGCTAATAATTAATTAAAGTAATTAATATTATAGAAAATTAATAAACAATTTAACAAACAACGGTAACAAGCTTGGCCTTAAATATTTTTAAATAGCTACTTAAGTGGTTAACATTAATTAAATAAATAAATGCAATATGTAGTTGATTTTCTGATCATGATTTCTAATAATTTAAATGTTTGTATTCTTGATTGTTTCATTAAGTAATAACAATAATAGTTTTAGTTAAAAAGTAAAGAAATTGCACGCCATTATAATGGTAAAAACCGGCCAAGAGCGTGTCGGGCCACGCTCAGTGTAGGGTTCCGTAGTTTCCCGTCCGTCACAATAAGTGTTCCCACTTATGAGTTTAAAGGTGGGTATCCATTATGTTCGCGCTCCAGCAGCGCTCCGCGCTCCTGCAACTGCTCTCGGTAGTGGGTACGTGCGCGAACATGGAGCTTGCAACATTGCACGCTCCGCGGCAGTCGCTCCGACTTTCCATCCAAGTTCAAAATGATTTTCCTAGAAAGTCCTTATAAAGTTCTACTTTTCAGATTTTTTTCATATTTTCTAAACTTATGGTTCAAAGTTAGAGTGGGGGGGGGGGACACATTGTTTTTTACTTTTGGAGCGATTATTTCCGAAATTATTGACATTATCAAAAAATGATCTTAGTAAACCCCTATTCATTTTTAAATACCTTTCCAACAATATAACACACGCTAGGGTTGAAATTAAAAAAAAATCACTTCCCACTTTACATATATGGGAGCTACCCTAATAAAACATTTTTTCCAATTTTTATTTTACCCCTTTGTCGGCGTGATTGATACACATATTGGTACCAAATTTCAGCTTTCTAGTGCTAACGGTCACAGAGATTAAGCGAGGACGGACAGACGGACAGACAGACATGGCGATACTATAAGGGTTCCTAGTTGACTACGGAACCCTAAAAAGTAAGGTCGCTTTCATAACCAGTACTCGTAAGATCATTATATGATGTAGTACATTCTGCCAATAAACAAAATATGTTGACAGAATCATTATATACGAATATATTCAATTAAATTGAATAGATATAATAATTCTGCCACCCTTTCTCTTCCGGATATAGATTTATAAACCGTACCTGTCCTGGAAACTAGAAGTTAACAAAATCAATAGTAGGGGAGCCCTAAAGAGGATATTTTTTTTTGATTTACTCAAGCATATTAGATAAAGGTAAGGTGGATTGTTTACGAGCTTAAAACAGTGCATTTAGAAAATCTGACGATGTTAGTGTAATGTAAGGGAGTGGGAGTGGACTAAATCATGTATAGACTCCGCGTCTCTCTCCCTTGCAGTTTTTCCCTATTTCTGCCTCTCTCGTGCCATCCTCACTCATGTACAGTCACATTTTATGGTTGTTAAGAAAAATAGGTCATAAAAATTCAGCAGTCAGATTCTTTAATAGTATCCCTCAAAATTATCGTCAGATTTTAAGCTACCATAACTTTGACCTCGAGCTGAACCTTTTCTATTATAATCAGAGTCAAATATTTCAATACAGCGATTATTTATCGAATTTTCAAACATTTGCAATGAGCTCGCTTCACTTCCAAGTCGTCATTTTTTAATTAGAGCATTTAGGGCTCATTTAACATCCCCTATGAATATCTGACGTGCTAGAATTAAATTTTGGTAGGTACATCTGTCGAAGTTTGTAGTAGTTGTTTACATTTTTGAAAATCTGTAGATGAACTAATCTACAATATCTGTTAGATCCCCAGGACGCTCGAGTAAATCCTAATTTAGCATCATTGGCTCCCTTACTAATTTAAGCGCTCACGTGGTATAGCTTCAGGGAGGTTTCAATCCGACTGACAGTTTATAATAGGCGAAGACACGCTTTATTAACTTTCTCACAAAGAGAGCGTTGAATTCATAAGGGATGTTGTCCGTTATAAATAATTTTATTACCATTTTGTAAATCATAAGCACACAATACCACCTGATCGTAAGTGGATACTGTGAAGCATAGACATCTACATCTATCTTCGATTAAGAATCAAATTGCAGATGCCTTTTCACCTCTAAAACTAAGATTGTATGCCTTGTTTTCAGTAGAAAAGGTCTCCGGCTCTCTACACTTCGTATACGAAACACAGCAGCATTAAGCTGCGATTTCACGTTGGTATTCTGTAGAGAGTGGTCCCTCCCCGGTCGAGCCGACCTATCATAATATAGCTGCAAAGTTGCTCTAATACGTTTGAACTTCACCTGAATTCGTCTTTTCTGTCGAACAAGTTACTTGCACGAATAGTTTTAAAGGGTAAAGATTAGACCAAGGTAAAACTTTCATAAAGTAATCTACTTTAAGTTTTGGAAGATTTAGTTTAAATTCGTCCATATCCTAAGTTCTTGAGACTTCGCAAATCTTGTCAATTTGTTGGGCAAGGCTCACTCATTTCACGAAGAGAGTAGTTCCGCCGGTTTTCATTAAAATATGGCTTTATATTAGAGTGAGTGTTCGTCGCAGGTTCTGTGCAAACTATATTAATAATATTACATAAGCAATAATGTTTTTTTAATGTATTAAATATATATATATATATATATATATATATATATATATATATATATAAAGCATTTACGATGTTCCTAGAAGTTAGACATCGATAATTTTGTTTGCAAGGTCGAAATTCTGTTTCTCACAAACTCTGTACCACTTTGTTAACAAATAAAATAATTATGAAAAAACATAGTTTTACTTGTATTCTCGTAGGTGATCACGGAAACACAGATGGAAAGGTAGATTTTGGCGGATTATTGCACTCCTTTGCTGATTTTGCATTATGTATTTCGCACTTATTCTATATAAAAAATTACGATCGTAACTTTAAAAAAACTTAATAAAATTAAGTACATTACCATGGTATTAGTTAGAATAATTTGCTCCAACTTTATTAAGGATAATACTCAACATATCATGCTATTACTTTTTAGTCTTTAGTTAAACATAAATTAAATAAAGATTCTTATGCTTGTGATGAGAATTGGCGATTGAATTATCAGACGTATCTTTGAAGTTGTTCCCTGTTGCTGGTCTGGGATTTCACATCTGGTGTATTATAGCATATGGTTTTTTATTCTATAATATAAAACCAAAGGTCTTACTGAGCAATACGCAATAAGATGATATATTTTCTTACCAGACTGCTAAAATGATAACAGTTGCTAAAAATAGCGATCAGTTGATACAACTAAATTACTGCTGCATGTAGATGTTTGATCAAAAGGTTTCCCCGGACGTCCCTAATAAACAAATTCACCCACATGGTGTTGCAAAACTCAACGCCCTGTCGGACGTTAAACGCAGTTTAGTTAATTTACCGCTTTAATTGAAAGCAGTTTTCTGCTCAGCATTAATAAATTATACATTAGCTACATTTTTAATCAATTTTTTAATAATCTTGTCTCCTTACAATACCACAGGGATATTTTATAACTAATTATAGAGCTAGTAGTACGTTCCACGGTACGAGAGCAATTCGGGTTTGATCTCTGCCGACATCATGTTGCTAACAATTTTTAGCGCTGATATACAACGTGGTACGTGGTACTTGCAGACGAGCACCAATAATAATTTTATACGTGGTGGAGCCACGCTGCAGGTATATTATGGTTCTAGCACGAATGGGTCGGCTTGACCGAAGAAGGACCACAGAATACGAGCGTAAAATCGTAGCTTAATGCTGCTGTGTTTCGTATGGTGAGTGTAGAGAACCAGAGACCCCTTTTTACTGGAAACGAGGCATTTCATCTTAGTACTCACGGGTGGCAACGCATCCGCATTTTGATTTGTAATCGAAAATAGATATAGATATCTATGGGCCACAGTAACTACTTACAATCAGGTGGACTGTGTGATCGTTTGTCACCCTATCCTTCATCACGTAATTACTATTAAAATAAATAAATTAATAAAACAATTTCTTAACGACAATGCACACCGTTTGGTTTGAAAGCGTGAATATGAATTAAAATTTTGCTGTTTTACGCTGGTATTTTAAAGCGAGTTGACCTTCAGTCTAGCAGATTTAGTATGTTATCAATTATGGTCATTCTAATACTTTACGTTGACTTCTTACATTTTAAATACAATAATATCTTTAAGGTTATAAGAGAGCTTTTATATTCAATAAGAAATCTCTTATGGCGCCCAATTATTTGCAAATTGGATCGAATTGCTAAACTTGTTTACGATGTCTCAAGAAGTTAGACATGTAGGAGGTAGTTTGGAGTTCTTTAGAATTTCCGACTCATTACGAACGGCTTAATTAATGTTTCACCTACTTCACATAGAAGACATTCTAAGTACGTTAACATGAGACAATATTTAAAGGCCTCGGTAATTCTATCTTCGCAGTCTTTATATATTAGTAGTAATAAAGATTATCACGCGAGCACATATTCCATCTAATGGTTAGTTGATGCGGTGGCAATCAGCTACAGACTCCTACATCTATTAAGAATTCGAATCAAAATACAAGTGCGTTTTCACCCTTGAGGACTTAAAATACTCGTAGAATGTCTTGTTATTAGTAAAAATAGTCTCCAGTTCTCGTCGCATACAACACTAAATACGGCACCAGTATTATATTTTTTACTTTGTGGAATAAGTACGCTTATGAGTATAGGTAATGTTCAATTTTCTTATGGTTTATTAATGTATTGGTGAAGTATCTAGGTGGTAGGCCTTTTCTGCCTAGGTAGGAGATACCAACGTCCGGGTAGGTACCTTCCTGTTACCCGTTTCTGTGGAAAAATGGTAGTGTGTTCACTGACGTGGTCACCGACCTAAAATGATACAGAGCGTCAGTGGAATTACAGACTGTGTCATTCCATTTTGGTCCTCAGGGATTACAACAAATGAGTACGTTGTTGTTGCATGGCAATTTAAAATGCTGCGTTAGTTCCTACCTCAATGTATAAAAGAAGGAAAGAAGCGTGGAATTAAGATAGATGCAGAAGAAATGCGTTTATTTAGAAGTATGTTAGTGTGGACGATGAATAAAAAAGGGAGAAATTATATGATAAGAGAAAAGTGTGATTTGCAAGATGATATTGTAACCAGGAAGAAGATGATGCCTTAGTGGTATGGAGTCGTAGAAATAACTAATTGACAAGGCACATCCTAGATAGAAGTTTATAGACCAAATTGATGATATATTAAAGAATGGCCAAGTTAAGAGTACCCTTAACTGACGAACATGTATATGAATATAATGGATATATGAGTATGTATGTTAAGGACGCGAGAGAGGTGTGGCAGGATTGTGTCAAATGGAATTCCGTAGTCTCTGACTACCCCTATGGGTAACAGGCGTGTTAAGCTAAGTTACGTTTAAGATAAGCGTAACTGCTGATCATAAGATACCGGCTACGCATTTCCGGTGGATACTTTATTTAATTTTTCTGCCAAGAAATTCTCAATATCAGTACTGAGTCAGGAAGCGATGTTTCCCCCCAGTGCATCAGAAAGCACATAAAACCATTAGTCCTACGACTGATCTGTCTGCGGTCTTGTCGTATTTCCGTGCCATCTGATTATCCCCTCGTCTGTACAAACGCCCTATTCTGGCGTCTCAAATAATATGCGCATCTGTCAAAGTACTTCGAAAAGTGCTCGACAGATGCGCCATATTGGCCAAAATGACCCCGACATTCGAGTGGATATAAATGAGGAAATAGAGAGTATATCTATATTTGTACATGTAATCATACAATATAATCCTGTATTAGGCAGATAGTATCCATTAAAAATAGCCGGTATGGTCAAAATCAGTCTGGAGAAAACAATAACTATAGCGACAATTACGTAATGGTCAAGGGTATATATTATAGGTATATAATAGTAAGGGTGAGTTTAAATCCGATATCCATTGCCTTGAACTACTCCAAGTACAAGCATTAAAGCGTAGTTAGATTGGTACTAAGGTTTATTATAAGTATTCTTTTTTTAATTGATGTGGCAAGCGAACTAAGAATCCACCTGTTGGTACTGCAGTCCATGGATACTTCCTGGTTGTACAAATATACTTAGAACAAAGAGGACTACAGAATGCGTTTTAACTTAAGATTGTTATGGAATACATATATGCTTGTAATTATACTATCTTTGTCCTTAAGACTAGAAAACATTGTGAATACATAAGTCGGATATTGCGTGCTGAACAAGTAAGTAAGTAAGTAGCGTGTGTAAAACGTTATTGAACAAACCAGGAGAGAGGACTTTTGATAGGCTGTATGTAACGGTTATTTTGCTTGCTGAAAATACTAATCTGTCACAGGTACATATTCCCGGCGAAGCCTTAAAGACCAATATAATTACGTTCACCAGATGTCGCTAGTTGAAACTGAGGTGAACATATTTGTCATGCAGGGGGTAACACAGTGTCGTCATTACTCAAAAGTTGCGTTTCTATTAAAAGCTTTTCTATTTCGAGTGTATGTACATACACAGAATAATGCCTCGGTACTATATTCTTTATTTTTTACACATTTTAAACTTTTTTAATTCTTCTACTTTTATGTAAAACCGTAGTTTGGTTTATCAATTTCTAATCTAATTAAAATAAAATAATAATAATATTTGAGAAAGAAACATTAATCTTTAAACTTTTCTAACAAATTTGTTTCTCCTGCTATGAAATCTGTCAGTAAAAGTTATGGATACCCTCATTCTATAGAAAATGCACGTGATTAGTTTTAGTGATAAATGTGTTTGTTACCATTAGTAATTCCATCTATACCACACTATGAATAAATGGAAAAAAGTCGAAAATAAGATTTAAAAGGAGGTAAAAAATAAATATCCTTACAGCGTACCGGGTTAGATGCCGTGTAGTAGCGACGTAAGCGAATTCACTATATCAATTTTGTAACACTTTTTAAGCACATGAACGCACGAAGTAGTGTGAGATTTGGCATAATTAATAATATAGAAAAGGAGGGCAGAAAGCTAAAATGTATATGTAATATGTGTAAAATTATTTAAAATAAATAAAACAAAACATTCGTTGTTTATGTTCATACTGCTAGTAGAGATAATTGCCAAAACATTTGAAAATGTTGCCAACAAATAATTACTGACAAATTGACCGAATGAGTTGTGATTTTTCTGTAAATTTGTAACATTTGAATTTCTGTAAATTCAAATGAATTTCTGTAAATTCAAATGTTACATTTTCAATAGTCTGTGGAGTGTACGTCCAGGCAAAGAAATGTCTTTATTTAACATTTTGTTTATGAGATACCTGTATACCATTAATTAATATTATGCAGTTGAAAGAGAAATTGAGCTTGGTTAATAATAAATAAACTTCAAAATTCAATTGATTACGATCAAGTCGCCTACTTTGTTTGTCTAAAAATTTTACTTTAAATTAAATCAGATCGAAATTCATTGAGCACTTGGATAAATAATGGTATATGAGAATAATTTAAATGCCCACAGCAATAATATTTGTGAAGAAGTACATACACATATATATCCTCTTAAACTATTTTCTAAAAAGCAATTACATGTTAAATGGATGTTGCTTGACTGCTCGGTTATATTAAATTGTGTTAATTAATTAAGCAAGCAAACACAGCGGGTAATAAATGATGGCGTACTGTTCTCATGTCGGGCATACGAATAAAAAGTCGTAAATCTTAATAATATGAGAGTTATGCATGTCACGTACAGAAGTTTTTAAAAATTATTAAACAGTAATGTCTTCTATACGGAATTTCGGTAATGCTCTTACTGAAATTCCCTATATATATATGCTAGTAGTTGTGTGTTTACGGCTGATTTTCAGCAGAGACTGCGAAATTATACTGTCGTTAATCGGAGGTTGCATTAAGTTATCGGGCCTTTTCCATAGTTGTTTCTTAAGACCGCTCACGGGCCAGGAACGACCCATGATTCATCCATGGCATTTCTAACCATATATGAAAACATATTAATATGTAATAATTAAATAGAATAGATCTGAAAATATAAGAATATTTTTTACTCAATATGTATTACACATAAGTTCACTTTTACCACTGGTTCGGTAAAACCTCTGTTCTAAGAAAGACCCGCAAAAACCCAGAGGAACTTTTATTTGCAAAGTAAAATTATACAATCGAAAATTGTTGTACGATTTTCAGTATTATTTATAAAAAGAGGGAAAAGAAGCTTACATAATTTAAAAGATGTACCAAAGTTGTGCAGGAAAAAATTAAATTCTATTCATGCCTACGCTGTGTTGGTCAAATTTCGATGACCATAGATACTAATTAGAACACTAAAGAATCTATTAACAAAATGTTTCCATCTATTATAACCTGTATACTCCACTTGCTATTTTAAATTGGAATTCTGTGAGAGTGTGGACCTTCCCCGGTCAAGCCAACCCATTCGTGCTACAGCTATACTATACTAATAGTATAGCTGTAGCGTGGCTCTACCACTCTTCCTTCCCCTTACAATTTCCTTGTGAAATCGACTACAACAGAATGTTCTGAACTAGCTGTAGTGACTTATGGACTTTCAAGAAAGTAGCCTACTCTTCTTCAAAAGGCCGGCAACGCGTCTGCAGTTTCCTGGTGTTGCAGGTGAGTTGCATGCTCGTATGCCTTAACTTACATAATATACATACATAAACACTCACGCCTGTCACCCAGAGGGGTGGGCAGAGACTACAGACTTCCATTTGGCACGATCCTGACACACCTCTCTCGCCTCCTTCACATCCATACACCTCCGCATACATGCTCGTCGGTTAAGGGTACTCCTAATTTGGCCCGTTTTCAATAAATCACCAATTAGGTCGATAAATTTTCGCCTAGGACGTCCCTTTCTGACTCTGCCATTCACTTCTGCAACATAAATTTTCTTCGTCACTCTTTCCTCATTCATTCTTTCCACATGACCAAACCACCGAAGCATTCCTTTCTTCATCCTGGTCACATCATCTTCCAACTTGCCTTAACTTCTATTAAAAAAAATACTCACCATCAGGATGACTGTTATGTTTGTTCGTTACTTAAATTAAGTTAAAAAACCAACGGTTTGATAAAGATATTGTTACGAGCTTGAGGTTCGTGACAATAAAACACTGCCGATTGAATTACCAAAATTGATACTTTAACTGCCGAATACCAATTAAAACTTAAAACACACTAATAATTAATCGCACTGATCTAGTTCACTTTATTTCGCTCCGAAGCTTTGCTTGTATCGCCAATTCAATACTTCCCCGATTGCACCTTGCAGCGCCTATAAATACAAATTAGCACCGAAATATCCAGAATATTCAAGTAAACACGCGCAAGGTACCGAGAGTTCGAGTTTCAACTTCAAGAAGTTTAGTTCTTCGGTTCGAGACTAGATGGCGCTAGTACCGTCGACTTCGGCGCGTAACACTGCCCCCTCCTAAGACATGCTCGTCCCGAGCATTATTCGCCCCATAATATCGCGCCAGACGATCCACATGGACGATCTTAGGAGTCCCTCTTGCGCCTTTCTGTAACGGTTCCGCAATGTCAAGGGCTGTCCTATCCCATGGTGCACCAACATTGTACAATTTCAGTGCTCCTCTACTACGTGTCTGAGGTCCCCGCACGGCCGCGTAACTTGTACATGTATGACACCAAGCCTCGACATCGTCACGATAATGGACCCAGTAAAACTCCCAGATGGACTCTTGAACGACCATTATGGCACAGCTGTAGAACATTCGGTACTTTAGCCTTAGGGACAACCATTTGCAAATGACAGCTGTCTCCTCGACCACTGTCCCATTTACAGCACAGGACTCCATCCTGAATCAGCAAGCCGTCCCACTGGGCCCAATAGCCTCTAGTGGTCGAACTCATCGCTGAGACGTCGCTCCACTTAGGCTTGGTAGCACAGGCCTTCATCCATTCCAGAATCGGCTTGATTTCCGGATCTTCCTGCTGTGCATGTCGTAGGCTGTCCTTCAACTCGTTGCTGAGGGGGTTTGGCCTGAGCATCCTCACGGATACCACTTCCTTACTTTTGCTTAGTACAATGTTTCCAATCTTCACGTCAAGGTCTTCTTGATAATGCATCTGCGTTGCCATGAGATTTCCTGCTGCGATGTCTGATAGTAAAGTCGTATCCCGGCTGCTGCTGGGCGGTGATGTTAGCCGCACTTCCCTTCTGAGATCCTTTAACTTCCCTTTCTAGGGTTCGCTTAGGGCAGCTGGATCGAAGATGGCCCCTTTCCCCACAGCCATAGCACCTAGGGCTGCATCCTTTATTGTGGTCGCGAACCGTAACTGCTGCAACCTCCCTAGCGTGAGGGGAATGATGTTGCTGCAAACGCCAGGCGGTGCCGTTAGCTGCACTACCCTCTCGAGTTCGATCAACTTCCCTTTCTACAGTTCGCTTAGGGCAGCTGGATCGTAGATGGCCCTTTTCCCCACAGCCATAGCACCTAGGGCTGTATCCTCTGTTGCGGTCGCGAACTGCTGCAATCTCCCTGACGCGATGGGAACGATGATCCTGCTGCACGGCTTCCACCTCCAGCGCATGGGCCAAGGCGTCCTTAAGCGTCTCGTGGTGCCCGAGCCCCACAGCAGCTCTGACTTCCAGGTCGCGGATGCCGTCGATGAATGTCTGCACCAGGTTCCCTTCAACGAGCGCAGGTACAGACGGGTATGCTTTTCGCACCAGCTTCTCCAACTCTAGAGCCCACTGCTGCAGGTTTTCGTTGATGCGCTGCACGTGATCTTTAAGCTGCGCACGAAAGACGTGTTCCAGGTGAGCGTCACCATATTTCGCCTCCAATGCCTCAAGGGGTTGCTCATAAGTCACTTCCTCGCCAAAAGCTTCCAGAACTGTTAAGGCCTGGTCGCGCAGTTCCGGTGTGAGAGCAGTCATGGCCTGACTTTTATTCCAGCCGTTCGCCTTCATAACAGCCTCAAAATGTCCAGCGTTTTCTTCACGTCAGCCATCACGTTGTCAACCCGATTGCTCACTTGGTTGATTCGGGTTTCAGCTTTCTCGATTCGGGTTTCAGCTTTCGCGATTTGGGTTTCAGTTTCTGACAGGCGGTTGTCATGCTGAGCACCCTATCCTTCACCTCCTTGATCTCCTTCCCGAAGGTAGCGTAAAGATCCTTCATGAGGAGCATCTGCTCTTCCAACCGACGGGCCTGTTCCTCCTGTCCGTCCCGCAGCTGCTCTTCCAAACGACGGACCTGTTCCTCTTGTCCGCCCCGCAGCTGCTCTTCCAATCGACGGACCTGTTCTTCTTGTTCGCTCTGCAGCTGCTCTTTCAACTGACGGAACTGTTTCTCCTGTCAGCGAGCCTGTTCCTCCTGTCGGCGAGCCTGTTCCTCCTGTCGGCGAGCCTGCTCACCTCATCTCTCTCTCATCACCATTAGAGCACCTAAGTCAGGTGCTGCAGATGTAGGAGCTACTGACGGGCCTGCAGCCGGCGGCTGGCCCTCCAACGTCTGCGGCGTTGCACCACCAAATCTTCTTTGGTCCGTCTCCTGCTGGCGTTGACTTCGGGTACGGACACCCTCCGTTTCCTCCTTAGGTAATATCGGCATGATTATGAGTAACAATATTATGGTGAAAAAAGTTATATAGAATAAAAACTAAAACATATAGAAGCTATCAGTGATAAAGGCTACAAAGTGAGTTTAAAATTACATATCTAGTGCAAAACCCACGAAAAACGGCTTTGTTTTACTTATTATTCTGAGTTTACTTTAGCACGCGACTAGCACGCAATGTTAAATATTTTATAAATATTATTCTATTGATTTTCAACATTTTTTTAATTATAAAAAAACGCTGCGTGCGGAAAAGGTTTTCGCGATTTATAAAAAGTAATAATATTTTCGTTTTTCATTATCTTCTTTATTATCTTCAATATGCTCAGACAGAGATAGAGAAAAAAATGGTTATTCATATCTTAATAGCATGCAAAGAACCTCCTAAGCCTATTAAACTTTAGTTATTTATATAGTACAGCCAAAGTCTCCTGGGCGTGGGTCCATCTCGTTGTAGAAAGGATTTGCTTTAATAGTCAAATGTTTTGCTTTTTTCGTACATTGCTGTTCGTAGACGGTTCGCGTATTTGCATTTTTTACTATACTAACCACTACTTAAAATCAACTACTTACTTTAAAATCAAACACTTTTGTCACCTCTTTTAGCCATCAATCGACTACGATAAGTCATATAAGAACAGAAAAACACATACATGCTAACATGTGTATAATTATACATACATATAACGGGAGAATTAATTACTGTGAGAAAAAACCTAGGGTCTGATAGGTGAAAGAAGGTCTCAAATATGTAAAAGCATTATATTAAAAGAAATTAGACTTAAAAAGGATTATCGTGGTGGTGTGTAGACTGCTTCACGATGAGCGAGACCGAGGTAAACCTGAACCCGTTAATCGATACGTCCTATTCATATCATCTTAGTGCCGGTGGTAAGTGGGTTTGTTGTAGCAATACTACTTGCCCGTGGAAATCGCAAACCCCTAGTGATTGTGGGCGGCGTCTTAGCGCAACTTTATGATACGTCGGCTATCTTTGCATTAGGTAGAGTGTGTTTGGTACTAACACAAAAAAATACATCGTAAATAAGGGTCCTAACTAAGACGATCACGATACAAATTTATTAAATGGTCTATAACTAAACCTTTATAAAGATCCTTGAGAAAGATCAATATCTATATATTTGCTTATACTGGTCATGATTATTTAATATAATTATAGACGACCACTTTTTTTAATATACAGAGGGGGGAGGGGTCAATATGTTTGTCTCTTTCTAGTGTCGCTTTTTTGTTTCATTGAGTTAAAAATTAAAACAATTCGAAAGAAGTTTTTCCTACAATAAAAAAGTGGCCAGGTAAAATCTCTGTAGATATTTTACCTGCCCACGCTCTCACAGGTTACCATAGCAGCTTAATGCTGCTGTGTTTCGAATTGTGAGTGTTGAAAAATGGCGAACTTTTTTACTGGATATGAGGCATTCCATCCCAATCCTCACAGGAGACACCATATCTGCATTTTGATTCGCAAATGAGGATAGATGTAGATATGTGCACATTTGTCACTAATCTAAGAAGCAAAAAGAAAACACAGACGAAAGAACCTCCTCCAGCCGGGCTAGCCTGGGCGGGGGACAATATATCCCCGGGGAGAGGGTACAATTTTTATCCCTTGCTTAATTTTATCCACCCTGCGAGCATGGGCAAGAGACAAAAATTATATCCCCCGATTATATTCACTGACAAGAGATAAAATTATCCTATCTCTATAGTATATCCCCGTTAGACATAACGAGTACACATATGTATATCTCCCCGTCCGTAGCATGAGGCTAAGGGAAAGAGAAAAAATTATCCCTTTTTGACATTTGAAAGGGACAATTTTATCCTCTTTCGCGGACGTGGGTTTAAGTTTATCTTCAAACCATTTTAATACGAAAAAGATGTCTCGAGCCTATTGCAACTACATTTTCGTGTCAGAAATTGAAAAACAAGAAAGAAAATTACACCAGCGATCGATACGTGATCAGAATACTTAATCTATTGGAATTCTCCGACAACGAATTTCTACGCCGGTTTCGGATGCTCAAAGATTGTTTTGTATTTGTGTCATCAAGAACTCTATGAGGCTTTAAAGCCTATTAATTCTGTGGATAGACTACCAGTGCATATTGAAGTAAGCATCTATTACAACCACCTTGTCCAAAAACATCGTATATTTGCAATCAATACATGTGGCTTATGTAACTTATCTTAATATTTTTTTCTAGGCAGGTAGTTTACATCTTTCAGTCTCTTGGCAGATGGTAGTTACCTACTAGAGAGGTACGATTCAAGAACATGGCATGGCTGTTGTTCAAACAACAAATAATCAGCAAATACTTGACCAAAACTATTGGGGCCATCATTAGAATGTGTGGAGCAATATATTTTAATTAGCCTCTTGTGTAGGTAAATACAAGTTTAAAGACTAATATACATAATATTAGGAATACAAATAACACAATACTCATGATTATAAAATTATTTATTCCTTGTTTTGTTTGAAATCATTACATTTTTATTCTTCATGCTTCGTCGTTTTCAATTAAAATTAAATCTTTGTGGCTTAGAGTAGACATAAATTTTGATGTATTTTGTAATTTTCTTATAATCGCAGAAATTGCGGGGATAATTTTTTTTAATTTCCTCAAGAGGTTACACCACCTCCAAAGGGTCTGTATTGTCCAGTTTCGCAATTGGCTTAATTCTAGACACATATTTTTTTAATAAATGCTATCACAAGCGAAGTAATACCTGCGATTTGATACAAGCAATGTATACTTAACTTAAATATTATACAAAAGAAAATAAAGAAAGAATTAGAATAATAGAAAAAATAAAAACAAGGCAGAAATAAGCTTAAAATAAATATAACAAATATTATAAATGACATATTGTTTAACAAAAATTATTAACAGTTTAGCAATATAATAAACAAATGGTAAAAGAAAATATAAGTTAATGTAAATCTACTTAATCTTAAAAGAAGTTTATAGCTAGTATAGTTTATAGCTTTATACTATCGTACAAGGATGTTTTATAAAACATCTTTGCTATCGTATATTATCTATGCGCGGGGATAAGTTTATCTACTGTCGATATTATATCCACCATGGGCCCATGCTCGCAGGGTGGATAAAGCTTTGACATAGGGATAAGACAGCAAGCAACAAGCAAACATTTAAAGTGAAATATGGAATATGACCTGCTGATTATATTTTTTAATATATAATAATTATTGTAAAATTTTTGGCAATTATTTTTTTAGATTTTTTATATTTATTAAATTTGATACTACAAAAATCGCATTTTGAAGCTAAGGCTAATAATTAATTAAAGTAATTAATATTATAGAAAATTAATAAACAATTTAACAAACAACGGTAACAAGCTTGGCCTTAAATATTTTTAAATAGCTACTTAAGTGGTTAACATTAATTAAATAAATAAATGCAATATGTAGTTGATTTTCTGATCATGATTTCTAATAATTTAAATGTTTGTATTCTTGATTGTTTCATTAAGTAATAACAATAATAGTTTTAGTTAAAAAGTAAAGAAATTGCACGCCATTATAATGGTAAAAACCGGCCAAGAGCGTGTCGGGCCACGCTCAGTGTAGGGTTCCGTAGTTTCCCGTCCGTCACAATAAGTGTTCCCACTTATGAGTTTAAAGGTGGGTATCCATTATGTTCGCGCTCCAGCAGCGCTCCGCGCTCCTGCAACTGCTCTCGGTAGTGGGCACGTGCGCGAACATGGAGCGTACAACATTGCACGCTCCGCGGCAGTCGCTCCGACTTTCCATCCAAGTTCAAAATGATTTTCCTAGAAAGTCCTTATAAAGTTCTACTTTTCAGATTTTTTTCATATTTTCTAAACTTATGGTTCAAAGTTAGAGTGGGGGGGGGGGACACATTGTTTTTTACTTTTGGAGCGATTATTTCCGAAATTATTGACATTATCAAAAAATGATCTTAGTAAACCCCTATTCATTTTTAAATACCTTTCCAACAATATAACACACGCTAGGGTTGAAATTAAAAAAAAATCACTTCCCACTTTACATATATGGGAGCTACCCTAATAAAACATTTTTTCCAATTTTTATTTTACCCCTTTGTCGGCGTGATTGATACACATATTGGTACCAAATTTCAGCTTTCTAGTGCTAACGGTCACAGAGATTAAGCGAGGACGGACAGACGGACAGACAGACATGGCGATACTATAAGGGTTCCTAGTTGACTACGGAACCCTAAAAAGTAAGGTCGCTTTCATAACCAGTACTCGTAAGATCATTATATGATGTAGTACATTCTGCCAATAAACAAAATATGTTGACAGAATCATTATATACGAATATATTCAATTAAATTGAATAGATATAATAATTCTGCCACCCTTTCTCTTCCGGATATAGATTTATAAACCGTACCTGTCCCGGAAACTAGAAGTTAACAAAATCAATAGTAGGGGAGCCCTAAAGAGGATATTTTTTTTTGATTTACTCAAGCATATTAGATAAAGGTAAGGTGGATTGTTTACGAGCTTAAAACAGTGCATTTAGAAAATCTGACGATGTTAGTGTAATGTAAGGGAGTGGGAGTGAACTAAATCATGTATAGACTCCACGCCTCTCTCCCTTGCAGTTTTTCCCTATTTCTGCCTCTCTCGTGCCATCCTCATTCATGTACAGTCACATTTTATGGTTGTTAAGAAAAATAGGTCATAAAAATTCAGCAGTCAGATTCTTTAATAGTATCCCTCAAAATTATCGTCAGATTTTAAGCTACCATAACTTTGACCTCGAGCTGAACCTTTTCTATTATAATCAGAGTCAAATATTTCAATACAGCGATTATTTATCGAATTTTCAAACATTTGCAATGAGCTCGCTTCACTTCCAAGTCGTCACTTTTTAATTAGAGCATTTTAGGGCTCATTTAACATCCCCTATGAATATCTGACGTGCTAGAATTAAATTTTGGTAGGTACATCTGTCGAAGTTTGTAGTAGTTGTTTACATTTTTGAAAATCTGTAGATGCTTCCCTCACCACTGGAAGGGGTAACATAATTTAAATTCTTTTCTTCTTATGAACTAATCTACAATATCTGATAGATCCCCAGGACGCTCGAGTAAATCCTAATTTAGCATCATTGGCTCCCCTACTAATTTAAGCGCTCACGTGGTATAGCTTCAGGGAGGTTTCAATCCGACTGACAGTTTATAATAGGCGAAGACACGCTTTATTAACTTTCTCACAAAGAGAGCGTTGAATTCATAAGGGATGTTGTCCGTTATAAATAATTTTATTACCATTTTGTAAATCATAAGCACACAATACCACCTGATCGTAAGTGGATACTGTGAAGCATAGACATCTACATCTATCTTCGATTAAGAATCAAATTGCAGATGCCTTTTCACCTCTAAAACTAAGATTGTATGCCTTGTTTTCAGTAGAAAAGGTCTCCGGCTCTCTACACTTCGTATACGAAACACAGCAGCATTAAGCTGCGATTTCACGTTGGTATTCTGTGAGAGAGTGGTCCCTCCCCGGTCGAGCCGACCTATCATAATATAGCTGCAAAGTTGCTCTAATACGTTTGAACTTCACCTGAATTCGTCTTTTCTGTCGAACAAGTTACTTGCACGAATAGTTTTAAAGGGTAAAGATTAGACCAAGGTAAAACTTTCATAAAGTAATCTACTTTAAGTTTTGGAAGATTTAGTTTAAATTCGTCCATATTCTAAGTTCTTGAGACTTCGCAAATCTTGTCAATTTGTTGGGCAAGGCTCACCCATTTCACGAAGAGAGTAGTTCCGCCGGTTTTCATTAAAATATGGCTTGTGTTATGGTTATGGAGTGAGTGTTCGTCGCAGGTTCTGTGCAAACTATATTAATAATATTACATAAGCAATAATGTTTTTTTAATGTATTAAATATATATACCCCTCACATACACACACCCTCAGACACCACAATTAGTAAATTATGTTATAATCATAATACATACACTGAATTTTAGTTAAATATTTTTATGCACTGATTATTTAGTTATACTAATTCCGGAATAATGTTGTGGTCACAGTACAAATCCACGAGCGCAAAGACTTTAACTTGCTTAAAATAAAGTTCATTTTTCTTTATTTTTATTGAATGACATATATATATATATATATATATATATATATATATATATATATATATATATATATATATATATATATATATATAATATATATATATATATGATCTCACAATAATTTTAAATACCTTTACACCGTTTCAGCCCATCAAAAGTCCACTGCTGAACCTTGACCGCCCTATAGATTGCCTCAAAGGGGTGACAATTGCCAAAGCTGCTACATTTGGCAGGCGGTTTGGCAACTGCAGTTTTTTAATTTTTGGTGGCTATATGCATACTTTTCTGCCCATATCCATATGGATATTCCTTCCGGGACCATATGGATATTCTTCGGGGGACAGTGGATATTCTTACACCGCCCTTAAACGGTCTACAATATTATGCAATTCTGAAGAATAACCGTGACTGCGCTCGCGACATTATTATTTTCAATGTAATGAAATTTATTTAAAATAAAAAAATATGTTAGCGAGTTCAAAAACCGAGAAGGTTCTATATTCGACGTGTTTTTCTTTATGTATGGTCACCTACTTATCAAAAGCGGATAATCCGATTTTAATTTTATTTTATTAGAATGTTGTAATTTAGGTATGGCTCAATATAAATCTCAAGATACAAAAAACTATTTAACCCTTACAAGCTTATAACTATTCTAAGATAGTTAAAATGATTTTTTTTAATTTAATTAAAAACGTATAAACAAAACCATATTTATGTATATTTCCATGTTTTTGAGAAGGGGACATAAGTGTCCCAATATGCGTTAAGGTACATTTTTCTTATGTACGGACAAAAAATACTAGAATGATTTTATTATGGAATAAACACAAACTATGATATAAAGTACAAATTACTTATTGTAGATATTATTTATAAAACAAAAATAAAACTTAGTGGTACTCTACAAAGCAGTTGCGGTCTGTTGTAAAACATAAATGAACGTTGCATGCAGAGCAAGTGTTATTTGTGCGATTCTCTATACGGCTTTTAGCACACTGTACGCATCTTTTTCTGTTACTTACTTTTACCATTACGTGTGAAGGTGTACCACGCTTCTGTGTATAAGAAATTCGCTTTTTCGTCATAACAACTGACGACAAAGATCTTTGTCGAGACGAAAAGCTACCAATAAGTGACCGAGCTACTACTTGGCGAAATTCTAGGCTCGTAAGCAGAGTTCCTTCAATACGTTTTGCTTCATGCAGCTTGCAATAAATCACATATGAATTATTCATCGCAATATCTAGTAAGTCAAAAAACAACCTTAGGTAGTATTTTATTATAAAAAAATAAAAATATCAATTTCTTTGCAACTTTCCGCTAAACATATAAAATGATGTGTCTTACCTGGATTGAAGCGCACCTCCCGCCCTCCCTCAATTGCATACACTAACTCCGTCACCACTAGACCAAGCACCACTACTCTATGTTTAGCGGAAAGTTGCAAAGAAATTGATATTTTTATTTTTATTATAATGGATTTCCGCAAAGTAACGCCTGATTCTATCAATTAGTATTTTATTTTTGCTTTTCGATCCACTTCATAGTATACTTTTTTCTGGTCCATCAGATCGACCCCTCCCATATGTTTATTATATTTTATTATAGCTTCAGGGCAAATTACATTCACCTTTTCAGCACTACCAGAAACACGCTTCCTGACTATCGTCGTAGGTATGGGTGATAAAAAATTTGTTAGCAGAAACACGGCTTTGTTATCCATCCATTTTATGAAAGATATTTCATTGCTGCTGGCTGCAAAAATATCTCCACGATTCATATTTTTATCTGTTGGCATATTTTTCGGTACATTTTTCCTGTTTGAGCCCACTGTTCCACAGGCTTTTATATTTTTATTCATCAGTGTATACTGAAGATTAGGAGAATTGAAAAAATTATCAAAGTATATTTCACACCCTATGCCCTGTAAGCTTTCAGACAATTGCAAGACAACCGATTCACCCAATCCCGTTTCAGTGCCACCTCTTTTCTTCCCAGTATAGAAATCAAACTGAAATAAATAGCCAGTGGAAGAGCATGCCCTACACCACATCTTGAACCCCCATTTTATTGGTTTATTTTTTACGTATTGCCTCATTATGTTATGCCCCTTGAACTTGATCATGTGTTCGTCTATTGCCTGGGTTTTGGTGTTAGCCATAGCTCTTTGAAAAGCATGGTTGAAATGATCTCTAACAGGTCGTATTTTGAATGCTCTATCATAAGACGGATCGGTTCTATTAGGTTCATTAGAATTGTCACTAAAATGCAAGTTCCTACGTATTTCTTCAAAGCGGTTTATAGGCATCACATTAGCAATGTAAGGAACTCCCATGTCAGGATCTGTAGACCAATAGCTCCTGAATGTAGGTACACAATGATACCTCATCACAAAGTTCATGCCGAAGAAAGCTTTGGCTTCTTATCAGTCAACGTAAAAGATCTTCCATTTTGATGAGCGTAGCGTATGGATTCACGAACAATAATCTCCTCTACAAATTTTTCGAAGCCTGTAGCCGCATTGAAAAATTTTACAGGAGTCAGTTCCGTATCAGAAGTTTGATCAAAAATGTGCACCTCGCCGAAGTTATACCCTTCCATTTCACAAAAATTATGCGGAGAATATGAATTTTTTCGCCAGTTGAAATAAGGGACATTAGAACTAGGCTGTTGATTTTCAATAATATTCTCTTCTGGAGATGCTGACCCCGGTTCAATTTCAACAGTTGAAATACCCGTGTCTATATCTTGCTCTAAAAAAGTTTGATCCTCTCCATCAAGGACTTAACCCTCCTTATCATCGCTGTAGTCAGCCATCAAGAATTCTATAATTTCGTCTTGCCGCAATGGAAACTCTCTACGTCGATTGGAAGACATGGTCTGTAACCAAATAGAATATACAAAATAAGAATAATAAACAAAACAAAACAGTATAGCAAAAAATATTACTCGCTTGAAGCCAGCCTCCCTTGATGCATATAGGGACACCCGCGTCCCTTTACATTTTTTGCATAGTACGCCTTATTTTTATAAAGAAAACCAAAAATATGTACCAAAACAGTAATTATACTTACCAGTGAATATAATTCTGAGAAGAAACTGTGGTAAAAAGTAGATATTTAATAAAAAATATTTTTTAATGTTCACGTCCTTCTGACAAATATGTCACTTTTCGCGGCATTAACTTTTTTGACAGATGATGTCTTTACTTAGTGTTGCCAGCGCGCAAACGCGAAAAGGTGCTATAAAATTTAATAATACAAATTTAAAAAAAGGTTTAACTCAGCCAGTATTACTGTAAATCGTAAACATTAAGTGGGGACAAATGTGTCCCATATGCGTGAAAGAGTTAAAGGTTAGAAAATAGGGGATAAAATTTTAAAGCACCCACATTCCACTTGCAAACTTGAACTTACTTGTATATTATCTTCGATACACTAAGTATGGCGTAGCACCAAAGGCTATATAACCACTTGACTGCGCATACAGTGCCCCGACGCTCGAAAACTATTAGTATTTTGTCGCCTATGCATCGCCTATGGTACTATTAGCCATTTTAGTATTGTCCAAGTGTTAGACCTGTGTGTACGCTAAATTAATGCAAATTTTTATAACTTTTATGCAATTATAATGCATCAAAATGCCTTCATGCGCGGTGAAGTGGTGTGGGAAACATTCCAGGACATATTTCCAAAAAGAATGGAGTAACTTTTCATTGCTAAGTTTACTTATATATTTTTTAAAATATGAAAATTATTGTTGATTAATTCAGATTATGAGCCACCGCAGGGGTCTATCTAAAACGGAGGCCGGGTAAATAACGACATGGTTGAGTCGCGCGTTGATGTCTTTTGGAAAAGTCTCGTTCTATTATTAGACAGTTCTAATGCTTCTATCTCTTTCTTTCCCTTTGTACGTTTATCGTAAACATTAGTACTTACTGTTACCTTTAATAGCTGAAAGTCGATATCGAAAATAATAAAATTAAAATTAATAAAAAGATTATTCAATTCATTCACTGTGAAAAAATACTTATCTACTTTTAACCGTCTTCAGAAAAAAGAGGAGGTTATCAGTTTGTCGGTATTTTTTCTTAGTTAAAGTTTATAGTTACCTAGTTAAATTACTGTTAATATATTACTGTACACTCCTCGACATTTTATGATAAATCTTTTACTGTTCTTGGAGTAAGACTCTGGAACTCCTTACCCCAGTCCATTAAAAGTGCTCAATCTTTAAATGTGTTCAAGAAACAAATTAAGGCACAATATTTGTCTCTTTAACTCCTCTCTCTTCCTCCTCTTAGTTATGGTCACTAATATACCTAAAGTATGTTGTCACTTTATAGTATATAAGTTGTATTTTTTTGTCTAATTTAATGCACCCTACCCGTTAATCTTATTTTTATTTTTATTAATTGCCTCTTCTGGGTTGTCTGGAAGAGATTGCTATGGAGCAATAAGACCGCCTTTTGTTTTTCCCTCATTGTTTGTTCATTATTTGTTATATTTATGTTTTTTTGGTGTACAATAAAGAGTATTGTATTGTATTGTATTGTTAAATTAGTTAGATTGGTGTACCAAATCAGAACGGCTTACAATTGCAAAAGGACACTAAAGACAAGTTATTGTACGGATCTACTACAATAATAGATATTTGTCGTCGTTGTAAAATTTTTAATAAGAGGGCGATCAATGAGAGTGGTTCAAAAGTGCTGTCTCCAAAATATTTAGATTGGTGTACCAAATCAGAACGGCTTACAATTGCAAAAGGACACTAAAGACAAGTTATTGTACGGATCTACTACAATAATAGATATTTGTCGTCGTTGTAAAATTTTTAATAAGAGGGCGATCAATGAGAGTGGTTCAAAAGTGCTGTCTCCAAAATATAATACTAATTATTTTATGAGAACGGTTTTAAAATCTCTGATTAGGTATTATTGATTCCCGTATATTCATTTTCATCAATTTGAAATAGAATCAACAAATCATTTAATTGAATAAGCAAGATGCATAATTTACAAATATGTAGACGCTTGTTTATATTTTTTTACAAAGAACAATCAGGACCCTTAAAATTTATTTCGAAATAAATATAACAAATTAATTCTTTTCAAAAATCAATAATAATAAAATAAATACATATTTTCGTTGTAACTGATTGATTTTGATTAAATATTATTTCTATGATTTTAATTGAGTATTTTTCATAATGATAAAATACATTTTATCGATAACGAATATTTTCCTTTATTAAGAAGAGCAACCCTAAAGATAGCCATAACAACGCAACTTGACCATTCGCAGACACGTGTTCTTCCTCGCCCCCCGGCCCGCAGTAGTGAGTCGTGTGTTTAGAAGAAATCTGCCTATACGCTCTCTAGCGGTTATATTCTCTATGCGTAGCACCGACTTCGATGTTTTAGGTCGGTTTATTTTTAATTTAAAGTTTGATTCATTCATCATTATTTTTACAAACCCATTGCTGCACATAGACCTACTCCAAAGAATGCCACAAAGCACGAACTTAAGCCACCAGCATCTATCGACTATCTGCTTTTCTCTAACCCATTACGAAAGGTACAAAGAAAGATTTAATTATCACAATAAAATTCTAGTAGCAAAAAAACACCATACTAAATCAAATAAATCATCATTGAAAACGTATTATCGGAGATTTGACTAGGTGCCAGTAAATACATTGACATACCATAATTAGTAATAACTCTATTATCCCTTTCCCGAGAATGAAGTAGAATGTGTCTGTGAGAAAAAAATAAAACAGGGATCTCATGGCTTATTACTGATGGTGGCATAATCATCCATTTACACCAGACGAAAAATAAAAATCAGTCTATCAAGCGTGTCTAATAAGGCAAATCCTGTGTACAGCAGAAGAGGCCCATGCTCTCTTGTGTACTTTTTCGAGCTGATAAATAGATTAAGAAGATTTTTGACAATTGTGCTGGCGAAGATTGATCTGTCGTTTCTCGTGTATTATGCAGTTTATGGGGAGCATGTATCCCCTAATCTGCCACGACTAAGTTTAATTTTCTACATGATTAAAACTACTTTTACGGATTTTATCGCGTTTATTTTTACTTTTTATTTTAATTCCCGACGTTTCGGGCGCTTTCCAGCACCCATGGTCACGGGGGACTGAGATGACTGACGTCCCGATGTCATTGTTAAACCCGGAGTACCTTCAGCTTTTTTAATTATTGTTTATGGTCCGATCTATGCAAAATGAACTAACTCTGTCTTGAGGTCTTGCAGTGGTATGCTTGGGTTTAGTTTTAATTTTATTCATTATAGGATCCCAAGCAGGTGGTAGTACCCAGCCTCCTTCCCTATTGAAATTAGGATGTTTTTTAATTTCAATAGCCTCACGTATCATCCTTGGTAGGAATCGGTGTTCTTTCGCGAGGATTTGTGGTCTATCAAATCTGATGTAATGGTTGGGGCCGTCTAGGATATGATCACAAACTGCAGACTTCCCGGAACGTTGATGCTTCACATCAGCTACATGTTCTTTTACGCGGGTCCTAATTGATCTTTTGGTTTGTCCTATATAAGAGAGACCACATTCACAATCAAGCTTGTACACTCCTGCATCTTGTAGAGGAATATGACACTTGACGGATGGTAGGAACTGACTAATCTTCTTCGGCGGCTTGTAGAATGTTCTAATAGAAGCTCGCTTCAAGATATAGCCAATCTTGTCTGTGACACCTCTGACATATGGTAGTACAGCAGGCACACGCTCGACTGTGGCTGGCTTCACTCGGTCACTGTGAAGTAGGCGCGGGACCCGAAGCTTGTTGTCGTGTAGAACTTGCTTGACGTGCTGAAGCTCGGCGGCCAGGTGTTTGCTGTCACAGATCCCTCGTGCTCTCTGTAACAAAGATTTGCCCACGGTAGCTAACTGTGAAGGATGGTGGTGAGATTCACCGTTTAAATATCGGTTTGTATGGGTCTTTTTCCTATACACAGTGTGACCAATGGTGTTATTAGGATTTCTGATGACTAACACATCTAGGAAAGGTAAGGAATTATTTGCCTCTAACTCCATAGTAAATTGAATTTTAGAGTTTATGGAATTAAGATGTTCTAAAAATGCAGTTACTTTGTCTGATGGTAAAATTGTGAAAGTATCGTCTACGTACCGCTTGTAGATCCTTGGTGTAACAGGTGCAGTAAGGAGGGCTTTCTTCTCAAAGTCTTCCATGAATATATCGGCGACAATGGGAGATACAGGTGAGCCCATCGCCACACCATCTACTTGCTTGTAAAACTCTTCCTTCCACAATAGATAGCCAGATGTAAGGCAATGTCTTAGTAATACTGCATATTCTGCTGGCATGTTATTTTCCTCTAGTTTCCTAGTTATAATTGAGATGCAGTCTTCAACAGGTAGGGATGTAAATAGAGACTGAACATCAAAACTGACCATGGTTTCATTGTCAGTAAGATGTAGGTCTTTTATCTCACTGACAAAATGGTATGAATCCTTAGTGTGTGCTCTTGTGTGTCCTCTGAGTGGTGATAACATTTTAGCTAAGTATTGAGCCAATCTGTAAGTTGGCGAATCAATCTGACTCACTATTGGACGTAAAGGAGCATTCGGTTTGTGTATCTTTGGTAACCCATACAACTTCGGTGGTTTGGCACATGAAGGTATTATCGAATTAACGTCCAGATTCAATTTTTCGGAGTATTTCTTAATTAGATCGCTAGTTGTTTTAAGCGTATTAGTTGTAGGGTCTGTTTTGACCTTTTGATAAGTAGTTTCATCCGACAAAAGTTGTTGTATTTTAAAATTGTAATCTGACGTATCCATTATAACCGTAGAATTACCTTTATCTGCGCGGAGAATCGTAAGCTCTGGTCTGTTGCGTAAGTTTTTCAACGCGTTAAATTCATTTTTGGGGAGATTTAATTTCGGCGCTGAACTTCGACGTAACATAGACGAGATGTCTTGACGTATGGCCTCTAAATCTTCATTACCAATATTATTTTTATACAGACAGTCCTCAACACTACAGATAATGTCCTCATACGGTATTTTTCGCGGTGTAATTGCGAAATTAATACCTTTTTCTAAAACTTTTATTGTATGTATTCGGCCCCAACCATTGCATCAGATTTGATAGACCACAAATCCTCGCGAAAGAACACCGATTCCTACCAAGGATGATACGTGAGGCTATTGAAATTAAAAAACATCCTAATTTCAATAGAGAAGGAGGCTGGGTACTACCACCTGCTTGGGATCCTATAATCAATAAAATTAAAACTAAACCCAAGCATACCACTGTAAGACCTCAAGACAGAGTTAGTTCATTTTGCATAGATCGGACCATAAACAATAATTAAAAAAGCTGAAGGTACTCCGGGTTTAACAATGACATCGGGACGTCAGTCATCTCAGTCCCCCGTGACCATGGGTGCTGGAAAGCGCCCGAAACGTCGGGAATTAAAAATAAAAAGTAAAAATAAACGCGATAAAATCCGTAAAAGTAGTTTTAATCATGTGTAGTGTTCGCGTAAATATAAGAAATCATTATGTTAATTTTCTACGTTAATAATTCCGTTCCACAAAATTAAGTAGCATTATCATGATTATTATCCCCTAGAGAGCGATAATGTTGTTGGAAGTATAAGCACGCATTATTTATTACCACATAAGCTTAGAAGGATCAAGTATAAAAATTTCTAATTCTCTTCTTTGGTTATTATATAATTTACAGCTCAAGTACCTGTTGTTTCATTTATGTAAGAAAAAAAAATCCACAAACATAGTAGTGCAAGAGATATTATGATTAATGACTATTGAAGAAAAATATTCAATGCGAACTCCTTACGGATGTAGAAATTTAATTTGCAACAGTAATTTGAAGGGTGTGCAATTTTATCGTAGAAGATCTCTACCGGAATATTTTTATATAGTATATAATATATATAAAACTGTACTATAGTATATATAAAACTGAAGTAGCAAGCAAATTTACAGTCCACCTGATGGTAAGTAGCTACTGCAGTATATAGATACTTGCAGTCAAATTTAAACAAAAAAAGCTTCAGAAGAATTCCTCTGAGGACTAACATGGAATGACTCAAAGCCTGCAATTACACTGACTCCCTATACCCCACAAACCAGGATACTAGTGCCAGTAAAGCTATTTGGCTGCAGAAATAGCTAAGAATGGTACCTATTGAGACGGAGATCTATATTCAGAAAAGGAGTCCTACCACCTTTTAAAAGAATAAAATAAATATTAACAATTCAAATAATTTTTTATGTATGAGGTCGGCAACACACTTGCAATTCCCCTGGTGTTACAATTGTTCATGGGCAACGATCGAACCTAAACGTCATGTGAGCCATATGCTCGTTGCCCATTCCTTTATAAAAAAAGCTATTACATTTTAATTTTTTACACAGCAATGTTCAGGTAAGGAGTCGTGGTAGCTCAGTGCTCGCTAGTGCTCGCTATAAAGTCACAGGCGAGCAACTCGGGTTCAATCCCCACCGGCACCAATGAAATTGTTAATTGCAATTATAAGTGCTAATCTACCACGTGCTCAGCGATGCAGGAAAACATCGTGAGGTAACCTGCATGTCTGAGAAATAAAAAAAAATATTTCGAAAACATGTGAAGTTCGCCAACACGCATTGGGCAGCGCGGTGGACACTTCCTTGCCCTAAAACCCTCTCAGAAATAAGAGGAGGTATGTGCCCAGCAGTGGGACGTATATAGGCGGTAACTTGAACACAGCGATTACTGCAAACATCATATGAAAAAAATTCATCTTCTGAAATCAAAGTGTAAATACAGCGTGTATTAAACGTACAATTGTCCAAATAAAGTTGGGAAATGATAGCTTCCACTATTAAAGTTTCATAAAGGCTTTATTGTCGACTATTAAGCTATCTCCTCTAAAATCTGTTACGATTCCGTAATGGAATCCTAAACTGGAAATGACTTGAATATTATTTCAATAAATATTATTTATAAAATAAGTGTTATTTATTATACACCAGTTTTGTTCATTGAAAAAAAAAATATCGGCTTCAATTTTAAATTATTTATAATTTTTGGCGTGCTCAGTAGAGCGGGACAGTATTTCATGCCAACACACCGCCTGCATCTTTACAAGGTGCAAATTCGGCTTCACACTTACATGGAATACTCCTCTAGGCCGGGCGCCCCAGTGCTTTTTACTTGACCGCATCCAGCGCAGAGCGGCTCGGATCGACGACGGCCGATTTCTTTCCGATTGGCTCAATTCACTGGTGCTGCGAAGGAATATTGCGTACCTGAATTTTCTATTGCATTTACACAGGGAATGCTCAGAGGATGGTTCAGATTAATTCCAGCCGCTAAATTTCACGAACGCACATCCCGTCAAAAGTTTTACTAGGAGTTTTGTTGCTCGTACAACCTCTATGTAGAATTGTTTAACACCGGTGATTTTTTCAGACCGATAGGACTTAGGGACCTATAAGAAAAGATGAGTAATCCTTTCTAGATGGCCGAGGGCCTTCGTGGACGGCGGTAGTGACTTACCATCAGGTGAGTCGCACGCTCGTTTGCCCACTCTTCTATAAAAAATCTGTGTATAAATCTCGGTTTTATTTAATTAAAATGAGTTAACATATATTTATCGTTTTAATTATGTTACTGTATTGTTTGGTGTGTATTTTCCATTGAAATTAATTAGGTTGTAGGACTTCTTTTCCGCGAAGGTGTAAAACTGTGTAATACTCTCTTACCTACTTCTACCGCTTGCCTTGCTGTGTTCCTGTCTGCTGTAAGGCTTCTTAGTTCTCAGAGGTAAGACCTCATCTGCAGACTTCTTTATTTGAAGTTGATTGTGTGCAACGCTGCAGTAGCCACCTACCATCAGGTAGACTGAAATTTCATCGACCATTTCTAGTTTTTCATATCCTGCTTTTGTTTTCTCTTTCTAATCGTATCTAGTAAAAATATACAATATGTAACAAAAACCCTGTGGTTTCCGTTAAGTGTGCTATCAGAATGAGTATCCAAGCTTATAGAAATAGTTTTTTTCTCAAAAAAAACGCATTTGAATAAAATTAATTTCACTGAAAAAAAATTATTTGCAAATTGTATGTGGTTTTATTTTCTCTAACTTATATCGGTAATGCGGGGTCTTTGACAATCCTCTTACTCCTCGGCCAATGCAGATATAATAAAACCACATACAATTTGCAAATTAATTTCTTTTTCATTAAAATAATTTTTTTTAAATGTATTTTTTTTTGAAAAAAAAATATTTCTATATGCTTGGATACTGATTCTGATAACGCAGTTAACCGGAACCACAGGGTTTTTGTTGCATGTTGTATATCGCAATATAAAAAAATGTACGCAATTATTTCTAACATAACATATACTTTTTCAAATTTATTCCCAAAGGAGGCTCATGTGAAAGCGACATTATAGTAAATTTCATTTCTTATTTTAACAACCTTCTAACGTTCGCAGATGGATATTAGCCTTCCTATGGATGCATTTCTATGCATACATGGTAGAGCTACGTTGCAGCTATATTATGGTTGTAACACAAATGGATCAGCTCAACTGGGGAAGGACCATGCTCAAACATAATACCAGGTAAATTCTACTGTATTTAATAGTGAGTGTAGAGAATCGCAGACCCTTTTGTACTGGCATAGTTCAGTAATTTTTAGTGTATTTCTTATAGTGAATGAGGAGAACCGCAGATCTTTTGTCCGTACAAATGAATCTGCTATCTTTTCTATAGTGGAATAAAATAGAATAATATTTTATTCAATAAAGAATACAAGAAATTCTTATTGAAAGTAATTTTTTTCTTTTTACCACTGGTTCCAAAAGTTTTTTTGTCCTTGAAAGAACCAACAGGTAACCCTGCAGGATTTTTGAAAGACGAGGCATTCCATTAGGATCCATTTTGCAGGTCTTCATCAATTGTTGTTCAGTTGAAGAGTCACATTGCTATTATAATGCTGCTTGTGTTTCGTTTAAGGAGTGACGAAACAGCTTGTTCTGGTAACAAGGCGTTCCATCTTAGTTCTCAGGGGTGACAACGCATCTGTGTTTTGATTCAAAGTCGACGATTAATTTACTTACCTTTCGGAGGACTGTATACTAATTTGTCACGCTTTCTCTGATATTACCAGTCTGCGAAATTTCGGTTCAGTAGTTTTGAATTTTCCATCTTTGATCCTTAAATCCTTGCACCGCACGCAGTTGGGATTGACATATAGACAAAAGGAACGCATATTTTAGGTTAAAGTTACAGCCTATATACGTCCTACATCTGGGCACAGACATCCCCTTATTTCTGAGAGGGTTTTAGAACAACGAAATGTCCACCACGCTGCACCAATGCATGTTAATGGACTTCACGTCTTATTTTTTTTCTTATTTCTCAGACATGCATGTTGTTTCTCTTAATGTTTTCTTTTACCGCCGAGCACGTTATAAATCAGCACTTAAAATTGCAATTAATAATTTAATTGGTGCCGGCGGGAATCGAATCTGGATTGCTCTCGTACTGTCAAATTAACAGCTAGAGCTTAGCTTCTGAACTATTACGGCTCTTTCTCCCTTAAAGTTATAGTTTTTAAACGTCCCACTGCTGGGAATAGGCCACTCACTTCTGAGAGGGTTATAGGGAAATAAAGTGTCTGCTGCACTACCCCAATGCTTGGGCGGACTTCACATAACTTCGAAATATTTTATTTTATCCGTCGAGCACGTGATAGTGGTAAATCAGCGCTTATAATTGCAACTAACAATTTCATTGGTGCCGGGAACGAACCTCGGTTGCTCACGTATTGTGAAATTTACAGGGAACGCTAAGTCCCTTAGCCAGCACACAGCTCTCTCTCTCTCTCTCCCTCTCACTCTTACATTTTTATGAATTAATTATGTTCAAATTTTGTGACAAATGATCGAATGCAAATTAGAAAACGAACGGAATTGAACCAATAAAATCTTTATTTATATTTCTTAGCACTTCAAATATATTTTAGATATTAACAGAAAAATACTTCCAAAGTGCCATATAAACACAAATATCTTCTACCAGACGGTTTTGGAAAAAAAGAAAGAATTTACTTAGTTACAGGACACCGCTGAGACCGGCGCTGAAATAGTACAGTCATAATGCAAGCTTTATTCCTTTATTACAATCGCGTCCCATACGAGCAGTCCATTTCAATATATGCTCGCAGTGAAAGCGCTTTTGCGCTATAAATAATGTTTATGTAGTATTTTACAGTTAAAACTAGCTAAACAAAATAATAAAAAGTTTTAAATTTATTATAACATTTTTCTAATTTTGAGATCCGAGAGATAGACTGAAAATTTCTACATTGTATCGCTTCAAAATATTTAATACTATTAATCGCAAAGCTTTCACAGATCCTAATAGTGAATTGGCATACAATTTCAACTTTATTTAATGCTTAAATTCCGTTTCTAAATTTCTGTTAGCGACTTCGAAAATTGATAAGTATTGCTCCCCATGCATTCCTTTATCGCAAACGCTTACTACCGCAATACGTAGAGTACAGGATGAGGTGAGAGACACTAAATCAAAGATAACAAACCTGTTTCGACATGTCATACTACGCATCAATGATCGAAGTAAAATAATTGTGTTAGTTAGTTGGGAGCTGTAAAGTGTATTATTTGATTCTATTATACTCTTCTTGTGCGAAACGGTTTTAAAAATTGTATTATACGCATTCATCAGTCTTGGACAAATACCATCTATAATTATGGTTGAAATATACTTAAGTTAAGTTCAATAACCGTGTAAGTTTAATTGGTTGAGTATAGTAATTTGTAAACATTAAATATTTTAATACAAAATCAAAGAATAAGTAAAAAAATTTATTAATATAGCCAATCTGATACACTATCTGACAAACCTTATTTCTTCGTAAGTTTATTATAATAGAAAGTATAGATTAAAAAGAAAGTGAACAGAAATCAAAATCAAAGTAATGGCTAATCTTTCCAATATGGACCATCGATTTCAAAGCCCATATTTTTTTATAGATAGTACTCACTAAAAGAAAGCGTTTTGCAAAGTTTTAGGTTGCG
Organism: Parnassius smintheus behrii; assembly: GCA_036936625.1. NCBI lineage: Eukaryota > Metazoa > Arthropoda > Insecta > Lepidoptera > Papilionidae > Parnassius > Parnassius smintheus. Next base: position 11,130,861 of record JAUPFT010000006.1, read on the forward strand.
GAAACTTACGGTTCATGAGATATATTTTTTTAAACTTTTCATACAAATTGGTAAATAACGCGCAATTACAAAATAAATTTGACAAATGATTGATGTTAAACGTCAGTTAGTGAAGGGTTCCGAATATTTTGAAAGTATTGATACCTACTATTATACTATCATCTGGTCTCCACATGAGACTAAGTATAGTATCATGTTGGAGAGAGTGCAGAATATATTTATTAGATATTTATATCAAAAAATGTATGGAGTATACCCATTTTACCCAAATAAGTATCCTACCTTATTCACCTTAGGTATGGTAGGATACAATGAGCTAAAGGTTAGGAGGAATTTAGCGCTTGTTTTATATATCTTTAAGGTGATGAGGGGAAAGATTCACAATCCAGACGTATTGCAACAAGTGCGCATATGTGTTCCGGACAGATACGTGTGGCGGCGGCGACGACCGCAACTGCTAGCTGTGCCGCGCGGCCACACTAAGCTAGTGACTGAAGCGCCCTTTACACGCGCCCTCCGTATCCTCAACCGTCTAGCAGAAGACATCGATATATTTTGTTGTACTCTGGGTGGGTTCATAGTAAGAGCTCTGTTTGAAATTAGTTATGGTCCTTCTGTGATATAGATACCTGTTTGAAATAGCAATAAGTACATATCTGGAATCGAAAATTATTATCTTGTAACTGTATAGTTGGAGTTGGTAAAATAGTTGTCTACATTATCGCATTAGGTGATAAACCTGTAAAGATAATTGTATAGTGGAAAATAAATAAATAAATAAATAAAAATACTCTATACCAAGTATCGTATCAAAAGTATCAATACTGCTTGGTATCGAGTACATTTCGTTAATTTTGGAGACGAAAAATTATGACAAACTCATTAGATGCATAGGAAGAGCTGATAAGTGCAATTATACATGTATACAAAGTAGAATAAAGTTTACTCTATTTAAGTTCCGCCTTAGTACTTGTATTTCATTGTTTGCAACTTGTTTGTATCTCTTAATTAGTACAGCTTTTGTACTTTTATTTTATTGTTTGCAACTTTCTGTATTATCTAATTCTTACTACAATAAAGTGTTTACTGACTTATTGACTTACTTATTTAATATTCAAAAAGTACCCAAAACCGAATCAGAGCACCCCACTATCCACGTGGTCTTGTCTGCCCTACCCCTAGAGGAGTGTATATAAGAGCCCGGAGGCGCGGAGGGAGAGCAGTGCCCGCCCGCCGTAGGAAAGCGCAGGCACCGAGATCGCCGTAGCGGCTGAGGCTGGTCGCCGAAGGCGACCAAAAAGCCGAAGCTGCGAAGGCGAGCCCAGGTGCCTGTGCTTCCCTACGCTAGGGCGGAGGCACTGCTCATCCCGCAGCGCCGGAGCGCCGGAGCACAACTTCCCGGCTTCTTACCCCCCCTAGTCTCCAAAATTAACGAAATGTACTCGATACCAAGTAGTATTGATACTTTTGATACGATACTTGGTATTGAATACGTATCGATACTTTCAAAATATTCGGAACCCTACACTAATTGACGTTTGACATCAGTGATTTGTCAAATTCATTTTGTAATTGGTGTAATTGCGTGTTATTTGCCAATTCGTATGAAAAGTTTAAAAAAATATATCTCATGAACCGTAAGTTTCCGCAACCTAAAACTTTGCAAAACGCTTTCTTTTAGTGAGTACTATCTACATAAAAAATATGGGCTTTGAAATCGATGGTCCATATTGGAAATATTAACCAAAGTAATAAATAATCAGAAAGCTTCTATATTCCTACAACACGCAGAATGCTTAAGAACTGCAGTGATCAGCGTCTAAAATCACCGTCCAAATAAAACCATGTACGCTTCGATTACATACCTGTCTATATGCATTGAGTTATAATATACTACGTACTAGAGAAGACGCCTCAACTCGAATGTTTGTAACACGCGTTAGAGCGCACGCACTCCAACTCACTTAGTCTGTGTCAAGCGGTTGCCGCAACGTGAGACGTTTGAGTGAAGAATTGTTTTTAAAATAATATGCCTTCGTGTGCATTGAGATATTGTTCAAACAACTCGAGAAACATAAGTAAAAGTCAAGGAGTGACTTTTCACCAGTAAGTTCAATATATTATCTTTAAAATACGTTTAATTTAATTATATTTTATCAACTGTAATATAAATTGAAAATGTCAAAGAGTAAAACATTTTTATGCACAGACTTGACACAATCGAATATATATATATATATAAATCGCGGTAGGAATTGTTAATGCATTAAAATTAATATTTTTTTTATTTGCCGAGTCATAACACAAGAGCATCATGTATAAAATTTGTTCAGAAGAATCGCAGCGAAGAAACGTGGTTACCGTCAGATTATTCACGCAAATGTTCCGTGCATTTCAAAGAAAACGACAAATATACCACAAAAACAGTAAGACTTAAAGAAATCTGCAGTACCATGTGATAATGTAATTATATTATTATATAACATTGCTGGAATTTTTGTGATATTTTGTGATTAGACGACGAACGATGTTTTTGTAATATTCAGTATATTTACGGGACTTAAGAGGGGCGGAATCCTCGGTGCGCGAGTCATACTAGTTATATGACTCGCGTATATGGCGGTTTTTACGAAACGGTATACCGTGCAAATGGTTTGCACAAATGCTTAATTTGCTTTTATTTTAATATAAATAAATATATTTGTAAATAAAAGTAATACTAATAAATGATTATGTTGATGATTTTTGATATTAAATGTATATTTTTATATTTCACATATTTACCTATTAAAATATTATATACCCTTAAAATGTAATTCTGACATAATATTATGTAATATTATATTAAATTAGCACATATACAAAATAAGAAAACAATTTAAAAAATTGTAGTCGATATAATTAATAATACAATCTAAGTAAACAATTATTACATACTGACCATTCTACTTACGTATAATCTATAATAACAAAAACTGACCGCGCAGGCGCAATGCGCGTTTATACCAACTGCGCATGCGCGACTCTACTATTCCCGCGCATGCGCGAAGACATAGAGTAGCGCACAATTTTTGTTTGGAATAGCTTCTTTAGTACGTAGTACATTATAACTCAATGTCTATATGCCACATTATCTGTACCGAACGGTTGGGCCGTTCGGTACAATAAAGTCTATTAAAATTGGTAGAATCGCTTCTTACCTACGTCAGTGTAGTTCGAATCACTTCGGGAAAACGTGCCCACGAAAAATAATTAATTATGCCAGTTAGTGCTGTTAAATTGTGTCGTAATTATTTTTCCATCGTATTTATGTTGTTACAAAAATAAATAAAAGTAATCTACAAAATAATTGCTTTATTTAACCTATTTTGTTTAACATTCATCGGATCAAATGTGTATGTGTAATCAAGGCCTCAATCGTTCTTGTGGTCTTCTCTGCCGAGGTCTCAGATCTCGTTGGATTTTATTTATTTATGTATATTATTTATTTATTTGACATCTATTTTATTATAATGACGTAATGAAAATTTTTTCCACTTCATATTTATTTATTTTATTTCATTGATATATATGTATATCTATCATTTTCATTTATATATTTATAAAACTATAAGTAAAACTATATAAATACTAAAATCAATATAAATACCAAAAAATTTAATATTATTTATTTGATAAATATAGTGCGTTAAAGATCGCAAATAGTTGTACATAGACCACATGGTTATCAAATCTGACATGTGAAAATTATTTTACATATTTTATTAAATCATTATTTCTATAAGTAGGTAAGTCAGTATAATATACATAATTAATATCAAATAAAATAATAAAGTTATTAATAGTTACATTCCAACCATCCGCTTAATTAAATACAATGATGTGTCTTATCTAGATTGAAGAGCACTTGCGCCCTCCCTCAATTGCGTGTACTAATCCCGTCACCACTAATCCCAGCACCACCACTCCCAAAACCACTACTCCCAACACCACTACTCTTAATTTTTTTGTATTTATACTTTAAATATAAAAAATTAAAGTGTCAAATGAGAACTTAATCTAATAGGAAGTATTTAAGAGCTGGTATCACTCAGCTCGCCCCCGATTGACGCAGCGCGCTTGTTTAACAATAGTAGTTACGCATAGTTGTGTGTGTAATAAGCACACAAGTGATCCAAATCGGGACCGTTATTTTTGTTGCATTGTAGCGCAACACTCTATCCAGACAGGTATAACAGGTATATAATCATAGGTAAAACGTACGTTTATTTTTCCACAATATGAATGTCAAAGGAGCACATAGTCACCTTGGTGGTAAGTGGATGCTATGTCCCAATGAGACATTCATCTTTCGTAAATTAAGAATCAAGGTAAACGCTTCGATAGTTACAGTAGATAGGAGTCCCCGACTCTCTTCCTTACCATTGTATTACAATTTCAATAATTAATTAAAAAAATAACTAAATTATAGTAATAGTATATTATTTATACATATATGTATGAACTGTTTGCACCTGGTATAGTTTCAAATCATTCAGAGTTGACTAGTAGAGAATGCCATAAGGCATTAAGTCCGCGCTTTAGATCCCTCAATATGAGGTTTATAATTACCATCAACATTACAGTCCATCACAATTCCACTGCTGGTTAAAGTATATAATAGAGAAATTAAGTAGAACTCGTGACAGACACATACCCAATAAATTCATAAGAGTTCCGTTATGTAAATTTTACCACGGAATGCTAATGATGTTAGTAAACTAAAATTCTGCGTGACGCTACGATAATAGTTAGTATAGATATAAATTCGATTAATTTTCTAATTATCTTGCATCAAAACAGAAGTTTGAAATTTTTTTTGTAAAATGGTATATGAATTATATCATATTATACTGACTTTAAAACCATTTGCATGTGATTATATTTTAGATCTTACTTTACCTATTTACGTATTATATTAGATTATAAATTAATATTAGCGACTGCATAGACTATTAAAAATAAATATTTGCTAACTTAGTTTGGTCGCAACACCAAGTTTTATATTCCAACTTTACACACTACTGAATTGTTTAAAACTTATTGTACAAATAACCGATAAGGAAGAATTACTTTTAGTGCTTCGTAGTTACGAGTTTAATGCATTTGCATGCAAAAGCAACGACCTTATCTAGCTGTATAGCGGCGGAGTTAGCAATTTTAATCCATAGAGAATCCCAGTTAATCCAGTAAGTTTCATAACCCTCTTATACTTTTTATAGCAAAGGGGGCAAACGTGCATATGGTTCACCTGATGTTAAGTGACTACCGCCGCCCATGAACAAGTGCAACTCCCGAGGAATTGCAGGCGTTGTCGGCATTTTAGAAAGGAGTGCCTTCTTTTCTTGAAGGTCCCTAAGTTGTATCTCCGCTGAGCACGCTAACCTTTTTAGAGGCAAATATGGCTTTCTCTTCCAAATGATCACGAAACTGTACGGCACTCGATATGTTGACTCCGAAGATTCCGATACTGGCTAAAGCAACAAGGGGAGTGCCATGAAACTAAGACCCTGAAGGAGATACGGCAAAGGAGTTCTTTTTAGTGGTAAACGCGCAAACTTGTGTCTTCTGATGATTAAACTGGATTCGATTATATGGGACTTTTTAGACTATTTATTTAAAATGTTAAAATACGTTTCACACGTGGTAGAGCCATGCTGCATCTATGTTATGTTTATAGCACAAATGGATCTGCTCGACTAGGTAATGACCACTTTCTCACAGAATACAAACTTAAAATAGCAACTAAATACTGCTGTGTTTCGTATGGTAAGCGTAGAGAGTGGGAGACCCTTCTTATTAAATGCAAGGTATTCCATTTAAGCCCTCAGGGGTGATAACGAATCTGTATTTTGATTCTTGATCTTTACCGTATTATAACAAAAGTACATCACAACCTCACATACATACTGCAGGTTGAAATTATGCCATGTTGAATAACCTAGACTTTTGAGGTTCCTGAAAAAATCATTACTGTTTTCTTAAGTGTCCAATGTTAGCTCTCAATGAACTCAATGAATATCACAATTCGACCCGTTCAAGCTAGCGCTACGTTGCGGACTGATAAAAAAATAGTTATGACAACAATTTATAACAATATATAGTCTATACGAAACAAATAAAATACAGTTTCCTCGATCGAGCCAGTGGCTGGACAACCATAATATAATTGCGGGATAACTCTATCACGTTCGAGGGCAAGCATTCGAGTAAAGGCAAGGGAGTGGGGATCACCGATGGTCAGCTCACGCGCGCTCTCCTTCGCTATTAAGTCTACATAGAATAATCACCAGCAATTGGTAGCAACCCTCGGCGAGCTACAGCTCGTAATTACACTGGCGCGGGTTAGATTCCTTCACGGAGCAAGTATAATCACATTATTATATGACCACTAAACTATTGTTTTGGATATTTATTATTATGAAATTTATGAGTGTGAAACTACTCTACACTGTGTACTCTATATACATAAATTTCTGCTCAGAGATTGTACTCTACTCTTTTTCTTTCTTACTTACTTAATCTATTTCTGTCTAAGACTAATTGTAACTCTATACTTGGAATTCTACCATGAAAGCATTTTACATATACAAATTGTACTTAAACAAACTTTCAGTCCCGGAATATCTATTAATTGGCCATGCTAATAGTTCTTACGTGCGAGTTTAGATCTCACGTCGTGTAACGCACGGAGCCGTTTGATATTTTAAGTACCATAAACGGCATTTATCTTTAAACAGTTTAATAAAAATATTGATATTTTGTCGTTTGTACAACCCATTGCGTACTCTGTGATCACATGTTATGCACATGTGATGTGTGAGTCGTTTCTACTAAATAACATATATTATTAAACATAAATGTGTAAAAATATCTTTTCATCAGAGAACAAAGGAAAAAATGCCCCGTAAAATAAATAAATATAAATTTTAACAACACACAACAAAATATCATACGTAAATAATATCTTAATAGTAGAGGGCACGACTTTCACCTTATTTTTTTTGTTTATCGTTCGTTCGTCACTCCTGCTCAGACACATTAACATATCAAAATACTCTTGATTAGAATACGACATTTCGCACAACACAATCACAAGTATCAATACAGCAACATTAATGAGCATTCTAAAGTAATGAATATATGAAACTGACAGTGTTCAAAGGTACAAAGTTAGGAAGTCAACTTATATACGGTGCTACTGTTGTAGAGTTAGCACAGCCTTTGTGGCCGTGAGCCATGAGACAAAGCCAAAAAGCTAACAGCACAAATATCACGGAAGCTAGACAGTTGTAGAATATTTTTGACAATGCCAGGCCTCTGTCACTTTTGTTACCTACCTGCGTTAAATAATTTCCTACAACCGCGTAAGACCTCAGGTTACATACGCAGTCGGGGCTGAGCCAGCGCGTTCTAAATATAAATTAAAATTTTAAATTTATTTTTTTAAATTTATTTTTAAGAAAAGAATATTAAAAATGCTATAAACATTACTAATATTCCCCTTAATCACTCGTGGTAAGCTTAAATTGCTTGTGTTACGAGTGGTTCACGCCAGTAGTCGAATGGCTGATTCGAACCCACGACCTTTTTGAGTTCGCGGTCCGCGCCCTGCGATTAGGCTACTGTCGCTGTTCTAGACTTCTAGATGAGTGAATAAAAAAAATAACACTATTTAAACGATAATACTTGCTGAAATACTTTTAGTTTAGTGTTTAGTATATTTAATTGTAGGATACAATAGTTTAAAGAGTCTTAAAGTAATTAAAATAAATATATGTATATTACATAATCTATTTCATGAATTATAACGGTAAAAAGTCCTTTTTACTGTAATATAATTGTTGCGTGGTTGGATACTTAATCAGTAAACAAAGGATTCAAATTTATCATTTTTTACGTTACCGAAGAATAATGAAAGGTTAAATTATTTCATATTAAATTTTTCCCAGGTTATTAAAATTATAAAGTACTTATGTAAGTAGTAGTTAGATAGTTAAAGTTAACCACAAAATTGTTCTTAATGTGTACAAATCTATACATAAACTACCCAGGCATTTCCGTAGCGAAAAAAGAATAAAAGAGACGGTTCATTTCAGGCCCATTATATGTACAATATACCGTAAAAAAGCGAAAAGTTCAGGGATTTTATTAAAAATAAAATAAGAGAATAAAACGAATAAAGTAACTTGCTAAAAGTAAAAATGCAATCCCATTTTTGACGATTTTACAAGATGGCGCCCTTCCGTCATAAAAATAAATGTCATGTCCAACAAGTGACTTGAGTCATGAAATTATGTAAGTAGTGTGACATTTTTCTGTTTACTCCGAGCTCCCGAATTGCATTGATATTGGTTTGTAAATAACAACAAGAACGTTATTTGTTCCAAGACCAAAATAGCAAATCCCCAAGTTTCGAGACGTTTTAGCCATTGCTCATAATATTACTACGCTCATAATAATACGATTTACAGCTGGGGTACATTTTTTGTTCTGAATTGCCGATCTACTAGTATACTATATAAAATAGTCTTTGGGTGGAAGGGACATTATATTTAAATTAATATAGAATAAAAACTACAATTGATAATTATAATTCTGTTCATAAAAAATCTAAATATTTATGTTTAAAAACATATTAACTAATAAGTTTATAAATACATATGTATACTGAATTATTTCTCATATTAACGCGAACACTACACACTGGTTAAAACTACTTTAATATCGTGTTTAATTTATTTGATTTTTAATTCCCGACGATTAAATTGAATCAAGCTTATACACTCCTGGTTTGGCGGATGGTAAGAACTGACTAATCTTCTTCGGCGGCTTGTAGAATTTTCTAATAGAAGCTAGCTTCAAGATGTAGCCAATCTTGTCTGTAAACTACTGTACTGAAACCACTTCCGCCGAGATTCAGCACGACAAACAATTTCTGCACGACAACAAGCTTCGGGTCTCGCGCCTACGTCGTCACAGTGACCGACTGAAGTGGGTCACAGTCGAGCGTGTGCCTGCTGTATTACTTCACTCTATACTATATATCACTCTGTACTGTATATCAGACGTCGTACCATAAATGATAATTAAAAAGCTGTAGTTACTCCGGATTAAAAGTGATATTGACATCGACACTCTCACTTTTAATCACCGACGTTTCGGGTGCTGGAAAGCACCCGAAACGTCGGTGATGAAAGCACCCGAAACGTCGGTGATTAAAAGTAAAAAAGAATTTAATGTCATAAAATCCGTAAAAGTAGTTTTAATCAATATGTATGTATAGACTTTATTTCAATTTTCCAGTTTACTCTACATTTATTGTTTTACTACCGACATGCATCCTTCCATTAACGTCGAAATAGGCGCTAGCGTGTTGAGGAAATGTAAACCTTTTAACACGACTTTTTCAAATAAAAGGGTAACTCTGACTGTCTGTAATAAAACCATGACTAACGAGTATTTTGATGTTATAAATATTGTGATCGAATTAACGACCTTAAATATAATAATTATTCTTTTCAGATTAACTTTAATTAATTAAGAATTAACTTTTAACCTGTTTCTTTCTATTTTCATTTATTGGAATGAAAAAGAGCAACTTTAAACATTTCTTAATTTGGTGGCAATTATCTTGAGTAAAGCCTTAAGTTTTTAGATTATTAGCCTTATTATTATCCTTACACATATGCACCTAAACTTAAAACCATGTTGTTAGTTGTAAATTATTTAAGATGCATATGTGAGCTGAAATGCGCTTCCAGTAAATTGAGCACGGTTTGGTTTGGTTGTGCTGTCACTTGAAATTTACGTAATGCTTCATAAATATCACTCTTATTGTTGGACGGAACTCGCAACTTAAAATTTTTAAATTATGCAGTTAATAATTTGACAAATACTTTTTGCGATTTTGGAAAAGTTACCACCAACCTGGGATTTTCAAACGACTAGGTAGTCCTACCATTTACAACACTGACCATTTACAACACTGACCGCATGCGACAGGAATATATGCTCTATGTCTATGTGCTCACTTGTCAATCTTAAACTACAAAGAAAATATTATAATCTACTAGCTTACCAGACAGACGTTGTTCTGCCCTTTTCGACCACCATTTGTCATGTCCTATTAAAAATCCTTAAATTTCCAAAAAAAAAAAAAAATAATGTGTACTCATGGGCAAAAAACTATCCAATCCCTCAAGTTGGACCAAACTACATATGGTGTGAAAATTTGACTAAAATCGGCTTAGTAGTTTAGGAGTACATCATATTCTTTTCATCTATCTATCATAATTTATATGTATTAAGATTAAAGGAAAATACAGCCGCACTGCGGAACCCTACCTTAAGCATCTCTAATGACATAGCCAAACCATCTCTATGCAACAAAAATGTGCTGAGAAGAAATCATACTACTTGTTTCATATCCACATAAACATGTGCTTCGTTTCACCTAGGTACACGCAAAAAGGCAGAAAACAATTATTATTAATTTTTTAAATTATGATTAAACGAAAGCCTTTATATTGTCAATACTTCTTCTTTTTAATCGCACAAAATAAAACACTACAACCATTGAGCTATTATATACTTTGACAGGCCTGTTGGTCTAGTGGTTATTGACCCTGACTGCTATGCCGGAGGTCGTGGGTTCGATTCCCACCCAGGACAAATGTTTGTGTGATGAGCACGATCATTTTTTCTGTGTCTGGGTGTAATTTATCTATAATATTTATGTATTTAGAAATATACAAGTAGATATGTTTATCAGTTGTCTAGTACCCATAACACAAGCTCTGCTTAGCTTGGGACAAGATGGCGTTGTGTGATAGTTGTGGATTATTATTATTATTATTATATACTACGTACTAGAGGCGACACTGCATTCAGCCACTCTGTTCCACTCAACTGCGGTGCATACACCGACCTTTCATCAGTCACACGCTAGGCGCTTGTAGAGTTGTCACGTGTTGTGTTGATTTAAAAAAAATCTCTTAAAAAAATAAGTCGAGTGTAATAATAATAATAATAATAATAATAATAGACGCCCATATTATGGATGATGGAGAAAAAGATAGTGCGCAAAGGGCCGCTGCCTGGAGGTCGCCAGGGCGCGTCTGGAGCTGGCGCTGGACGTGACAGCATGCGGGCCGCCAGCCGAGCGCGGGGTGTTGCAAGACCACCCAGCAGCCCCCCGCATCCATCATCCCCACCAGAAGGCTTGGTGTTGGCTGGGTCTTCTCGGACTCAGCAAGCGGCACCCGCCGCTGGTGGAGCACGTCGCATGCGTTGGTCTAAATCGATGAATGAAAACGCACTGCGGGCGTATTTTAGGGCAAAAGGGGAAGAAACTGGATGTTTGGCGTATCGGGCTCGGATGCATCGCTTTTTTGCAGAGCTGGAGCCATCTCTATCCGTCACTGAGCAAAACCTGGCAGACCGAGTTAGGTACATCCTGCGCTCCAACATATTTGGTGACGCCTAACTCGAGCGACTACGACGTGAGGCTATTCCTTCATCGAATGGAAATGCTGCGGCTGGGAATGCGGCGCCACTAGATGCGCAACAAACTGCATATGTGGATGCTGCCGTCAACATTCCATTTGTGGCTAATTCAGACGGTGATGGAATAGTCTCCCACGAACTAGAGAAAATGAGGAGCATACTGGAAGAGTCGATGCTGGAAACGCGCAGCATGCCTCTCGATAATCGACCGCGACTTCCCCGCATACCCCTTAGCAAGCGAAATCGGGCTGTCGTGCGGGCTCTTAACCCAATGCTGGTAACCTATTTGGAAGCCAGCCGGGACCTTTGCGAGACGGATTCAATTCTTTTTGGCGCCGCACTGGCAGTATGCCGTATTATTGGCGCCAAACTTCCCGTGGCTGGACGTGCTACTCAAAAAAGTAGCGCCATCCCAGCCTGGAGAAAAAGAATTGAGGACCGTATCGCAAAGGCAAGGGCCCTTATCGGCAGACTGACAAGCTTCAGGTCGGGTAATACTAGACCGAGGATTATGCGCACCGTTAGGATGGCGTTTGCTGGGACAAATATCAGTTTGTTCCAGCCGGATATCACGCAAAAACTAACGGAGCGCATAGATGACCTGAAGCAAAAAATCGCTGCTTGGGGGAAGCGGATTCGACGATTTAGCGAGAGGTCAAGGCGGTTCAACCAGAATCGTCTCTTCCAGAGTGATCAGAAGAGGCTCTATAAATCATTGGAGCGACCAGAGGTATGTGGAGCGGGCCCAGGACCGGATCAGGCTGCCACTGTCGCATTTTGGCGTGGCCTGTGGTCAGAGCCCGTAAACCACAGCGAGGGCCCTTGGATGGAAGTTATGGTGAGCCAGAGTGCAAGTGTTACGCCTATGGACCCCGTCACCATAACGCCTGAAGACGTGGCTGAGGCGGTCCGTAGGGCCCCGAACTGGAAAAGTCCGGGGCTCGACGGGCTGCATCATTACTGGTTGAAGGGGTTCGTAGTGTGTCACGCTGTGCTCGCCCGACAGTTTCAAGAGGCTCTCGATCAGAAGTCGCTCCCGAGCCTCTTCACTACTGGGATCACTCATTTGGTTCCTAAAGATCAGGATACCACAGACCCGAGCAAATACCGCCCCATCACGTGTCTACCCACCATATATAAGACACTGACATCCATTTTGAGCGCGAGAATCACTCGTCACCTGGAGCTAAATCAGGTGATGTCACGCGCTCAAAATGGATGCCGGGGCGGTGGTCGTGGAACCAAGGAACCACTCCTCATTGACGCGGTCATTGGCAAAGTGGTGAAACGCAACCGTCGGAATTTCTCCGCCGCCTGGATAGACTACAGAAAAGCATTCGACTCGGTGCCCCATACATGGCTAAAGAGGGTCCTCGAGCTGTACAAGATTGACTGTACAGTTCGAGACTTCCTCGGGCAGTGTATGGGGCAGTGGAGTACGATCCTTTGCTATCTGGGCGAGCGGATGATGGCTGCGGAGAACCACATAAGGATAAGAAGGGGTATCTTCCAGGGCGATTGTCTGAGTCCAATCTGGTTTTGCCTCTCCCTGAACCCTCTCAGTACTTTACTGGAGGGCTCCGGGAGGGGATTTCAGCTTCGGAAAGGAGGTACAAAAGTGACCCACCTTTTCTATATGGATGACCTCAAATTATTCGCCTCCAGTCGCTCCCATCTTATGGAATTGCTAAACATCACGTGTGAATTTAGCAATTCTATTAGAATGGAGCTGGGGACGGATAAATGTGCGGTCCTCCATGTTGAAGGGGGAAGGGTTGCTAACTCTGAGGGCATAGACTTATCTATGCCCGTCAACTTAAGAACCCTTTCCGAGGCTGAAACATACCGATACCTGGGTATGTCACAGAACATCGATATCGATGAGGCTGGTATGAAACAGTCAGTTTGCGACGTGTTTTATGCACGCTTGACCAAAGTGCTTAACAGCCTTTTGTCCGGTGTGAATAGGACACACGCATATAACGGTTGGGTCATGCCTGTCCTCATGTATACCTTTGGCATACTCAGGTGGAGTCAGACTGAACTTAACGCCCTGGATAGAAAAGTCCGCACTACAATGACGTCCCATAGGATGCATCATCCGAGATCGTCGGTAATGAGGCTGTACTTGCCGCGAAAGCATGGTGGGCGTGGCTTCTTGAGCGCGCTCACCATGCATAATCGCGAAGTGTGCAGCCTCCGTGATTACTTCCTGATGAGATCGGATGATCCATTCTATAATGACGTCATTTCTTGTGATAAAGGACTTATCCCTCTATCCTTAGCCAACGAGCAATGGCAAAACCCGGCAGTGCAGAGCATTTCCGACCGGGAGACCGTATGGAAGGAGAAGGAGCTCCACGGGAGGTTCTACAAGGCTCTACATGAGCCTTTCGTAGACACAGCAGCCTCCCTCCACTGGCTACGCTTTGGTGATCTCTTCGGGGAAACCGAGGGTTTTGTCTGTGCAATACAGGATCAGGTTATTAAGACCAACAACTATCGGAGATACATCCTAAAGGATGGCACCGTCGACATCTGTCGAGCTTGTCGCCATCCCGGTGAGTCACTTAGGCATGTCATCTCCGGTTGTTCGGCGCTTTCTAACTCTGAGTACTTGCACAGGCACAACCTAGTAGCCAGAATTCTTCACCAGGAGCTCGCTCTGAAATACGGTCTCGTGGATCGGAAATTGCCGTATTACAAGTACTTGCCGGAAGCCGTGCTCGAAAATGATCGCGCCAGGCTCTATTGGGACCGGGCCATCATCACAGACAGGACTATTCTTGCGAGTAAGCCTGATATTGTGCTGATGGACCGGGCACAGTCAAGGATATTTGTGGTCGACATTACCATTCCGTATGACGAGAACCTCGTGAAAGCCGAAACAGACAAGCAAACAAAATATCTGGACCTGGCTCACGAGGTGACCGACATGTGGGGTGGTCTGCCGACCGAAATTATTCCTGTAGTCGTCTCTGCAAACGGGCTAATCCCAGCCAGCCTCTCGGGTCATCTGAGGCGACTGGGACTACGTGGCGGACCGCTCCAGGCTCAAATGCAGAAGGCGGTGCTCCTCGATACCGCCCGCATCGTCCGCCGGTTTCTTTCCCTTTCCCCCTAACCCTCGGCCGTTTGGTCTCCCCTGCCGAGGGCGTCCATCTGGTTGGGCTTTTATTTATTTATGTATTTTTATATTTATTTTATGTTATTGATATTTATGTATATTTATCTTTTCATTTTCATTTATAATTATATATTTATGGGACCCAACCAGATGAGAAAACTATATAGATACCCCAATAATAATAATCTTTATTTCTCTCTACAATTGCAGTTTATAACATCATTACATCTAAAATTTTTAAGTAACTTATAAATGCTAGTTGTAGAGACTGGTGACAATACTAGGATTACCTGTGCTACAGCCACCAGGCCTCCACCACCGGACAAATAATCATGGAAAGTATGTACTCATGAGAAGTGTATTTCAAAAGAGGTATAATATAATTTTAAAAAGAGAAAATAAAACAAAAACAAAATGTGTGTGTGTGTGTGTGTGTGTGTGTGTGTGTGTGTGTGTGTGTTCAGGATGATCAAATTGTTTTGATAAGAGCCTCACTATCATCATAGTCTTTAGTCAGTAACCATGTTCTAATAGTAAATTTGCAGTTTGATCTTGTTAAAGGGTATATACCAAGTATACGATTTACTCTATTATATAGTAGAGGTGCAATATAACAAAAAAACCTCTTTGCGAATGCTGTTCTAAATTTTTGGTGGACACAAACAATATCCTTTCTCCGTACACGTTGTGTCGAAGGGTCATAGGCTGTATTAGAATGTTGTTTTAGAACAGTGTACAATATAAAAAGTTGACGAACCGTTAGTACTTTCCATTCCTTGTATAAATCCCTGGTCGGGTAAAGGAAATGGTGAAACTTTGCCACTTTTAGGACGGCTCTTTGGGCCACCTCAAGAGACATTACATGGGATTTAGCTGCACCTCCCCATACGGAAATACAGTATGTGAATATGGATTGACAAAGGGCGAAATATACGGCGCGTATAATTTTATATTCAGCAATTTGGCGAAGTATTCTAAAGACGTATATGAGTTTACGTGCATGAGCCGTAAGTTGCTCAATATGAGGCCTAAAAGATAGATTCTGGTCAATAATTATTCCAAGGTATCTAATTTTGTCAACAGTTTCTAATCCGGCACAACTACATGCATTTACCAGATCGCAGGTATGAGCTATAAGCGAAAGGTTTTCACCTAAGGGGAGAGAGACATTACGGATTGCAAATGTTACATATTTAGTTTTGTCGATATTAATCGTTAGCAAGTTCCCTCTTAGCCGATTAAGAACTCTATTTAATCCAGATTGTGCACAAGCAAACGTATCTTTCCAATTATCACCGCTGAAAACCAAAGCTGTATCATCCGCAAACGACAAAATTCTCCCATTATATACCTTCATGGAACACAGATCATTTATGTAAACCAAAAATAAAGTAGGACCCAGTATACTGCCTTGAGGTATTCCGTACGTTATTGTTTCTTCATCACTGGTATGCTCTCCTATTTTAACGCATTGTGTTCTACCTGTGAGATAACTTTTAAACAGATCTAGCTGTAAATTCCTGACACCAAGCCCCTCAATTTATTTATCAAAAGTGGGACAGAGACAGTGTCAAACGCCTTAGCTAAGTCCAGGAATATCGCGAGACACTTTTTACCGTCATCCATTCCCCGAACTATACGATCTATGAGCTCGTGAACCGCATCATCTGTAGACCTACCAGCACGAAAACCATATTGTTGCTCTGAAAGAAGCTTGTTTGTTTCAAGGTAGTTCACAAGTCTTTTGTTAATAATGCGTTCCAGAATTTTTGATAGAGATGTTAAAATTGATATGGGTCGGTAGTTTGAGACAATGCCTCTATCACCACTTTTGAAAATGGGACGGATAATACTTCTCTTAAAAGCGCAAGGAAAGATGCCAGTAGAAAGGCAGATGTTGCAAAGATATGTTATCGGGGGAACAAGTATGTCTCTGTAGGTCTTTAGCAAGTCACCCGATATACCGTCCCATCCTGAACCACAATTATTTTTTAATGACATAATGAGATTATGTACTTCCTCGTAATCAGTATCTAGCATAACAAATGATTTATTTGTAGTTTGATTTATATCAGGTTTATTGTAGTTACTTATCAAAATTTTGTTAGCTAATTTCACACCGACGTTAGTATAATATTTATTAACTTCATTAACAGATTCTACCTTAGTGGAAAGGTGTCCCAGCAAATCGTTTGCCTCTAAACTATGCTTATTGAGATGTGTTGCACTTTTTACTACTTCCCATATCTTTTTACTGTTATTGCCGGCTTTTTGAAGTTCACTGCTTTGATACTGTATTTTAAGTTTTTTAAGAATATCATTACAGAAGTTGCGATATCTACGATATGTTATTTTTAGGGTTTCATTATCGGGTGTTAGTTTAAGTTTTTTATGTAGTTTATCACGATTTCTCATGCATCTTAAGATTCCAGGAGTTATCCATGGCTTTATTGTGGCTTTAAGATGGGACAATCTTATATTTTTAGTATTGTTTTCCAGTGCTTTTGATAAAGTTTCTACCAAGAAATTTGCTACTTCTTCAGGATTATTATTGTCATATATTTGACCAAAATTTGCGTCTAATAAAAACTGCTTAAGACCAACGTGATCAATTTTTCGAATAAATCTGTTAAAATAGCATTTAGGTTGTTTGATTTTAAGACTAAGGCTTACAGCTTCATGATCAGTTAAATAAGTTTGTATAACAAATGATTTAGAGGGCTGACGTGTTTTGAGTAATAAATGATCAATACATGTGAACATTCTAGTTGACGACGTAAAAGCTGGAAGAAGTCCATGGGATGCTGTTAAATTTAAATATTGTTCGGCTTGTTGGTTCATATTATCAGGGGAGATATCTATATTAATATCGCCCATTAGAACGATATTTTTGAAGCATTTTAGTTCAGTGAGAAGTTGGTTCAAAGATGAAAAAAATTTTGTTGCATCGTTTTTAAAGCAGTATGGACGATAAATCCCTATCACTACTGTATGTAATCCAAATTTAATTATCAAGCAGTTAGCTTCTTGGAAAGTAGGCTCTTCAATGGTGCATTTCAAGTTATCTTTAATATAGATCAGCACTCCGTCGTTCTGATTGTAAGTTTGTTTCGTGGCATGAGAAGAATACGATTCTAATAAAGGTATTGGACCAGAGCAGGACAGCCAACATTCAGTCAAGATAATTAAATCAAAATCTATATGCATCCTTTTTATAAGCACAGTTAGACCATCAAAGTTTCGTTTTATGCTTCGAATATTTTGACACAGAATATTTGTGTAGTTTTTTTGGTTGACTTATTATAGGGCATACATCCTCAGGATTGCAAATATAAAATTCTGAATTTGTAAATTCATCTAGATTATTTGATATTTCATTTATGTTAGCGCCTTTTATGTATATTTATTAATAGGTGACGAAATGATTGCAACCACGTCATACTATTAGTTTTAAGATGGCCTAATATTTTATACCGCATTTTATTATTAAGGTTATGATAAACTATTTTAAATCCTAACGTATAAATAATCAAATAGTAACAAGTTATTTTATACAATATTATTTTTTTACAGTTCAAGACAATGTAAAAACTGTGAGACTTATTATAATTTGTGTTGCATAGTCTTTGTTTAGTAAGTGAGTGAGTAAATTGTGATTGTTGATTAAGTTTGATCTTAAGTAAACAAGTTGTGGTATGCATTAAATGATTGTGTGTTATGTGTGGGAGTGTATATGAAATAGTGTAGGTTATGTTTATTAAAAAAGAGGATAGCTTAGTGTAAATTTTCTTAAACTTAACTAATTTAACATAAGAGTATTCTAGGATAACTAATACTATAAAACATCTTACGTCTAGTCACTTAGTATTTTTAAGTTCGGAGAGCTGGGATTCATTTCTTATGAGAATGTGTGGATCTCCTTCTTTACGGCGCAAGTACACATTGTCGTTTGACGTCCAACAGTATGAGTAACCCATAGTTTTGGCTATATCTCTTGCAAGGAAGTAAAGTCTTTTAGATTTTGTTGTCAGATGTTCACTTACGTAAATTGATGATTTAACATTCATAATTCCCATATGATTACAGTTAAGTGAGTCTTTAGGATTGTCTTTAATATAGCGTTTTACTGCATCAATTACCTGACTTTTATGTAGACTACTCCCTAACTCAGCCACGATTGTAGAGGATGTTGCATCAGCCTTGCTTGGCAGACGATAAACATCACGAAGATTATTTTGTTCCATAGATACATTTAATTTCGTGATTAGGGTGTGTGCATATTTGAATAAAGTCTCCCTATTTTCACCTCTTATTTTCGGAACATTACGTATCTCAATACTCGTCTTGCGAATGTCCAAGGCATCGAATTTGGTATTTATTGTATTTATTTGTGACTCAAGTGCTTTGCGATCCTTTTCTATGTTGGAGACATCTTTTTGCAGGTTATCTATTCTGTCTGAGACGAAATTTATGGACTTTTCTATTTCCGAATTGGTTTGTTGTATGTTTACATTTTGATTTGTGACAAGTGCTAGTTTTTTTTCTATATTGTCCAATCTTGCATTTTGATTATTAACAAAGGTTTCCAGCATTGTCTTGAGCTCGTTAATAGCATCCGTAGAGACTATTTCGGTTTCGTTATCAGCGTCGCTAGTTCGGCGCCGTTTATTTTCTCGTTGTGTGATATTGGAAGACGCTAATTCAGGGTTAGAGGCAGTTCGCAAAGTATCACAAGGTGGTGATCTAAGCATTTTAGGCATAGGTGAAAGCGGTCTTGGCGATAGTAAGTAAAACCGCCAGAAGAGTATACGAAGAACACCACTACTCACTTAATAGGAGTGAAAACTTAGAAGAATCTTAAGAAATGACACACTCAGACACTAGGAGCACAGATACTTTAGTTGGTATATTTGAAGTAAAAATCTCAGGATATGTTTTATGTATAAATGAATGAACAATCGGCAACGTTTATCAATAATATTCTAAAAGGGGTACAAGGAATACAGATATTGTAAGAGATATTTTAGTTTTCTGTACCTGTTGTTTGTTCTTAATGTCATTCCATATGCAACAGAATTGTACCAGGATAACAGAAGCACAATAGAGTAGTGAGAAATCGTTTTGCCAAAATGTCCGGTCTAATGTTAACAGAAATATATTATATAGTACCAGGATAGTATGAAAACTAAAGATTTAATTCTTCGATGTGCACAAGCACGCTTCTGTAGTGACGAAAGTATTGTTAGATGACACGATATAATACTAGGCGAGCAGAAAGTAGAGGAGGTAAAATCGATTCGTACAGCCACCGCTCAAAGCAAGTCTCTTGACGTTACTGTTGTCCTCAAAGCGGGTATGATAAATAGAGGTTATTCCCTTTACTATTAATGTATCATTTGAGTAGGTTTATTGTACGTACTTATTTGGCAAAATTGATGCAATCCGTCGTATGCGTTGTCTCGTAGTTAACAATCCTTTTACTCCTGTGTTTTTATGCACTCCTATTATTGCGTGAGGTATTTAATATAAGAACTTTATTTTAGTTAATTTTGTTTAACACGGAACTGTGGAGAATACGTGCGCACTACTCAGCGGTCCGGGGGGAAAGGGGGTCCGGGGGGAAGGGGGAAGGTGTACTTAGATATTGCACAAATAATTCAAGAAATGTCAGTACAAACCAAGGAATTACTTTTCATCGGTTAATAAGATACTTAATCAATAAAAAATTATTATAGTTTAATAATAAAAAAATATTCCTAAGACGCTATCTCGTGTCATGGAATACAGATTATAAAATTTATTTGTTCAGATGCGACATTTCTCTGGGTACTTAAGTATAGGCCGAATATATTATTATACATATTTTTATTGTAGAAACATATATAAGTTATCGTAACTAGGCTGATTTTTATATTTAAATATGCTCATTATTCTTTTATTTTATTTTTAGGTTTCCACATCAAAGTCAAAGTGGAATAAATTCGTCCATTTTTAACTCTTGCGTGCCCAGCATTTATGAACGACTCTTATTCTAATTAAAATAAATATAATTGTAATTTAAATGTTTATTTAATACATTTTGTTAAACATACATTTAGTGTGTCTTTTTTATATTTGACAAAGATCCCTTTTAAAATATTGAGATAAAAATATAATTAAAATGTGATTGTGATATAGTATTATGTAATATTATATTAAATAAGCAAATATAATATACAAAATAAATAAATCATTCTGCCTATGTTTATTCTATGGTAAAAAAACGAACCGCGCAAACACAGAGTAGAGCGCAAACACAGAGTAGAGCACATTTTTTGTTTGAAATAGCTGTTCTAGTACGTAAGTACATATTACTTCCATGACTACAACCAAAGCGGCGGCGCATTGCTTATTCTCAGTTTAAAAAGCGCAAACACTAACGCGGTTTTTTAATAAGAAGCAAGGTGCGTGTTATCAACAGTAGTGTGTGCTCTGTTACTAGCTCTAATAGCTTTTACCTAGTGATACTTTCCAAATATTGGAGTTTGAGGTATAAAAATGTTTAAAATAATTTAATAATAATATTAGAGTTAAACACTACAACAACACGATTTGATCATAAAGTCTGATGATCCTAGTGGGAATACGAGGTTAAGGTTTTGAAATCTATTGTTATTCTATTTCATCGCAAAAAATAAGACACAACAACCAAAGCGACGACGCACTGATCATTCTCGGTTTGGAGAGCGCAAACACTAACGCGATTATATAAAAAGAAGCAAGCTTGCGTGCTACCAACAGTAGCGTGTGCTCTGTTACTAACTCTAATAGCTGTTATCTAGTTATACTTTCCCAATGTTGAAACTTAATGTATTCTATTTCTATTTATTATCTATTTTTTATTTAAAATAATTAAATGATAATATTAGAGTAAACACTACAACAACACGATTTGATCATAAACTCTGATGATCCTAATGGGAACACAAAGTCAAGATCTTGAAATCTATTGTCATCGGTTGTTATACATTTGTAAAATTGAAGAAAATTCTTACGTCCTAAGGTAGGTTAGGTAAAAACTGAATTATATGAAAAAATACAATATTTTTTAGTAAATGCAAGTCAGTTAACGAATGCGTGTTTAGTAATAAATAACATACATTTTATGACAGACGATAACCCTTTTTGAACTAAATAAAATGTAGCATTGCCGTGTCAGCTCAGAGTCTAAGAGTTTTCCGTATTTCACATTACGCGAGTAAGTTCGATACCCGCCGGCAAATGAAATTGTTTATTGTAATAATGATGAAAATTTAAATTGCGATTTCAAGTGCTGATTTACTACGTGCTCGGTTGTGAAGGAAAACCTCGCGAGGGAACCTGTATGTCTTAGAAATAAAAATTAGACGCGCGAAGTCCGCTAACATTGGCATACACGCCTTGAACCAGCGAATCGAACTAATTACTCTATAACCCTCTTAGAAATGAGAAGAGGTCTACGCCCAGCAGTGGAAAATACGCTCTAAGTTCTCGCATACCTTTCTACATTTCGCGGATGATATCAGAGGCGACAGAGGGAAACAAATAGGTAGATGGACAGCAGCGTCTTCCTAACTAAAAATAAAAATTGCGGTTGCCAATCCGCCTGTCAAGCGTGGCAAAGCTATGGGAAATATGCCCCCTATGAGGCAACTTAAGGCGTACATTACACGCTCATGCAGACTGTCAGTTTTACAACAATTACGGTTTTAATTGACGAATAACCTACTGTATAATCAATGATAGACGCCTGCCTGAGCGCGTAATGTACGCCTATCAATGACCATCCGTTATTATCAATAATTTTTTTAAATCTATATTTTCGAAAAAAAAGAGGTTTTGTCACACAGTGACTATGTCACCCCCGTGATATACATACATAAATAATAACATAAAATAAAGTAATGAACACACAATAACATAGAAAGTAACAGAGCTACATAAAATGAAAGTAAATTTAACAACAAAAATAGATATTATGCAAAATCCTGTGATACGATTACCCTTATAAGTAAGAAAAGATTACATCTCGCTAAATTCACATTACATGTAAATAAAGTTTGGTAAGCATTTTGGTCTCATGACAAAGTGGAGAAGATAGCATTACAAATGCCTGTATTGTGATTGCAAAAATGTCATATCTTGCCTTTGTTACTCGTTCCGTGCATACTCCGTCAAAACATGGTGCACATCTTCTACATTATAACACTCCAAGAAATTAGGGGAGTCAGAAATTCCTATCAGAAATCGGAATTTATTTGACAGGATGTGCCCCGAGCGAAATCTTAAGAGCGCAACAATATTCTTCTTGTTGATTTCATTTGTTTCAAACCATAGATAACGAGAAAGTTGATACTGTATGGTTTTGTACCACATTCTCTTACTAAGTGAGCGTTCATCAAAATACTCTTGCCATAACTGCCCACAATTGACGTAACAGTTCGCTGTGTACTGGTAAACTACCATATGTAATACCGTCACTAATAGCTCAACTTGCAGCTCGATCAGCCTCCTCATTACCCATAATACTTGCATGAGAAGGTATCCATTGGAAGATTATCATCTTATTTAATGCCCTAAGCTTACAAATGGAATCTAGGATACTATAGTAAATCGGAAGTCCTCGAATACTCGAGGGTAGCCGAGCCAAATGTAACAGGGTACTCTTAGAATCGGATAGTATGACAAATTGATTGTAATTCAACGTTGTAACGTGCCATAAAGCCACGTAATCGCGATCAGTTCACAGTGCATTATAGAAACGTCAGCCTTTATTTTAAATCTTACACAGATGTCCATCTGCTGGTAAACAAAGGCCGCACCGCATCCCGTATTATCCTTTGATCCGTCTGTGTAAATCTTATAGTGTGTGTTGTACTTACTATTTAGGAAGTTGTAACATATATAACGTAAATTATCTATACCAACATGCCTCTTTGGGCGTTCCATTCCGTCAACTATAGTCTTAATATTATGAGATATTTTATATCTACTAATCCAATCGCTGAGAGAGTAAATCAATAGTTTGGAGTCAGAATGGATAGAAAGATTACAATATTTGTTATAAGTTTGAACCAGTAACGGAACTTTCTTTCTCCTCCAGTATAAGCCCTGACACTGACCGTTTAGTTCTTCTAGAACGCATATTGTTTTATGACCTTTTATGGTTTTGTTGATTGACATAAACTTAAATCAAAATTTTGCCGCAAGATATTTTCTACGAATGAACAGTTTTAGCAGCGTTTGGAAGGTTATTGATAATAGAGTATGAAATGTCTGCGTCAGGTGCTGTATCGGACTGTTTAATTGTGTTCGCAAGTTCATGTACCGAAACAGGTAAAGATAGATTTACGTTCTCGCTAGTAAAGACAGGAGTCAGTGGATCTGCATAATTAGGTGCTAAACTATACAGTAAAGCTGACTCGCGGGTAATATTAATTCTCGCTGTCCTGCACCCCTTCAGCCACTTCATTTTGGCCCACATTTCACTTGAAGTTGACACACTGCCAATGCTGTTACAAAAAACTTGTCATGATCTATTTTTACTACTACGAATAGTTTTTTGTGCCAACCTGACCTTGTTTTGTAATGCTTTTAAATTTACTGGTGTAAGGTTTCTCGGCTAATAGGCTGTTACGGTAATGGTTTATATTACAATAATATATTATAGCTTAACAAGATATAAACAAAGACGTGAAATTTAAAAAAAATGACATATTACAATTTTTATCACGTTTTTTATATACTTACATTATCATTCGATTTGGAGCTATGTTCAGTTAGATTTAAAATCAATTACTAAATTCGACCCTAACAGATATCCCTTTAACAATAAACGTCATTGCGGCTATCTAATACTGCCTATCATATTTTACGTAATTCATGTTTTCTGGTTTTTATGAGAATAATTACGTGGTTTATATAAAAAAACATAATAAAAACGTTTTACACATTGAAATTTATACTTTAATATAACATTAGTGCTAGTAGCAAAAAAATAAACTCGCTTAAATATGAGGGTATTCCTCGTAAAACAACAAAAATACATTAATTTTGCAGCAAAAGGGAATAAAAGTACACAAAATTTGTGCAAATATTAAAATAATTTATATTTCTCTTTATTCTGATGTTTTCAGCAATAATAAACAAGAAAAAACTAAATATGAGATAAAATGAACAAGTACTAAATTGGCGCTATTTAATTGACGATTTTCGACTAGCAAATTTTAAAATTCGTCAACAAATTATAAATTAAAAATTATTTGTTATCTAGATTTTTCTATCAAAAGCTTTTTCATAAATATGAACAGGTTACGAAATCGGCAACACAGTGAATTAAAAGACAGCCGCAGCGGCTGTTTGAACTGTCCGGTGCGCGCCTTTCCGTCGTTTTTGTTTGTTGATGGGTTATACGCGAAAGCGAGTTAATAAAAACTTCGTAATGAAATGAACTAACTAACCCCATTGTCAATCATTGATTTCATATTTAATTCATAGACCAAGTTTAAATACGTTTTCATATAGAGATTTATGTAAAATTGGGTACAAAATTTTTCACAGTAGCCATAGCGTGTCAGTTCTGTTGTCCTAGTAAACGAACAACATCGATCCGACACAAAGAAAACTGTGACTGTTTGAACATGTCGGACTAACAGGTTCCAATCTATTCAATATGAAGGCAGCTGTTTTAAAAGAGAGGGGTGGCAATTTCGGGTACTGAGTCTACTTCAATACCTCTCTCATAACATAGCCCGTTTTATAGGAGACTAAATCAAGTGCTATATAAGCAGGAATATGTACCTTTCAAGCTAAAGTTGATTTTGAATCATACCTAGAATTGTCAATTTTTTACTAGTTATACACATTTATAAAAGCGCTTAATGGTAAGTGGCTATGCAACCGACGATGATAAAACTTATTGACTTAGCTCAACAAATGTTGTAATCGGATGGAAAAATAAATACTAACAAAATTCTTTTAATACTACTAATATTCTCGTTAACCACTCCAAATAAGAAATCGAATGGAAGATCCGAACCCACGACTTTTGTGTTTCGCAGTCCGTATCATTAACCACTAGACTACGGTCGCCTTTGCTGTACGCATTATTAACTTTGAAGCAAACAGTAAGCTTCGAATACGACGTAATTCTACAACAAAGATGAGGAGATCATCCGAACGTCTAGAGGTCTAATGATGGAACGGATAGTTAGGTATTAAGTCGTCCAACTACTGCGCACAGCCTCTAAACGAATACTGTGAAGACAGAAAGGTTGGCTTCTTAGCGCCTGTACTCGAATTGTCGAGCTGCGCATTGTCATATGGGCGTAAACATAAAAGGAAGTCAATTATTTATATTTAATCACGTATATCTTATAACTTAACATAACACGTAATATAATAAAAATATTATGTGATGGAGCAACACTAAAATGTATTATGGCTGTAACACGAATGAGAAAACTTTTTTAGAATCGTTGTTATTTGAAACCACATGAATCAAAAAAGCGATAATAATAAGATACAAACATTCAACTAGCATTGCTAGTATTTTAAAATCAATAAAAAATTTCTTGTTATTATCTCCGTATCTTTTTGTGCGGTGCTTTAACGATGGTTAATATGAATTACAACTGTTAAAATAAACACTTAAACATTAACATATTTAATAAATAAATAAAATTAACCACATGTGAATAAAATGATCACATCTAATCTATTCATAACAATCCACGATTTCATAACTTCAGGATATCTGGCGTCTATTTTACGTACCACGTCGAAAATCAATCAAGTTTTGTTCGATAAATTACTTTAACTTTAGATCAAAGTAAACTGAGTCAGTGACTCATAATCTATCACTTATTTGCTGTAAAATTAAACTTTTATAATCTGGGGGCACGGCAGTGCCCCGCCAAGTCGAGCAAAAAAGCGGCACGGCCGTACTATACTTTTCTAGAAGCAATTCAGGCCACTTTCGACCCCCTATAACTTCGTAGTGGATAAAACTAAAAGCTTGAATTTTCAGTAACCAAGTATGCATTGTATAAACATGGTATATTTCAAATTTCATTCCATTTTAACCAGTAGTTTAAGAGTTATAACTAGTCAAAATTTCTTAATTTTGTCACTCACTGACTGACCGATCATCAAAACTCTAAGGCACTTCTAGCAGACATAGAAGCTTCAAATTTAGGATACAATTAGGGTTTAGTATATAAATTAAGGAAAAACTAAAATATTTTGTAATTTTGGGCCAGTTTTCTAGATACACCAACTGCATAAATAACTTTGTAATATCATATAAATGTATAGAATTAGAAAGTTAGATTTGCAGTGAATGAATCTAGTGTACTTGTATATGTTAGGTACGTTGTTGGTGTTCAATAAGTAGAAGGTACTAAGCGATCTAATTTAATATAATATGTATGACTTGTGAGATATATTGTGTTTTCATGCGATGGCCAAGTCAATCTATATATTTAAAACATAAAAGATTTTTAACATTGATATGATCACCATAAAATGTTGTTAGGTTAGCTAATTACGTAATAACTTAAAACAGAAGGACCCTTAAGTAGGGACTGAATAAATTAACCGACTTGGTATTACATGGATCTCACATCTTTTTATGGTAGAAGAACTGAGTTGCGAGACTTGGATTTTTTTACAAGTTATGTTTTTGATGGCATAAAATTTTTATGGCCGATGTTAATTTTAATGCACTTTGTTGTTAAGCTATTGCCTGAAATATCTTACTCCTTATACTCTTCATTCGTTTCATTCTCTCGAAGTTAAGTTTTCTGAAGGTTTCACTTCTACCGCGTGTGAAATGCACACACGTTTTTTTTGCAATATTCGGTATAATATGCCACCTCTCGTATATTATAGAATAGAACATTTTTTAATTAATTAGATTACATGTTATTCTTTTTGAAAGTCATATTTTACTTTACCACTGGTTCGGAAAAAAACCTCTATCATGGGAAGAACCAGCAAAACCCAGCGGAAATTTATTTTAAATAAATTTTGCAATATAAAGGTTACAAAATATTTAAAAATTTATTTTAGAAGCAGGTAGGAAGCGACCACCTCATCCCCAGGCGTTATTATCAACCAAGTGTTCATTTACATTTTATTAACGTTTTTTATACAGTTTGTGGTTAATTAAATATTTAAACTTGGTAATAAGAGACCTGGTATATACGATATAGTTGTAAGAGATAAACACAACGCCACTTATTTGATGTCATAAGATCATTATTGTCACTTCCCTAAATACCGTTTCACTTATTCAGACTTTTACTACGCCAAAGGGAGAAACAACGATGAAAACTTACTCATTTGGACACTCAATAAAAACACCCTTGACAAAATTGTTTCCAGTTTAAGTTACAATATGCCGCCATATAGTGTAAGAGCGTAAGAGCAAACACTGCCACATGTCATCTCGCGGATGTCGTTAGAGACGGTAGAGGAATCTTAAATAGGAGGTGGGCAGCAGCATCTTTCAGATAACAATCCAAAATAATGGAAAACTGCGGTTGCCAGATCACCTGCGAAGCATGGCAACTATGGAAAATATTAAGTTAAGCAATATATTTTAATATATAAATATAAAAATAAAAAGCCACAATATAATTTTCTACCATTTTCCTTAAATTCGAATCACCATCATAGTAAATAAAATAATAAGTAATAACAACAATTTAGTCTGACGCTCTAATTTGATAAAGCTTATCCTTCCTTAAACACACACAACAACAAATAACTTAGAATAATGATTCTCCGGCAGTAATCTTGTTTACTTTGTACGTAGCGTAGCGTGTGTTGAAAACAGATTTATTACGTTGCTTTCATTTAAAATAATTGGTTTAAAAATATATTTACGTTTAATTATAATGTTGCGTATAGTGGCCTCAATTCTTATTTTGACTTTTGTTCTGGGAATAGAAGCAAAGTTGAAGAAAACATCACCACCACATTGTACTCAAGTCGCTAAAGGTAAAAGTCAATAAAAAAATCTCTAGTAGCGTTTGAAAATTTTCCAAATTAATTGGGAATAGTTCAAGAAAGATTATAAAACTGTTTTTAAATAATTATCTTTATTTATATAAAATTTGTTATGTACGTGTAACTTCTAAAATACTTGCTTAAGATGCGTAAATATTACGTAAAAAAGAAAATAATGTAATGCTCGTATAAATTGTATTTTTTAATACATTGTCAATGAAAAAATAGAACAAAATAAACGAAAGAAAATAATGTATTTAAAATATCTGTGTTGCTATTAGAGTTAATCGATTGAGATATTCTTCATACAATAACAACATTGTATTTGTTTCGTTAAGACAATTGTTCATAGAAAATTCTATATTCGTGGACAAAAAGTACTTATTTCTGCAATATTATATTATATTGGTTTATTATCAAAAAATAAAATCTTTATGCTGTTCTTTTTTGGAAACGATAGACAGCGTTGTGATCAAATTATTAGAAAAAAATACACATTGACATTGTAAGAAGTTCAGAGTGAACTCGTAGTGAAAAATCGCGACACCTACCAGAAAGGGTAGTACAACGTCTGCTGGCCAGCTATTTCTTGATAAAATTCCAGAAAAAAAGGAAAGTCTCCACAATGTTTTGAGATTTAGTTTAAAGAAAACATTTTCTTTAAAGCTTAAATCAGCTTTTACCAACTTCGTCAATCCGCGAATGTCTACCGAAAAACATCTGCTGTGTATAAAGGGCTATCTATCTTTGTGAAGAGGATTAGCTTTTATCTTAAAACTTGACTCTAATATAACGACAGGTCCTACGTGAACTAGTACAACCTACAAATAGTAGAAAATCGTTTTGTTTTTTTCATCAAACGCCTTAACCTATATTTTGCATCATGTAAACTTTGTTGTAAAATATCAAATGGTTTTGAAGATACAAACCTGTATACTGATGCGAGTGAATCTTTTTAAGCCAAGCGAGTGTCTACACTGATGCAAGTTAGTTCCAGCAGTATAGACAATCGCGTGTCACGTGCTGAGCCAATGCAAGTGACCCTTACACCAATATGCGTGACCCGTCGATGCAGCGATGTGGGCCTCCCTAAACACTTATAATTACGATTCAACTAAACTTACGTGTTAAGTTTGTTAAATTTACGTGTGTTCATAGTATTTTTTGTTTATTTTAACTAACAGTGTTAACAATTAAAAGTAATAAAGCGTTCGAGATGTCAATAAATTATAGATTTTTTAGAAAAAAGCAAAGCAAAACAAATATTCCAGTAAATTAATATTTAAAATTTTGAATAATGCAATAAAAAATTGAATTTAATTCCATTATTTTAACATTTGAATTTTCTACCGTTTGCTCATATTTTCACTTGCACCAGTAGAAACAATTCATGTTTTTTACTTCAGTACGTTGTAGAGAGATGTAAATAATTTTTAATGAATATATGTAATATAATATGGTTTATTTAAAACCTATATGAAATATAGGTTTTAAATAAACCATATTAACACGTTAATCTTTATTAATTTTCTAAACAATTATATGACCTACACGCAAAACATATAAAAAATTGAACCATTATTTGAAATTGCACCGTACCCGTTTTTTTAAAGAAAAATCAAACTTTAACAAAGAAAAGCCAAGTAAAGAGATAATACTAAGGAACTGTTATATTTTTTTTTAATTTATAATATCCTTTTATCTAGCTTTGTACCTATTTTATGTATAATAATAAGAATCTAAACGACAAAATATTATTTATGATTTTATTGTGTCTAACGCAACATTTCTATTATAAAATTATTAGCTTAACACCAAGGTTTTGGTCATTAGTTTCTTTATCACCAACCTAACAACAAACTGAAAATGAGTTTGATAACCTTTAACATTTAAATTCAAACTGTATGATTACTCATTTGAGTTGTCTGGTTTGTGTACAAAGAAAAAGTAAAAATAAACGAAGATAAGATAAGAGAAATTTAAGAAAGTAAAATATGTGGCTAGTTAAATAATAATAATAAGATTAATTTAAGCAGAAGTTTAGAACATTTTGGTCGAATGGAAAAATAAGAAAAAAAACCAATGAAGTGTATTGGTAGCTAACCATATTTCCAGGAAAAAAAGTTTAAGTCTATATGTCAAATTTGACATCGACTAGTGCTTGACTCACTCCACAGTTTTAGTCATTCCTTCTGAATGGTATAATCCACCCATTTTGTGATGGGTGTCAGATGTCAACAATACATAGAAATATCGACTATATTTAACGTAGTTGGATAATACAAAATTTTATTTTACATTTGATAAAATTTTGTGATAAATAACAATAAATATAATAAAATAATGTAAGTACAAGTGAAAAAAAATAGTGCTGCTTCCGCCGCTATAGTTTTTACACCATTTAACTGAACATTTAGTAATTTTTGGGCGATGTTTTGTTGACAAGTAAGTGCTTAAGACTGACGCAAAAACAAAGGACCAAGGCTAGAATTTCCTGGTTACTGACAAGACCGGTATAGGTAAGTCCGCTTATATATCGGGTCCAGTGGTTAATTCGTTCAAGATTTACGCATACATGCTCATCGGTTAAGGGTACTTCTAATGTGGCCCATTTTCAAAATATCGCCAATATGATGAATAAACTTTCTTCTAGGGCGTCCCTTCCCAACTCTGCTGTTCACATCTGCCATATAAAGTCTGTTGGTACTTAGTATTATTTTATTTTATAAAACAATGTTGACAAGCCACCTGATGGTAAGTGGTTGATGTGAACCATAGACACTACATTTATCCTCGTTTGTGAATGAAAATGTTGTATGCCGTGACTACGAAGATGGAATGCCTCTTTTCCAGTAAAAAGGGTCTCCGATTCCCTACACTCACCATACGAAACACATCATCATTAAGCTGCTATCTTACGCTGGTATGCTGTGAAAGCGTGGTCTTTCCCCGGTCGATCCGACCGATTCGTGCTACAACTATACTATTAATATAGCTGAAACATGGTTCTACCACGTTTAAAATATACTAGTGTTAGTGTTGAAAGTTCGTAAAAGATATAGATTTTTTAAATTATAGGCGGTAAATATCAATCTGGTATTGTGCAAATGCAAGTAAAATATAGTTTTGCCTTTCTTTCTTCCTTCATTTGCAAAAGAAATATGTACATAATAAATTGGTACAAGCAGCTACGTTACAATTTACGTCTTTTAATGTTTTAAAGAAAACAAGCTACATAAATTTAAATGCAACTATTTTTAAAATTATAAAAATTATTGAATATTAATTACGTCATCTTTTTCTTCAAATATTCAGGTATAAATTTTCAAACATTTTCATTCATTTATGTAAATGTTACAAGTTCTTTGAATCTTTAAACCACTCTTCAGTAAAATTATGTTTTTGCACTTGTATTAGTATACGTAGGACCTGTCGATAATACTACTTTAACCGGAACCGGGAACGTACCGTAAGTTTAACTCTTTGTTAGAATTTATATCTAAAACCAATATTCACACTCTGCTGGAATTTTTTACAGCTTGCCCAATATTTAAAAAAAGTACCTGGTACTTGAAAATTTGATGAAATTCACGATTATAACAATATTGCTCGGTATCACAATAGCCAAGTTTGCTAACTCGCACGGAAACCGAAGTTTTTATTTTTCTGGTTGTTGATAGGGAGACTCTGATGTATACCCATTTGTTCATGGTTCACCCAGTCTGTCACCTCTTACGACATTCACGGGACGATATGGGCTAGTGTATATTAATAAATAAATACAATCGTATGCTGGAGCGCATTCAGAATAAATTCGCGCGATTTATATATCATAAGCTTTATGAGGTTTATCGATCCTACCCCTTGATGTATCCAACCCTGTTTGTTATAGGTATGGTTGGATACAACAAGTTGGAAACTAGAAGAGATCTAGCGCTGGTAACCTACATTTTAAGGGTGTTCCGTGGTTACATCAGCAACCCGGGTGTGCTGCAGTGGATAGGCTTATGCGTGCCTGATAGGTATGTTCAGCGGCGACGGCGGCCGAGCTTGCTCGCGATGCCACGCGGCAGGATTAAACTGGTTCGCAATACCCCCCCTCACGCGAACGATACACATACTAAACTTGGTAGCTGAGAAGTTGGACTTATTTTCATGTTCACGGAGTGAGTTCGCAAAAGTGACATTATATACAATATGTTATTCTTAAATTGTATTATAGGTACAATTGATTGTAATGTATTTTCATTGAAATTAATTATTATATATTGTTATTTAAATTAATTATTGTGTTGTAATTAGTAATCTTTTACCATTTGAATTGTTACTTTTTGAATTGAGATGCTACATTTATCGATTTGGGTTTTCCCTGTAATGGTAGATGTTAGTAGGAAATATAAATAAATAAATAAATATTTTTAGTCCACCACTACACGGTTAACATATAAACATATAACAAAAGATTTTTTCTACTTACAGATACCGACTATGTATCCCGCTTTAAGATGGATTATCCTATTATGTACCTTGTACAGGGACAACGGGAAGCATTTCAACAAGTACTTTCTTTTAGTATTTCTATAGTATAAGATTTAATATACTATTTCATTTAATTATATTAATATTATCGAAATGAATATATACACAAATGTACGGGTTAAAAAATGAAGAAGCTCAAAATCGCGACCGACCTATGGAATGGACAATGCTCAAGTTTTCTCTACGTGGTAAACTTAAAAATGAGGATACCCGATGTAGAAGTAAGTTGAAGTGGAAATGGACCAGCTATATAGCTCGTAGAACCGACTAACGATGGAAAAGAAAGGTTTTCGAGTGGCTAACTCGTGTCGGTAATCAAAATGAAGGGCAGTGCCTCACCAGATGGAGTGACTACCTCGTAAAATATGCTATAGTCGATAAATACAGGTTAAAGAGCGTTCTTTGAAGCATTCCTTATGCAGAGGTCTATGTCCAGCTGTGGACATGAGAAGGGTTGTAACGTTGGGCTGAAAAGTTCGTATCGTTTTATAGAAAAACACATTTTTTTGGCAAAATTCGATTTTATTATTCAACATAGTTGCCATCGAGGGCGATACACCGATTATAGCGATCTTCCAACTTTTCAATACCATTTTTGTAGTACGATTTGTGTTTGACCTCAAAATAGTCCTCTGTTTCGGCGATTACTTCCTCATCGGCTTTAAATTTCTTTCCAGCGAGCATTCTCTTGAGATCTGAGAACAGGAAAAAGTCGCTGGGGGCCAAATCTGGAGAATACGGTGGATGCGGAAGCAATTCGAAGCCCAATTCATGCAATTTTGCCATCGTTTTCATCGATTTGTGACACGGCGCATTGTCTTGATGAAACAACACTTTCTTCTTCTTCAAATGGGACCGTTTTTTCGCGATTTCGTCCTTTAAACGCTCCAATAACGCTATATAACAGTCGCTGTTGATGGTTTTTCCCTTTCCAAGATAGTCGATGAAAATTATTCCATGTGCATCCCAAAATACGGACGCCATAACCTTACCGACCGACTGTTGAGTTTTTCCACGCTTTGGATTCGGTTCATCGCGTGCAGTCCATTCAGATGACTGCCGACTGGACTCCGGAGTGTAGTGGTGGATCCATGTTTCATCGATTGTCACATATCGACGCAAAAATTCACTTCTATTGCGGTTGAACAGCTCCAAACATTGCTCTGAAGCATCGACACGTTCTTGTTTTTGGTCGATTGTGAGCTCGCGCGGCACCCACTTTGCACATAGCTTTCGCATACCAAAATATTCATGAACGATATGTCCAACATGTTCCTTTGATATCTTTAGAGTGCAAGCTATACAAATCAACCTCAATTTACGATCTTCCAAAATCATTTTGTGGATTTTTTTATGTTTTCGTCCGTAACAGCCTCTTTTGGACGTCCACTGCGTTCATCGTCTTCGGTGCTCATATGGCCTGTACGGAATTTGGCAAACCACTTACGAATGGTTGCTTCGCCCGGCGCAGAGTCCGGATAACACTCATCAAGCCACTTTTTGGTATCAGCAGCACTTTTTTTCATCAAAAAATAGTGTTTCATTAAAACACGAAATTCCTTTTTATCCATTTTTTTTTTTCAAAATAACAAAAGTTGCTTCACTCAAAATGCTGTATCTCACAAACTAATAATCAGACAGCTGTCAAATTTATAAACGTTTCTTTTGAAGGTTGGTACTACCTAAAAATGATACGGATTTTATTCTAGTGGCGCCATCTCATAGAGACGAAATGAACTTTTCAGCCCAACCAAATTACGATGATCATGGTAATAATATTTTAATTCCGAAAGCGCTCTTCTTAAAAACATACTCCAAGCTTCCGTCATATTACAAATAAGGAGTTTATAATTAGTCTCAAGTGTATACTAAAGTCTGTTTCAATAAAGAAGTCTTGTGGAAAATATGCGATAACATATGTGAAAAATGTTGCGCCGCGGCAATTGGACTGCGATAAAGGCTCTATTTTAGATTGTGTTACGTTATTTAAAATATTTGTAGAATTTTCTTTATTCCTCCTTATCGGCTATATCTCTCGTTAGGAGATACATTTTTTATTTTTGTAGTATAATAAGGGTGAGAAACGAACACGTAGTCTACCTGGTGGTAAGTGGATGCTAGACATCTAAATTTATCCTTGAAGAAGACTCAGAATGCCTTGTTTCGAGTAGAACCCTAAGCTGCTATTTTACGCTGGTATTCTGTGAGAGCATGGTCGATTTGCCTTAATAATCGCGATCATGGATTACTTTAAACGCTTCCGCCCGTTGCGCTAGCGGAGGCCATCATGAGCATGAGATATTTCTAGAATATTCTCTTCTTAATACACAAACCGTGAGACGAAATGGGGCGATGGATTCTGGGGTACCGGTTTCCGGTAACGGAATAGAATTACCATTACAGCCTATCAAAAGTTCGCTGCTGAACACAAGCAGGATTGAAATTATACGTAGTAGAGCTACGTAGCAGCTATATTTTAGTTGTAACACGAATGGGTCGGCTCAACCGGGGTAGGGTCACACTCTCACAGACTACCAGCGTGAAATAGCAGCTCAATGTTACTGTGTTCTGTATGGTGATTATAAAGATCCGGAGACCCTTTTTACTGTAAACGAGGCATTCAATCTCAGTCCTCAGGATGACAATGCATCAGCATTTTGATTCTTAATTGATAATAAATGTAGATGTCTAGCATTCACTGACTATCTGGTGGGCTGTGTGCTCGTTTGTTATCCTTATTCTATTAAAAAGAACAGGCCTTGTAGGGGGATATTTGCCATAGTTTCCATGCTTGTGGCTCAGCAGTGGATTGACAACCACAGTTTTTTTCAGTTGTTATCAGGAAGATGCTTATCTCCTGGTGAAGTTTCCCTTTGCCACCTCTTACAATAACTGATGACACGCGAAGCTTTTCAGAGGCCAATTTGGCCTTCTCTTCCACGTGACCAAGAAACTGCACATCACTCGATATGTCGACGCCGAGGATTCCGATACTGGCTGAGGAAACAAGGGGAGTGCCTTGAAACTTAGGAGATACAAGAAAGGGGTTCTTTTTAGATTAACATAAGATTTAGATTAAGATTAGAAGCCAAAGACTTCAAGACTGCCGAGGCGTCGAGAACAGATGTCCTCTCTGACGTAAACGCAAACTCCAGCCCGAGGCACAAAGAAGTGTTCCAGTTTGTTGTCCCGGGTAGGATACGAGACGTCAGCCGGAGAGGACACCTGCGTCTCGGTCAGAAAGAGCAGAGCCGGCCTCGCCGACTCGAGGTGGTAGTAGACGGCGTTTAGGTTATAGGGAAGTCCCCTGATATTGCGGAAATTTACGGATAGCGTGGCAGGGGTCGCCTTGGTCTTGTTGCTCCATTTGCCCCAAGCAGTTGTAGTCTTAAGCGGAACTTGCCCCCCCCCCCCAGAATACGCGTAGCAGCCTGAGCACCCATGCTCAGGAGTGGAGAAACATGGTCGTGAATGCTCAGCGAGGGATTCTCCAGGGGTGCTGGTACCCTCCTGGGGTAGTCTATCATTTAATTCCGCTACCATGTTGATTTGGGCCTCCGGCCACCTGCAATCACCACAAGAAACGCAGAAGCAGAGCTTCCACTTCACGCTGGTATTGTGAGAGGTCGTGGTACCACCCCGGTTTGAGCCGGCCCATACGTGCAACAGCAAAGCTGCCGCGTGGCTCTACCACTGTTAATATGTCAATAATAATAACTGCCAAAATAAGAGTTTCTTTTTTTCCAGTTCAACTACTAATTTTTAATGAATACAATTACTTTCTTTTAGATGTACTGCATAAACCCATCGGAAGTCAATAAGGCTGTGACAACAGTTTGCGACTGGGCCGCTCCACCTCAAGTGCAGTTCACATTAGGCGACGAGTATATGCATGTGGTTCGTCAAGACCCGACTGGGCGGTACCTTGGAAATGCTGTGATAACAACATATCAACTCTGCAGCCATAACATACCACCACACATCATGATTAACCAAACTATTCTACCAACCGTAACCGAATTGGAATCACACTATAAGTGAATACTGTTTATTTTTCTTCCTATATTATTACATAAATGAAAACAATATTTACTTTTATTTTATTTTATACTTACGTACTCTACTCCGTAATTAACTAAATTTAAATTATAAATTGCCGAATGGACATCTTTTCCACGAAGAACTCCGTCAAGTTTATTTTTACCCTATTACCTATTTTATGTTTATAGAATATTATAGTATAAAGACAATAGAATGGTTAGGTTAGTTTAGCCCTATTACCTTTTTTAAATTTATAATGTTCAAAGAATACTTATATAAAGGTAATAGAATGGCTACCGACCTTTTTTGTACGAGAACTGGTGTCGGCGGCAGCACACATAAGAGCGGTTACGTCACCGTCGTATATCTCTAGAAACCCAATTTGCTTATTAGTCATACAAATCACAATAAGTAAATTATACAAACGCATTTTGACATTAAATAAAATTCGACTTTATTCCAAGGTAATTACAACGGTTTCACAACAAATCTTCACAGACCGTCTCTTTCTGAAAAGAAAGAGAGGAATAACTGTGTTAACAGAGTGAATGAAATTTGCACATTTTAGACTTCCTTATTCAAAAAAAAAAAAAATAAAAACATCTAAAACAGAAATCGTTACAATCTTAATGCATATTTATTGGAAAAAAAGTGTGCAAACTTATTGCAAACACAATGGTAGTATGTATTTTTTTATAATTAATAAAACGTTGTTCAACACGTTAAAGCAAACTGTTGTATAAAATAGAATTACAGCTATGAATCTAGTCTATTTATTGATTTACCGGTAACCACTGACCTCTATATATACAAGTACGCTGGACTGGCTATACCATACAAAATTACTGTGCCAATTTGAAGCGCCGCTAAGGATGTCTTGAAAAATAAAATTGACGTAATATGCCAAAGTCTGTTGTCTTATTTATATTGATACAGTCAATAATCTATGATATTGTCTTATTTCATAAGTGTGTATTTCGAACTTTTAAACTATAAAACGAAAGTATTTCATTGTGTATAATATTAGTTACACAATAAGAATTATTTTTATTAGTAATGAGAGTGTGCGTAATCTGTAAAACTCGTTACCAAAAGGAAAGTGGTATAACATTTCAAAAGTAAGTGAATTTGCAGCAAATATTAAACAAATTAAAACTATTTGATAATATAAGTAATTAAATATTTGTTACTAATCTTAATATCATATATACCAACATGTTTGGGTGTATATTACTGAGTTTTGATAAACAATAAAATTAAATAGGGTTGTCGAGTTCCTTGTCTATAATACTTATCGATGTTCTTTCCTACCCATATGTGTTAACAAAAAAAGTCGCCAACAACGGATGATTATCAAATGTTTGTTAATTAACGGGTTTCCATCGTAACCTAGACTAAAAATATGGCTTAAAAGCATAAATATTGTGAATTGGCGTCCGAAACAAAATAATCATGTTTGGAAAAAATAGATTATTATTTCGAATGTTTTTTTATTTCTTCTTTCCTCATTTTCCACCAAACTCAAGGGCCATAGCCAAGTGTCGAAAAATCGCCTGATGATGTCGAGCCACATTGGATGTGTGTTAGTGGGCTGCGGCTAGAGGAGATTCCTCTCCCTGGACCGCTGTATTCGAGGTGGAGTCGTAGGGGAAGAGGAGTGTTGGTATGGCGATTGGCGATGCGCCACTTGACTATCTTTCGCGACTTTGGTGAGGCTGCACCACTTGATGCTTCCAAGTGCTCGTTTTTCCCTGGCTACATTCACATATCGGGCTCGGGGAGTCCGTAGTGCAGCTCGTATCTCTATAAATGTTTCCTCGGTTTAAGATCTTCATAGAATATTTAGAGACGATACCAGGAGAACCAACAGTATGGGTTTGGTTGCTTAAGAGAGAGAGAGAGAGATAAAGCTTTAGTGTGGGATACTACTTGCGAACACTTTGACAGCATCCCATCTCAGGGGTACCTCGTCTAAAGTAGGGGTGGCATTAGAGGCAACTGAACCAAGTAAATAGTCCAGGGTATCTGGAAGATAAGTACATATTTGTGCAATTTGCTGTAGAGGCTATTGGTCCGTAGGGTGCACGTGCGGTGTAGTTCCTAAAAAACTATCTGCGACTGATCATCGCTGCTGGTAATAAGAAGTTGTTTAGTTTGTTGTTTCCTCGCTTGAAGTATATCCATTCAGTGAGGACACGTAGCCAGCATTCCTGGGACGATACTACAGAAAGTAGGACTTTATGATAATTTCAGTAATTTTTTTTATATTGTAATTTCAATTTTGAAAATGACGTTGTTAATAACTGATAACTATGTAATTCAAAGTTTGTATTTTTTATATTATCCTGCTAGCTCGTACCCGGCTCTCATAGCTGCCGCAGAAGAAATAATTGTGGAAATATCGTTAAAAATGTGGGACAGTTATATTGTATAATTAGGAATGAAAATAAAATCATTGAATTAGAATGATTCGAATGATGAAATGATTAGAATGATTCTATAACTTTCAAATAAATAGTCGGTATGATACGCACGCCACCTAGTGTCAGTTAATTGTACCATGCGTATAATCTTCGCACAAGTGCAACCAATAAGTTGACTAAGTTTGACCGCAAACCGATGAACGGTATGGCATCGTAGAAAGTACGAACAAACATAAATTTTTATATAGTAGAAAATATTTGACTGTCTATAGACAGACCTGTAGTTGATTATAATAGGCGTTATTATAGCAGCTGATTTATTTTTTATAATACCAGAACTAAATAAACGGTTGACAATAAATTATTTTAGAAATTATGTTTTTATTTTTATTTTGTGTAGTTAGTTTAATCTTAATAATTTTTAGTTGAATGGTCTAAGGGCTACGACGGCTATCCGAGTACAGAACCAGAGTACAAAACTAGTCCAACTGTAGAGATGTGTAAGACAGGGTGTCGTAATATCCCCGAAATACTTTACCGCTGCATTGGAAGACGTTTTCAAGATACTGGACTGAAAAGGATACGATATTAACATCAATGGCGTGTACGTCACTCACCTTCGTTTTGCCGACAATATAGTTCTTAATGCAGAATCGCTGGAGGACCTACGCACTATGTTCAATGACCTCAATCGTGTCTCCCAACGGATAGATCTTAAGATGAACATGGACGAAACAAAAGTCACGTGTAATGTCCATGTCACACATATGCCGGTGGTTTTTGGGAACATTTAGCTGAAGTTGTTGACGAGTATTTTTACTTGGGATAAATAGTCCGAATAGGTAAGTTCAACTTCGACCGACAGGTCAATCAATGGATTCAACTCGGCTGGGCAGCGTTCGGGAGATTACAACATATCTTCTCGTCAGGAATACCTCAAAACTAGATTGTACAACCAGT
Organism: Parnassius smintheus behrii; assembly: GCA_036936625.1. Classification (NCBI taxonomy): domain Eukaryota; kingdom Metazoa; phylum Arthropoda; class Insecta; order Lepidoptera; family Papilionidae; genus Parnassius; species Parnassius smintheus. Next base: position 11,171,529 of record JAUPFT010000006.1, read on the forward strand.
GTGTGTTGCCAGTGATGACCTCGATGACGTATGAGGAAGCTCAAAGTCGCTCAGCGAGCTATGAAGGGGGCTATGCTCAGGGGTTTAAACTTAGGAATGAGGATATCTGCAGCAGAACCAGAGTAACGGACATCGCCCAATGGATTAGTAAGCTGAAGTGGCAAATGACCGGCCATATAGCTCGAAGAACCGAATACCGATGGGGATAAAAGGTTCTCGAGTGGCAGCCTCGTACCGGCAGGTGAAGTGTAGGACGTTCCCCCACTAGATAGAGTCAAAAACTCGTAAGACATGCAAGAAATTGATGGATGCAGGTAGCTCAGGACCGTGCTTTGTGGCATTCCTTGGGGGAGGCCTATGTTCAGCAGGACTTGTGAAGGGTTTTAATGATGATGAATGATAATGGCGTTATATTAATATGATACATAAATGGAATGGACGTTATGGGTAGAGTCCATCTATCCATAGAGTCCATTCTATTTATTTAGGTATAGGTAGGGTATAGAATTTTTATCGATATAATGTGGTACACTGTCTTATCCCTATTATTAGTTCCGTGGACGTGCATTTCTGCTGTCAGCGCCAAAATGGCGGAAATCAAATCGCTTCAGCATGTCACGTGTATAGCCAGTCCAGCGTACTTGTATATATAGAGGTCAGTGCCGGTAACTGATAAATACCAGTGCATGTAATGTATTGCAAAATTAAAACTTGAGTATTTAATATTTTAAAATATTTTGATATTTGCTATTTTGACAAAAATGGGCCTACCCTACCCTTTTTTGGTGATGTGGCGTGAAGTGAACATATACCTATACACATATAGTGATAATACATAACTATAGGATCGAATCTAAAATTATTTATAAAAATAGTCATTGTTATCTTATAGAGGGAACAAAATTTGTGAAAAGTCAATTTATTCGTAGGTCATTGAATTACTATTCTTCACCATATTTTATTGTTTCTATTAAACGTGTCATTTAAGCAAGTAAAATTTTTAAAACATTTCCCTGTTTATTGTTATATGTCCTTAATATATCCAATATCTCCTACCTTTGATTTCGACAGCCCCGCAACCTTCAAGATCGATTTACAAATCACTTAGGAGCCAGAATAGGATATAGAAATGGAGGAGTCCTATCATGGAATAAAATAGAATCATTTTTATTCCATATAGATTACAAGCAGTTCTTATTGAACGTAATTTTTTTCTTTTACCACTAGTTTGTTAAAAACTTTTATCGTAGAAGGAACCTGCAGGAAACCCAGCATTTTATTCCCGTCGCCTTTATTTATACCTATCCTTCAACCATAATACAGTTGCAGCGTGGCTCTACCACGTATAAACCTGTTCGAGTATTTTATAACAATTCCGTTACCGTTATCGTTACTGCCTATAAATGTCTACTGCTGAACATAAGCCTGTTCCATTTCCCTATAGGGATAATATTTTGCCATAGCTGCTACGATGCTATGAGCCGTGGTAGCTCAGTGGTTAACGCTCTCTGTAAATATAACAGAACGCGAGTAACCCGGGTTCGATCCCCGTCGGCACCAATGAAATTGTTAATTGCAATTTTAAGTGCTGATTTACCACGTGCTCGGCGGTGAAGGAAAACATCGTGAGGAAACCTGCATGTCTGAGGAATAAGAAAAAAAAGTTTCGAAGACATGTGAAGTTCGTCAACACGCATTTGGGCAGCGCGGCGGACACTTCCTTGCCCTAACCCCTCTCAGAAATGAGGGGAGGCCTGAGCCCAGCAGTGGGACGTATATAGGATGTAACTTTACTTTTTATAGCTGTTACGCTTGGCAAGCGGGTTGACAACCGTAATTTTTTATTTTTAGTCTTTATTAGGAAGACGTTGCTGCCCATCCCTTGATTTCTCTCCCTCTGTCGCCTCATACGACACACACGGGTTTTAACGACAACTCTAATATATAAGAACTCTTTCTTCGTCTTTATCATTATCATTATTGCTTTTATCATCAATTTATAAAAAAGTCAATTAACGACTATCATATATGTCCTACTGCTGTGGACATGCTACTCCTCTTTTCTGAGAGGGTTTTTGAGCAAAGATTTGACAGACTTCATTTCACTAGTATAATTGGTCCCTACCAAGAATAGAATCCTTTAAAACTTCCAGAAACGCACCTGCAATCCTCTAATGTTGCAGTTGTTCATGGGCGGCCATAGATAGTTAAATCAGGTAAGCTAAATGAAAAAAAGATAAAAATTTCTAAATATATTATTTATTTACGTGGAAGATCAACTAAAAGGCGGCAATTACAGTAACAGTTAGCAATGTACACAAACATAACGAAGCGCTGTAATTACATTTCTTTGTGTAATTTCCGTCTGTAGAATTCCCGCGACGTGTCGCTGTTTGCAGAAAATTAAAAAAAAATTAATAAAACTAATTACGTAAGTTGTAAACTACAATTAAACTCGAACGGATATTATGTAAATATACAAAAACGGATACTTTGAAGATTTAGGTACAATTTCAGCTGACCCCTTCGGTCTAGTGGTCATAAACATGGCTGCTGATCGTAAGCACCTGGATCCGAATTCCGATTCGGGCCAAAATCAGTTATTGGGTCTTTCTGTCAAGAAATTTTCAGCAGAAGCCTGGTGTCAGGAAATTGGCGTTGTTTCACTGCTGTGCCTCGCAAAGTACGTAAAGCCGCAAGTCTGTAGGACTCGTGTCAGATAACCGACTCATCGAACTATGAGAGTAAGGAAGTGAAGTGTGCAATTATGCTTGCGCATACACTCGGGCACTATGGTTTCGTTCTGCGAAATTCGGTCTGGAAGTTGATGATACAGTTGTAGAATATGTTCAGTATAAGTAGTTGGTCAAGAACACGCTATGCACAAGAAAAAAACAACAGAATTTTAACAATAATAGTATTATATTATTGATACTAATGCCATCTATTCTAACTTTTTAAATATTTTACAAAAAAAAAAAAAAAACCAGAAGACGCTGCTGCCCAACTCCTAGTTTGTTTACCTTTATCGCTTCTGAGGACCACCACGGGACGAAATTGAGTAGTTGATTGTCTCCAACTGCCACTTCACGGTCGTTGTTCTGTTATTATTAGTTACACTTTGGTAATTACATTCAAAGCTGTACTGACGCTAGATAAATCAACAGAAAAACATTTGCTCAATACTTATACAATAAAAGGTTGATTGATGTTCTATAAGATATCAGACCGGGCTTTGTTTCCCGCTTCTGTTCCATTGCTGAGATATATTATGGTGCGACGAATTTATTTACTCTCGCTTTTATATTATTTCCTTAGTGTTTTGTGTTGTCATTTTATTAAGCTTCATCATTTATGTATTCACCGAAGTGGAATGATGGCACAATATCAAAATTTTACGAATTATGACGTAAATACTTGCTACTTCTTACCCGATTGCCCGAGAAGGAGGGTAATATATTTCGTGAGTATGTATATCTACTTTTGTGGCACGTTCTGTACCCTATGTGTACGTTAAATTTCTTTTAATCATAGGAGTGGTATAGGGTATAAACGTTTCTCTTTCCAGTGAACTTTTTTACGCCGTCACGGTTTTTAAATTGCTCTTTTAACCTTTAAGCTTGTTGGTAGTACTATTCATCTTATATAACAAGAGCCAATCGCTTATCAAGCGTGGCGATTATGTAAAATCATCCCCACCACCCGACAGGCCCATTTTCAATTACATACTATTACGGTTTAATGATAATGATAATTTTTTTTGCAGAAGAGGAGGCAAACGAGCATGTGGCTCACCTGATGATAAGTGACTACCGTTGCCCATGAACAACTGCAACACCAGGGGGATTGCAGGTGCGTTGCCGGCCTTTTCGAAAGGAGTAAACGTCCGTAAGCTCTTTTTTTGAATGTTATTGTAGTTGAAACTTTACTTATTTTCTTCATTCATTCATTCATTACAGCTCATCAAAAGGCCATAGCCATACTTACGCATATAGATTTTCTCCAAAAACTACCTCATAAGGTATACCATATAGACTACATTGTACCCTGTGTGATGGCCTATTGTTATTATAAATAATTAATAATTAATTTCTATATAAATCCGTCTAATATATTCTTAGAATTTTTTAACAAGAATAAAGAAATTTTTAACACGGACCACCTTGATGGTAAGTCGATACTGTGGTTCAAATCCATTTACATCCACCAGTTGCAGATATAGTTCATCAGTCATAGTCTCTGCAGTCATTTTTTATAGAATAAGAGCGACAAATGAGCACATATTCCATCTGATAGTAAGTGGATGCCGTGGTCCATCCTCGATTAAGAATCAAAATACAGATGCGTTATCATCCCTAAGGACTAAGTTAAAATGCCTCGTTTCCAATAAAGAGGTTTACGGCTTCTCTACACTCACCACTGCTATTTTACGCTGGATTTCTGTGAGGCGTGTTCCTTCCCTGGTCGAGCTACAACCATAATATAGCTGCAGCGTGGCTCTACCGCGTATAAACATGGTACACAAATATGTAGTCACCTCTCAAAGACTCATATTTGTACTATCTCCTCAGTTCAACAGCCTCAAAAGCTACCTAAGAAATGAATGGCCTAGGCCCTAACATGAAATGCTGCCAAAGTGTTTATGAACGTTGCGTCCCGTATCAAGGCTTTGACTCTCTCCTAAGGAACCAAAAATGTTTTAGAACTTCTTTGATGATTAAAAACGATGAGCATAAGAAAATCAATTAGTTTGTTCGATTGTTGGGTCGATTGTTGGGGCCATTCTTGAGTCGATTGCTGGGTCGATTGTTGGGTCGATTGTTGGGTCGATTGTTGGGTCGATTGTTGGGTCCATTGTTGTGTCGAATGTTCGGTCGATAGTTGGCTCGATTGTCGGGTCGATTTTTGGGTCGATTGTTGGGTCAATTGCTGGGTCGATTGTTGTTGCGTTGATTGCTGAGTCGATTGTTGAGATGACTGCTATGTTGATTGTTGGGTCGATTGATAGGTCGATTGTTGGGTCGATTGTTGTGTCGATTGTTGGGTCGATTATTGGGTCGATTGTTGTGTCGATTGTCGTGTCGACTGTTGGATCGATTGGTGGGTCGATTGTAGGGTCGATTGATAGGTCGATTGTTTGGTCGATTTGGGTGTCGATTATTGGGTCGATAATTGGGTAGATTGTTGTGTCGATTGTTTGGTCGATTGTTGTGTTGATTGTTGGGTCGATTGCTGGGTCGATTGTTGGATTGATTGTTGGATTGATTGTTGGGTCGATTGTTGGGTCGATTGTTGAATCGATTGTTGGGTCGATTGTTGGGTCGATTGTTGGGTCGTTTGTTTGGTCGATTGTTAGGTCGATTGTCTGGTCGATTGTTGTGTCGATTGTTGGGTCGATTGTTGGGTCGATTGTTGGATTGATTGTTGGATTGATTGTTGGGTCGATTGTTGGGTCGATTGTTGGGTCGATTGTTGGGTCGATTGTTTGGTCGATTGTTGGGTCGATTATCTGGTCGATTGTTGTGTCGATTGTTGGGTCGATTGTTGGGTCGATTTTTGGGTCGATTGTTGGGTCGATTGTTGGGTCGATTGTTGGGTCGATTGTTGGGTCGATTGGTGGGTCGATTGTTGAGTAGATTGTTGGGTCAATTGTTGGGTCGATTGTTGGGTCGATTGTTGGGTCGATTGTTGGGTTGATTATTGGGTCGATTGTTGGGTCGATTGTTGGGTCGATTGTTGTGTCGATTGTTGGGTCAATTGTTGTGTCGATTGTTGCGTCGATTATTGGGTCGATTGTTGTGTCGAATGTCGGGTCGACTGTTGGATCGATTGGTTGGTCGATAGTTGGGTCGTTTGTTTGGTCGATTGTTGAGTCGATTGTAGTGTCGATTGTTGGGTCAATTGTTGTGTCGATTGTTGGGTCGATTATTGGGTCGATTGTTGTGCCGATTTCGGGTTGACTGTTGGATCGATTGGTGGGTCGATTGTTGGGTCAATTTTTGGGTCGATTGTGGGGTCGATTGTTGGATCGATTGATGGGTCGATTGCTGGGTCGATTGTTGGGTCGATTGTTGGGTCGATTGTTGGTTTGATTGCTGTGTTGATTGTTGGCTAGATTGTAGGGTCGATAGTATGGTCGATTGTTGGGTCGATTGTTGTGTCGATTGTTGGGCCGATTATTGGGTCGAATGCTGGGTCGATTGTTCAGTCGATTGTTGTGTCGTTTGTTGGGTCGATTGTTGTTTCGATTGCTGGGTCCATTGTTGGGTCGATTATTGGTCGATTGTTGGGTCGATTGTTCAAGTCAAAGAAGTTGAAATTCAAGATAATATTTATAAAGTTTTATTACATTTAGTTTAATTATTTGTTACCATTTTGTAGATAGTGATATGATATTACCCCACAATGTATCCCCCATCTTACACTACCCAAAGAATTCTGAAGAGACCAAAACATGTGTAAATCTAAAAAGGAACCAGGATCAGGACTGTATGGTAGATACATTAATACATACCAACTAAGCACTCTCAGTTTTTGCTAAGTGTCCAAAGATGTGTGTGGTCTGGATTTATCATGATGAAAGACCACTCGTTTTCTGTCGATTAATTCCAGCCATATTTTCTCAATTTCTTGCTTGAGTCTCATAAGTTCTTGGCAGTAGAGTTTCGAAACAATGTTTTTTCTTGGCGGAAAAATCTCATAATACGAGTAAACCAATCTCCAATCTCGTCATATATGCAGCATCACCTTATTGCCTGTTTAATACATGTTTCGCTAGAGTCTGTGAAGCTTGACTACTTCTTTGACCATGATTTTTGTCGCAAGTTTTTGTCCTAGTAATGCACTTTTTTCTCGCGAGAGTTCGTGTGGTACCCAAATATCGAGATTTATATTTGGGCGATATTTTTATGGCCAGAAATTTTCAAATGGTTCAAAACTGTTTTGTGTTCAATCATCAGTTCTTCGGCTATCTTTTATCTACTAATATGCCGATCTTACTCCGCGTTTTCAAAAATGGCGTCAACTTTATCCGTATGGGGGCGACCAAAGCGAACTGCATCTTTCACATCAAAATTCCCAAACTGAAAACGTAATAAATTAGGTCGATAAACATCAAAATATTTGTTGCGGCTTGAGTCGAATTTTGTGTTTGACACAGATTAAAGCTTAAAAAGCAACTGCATTCCGCCTTGTATGATGATTGTTGTGAATGTCGAGAACCAAAGAGACCCTTTTCACTGGAAATGAGACAAACCTTTTTTATATTCATGGGCAAGAGTTAAAAGATCTGAAACAGATGCTCATTATTTCATAACCAGAAATAGATGTAGATGTTAAAGCATTTACCATCAGATGCAGTGTGTGCTGGTTTGTACCTCTTATTCTATAAAAAAAACTGTCTATGTGAGTGACAGTCATTACTTTTTAATTTTAATAGATATTAAGCGAAATATACGCTGGATACACAATACGTACTTATACATTTTCTACGTTGCTTTTTTACACGTCCAAAGTAAGAAAACGTAGTGGATATAATTCAGTGAACGAAAGATAAAAGACCACAGCAGGTAGCAACGAAAAAAGGGATGAAGTAAAATACCTTTTGTATTTTAAACATGTGCGTGGCGAGTGATCGAAACATATTTGGAAAAAAATATGCAAAGTTAATCTAAGAATAAGGTTGATCCGCGGGCACTCAGTTCACCTGATAGTTGGTAGATCTTGTGTACATGATATAAATGTACATAATTGCAGTGATTACCGTTCTGAGGTGATGTTTAAAATATACATATTTCCATCCTTGATTAAAATAAGAATGTATATACACTGTCACCAAGATGTAATGTCTCCCGTTCTCTACATTTACAGAACTCTTCTCTACATTTATAGAAGAACAGCAACATTAAGCTGCTTTTTTACCCTGGTTTTCTCAAAGAAAGAGAAGAGCATGGTTCTTCCCCGGTCGAGCCAATCCATTCGCTATAACAAAATCGTTTAATCAGGTCGTCACAACATCTAGTACGAGGCTCTCACTCAAAAACTTTTCTTATCCTTCGATTGCGGCCTTTTCGTTATTTTTAAAATTGTATTCTAAATAATTAGTTATATTAATTATAAATGATACTTTCTTGGTACTTCTTGTAAGTTGTGTACAGTAACATAATAAAAAAGCAAATAATACGAAAACGTTTCACAAAAACAAAAACTAAAGAAAGATAAACCATTATTATCATTTGATGCCGTCGTTTATCATGGGGACAGGATACAAACGGATAGCAAAGCCCTTTTAGATTCCAAAAGAATATCAAATCTATCAAACTCGATACGAAATATGGGGAAGACTTTTATTGCGTCAGAAACGCGGAAAGATTTTTTTCGTTTTATTCCATGTTGAAATGGTGTCACTTCAACATTTTCGAAGTATTCGCATTATGTTGAAAGCCGTGTAGAAGCTCAGAAGTTTAGAGCACGGCTTAAAATTTCATTTAGCGGAAAAGAACTAAGTTTGACCCAGCTGGCATGAATTAAATTGTCAGTTGCAATTTTAAGTGCTTATTTTCACATAATTGGCCAATACTACTGTTACGGCCCTCAGTTACCCCGACAAATGTCGATAGGATTAGGGCCCATCAGTAATCCAACTCGACGAGCAACTGAGGGGAGGGCCCAATCGCCAATGGATAATTAATTTATAAAGGCTGTATAAGCAAACACAAACTTACCGAATTACAGGTGTAGGGTCGACCTCAAGGCGCCGTCAGGGGCAAATAAATGATATGTGTGAGTGGTGTAGGAAAGTGTGTAATGTAACCTGACGTCACCGATATAATCGTTCAGCAGAACCACATTTGATGCCACGCTCCACGGGGCGCAATCACTTTAGAGGGCGCCTGCCTGCGTTATCGGAACTCAAAGTCTAACGTCACTTAGCACAAACTATAATCGACGGATCACAAAGTTTAGCGTTCAACCGATAAAGCGTTCCTTAGCACGATATTAAAACGCAACACAAGCTACGCAATCGACAAATTAATAGCAATCGAAGTTAAAATAGTCACTAAAAACTCAAGAATAAGCCTCGTTGTCACGTATATTAATGAAATTAAACAACACAATGGAAGCCGTCGTAATGCGACGTAGGAATTCTTATGTAACTCGCGACCTCTAATCGACTCGACCGTCGCGTCCAATCATTCTTCTAGACTAACAGGCGCAGTCGCAAGTCGCAAGACGTAAACCCCCTTCGCAACCCACCAACTGGTACTTCGCCCGTAATGAGCGCCTTGTAAGTTGTAGCTTGCTACGAATTGGCGTAAACAAACCCCCGTCCCGGGCATAAGGACTTATGTCCGCGAGTAAATTGTCAAACGGGGCAGGGTCGCGAAGGCACGTTGCAAGACCGGATCTCCAACCAAAACCTCGGTCACCCTAAGCACCCCATCTGGTTCATACGACAACTTAACAATGCGCCCACGGCACCAATACAAAGGCAAAGCGTTAGGTTCTTTAACTAACACGAGGTATCCAACCCGAGGAGGATCCGGCTTGTCAGACCACTTAACGCGCTGCTGCTAAAGATGTAGGTACTCCAGAGACCATTGGTGCCAAAAACTCTGAGTCATTTGTTGCAGCAGGTCAAATCTGCTTAACCGCGAAGAGTTTGTTTCAATCAGGAAATGGCCCGGGGTTAGAACCTCCAAATCATTCCGATCGGACGAGAGGGGACAGAGGGGCCGAGAGTTGAGTACCGCCTCAATTTTACAGAATACAGTGGAAAGCTCCTCAAATGTCAAAATAGTTTCGCTAATAACGCGACGGAGATGCGTTTTAGCAACCTTAACCAACGCCTCAAAAATACCGCCCCAGTGTGGGCAAGCCGGAGGGTCGAATTTCCACTGGATGCCCTTCTTGGACATCGCAGTGCCTAAATAAGTCCTGTTGCTAGACAGAAATTCGATGACTTCTTTCAAATATCTATCCGTGCCCTTATAATTCGTTCTGCAATCAGACCGGATCAAGTCTGACAAACCGCGATGCGATACGAAGCGGCCCAGCGTGGCCACAAAGGCTTCAGTGCTCAGGACACTTACAAGTTCTAAGTTAACGGCCTTAGTGACGAGGCACACGAAAACGCACAGATAGGCCTTATGTGGACGCGCGTTACGAAGGTTGGAGGACTTGAGGAGGAAGGGGCCAGCAAAGTCGGTTCCGACTCCAGCGAATGGTCCGATGGCCCTGACGCGGTCGGGTGGTAAGTCACCCATCATTGGCTGCGATATAGTGGCCTTCAATTTATAACAAGGTATGCACTTAAAAATGACGCTCCGAATGGGGCGTCGGCCAGCCAAAATCCAAAAATCTCGCTGCAAAATAGCCGAAAGAGCGTTACACCCAGCGTGGGAATTCTGAACATGGTGGTGAGTTACCAGCAACCGAACTAAGACGCCGTCCTTAGGGAGCAGTAACGGGTGTCGAGCCCCGTACGGCAGTTGAGAATTTTTCGAACGTCCGCCAACGTGCAGCATCCCAGCGTCGTCCAGGAAGAGGTTCAGGCGGGCCAGAGCGCCCACAACAACGGAGCCCCGCTTCAAGGTGTCAATCACGGGCTCAAAATGCTCCACTTGGACCATACGGGTCCATGCATCAAGGCTTCGCGACGCTCGCTAGGGGACAAAATGGAATCAGAGATTCGATTGGACGGGTCTCTCGAATTGCGGACATTTACATTTCTTGTAAACACGTATATATATTATTTGTGGTATAAAAAGTGAAAAGTAAATTGCCAAAAGTACTTCAAACTCCGGAAGGCCTAGTTTGGAGGTTGGTTCATAAATGTGTTATTTATCAAATTCTCATTTATTTTTAGTGTAAAATGTAAGTAAAAATAGTTTTCTTACATATTTCAAATAACTTGACGTTGTATTTATTTCAAATTCACACGAAGATATTTTTGAAATATTGTTCGAAATGTCATACAGATAAAATATTATTATTATTTTTTTTTAATTTTTTAATATTTTAATATTTTGGTATGAGTGACGAATAGAAACACATAAAACATAAAAATATACATATTTCCAAACATTTTCATATAAATTTCTCCAAAAACAAAAGTGTAGAATTCAAATTAGTAGTAATTTTGTCACTAAAATTGCAGTTTATACTACTACTATGCTATACAGGGTAATTTATGTGTTCTATTACAATTTTTAGCAACCAAAAATATTATTCGATAGTTTATACATTCAACAAGAATTCCTGTAAGTTTTATCCATAAATATTGTCTCAAAGTGAAAATATAGCAAAATTTGCAATATAGCAAAAAATTTCCTAACTTACAAATTTTCCCGCCATTAAGGTCCTGAGGGAACGGGAGTATAACATGTCGCGCGCTGTCAGAGCTAACGGGTTAAGCGGAATCTAATGGGATAAACCTTGCTTTTAGCAAGTACGAGATGGATGGAAGTATAGTCAGAAGAGCTCACAGTCCGCAAATATACGACAGCAGCATAGCCTTTCTCAGAGGCGTCGAAAAATCCATGCAGGGTAGCCCTGCATTTCCCTGGAGGGAGAAAGCATAGGGTCTTCCCAACCCAACCCGGATATCCAGAGCTTTTGAAGAAAGCACTTAGCCAAAGAAATGACCGGAGTGATCCATCCATTAGGATCGAAGGTGCGGGCTACAGTCGACAGCACAGAGCACAACTCATAACCTCCGGACTTCAGGATAGCAATCAATTCGTCTCGCAGTACAAGAGCCTCCTCGACGGTGGAGGCGCCCGTGCAAATGTCGTCCATGCAGACCAAAGTCTCCAAAATAAAAGCCCCCCCGAGCGTATCTTAGACGCTCTCTCTCAGCGAGTTCGAGGAGGGTTCGCATGGCGATATACGGGCTGGATCGGAGTCCATAGGTGGTGGTGTTCAACTCCAACACCTGAATCGGATCGCTGGGCTTCTCGTGCCACAATATCAGCTGATATCGACGGTCATCACGATGGACCACTGATTGTCGAAACATCATCCGAATGTCGGCTACAAAAACCATTTGGTGGCGACGGAAGTGGGTCAAAATGTCGGATATGTCCTTGATCAATTCAGGACCAGATTAGAGACACTGGTTCAGAGACATACCATTTGACGAGGGGGTGAAGCCGTCAAAAACTACCCGAATCTTACTCCTGGGGGTCTCTACTAGTAGGGGGTCCCGAAAGCAGCATTTCGGTGGCATCTCAATGACCCGGGGTTGGAAATCACCGAACGGGCCAACCTGGGGAGCTTCAAGGAACCTCGGCCCTTGAGGCCCGGGAAAAATTCGAGCTCGCAAGAACCCCGTATAGTACCAGTACCGACCAAAGGGGGAGGGTGGTACTCCAGTCGCGGCCTCTCAGATAACGGAGGTGAGAAGGGTCTAGCTGACCGCTGAGTGGCCGTGAAGTTCCTCTCAACACACTGAGGGGAGGCGACGCCCCTGGGGGAAAGACCCCCCGACTGGTCGGGGGAGGGACCCCTTCAAAGCCAGGCTCACGCTGGTCGCCCAACAGAGGGCGTGGCTGAGCGCCCCTGCCCGTGGGGGTTGAGGACCTGTCAGAGCCCTGAGAGGAAGCGCCGTTCGCACCCAGGCACAAAACGGCATGGTGGTTGCCCTGGCAGTGCAGACAGGGCCGCTGATGCGGGCAGTCTCGTTGGAGATGCCTTTCTAAGCACGAGTAGCACCAGCAGCGCTCCTTGGCGATGGTTCGTCTCGCTGGGACCGACTTACCCAATAATTTCGGCACAACGTCACCCGGTGATCGGATGCTCAACAATAGGAGCAAGGGGATGCCTCCCTGGCCACTAGGCCACTATAAAAGGGTAGAGAGGGGCGCTCTCCCGCGGGAGCTCCGCCCGATCTCAGGGGGGTTGGCGACGACTTGCCCGGGGGATTCCGCCTCTCTCTGGGCACAGCTCGGTTGGCCGTCCGTAGGTCGTCGACGGTGCCTGCTGCATTTTCAATCTGCCTACACTGCTCCTCCAAGAACCGCAGAAGGTCCCTGAAGAGCGGAGTAAAGGAGGCGCCGTCCCCGCCGTACCTCTCCTCAAAATGGATCCGAAGATCGAGAGGCAGGCGAGACAGCACGATGGGGAGCAACAAGAAGGACCATTCATCCACCGGTAAATCCAGTTGCCTCAAAGAATTACAGGGCACCAAGACTGGATTTACGATGTCCGGACGTAGTCTGGCCTGGTCAGTCTGCGCGCGCGCTCTCAGCGAACAGACGTTTGTTGCATAATAGAATTTGACAAGTCTACGTTTGGCTCGGCTAACTAAAAGCAAAATGCCGAAGTTGCAATGTAAAAAGTGTAAACAATTTTTACCAAATACCAAGGAAGACAGTGTGAAGTGTGAAAAGTGCAAACATGCCTTTCATAGGAAGTGTGTAAAAGATATAAGTTGTTTTAGTGCTAAAGGCGTTTGTGATACGTGTGAAGAGGTAAAAACAGGGGGCGGAACGCCACGCTCGCCGACGACTAAAGACACTGAAGTCGTACAACAAATTAATGAACGAATGGCTATAGTGGAGGGAATGAGCAAAAAATTGGAAGAAATTAACTTACAGCTTAAATACTACGCAGAGAAGTACAAAGAAATGTTAGATTTTAAGAAGGAAGCTACTGAAAAATTCACTAAGCATGAAAATCAAATTAAAGATTTACAACAACGTAATATTCACCTAGAGAAGTGCAATAAAATGATGGAAGAACGTATATGTGTATTTGAAAATCGAGAAAGAGAAAAAAATATCGAGTTGATTGGTGTTAAATACAAAGAAAAAGAAAATATACTCGAAATTGTACGTAAAATTTCACATATGATGGGAGTAGAAGATGAAATAGAGAGTGCTTGGCGGGTGGGAAGAGAAAAAAATAACGGAAAGCCGCGCCCAGTGTTTGTGCGATTGAGAAGCCGAGCGGCTCGCGACAAATGGCTGAATGCACGAAAACGAGGTATAAACAATAATCAGCTGTATGGAGATAACACCGAAGGTCCAATTTACATAAATGAAAATATTTCTCCACAAACTCGAGAATTATTTTACCTTACCAAGAACAAATTAAAAAGCTCATATAGGTTCATATGGATACAAAATTCTAAAATACTTATTAAGAAAAGTGAAACTGAAAATAAAATTCACCAAATCAAAAGTGAGAAGGATATCGAAAAACACCTTCAAGGTGATTGTAATTTGCGTCTTTAATGGTAAAAAAGGGCACCATGGTGCAAGATGATAACAATGGCATTTACTATGAACGAATTAATAACAAAGATCGTCTACAACTATTTATAAAGGAACAAAATGCGTCAATAAATATTGTACATTTAAATATAAGATCTATGCGTAAAAATTTTAATGAAATATTAGTGTTGTTGGATGAAGATTTGTATAAACTAGAAATTATAGTATTAACCGAAATAAACATAAAAGAATATGAAATACCATTGTATTATATACCGGGCTACAATGCGCATGCGTATACAAGAAATAGCAGAAGAGGGGGAGGAGTTTTAATGTTTGTTAAAGATACAATAACTTGTACACCTACTGAGTATAGCAGGCAATCCTGTGAGGTGTTGCATGGCCTTATGACAATTATGTATGATCGACCTGTATACGTTTTCGTTGTGTACAGGCCCCCACATACTAATAAAAATAGATTTGTGGAAGAGCTGGATGAATTATTGCGGAGTGTCCCAGCGACGACCGATGTTATCCTGGCGGGTGATGTCAACATTAACATTTTACATGGTACAGAAAATTCGTCAACGTCGAGATATAAAGACATGTTATGTAGGTACGGATTGCAGTGCGCCTATGATGATGTAACGCGAGGAGAGATAATTGATGGGAGATTAGTAGTGTCCTGCATCGATCATATGTGGGTAAGGGACGGAGGACGCTCGGCGCCGCCGGCGTCGTTTGTTTATACAGCTCAGAAGATAACGGATCATTATTTAACGGGACTTACTTTGCGTACACGTAATTATGGAGAAGGTGAACGGCCTGAGTATGTAAGTACATTTATTGATAACAAAATTGTGATAGAAAAATTGAATGCAGTTATTTGGTCAAACCTATTATTAATTAACTGTCCGTTAAAACTTTATGATAAATTGTGTGAAATTTTCGATGAGACATATAAATGTACTATAAAATATAAAACTGTGAAGAAAAATAATAGATATAAACCATGGATTACAAATGAACTAATTCTAATGTCTAAAAAAAGAGATGAACTTTTTAAAAGGTCAAAATCTGCTCCTCAAAACATGTGTTATCGGTTAGAGTATACAAGATATAGAAATAAATTAAATAAACGTATTAACCAAGCTAAGAATAACTATAAAAAAGAGTTAATTATTAAGTGCGGAAATGATATGAGAAAAAAATGGATGTATATTAATGAATGGATAGGTAAAAAAAATTAGTGTGGATGATATTGTATTACAACATTTTTCAAGTGATAGTGATATCATTTCGATTTGTACAGGCTTTTCTAAAACATTTACACAAGAAGTAGATAGAATCAACCATAAATGTAATATTAATTTTTGGACAGGAGTAAATATGTTAATGAAAGCTTGGTAAGTATAAGATTTAAAAAAAACGACACCAGGCCAAATTGCAAAGTTAATTAATAAGTTGTCGTGTGAAAAAGCTCCTGGTGTTGATGGAATAAGGGCCCAAGATTTAAAATATGTCAAAGACCAGATTAGTTCTGTCATTGCTAATTTTATTAATTTATGTGTAGAAAAAGGTACATATCCAGATAGGCTTAAAATGGCAAAAATTCGACCCATTTATAAGCAAGGATGCCATAAAAGTTATGAAAATTACAGACCGATTGCCATACTTTCTGTTATAAATAAGTTAGTTGAAAAAGTCATTGTTAAGCAAATAACGGATTTCTTAGAGGATAATTCTATATTAGGCGACCATCAGCATGGATTTAGAAGAAATAGGAGTACAGCTACAGCTATAACTAGTTTTACAGACTATATAAATGAAAGGTTAAATGAAAGAAAACATGTTGTAGGAATATTTATTGATTTTAAAAAAGCTTTTGACACTTTAGAACATAATGTCTTGTTGAAAGCAATGGATGAATGTGGTATACGCGGTCCTATTAATAGGTGGCTAAGTAATTATTTGAAAAATAGGAAAATAGTGACAGTCATTAAAAACATTACGGGAAACGAGGAAAATGTAAAGTCAGGTGTACCTACTGGATCCGTTTATGGACCAGTGGGCTATATAATGCATGTTAACAGTATATGTAACGTAATTGAACACTGTGCTGTTTTTATGTATGCAGATGACATGTGCATCCTCTATGCTGACAAAAATCAAGATGAGATAGAGAAAAACATACAAAGTGATTTTAACAACATAACTAAGTGGTCTCACGATAATGGAATTATTATTAATACAGCAAAAACTAAAGGACTGCATATGTCATCACCGCATAATATAAAGAATGCAAAAAAATTCAGGATAGTGGGTCACTCTTATCAATGTATACACGACAATATGTTTAAATGTGAATGTACAGTTATAGAATTTGTAAAAAAATTTAAATACTTGGGCTTAACAATAGATAGAAATATGAACTGGAGTAGCCATATAGAACTAGTATGTAATAAATTAAGAGGTATTTTAAGTAAATTCTATTTTTTGAAGAAAGTAACACCTAAAAATGTACTGTATGTTGTATATTACGCACTAGTTGAGTCAACGTTACAATATGGAATAGTAGCATATGGAAGGACATTTAAAACATATTTAGATAAATTGAAGCAGTTTCAAATTAGATTTATGAAAATATTAGTGAACCCAAAAGCTAAAATAAAATATAGGGATAATTATGAGCAGCTCTTCCAGGAGTGTAATTTAATACCGATACATGAGCAATTTAAAATATCATTTGCGACATGTGAAAAGTATTATACAATCTTATGTGACGCATTGCGTAGTTTTATCCCCATAAATAAGAATACGCGCAGACCACATAAATTAATAACTTTACAATATAAATATGCTAATTATTATGGTAAAAGAACGTTCCAACATTTAGCAGCAAAAATTTATAACAATTTACCCCAAGAATGCCTTACGCATAAATCAAAACAACATTTTAAAAATAAGTTAAAAAAACTTTATACTAATAAAAAGTAAAAATGGAATGTATCATGACGATCCATTGTACAACATCATAGGTAAGCTGTAATATTAAGGTATGCATATATTTGTACGCATGTATGTATGTATATGTGTAAGCGTACATGCAAAATTTATGCATATATAAAAATGCCGTTATCCTTTAAATTATTGAATAACGTTATAGTAATACTATTGGTTTGTCATATTAGTGGTAGTATAATTGTATTAAGCTAGTTCTTTTTTTTCTTTTTTTGCATGTTAGAAAGTAAGAGAGCATTTTCCTGCCAACAAACTGCTGAGCAGTTTGGCAGACTGTAAAAATAACTAATTATGTTTTGTTTTTATGTTAAATAAATAAATAAAAAAAAATAAAGCAGCGGGAGGTTTAGCAGCTGCTTAACGTATTCGTCCGCAATTTGCCGGACGCTGTCGTATCTTCCAGCAAGGAGGTCCCGGGCGGTCTGGTAGGCGTCGTCCGACAATTTCAGATGGCCGACGACGCCCAGGGCCTCCCCCTCCAGTGAGGCCAGGAGGTACGCCATCTTCTGGCTTGGTGTTAAGTCCCTCCGGGCGTCCAATAGGCTGTCAAAAAGGCCAACAAAGGTCAGCCAGTCGGAGAGGACCCCGGAGAACCTTGGCAGGTCCAGAGTTGAGAGTTGTCCCAACAGTTCCGGCTGAGTAGGCCACTTTCGAGGAGACTCGAGCAGGCCACTCAGCCTCGTTGTCACGTATATTAACGAAATAAAACAACACAATGGAGGCCGTCGTAACGCGACGTAGCAATTCTTATGTAACTCGCGACCTCTAATCGACTCGGCCGTCGCCTCCAATGATTCTTCTAGACTAACAGGTGCGGTCGCAGGTCGCAAGACGCAAACCCACCTCGCAACCCGCCAACCGGTTCCTCGCCCGGAATGAGCGCCTTGCAAGTTGTAGCTTGCTACGAATTGGCATAAACAACTACTAGATGGTAGAACTCATATTCTGTCTAGAAGTCCGTCCGGGCAAGTACCATCGCATACATAAGACCTATTTTTATCCTCAAGCAAAACCCCGTAATGCTGTGTTCCAATCTGTAGGGTAAAAAGTGTCAGTATAACTACAGGCTGCGATGCATTGGTAACGGATATAATACCTCGCAGCCTAAGAAGTTCTCAGAGATGATAACGCATCTGTAATCCTCTTTTATGAAGTCCCAGATTGCTGCTACAGGAGTCTATGGGCTATAGTAACTACTTATTATCAGGTGCGCCGCTAATTTTTTTTTGTTAATGACAACTAGCTTTTAAGAATTATGTAGACTATTTTGCTCGCTGGGTGACTTTGAGTTAATGAAGTAGTCGTACCGTTAAAGTCCACGTTTCGGCACCCTATGGTGAGTACGGTGAGTACAGGCAGCACGCTTTGGTCAAAAACTTTCATTTTCGAGCTTTGCGATATGGACTACGATAAGACCTGACCGAGTTCACTGACGTGGCTTTGCTTATTTGTAGACTGAAGTGGCAATGGGCTGGTCGCATCTTTCGTAAAAGCGGTAACTGTTGGAGTAGGCGTGTTATAGAGTGGAGACCGCGTTAAGGTAAACGTAGTGTGGGATATCCTCTGGCTCGATGGAGTGCCGATCTTGCCAGGCAAGCAACTGGATGCGTGTAGCCAAAGCTACGTGGCGCGCCTTGGGTAAGGCCCACGTTCAGCAGTAGGTTTTAATGGCGTAATTGGTAAATATATTACTAGAAATTTCAAAATACATAAACGTGGTAGCTGTTAGTGAACTGATCTATTTCTGTTAATAAGAAAACGTTACCCCCACACTACGATTTTTCCTGTATCTTAGAGGCAACTATATAGGCATACACACATTTCACAAGGACAAACATCCAGACCCGGTACAATTATTTGTAGGCCATACAAATACTTGTCCCGTATTGGATTCGAACACGCAGCCCTCAGCGCCGCAACTCATTGCTAAGTACCTGCTCCACGGATGCTTCATTTAGTAGTATCCGGTAGGAAATTTTTTCTTTTAAAACCTTTTTACTTAACCTTCAAAAGCAAGAGCACTGTGTTACCATTACCTAAAGAGTGTTAGAGTAAGTTAAGTATACTTAACTTAACTTAGCCTATTACCTAACTTAACTTAACATTTTTATTTTTTGTCGGTATTAGGAAGCTGGCAGTATGAGGACGCTCAAAGTCGCTCAGCGAGCTATGGAGAGGGCTATGCTCGGAGTTTATCTGCGTGATTAACTTATAAATGAGGATATTTTTTTTCGTGGGTAGGTGTGTAACAAGTAACAGCTGACTTATTAGCTCCTATATTTTATATACTTTAAAATTATTTTAAACCAGTGTTTGGACTATATTTACATATCAATTACATATTTATTACCTTTTCTTTTGAAGTCCTATTGAAATATATGTCCAGATAAAATATTTGTGACACTTACATACCACCCATTAGTGTCACTTTGTTTTTGCAAACTATATCACTCATTAGCACTTCAGTTTGTGTTCACTAATATCACAGCAAATATTGGAAGAAATGGCAAGAGTAACTGATGTGGAGGTCATGCAAAGAGAACTTGAAGGAAGCTGGAGTCGCAAAATGGCTGAATTTGAAAACAGATTAAAGGCTGCCTCCACACCTACTAATCCCTCTCTTAATCAACTCCGCGAGGAGTTTTATGAATTCAAGGACGTCGTTTGCTCCATGCTCAATCTCCTTCGGTAACAAATTCAAGCCTGCACTAAGTCAATTGATGCTATTGATATGCAGCACAGACAGAATATCCTTCTATTTAATGGGATCTCTGACTCCCCAGAAGTTAATATTGAACAAGAAATACTGGGTATCATACATAAGAAAATGGGTATCCCACATGTGACAAATCTGGCCTTAGTACGTTGCCATCGAATGGGTGTTCAAAAGGATGGTCGTTCACGTCCAATTCTTGTACAATTTCATGAGCATAACACAAAGTCTGAAGTGTGGAAAGCTAAAACTAAGTTAAAGGGATCTCAAATATCTGTGTCTGAGTTTTTAACTAAAATGAGGCAATCTGTTTTAAAAAAAGCCCGCAAGCATTTTGAAATGAAGAATGTGTGGACCTTAGATGGAGCAATTTTTATCAAACTTCCCAATAATGAACGGGCAAAAATCTTCACTGAAGAGGAGATTGATACTCTCATTAAACAGTTTCCTGTTGATTTTTCATCAGCAAGTCTTAGCATGGCCCCTAACAGCAGTATCTCTAATAGCGTAACGAAACCCATACAAGCACTGCGAAGTTCTTCAAGAACAAAAATTCTGTGTGAGACTTCTCCTCGCAATCAAGATGATGTGGTGGTGCAGAAAGAGGATTCTAAAAGGTTCCGCCGTTTAATTGCTAAAAAATAGCTTGCTTAATTTACATATTATAATGGTATTCCTAGGTATCCTTTATTTTTGTAATCCATTGTTTTATATTATTGATTTACATATATTTAGTTTTTTGTGTTTAGGTGTTTGTAGTCCCGCATCTTCTTGGTTGTAATAACTGTAGCACAGAACAGTATTGTCTGTACTGTAGTCATAAGGTGTTCACTTTTTTACAGAAGTATAATTGAAAAATTTTTTAAGTTGTTTTCTTTTAATAGTATAGTCTGCATAGGAATTTTTATTTCTCTAAATATAAACTTAATGAGATTTTATCTTGTAATACATAACTTGCTTGGGTTTAGTTTCCTTTTGTTTCTTGGTTGAGGTTTCTTACTTAGTAGGTTTGTTTATACTATGCTTGATATTGGTAACAATACTTATCTTTTTATAAATGTACCTACCACATGTTTTTAATTTTATTTTTTTTGTTAAATTTTGGGTTTTGATTTGTTTGATTTGACAATGGCAACTATGTATTACTTTTTTTTAGCCTTTTATAGACAAAGGACACATGAATCATACAGCCAGCGTCAATCTTATACTTCGCTTTAATCGATTTTCTGTTGGTAAACATTCTCCTGTAATATTTTGTGTGACATCTACTTAGGAACTTTATTATTAGTCAAGATTATTTTTGCCACTTTAGATATTTTAGATCATAAGTTTGCATATAAAATTTTATTTATAATTAGTTTACTCTGTAAACAGTGAACTGATGGGTTGGTGATGTTTATGTTTAGTAATTGTTTGTTAATAGTTATAGTTTACATAACTTACTTTTTTATTTTTTATTATTATTTTTCTATATATTTATTTAATTAATTTATTATTTTAGTATATGTAATATGTCTGATGTTGAGTCGTTTAGCTCTGCAAATGATTCTTCTAGTTTGTCATTTCACTCTTGTAATGATTCTCTCAACGATAGCGTGCCTAATTTACATGAACTACTCAAAGGAGTTTTTACGTCTTTTAACAACTCTGTGAACATATCTCATATTAACGCTCAAAGTATCCCGAACCACTATTCCGAACTTGAAGCTTCAATTTTCCCCGAGTATATTCATGCTATATTAGTGTCGGAAAGTTGGCTGAAACCTTCTTTACCATCAACTTTATATCCCTTACCCGGCTTTGTACTTGTTAGGAATGATTGTGTTGGAAAAGGTGGAGGTGGTGTAGCAATCTACCTACACGCTTCCGCGCTATTCCGCTTCTTCTGAGTTTTTATTTGTGGAACTCGATGTCAAGGGCATCAGGATGCTTCTAGGGGTAGTGTATTGCCCCCCCCCCATCTACCGGCTACTTCGCCACTTTAGATATGGCTCTTGTTGATATTTGTTCTGAGTACACTCACTGTATAATCATGGGTGATTTCAATACTGATATGTTGAAAAACTGCCCTTGTTCTAAAAGGTTTCTTTCAATTATTGAGTCGGTTAATCTTTCTATTCTCCCTTTAAAAGCTACTCATCATAATATCGGAACCGATGACTCATCGATTGATCTAATCCTTGCTGCTTCTCCTGAACATGTAATGATGCATGGACAGTTACCTGCTTTGAGTTTCTCACGCCACGACTTAATTTATGCATCGTATAAGCTTAAACCTCCTAAATATTCCCCTACTGCAATGCATCTTCGCAGTTTTGCTAAAATAGATTTTGACAAGCTTAGGAATGACGCTCTTAATCTCGATCTAGCCTCTTTAATAGCAGCATCTACTGTTGACGATAAAGTCACTATCCTTAACCACAATATTCTTAGCCTTTATGATGCTCATACTCCTGTTCACAAGGGTAGATTGAAGCGTCCCCCTGCCCCTTGGATGACAGAGGGCGTAAGAATGGCAATGGCTAGACGAAATCGTACTTTTCTTCGTTTTCAAGACAGATTGAATCGAAGAAAATTGGTTATCTTTTAAAGCAGCCAGGAATAGGTGTAATCATATGGCAGCTAAACGCCGATATTTCCATAACTGTATTAATAACTCTTCTCCAGTTTTAGTGTGAAAATTCCTAAAACCTTTCGGTCTTTGTAGACCAGCTACGTTGGATTGTGGTCCTTCTCTGTCACTTGATAAAATCAACCAACATTTCGCTTCTGTAAGAGCACTGGACCCTACAATTCGTTCCCAAACTATGGCTTCCATTGCTTCTATGCAAATTCCTAACATTCTTACCTTTAATTTTTCTCCTGTTTCTCAGGATGATGTCAAAGAGTCAATTTTAGCAATCCAGTCCAAGCCCGTGGGTTACGACGAGATTAGTAGACATATGGTAGTATTTATACTAGAGCATCTTCTCCCGGCAATTTCCCATATAATCAATTTTTCCCTTGGTTCAGGTTAGTATCCTAATCTTTGGAAGAGGGCTTTTCCCACAAAGTTCCCACTCCCATTCTTCCCAATCATTTTCGTCCAATATCCATTCTACCCTTTCTTTCCAAAATTTTAGAATCCTTTGTTTACAAGCAAATTTCTACTTTTGTTTCGAAACATAACCTAATGAGTATATATCAGTCTGGGTTTCGTCCTGGTCATAGTACCACTACTGCATTAATTAATGTTATTGATAATATTAAACAAGGCATGGAATAAAAAAAATAACAGTACTGGTACTAGTTGATTTCTCAAATGCTTTCAACACAATTGATCATGAAATCATTCTTTCCATACTGTCTCATCTGAATTTTGGCCCTACTGAATTGGATTGGTTTGCATCTTATCTTCACGGTCGACAGCAGTCACTCAGTGTGGGGCAACTGTCCTCAGCGTGGGCTGATGTGGATGCTGGTGTGCCGCAAGGCGGTATTCTTTCTCCCATAATGTTTTCAATTTTTATAAACTTTATTACCTCCATCATCGACTGCTCGTACGATTTGTATGCCGATGACCTTCAGCTTTATGTGCAAACTGAGATTGGGGATATCCATAATGAGATCAAAAACCTTAACGGCAACTTAGCAGCTATCAGCGATTGGTAAACTCGTTATGGGGTTTTGGTCAATCCTTAGAAATGCCAAGCTATACTGGTGGGTAGCTCAAGAATGCCGGCTAAGATTAATCTGACAAACTTACCTCCTATTTACTATGATAATACTACAATTCCATTCAGTAATTCTGTTAGAAATCTTGGCCCTCACATCAACAGCGCGCTGAATTGGAGAACTATGGTTTCAGATGTGAGTCGTAAAGTCACTGCGACGTTATGCTCTCTGTATCGTTTAAAGCATTTTCTCCCCACAAAATCTAAGATCATGCTTGTGCATTCACTTATATTACCATAATTGATTATGCAGATGTGTGTTACCCAGACCTGTCCCAAGATTTTCTAAACAAGCTGGAACGCCTCCTCAATATATATAGTATAAGATATAAGATTTATCTTTGGGCTTCGTAAGTATGATCATATTTCGCCATACAGATCTAAGCTAAATTGGCTTACAATCCGGCAGAGGCGCAACTCCAGAATATTACTTATACTTTTTTCCATATTAAATGATCCATCTTCGCCTTCTTATCTTAAGAATAAATTTCATTATCTTTCCTCATCTCATGATAGGGTCCTACGCTCTTTTTCTAACAACAAAATCTGTACTCCAGTTCACTTCACCGAGTTCTATGGTAACTCCTTCACAGTTCAGGCTACACGCCTTTGGAACTCCTTGCCCGATGACGTCAGAAAAGCTCCCAATAAGTATGCTTTTAAAAAGTTGGTCCGTGATCATTTATTAAAGACAACGCATTATACATGACTCAACTATTTAATATGTATTGCCAAACAGACGTATATATTCATAGTCATTTGTATATACTAATTATGTATGTATTTAAATATGTTTACTTGTATGTATATCCACTTATTTATATATTGGTATATATGTAAGGATAGATCATATATGTATAGTTTATTTATTAGTAGTTTGTATATATTATGTAGTAAATTATCATTTGTATTGTGTTATCTTATTCTATATTGCCACACCTACGTCAAACTCTCACCACTCCATGGGTTGACTGGTAGAGAATGCCTCAAGGCATTAAGTCCGCCCTTTATATTCTTTTGTTAAGGATGCAATAAAGAATAAAATAAATAAATAAATAAATATCCGCAGTAGAACCGAGTGACCGATATAGCCCAACGGATTAGTAAGCTGAAGTGGCAATGGGCCGGCCATATAGCTCGAAGAACCGACAACCGTTGGGGAAAAAAGGTTCTCGAGTGTCTGCCTCGAATCCATAGGCAAAGTGTAGGGCGACCCCCCACTAGATGGAGTGACGACCTGGTAAGACATGCAGGAAGTCGATGGATGCAGGTGGCTCAGGACCGTGCTTTGTGTCATACCTTGGGGGAGGCTTATGTTTAGCAGTGGAATTGTGAAGGGCTGTTATTATAATGATGATGATTAGGAAGACGCCGCTACCCATCTCCAGGTTTGTTCCTCTCTGCCGCGTCTTAGGACACCCACGGCATGATATGGGGTAGTCGATATTCTTACACCACAAATACACGGTAATATATTTAACTTAATTATTTATTTAATATATTTAACAACATATAATTACGGTGGCTGTTTTTAAAGATAGTTGCCAGAAAAATTGCACAAACCCGTTTAAAATCAATTCACGAGCTACAAGATAAATTCTTAAAACGGAATCTCTACAAATATCAACCTACGAAACGTAAGCGATATGTGGATATTTTTTTAGTTTCATTAACGGTTCGAATAAAATTGTAACGGAACCGATGGGAGGAAACTATCGATATTATGTGCCAAGTTAAAAACTGTACGAGATAGAAGAGAGTGTTAGGTATTTCTGTAGAACGTATTCAATAAGGACGATAAAAATGTTCTATAATAAAGAAAAGTCTTTGTAACACTATAATAGTTATTTGTATTTAATTTATTTACATAAAATATTTTTACCATATAAAAATAAAACAAAAAACTTAATCGTTATTGACGTAGTATATCACAATTAAATCAAATATATGTAATCGGAAGTGTTGGCGTAAAAGAACCCATTGCTGTTTCTTAGATTTTGCGAGGACTCTTTGGAAAATGTCAAAACTACCACATGGCACGCGATAAATGGCAGTATACATTTATTTGATTTTTCTTCGTAAGTTAATTACTTGTTACGGTCAAAAGTATAACTATTCAATAAAAAAATATAAATATAACTATTTAGATATTTACAAGATTTTACTTTAAAAACTTTACACTCATAATAGGATTATCTTCTGTATAGTGGAGGCAGTTTAAATATATCGATAAAATTCCAAAGTATGTTAATTGTAAGCGTCATTTAAGCGAACAAGAATTAAAAGCTATTATTGAATAAATTCCAAATAAGTATAGATTTTTATTCGAAATATGTATTTCACGATAATGATGATAAATTGTTGTAGTTAATTATATATTTGTTCTTAGGAATTTAATTTACTCGTCCTTGTTATAATTAACCGAAAGTATTGGCGGTGGTTCTTGTACGGTGTGCGGAGCAGTTACTCTAGACGGAAAAACTGAAATTTTCCTCGTAGAAATCGTAAACTATGGAAGTGATAGATGTAGATTAACA
The DNA here is from genome assembly GCA_036936625.1 of Parnassius smintheus behrii. Classification (NCBI taxonomy): domain Eukaryota; kingdom Metazoa; phylum Arthropoda; class Insecta; order Lepidoptera; family Papilionidae; genus Parnassius; species Parnassius smintheus. Next base: position 11,197,729 of record JAUPFT010000006.1, read on the forward strand.
ACTGACCGATACATACGCGATATTCTCGAAAACCAAGTAATGCAGTATGCTGGCATAATGCAGTATATTGGCGATCGGGATTCAACAAATGGTGTGGCCAGCATAAAGCCTGGATTTGAACCCAATAAGTCACCTATGAAACCAGATAAAACAGAGAGTCCGAGCCAGTGTTCTCGCTGTTTCATACATTCCCGAGCTTAAAGTCACTGAGCTTGAAGAGAGGGGGAACATACAACAATAGGTCATCGTAACGCTGATCAGATCTATGACTAAAATACTACAAGAATACATCAGGGCACGGGAGGATTATACCAGTAATTATGTATAATTCTTTTTTGCAATAATTTGTTTTTTATTGCTTTTCTTTACTGTTTAACCCTCCTAAATTTTCTATCAAAATAGCATTTTTAAGCTGCTGTATATAACATTAGTTAATAATACATATGCAAATAATAATTAATAAAAATAGCGCATCAAAATAGAGTGTTCGACAGAATTTCAACATATATAAATTGTATTTGTTCATTCACGAATATATACAGCAGATCAGCACAGTAACAACACATAGATATGTTAAAATTATTATTGTATGAAAGTAAAGCTTAAATCAAAGATACTCGTATTTTGTGTTCTATTTACGTTTTATGTTGCTAACACACGTCTGCCATGTTTCAATATTTTGCAATGGATCGTTGTTCCGAGCACTCTGCTAAATAATATCCCCCTCGCTACTGTTATTTCATAGAACCCTCATTGTTTTAGATTTTATTTTGGAAGATGACTAATCTCTTTTCTTTTACAAATAGAATAAAACTATTTATACGGATTTTATCACGTTTAGTTAACTTATTGATTTACAGCACCCATGATCAAGGGGGGGGGGGGGCAGAGATGTCTGATGCCTTAATGGTATAGTTAGTCTGCTAATTTCAGTTTTGAATATTAATTTTGGTACTATCTACGCAGAACTGGAACTTACGGTATCTTGAAGATTAGCAGTGCTACGCTTGGGTTTGGATTTGATTTCATTAGCGTCGCATATCATCCTTGGTAGGAATCGGTGTTCTTTAGCGAGGATTTGTGGTTTATCAAATCTGATTTAAATGTGGGAACTATCTTGAACATGTTCAAATACTACAGATTTACCAAAACATTTAGAAAATGCCATTACTACCTTTATCCCACTCTCGAATCGAGCTACGATGATTCAATGAGACACCAAGCCCAAAAGATTATTTATTTATTTACTCATCTCTTCACAACTTCTTACTAGCTAGTTAACAATAATAAAGTAGTTAGGACCTAACGTTATGACAGACCGGTGCCTATGATAAGTTTTATAATATAAACCCGAGTTACAGGTCACCAATTGAATTGAGGTTTGAATATTATTCAAACTTATGCACCAACTGCTGATAAGAGCCAAGAAGATGTAGAAAACTTTTATAAAGAATTTGAATAACTCTATGGACACACAAAAAAGGAGGATATAAATCTTATTATGGGTGACTTTAACGCAAAAGTCGGTCATTGTGAAGTCCCAGGAGCAGTAGGAAAGTACGGTCTAGGATCTATAAGTACAATTTTGTCAAGAAAAAGTCTAGTGATTAATAATATAAAATGATAAAGTTACCGCGAAGAAGGCTTTATACGTGGACCTCACCATCTCATTCAAAATTTTTAAAATTCAAAATTCTTTTTATTCAGTATCTTGAATTTAAATACATTAACTAGGCTGGGGTCTCCTTTTAAGTATATCAATACCTGTGTTAGGGGACCCCGCTCTTCCATAACAATTTTAGATACATATAAAATTGCGCATATGTAAAGATTAAACCAAGTGCGAGCGGTCGCGCGCGTGCGCGCGCGCTCGTGTGTGTGTGTGTGTTTGTTTGTGTGTGTGTGTGTGTGTGTGTGTGTGTGTGTGTGTGTGTGTGTGTGTGTGTGTGTGTGTGTGTGTGTGTGTGTATGTGCGTGCGTGCGTGTGTGCGTGCGTGCGTGCGCGTGTGCGTTTGTGTGTGTGTGTGTGTGTGTGCCGTGTGCGCGCGCGCGCGTGTGTGTGTGTGTGTGTGTATGTGTGTTCTATTTATTTCAATAAATTTTCAGTTTCTTCATACTCTATCGTCTTTAACCACGCTGTAAGTTGTTTTTTCACATTATGCTTGGTCGTTGCATATATGTTAAGTTTTTTATTAGTATAGTTATAGATATGAGCAGACTGACTCATACTCCGGCAAATATTGTTCGAAATCAAATAGACTTATTATCAATCACAGGTTTTGTAATAGCGTTACTAGTGCCAAAACGTATCCTGGTGCAGATATCTGTTCGGAATATAAACGTCATTGTTAATTTGACTTGCCGCTTAAAATACAGAGGCAAAAATAGACCTAACAAAAATATGTTGACATCATTAAGTTAAAAGAACTAAAATTGGGGAAAGTAAAAGGGAAAAGTAAAAGTAAAGTAAAGTTGCAGCTTATATACGTACCATTGCTGGTCACAGGGCTCCCCTCAATTCTGAGAGGGTTTTAGGGCAAGGAAGTGTCCGCCGCGCTGCCCCAATGCATGTTGGCGAACTTCACATGTATTGGAAATATTTTTTTTTGTTTCTCAGACATACAGGTTTCCTCACCATGTTTTCTTTCACCGCCGAGCACGTGGTAAATCAACACTTAAAATTGCAATTAACTATTTAATTGGTGCCGGCGGGGATCGAACCCGGGTTACTCGCGTTCTGTTATATGTATTTACAGCGAGCGTTAACCATCTGAGCTACCATGGCTCAAACGGAAAGGAAAAGTGCATACAACAATTAATGAATGGGCAGTGAATGAAAAGTAAAACGAAATACTGACGTGGAAGTTCTGTGGGAAAATCTGAAGTCGAAGATATGGGACATCAATGATAGGTTCCTTAAGCCATCGCCTGTTTTAAAGAAAGATCCATGGATTACCGACTCAATCATCCAACTTATTGAAGAAAGACGCACATATAAATCTTCTGATCATCAGAAATATAAAACTCTTCACAAACGTATCAGACGCGATCAGTTAGAGCAGCCTATATCACATGTCACAAAGAAAAATGTGAACTTATGGAATCTTTGATGGCTAAGTATGATGCGTTTTATCTTCATAAAGAAACTAAGGCAATAGCGAACATTCAAAAGAAGCATAAACACGCTTTTCTTAATATTATATTACTAAAATATTCAAATAAGCAAAACGTCATATTATTAGGTGATATTAGTATTAACTTAGCTAAATAAAGTAGAGATACGAATCTTTCTATTTACTTAGATATGATGACATTTCACGGAATGTTATCTGCGTACTTCTTTCCCACGCATAATAAAACATGCTTGGATCATGTAATCTTAAAGAGAAAACAAAAGCTCATTGTCTAATCCTACAAACAACTCTAAGTGATCATTATAGTGTTGCCTAATACATTGCCTCTTCTTCTAAACAAAAACCTGCATAAGTATTGAAATAGGTACATAAATTTTGAACTTTCTTCCTTGTACAACTTCCTTGTGGAATCGACGACCACCCATTTTTCACAATGGATACGACCTAGGAATCTTCAAGAAAAGAGCTTACTCTTTTTCAATTTCCTGGTGTTGCAGTTGTTTATTGGCGGCAGTAGTCACTTACCATTAGGTGAGCCGCATACTCGTTGCCCTTTTTTCTATTAAAGACAACTGTAAGTTTGTTCGTTACTTAAATTAAAATGGACAGTTCCTGAAGAAATTATGATGAAAAAGTTAAAGGTAATTGTACAGACTTAAAAGGATATAATAGCTTTCATATACCTCAAGCATATAGAAGCTATCAGTAATAACAGCTATAAAGTGAGTTTGTGATTACATGGGTATGTAATCATAAATTTACATTTATTTACGACAAACGGTCACGTTTTATTTTTCTGAGTTTGCTTTAGCACGCGGTCAGAATGCAATGTTAAAGATTTTGTAAAATATACTTTTGACATTCAACATTTGTTTTTAATTTATACAAAAGTTTTGCTGCGTTTGGAGAAGGTTTTGGCGTTTAAGAAAATGTTATTATGATTTCATTATCTTCTTTACTATCTTTATATACATTCGAGAACTGTTACGACGGTTGATCGAACACTTTATGGTGGCAGCGCTAGAGAATCCATCACCCCATACTGTATTTTATGTGTTATTTGACGCAACTATAGGAAATGCCAGAAAGAACTCTTGTGTTCCAATAGATGGCGATATCATCACCCGTTAATGTTAGACGTAAATACCCAGATCGATACGGTGACAGGTAGCAGCGTCACGAACGCGAGACGTCTGGCATCACAATCGTCAATCCGTCTATGTGATTAAGGAGAATCTTTTATCAACGATCCAACTCATTACAGACCTCGTTTAGCCTCGAGTTTGAACTAATAACTAAAGAATTTACGATGTCTAAAGAAGTTAGATATCGATAACATAGTTCAGGAAGTTTCGATTTCTGTTTCCCACAAGCTCTGTATGAATGACATAAATTAATTAAATTAATAATCCTTATTGCACACAAAATATAACAAAACACAACACACTTAAATTTATAAAATTATGTTCAACTGGTTACCTAACAAAATAGTTGTAGAAAAATACAGTTTTACTTGTATTCACATAGGTAATCACTCAATCAAATACCAATATAAGTTATATTAGGAAAGAATAAATTACAAATGGGTGTCTCTTTATTTATAATTCTATATTTTAGTTTGCTTATATTTCGTTTTGACAATAAAGGTAAATACTCCTTACAACAGGAGACACCCATGTCTAGTAGTGGACTATTACAAACTGGTGTTAAAAATATTTTTATACGTTTTTTGTGTTAAATTATTTGTTTATTTTTCGTAGCAGGTCATACGTGATAAGAAAATCATAAGTGGTAAGAAAGTAGACTAGTATTTATGCTAGCTCCAGTTACTGAGCTAAATAACGGTCATATCAATATCAATCAAGTCCTATTAGATCAATATTTTAAAGACCTCAGGGCTGTGACTTTCCAAAACCGTGCCAGATTGCAAGCAGCTGTCCGAAAATTTGTTCATCCACACCGTGCTGGACAGACGCAATCGATCATATCGCCGAGGAAATACAGAAGCAGTAGCAATGTTGCAACCTACCACCCGGTCTGTGAAATTTGAGCTAAGTGATTTTAGATATATTTTTCGCTCACTTTTCAGTAAGCGGTCATTAGTTACCAGAGTTCTTCCTTTAGTATTTTCATACAAAACTATCGATCTGCCTTGGTTTCTCACGGGTGGTGTCTGAATCTCGACAACAGCTTCTCTCTCCGCGTCCGATTGTAAATCTGAACTATCCAAAGGACTCACTCAAATACTCACAAAAATTTTCATCAGATTCGGTCGAGTCATTTTCGAGTTATCGCGAGAATAACCCCTGGCAATTGATTTATAAACGTAGATATGTGTACCGTGTCATCAGCATTCACAGCTCACGGCTTCAATATCCGCCGACGTCACTTACCATGGATATAGAAGTGTCTGCCGACGTCGATAAAGTAAGCATCCAATGTGGCATGTTCAAACAAAGGGTTTGTTTGCGTAATCGCTTTTGATTCCCCATGTAGCACAAAATAAAATAACAAGATAATTTTTAATAAAAACTAACTTTTGCGCAACTACGTCCACGTATGACTTGTACAAGTATTTGAACTATCGAATACCACATTATACTTTGGGAAATATTTAAAATAAAAATTTAAGGTAATATATTAATTTGAAGTAAAAAGGTCTTAACTTTATATTTTTCTGGAACGTTGTTGAATTAAAAAAAAACGAAAGTGATAAAAGACGTAAGGACCTCTTTTGTGTAAAACTGCACACCAAAAAAGCTTATTCTGAAACTTTTTTTATACATTAAGGTTAGTGAGGTAATCGTGGAAAACCATTTATTTAATAATTTTTCGACGTTACAAAAATATCCGACATGTATTTCGGTTAAATATAGCCTATATAACTCCTAGCGCTGTTATCTATCTCCTTTTAAAGTTTCATCACAATTGGATTTGCCATTCCGAAAATTAATCCAGCCAGACACTAAAATGGTTATTCATATCTTAATACTATGCAAATAACCTCCTTAGCCTACTAGAACTCAATTATTCCGTTACTACGCCTTCAGGAAGACCGTTAGAGCCCATTAAAGTTCACTGCTAAATATAGGCCTCCCCCATAGATTGCCTTAAAAGAGGGATATTTATATTGTCACGCTTGGCAAGCGGGTGTGCAACCACATTTTTTATTTTTAGTCGCTGCTGTTCATCTCGTTATTTGTCTGTCAGCTCTTTCGACACCCACGAGATGTTATGGGATAGTGGATATACTCACACCAACACTACTCGACGTTTACTGTCAGACACTTCAATTTTATTTATTTGTATTTATAGATAAGGAAACCGGTGGCAGTTATTTTTAATTAAATTAACGCATTTTTAAATGTACGACATATTGCTATTTTTTATCTTTATCAGCCCATGTAAGCTCACAGCTGGGCGTTGGTCCATCTCGTTATAGAGAGGGTTTGCTTTAAATGTCTAATGTTTTGCACTTTTGACGCTGTTGTCCGTTGAAGGTTCGCATATTTTCATTTTTGCTATAAATTGTGGCTCATGATTCCCCGGCGACAAAATTAACTCTAACTACAATTCACTACTACTACTAAAAACTTCACTCTCTAACTTATTACCAAGCGGTCGGTACAACGTGAAAGACGTTCCAAATTCATCGATACTTGCCACGAAAACAGTAGAGCACACAAAGTTTAAATTTAGTTATTTTAATCGCATTTTCAATCTACAAAAATAGTTGTCAGTTAGCAAACGCGTCGGTATCCACAGTTTTATTAATATTCTCAGGTATTAAGAAGACACTGCTACACATCTCCCGGTTTACATTCCCCTGCCGCCTCTCACTTGGTGATATGTGGTAATGGATATTCTTACACTGATACTACACAGACTCTTTTATAAAATCGAAAGAAATTTTGTTACTGTTAATCATTGACTATGTATATGGAATGAAAGGATTACAGTAGCTACGAGGGCGACAATTCGTTCCAATTAAAGATTACGGTACACGCTCGCGTGTACCGGAAGTATCACGAAGCCGCACTGTGATCGGGGTAATTTAATAAAACTCTACAAACATCTTTATCCACATTACGGCTTCAATATACCAGTATGTGCATAGACAGTAGTTAATATTACAATGGACTGTACGGTATAACGGGCAAGATCTATGTCCAACAGTGGACTTTTATGTGCTGATAAAGTACGTAAAAGATTCTTGACTTAAACATCACATTTTGTTCACTAATAAAACTCACTTATGTTTATGTATTTTCGGTACTTAGCGATTTCATAATTATAACCGACGTTTTGAAAAACAGCATTCAGTTATCTTCGCCTTTGTAAAACAATCAGTCAAATTTGATCCCAACTGAAAAAGCTCTATTACTGATGTTTTAAAAGTACCCAGTACATATGCCCAACAATGAAACAGGCAAACTACATTATTGTTTTTTAAAGTGTATAGTTTTCTGTCATACAAATTTGTTCACAGTAAATAAAATTTATAATTTGCATTTATGATGAATTATTTACAATTTTAACGAAATTATACCTATTATCAAAGTACACGTAAATAAAATTAAATAAAAAAGAAATAAGAGTATTATAAATTAGATGACTATTTAAAATTACATACATAAACACTCACGCCTGTCACCCAGAGGGGTAGGCAGAGACTACAGACTTCCATTTGGCACGATCCTGACACACCTCTCTCGCCTCCTTCACATCCATACACCTACGCATGCATGCTCGTCGGTTAAGGGTACTCCTAATTTGGCCCGTTTTCAATAAATCGCCAATTTGGTCGATAAATTTTCGCCTAGGACGTCCCTTTCCGACTCTGCCATTCACTTCTGCAACATAAATTTTCTTTGTCACTCTTTCCTCATCCATTCTTTCCACATGACCAAACCACCGAAGCATTCCTTTCTTAATCCTGATCACAACATCATCTTGCAAACCACACTCTTCTCTTATCACACAATTTTTCACCCTGTCATTCAGATTCAGCCCTAACATACTCCTTAACGACCGCATTTCTACTGCATTTATTCTACTCTCGTGCTTCTTCTGCCATACCCAACTTTCACTACCATACGTTAAAGTAGGGACCAACACAGCATTGTGAATTGCCATACGTGCCTTTTTTGACACATTTTGACTCTTCACAATAGAGTGCAGGGCCCCATTTACTCTGTTTCCTGCATTCACTCGTCGTTCTATATCCTTATCATATCTCCCATCCCTGCTAAATACGCACCCCAAATATACAAACTCATCTACTTGCTCGATCAACTCCCCTTCTATTCTTATTTCACATATCGTTTTACTTTCATCTCTTTCAAAAACCATAATTTTCGTCTTACTTGCGTTCACTTTCATACCCCTTTCTTTTAATGATCTGTTCATTAATGTAACCATCATTTGCAACTCAGCCGCCGACGACGCAAGAATAACTTGATCATCGGCGTACAAAAGGCATTTGATGGTTAACTCACCCATTCTTAATCCGCATTCTTCAACTTTCAAATTTTGCAAACAACTGTCCATAAATAGGTTGAACAACCACGGGGAAGCCACACAGCCCTGTCTGACACCTTTATGGATGCCAAACCAGTCCGAGTAGACCCCGTTGATCCTAACACAAGCACTAGAGTCCCTATAAAGAGACTCCAATGCCTGTATCAAGCCAGCGCTCAACCCAAATGAGTTCAGTGTTTGCCATAGCACATTCCTATCCACTCTGTCATAGGCCTTCTCCAAGTCCATGAACGCACAAAAAACCTTTTGGTTTTTGGCCAAAAACTTCTCCGCGATCATGCGCATGGAGAAGACTTGATCTGTACATCCCATTCCCTTTCTAAATCCCGCTTGCACATCCCAAATTTTTCCATCGGTTTCTTTCATGACCCTTTCAATTAGTACCTTGGCATACAGTTTTCCCACGATGCTAAGAAGGCTGATACCGCGGTACTTTTTACAGTCCTGCTGCGACCCTTTTCCCTTATATACTGGGACTATCACGGCTTTGCACCAGTCTCCCGGTACCCGTTTCAGTTCCCAGCATAAATTAAACAAGGTGTGCAGCAGGCCTGCCACCACTTCCTCTCCAGCCCTCAGCATTTCGAGTGAAACTCTATCATATCCGGCAGCCTTACCTGCTTTCATGCTTTTCATTGCTTTCATTATTTCATCTATACTTATCTCGCTACCTCCTTCCTCTTCTTTCGGAGTTCCTATTTCATTCAGTTCATACGTTGTCTCCTCACTCATAAATACAATAAAGTATATACTATTTAAAATTATATATATTAAAAGATATACTTTATTGGTAGAGCAACGTTGCAGCTATATTAAGGGCGCAGAACGAATGTGTTGGTCTAACCAAGGTAAGACCAAGTTTTGACAGAATATACCAGCGTAAAATAGCAGTTTAACGCATTTATGTTACGTACGATGAGTGTAGAGAAACAGAAATCCTTTTTACTGGAAAATAAGTATTCCATCTTAGTTCTCAGGGATGACAACGCATATGCATTTTGATCCTTAATCGAGGATAAACGTAGATGTCTATAGGCCATTGCATCTATTTACCATCAGGTGGAGTGTGTGCTCGTTTGTCACCCATATTCTATAGAAAATCAGTGAAATATTGTTTAAAATTGAAATGTACATATACAATTTTTGTGTATTTCTTATAACTTCATTACAAATATTTAATAAAATTCCAAGGCAAATAAAGGAGGCAAAAACAATAAATATTTTATAGAGCTATTAAAAATAAATACTTAGTAACTACGCGCACGTAACTATACGTATATTATATATAGTACAATATTCTATAGATCTGTGTCTTTCCATCACATTAGTTATAAAGAGAATATCAAATATGAAATATGTTTAAATAAAACCTTTGTATATTTATTAAATTAAACACATAGTAAGCGTCAAAATTAAAACACCTAAGTTAAGGATAAAATGTATAAATTTTGTAACAATATAAGTTTCTCATGTATGTAAATGTTTTATTTCTTTTGAAAAATAAATAAATTTATGAAACGTAAATCATTTTATTCATCATTCAAAATACTACAACTAAACATAGGCGCCTCCTATAGGTTACCTCATACGGGTAAATTTGCAATAGTTGCCACGATATGCAGGTGGGTTGGCACCCGCAATTATTTGCTATTATTGAGGTTTTATCAGGAAGATATTGCTGCCCATATATTGTGTCAGGTTCGAAGGAACCTGACTCAGTATATAATATACCTGACATAGCAATATCTTCAGAGAGAAGTCTCTCTTCTTAATCTACAAAATGATATGGAGTATTCTCTTGCACTGTCACTACACGGCACTCACCACTCCTTCAATTACCTTAGTGTTGCAAATATTTAAACTTGCCCGGCAGGAGATCTCCTCTTTTCCTTCCACTGCTACAGTGGTGATCACCCAACGTGATTTAGACTTCGGTGTGTTTCGCTTGTGGCGCGACGACAGCGCCGACACAAACTTGACGGCCTATTATTATTATTATTAGTAGTAGTATATACTTTATTGTACACCACACATATACAACGAATAAATACATTACAGAGAAAACTGAATATATACGTATGTACAATAAGGCGGTCTTATCGCTAAAGAGCGATCTCTTCCAGACAACCTTTGGGCTAAGGAGAAACTGGAATTAAGAACAGTAGGAGGTGGTGCGTTTTATGTTACACTTACATTAAACTAATTATATTTATTATATTAAAAATTAATTTCTATATAAAATCGTCAAGTTTTATCTGAGAAGTAATATTTTAAATAATTATAATACAATAATAGAAATACACGTCGAAAATATTATAAGATAAATAAAAATCAAAAATAATTAGAAAACTGGTCAAGAATTGCTTTCATTGAGCGTGGTCGTGTAGTGTAGCAGCGTGTTCATATATACATACATGGAAGGTGTTCGAGTAAAGATTGCTCATCTATATAGTGGTCGGAAACGCATACTCAATGGGGTACATATTATATATGGGGTGGTCGGGTGACCGACCACTATAGTACTGTTACACAATGTATAGTTCTATAGTAGGTAGGGACTTATGATAGTAAGGTAATACAAAAGCATTATTATAGAAGGTCTTTATGATGCGTAAGCATTACAATAGTAGAGTTGTGGGTTAAAGATATATAATATTAAAGTCTGATGTACAAAAGCATTATTATAGAAGGCCGTTATTATGCACAAGCACTAAAATAGTAGAGTCTTTTTAAAGGATAGGGTGACAAACGAGCACACAGTCCACCTGATGGTAAGTGGTTGCTGTGGCCCATAGACATCTACATCTATCCTCGATTACAACTCAAAATGCAGGTACGTTGTCACCCGCGAGGACTAAGATGGATTGCATCGTTTCCAGTTAAAAGGGCCACCAGTTCTCTACACTCAGTATACGTAATACAGCATTAACCTGCTATTTTAAGCTGGTATTCAGTGAGAGCGTGATCCTTTCCCAGTCGAGGTGACCCATTCATGCTACCACTTTACTACTAATATAACTGCAGCATGGCTCTACCACGTATTCGCATATATTAAAGACATATAATAGTGAGGTCTAAGCATTTATGTAGAAGCATTAGTATAGAAGGTCTCTATAAGTGTAACAAGCCTACTCAACTCCATGTCTTAGCGCTTTAGCGCTATGAAACGTGAACTTTTGTTCACTTGCGTCCTAGTAGTATGCTACTATGATACATTGGTGTTTTTAGTTAACAACAATAGAAATTTTATTACCAAAGTCTTTAGGGATCATGTGGGTGTACTGTGAGGGGGCACCATCTGTTACGGCCCTCAGTTACCCCGACAAAAGTCGACTGGGCTAGGGCCCATAGTAACCAAACTCGACGAGCAACTGAGGGGAGGGCCCAGTGGCCTATGGATTTCAAGTCTCCACACTTTGGCATAAACATCATCTGTATGATAGTTGCATTGATGCTTACTGCTACTTGCGGTATTGCGTCTTGTGTTGGACTGCGACCGTGCTGCGCCTAATTCGACGCAACTTATAGTTTAGTTGATGGAGGTATGCGGGTAGTGATGTCTGCTGAAATTGGTGGTTATTTGGCGGGTCACTGTTCTCAATTGCACTCTCTACGTCTTGGTTTGACTTATACTTAAGTAGCTTCGCCCAAGTCGGATCCCTTCAGTCTTGTAGTGAGTAGTGGTAAAGACTCGTAGAAAGAATTAATAGACAAGGGACGTACTACTACGTCTATAGACCATATAGACCAAATTGGTGATATATTGGAGATCGGCCAAGGTAAATGTACATGAACATGACATGATAAAGAATGGGGAGTGGTGTGTCAGGATTGTGCCAAATGGAATTTCGTAGTTTCTACCTACCCCTCTGGGTAATAGACGTGGTATGATGAGTTACGTTTATAATATTATGTTGCAATCTGTTTTAAAAATTACTTTAAAATACAGTCTAAATAAGGATGATCCGTTATCAGTCGGTCATGAGTGCGAGCTAGTATTTTTATGGGAAAAGCTGACGTATTTTCTCTTATACTTAGAACTATAACATAATATCATACGATATTATCATATTGAAAAGGGTTTTATGTAAAACAATGGCTGTATCATGATTAACATTGTTTGTAATAAAATAGGCTGAATGTTACTGCATATTACAACTTTGCAAGTCTATAACACTTTATGAATGTTGCTATTAAATGTTGAAATTCGTCGCAATAAACATAAAACATCTGGTTTATACGAAAGTTATTACGCGTATAAGTATTATGACTTCGTCACTGGTGTAGTTGAGTTTGTTTTGTAATTTTATTTATTTTATAACAAAAAAATGAACACTTGAGCAGTTGGTATTATAGTTAACTGTTATGTTAATCTTGTAGTCGAAAGAATAACCGTTGATCATGAAGTCCCGTCTTCGAATCTCGATTGGAACCAAAATCCGTTATTAGATTTTACTGTCAAAAAAATCTGAGTAGCAGTTAGTGTCTCGAAAAGCACGTAAAGCCGTTGGTCGTACGCCTGATCTCTCACCGGTTGTGTCGGATTTCCATCTCATCGAACTATAAGTGAGGAAATAAGTGCTGTTTTGCGCAGATCAGTATTGCGTAGTCTCCATTGAAACTAGCCCCCAAGGACAAAAATTGATGTAAAGAAAATTATTATTCTAGAGACAATTACATAATGATTAAGGGTACGGATTGTGAGGGCAATGGATAGCGGATTCAATCTACTGCATTAAACTACTCCTAGTACAAGAGTTAAAACTTAATTGGAGTGGTACTAAGTTATAATGTTAGTATCATTAATAGTCTTCTCTTTTTTAAAATTATATAGCAAGCAAACTTAAAATCCACCTGATGGTAAACGACGATTGCACAAGTTTACTTTAAGCAAAGCAGAATACAGAATGTGTTTTCACTGAGGATTATAAAACATTTTATGGAATACATTTTAGCTTGTAACTATAATGACTATCTTTCTCCTTCAGACTGGAATACACAGGGTGAATAGGAAAGTTGGTTATTGTGTGCTGAAGTAATGTAAATTATGTTTGGAATAAGTAGAGTGTATTATTATGCTATTGAACAAACCAAAAGATGGTCAGGAGCGTCTTCATAAAAACAACTAAAAGTTAAAAACCGTGGTTGGCAACTCGCTTGGCGAGTGTCTACTATGAAACAATTAATGAGAGAGGCCCCCGTTTGGCAGTGGACTTTTCATGGGCTGTATGTAATGGTTATTGTGCTTGCCGAAAATATAAGCTGTCACAAGTTCATATTCCTGGTGAAGCCAGTTCTATGGAAAATCACGTGATGGGTTTTTGAGTACAAATGTGTTGCCATGGCAAAACAACATGAACGGGACATGGGAAAAAAGTGGGAAATCAGATTTAAAAGGAGGTAAAACTATATATCCCTTAGGCGTACCAGGTTAGTTGCCATATAGTGCGCCGTAAGGAAATCCACTACATCAAATTATCCCTTGGATATTAATTACTTAAGGTAGTAAGTGGATATTAATTTCTGCTGCCCAGCAGAGGAAAATGAAACAGGAGATATCCAGCTTTATAAGTCAAGCCATTTTGTATCACTTTTTGTATCCTTTTTACACAATTTTTTAATCCTTTTCAAGCATATTGCGTAGATGTGTTAGGTGTAGCAAGGATAAAGAATATAAGGAAAGGAATGCATAAAGCTATAATTTATACATGCTATAATTTATACAAATTACTTAATATAAATTAAAAAAAAAACATTTGTTAAGATCGATCATACTTCCAGTAAAGATAGATAGTCGCTTAAATAATTTGAAATATTGTCAACAAATAATTCTTCTACGTCCGGTAGGCATTACAAGCCATCAATTGTTTGAGTTTTAAGTACGTTTCCTTTTATTATATTTATGGAATAATATTTATTTGTGTTATATTAGCGCCATGATAATTCTGGGGATAAGCGCTTGTCGTAAATCTCACAGTACGCGAGAAACACATGTTCGATCCCCACTGGCAACAATGAAATTGTTAATTACAATTTTAAGTGCTGATTTACAAGGCTCTTTGATGAAAAAAACATCGTGAAAAAAGCTGCGAGTCTGAGGAATAAGAAACTTTGTTTTTCTTTTGCAATTTTTTTTCTTTTTTAATATATTCTATGTGAAGTTCGCCAACACGCATTGGGGCATCGTGGCGGATATTTTACAGCCCCAAAACCCTCGGAAATAAGGGGAGGCCTGTCACTTTAATTTACTTTACTTTTGCATCGTATACGTATTCAATATTCATAATCGTTTGAGATACAGAAGGGTAGGTAAAGTGGAAAAATCCGTGCTACGTTTCTTATTCTTGGCAGTGGTTTGCTGTATTGGGACGAAAAAAGCAACACGGCGTTGCTGCGCTGAGTGTGGCACTGCTTGGGAGGACGGCGACCAAGGAACTACGCAGATAAACAAGGATAAAAGAAGTAGCTTCTATATTCGATATTATATACATTGAAAACCCGCGACTTTGTTTAAATTTTCATTTGATTTAGAATTTTAATGACAGAAACAGAAACTGAAACTTTCTTATTCAATGTAGCTTATAACAATACTTATTGAAAGTCACTTTTTTCATTTACCACTGGTTCGCAAAAAAACCTCTGTCCTAGGAAGAACTAGCAAGATACCCAGCGGGACTAATTTTTTTTTCCAATAATAGATTATAATCATGTTTACAATTTGCAACATGTGTGTGTATTGACTTATTAGTAATGTGTACTTGGAACAATTTGGGTGTGATATATTTACTACTGAAGCGATTTAAATAACATTTAACAAAGATGGAAGAACTATTTAATTTTCATTTCTGATAGAATTTCTAAAGCTAGAAAAAGCTTTAAAACATCATCAAAAGAAAGGATTACGCGTCTATAAATAGAAATTAGATTGTTGGATTTAGAAGCCTTATGACAACAGTTAAGTAAAACTGACGAGAAATTAGTAATGGAAACTGAAGTGAGTAAGTTAAAATCTAGTCCGTACTACAAGTATAATGTTTCAAAATGACCAAGGAATGCTATATGGATTATGAATTGGAATTATTGACAAATAGGGATAATTTTAAAGAAGAAAATACGCGTACCTCTCATAATGCGAATATTAATTCAGTCTCTTCATAGTATGTAAGATTACCGAAAATTTTAATTTCTACGTGTCTGGATATTTTCTGCAATGGATTATTTTAAGAGATTTGTTTACATCCATAGTGCATAAATGTCAAACTAACTTTGGTTAACGTGAAAAAAAATGCATTGTAATACATATTAAAAAATATTAAATTTATTATTATTAAACGATTTTTACATGGATGATCTGATGACTGGTTATGAAAATGTGATGGATGAAATCAAACTATACGAAAAAATCAATAAAATACTGAAAGGAGCTGGTTTTGGGTTAAAATGGACGAGTATTGATAATAATGTTTTAAGAGAAATATCTAACAGGAAAGGAAAAGAAATAGGAATGAAGAAGATATACAACCGCTGATGTTTAAGGCATGCTTGTCCCACTGTGAATGATAATCGAAAAGTGGAGTTGGCGAGCAGTGAGAAGCGAGTGTAGTCAGCGTTGCTAACTTTAGGGATATTTCCGTAGAGCTACGGAATTTTTTCATCGGCCCTACCACGTAAAAGACATCATGACCAATTAGCCTCTTTAAAATAACACTTAAAGTTATAACGATATTTAAAGTTATAATAAAGGTATAGTTAAATAATATGAAGGCCTTGTTTTCTTTTTCTTTTTACACGTTATAAATTAGCTTAACTTGAATGTATATATGAAAGTATATTATAGTCTAATGTAATTTTTTTCTTCCTTTACCACACGTCTGAATAAGCTGAAAGTTTGCAGACGTATTAAGAATCGATGACAGTACAAAAATTCATGACTATGATCTAGTATTTGCTTTACGATCGTCACAACTCGGGATCAATACGTGTCAAGTTTTTTAAAAATTATATGTTTTACTTATTAACCTCAGTCAGCCTATGCATTGTACTTTACTATTAATGTATGTCTCTTAGCATAGCGGTTGTAGCACAAAATAAAGAGGTTGTAGTTTGTTGAAGTTTACACGAGCTATAATTGCAGTGATTTATGGCTCTTTAACACGCTTGTGCCTTGTTTTATTCGTGAGCTAAAAGGTATAGGTTACTTTGAATATATTTGGTTATTTTTTCTTGCTTATGCTTTTCAACTAACTAATTAGAATGATTAACATAAACATTAACCTACACACTACATATTGAATAAAACTAGTTTTTCAGATTCTATCGCTTTTAGAGAATTTTATCGGTTTTCTAGAATATCGATGTTTCGAACATTTTTGTAGCACTCATGTTCACCAAAATCTAAGAGTATAACTTCCTGAAATTAGGTATGCTTCACCTAGGCTACCTTGGTAGGCTTATTAGGAAACACGACATGAAACATTGCTACGTTTCATTTATCAGTTAGTTTTAATGAAAGCGTGTCTTGGATCGCTCCGCCATTAATATACTACACATTCTCATTACGAAGGATGATTCGTGAGGCTACTGAAATTAAATAAAAACATTATTCAACAAACTGAATGCCTGAAATGCGTGCACGTGTGCGGATACACAAAAAAATCTGACATTTCCCATTAAAATATTTGAAGATGAGCACGGGGTACATGTAATGATATGTTTTTTGTCGCTGCCACGGTACTGTAAGAAAATTAGTTGTGAGAGTAAGGGCGATTTTTGAAGTGAAAACTGCTTTGGGCATGTTAGCACTTTTGGCATGGAGAAAAAGCACTGAACTCGCGTGAACGTTACACTCAGATACATAAAATTGATGAACGTTCTTGAAAATCCAATTGATAAAATTAAAAAATATATGAAAACGATAGATCGTCTTCCTATGCCTATGCTGGCCCCCTACCCGCCTTGACTTGGGTCCTAACTAAACATGACGATATTCGGGTCTCTTCCTTCGACTGGCTTCTTAATCCAGCCGGGAAGACCCTACCACAACGGATCTCAGAGGCAGGGAAAAACTTACACCACCACGCTGGGTTCAGTTTAACGAAATGAGCGTGACCCTAGACGTTCATTCCGTACAACGGCCCCGTTTTTTAAAAGAAAGTGGTTGACGATTAAGATAACGGGTCCTTAAGGAGTAGTCCCGTTCTTAACTACACTTCGTTATGAACTGTATATTCTCTTATTTCCCTACTATGAGATTGTAGGATTCTTGAAAATTGTCGCTTCATTTATAACTTTCACTTTACTTTCCCTTATTTATTTTTCTTTATTGATTTATAACTGGAAAGTGTAGCTGTCCCAAACTTCCCGAACCTTAATGATGTTGGTCCCGATTTTGGTTTTTCCATCTGGGAGGATAGTCATACCAGTGGAATATGAGATTAAGGAAATGCAGAGTGCATCTGGGGTTGCGCACACAATCAGTACAATATAATCTTTTAGGGTGGAGATGGCTATTCTAAATTGAGACAGACTGCCATTTTAACTCGGCATTGAAGACATTATTTATCTAGCTTAATACAGTAGTAAATTATGTAACGGAACATAAGTTTAAAAAAGCTTGAAATACGCTTAAATACACCACACCTTTTTTATAGCATAGAGTGACAATCGTGCACAGAGTCCAGCTGATGGTAAGTGGTTGCTGTGGCCCATAGACATCTACATCTATCCTCGATTACGAATCAAAATACAGATGCGTTGTCACCCGCGAGGACTAAGATGGAATGCCTCATTTCCAGTAAAAGGAGTCCGGTCCTCTACACTTACCATACGAAACACAGCAGCATTTAGCTACTATTTTATGCCAGTATTCTGTGAGAGCGTGGTCCTTCCTCGGTCGAGTCGACCCATTCATGCTACAATTGTACTTCTAATATAACTGCAGCATGGCTCTACCACGTAATATCAACAAAATTTCGTTTATTTATGACCTCCGTAAAAAATTTATTACTTACTCCCTCTGACAGCTTGATAATGAACTGCCGGCACTAAAACCAAAACAACCCTCTACTGATTAACTTCACATGTTATGAAACTGCCAGTCGAGTTTAAATCCTTACAGCTCCATTATTGGAGCTTTAAACAGGTGAGCACTTTACTCAGTACCTAAGCGGAAAATTTATTACGTTATTATCTTTTTTTAATATTGCTCTTTATAAAATTGTTCAGAGAAATAGATTTTTTTGTAATGATGATGTGACAATTTTTGAATAATCGACAATGATATCAGCGCGGAATTATAACAATTTCGGCCAGACATTGTGGAAGCATCGTTCGTCCTGACTTAATTACTAAAATTACAACTTAATGCTGCTGTATTTCGTATAGTAAGAACGTCATAAATATACAAAAATATCAATTTTAATTATTCAAAATCCAATTAATGTATACTTGTTTTTATGAAACCTTTTCTCGTGATCTATATTGATTGCGACATTACACGAGTTAGTGCACAGAGTGTAGAGAACAGGAACGACAAACGCATAGCAATTTGAATCTTATTTGGGGGGCAAATGTAGATATATATATAGGCCACACAATCAACTTACCATCAGATACTGTGCTCTTTTGTTACCCCTATCTTCTTCAACATAAATCAATTGCTGTCCGTTACTTTTGCTAAAACTCAAAAACGGCTGGACCGATTTTGATTGGACAATTAATTATTTATTTTATATTCATTTCTTGGTATATTTTATGATCATAGGTAATTTTATGTATGACAGAGCCGAAGGAAGAGACTCGGCTTCTCTCTGTATGGTAGCGACGTAAAATTTACCACCTACCTACACCTATTTCGCACTATGAGGCGGAAATAAAAAGAAATGGCCCAGAGTTCCCGGCGCCTCTTTTATGGTGCAGGGGTGCGAAGGGTTTCCGGAAGTAAAAACCGTGACACGGTTCGCCACCCGTCTCGTTCTGCCTCTCAGAGGGGTGAATAGCGGATTGCTTATACCCGTATACTTACGCTGAATTTATATGGAGCAATGAATGATAAGATGATTGAAGTATGCGAAATGATGTATGATAGATGAGTTATGTTTAAATGAGAAGAAACGGACGAATAATAATGCCTTTGCTCATGGCATGTGAAATGCTTACTGGTTTGGTGTAGACGAGACCGATTGAGCGTGCCAGGGAGTCAGCATCATCAGTAGGTCAATGTATGAAAGAGTATGAATGTGTAAGCCCGAGGCTACTATGGATACGATTAAAAGTGGGCTTTAAAAGTTGTTTGTTTTAGGGGTGTACGCCCCAGACATGTCTTAGCCCATTCATATCCGAAGGCAATTTTTGGGATTTGGTGAGGATTGCGTTAATGAAATATAAGATAAATGAAAATATTGTGAAGATAGGATATAGGATTAGTGTGTATGAGAAAGAGTATTTTTGTGATGAACACATTCTTTCGTCATAAAAAGATTCATATGTATACATGAGAAAGAGGTGAAAGAAGAGATGAAAAACTTGATAATTGTGGATGAGAGAATGAGGAACTCTAACGTAGAGACGGATCATTATTTTGTCTTATGCCGAATTAATGGTCCATTCAGACGGTGGCGGCATCGGCCATCTGCTTCTACTACTGCGTTACAGCGCATATAGAGAGGTTACGAGATAAAGATGTGATAAAGAAGTATAAATGTAGACAGAGGGAAAATATTAGTAGGTTAAATGAATTGTATATAAAAGATTAAGACTTATAAACTGTGTTGAATAACGCTAACAAAGCTTTGACGGATGCTACCAAAGTACGTGGCATAAGTACTAGAACGAATGTAAGGAGAAATAATACATCATAGTGGGGTGATGAGGTGCGGATGAAAGTTGAAGCAAAGAAGAGAATATGGCTACATTTTATAGCAACCAAAGCTGTTAACCCTGGCGGTATGAAGGAGGAGATATAAACAACAAAGGCAGACTTTAGACGTCTAAATATGAAAGTAAAAGAAGTAGTCGAAAGGAAAAGCAAAAAAAAAACAGATTAATATAATATAGAAATATATTTGATAAACATCAGGAAAATATTAAAATGTTTTGGTTACTCGTTAGAATTGCCAGGGGAAATTCAAAACAGCCTAGAATAAATGCTATACGAGACGAGCGTGGCTGTATTCTGAATAATAAAGTTTTAAATCTGAAGAAATGGAAGGAATACTTTGAAAGCGTGTTTATTTGTAAGAAATTCTGGAAGAAGAGAAAAGAGGTAGGGAGATAAGTATAGATGAAGTAATGAAAACAATGAAAAACACTAGTGTAAAGTCGTGATAGTCCCAATATATAAGGGAAAAAGTCACATCCGGACTTTAAATACTACCATGGTATCTGCCTGCTTAGCATTATAGGAAAAGTGTATGCTAAGATGTTAATTGAAAAAGTTATGAAAGAAACTGATGGAAAAATTTGGAATGTGCAAACTGGATTTAGAAAGTGAATGTGATGTATGAATCAAGTCTTTTCCATGCGTATCGCGGAGAAGTTTATGGTCAAAAACCAGAAAGATTTTTGTGCGTTCATGGCCTTGGAAAAAGCTTATGACCGAGTAGACAGGGATGTGTTATGGGAAATTCTATTTAAATAAAACGTCAGACATAGCTGTGTAACTTCCCCATGGCTGTTCAACCTATTTGTCAGTTTTTGTTTCGGTAAGGATGTTAAGAAATCATTTTAATTTAATTTTAGGGATTTGGGCCGGGTTTGGTTTGTACTTCATGACAAGCGACGAGGTAAACACGCACTTATGTAACACCCACACCAACTTCTTAAATGAGACACTTTACACGCCTACGATACCGGTCCGAGGATTGTCAGTTCTTCAAATTATATAGCAGGCCCACTTCAACTTAATGATTTCTAGGGCTATGTCGGTTGCTCTGATATCTTACCTCCTATGTAAGACCATCTCTTATTTTTTTACAATTAAAAAAAATTATAATCTTTTTTCTTTGATGTTATTTTCTCTTTACAAAAATATTAAATACTTTTAGTATTTTGATTATAAATCCTGAGAGAGCTTGGGGTTTATAAGATTCATTAGCCTGATAACAATTCAATTACAAGACATCATTGAAGCTCAAGTGACGGTTATCTGTAGACAAACCAGACCTGCAAATATAGCTAGATTACTAAAAAAAACAACGATAAAAGGAAACATTGTTATTTTGTAGTGAAAAAGGTTCAAATTTGACATTAGAATACTACACCTTTTATGGCAAAAATTTCTTCTAATAATTTGGCTTAAAAAAAAAGAATGAATAAAAGAGTGTATTCATAAATAATATACAATCGTTCGTCGATTTACTGCAGCCAATATCAAACTACATGTTACGAAAGACTACATATGGGTTGTCATCTCTGAGGACTAATATGGAAGCATTAAAGCCTGTAATAATATTGCCTCCGTACCCTTCAGAGTAGCACACAGCAGTGCAAGCACTGTTCAGCGGCAGAAATAGGTAAGATTGTGGTAACCTACGCAGACCGACTCATAGGTAGGAAAAGGAATTCTTCAACCTACTTAGCTAGTAGTTTATTTTGTCCACTGTAATAAGTTATGTGCCGTGTAGTGGTTGGTGGTTTATAATCATTCACTACTTTATTTCGCTCCGGGGTCGAAGGAAGTGATTAGGGGAAACAAACCTAGAGATTACCATCTTTTTTTATAACAACTAAAAGAACTTTGGTTTCAAACCCGCCTTACCACCCGATTTACGTGAATGTTACTAAAAACCATTATTAAATACATTTTTAAAGTACAGTTTAACGTGTTCAGTCCAACGTGGGAGCCAGTATAATCACAGACTGCGAAGCAATAGACGTCTTAGTCCTCAGATGTGACAACGCATCCGCATAACTCTTTGTATGTAGTTGGCTGCAAGTGTCCATAAACTGCAATAGCCATCTACCATCAGGAAGATAGTATGTTCGTTTATCACTTCAGTTTTACAGAAAAAGTATCGTAAAATATTACACGTGTACGCGTCAGTGGGAATTTGCCAGTCGTTAAAATAAGGTTACCGTCATAACTGTATACTGAAATATAAGGTTTTGAAACACACAAATAAATATCCGATATTAAGCATTGTAGTAGTTATATATATGTAAATTCATTAATTCTGGATCTAAAGCATTAGTCGTTTCTCACCACAAAACGTGCTTTCTCTACAATTTGAACGCAGATATAATTTTAATAGTGTAATAATTGCGGATTAAGTCTGTCGAACCTGAGATTCTATACGTACGTATTTAAACAGTGAATGTTAATAATTTATAAGCCCTGTGAGCCAATTAATAAGTAGGGTGATCAATAGATGTACATGTTATGTCTCTAGGCAAATTTAAGGCCACAGTAAACGATCCATTATTTAAGTACCTAGGAGTAATTCATTGTTTTATACTTATAATTTTGATGTATCCTAAGTTTTGGTATTTTGAGTATTTAGAATTACTAAGGAACTTTTTAGTAACTAAAGGCTATGTTTACCTTTACTTAATTGTGCTTTAGTAACAAGTAATTAGCGTCATGTTGATGTGTGCATATTATTTCTGCGTTGTTGCTACATCGTTGGTGTGCTTTAAAAAATAAATATTTAAATTTAAAATTTTGAATGAAACAAGGTATAAGTTAAAACGATTTACAAATTAGGGGAGACTATGACACTTGCCAGGATAAGTATATTTCTTAGTATCTTTGACGCTGCTCTGACCTTTTTGTGTTGCGCGTGTGGATATTTGTAGTCTATCATTATGAAAATGAAATGAAAATAAAAAGCCACGAGAAAAGGATAGCTGGTGCTCTTTTATTCTAACTTACTCCCAATCATCATCATCATCATTACAGCCCTTCACAAGTCCACTGCTGAACATAGGCCTCCCCCAAGTAATGTCACAAAGCACGGTCCTGAGCCACCTGCATCCATCGACTTCCAGCATGTCTTACCAGGTCGTCACTCCATCTAGTGGGAGGTCGCCCTACACTTCGCCTACCGGTACGAGGCTGCCACTCGAGAACCTTTTTTCCCCATCGGTTATCGGTTCTTCTAGCTATATAGACGGCCCATTGCCACTTCAGCTTACCAATCCGTTGGGCTATGTCGGACACTCTGGTTTTACTGCAGATATCCTAATTTCTGAGTCTATCACGCAGAGAAATTCCGAGCATAGCCCTCTCCATAGCTCGCTGAACGACCTTGTAAGACATGCAGGAAGTCGATGGATGCAGGTGGCTCAGGACCGTGCTTTGTGGCATACCTTGGGGGAGGGCTTTATTCAGCAGTGGACTTGTAAAGGGCTGTAGTGATGATGATGATGATTATACATATACAGTTACACTGATTTATTCACTGCAAATATAACATTGATATAATATATATTTATATAGGATTTCAAAGTTATTTATGCTGTTAGCGGATCTAGAAAACTGGACCGAAATCGGAAAACAAGTTTTTCCTTGATTTATACACTAAAAACTAATTGTATTCTAAGTTTAAAGCTTCTATGTCTGCTGGAAGTGCCTTAGAGTTTTGATGATCGGTCAGTCAGTGAGTGACAAAATTAAGAAACTTTGACTCATTATAATTATTAAACTACTAGTTCAAATTGAATTAAATTTGAAACATATAGTTTATACAATGCCTGCTTGGTCTCTGAAAATTCAGGTTCCCAGTTTTATTCACATCTGAGTTATAGAGGGGTCGAAAATGGCCTGAACTGCTTCGAGAAAAGTATGGTACGGCCGTGCCGCTTTTTTGCTGTACTTGGCAGGGGCATTGCCGTGCCCCAAGATTAAAGTCTTTGCTCGGTTTTGAAATATCTCTACTGTGAAACCGCGAACGTCATTCTGTCAGTCATGCGTGATTATTACACCAAATGGTTTTTATTTTGAGAGAGGCTTTTGTTCAGCAGTGCTGTTGATAAAACGGGACTGATGGCCTCTTTTAATTTCATCAATTTAGGACTATAGAGTTTCTCTCACATTTTTTAAATTGATTTATTGATTTATTTGAGCAAAATATGCCAAAAGTAATGAAATATTGAAGTTGGATATAATTCCATTTTGATAGCATTTCTGCACGTGTAATTGTGGACAAACCACTTCCTAATACGTAAACATGTCATGTAATAATATAAACAAATACTTGCCAGCAATCTCCAATTCTGTCTTTATTTTTTTAAGCATTATAATGTGGCCGTGGAAGAAAAAGGGGAGATCTCCCGCCGGGCAAGGTGCTCTGCCCGGGGAGCGGCCGACACTCAATGTGATAGTTCGGATATCGACACCTCGGGGCTCAAAGGGCGTATAGCACATTTTGGTCAAATAGAGTTAGTTACACCATTTTATTCAGTTTTTCATTCTCTATCGAACTACATATTCAAAGTAGCGAAATTCTCGAAAAAATTTCTTTACTACCCCATTAAATTTGGGGCTTTTCGTGCAAATTTAACGTGAATTATGGCTGTAAATCACAAATTATTCAAGATTACCTATCGTTAAGGTTGTATAAATTGAGTATACTTAAAGGTTAAGGATCTAAAGCACATAATGTTTAAAAATTGTTCTTTACAACCTTACTAGATTTCAAACGAAAACCATATTGTCCTTTACTACCTAACTACATATTTAGAGAAACTAGAATTGTGTTTTAATACCTAGCAAATATGAAGATTTGTCTTATACGCCCTCTATCTAGAAACTAAATTGACCTTTACCACTAGTAACAGTAAACAGATAATTGAATAAATACAACCCAACCAACATTATCATTCTTTCTCACTTATACAATTTTCGAAAAGGACGAATCCATACGACCGATGGCCTAGACACTAGCGCTAGACAGAGACAGAGCTATGTGGAAAGTTCTTTGATTGTCTTCATCGCGAGTTTATCTGTTCCCGCCCGCGCCCCTGTGCTTACCGACTCCACTACTCCTGAGTCCTGACAGACGTCACGTTTAGTTGTAAACAAAACAGCGAAGTGTTAACGGTGTTTTGTCTTAGGTTGTTTTGAAATTAATTGAATGTTAAAGAAGATAATTAAGTTACGTGAAACGCGATGGAAAATTGTAACGAAGAGAATAGCCTAAATTCGTTGATGAAGCGTCGAAATCAACTAGCTGCATTAGCTAATTATCATCGAAAAATGTTAAGGTAACTGCGTATTATTGTACTGTCCTCGGAGTACTGTGCTATACGACCCTCTATAAATTTCCTCTAGTCTCAGTAGTTCAGTCGTTTTGTCGGGTTACCTCCCTCTCAGAAATGAGGGGAGGCCTGAGCCCAGCAGTGGGACGTGTATAGGCTGTAACTTTACTTTACTTACTACTTTTTTGTCGGGTTCGGTCATACTAATTGTTTTACGTACTGTTCTTTTTATATTTTTAAATCTCTTTTGTATTTTGGTATTATGCTGACAAAATTAAACGTTTACCAAGTGGCATAAGTGTTTATTTTCCAGCATTTTTGCTACAAAATACCGGTCCCGAACGACCGAACTATACCACCTACCCAACTTTCTCATGCAAAGTAGAGTGCGACTCTCTAACTTATGGTTTTGGCAATAAAGGTTAAATTTAAGTGACTTTTGTTTTGGCGCGCTTATTAGAATAGTTTTTCGACTTTCTGTAACACATAATTGCATAGTGTAGGTGTTGTCCTCGGAGTACTGTGCTATACGACCCACTAAAAATATTTTATTTTGCCTTTACCACCTACATATAATAATCCTGATATAAGTATTCGATACATTCATAGGTCTTTCTTTCGCCTTTACATTGTATTATACCTTGTATAGATTCCTAGTGAATTCTCTTTCAGGGCGAGAAATTCCTGAGAACTCTGGCAAAAAATTTTTCTTGACTAATCACTATACTGCAGAGATGCTTCAGAAAGGTCCTGTAGAAATTACGGCGATTCTTTCACTCATCATTGCATCCAACTTTTACTACGTGATGATTTTATTTTTGAATTGGCAAGAAACATAATTATCAGTTGTTCCATACTAATCTTTAATACCTACTTCACGAAAAGGAATAGGACAGATGATTTTTTTTGGTATTTCAGTGTTTGTCCCATAATAAAATAATATGTATGTATTGAGTAAAACCACTCCCTGAATTTCTACAGGACCTTTCAGTAGCACCCAGAACCTCTGTGGAGTAAACGCATGTTGTTTTTGAAATATTTTCCTTTTATTGACTAATTTTAGCTTCTATGTAATTTATTTCTAATGTATGTTATTTATTGAAAGTACTCGTTTTATTTTTAGAACATGCACGCATGTACCAATTCCTGAAGTAAAACCGTTTCATCCCACAATGACTGAAAACGTTACCAGTTTTCCTGATGAAGTAGGAGGTTCTCTAGTTGAAAGTCGAAAAAGTAACGACACCGATGTAATAGAAGATAGCGAAGATGAAAACATTAGACAAAGGGGGAATATACGTCGTTTGGTCATATCAAACTCAAGTGGCGAAGATAACATAGCTACTTCGACGATTACCTTTCCTCGCTCACATACTTATTTTGGAAATGAGCATCAAGCTAGTCCACTAAAAACAGATAACGGTATTAGTAACCCAAACAAAAAGATCCACATACTATCAGATGTTGTTATAAAAGATTCGAGAAATGCTGAAATATCAACCATTTCTGAAACCCGTAAGTACAACACGGTCGCTACCACTGACGTGGCCGCATCTTGTACAGCAGCTGCACCATCTGATGCCAAAGAAATCTGTAATGAAAATAGGGATGTTACTACTTACGGACCTCTTCAGCAGTCGCCAAACTCACCAGCAGCAGAACCATTTGGTGCCAAAGCTTCTGTTTCTGGAATCTGTAAAGAAAACTTGGATGCTACTACTTACGGATCTCTTCAGCAGACTCCAAAATCACAAGCAGCAGAATCATTTGGTTCCAAAGCTTCTGTTTCTGGAATCTGTAGAGAAAACTGGGATGCTACTACTTACGGATCTCTTCAGCAGTCTCCAAACTTAGCAGTTGCAGAACCATTTGGTGCCGAAGCTTCTGTTTCTGGAATTTGTAAAGAAAACTCAGATGCTTTTACTTACGGATATCAACTACAGTCTTCCTGCAAACAAGCACCAGTACCATCTGATGCTAAAAGAGCTATCGAGTTTAAAACCCGCAAACAAAACTCAAATTCTGATGTCAAAAATATTAGTCTATTTGAAGATCATACGGTTGAAACCACAATGGATGTTATTATCTGCACTGAAATTCACAGAACTACTTTGGATGGAGCGCTTAATCATGCTGAAGTCGACAAAAGGACAAAATCAGGAAAAAGAAAGAGGAACAAAACAGTGAAGAAATCTTTTATAGACTTTTTGTCCGACGAAGAAAAACTAGACTTCTCGTCGGGTAGTTCTGACAATTGGTCATGCAAGGAATCAGACTCAAGCAGTGGTGAAGAACACGTTACCAATAAGATGAAGAAGAAGAGAGTTAAGAAACGTGCCTGTGTAATATTTGGGGAAAATGAACAAATAAGAAAAAAAGAGTAAGAGTAATAAACGTAAAACTACTAAGACCGTAAAAGATGCAGGAAAAAAATATGAAAACAAGAGTGGAAAACTTGTACCGGAAAAAAATGAAACCTAATCCATGTATTCCTGGCAAGTGTGCCAGAGGGTGTTTTAACATCTCTGAAGAAAGGCGTACTTCTTTGCATTAATATTTCTGGAGTTTAGACACGCAGCGTAGACGGGATTGGATAGTATGTTGTTCTCAATTAGTTCCCATAAAAAGGAGAAAAAAGGAAAGTTCATCGAATCGAAGAAACGCAACGTACGAGTATTTAATTAACCATGGCGAAAGCTACAAACAAGTGTGTCAGAAGTTTTTGCTCGATACCTGGAGAAGGTATGGCCCAAAAAGATAACAGAACACTAAATGCTCCACCAAAATATACAGAAGCAGCAAAAAGTTACGTGAGGAGCTTCATTGAAAAACTTCCTGCAGTGTCGTCGCACTATAACAGAAAAAGGACTAACAGAACGTATCTCCCACAAGAACTGAAGAACGTAACAAACTTATATCGTATTTATTTAAAAGATTGCAATGAAACCGGCCAAGAAAATGTTAGTGAGACTGTATTCAGAAGTATTTTTAGGGAATACAATATCAGCTTCCATATCCCAAAAAAAGATAAATGCATAACATGTATCAACGCTTAAAACAACAAAGAAACCATGACTGATATTGATAAAGAGTCGATGAATGCACATATTGAAGAAAAAATGCTACAAAACTGAGATTCAAGATCCATCAAAATCTAAGGACATTAAATAATGAAACAATCGTTTCTAGTTTTAACTTACAGAAAGTTTTAAACACACCGCATGGGGAAAGTATGCTGCTATATTATTCTCGTAAATATGCAGTTTACAACTTAACATTTTATGAAAGTGGTACACAGGACGTTTATTGTTACACATGGGGAGAGTGTGATGGCAAACGTGGGAACAATGAAATAGCTACTTGCCTGTTGAAGTATCTAGATGTGATGGACAGAAAAGGCACAAAGCACCTAATACTGTACTATGACTCATGTAGCGGCCAAAATAAAAACAAAATAGTGCTGGCTGCTGTGAATAATTTTATCAAGACGGCTACTAATTTGGAAGTCATACAACTTAATTAGCTGCTGCCAGGACACACTTATATGCCTGTCGATGCAGTACATGCAGTGATAGAAAGAGAGGTCAAAAATCTAATAGTTTATGCTCCTTCGCAATGGGCGACCTACTTTGAATCCGCCCGCAAAAGACCACGGCCATACAAAGTTCACTCACTGGATCACACAGATTTTCTTAACTTAGACGACTTAGCTGCAAAGACATTCACATCAGCAACATTAAAAAAACTAAAATGCAAACAAGTAAGAATCGCCACATTTTAAAAGAAACATCCAAACCAAATGTTTGTTAAATACTCGATGAAACAAGAATCAGTCTCTCATACAGTAATATTATGTGAAAACATATCAAGGAAGGGAAAGGAAAGAAAAGGGAAAGGACAGTTAAAAGGGAAAAAAAGACAAGCAAATAAAAATTAATGAGGAAGCAAGTAGGGCGGGCGGAGTTTTGTACGATTCCAAATTAAAAATAAGTAGTATGAAATACCGAGACCTAAATACGTCTTTGTGATACCGGAGCCATTCCAAAAAGATTTCACGAAGAATATCATAAACTTCCGCACGACTCAAACGTGCGTGAGACTTTAAATGAAACCGACGATGAAGAAGAAGACGATGAAAAGGGAGATTGAGTATGATTGAGTAAAATTTTTGGTAAAATCTATTGTTTCACTTTTGAATAAAAAATATAGTAATTTTCTATTACTGTTTTATTTTATAAGTATTGGACAAAATAAAGTTACAATTTGAAATCAATAAAGTAATAATAATACATAATATGAAGATCACTCACTACATAATTTATATCAAGTAAATAAAGTTGCATACTCAAATGCAGCAATCTATACAGACACGCATACATTCACACATTAGTCTTGGCCACTACGTGTGCAAACGACAACACTCAGATTTAAATATTCACACTTAAATGGGACTCAGTTTTGTCTTAGTTTTCATCATGCGTACAGCAAAGGAGTGTAATATTAAGTTGCTACCATCTGAGTTTCCAACCGATTACAATGTGGGTGTCTTCAAGGTAAGAGTGGCTTTTGTTATGTCAGTGCGCTTCACCATTTTAGGCTACATCATCACTCACCATCAGGTGGGATTATAGTTAAGCGTTGGCTTAGAATAATATATATATATATATATATATATATATATATATATATATATATATATATATATATATATATATATATATATATATATATATATATATATTATTCTAAGCCATATATTATATATTATTACTACATACATACATAGACACTCACGCCTGTCACCCAGAGCGGTAGGCAGAGACTATGGACTTCCATTTGGCACGATCCTGACACACGTCTCTCGCTTCTTCCATATCCATATACCTACGCATACACGCTCGTCGGTTAAAGGTACTCTTGATTTGGCCTATTTTCAATACATCGCTAATTTGGTCGATAAACTTTCTCCTAGGGCGTCCGTTCCCGACTCTGCCGTTCACCTCTGCAACATAAATTTGCTTTATCACTCTTTCCTCATTCATTCTTTCTACATGACCAAACCACCGAAGCATTCCTTTCTTAATCCTGGTCACAACATCATTTTGCAAACCACACTCTTCTCTTATCAAACAATTTCTCATCTCTATCATTCAGATTCATCCATAACATACTCCTTAATGACCGCATTTCTACAGCATTTATTCTACTCTCGTGCTTCTTTTGCCACACCCAACTTTCACTACCATACATTAAAGTAGGTTAAAGTAGGGACTAACACAGCATTGTGAAATATATATATATATATATATATATATATATATATATATATATATATATATATATATATATATATATATATATATATATATATATATATATATATATGCTCAGACCGGAAGTCGATAGTGCAGTCCGAATGCCGGTTTATCCTTTTAATGCCGGTGGTGAATGCATGCTGTGTGAGTAAGGGCAAGTGACACCGGTGCGAATAATATGCCGATGTGAAATGCATGCCGTACTACGCACTGGCAAGTGATGCCGGTGAGAACGATGTGCCGGAGCAAGTGCCAGAAGTCTGCCTTATAAATCTGCGGTGAGTCAAGATGAAGACAAGTTGGACTGGCTTGCAGGAACTGAAGACTGCAGAAGACAATTCTCAGTAGTGAATGGTAGGGGTTCTTGAGGATAATGACGTAGGCTTGAAAGTTGTAGTTTCCGAAGGTTACTGGTTGCGTGTTTGAAGCAACCCTTGACTGCTATCCCACCTGATGATAAAAGATATTGTAGCCGGAGGTAGTTAAGTGCTATACTATACTAAATTATACAATTTTATAATGCAATACATGCAACTAGTCTACACGCATACGTCTAGTGGCACGCACACAAACTCCGTGCCGAAGTCTGCCGAACTTAAACGACGTTAGACGATGTTAGGTTTTTGGATGTTAGGTTTTTGGATGTTAGGTTTTTTTCGTTATGGAATTTCTTGATCTGGTCGCCGCGCTCAAAGCGCGCGATAAAAGCTATGCAATAGCTTAAAAGTTCCAAAGGTCTTACAGAGACGACATTTTATACTAAAGAGTACGTATATTTTTAAAAATGTCTTCAAGAAAAGAGCCAACTGCTTTCTCAAACTCAGCGATACACTCCATCAGGTCGTCTGGCCTATTTGTATTGTGTGTTTGTTTACAAATATACTAGTAAACGAACACACAATCGGATAAAAAGACAAATGCTGACAACACATTCCACTCTTTTACTAGTAGGTATACAAGTCCATTCCGAATGGCGACGCAAACCATTTGGTTCGAATGTGTGGTTATAACGAAAAATTGGATTGGCAGAGCAAGAGGTTTTCCCATGACATATTCCTTCCATCATCGTATTACGGATATAACCACACTATACAAGATTAGGAAATAAATTATATATAAATCCAGTGTACACAACATTTCAAAGACAAATATCACAAAGATATATCATAGTTTTTTTTTGTATATTTAACACTTTATGTGCTTATATTTCAAAAATTAAAATAATCGTAGATATTCAAAAAAATGTAAAACAATAATAAAGTTTCGACAAGAACTTTAGTTTATACATAAAGAACCATAAGAAATTCCGACTTTGGACGTTAAATATTATAATTGGCTACGGCGCAGGTGTTCACAATTCCAATTGTGAAAAGAACTTGGGATCAGGCATTCGGATTTTCTGTCCCTAAACGAATATAAAGTGGTTGTAAAAGTTGTTCTGTGCTTTATCCAAACGTAATTTTTTTTAAATAATTTCCATTTTATGGATCAATTTAGTTTTCATTTTAATGCCGGTATAGATAATGATTGAATCATATAACTTTTCACTCAATTTAATGTTGTGTAATGAAATTATCAATATATATATATATATATATATATATATATATATATATATATATATATATATATATATATATATATATATATATATATATATATATATAATCGGAATCTGGGAAACGGCTCCACCGATTTTCATAAAATTTTGTGTGCAGGGAGTTTCGGGGGCAATAAATCGATCTAGCTTGGATTTATTTTTAGAAAATGTCTTTTTGTCCGTGTTTTTAGGCAATGAAAAACTGCTACAATATCGTTTTTCTTTTATTTCCTCTCGTAAACGACGTAGTAAGGTGCAGTAGTAATCAGAGTTTATAGTCTGACCCCTTTCAAGATAATCGATCATAATCACACCTTTCGAATCCCAGAATACTGAAGCCATCACCTTATTTGCCGACATAATCGACTTAACCTTTTTAGGGGGTGGTGAACCAGGTCTTCTTCACTGTTTTGATTGTTGTTTTGTTTCCGGTGTTCAGTAATGAACCCTTGTTTCGTCCATAGTAACAAAACGATTCAAAAAATCGTCTGCATCGGATTCAAATAACTCCAAACAGTCGCGTGAAATAGTCAATCGCGTCCTTTTTTATTCAACTGAAAGCAGTCGCGGAACCCACCTCGCAGACACCTTGTGGAAACCCAACTCGTTGACAATGATGTTTTGAGTTCGTTCATAAGAGATGCCTATAATCTTGGCTATCTCTCTAATTTTTAATCTGCGGTCTCCCATTATTAAATCAAGTACTTTTTTAATATTTTCATCAGTAGTTGACGTCGAAGGCCTTCCAGAGCGGGGTTCATCTTTCACACTCTCTCTCTATCACGCTTAAATTCTGCTATCCATTTTTTGACGGATGAATATGACAGAGCACAATCGCCTAATGTACTGACCATGTCATCATGGATGGCTTTTGATGATAGCCCCTTCTTATGGAGGTACTTAATGACGGCACGCTGCTTGTGAACTCCTTTGTGCCTCTTAAGTCTTAAAGGTACGGACCTGTCCATCCTATGGCTGTGCGTATTTAGCGACGACCATCTTCGCGTCCACGGGTGCTTCTAAAGATCCTATAGCGGTAATGCCGAAACATACCGACTCATTAAACACGTACAAACGGCTACAGATTCCGTGCTACAACAGATAGGCAATTTAATGTTGTTTGCTGATTTAGTGTTGCTTAAAGTCAGAAATAAATAAATCTACCAAATTGACTCGAAATAAAGGAACCACCTCGATACCAATAACTGGGTCTTGACTAGCACCATACACCGAACAAGACAATGTTTCGACGAGCCTAGGCGTGTGTCGACGGAAACCTCATACTGGATGAGAGGTCAGCAGAAGGTCCAACATAGAAGATGTATAAATCTTCTACATCTGGGATCCACGTAGGCGAAGTAACCAGTTGTGTCAGACCATATATCAAGGCAAAGTCATAATCAGATCTCCCCGCAAGATTGGTCCCGCAAGGTGGGCGTTGAAATCGCCAAGGATCACGATCTCTGCGGATGGGATCTGTTGTAGCACGGAATCTGTAGCCGTTTGTACGTGTTTAATGAGTCGGTATGTTTCGGCATTACCGCTATAGGATCTTTAGAAGCACCCGTGGACGCGAAGATGGTCGTCGCTAAATACGCACAGCCATAGGATGGACAGGTCCGTACCTTTAAGACTTAAGAGGCACAAAGGAGTTCACAAAGGAGTGTTCTAATTTGTACCCCGGGTAGGAGAGATATGAAATATCAGCTGCTCTTCAGCTGATACCTTAGTCTCGGTTAAAAAGAGCAAGGCAAGCTTCGCCATCTCAGCATGGACAGCGTTGAGATTGGGATGAAGTCCCCCAGATATTGCAAAAATTCATAGATAGCGTGGCAGCACCCACGCTCAGGAAGAGTAGGATAACTCGTCGTGGATGCTCAGCGAGGCAATCTAAGGGGGGGGGGGATTGGCCATCTGGTCACCTGCACTCATCAAGCGAAACGCTGTGGTTAAATCTCTACTTCACGCTGGTGTTCTTTGAGGTCTCGGTACCACGCCGGTTCGAACCGGCCAAGCCGTGCAACAGTAACAGCTGCCGCGCGGTTCTACCACTGATAACTCTTATGTGTTTTAATAAAATTAATTCAAATTAAAAACTGATCCTAAAATTTTTCGATAGTAAGATTGTGGTAGAAAGCATTGAGTTATACAAAATGTGTAATATATAAATCAATGGTAAAAAGGTTCGTAAGTACTTTTGCACCTCAAAATTAGTAAAAATTCTCTATATGTCAGTGATTGTAGATCTAAAAGCCCTAAACTAATTATCACTAGCGCCTTAATAGTTCTAAAAGCATAATAATGGATGTAGTAGAAGTCGAAGGCTTATGTAAAAATTTATATTTACCTTACAGTATTTTATGAAATATGTATGTCAATAAAACGATCAGTTTTCTTATGCTAGAGAGCACAATTTTCACAATAAATAAACCTGTCTGTAATTCATGCATTAATAAATTCACCACAATTCAATCAATCGAAAAGAAACTGCAGAATTAACCTTAAATTTTAATGCACTTTAGTAAAATAAATTACAGCGAATTTCACGGGTTTCCCCAGTGCATGAAATATTTAGATTAATTAATGCATATTTTGACAGAAAACCGATGCTCGCACTAATATTCTACGTAAACAAGTGAAATTAAATGATTATATCTTACTTTACACTTAAAAACGTTTTTTTTTTAATATTTACCACTAGAACGCATTACGATCAATCTGAAATAATATTTTTCGTTTATGTTCTGCATGTTATGTTAGTAATACCCCTACGATGCTTTAAGATTTAGTAACGAGTTATAGTTGCGTCGCAATCATGCCCAAATTCATTTTCAAGTTCATTTTCATTCCATGCACAAGAACAATATGTTTTTATTGTTGCTCCGATCACATTTCACGCACTTTTGTATCGCTTGACAAACTCACCATGCTGCTACCGTACCCCTACAATAGCAATGAAGCGTGCACAAAGTGGCCTCTTTTCAAAAGAGAAGCGACTGAGAAGTAATATATCGCTACTGTAGCACTTATGAAGTTAAAGCCATTACATATACTTGTAAAGCAGCTCCTGTAGCACTTTGTTATACAACTTGTATGCTATTTGGGAAAGCTGCTTTGATTTAAATCACCAGATACGAAACTGACAGCCTGACTTATCATTATTGCAAGTTTGCGAATTATTGACAGTGGCTGAAGGTACATATCGAACGTTAAAAGCGACTGAAGCTTTTACTTCTGATATATTGCTTGCTTCGCTAAATTGTAGAATTTTCTTGAAAATTTGAATTTAAATATTATTACACTGGCACTACGTAGTCTATTTACCATTTAATAAAATAAAAGGGATTACGGCAAGGCTTCTTAAAGCCTTAAGGACACGCGAGAATGTTGCTATAATCTATTAAATGTGGACACGCCATAACCCTTACGTTACCGTAATAATCTTATTAAAATTATAACTCTTATTTTTATATGGTATAGCGATGCTGCAGTTATAGTAGTAATAAAATAGCATGAATGGGTCGGCTCGACTGGGGCAGACCACGCTCTTACAGAATACCAGCGTAAAATTGTAGCTTAATCCTGTTGTGTTAAGAAGAGTGAGTGAAGAGAACCGGAGACCCTTTTTACTGGATACGAGGCAATTCATCTTAGTCTTTATAGGTGACAACAAATCTGCATTTTGATTAATAATCGAAGATATATGTACATGTCTATGGACCAGAGCAACCACTTACCATGTGGACTGTGTTTGTTTGTCAGCCTATCCTATAGAAAAACACAAATGTGATTATATATCAAAAGAACCTCGTCATAGGGATACTTTTGATCCTTAATATATTTTCATAAACTAAATCGATAGAATTGTTTTGATCGGAGCCTCATCATCATCATCATCATCATTACAGCCCTTCACAAGTCCACTGCTGAACATAGGCCTCCCCGAAGGTATGCCACAAAGCACGGTCCTGCATCCATCAACTTCCTGCATGTCTTACCAGGTCGTCACTCCATCTAGTGGGGGATTGCTCTACACTTCGCCTACGGGTACGAGGCTACCACTCGACAACATTTTTCCCCAACGGTTGTCGGTTCTTCGAGCTATATGGCCGGCCCATCGCTTACTAATCCGTTGGGCTATGTCGGTCACTCTAGTTCTACTGCGGATATCCTCATTTCTAAGTTTATCACGCAGAGAAACCCAGAGCATAGTCATCTCCATAGCTCGCTGAGCAACTTTGAGCGTCCTCATACGGCCAGCAGTGAAGGACCATGTCTCGGTTCCGTAGTTCATCACTGGCAACACGCACTGGTTGTACAACATAGTTTTCAGGTTTTGAGGTATACCTGACGAGAAGATGCGTTGTAATTTCCCGAACGCTGCCCAGCCGAGTTGAATCCGTCGATTGACCTCTCGGTCGAAGTTGGACTTACCTAGTCGGACTATTTGTCCCAGGTAAACGAACTCGTCAACAACTTCGAGCTTAGTGCTCTCAACAACTACCGGCATATATGTGACATGGACATTAAACGTGATCTTTGTTTTGTCCATGTTCATCTTAAGACCTATCCGTTGGGAGGCACTATTGAGGTCGTTGAGCATAGTGCTTAAGTCCTCCAGCGATTCTGCCATAAAGACTATATCGTC
This sequence comes from Parnassius smintheus behrii, assembly GCA_036936625.1. Lineage (NCBI taxonomy): Eukaryota > Metazoa > Arthropoda > Insecta > Lepidoptera > Papilionidae > Parnassius > Parnassius smintheus. The sequence continues at coordinate 11,235,163 of JAUPFT010000006.1, forward strand.
GGCAAATCGAAGGTGAGTAATGTACTCGCCACTGATGATAATACCGTACCCTTTCCAGGGAAATAACGTCATCCTGTCTTACACCTCTCTACAGTTGGATAGGTTTCGTACTCTGGTTCTGTACTCGGATAGCCATCGCAGCCCTACTGTACAAATACTTCAGCACTTCGATATACCAACAGTCAACCTGGCACCGCAGAAGAGACTGTAGCACCGCCCAAATTTTGACGGAATCAAAGGCTTTCTCGTAGTCCACATATGCCAGGCAAAGTGGCAGATTGTACTCTTCGGACTTCTGTACCATTTTCCGAAATATATATGTGTGGTCTATGGTACTAAAGCCTTTTCGGAAACCGGCTTGTTTGGGAGGTTGAAAGTCGTTGAGTCTGCGTGCGAGACGATTCGTAATGACTCTCGAAATCAGCACTTAGACGCGGCTCAGAAGGGGCCTCGTGTTATCGTGTTGTCGTGGGGTATCGTGTTCTATAAGGTACTCGTAACTGAAGATAACACAAAACTCTATTTACTGGGTACCAAAGCGTATCTTTGATTTATATATTTACAGAACGTTTTGTTGTCGTTTACGATTCACTTGGCACATTCAAACATCATGAGATGGAATGCCTCATTTCCAGTAAAAAGGGTCTTCGGTTCTCTACACTCACCATACGAAATACAGCAGCATTAAGCTACTATTTCACGCTGGTATTCTGTGAGAGCGTGGTCCTTCCCCGGTCGAGCCGACCCATTCGTGCTACAACTATACTACTAATATAACTGCAGCATGGCTCTACCACGTAAAACAGATTACATATATATATATATATATATATATATATATATATATATATATATATATATATATATATATATATATATATATATATTACAAATACGAAAGCTTCCAATTGTTTCAATATACCGGGTTATTTTGCAATAACCGGCCAAAGAAGACAATCATTTTTGGGCCCACTAGAAGTTTTAAAGACCCTCAATAGTATTACACAAAAAAGATACCAATGTTTGTTATAAATAGCCTAAAGGTTGTTTTGATAATCGTGACGGAATCAAGAAATTTAAAAAAGGGTTATTTTGATATTCGTGTTCAGGTTATTGTTTCTGGTAATGTAATACTTAAAATATAAAAGTATTAGAGATGTACCAACTTGGAAGAAAATCGAAACGAGTTATGGTAACTCGAGTCGAACTAGAATAACTAGAATTGAACTCGAGTCATGCAATTCAAATTAGCTGAACGAAGCTGTGCAAATTTGTCAGAAATTATTTTTATATTTGTTCTTCTATCCAACACAATTATTATTACTAAACTTAATAGATAGTTATTTTTGGTTTGCGTGTCGACAATCTTCATAAAATAATATCACTCTAACGTTATGACGTAGGTCTTAATGTTATCAATAATTTAACTATCACAAATTATACTTCTTTAATTTATATTTTATGTAACCTAAATTGATATAATATAATATAATTATTACATAATATCAGTTTATACTAATATTAACGCAACTGCTACGAGCCACGCGCTAAGCGGGCTCCGCGTATCCAAGCAGCCCGTCATCGCCTAACCGTATCGTTTTAAGTAAAACTTATTAAGACGGTAAATTCAATTTACTTGATGTCACATAAACAGCAAATGACAATCGGTAACCGATTATTTCGTTGACGATAATTAAACACAGAATTTCATACAGTTAACGCATAAGTTTTAAGGCCCAACACGCCGAGTGGCTCGGTTCTTATACTACTGATCGTGTGGGAAGGTCACTTTAAGGCTTTACAGTTAAGGCATACAAATGTAGACATTTTTGAACCACGTTATCGTCACGAATCGCGAAACTCCAATTCTTATCAGTGATTATACAAATGATTTGGAATACAACATATAACATATATTTTTGTCAATTGCACCACCCACATTCATTGATTTTCCAGAATTTCAATATAAATTTCTAATGAATAATTCATTTGAATCATGAATCTGCTAGCGCATTTATTATCTCCGGATTAATAACTGCAAACTATGAGTCAAGAACGCCTAAAGTTATTTCCCTGCTTAAAAAATTGATTTGGATAGTAGTATATCTAAATTTTCCTACATGAAATCTATAAAAGTTACTTCGGGGACGTTTAAAAAGTAATGAAAGAAACGTAAATAAATATAAAATAAATACATAATTTAAGTACTCTATTGACATAATATAACATTACCTATTTATGAAACTATACTTTGTTAGAAATATAAACATTAAAATATGTACTTTAAAATATTTACAATTATTTTGTAGTATAGTCGGTTTTAAATTGTTAGTTTCTTGTTAAAATCGTTTTAAATAACCAAGACAATCTCACGTATGGTTTTTTGTACTTGCGTGAGTCTAACAGGGCCTATAGTAAACTACTGTACTATTAAACACCAATAAAATTATGACCTATAGATCGCAAATAAACTAATTAAGTATTGAAATGTTTTTACCACTTTATACTTAAAACCCTATAGCAGATCAAGGGCCCCTCGATATAATTTGCTACGGGCTCCGCGCTTGCTTAATACGGCGGTGATAATATATCATTAAATTGCTCGAATTAGTAAGTCGAGTTTTTCACACTGCATTTGTTGTAAGATAAAGATGCGACTCAAGTAGAATTTTGTGACTGGAGCCACTAGGGTTAATTTATGTATGTATGTTATTCTAGTCGTACACGACTTTTTGAGTAGTTCAAGAGTTGCGATTACTTTAGTTAAAGCATTTTTAAATATGTACCTTTATTAAATAAGTAATATATGTCAATATGAAATGAAATGAAAAAACTAAATATTCATGTATTTCTATGTTCTTTTTCATGCTTATAGTTTTTAAAATCTATACACTGTCTTTATAATAATATTTTGTCAAAATAAAGCCACACTGACTATTTTTGTTTTGTTGTTTCATTGTTACCACTTATACTTTAAACATACAAGTAATTAGTCAATAACGTTTTATGCGAAGTAACAAAAATAATCAGTAATGATAGTACAACCACGATATTATAAATCAAACTAAGTTCACTTTTGTTTACAAATAGTTTGTTGTTTGGTTTGGTCATATAGAAATAATGAACGAGGAAAAATGTGACAAAGCAAATTTATATGGCAGATGTGAACGGCAGAGTCGGGAAGGGACGCTCTAGACGAAAGTTTATCGACCAAATTGGCGATATTTTGAAGATAGGCCACATTAGGAGTACCCTTAACTGACGAGCGTGTATGCGTAGATACGAGGGTGGATTGAAAAGTACTCGGCCTAACACAGATCCATTCAATTCTAAAAATCAAATCTACCCACATTATTTAGTTCAGTTCAGACTAGTTCATTGTGTGAAGTTCGAAACGTGTGCGATAATTAGTTGTGATTTTATAAATTTATTAACAAAGTAATCGGACATAATTTCCGCGAATGGAGCAAATCGAGCAGCGTGCCGTCATTAAGTACCTCCATAAGAAGGGGCTATCATCAAAAGCCATCCATGATGACATGGTCAGTACATTAGGCGATTGTGCTCTGTCATATTCATCCGTCAAAAAATGGATAGCAGAATTTAAGCGTGATAGAGAGAGTGTGAAAGATGAACCCCGCTCTGGAAGGCCTTCGACGTCAACTACTGATGAAAATATTAAAAAAGTACTTGATTTAATAATGGGAGACCGCAGATTAAAAATTAGAGAGATAGCCAAGATTATAGGCATCTCTTATGAATGAACTCAAAACATCATTGTCAACGAGTTGGGTTTCCACAAGGTGTCTGCGAGGTGGGTTCCGCGACTGCTTTCAGTTGAATAAAAAAGGACGCGATTGACAATTTCACGCGACTGTTTGGAGTTATTTGAATCCGATGCAGACGATTTTTTGAATCGTTTTGTTACTATGGACGAAACAAGGGTTCATTACTGAACACCGGAAACAAAACAACAATCAAAACAGTGAAGAAGACCTGGTTCACCACCCCCTAAAAAGGCTAAGTCGATTATGTCGGCAAATAAGGTGATGGCTTCAGTATTCTGGGATTCGAAAGGTGTGATTATGATCGATTATCTTGAAAGGGGTCAGACTATAAACTCTGATTACTACTGCACCTTACTACGTCGTTTACGAGAGGAAATAAAAGAAAAACGTCGAGGAATGCTCAGAAGAAAAGTCCTGTTTCATCAAGATAACGCCCGTGTTCACACGTCAGTACAGTCAATGGCTGAAATTCAGAACTGTGGCTTTGAACTGTTACCGCATCCGCCGTATTCACCTGATCTGGCACCATCAGACTTTTTTCTGTTCCCTAACCTAAAAAAGCACTTGGGAGGTCAAAGATTTTCGACAAACGACGAGGTCAAAGCAGCTGTAGACGCATATTTTGACTCTAAGGAAGAATCACTTTTTTTCAACGGTCTAAATGCTTGGAAGGGGAGGTGGCAAAAGTGTATTGAACTTGATGGTGATTATGTAGAAAAATAAAAATATAACTGATTTATTATGTGTTTATTTTCTTGGTTAGGCCGAGTACTTTTCAATCCACCCTCGTATATGGATGTAAAGGAGGCGAGAGAGGTATTTCAGGATCATGCCAAATGGAAGTCCGTAGTCTCTGCCTACCTCTCTGGGTGACAGGCCTACGACGAAATAATATAAATAATTCTCTGAAATGAACTAAAAATTACGAAAACTTAAAATGTCAGGAACATTTTGTGTGTCCCAAATACGTGCACTCATGTCAAGCACTCAGCCTATTGAATATTTTTTCAGTAGCCTTACGAATCATCCTTGGTAATTAGGATTTGTAGCATATTAATGGCGGGGGCTATCCAACACATGTTTGCATATAAACCTATAAGCTTATCAAGGTAATCTAGGTTAAATACACGAGAAGGTAAGCTTTTGGGACCATTCGTGCTAAAATGCATTCGAAACATCAATATTCTCTAAAAACAATAAAATTAACGCAGTAGCATCTAAAAAAAAAACCGGTTTTATTCAAAGTGTAGTGTGCAGTTAATTTAAGTAAATCATTTTAATCGGTTAATTGAATAGTTTAAGCAAGAAAAAATGTAGCAATTGTGTAATTATGATTTATTCTTATACAGTCTAAGTAATATTTTAGAACAAAAACGTGTTAAATAGTCATAAATCACTGCAATAATTTCCCCCGCAAATTTCAACAAACAACAACCTCTTTATTTTCTGCTACAACTGCTATGCTAATAGGCATATAATGCATAGGCTGGCTTAGGTTAGTAATAAAAACATGGAGCTTAAAATGTGTAAACAAATATTGATTTACGATCAATATTTGTTTACACATTTTAAGCTTTTCTCTTCGATTCTGGTGATTTTAATTTAAATACTATTTAATATTCACGAATTTTTGCATTAACATGCATTCTTAATGCGTTTGTAGAATTTCCGATTATTCAGAAATCTGTAAGTAGAATAAAACTAAATTCTATAAAATTCAAACATATCTACATATACACTCATCATCATTCATCATCATCATTAAGGCCCTTTACAAGTCCACTGCTGAACATAGGCCTCCCCCAAGGTATGCCACAAAGCACGGTCCTGAGCCACATACTCATGGCTCATATACACTCAGGACAAGCTAATTTATAAGGTGTAAAAATAAAAACAAACGAGACCTTAACATTTAAATATAATTTTATTATAAATTTGAATAACTTTATAATGTTAAGGGATTTAAAAAAACTAAGGGTAATGGATTTTTCAGGTGGAAGGGCAATGCTGCAGCTATCTTAGTAGTATTTTTGTAGCACGAATGGTTCGGCTCAGCCGGGAAAGAACAGCGTGGTCCTTCCTCACAGAATAAAAGCGTAAAGTAGCAGCTCATCGCTGCTGTTTTCCATGAGAAAAGTCTCAGGTTCTCAAAATAAATCATAAGGTTATAAATCAAAAGTAGGTTCAGTTGTGTAAATACTAATTTGTATTTGGAAAAACGTGAATGTGAAGTGATGATGTGGTCATAGACATCTACTACTAAACATCTACTATTCTCCCATATGAATCAAAATACAGATGCGTTGTCTTCTTTCTTTTTGTTGTCCCTTGAGAACCGAAATGAAATCTCTAGTTTCCAGTAAAAAGCGAACTCACCCTGCAAAACACAGAAGCATTAAGCTGCTATTTTACGCTGGTATTCTGTAAGAGCATGGTCCTTTCTAGGCCGAACTCACCCATTCGTACTACAACCATAATTTAGCCTTGACGACTACGTGGCGCAGTAGCTTAGCAATGAGTTGTAGTCTGGGCTCGACCGGGGCAAGACCACGCTCTCACAGAGTACCAGCGTAAATTGCAGTGTAATGCTGCTATGTTTCCTAGGGAGAGTGAAGAGAACTGGAGTCCCTATTTAATGGAATCGAGGTATTTCATCTTAATCCTCAGGGATGACAACGCATTTGCATTTTGATTCTTAGTTGAGTATAAATGTAAATGTCTATGGGCCACAGCATCCATTTACCATCAGGTGAACTGTGTGCTTGTTTACCACACAAAAAACATATCGGAAGATTGCAATTTTTCTCATTCACTGACTTACTCATTCATTAAAAACGTATATTATTTCAAGGTCACTTAGAAGCTAGTTTGGTATCATTAGGCCAAAGGAAAAAGTATAAAAATACAAATTATTAATATTCAGTGTGTAAAAAATACCTGTACCTGAAACCACCCGCACATATAATTTAGTCGATATTTAATTCTAAGTTTAAATTAAAAAAAATGATTGAGCATACGCGCTAGAAATAAAGTTGAAAGTCTCATATTCAGTGGTTCCTTAATAATTTCTTGTATTTACACCAACATTACCGGAACTCTAAAATAAGTCAATATGTGCAATAGAATTCGTAAAAACTAGTTTTACTTAAAATTCTCACATTTATATATATTAAAAGGATAAAATTTTCCAAAATTATTGATATCACACCTATAATATAAGTGTGATAAGGAGACCTAGTTTGGTACAACAAACTTTCGAAGTTGTCGAATTTCCCGTTAACAGAATAGGGATTTAAATGGGTGCCAAGCTTCATAGCAATTCCTTATTTCATAGACGCCTATATGAAAGTACAACGTTCCTAATTTGAATAACAAGAAAATGTATGTATTAATTACGTTCTTAAATATAAAATTTATAACTCTAAAGTTTTAATAGTCATAAAATTAAGTTTAACATGATGATATTTAACACTAGCTTAAAATTAGTCTTGGGAGAGTTCAGGGTAACATCAGTGGAGCCTATAGCGGATTAAAATAGGCAGTCCTTCCTTGAGAGAGTATACGACAACTCCCCTTAGTCCTTCTTGGAAGACGCATTAAAACAAAAGACAACTTCTATTTCTACCTAGACAAGGTAGAAATAGAAGTTTTCTTTTTTTGGCCTCTGCGTACGCTCCTTTGAGTCCACGCATAGGCCATAGGGTCCAAAAATGTGGAGTTTAACTTGCAGCAAATTAAAGGAAGAACCGTGCAATATCACTCGTCCGCAAGTACCTATAATTGAAACACTTAACTTTTTACTTTGTTCAGCCAGGAAACACGTGTAAAAAATGTCCTTCATATATTCTAAAAGCCACATTACAATTTTTTACAATTACACCAACGGTTACTGTATAAATACGTGCAATTTGTAAAATCTAGTTAGTACAAAGTTATAATATTCGAGTCCAAGTTATTACCGTTTTAATTAGTTTACTTTGCAGGTTGCCTGCTGAGAAAAATATGAAATGTTGTAATGAAATTCTTCCCAGAAACATTATGCAGAATAGTTCTGTGAAACTGAGTTTGTATTGAAGTTCATTTTGAGATAATTATATAAAAAGATATAAATAAATTTAATATAAATATTTAAATTTATTATGTGTCAGATGAGCTTAAGTATTATTCTTTTACTTTTGTTTTATAAATCCACTTGTTATAGGACTTATTGCTAATTGAAGCGCATTCCAGAGGCCTACAGATCGAGTCGAATCCAGGTATTGAATCTAACGTTTCAAATATTCTGAGACCAAAGGATCATTAAGGATAGTGAAAAGAGTGCTAAGAATTGTAAGATTCCTGCTTTGTGAAATATTTAACCATTTAAGTTGAGAGCGTTAGAAAAAATGTGATCATGCTTTTGAAGACTAAAAACGGAACGGATACAGTTGTTGAGTAGTCAATCCAATTTATTCACTAATTAATTTAAATAATTATATCATTTTAAATATAATTATTATATTTAAATAATTAAAATAATTATTTGCATCGATATATATCTTGTGGTCGAAAACAAAATAATGGGGATGTAAGATCAGTTTCTGTGGTGACCCGAAACAAGAGAGATAATGACGGGTTTACTCTTGTTGAGAAGAGACGTCGGTCGAGACCCGTCTGTAACCAGCGTGGGACCGCCAAAATAAACGCAAGCACAACTCTGCGTATTGTGGAGCCTACCATACAGCTCCACATCTCCCGTTTGGACAAAAGTACTTCGGGAGAAGACGTCCTGCGTTTCGTGGAAGAACGAAGCCGATGCCGCATAGAGGATCCGATCTCTTTACATTTGCAGCGTCTGGAGTCTAATAGGTCAACGAACTTCAAATCCTACGTACTCCAAGTCCCTGCAAAATACAAAGAGACATTCCTTGCTCCCGATTTCTGGCCCTCTGGGGTAGTGTTTCGCCGATTCAGGGACGCGCCAAAGAAAAAAGTTCCCTAAATAGTGTTAAATTTATATTTTATATATCTTTTTAGGTTAAGGTATATATTGCTATGGGCCTATGTTCTTAATATTTAAGTCCTTGATGCCTGAAATAAAGTTATTGTATATATACATACATGGTGAAGAAAGTGAACGGGACATGGAGGGAAAGTACATTAAACATTGAAGGTATCAAATTTCTTTTAAAGAAAACATTATTTTTGTTACATTATTGATTAAGACTACTTTTACGGATTTCATCGCGTTTAATTTCACTTTCAAATATTTTTGATTCCCGACGTTTCGACTCGAAACGTCGAGATTTTAATTATTTTTAATTAAAAATAATTAAAAGTAAAATTAAACTCGATAAAATCCGTAAAAGTAGTTCAATGTGTAGTGTTCGCGTAAATATAAGAAATCATTAACCATATTACATTTAAAAAAAGCCTTACATGAGCTGGGACTTGAACCAACTTAAAATGTAAAAAAATAGGCTGTTGAATATTTTATTGAACCAATCGACAGTCTATGGTAAGGATTAAATCACTCGCATAAACATTATAGATATCTTACAATTATAGAAGATCACGAAATGTAACAATTAATACCGGCTCTGACACAATAACCTAAACTTTATTTTTTTCTTAAGACTACAAAAAGAATACCAAAAGAAAGAAAAAAACTTTATGAAAGTAATTTTCTCTTATCATTATTTAAGTATGCCCATTTTATGAGACGATGAGACGAGACAAGCTTAAAAATAGAATGTTTTAATGTGTGAGACTGAATTTAGAAAATGGAATTATCATATCGATAACTTGTTATTTTTCTTTGTTCGCTGTTTTTGTTGGTATTCTCGATATTTTTATTCATAAAATATATTAAGAATAATTTTATTTGTTGGAAGGTTACTATTTGTGAGTGATCTGAAAATTTTCTGACCTAAGAAAGATACAAGACATTTTCTTTTAATATTGTTTTAATTTTTCTACACACTTCTGCAAGCGATGCTCCTATCTGTCTAACTCGTCCAAATAGTACTCGGCGTTTATCTCTGCAAAATAGTTGTTTCGAAGGTAATTGCCTCCTCATTTCGCAAAAATCTCTGTCATTCGAGCGCAATTTTAAGATGAGGGAACAAAAAGAAATTCGTTTGGGGCTATATCTGGTGGGTAAGGTCATCGTAATTCGTGGATTTTCACTATGGCAACCGCTGAGGTTAATACCAGTTTCGAAGGTAATTGCCTCCTCATTTCGCAAAAATCTCTGTCATTCGAGCGCAATTTTAAGATGAGGGAACAAAAAGAAATTCGTTTGGGGCTATATCTGGTGGGTAAGGTCATCGTAATTCGTGGATTTTCACTATGGCAACCGCTGAGGTTAATACCAGCGCCAAATAGCAGCTTAATGCTGCTGTGTTTCGTATGGTGAGTGTAGAGAACCGGAAACCCTTTTTACTGGAAAAGAGGAGTTCTATCTTAGTCCTTAAGGCTGACCACGCATCTGCATTTTGATTCGCAAACGAGGGTAGATGTAGATGTCTATGGGCCAAAGCATTCACTTACCATCAGGTGGACTGTGTGCTCGCTTGTCACCCTTTTCCTGTAAAAAAAAGTGTGAGACGGCACATCGTCATAAAGAAACAGGATTTCCTTTTTCTGCAAATATGGTCGTTTTTCCGCAGTTTTGACTTCCAGTTTGTAAAGGTCTGATGCGTATTATTCTCCTGTAATGGTTTTTTCTTTTTAAAGATCGAATCGATTAAGATATTTCCATGACAATCCCCAAAAACAGTCACCATCGCTTTCCCAGCCCAAAACTAGTCGTATAGTAACATTTGGTGAGCTTTAGCGAGTTATCGTCAGTAGTTTCAGTTTTTGGACGTTCCGAATATTTATGTAAATCATCTGCCCTAAATTTCACTAAGGAAAATGTTGGTGCAGAGTCGCCATATATTGACTCCAATTCATATTTGATTTGCCTAGGCGTATTGTTTTTCAAAAAAAAAATGTCAGTTGGATACTCAATTTTTCCATTTTCACAAAACAGCAACTCACTCAACCGACTGTCAAGTAATAACTACGAGTCCAAAGTGGTAGAAATTTTAGTGGGTAACTGTCAAAAAATATGCATTCACTAGTTTTTTTACGAATACTACCATTTTCAGGTTGAAATCGGCAAATTTTCAGACACCCCTGGTACAAGCCATAAAAGTCCTACATTAATGGGCACGTTTGGAAAACTGTTGTAACGAATGGTAAAAATTTAGTAGATATCGGAAATTAGTAAGTTAGTGAGTTAGTGTTATCCAAAACCCTCAAGTGGGGAAGTTGCTTTAGTAGTAGTTAATAGCCGACAAAATACAGACACAAATGTAATTGCAATGGATACTATGTTTGAAAACTACATACTGGAGAAACAGATGACTTATTTAACCATTAAAGTTTTTATTAAGATAAACAGTGCGTGTTCTACTGTTATGGACAGGATCATGGTATTCTTTAAGTATTACGTCGGGGAAAAAGTTTCTTTGTTTTTTAAAATTGAACTCTTTGGTGGTAATGTTAATATATGGTTAGTTTGAATGTCAATAGGTATAGAACATTAAAAAACGAAAAAAAATGTAAAAACAATTTTTCGCCATTTCTCAAAGAAAAAATTCAATACATTCTTAAGTATTATTACAAAAAATAGAAAAAATAAAACTCAAGCCGCGAAAACTAATTTGTGAAGTATATGGACCTAGTAATATTAGTAGTTACGACATGGCCGATGATTGAAGATTGATGAATTGAAGATTGACCACAGAACAGTTTTGACCCATTTGAAAAAGTCTGACTATACAAAAAAGCATGATATTTGGGTACCACACGAGCTCTCTAAAAGAAACCTAATTAATCGTGTACTCATTTGCGATGCTCTAAAACTTAATGAAAACGAACCATTTTTGAAAAGAATGATCACTGGTGATGAAAAATGGATCACTTACGACAAGAACATGCGAAAAAATCACGATTAATGAGTAGACAAACTCCACTGACTAGCAAAGCTTGGATTAACACACAATATGGTGATGCTGTGTATATGGAATTAAAAGTGTGAGAGCAGAAAAAATAATCGTGCAATAAATGCTGTTAAAATTTGGACTAAGAAATAAGTTAGAATTAACACTTCATAAAAGGTTGAGAAATAGTGTGACAAGAAAAGAGTGATTTGAAAGATGTTGTTACCAAAATTAAGAAAGGAAAGCTTTGTTGCTTTAGACATGTAGAAAGAGTGAATACTTACTATGACGGGAGGCTTCCAGGTGGATTTGTTCAGGTGATGATCTTTTATGTGCTAATTAATGCATATTTAAAGAAGCCTATTCTAAGAAGAATATTCTTTTAACAAAGTTAGCAACATACTCCTTACGAAATAATTTATGGGGAAGGTTATATTCAGCAATGGAATTTCGATTGGCTTTAATGAATTAATGAATACTACTTCAAAGGGCTAAAATATTGGCGTCGTTTATTTTCTTAAGTAATTAGCAAACATAACAGTAACCTCTATTTGTTATTCTGAAATTATAAAAAAAAACAATGTGCCTGGGCCTAGCAACGTGTACTGTGTTCTGGCTATAATGCGATATCTTAAAAGAATCAAAATCGCTCCGCTCATTTTTGACACGTTTACTTCTTCTTTTTCATCACCACTCTTAAAAGTACTCTGTTTGACATGAGCCACTCCCAATTGCAGGAAGAATTTGCCTTAATCGTCACGTTTGGTATGCGTATTAACAATTATAGTACCAGACGTGAGCAGTTTAGAACCCACTGTCTGTTATTGTTCTAAGTATTTTACCGCTAATTGCCGTTTTTTGTCATTACTTATAGTCGCTTCACACATTACACAGCTGAGGCGAAATAGGGTGATGAATTACGTACAGCTAAGTATAAAGTTATAACAAGGATGTGAATATTCTTATAACAATGAGATGTCTTGTAGGACACATGTTTACTTACGATTTGCATCAAAACGAAATTGGGGATAACATATTTTCGAAGTTAATAGGTAATTAAATAAGAACACAGGATAAGAAATACATACATAATACATAAACACTCACGTCTGTCACCCAGAGGGGTAGGCAGAGAATACAGATTTCCATTTGACACGATCCTGACACACCTCTCTCGCCTCCTTCACATCCATACACCTACGCATACATGCTCGTCGGTTAAGCGTACTCCTAATTTGGCCCGTTTTCAATAAATCGCCAATTTGGTCGATAAACTTTCGCCTAGGACGTCCCTTTCCGACTCTGCCATTCACTTCTGCAACAAAAACAGGATAAGAATTTTCTGATATTGACATAATACAATACCGGTTCTACGGAATTAGTACTCAAACTTGTTTTAATTTCTCGTGGAGGGCGATATAAGTATATATCTATTTTTGATGAAAATTTTCACTACAGTAAATTTGTGTGATGACCGCTTAGCTTTTTGAATGAATAGTTCTCACTAATCGATTAATACTAAATTCAAATACGATGTGATATGTGATTCTTATGCAGAACTGCAATGTTCAGTTATAAAATAGGAATTCGATGACTTGCCCCATGTGCCATTTTGCATTGATAAATTAATAAGACTTTTCTGTTGCCGTTAAACAGCATCATCATATCCTTTGGGTTGTGAGTTGTAACGCTTGAATAACGACGTCAGAGGTTGATTTCAATCCATCAACGGATACAAATACTGCGAGCCGAGATTTAAAAACTAGAGCAACTTCAGTTTTCATAAATTTATAATGATTTTTATAAACCTTTCATTTTAATAAGGATGTTTTCTATATCCATTTTCGGTCACGGCCGCTAGTCTCAAAGGAGACTAGCCATCTATGCAGGACAGGATTATAGTAAACACTTACGAGTGTATTCGGGAGCACAGGTGTATTCTCTATTCTCTCACTCCCATAGTCCGATGTGATGGAAACACAACATGACCGGAAAGAGATCAGATCCAGAACTCTACATGCTTTCCGTGGCACGGAGTTAAAACACAGCCAATTTACAGACTCCGCGCAACTGCTGAGAATTTCTCGACTGTATGCTTCTAGAATTTCGTAATTGCTTTTTGGCTTGACCCGGGATTTGAACCCGGGATCTGATGATCAGCATTCGCGTTAATGACCACTAGCTCAACGAAGTATTCACCATATACAGATACTACGGCGAGAAGGGTTACAATATGACTTTTATTTTAGGAAAGGAAGGCTTTAAAAACTATAGAAAAAAGGGAAATTAAAACTCCTTGAATTTTAAGGATTTTTTTATTATCAAAGTCATAAACAGCTTTTATGGAAGATGGCAAAATATAAAGATTATACGAATAATTACTATGACTATTCCTATTCCCTTTAGAATACTTTGTATTACAATAAATACTTTATTATATTACACCTGAAAAATGGTAATATTATTATTAGACCTTGAAATTGAAATTAAATTGTTCTATTGTAAGTAATGTGTTTTAGTAATACCAAGTTTATAGTGTGTGGTGGCCCATTTAATGACATGAGTTGTTCAAATTTGGGACTTTTTTTTATAAAATAAGGGTTACAAACGAGCTCATAAACCACTTGGATGAAGACGGTGGTAATTGGTTGCTGTGGCCCATAGAAATTTTAATCTATCCTCGATTAAGAATCGAAATGCAGATGCGTTGTCACTCCTGAGGACTAAGATGATATGCTTTATTTCCAGTAAAAATGATGTCTGGTTCACAAAACTTAACATACAAAACACCAGGATTAAGCTGCTATTTTACGCTGGGTTTAGTGAGAGCGTGGTCCTTCCTCGGTCGAGCCGACCCATATTTGCACACACTATAGCAGGTATTAAAAATGACAGAGTTGTACAAAACAGGTGATATAGGGGTAGACCAGCGATGAGACGCCGCGTCAAAGTTGCGAGTCGTCTTGCACAATAATAATAAGGCATAGCCTCTCTACAACGTGATCAGCACAGCAGTGTACTTTCACGGGCTGAATAAGAAGAATAAACAATTCTTTAAAACCAACCTAAATTTAAAAGGCTCCTCGCTGATACCATTATAAGTGCTAAATGCATTTCCTTAGAAAAAAAAATCACTGGTAACTACAAAACGGGAAAATTCGGTGTAAATTAGATTACTACGCCTAACTTCTAGGGCATCGTAAATCTTATCAATTTGTTGAGCAAGGCTCGGTGATTGTCGGTCTTGAGGGAAAACGTCCGTCCTTTATTAAATTATCCTTAACTTTCGGATGCTGGATTCAGCATGATTTTGTATGAAGTTATAACCGATAAATATTATTATAGAACAAATATTAGATTCCCATCTAGCGATTGTAGTAAAGTAATCTTTGATATTGCACCCATTTTATATATTTAAAATAAATTAAAGTAACAGGTCATATACGAATGCTTGAAAAGAAAGGGATCAGCTTCAGGGAACATTTGATGAGTTTAACCGATGCAGCAAGGAATATGAGGAATCCCTCAGACTAATTGCCGCATTGCAGTTACAGTTAAGTGAGGTTTATGAGCAGATTATGCAATTACAACAATACATAGATGACTTGAAAGCGTCCCAAACTCAAAGTCTGTTCAATAAGCTCATAGAATCTAAATCTTCAAAAATATTGCAACCCTCTACAACAATCGATTTTACTGGTGATGATTTTGTCACATAAAGAACGCTAGAAAGGATTACGTGGAGTGGAAGAAAATTAAAAAAATCGCAAAAATTAATAAATATCTTAGGAAAGTGCAAAAGCTAATTAAAAATAATTAATGTAAAAATTATATAAATATATGTAACAAAAAGCATGAATTAATTAATAAACTTAAATTATACTCAATTGAGGTGGAAAATACGAAAAACTGTGATGTGACTGAAATAGAGTGTTTTAATTCAGAAGTTTCGTCTCTTAAGTACTCCTAACAAATTATGTCCAATAAATATACATTGGCTCGGGATGAGATAAAAGAACATATTTTGGCCATAAATTATCTGTTAATGTCACATACATACAATGAGGCGCGCTTTGACTTCTTAATACCTTGTTCATCGGGGAAAATATGTGTAAATAGAAATGATTCCATATTTTCACCAACTCTCTATGACGGTGCCATAACAAAGATCCAAAACCTAAAAGTAATTTAAATATTGAAAATCCTAAAAGTAATTTAAGTATTGAAAAACATAAATTTATTATGTATTGTTATAGCATAGGCAAAATTTTGGGCATGATGTTAAATAACCATTTAAAAGGACAAGTGATTAGTATATATTGTATACCTGGAGTATCCTTTAGTGATATATTGAATAAAGTATTAACTAGTAAGTTTGGTCCTAATAGCACATTAATAATTCTTGTTGGGAGAAGAAGAAATGTTAACAAAAATCAATTATTAAAATATATTGATTACCTCAATACTTAAAATGTACATAAAATTATCTTGTTTGGATTGTCTTACATACAGGGTTGGCCACAGGAGAATAAAATAAGATACGATTTAAATTTATTAATGAATTATTTTTCATGTAACAGTAATTAAAATTTGATATTTAATTGTAACAATTATAATAATAGAATTAATTTAATAGACATTAATAATTTAATTAAGAAATTTTTGACTACAGATAGGTATTAGCTATCTAAATATAATTTAAGATAGATAGCAAATGTGCTATCTTATTATTTACCAGGCGGTCGCATAATGAACTGGCCTGATATAGTTCAACGCGACATGTCGCTACATGTTGTGTTGCATTAAATAGTACGTTTATCGTGCACTTAATATAAGAAACATGCATCGACATGAAATGCTTAGTCTTAGTTTAACAGGCATTTGAATAACGAGAGTCGCGTATTTTTTCAAAATGTCGAAAACTGAGTATCGAAGTGTCATAAAGTTTCTGTTTAAAGAAGGTTTATCCCCTGCCTAAATAAAAGAACGATTGGATGGCGTGTATAAGGAGTCTGCCCCCTCCTATAGCACAGTGAAAAATTGGGTGAAAGAGTTTCGCCTCGGGAGAGAAACCGTCGAAGACTTTGGCCACGACGGTCGACCTGTGGAAGTGCTCACTCCCGAAACGATTGCTCTTATCGAAGAGGAGGTTCTGAGTGACCGCCGTTTGAAGATTAGAGAAATTGCAGCAAGGCTTGGGATCTCTAAGAGTACCGTTCATCGCGCGATCCATGAACATCTTCACATGAAAAAAGTGAGTGCAAGATGGGTACCGAAACTTCTTTCAGCGGTACAGAGACAGGAAAGAGTGCGCTGCGCTACGGAGTTTTTGGATCTTTGTGGCGAAAATCCAAAGACTGTGATCGAGCGGCTAGTGACTGGTGATGAAACTATGATCTTGTATTATGATCCACAAAGCAAGCGCGAGTCAATGGAATGGCGTTATAAGGGTGAAAAGCCCCCTAGAAAGGTAAAGGTGCAACAATCGACTAAAAAACTGATGTGGACAATATTTTGGGATTTTCAAGGCATTTTGATAGTGGATTTTAAAGAACGTAATACAGTCGTAAACGGCGAATATTATGCCTCTTTAATATATAAATTACGAGACAAGATAAAGGAATAACGAAGAGGCAAGCTGTCTAAAGGTGTCCTGTTGCTCCATGACAACGCCCCTGTTCATACCGCTGGTGTTTCGAAGGATGCAGTTCGTCAATGCGGGTTCACAGAAGTTCAACATCCACCTTACAGTCCAGACATGGCCCCGTCCGACTATTATTTATTTCCAAATTTAAAGCGGGACTTAAGAGGAAGAAAATTTTCAAGCGATGAAGAGTTGCAGGCGGCCGTCTTCAGTCATTTTGAGGATAAAAAATGTGATTATTTTTATAAAGGTTTAGAGATGTTGATTCACAGATGTCAGAAGTGTGCTAGTATTCATGGTGATTATATTGAAAAATAAAATTGGTTTCGTTTCATTTCCTTCGTTGGTTCATAGTTAGGCCAATTCATTATGGGACCGCCTACGTATATATTAACTCAGTCAAAGACTTGGTTACCAAGACATCTGCTCCTATTGAGCATCGTAATGGTTTGACATGCAATTTGGAATCAGTTCCAAGTAAATTAACTTAAATTATAATTTGAGACAGTAGAGGTAATCTCTAGCAGTTATAATAATTTAAATAATTAATAATGTAGCTTACAAACCCTTAAAGTTGCAACTCCATAAAATGATAATAAAAATTGTTTACACCTGGTGCATCAAAATAAACAAGGCATAAGTTAATGTTTAACTTTAGTAATCACCAGGTCGTTAGTTCTTTCAATATAAAAACGGTTTTAAGAGGTGGCACCTTAATTTTAGCTAGTAAACTATTATTATGTAAAGAACGTAAAGATATTGTGAGCCTCTCTGTTGAGCGAACTGTAGAAATGGCATGTGCTGAGTTCGAGTACCTCACTGTTGTGAGCGTTTACAGACCCCCTTGTTCCATATACAGTTTTTTTTTTAATTATGGAGGAAGTACTCACTAAGCCTAATAAACAGAATAAATTTATAATATGTGGATAATTTAATATCAATCTCCTAGAAGCTTCCTCCACCAATATTAAATTTAGGTCATTGTTTAAATCTTATGATCTTTTTAATTTATTTTTGGAGCCAACGCGTATTGCTGAATATAGTGCAACATGTATAGATAACATTTTTACAGATGTTAAGCCGTTCAATAAATATATTATTCAAAAATGGTTTCGTCGTCTCTGATCACTGTGGAAAATTAGTTTCGATACCTTATATTAACAAAAAGTAAGTAGATAAAAAAGATGTGTTTAATCCAGTAAAAGCACGTCGCTTGGAGAAGTTTAGAAGTAATATAATAAAAAAAACTTCCATCGCTTTCATACTAAAATAATCCAGATTTTTTGTATGGAACATTATTTAAGCTTCTTTGCAATGAATTTGATATTACTTTTACTTCTTAAACATTCTCCTTGAACAAGCGCAAAGCTTTCAATAAATGGGCGACAGTAGGAGTCCATAAAAGTAGACAAAGATTATATTAAATATACAATGAAAAATCATATAATCCTAGCATCGAATTTAGGGAATATGTTCAAAAAAATATTCAAAAATCTTTAAAAGAGTGTGCTTCATAGCCAAGTCTTTGTATTTGAGCAACAAAATAGAGACGTCTTTAAATAAAATTAAAATGACAAGGAGGATAATTATTAGTGAATCTGGTAAAGTCAAGTCTCGCAATTCTTTTTTTTCTTTTTTTTTTTGTTAAAAAAAAACGTTACCCCTACACTAAGATTTTCTCTTGTACGATACAGTTACAGTACAGGGGCAGTTTACAAACATAAATTGCACAAGGACAAACATCCAGACCCGGAACAACTATTTGTAGGCCATACAAATACTTGTTCCGTATATATATATATATATATAATGGAAAGGGTATATATACATACATATATATATATATATATAAATATATATATATATATATATATATATATATATATATATATATATATATATATACCCTTTCCATTTCAATATGTACTACTTTGTGCATGAACGTGTAAATAAATAAATACTTTTATATGTTGTGGTTTAGCCCCGACTTCTCAAGCTATTATGCAATTATTATTTTATTGTTCTTAATTCTTTAGAAGCTTTAGTTTTATTTTTTAAAGCCCTATTTTCGTGGTAGTATGTTGAAGTAAAAAAAAAATTACTTTACCGTTACTTTACGTCGCTGGATTGGTTACTTTATTACTGTCGTACAAAGATCCTTAGCTACCTTTTGCAATACCGACGGGATCAAACGGGAGTGATAGATTCCCTTATTCTGCCATCCCACGGTAATTAAATGTCATAAAACAAACACATGATTAATCTATGAATTAAATCATTGTCCTAAAATGAAAACTGAAGGTTGTGCACATGGAGTAGACATACCTCTCAATCACCATTACATACAACAGTACCAGCCTTGCAGTTCAGTTTTATTATTGATCCTTCATAAAAATAATAATGTGCCGAAAAAAATTGTATTTATTTTAAAGCAGAGTTTGCAAATTTTGTACAGGAGTGCCATGATGTTGGTCACACTACTGTGATGTTATTTTTCATGCATCAGCTTCATGGTATGACGACTAAGATTTTTAGAATTATCATGCTCTACCGATACTCTATACAGAATCTGAATTAACGAGAGAAGTAACCTGGGTTTTATTTGAAGAAATTGAGGATTAGCGTTGTAGGAAAGCTCTTCTTTCCCGAACGTACAGCAATTCGCAGAATGCATAGGTATTCTGACTATCGCACTATGCACATATGCCGCTAATGAATAATCACCAGCAACATATGTGGCCGTCCAGGCGAGTGAGCTCGTAGGGAAAACCTGACGAATATATTCAATATAGCGATATAACATACGTCTTTAAATACGAACTAACTTGACGCAAATCATCATATTCAGTTTTAGTAAAAAGGTCAAATTAGACTTCAATACGAATAAAAAGAAAAACGTTTCACGATAAAGTTTTCAGAAAAAAAATTATTGTATAAAAATTTTTGAAGCGAAAGTTTGACTGCAATCTCTGCTGACGTAGTTGCTAGTGTAAATGTAAATTTTAGGTTTCTGTTTGCAATGTGCACGATGGTCAAGAGAAAGCTGTGATACTTTGCAAATTTTACTTCTATTCATAATATTTATTAATCAAAATTGACTCAATTCAAGCGAATTTCGTTAAAAGATCTAATACGTTTTTTAATATATTACTAATTTCAATAAATCAGCGACAAAGTCTATTAAAGAAAACTCGACTTTGCTCTAAGGTAAAAAAAATGTCTTTGTCGTAACTGCGAGATTAGAGGACAAGTGAAAATATTCTAAAGGATTTTTGCAACCCTTTCAGAAGTCTCTTTAAATACTAGTAAAAGCAAACATGTGTTGTGAAGATGAGTTGATTTAGTCCCCCTGCATTGAGAGGGCTTAGCTTCTTTTTAACCGTCTTCAAAAAGGAGGTTCTCAATTCGAGTGTACGTTCTTTTTTTTTGTATGTGTGTTACGCGATTTTAATAATTATTTTTAGGATATATATATATATATATATATATATATATATATATATATATATATATATATATATATATATATATATATATATATATATAATTCGTACATGACATCACCGCATTTTGTTCGGCCGGCCGAACTTTAACCAGAACGTCGCGCGGTAAAGCGCACATTAGTCTTCATTATCTCACCTATTTTGTACATTGAAAAGCACATAGTTTTTAACACTTAACAGTCCCATTTAAAACTTATAGAACGCTCAGAGAGCTATGGATAGGGCTATGCGCGGGGTTCCTCTGCGTGATAAAACTTAGAAATGAGGATATCTGCAGTAGGACCAAAATGATGTCGACCAGAGTGGCCGACATAGCCCAACGGATTAGTAAGCTGAAGTGGCAACGGGCCGGTTATATAGCTCGAAGGACCGACAATCGATTGTAAAAAAAGATTCTCAAGTGGCAACCTTGCACCAGTAGGCGAAGTGTAGTAGGGCGACATCCTACTAGATGGAGTGATGACCTTGTAACACATACAGGAAATCAATCGATGCAGGTAATTCAGGAGCGTGGTTTGTGGAACTCCTTGGGGGAGGCCGGAGGGAGGCTGTAATTATGCAGTTTATCACAAATGGCTGTAGTAATTTGATTGAAACTTTGTATTTAGTTATAAAATTTACATTTCATATTAATATATTTAGTTAGTTAGTTATTATGGAGATTTTAATATGACGCCGCGCCTAGGTACAATAAATTATATCGGCGATAGTTTTTTCATACACGCAACAGAACTCATAGAGGATATACTTCTTGTAATTTCATATTAAATTTATGTAAATATTATGACACAAATTTTACGTTACAAAAGTTGAAAAGTACGTCAAGTGCCGCTGAACGTACTTGATCCTTAACACACTTAAGAGAAGTTGCAGATGTTTAAAGAGGGAAAAATATTCGAAGAGCTCACATGCAGGTTATTTTTAACAGTTTATTTTCGATAATCAACAAAATTAGTAGTTACATACGGCACAAAAAACAACACAGCTTAGCACTTGGATCTGAAAGGTCAATTTTTCCGTACTTCCATGGATTATTACTGGTAACTGATGAATGGGATTCATATATGGTTGTTTATTATAAAAGTTTTAAAACATAAATTAGTTTTTCTTATGACACTATGTATACAGATATACTACAGATTGTTTTGTGGCAATTTAAATGGCTTAAGGTCAGCAGTAGACTGGTGGGCTGTAACAATGACGATGATGTTCTTTTTTTTAAATTCTCTTTAATGAGCTTATTCACAATATGAATATGTCGCTCCGTTAATTCATCACCAAAAAAAAAACAATTACATAAGGTATACTTAAACTTATTACATTATAAAGTTCTCAAATCAATAATTAATTACAAAAAGTTGAAGAAGATATGCAATTAGTTACAAAAAGCAAAATGAAAAGTTCCCAGATCAATCACATTGAGAAGTGAGTGATCGATCCGAGAACTTCAGCTTGTAAAGCTTGACTAATATTTTTATATCGTCAGAATGTGACTTAGCTAAAATTATATTACAATCAGCGAAATCTTTTAAAATGTGGTGGCATTTCTCATTACGAAAGGCAGCGTTGTGGGCACAATCCATCAAGACATACATTAGGTCGTCTGGAACACCGCATTGATCACAGTTCGGTGACTGGATCTTTTTCATAAGGAATGCAAACTTTCTAGACGGAATGTGTCCAGTACGCAGCCTCATTATCACTACTGCATCCTGTCGCGATAGCTTATGGTTATCAATCCATGGTATTTTAGGCGGATGTGACTGTACCGTCTTGTACCAAATACCCTTTTCTTTTGAACGTAAATCGAAATATTCTTCCCATAGGTTGTAACATAGCCTTTTTATAATACAAATACAATCAGTGTAATGGGGTAACATGTTGTATTCGATGTCATCCGTAATAGCCTGTCTAGCCAAGATATCTACTCGCTCATTATATTCCACGCCGCAATGAGACGGAATCCACTGCAACTTTATCGGTTTCGACCTGGATGTTAACCCATGTATAGTATCCAGAACGATGTAGGCTATCGGTGTGCCTCGTGTACCCAAGGTGCACCGAGCCAAGTGTTGGAGTGCGCTTCTTGAGTCTGGCAATATCACAATATTATCTTGTGATACTAATGCAGCGTATGACAGTGCTTCACGTATTACTACTAGCTCAGCCTCCATGATGCATATACTACTATCTATCTTAAATTGTAAGCTAAGATTACATTGTGGGTCAAAAAAGGCTGCACCGATTCCGCCTGAATCTTTAAAGCCGTCTGTAAATATTTTATAATAATTTTCATACTGCCTGTTAATGTAGTCCAAACATACTTTTAGACTAAAATTGTTGTAATTTCGTTTAGTTTGTGCAATACGCGGAATATTTAAATTAACTATGTTATTTAAACCTATGTTACTGACCCATGTACTTATATTAAACATTTCTAATTTTTGACTACTGTGAATAGGGGTATCAACGAAGTGATCGTAAACAGATAATAGTAAAGGTTTCTTTTTATTACGCCAATATTTATTGTTTCTAAAATGTGCTAATTCATTCAATATTTTTAATGTGATGTTATTTCTTATTGATTTAGCTTTTAAGATGAATTTCCCTGCCAAAAAGATTCTTTGTACATTAAGTGGAGGTAGACATAGCTCACTCTCCATTGTATGTATAGGAGTAGTTTTAATGAATCTTAACAATAAAATCTTAACAATCACATGATCACTACCCAATGACTCATTAGTAACCTTCCAATCTAACTGCAACGCTAAATCCGAAGAAGTAATAGAAATGTCAGGGGATAACTCCTGTACTATTCCGTTTACTAATTTAACGCGAGTAGCTGTGCCATCATTCAAGGAAAAAAAATTATTTTCAATTAAAGAGTCAAAAATATTCGTGCCTCTTAAATCAGTCTTACAAGACCAGCTTGGATGATGCCCATTGAAGTCCCCAAGAATCAACGTTTTTTTAGTTTTAAAAGAAAATATTTCATCCCAGTCATTCTGAGAAGTTCGAATGGTAGGTGGACAATATATAGAGAGTATGTAATCTATATGTGTACAGCTAAAAATCTTAATACAAATTATTTCAATTCCGGGATTAGAAATTTGGATAGATATCAGTCGAGTCTTTAAAGACTTGTGTGAACAAATAGCAACCCCACCATACGAATCATCTCGGTCCTTGCGGTAAATATTGTAACCACTTTTGTTAAGCATAACTTCAGCATTTAACCATGTCTCACAAATGGCAGCAATATGAATTTTCTCGCTATTTAACAGCTGGTCAAATTCCGTGCGTTTGGGCCTAATACTTTGTGAGTTCCACTGAAAAATGTTTATGTTGGAATTACTATTCATTATTGACTAAAAAAGCTTTTAAAAGGCAAATCCCAAATGCACTGACCTACCATCGGTACTAACCATTCAATAATTAATGACATTCCTTGAATCATTCTGTTCTTAAGTTGTTCTTGTGAATTTGTAAATATAGCATATAACTTAGAAAGTAACTGCCTAAAATTAAAAGTTGATTTAAGCTTCTCTCTTCTCTCTTTTTTCTCTTTTCTTGATTGGAGCTCACTTTCTATATCATCATCATTATTATTAATTACTTCTTCTGATTCTGTAGATATATCGTTTTCAAACACTTCATTCTGATTTTGCTTCTTTTTCCTTTTTCTCTTTGTACTTATAGTTTTTTCTTGTAAAGTTTGCGAAACCTCCATAGCACCCGATTGTGATGATAATGGTATTGATTTAGTGTTAGAAGTAATTTCAGAACGTAAGTGCGGTACAGAGCGAGTAACGTTCGCGTAAGAAATTACCCCAGCTTCGTTTTGTGAGATAGACACAGGTATGGGTTCAGGTATATTATTAAATAAAGGTGTATTTGGGTTGAGGTGTCTTGAAGCCGTCTTTAATATAGGTGTTTCTTGTTCTACATGTACAGGCTGAGGTTCTGGAGGAATATGTATTTGTAAGGCCTTTTTATATGAGCAATTGAATTCAGCCATTAAACTCCTTAGACGCTTTTCTTTTCTAAATATAGGACAAGATCTATCCAACGACATGTGACTCCCGATACAGTTAATACATCTAAATGTTGTGATCTCACAATTAGCATGCCCCTTTCCACACTTAGCGCATACAATCTTTTTAGAGGGGCAGACACGTAGGCTATGACCGAACCTCCAACACCTTGAACATTGAGTGACTGGGAAGACATAGGTGTCGACGTTAATCTTCATACCGTAAATGTATAGTGATGCTGGCAACGATGAGCCCTTAAATTGCAACCGTATTGATTCACTATCTTCCCATCCCTTTCCATCCGTTTTCCTGCGCTTTAAGCGCTTTACACCTATTAGCTCGCAGTCACTTGAAATTACCTCCAGTATTTCTTTTTCGGTCATCTCCAGCTCAATATCCTTAATGACACCGTATGAAAAAGCAACCTCTAATGGCTTTTGAAATCTCCATCCTAACTCCTTCAAAGGTGTACAGTTCATCAGCTCATCAGCACTTTCTGCACATTCAAACTGCACAAATACTTTATACGCGTTCACATATTTCACACGGCTGATATGCTTAATATTATTGGTTTTTAAAAGTTTTGCAAGTGCAACTTGTTTAGGTAATTTTTCGAAGCAATTAATATATACATCAACTTTCTGTCCCACTCTCCTCCCATTTCTTGAAACCGGAATCCACCTTTCTTCCTCGTCCTCTTCTCTGCGTCTCTTACTACTAATAGGTCTGACCTCATCGTAAATCATTGCTTGACATTGAGCGGATGTCTCTGGTAAACAAATCTCCGTTTCCTGTTCATTGTTTTCAATTAGAATAGAATTCATCACCTCCTCTTCTGAAATTTGATTTTCATCCATGGTGATCAGAGTACACTAATGAATGTCCTACAATTAAAGCATGGTACACCACGCAGGCACGTTGTTAACCGCCGAGGAAATATATATTACAAAAATCTATTATTTTAATTAAAATATTTAATTAAAATTTAAGATAGCTGTCACCTGTCACTTTTACTTTTTTCCGACGATGATGTTGCAAATATTGTTTACACTTAATATTTGGGTCTCAGCTTAATTAGTCTTTCAGTTTACAGCCTATCCTTTCTAATAAAAGGCGCCGTTTAACTAGAGGCCTAAATAATACCTCGCAGAGAAAAACACAGCAATAATATAGGTATTACCTACAAATGACGTCCTATTTTATACATCAATTATGTAGTTAATAACCAAAAATTCCGTCAATTATAATGATCGCTTGATACCGTTCCCTTCTTCAGTTAAAAATCTTGGTCTCCATATTGATAATACTCTGACCTTGGGGGTTCATATCTCCGAAACATGTCGTAAAGTCTCTGGTTCTTTACATTCTCTTTATTGCTTGAAAAATTTTCTTCTCTTTAAGTTTAAAAGTCATGGATGTACAGTTACTTTTACCACCGATCATTGATTATGCAGGCGTGTGTTACCGAATTTAAACCAAAATATTCTTAACAAGCTAGAGCGCCTTCTCAACAATCGCATCGGATAAATTTTCAATCTTCGTAAATATGATCATATCTCTCACTATCGCTCTCGCCATAAATGGCTCACTATTAAACAGAGGCGTGACTCTAGAAATTTGCTTGTTCTCTTCTTTATCTTAAATGATTCATCAACTCTTTCTTATTTCAAGAAGAAATTTCATTATATTTACTTAATGTATGATAGGACTCACCGTTCCTCATGTAATAATAAACTAAGTATCCCACTACATTTTACTAATTTTGTTCGTAAATCCTTCACCACTCAGGCTGAACTGATCTGGAACTCCTAGCCCGATGACATTAGAAAATATCTAACAAGACTGTCGTTGAAAGATTAGTAAATAAGTACTTTATGAAGATATTAGATGACAGTTAATATGTTCAATTTGGTTACCTTTGTTTTTATTTTATTTATAGCTTTATATTATTTATCTATTTGTATATATATATGTAAATATATACTGAGTGTCTGTATAAAATTTTATAGTATATAAGTTTGTTATAGGTATATATATATATATATATATATATATATATATATATATATATATATATATATATATATATATATAAATATAATATAAACACTCACGCCTGTCACCCAGAGGGGTAGGCAGAGACTACGGACTTCCATTTGGCACGATCCTGACATACCTCTTTCGCCTCTTTTACATCCATATATCTACGCATACATGCTCGTCGGTTAAGGGTACTTCTAACGTGGCCCATTTTCAAAATATCGCCAATTTGGTCGATAAACTTTTTCCTAGGGCGTCCCTTCCCGACTCGGCCGTTCACATCTGCCATATAAATTTGTTTTGTCACTCTTTCCTCATTCATTCTTTCCACATGACCAAACCACCGAAGCATTCCTTTCTTAATCCTGGTCACAACATCATCGTGCATACCACATTAATTTATCTCTTATCACGCAATTTCTCACCCTGTCATTCAGATTCAACCCTAGCATATTCCTTAAAGACCACATTTCTACAGCATTTATTCTACTTTCGTGCTTCTTCTGCCACACCCAGCTTTCACTACCATACATTAAAGTAGGGACTAACACAGCATTATGAATTACCATACGTGCCTGTTTTGACACATTCTGGTTCTTCATAATAGAGTGTAGTGCCCCATTCACTCTATTCCCTGCATTTACTCGTCGTTCTATATCCCTATCATATCTACCATCCCTGCTAAATACACATCCCAAATACACAAACTCATCCACTTGCTCAATTAACTCTCCTTCTATTCTTATTTCACATACCGTTTTGCTTTCTTCTCTTTCAAAAACCATCACTTTCGTCTTACATGCGTTCACTTTCATTCCCCTTTCTTTTAATTCCCAGTTCATTAATGTAACCATCATTTGCAACTCAGCCGCCGATGACGCAAGTATGACTTGATCATCGGCATACAAAAGGCATTTGACGGTTAACTCGCCCATTCTTAACCCACATTCTTCATCTTTCAAAGTTTATATATATATATATATATATATATATATATATATATATATATATATATATATATATATATATATATAGTTCATTTTTAAGTTTATCAGTAGTTTTTTCCCTGAAAAGAAAAAAGAAAGGCATTAAGTTCACCTTTTGTAATCGTTTTTTATTAAGGTGCAAAAATGTGTAAATAACTAAATTAATAAAATCCAAGAAAACCCGGGAGGACTGAATTATATTCAACCCATGCGTTTCAGCTGATGCCTGTTCTGCAACATTTTATGCCTAACTATGCTTTATATAGTATACGGTGAGGTATGTAACCACCCGGAAGGTGGCACTGTTTACAAAATCCCGATACCACTTATGCAAAGCCGGGACGGATCACCAGTATACTATGTACATGAATAAATAAAAAACAGAACAAGGTTTGTTTAATATTTTTGACAGCAAAGTGTTTAAGAAACGATATATATCACTGCTACATGAAAAAACATAACTTCTTTTACTGAAATAACCGAAGAATTCCCTGACATAACGACGTCAGAAATGAAGACGAATTGTTACCTAAAACAAGACGACGAAAAATGAAACTCAAATATTACTCTCTACTGAGCACGGGAAAAACGAAATGTGGGGCGCAATGTTATCTTAAGAGTAATAAGGCACGTTTCTTGAGATATAGTGTAATAGCTCGTAACTATGAACAAGTTTAGCCGCAAATATTGTGTGAAATGAATTCAGAAAACCAGTTATTGATCGCTGTTGATTACACTTGGTTCCTACTGTTTTAATGTGTATATTATATAGATATTGATTTGTAGTGTATTTTGATACGAAAATGTGATTTTACATATTAAGGTACATCGCGTCTAAACCATTAGTGGAAACAACATAACAAGAACCTCACATTTTGATAAACAATCAAGTTATTTTGTTCGCTTAGGAGCCTTACGAACTGGGGACACTCCCGTCATCGACTGTCTGCTGGCTTAAGCTGTCATTGACATTTCTCAAAACTCCTCAATGTGACGCATCAACATATCAACAGAAACAGAAACTTTTTTATTCAATGTAGATTATAACAAATACTTATTGAAAGTCACTTTTTTCATTTACCACTGGTTCTCAAAAAAAACCTCTGTCCTGGGAAGAACCAGCAAGAAACCCACCGGGACTATTATTTTTCCAATAATAGCTTACACTCATGTTTACAATTAGCAACACAAGACAAATTAGAAATAGCTTGGTAGCGATCACCCTTCCCAGGGATTATTATCATCCATAAATTTCTTAATATTATAATAACCCTTTTTATACAAACTTAGTTTAATAACATTTTTGAACTTTGTGTATGATAAATTTTGTATATTTTCTGGGATTTTGTTGTAAAAGCGTATACATCGCCCCAAGTCATTCTTGGGGCGATGTATACGCTTACTGACTCAGTGAAGTCGAGTAACTGGTACCACTAGCTTGTGTCTGTTCCTAGTATTTACAGAATGAATATCACCCATTTTCGCAAAACTACTTTTACTTTTGTGTACGTACATTACATTTTCGTAAATGTATTGAGAAGCCAGATTTAAATTATTAATTTCCTTAAATTTTTGTCTCAGTGACTCTTTTGGTTTTAAATTATATATTGCTCTAATGGCCCTCTTCTGTAAAATATATATAATTTCAGTGTCAGTCGCGTGTCCCCATAGCAAAATACCATACGACGTAATGCTATGGAAATAACTAAAGTAAACTATTCTAGCTGTTTCAACATTGGTAAGAGTTCTAATCTTTTTTACAGCATATGCTGCAGAACTAAGTCTGCTAGCTAGTTTTGATATATGGGGAAACCATTGAAGCTTTGCGTCCAGTGTGATTCCAAGAAAAATGGTGGTATCATTCTATAACATAGCTATCTAGGCAGACGTTGTTCTGCTTTCTCCGACGACTCTTCGTTCTATAAAAATCCTTAAATTTGTAATTAAAAATATTACGGGTCACTTAAATCCGAACAAAAAATGTCTTTCAAGTTGGACCAAACTGGACACAGTGTGCAAAATTTCTTTAAAATCAGTTCGGTAGCTTAGGAATTATCAAAAGAAAAAAAGAGTTATTTAATTCACCTCATTTTCCGATCTTTCTCTAACTTTCTATTATTAGGCTGTAACATATGGAGTATACATCACAAATGTACTGATTTCCTAGTGGTTCTCTTAAGACTTGATCTAGAATTTGGCGCTATTATTCTATCTGAGTGTTTTGTGAATGAACAGGCTACAAATCGTTTCCTACTAAAAACAAATGTTTAATTAAAAATGGTGGTGTCGTTACACAGAGACAATACAGAGTTCAATATATCGCTTTCCAACCGATACAACCGAAGTTTCTACAGTGATTGAGTAAATTATGAACGATGGTGCACCCGGTTCTGATAGTTTTACTCCTTGAATAATAAAAACTATTAAATACATTATACTTGAACTTTAGTTGCCTGGAAGAGATCGCTATGTAGCGATAAGGCCGCCAAATTGTACATGTAATCTGCTCTCTGTTATGTTCTTTGTAAATTTGTTTGTAGTGTGCAATAAAGTATATTCATTCATTATACTTGAACCGTTGACGCTCATAACTCACTTAAGTTTAACAGGTGGAACCTTTCCTGAAAAATTGAAATGAACTATTTTCTGTCCAATAGACAAAACTTGTCCAAAAACAACCCGGATAGCTTTAAACTTATGTCCCTTTTGTGTATTTACTCAAAAATATTAGAAAAAAATTTAACAAACGTCTTGTTACATTGAAAACAGACTATTCTTTTTTAAAGAACGTTTGGATTTAGGCGAGGTAAGTCTATAGAGGATGGTGTAGTTTTGTTAACAGAACTGAACAGGAATTATTTAGATAAAGAGGAAGGATGTTATTTGGACTTCTTGGACTTCATCAAAGCCTTCGATACCGCTTCTGTGCCTATCCTATTGAAAATTTGGAAGTCATGGGGATTAGGGGTACGTACTAAAATTAGTTCCATAGTAATTTAGTGAACAGAAAACAATACGTTCAAGTACTAAATTTAAGAAGTGACGACCTTCCCGTTCAATACGGTTTTCCACAGGGAAGTATTTTGGGACTGAGCCTGTTTGTTATCTACATGAATGATATCCGAAATTTAAATACTAATATTGCGGGATTAATCTGTTTTGCAGACGACACAGTAGTACTTTTTCATCACCGCAGGTGGAAAAAAGTGTATAAATGGTCTTTCGCGTATTGCTAAATGGCAGGGCATGAACCTCCTTACCTCGAATACCGCTAAGTCAAAATACATAGCATTTCACAATACTCGGGATTCCATACCTTCTTCTTTGATCATTTTAAAAGTTCATAGAAGCACAACACCAATTTCCACTTGTAGTGGCCTATCTTATACGTTCTCAACGTGCGATCACCAATCAATAAATGCAGTGTAAATAATATAATATTTAGTGATAGTGGTTGACCATGACCTATCATTCAATCCACATATCACTAATTTGGATGCTCGAGTTCCAAAACTAATCTACGTATTTAAACTCATACGTAACATTGCTAACACAAATATCCTCAAAATATTATACGATGTAATGTGCCAGTCCATTCTGAAACAATTTATTACAGAATGGGTGTGGGGGGATACTGCTGCAGAAAATCACATGTTATGAATAAAGAGATCTCAACGAGCTTTGCTTAAGGTAATGCTTTAAAAATCAGTGCGAGTCCCCACCAGAGAGGTATTAAATTTGTCTCGTGTGCTATCAGTTCACCAACTGTAAATTGCAAAAGTAATAACGAGATACATAAAAGCATTCCAAACCTGCCTAACTACCAACATCTTAAAAGAACAGTATGTATAAAATCTCTGTCGCTAACATTTAAACATATTTTTTCTTTTCAAATACCACGTTTACTCCATCCACGCACTTATAACAAAATATCACGAAACCATAACATCAGAAATGTCAACACCTCACAGGTCTGACACTGTATTAGAAATTGGCTAATGACGATAACATATGAGGAAACTGACGATCTATTAAAACGCCACACGTACGCGCGCACGCACACACGGAATGAAAGCACACACACACACACACACACACGCACAAATTTTTTGTTAGGCTTTGTACGATTCTCTAGTTAACTTGCGCTCTTGGACCCAAAACATACAGGTTCATTCTAGTCTGAGGTCCAACAGAAAATATTTGTATATTTTGTCTCGAACATAGTTTAGATGTTTAGCTCACTGTTCTTGCTTACATTTGTTAAATCTATAAGTCAATAAAATTTATTATCATTGATATTTTTATGATTTTCCGATGACATTCATACTAAATATATATTTAAATTACAACAAACGATATTTTCCTTGTTTGTCGGAATGTCTATGAAATGTTTATTGTAATTGGAATGAAAATCACTTTGCGGTTATGCCACACGTTTAAATTTAACTGAATATTAGTTGCGAATATTCATTCGTTATTTATCACTTCTCTATTAATACGGAGGCAATTTCGGAACACATGTTAAGACATTGCATTGGTCTCCGCCTATCTATATTGAATTGCTGTAGCTTGTGATGTTGAACAACAGAGTTATTCAAAAGCTTTGTCGGTAATGGTATTCAGTCATAATAAATAGCTTATATAAATTGCTAAAATGCATAT
Source organism: Parnassius smintheus behrii (assembly GCA_036936625.1). Classification (NCBI taxonomy): domain Eukaryota; kingdom Metazoa; phylum Arthropoda; class Insecta; order Lepidoptera; family Papilionidae; genus Parnassius; species Parnassius smintheus. The sequence goes on from JAUPFT010000006.1 coordinate 11,267,790, forward strand.
TTCATATAAAACAAAAAAAAAATAAGTTATATACTGATATAATGATATATGTCAAAATCATAATTTTTTATTCTTATTCTTTAAATTAATTCAATTTTACACATTTATTTAATGCACTTTTAATAAAAAGCAAAACTAAAATTACAAAAAGCTCTAGACTGATATAAAGGTTGCAATCGAAAACGGATTAAATAAAATCCTTGAAAAACCCCAAACTAAAAGAAAGTAAGTCTCCAAAGATAAAAATTAAAAACTGTTGTAAAAGCCCATATCTTCCCGTGGGTATCCCAAGAGGCAACAGAGGGAAACAAATGAGGAGACGGGCAGCAGCGTCTTCCTAATAACAACTAAAGTAAAAAAACTGCGGTAGCCCACCCGCTTCCCAAGTGTGGCAAATATTGCAAAAATCCCTCCTGTGGGTCCATGTTCAGCAGTGGACTTTAATAGGCTGTAACGGTACGGACGGAGTTCAAAACTACGTGTTACTGGTAATGAAGATAGGGGTGCCAAACATTTATTCATATTTTTAGTAGTTGCCACATAGAAATCCTGCATGTCTGAAAAATAAGGAAAAAATATTTCGTGGACCTGAGTCTGGGCCTCTGCACAGCGTAGGGACTTAAATAAGCTGTAACTTTAATTTAACTTTAATATAAAAATAATTTGTAAAGTATAGAATGCTATATATGTAGCAGAGCAATTCACAGATATTTATAGAACGAATAGGTCAGCTCGACCAGGAAAGACCACGTCACAGATCCATAGGTCACCGCTGATAACACACACTGGTTGGACAAACTAGTTTTGAGGTTTTGAGATATTCCTAACAAGAAGATAATAATATGTCGTTATCTCTTGAAGACGGCCCAGTCGAATTGAATCCGTCGATTGACCTCTCGGTCGAAATTTGACTTACCTAGTCGTACTGTTTCTCCCAAATAAATTTACTCGTCAACATCTTCAAGTTTAGTGCTCTCAACAACCACCGCAGTAGGTGTGATATAGAGATTATATATGACTTTTATTTTCTTCATGTTGATCTTAAGACCTATCCGTTGGGAGACACCATTGAAGTCATTGAGCATAGTGATTCTCGAAATGACTCTCATAACCAGCACGTATGTAGACGCATCTCATAAGAGAAATAGGTCTGTAGTTCTTCAAGAGAAAGTTGTCGCCTTTCTCTAAGAACAAGGTCACAGTACTTCTGCTCCACGTCCACCATGTAGTGCCACCGCGAAGGACAGAATTAAAGAGCTTCGGAAGGACTTTAAGTATCGGTTATCTACCCGCTCTCAGAAGGTCCGCTGTAATTTATAGCACTTTTTAGGGCGTTACTCACCGGCTACGGTCATCGGAGAGTTAAGAGACTGGAGTATCAAAATAAAAGTATCCCAGGGCGCCTGTAGTTGGATGATTAGTAAATGAAAATTCAAAGATACATATACAGACAAAAGGTAGTTTATTTCCTTCTAAAGTTCATACGGATAGCTCTAAATATCAAGTTGTCACTTTAAAATACACTGGGAACTGAGGTTTTGACTAACCTGTTGGATCACACAATATTACACTGTTTATGGTCAATCTCGCGAGGCAGTGAGGTAACAGATGTCCTCCAGGTGTATTCCGGTCGCGGTCTCCATGCCGCCCAGTCCCAGTATAGCCACCAGTTGAAGCTGTCTCGCCTCGTTCACATAGTTAAACTTGATAATGGACCATACTCAAAGTAAGGATTATGGACCCCTATGACAAGACAAAAGAATCTATGAAATACCATGTACTGTTAATTAGAGCACATGTGCTTTTAAAAAGACAAAAACATTAAGCACTTTCAATTAATGGGATGATGTGTTTCAACACTTTAAACCGCCTGTAGACATTGTGTTTAAGGGGCCGTACGCCCAAGTACTCGTCACTTTAAATTCATGTTCCGGCGTTTCGATTCAAATATTATATATGTGCGTGTCCGATCATTACAACGGCTCGCTCCAAAAAGAAACTAGGCCTCCCTTGGGCTACGCGCCACCGTCGATCCGTGGTAGGATTTCGAACTAACACGAAAGGTCAATTGCATGCAATTAGCGAGATCGATTCGTCAATATACGTTTCTAGTTACTTCGGACTAATGACGTTAGATGGCGCACTGATGTTCGTTCATCGAATGTAATAACATAAATATGCTAAAATAAAGTACACGAAAATTTTCCTGTTACACTTGCTTGGGTTAAAAAGTTATTCGTAATGAAGATACTTTTTCCTAAGACATCCCGTGCCACCTGCAGAACAACGCCTGAATACCAAAGACAGTGAAGAAGTTGTAATGTGTCTCTAATCCAATCTGACTAAAATATTCGAACAGATAGTAAATTCCAAGTCACCCATGCACCAACAACTAACAAGTACCAAGCCATCACACACACAAGGCTCATTATTACTCTACTTATTACCTAATTTTTATTTCTGTATCTATATACCTAGTAACATTATATTCCACTAAACAATTTAACCTCAAAATGTAATAACCTACTTGTGTTGTTGACACAAAAAAAACATTATCACAAATTTAGCTACTTGTGATGTAATTTAGAAAATACTACACTAATTGTTATACCTATATTAATCTAATGGCATGCAACTTTATTTACATTTATTCCTACATGTTTTTTTTTGCTAGTAAAATACAACTACCTATGAATAATTACGTTCCCGAATCCTACGCGCAAATGCTACGCGCTAAATGTTCTCCCATTGTAGGAAAGAAATCATATTTGATAAACAAACAATGTACAACTAAAAACAACGCCAAGCGCAAAAGTGCAATCATCATTTCTCATGCCAAGAAAAGCGACGACAGCGAAATCTTACTTCTTATAAGTTTGTTCCTGCAGTTGAATTTGTGGGCCAAATATACATTTATTTTAATTGTAAATTCAGTAAAAAACATTTTATTATCAAACAGGTAACAAATCAGACAGTAATCATGAAATACTAATTAATACAAAAGTAAAAATAAATCTTTTAAAGAAAGTATGAGGTGAGCGATGGAAAACGTAATTAAATGGCACGTCCCAGAGGAAATCGACGTCAGCTTAGGAATTTGGGTGGAAAATTTTTATTAGTGTCCTTTATATTTGCAGTACATTAAAACTTCTGATATTGATTAAATAATATAAAAGAAAGTTTTTTTTTCAATAATTAATCACAATAAAATAATAAAATAAAAGAATATCAAATTAACAAGATATTATGCCCCCGTATTAATTAGATCCAATTTTATAACTTTTCACACAACTATAGGCACCTTACATTAAACTGCGATAGTGGTGATTTCTTTTTCCGCGTGGTGACGGCGTCCCATCCATTAGCATATTTTGGTCACGAAGTTGTAGTAGTTGGTTTCCAAATGGCGGTACAGCAATTTTTACTACGTTGGAAAAATATTCTGTACTAGCAGCTACGTGGAGCAACGACAAAAGTACGAGACGATACCAGGATCATACGATTTGAGCAAATTCTACCAACAACGGAGGAGGTCCACCTGCAGCCAGCTGTGCATTTTTTTTTGTGGATTGATAGTAATTAGAGCTTTGTCTTTACATAAAATATAAGTTATTAGTATGCAGCCTTACTCATAAAAATTGACGACAGTTTAAGTAATGCTAAAACTTACTCCCTCTCCCTCTCTTTTACTAAAGGACACTATTCACAGAAAGAAACAAAACACAGTAGGTGGTGCTGTTGTAGAGATCCAAAAACCACCCGTGCGAAGTCGGGGTGGTTCGCTAGTTAGTCGATATTAAAGTCTATGGGAAAGGCAGATAGCTATTAATTATCATTTTTTTATTATGTGAACTTTAAAACAGAAACAGATATTTTTTCTCATATAATATAGATTAAAAGTGATACTTTTTAAAGTCGACCTTTTGTTAATTACCAGGGGTTGGGAAAAAATCTCTGTCCTGGGAAAATCCAGCAAAAAAACGCAGCGGGACTTCTGAAAAAACAGCTTTCAATCATTTATGTTACACAATATATCCACACAAAACAAATGAGGAATAGCTTTGTAACGATCATCTAATTCCCAGGGGTTATTAGCATACATAAATTCCTTAATATTATAAAAAATCTTTTTGTAAAAACTAATTAAGTTTCTTAGAACAGAATAGAATAAAATTATTTTTATTCAATATCAGTTACAAGAACAGCTATCGAAAGTCATTTTTTACTCTTGCTACTGGTTCGGAAATAACCTCTGTCATGAGAAGAGCCAGCAAGAAACACAACAAATATCATAAATTCGCAATATATTATTTTATTAAATTGATACGAAGTTATCAGAAACACCATGGCAGCGATCACTTTATTCCCAGGGGTTACTTTGAGTAGGTCAAATTTTGTATATTCTCGGAGGAGAATTTGTTATAGAAGCTTGTGTCTGTTCTTAGCATTTTACAAAATGAATATCACTTATTTTTGTACAATTACTTTTATTTCTGTGTATTATTGCGTATATTTTGTGAGAGCCTAACGTTAACATATTAATTTCCTTTAATTTTTGCCCGAGTGACGCTAGGTTTAAAATTTTGGAGTTATGAATTTCATACATTTTGTTTTAGTCCCATTTAAATGCGAATAATCGACATTAAACCAATTTTGTTAATTAGATATAACATTATTTACTTCGTCATTTTTAATAATAGTCGTTTCAGTTTGAAAATTGGGATGTAAAAATAAGCGGAAAAGTTATACTCCCTTTATTATTTTAAAAATTAAATAAAAATATTACTAGTAATTGACAAAGCGCTCCCTGCAAATATGACAAACTCTGGTTCGATTCCCGTCGGCATTCTTGAAATTGCTACTTAATTGCTAATTTTATTTTTTGTACTGATTTATCACGTGCTCAATTGTGAAGAAAAACATCGCTGAGAAATCTGCATGTTTGAGAAATCAAAAAAAAAAAAAAGACGTGTGGCAGTCGGGGACTGCCGTGGTAAAGCTATTGCATAGCATTTTGTATCAACTTATATGCAATTATAATTATTTATTTATTTTATTTATGCAGTATTTCTTTTTCTTTGATATTAATTCAAGTAACTTAGGTTAATCCAATCAAATTCAACCAGATTTAACCGAACCCGCGTTATAACGAACTCACTATTTGTGAAAAATACTGTATCACCGGACCGCATCGCAAAAAACTCAGTAGGTACTCGACTAGGTAAGTCCAACTTCGACCGAGAGGTCAATCGACGGATTCAACTCGGCTGGGCAGCGTTCGGGAAATTACGATATATATTCTCGTCAGGTATACCTCAATCTCTAAAAACTAGATTATACAACCAGTGCGTGTTGCCAGTGATGACTTACGGATCTGAGACGTGGTCCTTCACTGCTGGCCGTATGAGGACGCTCAAGGTCGCTCAGCGAGCTATGGAGAGGGCTATGCTCAGAGTTTCTCGGCGTGATAGACTCAGAAATGAGGATATCCGCAGTAAAACCAGAGTGACCGACATAGCCCAACGGATTAGTAAGCTGAAGTGGCAATGGGCCGGCCATATAGCTCGAAGAACCGATAACCGATGGGAAAGAAAGGTTCTTGAGTGGCAGCCTCGTACCGGTAGGCGTAGTGTAGGGCGACCCCCCACTAGATGGAGTCACGACCTGGTAAGATATGCAGGAAGTCGATGGATGCAGGTGGCTCAGGACCGTGCTTTGTGGCATTACTTGGGGGAGGCCTATGTTCAGCAGTGGACTTGTGAAGGGCTGTAATGATGATGATGATGAAAAGGTTGAGAAATAGTGTGACAAAAGAAAAAAATGATTTGAAAGATGTTGTTACCAAAATTAAGAAAGGAAAGCTTTGTTGCTTTAGACATGTAGAAAGAGTGAATACTTACTATGACGGGAGGCTTCCAGGTGGATTTGTTCAGGTGATGATCTTTTATGTGCTAATTAATGCATATTTAAAGAAGCCCATATTCTTTTAACAAAGTTAGCAACATTCTCCTTATGAAATCATTTATGGGGAAGGTTTTATTCACCAATGGAATTTCGATTGGCTTTTATGAATTAATGAATACTACTTCAAAGGGCTAAAATATTGGCGTCGTTTATTTTCTTAAGTAATTAGCAAACATAACTGTAACCTCTATTTGTTATTCTGAAATTATAAAAAAAAGACGTGTGGCACTCGGAGACTGCCGCGGTAAAGCTATTGCATAGCATTTTTTATCAACTTATGCAATTATAATTAATTATTTATTTTATTTATGCAGTTAAGTCTTTGATATTAAATCAAGTTACACTTTTTGAGCGTGGTGACCGATAAGAAAACAATTTTTTTTCTCTTATTGTATAAATGAAAAGTTAATATTGTTTAAAATATTTTTAATATCTTACAATACATGTAGGTTATTCAGGAATTTTTATCATTCAGTTAGCAGCTAGTGTACACGCATACGACTAGTCGCAGGCACATAAACACCGTGCCGAAGTCTGCCGAACTGAAACGACGTTAGACGATGCACGGCTTTCAACGCCACACCTCCGTGCCCGTCGGAGTGGGGAGCGTGAGGTTTTTTTCGTTACGGAATTTCTGGATTCGGTCCCCGCGCTCAAGGCCCGCGATAGAAGCTATGCAATAGCTTAAAATTTCTAGGATTCCCCAGCCGTGATACATTACAGATTGACTATATTATCATTTATTTTACTATTGTAAATAAGTACTAATTGTAGATATTAACAGGTTTAATAGAAGTTCATTTTCTTATATTATGACTTATAACCTAATATGAACTTGGGAAGAAACTCATTTTAATATAAGGTTTTACTGCAATGACTGCCAATGGGTTGTTAATTTCTACAATAGACCGTGGCGTATTGTTGCTGACATGAATAACTCGTCTGTCTGTCTGTCTGTCTGTTTGTTCCAGCTAATCTCCGAAACAGCTGGATCTATTTTGACGGGACTTCAGGGGCAGATAGCTGATGATAGACCGCGTCGCAAAAAACTGAGGTTCGCGCAGTACATACGTCAGGGCGGCCGTACGACAATTATATTTACAAGACGCGCAACTACTCAGTTCCACGCTCTACGGCAAGATTTGTCACTTATTATTTATTGTCCAATTAATTGTCTTTAAATTCAAATGGCACGCTCTATTATAATCAATAAACGATAATCGCGTATAGTGAATTTCGAGGTAAATTGTTATATGTAAACGTTTTTGAATCGTCGTAATGAAACATATTTCCTAAAGAAAATATCTTCACAATTAATTTGACGTAAAATAACATTAGAAATAACGTATAAAAACAGAAAAATTATCAAATTTTTGATCGAGTTCCTACCCAGTACACAAGCAAAAATGGCGAAATATCATTTTCAGATTTTTTCTATATAGTTATTTGTTACAGAGTACACAGATAAAATTCACTCTCACAGATGACAAATTTCAAACACCACAACCTCTAATTTTTTACTCTGCTACCTTCAGCGCTGTACACGAACGGAACGATGTCGTTGAGAGCCGTGGTAGCTCACATGGTTAGCGCTCGTTATGGGTATCACAGTACGGGAGCAACACGGGTTCGATCCCCACTGGCAACAATGAAATTGTTGCGTGCTGATTTAGCTTTCAGTTGGAAAGTCTGTTTTTCTGGGCCGTTTTGTTTTGTTACACTAACATCTCGCAAATCACCTAGGGACCAAGGAGGTTGTCGGTTGCTTATTTTTTATTTTTCTTTAAAATTTTCGTCGGTAAAATAACATATTTATAAAAGTAAAAAAAAAGTAAAGTTACAGCCTATATATGTCCCACTGCTGGGCACAGGCCTCCTCAAATTTCTGAGAGGGTTTTAAGGCAAGGAAATGTCCGCCACGCTGTCTCAATGCGTGTTGACGAACTTCAGCCACCACTTGCGTTTGCCGCGCTTTGTCTCATCACAGAGTGGCGAAATCACAGTAATATAGGTATTTTATAAACAGCACCTGTCTAATATTATGAAATATATAGATAAAACTTAAAACTTACCTTGATAAATGTATACCCTTTTGTTTGTTATATTTTTTTAGACCTCTCTTCAATCGTTTCTGCTTATTCCCCATGTTTTACAAACTAAACTTAAAAATTCATAAAAAAAAGACGTGTGGCACTCGGGGACTGCTGCGGTAAAGCTATTGCATAGCATTTTGTATCAACTTATGCAATTATAATTATTTATTTATTTTATTTATGCAGTATTTCTTTTTCTTTGATATTAATTCAAGTGACACTTTTTGAGAGTGGTGACCGATAAGAAAAAAATTTTTTTTCTTTTATTAAATAAATAAATAATATTCATTCATATTCAAAACACTTTATACACAGATTTTACAAGTACAGCTATTCACTGTTGTACATAAATACCTATACACCTATATACTTTCTCATAAACAGCTGCTTATGTTTTCGTCCGATTTCGGAGCAGCTCGTCTCGATTCGTGCGAGCTTCATAGAGTCGTACAATACGTCTAGTTGCCGCACACAAACACCGTGTCGAAGACTGCCGAAAAGAAACGACGTTAGTCAATGCACGGCCTTCAAGCCACACCTCCGTGCCCGTCGGAGTGGGGAGCGTGATGTTTTCTCGTTACGGAATTTCTGGATTCGGTCCCCGCGCTCAAGGCCCACGATAGAAGCTATGCAATAGCTTAACTGTACAATTAATATAACTATAAAACACTACTATTAAACAAGAATCAGAAAAAACCTACTCCACTATTAACAAAATTAAATTTTTGCAGTAATATTTTACGATTTTATTTCGTAGTGCTGAGCTCTCGCAACGCGGCGTACGTCCACCTAGCAACACGATGCGCCCCGCACTGAATTCGTGGACGGATTCGGGGGTGATATAGACGCAGTGTTTAATCGGGACGCATTTTTAATTTATTATCATAAAAATAATACATATTTCTAAAAAGTAACCAAACCAAATTATTTTATTTTGTATTGCAAAGCAGTAGATATTTTTTTTATATTCCTTTGATAAACAATGAAGGAGTGAAGTGGTTTCATCTCAACGATTTGGAGGTGATTTGGGTATTTTTTTATTTATTATGTGACACCGATAGAAAAATTATGGCTAAACCAAATTACGTATCAGATCATGTAGATTACCAGCTATTTTTTTCATATGTAATTTCTCTGTAAGTGTCGACGAAAAGTTGGTTCATCTGCACGCTTTTTTCAAGCTTTTTGCGAGAGAGCAACCTTAATAAATGCACTTTGTTCATTCGTATTCAAAATTTCAAAACTCTTCGACAAAGACAACAAAGACTGAGGAAAAGAAACGACGTTAGACCATCGTTAGACAATTCACGGCCTTCAAGCCGCACCTCCGTGCCCGTCGGAGAGCGTGAGGTTTTTTTCGTTACGAAATTTCTGGATTTTCCCGCACTCAAGGCCCGCGATAGAAGCTATGCAATAACTTAAAAAAAGTATCAACTAGTGAAGTCCGCCAACACGCATTAGAGCGGCGCAGCGGATAATCACTTGCCCTGAAACCTTCCCAGACGGTCCGTGCCTTGTAGTGTGACGTAGCTTTATAGCTGCTAACTTTACTTTTTTACTTTTGAAAGAACTCCAGTATATCCAACCGCATTTAGATGCACCTAGTTGTACCCAGCTAAACATAGTCACATTCGCACTTGGCATGGCTTTTAGTCGAAAAACTTATTTGCCAATAAAAATCTAATAGATTATTTTAATCTTAAATATGTCACTCCAATAATGAAAGCATGACTATATAAGAAATACCTATGTCATAACTGAAAATATAAAATGACGGTGAAGTGGTGGTGTAAGATGATATGGGGAAGTTGATATTCCATTGCCCCATATCTTCCCGTGGGTATCCTAAGAGGCAACAGAGGGAAACAAATGAGGAGACGGGCAGCAGCGTCTTCCTAATAACAACTAAAGTAAAAAAACTGCGGTAGCCCACCCGCTTCCCAAGTGTGGCAAATATTGCAAAAATCCCTCCTGTGGGTCCATGTTCAGCAGTGGACTTTAATAGGCTGTAACGGTACGGACGGAGTTCAAAACTACGTGTTACTGGTAATGAAGATAGGGGTGCCAAACATTTATTCATATTTTTAGTAGTTGCCACATAGAAATCCTGCATGTCTGAAAAATAAGAAAAAATATTTCGTGGACCTGTGTCTGGGCCTCTGTCCAGCATTGGGGCTTAAATAAGCTGTAATATTAATTTAACTTTAATATAAAAATAATTTGTGAAATAGAAAATATATGTAGCAGAGCAATCCACAGATATTTATAGAATGAATAGGTCAGCTCGACCAGGAAAGACCACGTCACAGATCCATAGGTCATCACTAATAACACACACTGGTTTGACAAACTAGTTTTGAGGTTTTGAGGTATTCCTAACAAGAAGATAATATGTCGTTATCTCCCGAAGGCTGCCCTGTCGAATTGAATCCGTCGATTGACCTCTCGGTCGAAACTGGACTTACCTAGTCGTACTGTTTCTCCCAAATAAATCTACTCGTCAACATCTTCAAGCTTAGTGCTCTCAACAAACACCGCAGTAGGTGTGATATAGAGATTATATATGACTTTTATTTTTTTAGTGTTGATCTTAACACCTATCCGTTGGGAGACACTATTGAAGTCATTGAGTATAGTGATTCTCGAAATGACTTTCAAAACCAGCACGTATGTAAACGCATCTCTTATGGGAAATAGGTCTGTAGTTCTTCAAGAGAAAGTTGTCGCCTTTCTCGAAGAACAAGATCTCCGTACTTCTGCTCCACGTCCACCATGTAGTGCCACCGCGAAGGACAGAAATAAAGAGCTTCGGAAGGACTTTAAGTATCGGTTTTCTACCCGCTCTCAGAAGGTCCTCTGTAGTTTCGTACTCGCCCGGGATCATGCCGTTTTAAAGATGCTGGAGAGACATTCTAATCTCGCTCTGACTGATGTTTGGGACAACATCAGAATATTTCCGATCTTTTAAACCAATCCCTTAACTATTTCATTCTTTTAATTGCATATTATCATTTCCATATGCTTTTATATGTGGGCACCCATGGTCGAAGTGTCTTTGAAGTGTGGACATTCCCCTTTCCTCATCCACTTCTTATAATTAGCTTTACCATTACAATTATCTTAATCAGTTTATTCACTCTATTGCGTTGCGGCCCGTTCATCTTGCAAAACACAACTCACTTGTTTACTGTACTAGGACCGTGACATGAACTTTTTCTGTGTAGTAGCGAGTATTTTAGCCACTAAACTACACGTTATTGTACTAAATTACTAAAGTCGTCCGAACTAGGCTTTAAGCCTTTAAGGCAAATAATAGAGTAAAACGAATCGACTCGATTTAATCATTCACTAAACTACTTCACTAATTTTTTGTGGTTCGCACACATTTAGCCACTAAAATTACTAAAATTAATATAGCTACACTGCTAATTTACTAGCCTGGTGCGAACAAGGTTTAAGCGTGCTACCTACTGTAGGTAGTAATTTTATGCCCATAGCCTTTGCGCAAGTGCAAGCAATAAGTTAACAAAAATTTCTCGAAATATTGTGAATGGTATAGCACCGTATAAAATACGAACAAACAAACATTAATTTTTATATATTAGATAATGTAGTACTAATTACTTTTTCGTTACTTTTCAGTTCATTTATGTATTTTTTGCAAATAACAACAGCTCTAACCTAAACGCTTAGTGTGTACGCTACAACATGCTCCATGAAAATTTCAAGGGCCATTAAACGAACAACCATCTCGGAATTGTCGTGTATATTAGCCAAAATCTGACCAAGACTTGTAAGGTTAAATGTTCAATACGCGTAAGATAAATGGTTCTTAAAATTTTTATTTCATGTAACTTGAATTTAGCATTAATAATATAATGTAGATTATTTAAACATGCTACATTTTAGAACAATAGTAAGTGCTTATAGCTTCTTCTTTTTCCTCAACTATAAAAAGTCCACTGCTGGAGATGGGCTTCTCCTGCTGCATAGAAGATTTGTCTTAATCGTCGTACCAGACGTCTCGCTTCTTTGACACCGCTGACCATCACCGGTCTGTGTATTTTACGAGTAAACGAGTTGATGATACACCTATCTATCGGAAGGTATGAGATCATTCTGGATTTTACCACAGTCGCCTTTTCCAACACACATGATAGAGAATGAGCCACCATCACACGGTATGTTTTTAAATATATTGTAAGATAATAATAGGGTCGTAATGTATAATGTATACCAGCGTTAGTTTGGTGCTCTTCTATATATACCGTAGTGTGTTGGGAACTTTGATAGTGCTTCGATGCGTCACGCTTGTTGTTTAAAGGCATCGTCGCCACAACAGTACCAGAAATATCTTACCAGAAATATACGACTGACATAATTATTTGTGTGGAATATACTAAAATACGGTTACCACTACCCCATATTTTCCCGTGGCTGTTGTAAGAGGCGACAGAGGGTAACTAAGGCAGAACCAATAAGCAAATGTGAGTAATGATCCAAGAGCAAGTCTTATCGGACAATATTCTGATGTTGTCACAAACGTCAGTCAGAGCGAGATTAAAATGTCTCTCCAGCACCTTTAAAACGGCATGATCCCGGGCAAGTACGAAATTACAGCGGACCTTCTGAAAGCAGGTAGAAAACCGATACTTAAAGTCCTTCCGAAGCTCTTTAATTATGTCCTTCGTGATAGCACTACAAGGTGGACGTGGAGCAGAAGTACGGTGATCTTATTCTTCGAGAAAGGCGCCAACTCTCTCTTAAAGAACTACAGACCTATTTCCTTTATGAGCTGCGTCTATATACGTGCTAGTTTTGAGAGTCATTTCGAGAATCACTATGCTCAATGACATCAACAGTGTCTCCCAACGGATAGGTCTTAAGATCAACATGAAAAAAATAAAAGTCATGTGTAATATCTATATCACACCTACGCCGGTGGTTGTTGAGAGCACTAAGCTCGAAGATGTTGGCGAGTACATTTATTTGGGAAAAATAGTACGGCTAAGTACAACTTCAACTGAGAGCCTTCAGGAGATAACGACATATTATCTTCTTGTTAGGAATACCTCAAAACTAGTTTGTCCAACCAGTGCGTGTTATTAGCATTACCTATGGATCTGTGACGTGGTCTTTCCACGTCGAGCTGACCTATTCGTTCTACAAATAGTTGTGGATTGCTCTGCTACACATATAGCATTTTCTATTTCACAAATTATTTTTATATTAAAGTTAAATTAATATTACAGCTTATTTAAGTCCCAATGCTGGACAGAGGCCCAGACACAGGTCCACGAAATATTTTTTCTTATTTTTCAGACATGCAGGATTTCTATGTGGCAACTACTAAAAATATGAATAAATGTTTGGCACCCCTATCTTCATTACCAGAACACGTAGTTTTGAACTCCGTCCGTACCGTTACAGCCTATTAAAGTCCACTGCTGAACATGGACCCACAGGAGGGATTTTTGCAATATTTGCCACACTTGGGAAGCGGGTGGGCTGCCGCAGTTTTTTTACTTTAGTCGTTATTAGGAAGACGCTGCTGCCCGTCTCCTCATTTGTTTCCCTCTGTTGCCTCTTGGGATACCCACGGGAAGATATGGGGCAATGGAATATCAACTACCACATATCTTACACAACCACTTCACGGTCATGTTATATTCCATAACATATTACTAGTATTTTTCTTTCTTCTTATTTTTCATTAGCCCGTACAAAATCCACTGGCTGTGGGCTTCTTTATCTGAAAGTAGTATATTTTATGGCGGGTGGCTAATTTTAGTACCAGACTTCACACTTTTGACACTGCACACCAAAGGCTGGATAGTTTAAGTTCGACATTAGTGAGTTGGTTACACCGCCGCCTATCGCAAGCATAATTTTTTTCTAGATTTCCCATAGTCACCTTCTATGAAACCTATGAAACGAAATAAAATGATGAATGGAATTCTTACGTTACTACCACACGGCACACTGCACTAGAAATACCGGTTTCTAATCTTATATGTAGTTGCTGTAGTGCTGTTTGAAAGAAAAATTAACTTTCAATATAAATTAAAAGTAGCTTTCAAAAATCCTAAAAAGTATTAAATAACTTTAGATTCTAGTCGATGATAAGACAATGTGTATAAAGTTAAAGCTCTGTATTCAAATCGGGAAATTATTTTTTTATTTTTTAACTCTTAAGTCGGCTTTTTCTCAAAAGTTATTTTTTTACAATTTCCAGTGGACTAAGAAATATTACAAACTCAATGTTGTCATTAGAAAGTTTATACCCGATTTTGTCCCTAATTTTTCTCCAAGTTTTTACGGAAAATGATCTGGAGTATTTAATACTGTAACATGTAAACTATTTAAAAGTAAATAATCAACAAAATTCGCTAAAAATATAATAAAGATTACGTTTGGCATAATGGACAATGTGCGAAACGCACGCTCTGTACCTTGTGTATTTATGTATACTCTAAGTTCTGAGCACGTTTACCTATTGGCCTGAGGGGTCACTTCTAAATTACACTATACTTTTTGGTAGGTTACTAGAGTAACTTGTAAAAATAATCTTATCGCCTTAGGTCGCCACCTGTCAGATTAAGTAGCCGTACTATGGTAAGCAGACGTAAGAAGTACAGACTCTGTATAAAAAAGTGTCCGTAGGAAAGCGCTAAATAAGTGTAGTGCCACTGTAGCTTCTTTTAAAGAGCTTTTTATAATTTTTTAATTGCACAGTCTTTCACCATAATTCTTTTTACAATAATTATTTTATTGCTTAAAAAAAATTATTTTCAAAATCACACTCAACTTATTTTACGGCGATTTATCATACCCTGTGCTCGTAACTACTCGAGCGCTGTTGTGGGGAATTTTTGAACTGTTATTTACTGCTAACGGGTGGACACATTTTCAACTATTCTCCTATGGGAGATTGTCCTGCTTACCTCTATACTCCATGAGCCGCACTTTTAAAGGGAATCTCTGTCATAGAGACAGGTAGTCAAGTACCTACCGCGTCGGATCCACAAGTGTTCAATTATTAATACAAGCGACATCAGTGTAACTCACGTATTTTGCAGAGAAAATTTAATAATCAGGCCACCTGAATACACGGCGAAAGTTAGTAATACGTCAAACCGCAATTTTTAAGTATTCGGTATGAAATTTTTTCTTTATACAAAAAGTTTATAATATAAATAAAATATTAAGTAAAATCACATTCTTTTCATCTTTACCTACGTATAAAATGATGACGGCATAGATGACGCTTAAGTGTTTGCTACCTTTGTCGAGTATACAAGTATTAATTAAAACGTCGTGATTATTAATGTCCATTTAAAATTTATTATAACCAAAGAGTATATTATACTTCTTGGTAATAAAAATAATAAGTACTCTTTGGTAATAATAAATCTAAAATTGACATTGTACTTCTAAAAAAGATGACTTAACTTTATGCATATTCATTGTTTACATTAAGAAACAGTAATAACTTTTTTTAGTTTATTTGATCGTAAATATGATCAAATAGCTAATAACAGTACGCGAGATACCCGGGTTCGACCCTCGCTGGCAGCAATGCAATTGTTATTTGCAATTTTAAGTGCTGATTTACCACGTTCTCGGCCGTAGGAAAACATCGTTAGGAAACCTGCTTGTCTGAGAAATAAGAAAAAAATGTTTCGAAGAAATGTGAAGTTCGATAACGCACACAGGAGCAGCGCGGCGGTCATTGCCTTACACTAAAACCGTTCCACAAAAGAGGGCCCAGCAGTGGGACGAATATGTGTAGCATTACTTTTATGATAAATTAATAGTAAAGGAAAAACGGTCTTTGGACCGTAGGACATAGGTGATAAATGACTATTTTTATAGGATAAGGATGACAAAGGAGCACAAAGTCCACTTGATGGTAAGTGGATGCTGCGGCCCGTAGACATCTAAATCTATCCGCGATTACGAATCAAAATGCAAATATGTTGTCATCTTTGAGGCCTAAGTTGGAATGCCTCGTTTCCAGTAAAAGAGGTTTCCGGATCTCCACATTCACCGTACGAATCACAGCAGCATTAAGCTGCTATTTTATGATGATATTCTGTGAGAGCGTGGTCCTTCCCCGGTCGAGCCGACCCAATTGTGCTATAACTATACTACTAATATAGCTGTAGCAATATAGTTAAAAATCCAGCATGACTTTTAATTTTCTTTAGACACCCAATATCGTTTACGTAGCTCTATGTTCTGATATCCATCACCAAAATGTTACGTTTTACCTGTCACTATTCTACAGCGGATAATAGATAAATGGGGAGGGGGAAGGAGATGAGATACTCGAAGTTTCGATGTTATACTCGTTGTAAATTATAAGAATTTTATTAGAATTTATTTTGGTAAAGCTTAAAATTGTTTATGGTTTTTGTTTATGAGGGGCTTTTTAAGCAAATATATGGGCGCACTGAAAAATACTCTCGAACATGTTACGTCGAAACCTTTCAGTGAATATTCATGTAAGTCTCGAATTTTAACCAACGCATCGAGGAGATAAAAAAATTCACGTTAGAATTGAAATGTTTTTCAGTACTCATAAATCTTTACGAGAAGGCTTCAAATATTTTCATATTTCTCACATTTTCATTAATGTGTAGGTATGCAAATAAAATGTCAAATATAAAACAAGGGACATTTAAACTGAAATGCTAATTCACCTTCAAAGTGTTCAATGCCATTTTTGGCTTAATTCAATCAAAAATGTCATTAGGCTATTTCGACTCGATATATTGTGATATGTGATTTAAGATGTGCGTCCAGCCTTCCGTCGTTAAAGTCTACAATTCATTATATTATATTATGACGTAAAATATCCCCTCTGTGAATGCTGGTCGTTTGAGAAAGCTCAAAGTCAATCAACGTGCGATGGGAAGGACTGTGCTCGGAATTTCTCCGTGGGCAAAAGTCCGTAACGATGATATCCGTATAAGAATATACATATAACAAGAGTGACTTTTAAACCAAAGAGGATTTGTATCTAAGTTAAAATGGTGATGAACCAGCATTATAGTGCAAAAAACCAACAACCGATGGAGAAAAATGGTTCTCGATTGGCGGGCTCATACAGACAAGCGCAGTATTAAAAAAACTCCCCGCTGTATGATGACATGATGAAACACGCGGGCAGTCAATGCATGCAGGTTGCTCAGAATCGTACTTTGTGGCAATCTATTGCGGAGACTTATAATCGGCAGTGAACTTGTGATCTATTGGTGATTTCTTAAATTTACGCGAACACTACACTTATTATTATATATTTATTCAAGGCTCTATTAGTTTATTATGAGTTTTATATTCAAATAATGTTTTTTTTTTCAATGAGTTTCCAAAGAGTTAGTCTTTATAACTCAGCAAACCATAACAGTTAAGAGCCGGGCATTAAGTGTACAACATGTGCCATATATAACTTACAAGGATCATTAACCTACGACAGTCCAAGTTGTGTCGTGAACATTAGTGTCAAGCTGACCGTCGCATTGTATGTACATTAATGGACACGGTGACCTTTGACATTTAATAAGACATACGTAATACAGCAGCATTATGTAGTCTTTTCACTAATTCTCCGCTAATTCTCCGCTAATTCTCCGGTTGAGCATAAATTCATGCTTTTTTATAGCATTGGGTGACAAACGAGTACAAAATCTACCTGACAGTAAGTGAATGCTGAGGCCTATATACATTCACATTAATCCTTAATTAAGGATCAAATTTCAAACGGGTTTTACCCTTAAGGCCTAAGATGCGATGCCTCGATTCCAGTAAAAAGGGTCTCCGGTTCTCTACACTCACCATACGAAACACAGCAGCACTACGATGCTATTTTATGCTGGTATTCTGTAATAGCGTGGTCCTGACCCGGTCGAGCAGACACATTTATGCTACAACTATAATATAGCTGCAACGTAGGTCTACCAAGTAAAAATATGCTGTTTGTATTATGCTACAGCATAAAATAAACAGCACAGTCGTAGACTGACTGTCGAGACAGCCACGCTGTATATCACGTGTCAACTGACAATGTATTCTTTCCTCTAATCTTGTTAATTTGCACCACTTCGTTAGGTTGCGTCGCAAAAAAATGTACAGCGATTGTTTAATTAAGCACACCCTGAGCTACCACCGATCGATAAGCTAAAGCGAAACTAGCCGGAAATATAACTAATCACTAAGCAAAATTTTTTAGCGAATTTTTTTAACTTATCATAATCTAATAGTGCGTAAAAGGTACCTTAAGGGATCAAATTAACTCATGCAAAATATTATTTGGATTAATTTAGAGTAACTGCCCCCGAAAGGTCATTGAAATTTTATAAAAAGATGATTTTCGACTCAGGATTGACGCTATGTAAATATGCTATTATTAAATAAAATTAATAAAAAACCAAGTTTTTACGTAAACTTACTTCAAATGAAGGTCATGACAGCACGCGCGGGAAGTAATTTTGGCGCACGTGCGGGAGATGAGTTGTTGCGCATTTATCGTGTCACTGCCAGTATGCTATTGCTTTTAAATGTAAGAGGTCGCGTTTTCATCTATTTCTTGGTTATTTGAAGCATGTAAAAAACCTTTAGTGCATTCAAGTGTCCCAACGTATGAAGATGTGATGAACTACTGCGAGAGGACCAGATACCAACAAAAATTGCTTCTGGAAACTGTGAAAGAGTCAATATTTTCACAAATAGGAGAGATTGTGACACCTAGAGATCTGGCAAAATGTGTCTATGCGGGCCGTAACTAGAACACGAGTTATACAAATGTTAAAAGTCCACCACTTAAAATGTAAAAATTTACTCAAATCTATTAAGAAGCTCTCTTCAGAAAAATTGGATAATTTTCGGGAAAAGGTAATAAACATTACAGAACAATGACCGCTAAAGAGCACACTTCTCTAATTCAGGAGCCGGGTTCTATCTACACGTGTTATATAGTACATATCACTGGTTCGGGGAAAGCAGTAGAATCAGCAATCACAGGTTTCTTAGCAAAGGAAAGTATTTCCCTAGAATATCTTGCAGCAATAGGTTGTGATGGGACTAAGGTAAATTCTGAAAAGTACAGTGGCATTATACGACTCCTTGAAAAAAGGCTATAAGGGCCCCTCCAACAGATTATTTGTTGAAATTGTGATACATATTGTTCAAACTTGTGCAGGTCAAAAATATAGCTATAAAACATATGGATTGTGGAGACGGTCGAGTTTGCTAAGCAGCTCCTAAGTTATGTCTGGATAAGCAATATCAGCATAATCTAAAACAGGAAGCAACGGAGAGATGATTAGCGTTACCTTGGTCGTCTGAGGGATGTTTTTGCCAAAGATTGCATTGTGCTAAAAAATACTTTTTATTACCTCATTAACTTGTACTATCGAACTTAGATCGTCAGCTAAACTTAAGCAAATGTTCTTAACCTGTGTAATAAACTCTAAATCTACACCGTTAAGAGTGACTTGAGGTTGATGTTGATAGTCATGTCGACATGTAATTTTTCTGCTTCCTGAAAGATTTATTAGATGAGTGATATGGAAAACTATTTGTTCCAAAATAGGCAAAACAATGTCACATCAAATACCACCTGGATCTACAGATTTACTGGATATTACGGATAATTTTTTTTTAATTCAGTATCGGTCAGAAGGAATATTTTTAATGGTATTGCTTTTGACTGTTCAGTCCAATGAAACCAGCAAGGATCAAAAAAAGTGTTTGTTGAGCGCTGATAAGTCAAAAAAATGACCTACATTCTGTTTGCTTATAGCAAAGATCAGGCTGCGCAAAAACTTCCATATATTTTTAGTTTAGCAAGTCTCAATATTATTGAGAATGTGTCGGCGTTTGGTTGCAGCAATTCCATGCTTTTTAAATCTTTTCCTGTTCTCATCACTGGGCGAGAGTTCATCTTTTCTTTTTAGGCGGCCTCTACGTGAGACAAAAAACCAAATATACGGCCTTAACCAAGTTTCTGGTGCCCGTTTTATTTTTATTAGTCTTAAGAGCTCTTTTTGTCATAAGATGTCATTATAATGTTACTGAATAACTGCAGTTGATTGTCAATATTGTTAGTGTTGTAAAATCTGCCCATTTTGCATTGCATATCTCGTAATTTAATAGCCGGCAATTCATACGGGTAAGCTTACACTGAAACACAATTTCCTGAGTTAATTTAGTGAATCTAAGAGCATGTAATGCAAAAATTGGATCGTCATGGGAAAATCCAGAAGCAATCCAAGACCATGTAGATATATACAATCAGGTTGAGAAGTAAGGATTAAATCCAGAGTGAGTTTTATATAGGTGGATTCAAGATCAAAAATTTTAATAGTGCTTCATGACCGTAGGAGTTTTTCATACATTAACTATTTTTATTTCCGAGGATTTTTTAATTTTATCACAATTTAACATGCCTTCTGATACAAACGATAGTATCCAGTGTAAAATTTTGGCTATTTTAGTGCTGTATGCACGTGTGACACTAAAATAACAGAAAAATGGCACAAAATGCTAATAGTGTGTTGCTACTTCTAACTTTCATGAAAGTATTATGAGCACACCAAATTTTGAGATAAGTTTCCCAACACAGGAAGCTCAGACAAAGACGAATTCGTCATGATGACTTTAAGAGACGTCGTCAACGGCGTCTTTTCTGATGCGCAATCACGCGTCCGCGTTGGCATTGTTACTTTTCACTTTGTATTTTTAAAAGGATAGGAGTGACAATTGAGCACACAGTCCACCTGATGGTAAGTGGACGCTGTGGCCCATAGACCTCTTCATTTAAAAAATAAATTACAGTCTATATAAATAGTACAGCTTAGAACAAGTCTTCCTTTGTATAGATAGAATAAGAATAACAAACGAGCACACAGTCCACCTGATGGTAAGTGGATGCTGTGCCCCATAGACCTCCTCATTTAAAAAATAAATTACATTCTATATAAATAGTACAGCTTAGAACAAGTCTTCCTTTGTATAGATAGAATAAGAATAACAAACGAGCACACAGTCCACCTGATGGTAAGTGGATACTGTGCCCCATAGACCTCTTCATTTAAAAAATAAATTACATTCTATATAAATAGTACAGCTTAGAACAAGTCTTCCTTTGTATAGATAGAATAAGAATAACAAACGAGCACACAGTCCACCTGATGGTAAGTGGACGCTGTGCCCCATAGACCTCTTCATTTAAAAAATAAATTACATTCTATATAAATAGTACAGCTTAGAACAAGTCTTCCTTTGTATAGATAGAATAAGAATAACAAACGAGCACACAGTCCACCTGATGGTAAGTGGACGCTGTGGCCCATAGACCTCTTCATTTAAAAAATAAATTACAGTCTATATAAATAGTACAGCTTAGAACAAGTCTTCCTTTGTATAGATAGAATAAGAATAACAAACGAGCACACAGTCCACCTGATGGTAAGTGGATGCTGTGCCCCATAGACCTCTTCATTTAAAAAATAAATTACATTCTATATAAATAGTACAGCTTAGAACACGTCTTCCTTTGTATAGATAGAATAAGAATAACAAACGAGCACACAGTCCACCTGATGGTAAGTGGATACTGTGGTCCATAGACCTCTTCATTTAAAAAATAAATTACAGCCTATATAAATACTACGGCTTAGAACAAGTCTTCCTTTGTATAGATAGAATAAGAATAACAAACGAGCACACAGTCCACCTGATGGTAAGTGGACGCTGTGCCCCATAGACCTCTTCATTTAAAAAATAAATTACATTCTATATAAATAGTACAGCTTAGAACAAGTCTTCCTTTGTATAGATAGAATAAGAATAACAAACGAGCACACAGTCCACCTGATGGTAATTGGACGCTGTGGCCCATAGACCTCTTCATTTAAAAAATAAATTACAGTCTATATAAATAGTACAGCTTAGAACAAGTCTTCCTTTGTATAGATAGAATAAGAATAACAAACGAGCACACAGTCCACCTGATGGTAAGTGGATGCTGTGCCCCATAGACCTCTTCATTTAAAAAATAAATTACATTCTATATAAATAGTACAGCTTAGAACACGTCTTCCTTTGTATAGATAGAATAAGAATAACAAACGAGCACACAGTCCACCTGATGGTAAGTGGATGCTGTGGTCCATAGACCTCTTCATTTAAAAAATAAATTACAGCCTATATAAATACTACGGCTTAGAACAAGTCTTCCTTTGTATAGATAGAATAAGAATAACAAACGAGCACACAGTCCACCTGATGGTAAGTTGATACTGTGGCCCATAGACCTCTTCATTTAAAAAATAAATTACATTCTATATAAATAGTACAGCTTAGAACAAGTCTTCCTTTTTATAGATAGAATAAGAATAACAAACGAGCACACAGTCCACCTGATGGTAAGTGGATGCTGTGCCCCATAGACCTCTTCATTTAAAAAATAAATTACAGTCTATATAAATAGTACAGCTTAGAACAAGTCTTCCTTTGTGTAGATAGAATAAGAATAACAAACGAGCACACAGTCCGCCTGATGGTAAGTGGATGCTGTGGCCCATAGACCTCTTCATTTAAAAAATAAATTACAGTCTATATAAATAGTACAGCTTAGAACAAGTCTTCCTTTGTATAGATAGAATAAGAATAACAAACGAGCACACAGTCCACCTGATGGTAAGTGGATGCTGTGGTCCATAGACCTCTTCATTTAATAAATAAATTACAGCCTATATAAATACTACGGCTTAGAACAAGTCTTCCTTTGTATAGATAGAATAAGAATAACAAACGAGCACACAGTTCACCTGATGGTAAGTTGATACTGTGGCCCATAGACCTCTTCATTTAAAAAATAAATTACATTCTATATAAATAGTACAGCTTGGAACAAGTCTTCCTTTTTATAGATAGAATAAGAATAACAAACGAGCACACAGTCCACCTGATGGTAAGTGGATGCTGTGGCCCATAGACCTCTTCATTTAAAAAATAAATTACATTCTATATAAATAGTACAGCTTAGAACAAGTCTTCCTTTGTATAGATAGAATAAGAAAAACAAACGAGCACACAGTCCACCTGATGGTAAGTGGATGCTGTGGCCCATAGACCTCTTCATTTAAAAAATAAATTACAGCCTATATAAATAGTACGGCTTAGAACAAGTCTTCCTTTGTATAGATAGAATAAGAATAACAAACGAGCACACAGTCCACCTGATGGTAAGTGGATACTGTGGCCCATAGACCTCTTCATTTAAAAAATAAATTACATTCTATATAAATAGTACAGCTTAGAACAAGTCTTCCTTTGTATAGATAGAATAAGAATAACAAACGAGCACACAGTCCACCTGATGGTAAGTGGATGCTGTGCCCCATAGACCTCTTCATTTAAAAAATAAATTACATTCTATATAAATAGTACAGCTTAGAACAAGTCTTCCTTTGTATAGATAGAATAAGAATAACAAACGAGCACACAGTCCACCTGATGGTAAGTGGATGCTGTGCCCCATAGACCTCTTCATTTAAAAAATAAATTACATTCTATATAAATAGTACAGCTTAGAACAAGTCTTCCTTTGTATAGATAGAATAAGAATAACAAACGAGCACACAGTCCACCTGATGGTAAGTGGACGCTGTGGCCCATAGACCTCTTCATTTAAAAAATAAATTACAGTCTATATAAATAGTACAGCTTAGAACAAGTCTTCCTTTGTATAGATAAAATAAGAATAACAAACGAGCACACAGTCCACCTGATGGTAAGTGGATGCTGTGCCCCATAGACCTCTTCATTTAAAAAATAAATTACATTCTATATAAATAGTACAGCTTAGAACAAGTCTTCCTTTGTATAGATAGAATAAGAAAACCAAACGAGCACACAGTCCACCTGATGGTAAGTGGATGCTGTGGCCCATAGACCTCTTCATTTAAAAAATAAATTACAGCCTATATAAATAGTACAGCTTAGAACAAGTCTTCCTTTGTATAGGTAGAATAAGAATAACAAACGAGCACACAGTCCACCTGATGGTAAGTGGATGCTGTGGCCCATAGACTTCTTCATTTAAAAAATAAATTACATTCTGTATAAATAGTACAGCTTAGAACAAGTCTTCCTTTGTATAGATAGAATAAGAATAACAAACGAGCACACAGTCCACCTGATGGTAAGTGGATGCTGTGGCCCATAGACCTCTTCATTTAAAAAATAAATTACAGTCTATATAAATAGTACAGCTTAGAACAAGTCTTACATTCTATATAAATAGTACAGCTTAGAACAAGTCTGCCTTTGTATAGATAGAATAAGAATAACAAACGAGCACACAGTCCACCTGATGGTAAGTGGACGCTGTGGCCCATAGACCTCTTCATTTAAAAAATAAATTACAGTCGATATAAATAGTACAGCTTAGAACAAGTCTTCCTCTGTATAGATAGAATAAGAATAACAAACGAGCACACAGTCCACCTGATGGTAAGTGGATGCTGTGCCCCATAGACCTCTTCATTTAAAAAATAAATTACATTCTATATAAATAGTACAGCTTAGAACACGTCTTCCTTTGTATAGATAGAATAAGAATAACAAACGAGCACACAGTCCACCTGATGGTAAGTGGATGCTGTGGTCCATAGACCTCTTCATTTAAAAAATAAATTACAGCCTATATAAATACTACGGCTTAGAACAAGTCTTCCTTTGTATAGATAGAATAAGAATAACAAACGAGCACACAGTCCACCTGATGGTAAGTTGATACTGTGGCCCATAGACCTCTTCATTTAAAAAATAAATTACATTCTATATAAATAGTACAGCTTGGAACAAGTCTTCCTTTTTATAGATAGAATAAGAATAACAAACGAGCACACAGTCCACCTGATGGTAAGTGGATGCTGTGGCCCATAGACCTCTTCATTTAAAAAATAAATTACAGTCTATATAAATAGTACAGCTTAGAACAAGTCTTCCTTTGTATAGATAGAATAAGAATAACAAACGAGCACACAGTCCATCTGATGGTAAGTGGATGCTGTGGCCCATAGACCTCTTCATTTAAAAAATAAATTACATTCTATATAAATAGTACAGCATAGAACAAGTCTTCCTTTGTATAGATAGAATAAGAATAACAAACGAGCACACAGTCCACCTGATGGTAAGTGGATACTGTGGCCCATAGACCTCTTCATTTAAAAAATAAATTACAGTCTATATAAATAGTACGGCTTAGAACAAGTCTTCCTTTGTATAGATAGAATAAGAATAACAAACGAGCACACAGTCCACCTGATGGTAAGTGGATACTGTGGCCCATAGACTTCTTCATTTAAAAAATAAATTACAGTCTATATAAATAGTACAGCTTAGAACTAGTCTTCCTTTGTATAGATAGAATAAGAATAACAAACGAGCACACAGTCCATCTGATGGTAAGTGGATACTGTGGCCCATAGACTTCTTCATTTAAAAAATAAATTACAGTCTATATAAATAGTACGGCTTAGAACAAGTCTTCCTTTGTATAGATAGAATAAGAATAACAAACGAGCACACAGTCCACCTGATGGTAAGTGGACGCTGTGGCCCATGGACATCTGCATTTGATTAAGAATCAAAATACAGATAAGTTGTCACCCCTGACGACTAAGATGGAATGCCTCGATCCCAGTAAAACGGGTCTCCGGTTCTCTTCACTCACCATACGAAACACAGCAGCATTAAGCTGCTATTTTACGCCGGTTTCCTGTGAGAGCGTGGTCCTTCCCCGGTCAAGCCGACCCATTCACGCTACAACCATAATTTAGCTGCAGTAAAACTTGTATATTACTTATTTAAAATTTTCATAATATTTGTATTTTTATATAACTTTTGAATTTATAGGCTCGAAGAACTCAAAAACTAACCATTTGGAAGATCTTCGATTGCTTCAAACTCAAAACAGCGGGAAGTTCCAGGATTGGCCTACCGGTCAACCGCTTTTCAAATATTTAAACAAAAAGTGCATGCACAGAAGCAATAAGAGTGACGTGCTCTGTTGTCGGGGGCCAGATCCACTTCGGGTCAGTGTAATAAGTAAGTGGTACACATGTAATGATAAAGATTTTTATTTGTAAGGTGCGTCCTGCCATAGGAAAAGGCGAAAAAGTGTACTTTTTGGTACGGTTGCTAATTTGAGAGTCAAAAAATAGGCAAATCCGGTTCCAAGTCTCCCTCTTGATGTTCTTTCTGAAATGTTTCGTCACATTTGAACGTTCTAGATTTTTCAGTAGAAGAGGTTCTATATAATATAAGTCGTAATAAGGTCGGTAAGAATAAGAACCGCGACCAAGGCAGTATTGAATTGGCGATCAAGATAAAACTTCTAAGGGCGGATTCGACCAAACGAGAGTAAATTTTATTTTTAGAATAAATTGCTATTTACTCGAGAGTATGCTCAATTTGCATTCTACCAATAATTAACCCATGGCTAAAGTCACTATACGAGAGTATACTTTATACGGTCGATTTTGGCGGAGTAAAACCTTAAACCAGGAATAATGAAATGTCAAAATGTTAGGTTATGTACATTTGCCTTGTCAAAAATCATCATTGATATTCTTTGTTTTTATGTGGTTTTAAATCAAAAGCTCGACAAAATGTAAAATTTGAGAAATATAATCGAAGAATCTGATAGCGACGATGATTATGTGCCGAGGTCTCCAAGGTGGATAAAGGAAAGAGCTTATCACTTCGAAGATTATGATGACAAAGATTTTGCTGTTAGATTTCGTCTATCTGAAGAAGCCACTCTTTGTTCGCTAACTAAAATTGAGCATAAGTTGGAATATTCGTCAAACCGGTGAGTAGGTTCATTATCTGGTACTTACCTATAAATAATGTAGCTATCTGTTTGGTACAGTATCCGTCCACCTACTTGTTTATAAACTTTGTCATTAAAACAATATTCAAAATGGCTGGTGGTCTACGTCCAGAATGTTCGACCCATTCTTAAGCCAGTTTGTAAGAGTGTCCGTCCAGAGTGTTTTGATTCTAACATAATCAATTTTATTTTACAGAAGTTTCTCCATATTACCGATAAATCAGTTGTTAGCAACTTTGAGGTTCTATGCAACCAATTCTACGTAGATGAGTATTGGTGACTATGGAGGTATGATTACCCCCACTGCAAACAAAATTGTACATCAAGTGACTGCTGTAATAGCCACCCTACACAAAGACTTTATAAAATTTCCTAACACAAATTCTAAAATTCGTAAAGTGCTAGAAGACTTTTATCAGATAGCCCACTTTCCAAGAGTAATCGGTGCAATGGATTGTACACATATTCGAACTGCCTGTGTTCCATTACGGTTACAAGTAGGTGGTGAACAAGCCGAATCATTCCGTAATATAAAAGGATATTTCTCTATAAATTTGCAGATAATCTGCAATGCTAATCTTGAGATTATAGATATAATAGCTAGATGGCCTGGATCATCTCATGGTAGCAAAATATTTAACAATAGTTACAGGACAGCACAATTTGAATCTGGTACATATGGTAATGCAGTACTGGTAGTAGATTGGGGATATGCATCAACCTCATACATGATGCCACCTTCAGAGAATCCCAATGGACCAGTGGAACAGCTCTACAATGAAACACAGATCAGGACACGAAATCCTGTGAAACGCAGCTATGGATTATGGAAGAGGCGCTTTTCTGTGCTTGCATTTGAAATGCGTATAAAACTGGAAAGAATTCTGAATGTTATCATCGTTACAGCTGTTTTGCACAACATTTTAAGACGTCGAGGAGAACAAGTACACCTCAGATGATCCAGAAATTATCCCCCCTGCTCCCTGGAATGAAATCATAAATGATGGACAGATACCCTTTGTTGTAGATGCAGGATTTACCCGAGAATATAGGGCACGAGATGCACTAATATCAGATTATTTTCAAAATTTATTGTGAAAAGTTTTTTGTTACTATTGGTTTTAGTTTGGGTTAAGGACATTTTTTGTTACTAACATGTGTCCGTTCCTTTGGCCCGGTCACCATTGAAACCATAACTTTGTGGTGTGAAAGACTGACTATCTTGAGACAGTTATAGGCAGTTTTTATACAGTTTTTCACACCGGCAAAATTGTGGGTTTTGAAGGTGGGTAGGCCAAAGGAACCGACACGACTAATATATTATGTAAGTTGATTTTTAACAAAAAAAAATAAATGTTATTAAAAGCTATAAATACAAACTAATCATGGTATGTTGTATATTTTTATTAAATTATTAGAATTATATTTAGTTTTGGTGTCGCATACACACAGCAATAGTCATTGATATTTATCATAGGAAATTAGGTACAT
Source organism: Parnassius smintheus behrii (assembly GCA_036936625.1). Classification (NCBI taxonomy): domain Eukaryota; kingdom Metazoa; phylum Arthropoda; class Insecta; order Lepidoptera; family Papilionidae; genus Parnassius; species Parnassius smintheus. Next base: position 11,296,251 of record JAUPFT010000006.1, read on the forward strand.
TATTAGTAGTATATAAGAAAATAATTAAGTAGGAAATTAATTATTACATTTTGTTATCTGAATTTCCATTGTTCTCTCTTCTTGATATTTACTCTGTTTTTGTCTTAACTCCAACAATAACAGCTCAGTTTTAATTTTTTCCTGTTTTAAAATTTCTTTTTTAATATCCAGTTCTATTTGTGCAAGTAGTTTTTTTTTGGTCTGCCTCTTCCGCAGCTATTTTTTATGCAAATTTATTGCTTCAATTTTATTCTTGTGGAGCATTTATAGCGACTTTTTCGTGGAATTATGTTCAAGTCTTCTCCTTGATATCCCACTCTTTTGGTCGCTAACTGTTTTCAGTTAGGCAGATATAGGAATCCTTAGTAATTGAGAACTATAATCACGGCAATCCTGCTGTACAGACAATGGAGTCCATGGACCCTAAAGGGAAATAAGTAAAATATTTAATTATCATCAGCATTACACACATATCTTTAGCCTATGGTCCACTGCGAAACAGACTTCAGGCTAAATCATCATCATCATATCGTGTGGGACAGCGAGTCGACGAACGACCCGATGAACCCTGGTATCAGAGTTATACAACCGCCTACCAGGTGACTAGTAGGCCTCTGATGTGGTTGTGTAACGTAACGCACCAAACAACCATAAAGTTCTGAGACCATTTCAAAAGGTTACAAATTTTATCATAATTAGTACTTTAATTCCTTGGCTGTTTGATAAGCATCAGCCTCCACCATACTCTTAACTATTTTGTTATTTACCTTAGTATCATTTCTTTCCTGTAGTCCTCTTCTCAAATCGAAGTGCGTTCGTTTGTCGCATCTTCCCCAAGCGCAGCATTAGTATTGCGAACTGTCTCTGCTGGCTTAGAAACCCAGTGAAACTCGTAAACAAAAATTACGGACTCTATTTTTGAGGTATCCATGTTTTAACATAACATAAACATAAACACTCACGCCTGTCACCCAGAGGGGTAGGCAGAGACTACGGACTTCCATTTGGCACGATCCTGACATACCTCTTTCGCCTCCTTTACATCCATATATCTGCGCATACATGCTCGTCGGTTAAGGGTACTTCTAACGTGGCCCATTTTCAAAATATCGCCAATTTGGTCGATAAACTTTTTCCTATGGCGTCCCTTCCCGACTCGGCCGTTCACATCTGCCATATAAATTTGCTTTGTCACTGACAAAGTAAATTTATATGGCATAAAACCATGTTTTACTTAAATTTTAAATGTAAAAATAACTGATAGATAAACAAAACAATGTTTTAAAATTAAAGAATTTAGTATGTTGTACTTCTTGTGTAAAAAATATATAAATCTTGAATCTTGAACCATGTAGACTTAATATTAATTTAAAGTAGTCACTACATTAAAACTGAACCTTAACCCTAATTATCTAAACATTAAGTAATGTAGATTAATTTTGTCTCTTAGTACAAGGTCTTTACTACGGATTTATTTTAGATTCACATAGTAGTTCAGGGTTATGGAAGCGTAATAATATTTTAATATATTGCTCGATAGCCTGATAAAAGCATAACGACATAAAACAACATGCACAGTTTATCTACGTTGCATGCAATTCCAAATATTATAGAAGCTTGGAAACAAGTTATGTGTGAATGCATTATTTGCGAACTGCTTTTAACCCTTAAAAATCACTTCTTTTGCCACTAAGTAATAAAATTCCGGGTCTGTGTGGACCCACATTTTTATTATCAGTTTCATCAGTTTGCTTATTAACTTCTTCATCGTCTGTCTTTACAAGTCGACTGTTGAATATTGGCTTTTTTCGCTGTATAAACGATTTTCCTTATCCTACAAGCTTGATAAGCGGATTAGCGATCGCATATCCAAACGTTTCACACATTTAGTTCTGCTAAAAGTCGCCGGTTCAGGTATTTCACGTCTGGCGTAAAGAAGATTGTTATATTATGAAAGATGAAGATGATTACCGGAAGCCATGAGATCTTTACAGCATATACTTTAGTCGAATATTTCGATACCCACGGGACGAAATGAGGTGAGGTGCTACGGGTTACCTTAAGTTGTCAACGCTGAGCCATTATTACCTTTTTTTAAATATACCAATAATATTAACTCTGCGCATACTCCAGATATTGACCACAATTTAGTTAAAAGTGCTTACGCTAGGAGTGGTTCACGACATAAATCGATGGGCAAATTCAAATCCTTTCAAGATTCGCAGTCAATACCTTAAACGTTTCCGTGCTACTTAAGCCACTGTTTGTTCAAACTTTATTCCTTTTAATATCTACATACTTTATACCGAGCTAAATATCTTAGAATAATTTAATACTATTTTTTGTGACCATCTGCGACAATGTATTTGGAGTTAAACAAAGAAAACAATAATAAATGATGACTGAGAAAACATATTTAATTTTGTTCTAAATCCACAGATTAACAACTTAAATCATTTACAGTTAGACGGTCATAGAAATATTATATTAATCTTTTGCCTTTTCAAAGGTCAATCTGAAAAATTATTAAAAGATCTTAATAATTTTTATTTATTCATTTTATTTATTATTTATTTGGAAAACTTACAGCTAATTTACAAAAATAATATAATTATGACAAAAATGAAGGCCATTTACAAGTTTTTACTTATATACTACTTTATAATAAACAAGATTGTGTCAAAACAGATATGTACAAGTATGTGGCAAGTAAAAGAACAGTACAATATCGAGAAGAAAAGAAATTGTTAGAAAGTAATCGCCTAAGTTGGGGAACGCTGGAATGAAATAAGTCAATATCCACGTTGTGAATATTATGTGCTGTAGTATTAAAAGATTTGCATGATCGAATAATAAACGAGTTTTGTCTATAATTACTTTTCTCGTATGTTACCGATAAAAGTGTAGGTTTCCGCAAGTTAGATGACGAGGTACGTAAACCTATTTTACCCAGTAGTTCAGGGCAATCAGCAACACCATTAACAATTTTAGAGAGGAAAGAGAGATCTGCAATATTTCTTCGCTCATATAAAGGTGAGATATGATTTTTTTTACATCGAAGAGTATAGTTGGGTATAAACTTTTTTGATTTAAATTGAAGAAAACGCAAAAATTTTCTTTGTATGTGCTCTATCCTATCAACATATACATTATATTTAGGACTCCAAATTTCAGAGGCATATTCCAAGTGGCTGCGTACAGAAGCGCAATAAAGATTTTTGAAAGTTTTTATACTTTTAAAATGTGCCGATAATCTTAATATAAAATCTAGCGCTTTGTTAGCCTTTGTAACAAATCAACAACGTGGTTGTCAAACAGAAATTTTGAATCAAAGGTAACACCTAGTTCTCTGATAGTGCTGGTTCTATTTAGAGCAGTATGGTGTAATTTATAATTATATATTATAGGACTAGGTTTACGAGTAAATAAGCAGATAAAACATTTAGAAACATTTAGATCAAGTTTACTGTTAAAACAATACGCTTCTAAATTATAGTGATCCTTTTGAAGGCTTGAACAACATTCCAAATCTGTAATAGGACATAAGATTTTCATATCGTCAGCGTAAAAAATTATCTTGGAACCTTTAAAACACGTATCGATATCATTGATAAAAATTAAGAAGAGCAAAGGACCTAGTATGGATCCTTGCGATACGCCAGACGATATATGGATTGTAGAGGACGATCCACCAAGGATGACAGATTGACTTCGATTTCTGATATATGACGTAAACCATCTGAACAAATCACCTCTGATACCCATTGTAAGGAATTTACGTAAAGGAATTAGATGATCAATTCTGTCAAATGCTTTGCAGTAGTTTGTATATACTACGTCAACTTGTGCTGGTTTGGACATAAAGCTAGTTAGATGGTCAGAACAAATAATAAGGTTTGACACAGTGGATCTGTTTTTTAAGAAACTATGTTGATTTTCACTAAATTTGTGACGAAGAGAAGACACCTGATTGTAAATTATTTTTTTAATCACTTTAGCAAATAGACAGAGCTTAGAAATGGGACGATAATTTTGTACCTCATCCTTAGGTCCTTTTTTATGTACTGGAGTAATAAACACATTTTTCCAAATATTTGGAAACATGCCTTCCTTTAAAGAACGGCGGTACAGGATGCTCAGAGGCAAAGTAAGGGAGCCCGCACATCGTATGATGAAGATCGCCGGGATACCGTCTGATCCAGCTGATTTGTGCGGGTCGATAGTCTTTAAAAGTCTGGATACCTCGGCTTCTTTCACTTCGATGGAATTTAGTGTAGTCTGCTAAATCATACAGGAATTTAGTTCTGATTGGCGGTGAAAGCATATGCTGGTGGATGAAATCAACAGATTTACATAATGCAACGTGATGATGATCTTCCGACATCAACGGGTTTAGACATTTATGTACATCTATAAAGTTATTGCAGAAAATTAAATCAAGAATTCTGTTGTTACAGTTTAGTTGACTATTATATATAGATAAGAAACATAAATTGAGAGTATCAAAAAAGTCCGACTGAATGGGACCTTGAATATTAGAGGGGCATTGAGATTGCCCATTGTCAGCTGGCTGCCATATTATATTCGGCAAATTAAAATCGCATAGAATTAAAAAACCGTCTGTCAAGTTATTTAACACTGTCTCATTTAATTTAGTGTAGAAACATTTTAATTGCTGTAATAAATAATTACCTATGTTTTGGTAGCACATATAAACAACACAAATATTTAAATTCCCTAATTTTAAGCTGTAATCAAAAAATAAAAATAAGATATGTAAAATTATGATATTTAATTAAGAAAATCTAAACTAGAATGAAATTCTGGAATCAAAAGCAGCCTCATATTTTGCTACAATTTTTAAGAAAATAGAAACAGTAAAATATTGAATTTAATCAAAAAACGAATTGTTTTACTGCTATATTGTATCAAATTGTATTACTTTCATATTATTTTGAGATTTCTGAATAGGAAATGATAAAATCATACGTTAGTGATTTTTTTACCGGGCCGTTATTTATTAAATATTCAATAAATAAACAAAAATATATCATGTAGTGGTGGTGTAAGAATATCCACTATTAAGCCGCGGGTGTCAAAAGATGGCAACGGAGGGAAACAAATCAGTAAGGCAGCAGTTTGTTCCAAATAACAAGTTAAAATAAGCGGTTGTAAACCCGCCTGAAGCAATTTGTGAGAAAAGCCTATGTCCAGCAGTGGACTGTAATGCTGTAATGGTAAAGAAATAAAAAAAAATAAGTTTTGACTCTGATACGTACAGACGGTATATTAGTTTTCTTCTATAGCCGGTCTTGCAGAACCTATCTCCGACCGCGCGGACAGTTTCCGCGACCTTGTCATTCATATGATATTTTTTATAGTCTTTTTATATTGCAGTCTTCTGGGCACTGCAAACGATTTTGTCAACCGTACGGTATATTATGAATATGTGAAGGTAAATTTGAATATATTCGAATTCGCGGAAAATATTAAAAATATTTTAACGTCAATAAATATAATGAATATGTATATATATACTTTACGTACGTTAAACGAATACAAATATTTTAGCATAAAAAATGCGATACATACAGACTTATTTAAATAAAATCTTAAGTACTGATTAAGTGATATTGATTACTTTAAATATTTTTGAAGACGACGCATAATACGCCTACGTATTTAAGTAATTATGTCCTCCAGACCAAATTTCGTCTTAAGAGAGACTAGCCATAAGCGCATATCGAGTACAGGAGAACTGTCTATCCCATTACTATCATAAAGTTAGATAGGACGGCAATCCAACACGACCGACGAGAGACAAAGCGTGGTGACTTTAGTTACTTTCCGAGGATCAAGGAACTAACACCACCAAGTTCCTGGCTCGACCCAGAATTCGCACTCTGGTGTGATCTAATGTACAAATGATGTATCTAGTGATCACTTACCATCAAGTGGACTGTGTGCTCGTTTGTCACCCATCTTCTATAAAAAAATCCTCAGAGGTGAAAAAGCATCTGTAGCTTCTTTGTTTGAAATCGGTTGCGCGTGTTCGTGTTCTGCAGTAGCCACTTACCATGAGGTGGACTGTTAAGTTTGCTTGTCATTTCTGGTTTGTATAAAAAAAGAACTAAAAATATTATAATGATTCATTTTTATTTTTATGATTCTATAACGTTGCGCGGTGTTACTGTGTGTCTTCTTAGAAAAAACACGATAATATTAAAAATTAAAAGTTCCTATATTTAGGGAGAAAAGCACGATACGTTACATCAAAGGCGTGATACCATCACCATACCAATATTTCAGCGTGGTAAGTAGGTACTTTAGTATTACATTTATATTTTTCATATTATCATTTTTAGCAGAAAAGGAAAAATAATATTAAAAATAAAATGTTAAATGGAATATACCTACCACTATAAGATCAACAGGGAGGTCTATGTTCATTACTGGATTTTTGATAGACTGTAACAGTAACGGAAACGTTCTTTTTCGCAATAATAAATGTTAATTTTTAAACTTTAACTACACATAGAAAATTATACGTATAAATTTTAAAATAACTAGATTTATATTCTACTATGCGGTAAGGCAAAATAACACAGATTATCTAATAGCAATGTTCTGATAGCTAACAAAACCTCTCTACTACCGTTAAACACTAGCATACTACACTCGTATTTTTGTCGTTTGGAAGAATTAACCTCGTCCTAACGCTTGTTATTCTCGAGATATTTTTAATTAGTCAGATATGCAAGTTGTCTCTCAATATTTTAGCTTACCGCTTGGTTTACGGCCATTAATATTAAAAATAACGAGTACGTGGTGATCGTTGTTATCCATCTGCCACAATTATTTTTGATGCTTACATTAACGTCCTAGTATTGTAAATAAGACCTCTCTTTGACCTTGGGATCTCTCTCGCAAACAACTACTGTTCACACGAAATTATGCTCACGTCAGCCTGTCAGGGCCTCAAAATTCTAATCTAAATACTGATCGTGAACAAGAATTTACATAATTACACAAATATAATTCCCATTTAACCCTTCCTTCAAAATTTTCGTAAATAAATTTTTCGCAATTAGCTTGATCATAACGTTTGATATCACTTCATAATCAAACGTTTAATATTTTGATGTCACGAACAATATTGTTATTTCGAGTAACTTCTCTACCTCTGCGAAATAATGTTGCCTTATCGCTGTTTCCCCGAAAGTTTGTGTCACTAAGGATTTACAATGAAACTGAAACAAATGCTACCTATATTTTTCCTGTAAGAGCACTTCTACACAGCCGTTAGCAGTTTCTACTGTTGGCTTGTACTTTAATGATATCATTAAATTCCCTACAGTTTTTCTATGGCATTAAACTCGCTTCTTAATTATTTGTAAGTATTGATTAAAATTACTTTTACGGATTTTTTCACGTTTTATTTATTTTATTTTTAATACCCGACGTTTCGGGTGCTTTCCAGCACCTATGGTCACGGGGGACTGACCATGGGTGCTGGAAAGCACCCGAAACGTTGGGTATTAAAAATAAAATAAATAAAACGCGAAAAAATCCGTAAAAGTAGTTTTAATCAATGTACAGTGTTCGCGTAAATATAAGAAATCATTATTTGTAAGTATGCATTTATTAAAATATTCATATTTTATTGATAGCATTATTATATAAATATCATCATCTTTAAGTAATTACCGTGTGTAATCTTAAATCCGCTGCTTAACATAAGCCTCTTTCATAAATTGCAACAAAGTATGATGATCCTTTACCACTTGCATCTATCGATGCCCTGCTTATTTCGTAATCAGGTTTTCAAACAACGCAGTAACCATTATTTTATTAATAGTTTTTTTTTCTTAAATCAAACATTGCTTAAAATTCCTCTTTAGTGAAACATCTAACACTAAAATATTGGCAAAAAACATAAAACGTAATATCTCAATACATTTTCAAAAGACTTATAATAATCTCTAACAACATAAGATTGTATGTATGCTTTTTATAACTATTTTCTCAATCTAATTATTGGTTTTTTCTATGTAAAATGTGACTACCGCCGCCCATGAACAACTGCAACACTAGGGGCATTGCAAGTGCATTTCCAGCCTCTTAAAAATAAGTGTGCTCTTTTTTTGAAGGTTTCTAATTCGTAACTGCCCGGAAAGTTGCTTCCGGTAGTTATTAGTTTATTGTGCGATTACGACAACTTCTTTCCCCTAACTAAGAAAAATCTTAGGTCCAGAAGTGAACTGTAGAATTTAAGAGTGGTGATGAATACAAAGACAATTATAATATTATCTTTGTCTTATTGTTCATCACCACCCAGTGACAATTTAACGCGTACTGAAAGACTAATGTTTTATAGCCTACCACAAAACGAAAATAGTTTTGTGCCCTCCATTGGGACGTTTGTGATTTAATACTTAAATAAATAAATAAATATCGTTTTATTGCCACTTTTAACGTTAATTACTGGTACTATTTAACGTTAGTTACTGGTTTGTTTAAATCCAAAATTGGATAAACATTTGTTTGATAGTCGTAAAATAAGTATTTATTGTAAGCTAGTGACTGCCCAGGCTTCACTAAGGTAAGATCTTTAAGAATTTGGCGTTATTTCCATTGAGAATAAATAAAAATAATAAGTTTTTTGTTGTTGGAAATGTCCAGTTTTCGGATATATGGCCTAGATCACTCATGGCATCAATTTTCTATTACAGTTTATATGTTATCGAACAAGTGTGAAAAACAAGCACATAGTCCGCCTGATTGTCACCATTGAGGATTAAGATGAATTGCCTCTCTACCAATAAAAGGATTCTCATATCTATACATACACCATACAAAATAAAGCAACATTAAGCTGCCATTTTACGCTAGTATTCTATAAGAACGTGCTCTTATCCTTATCAAGACTATCTATTCGTGCTACAACCACAATATAGCTGCAGCCTGTCCTGCCTGTCTGTTATTATTCCTCAAATAATACGAGGCAGCTATTTCTATTTCACAGACAGACTAGTTAATTTAATTCACATGTATAAATGAATTAAAATACATGAAAATCTGAGAAATTTTATGTTTGAAAGGCTTAATGTCGAGGAAACATACGAGTTCATTTCTACAGCGGTATGGATTATCACTTTTGTTGCGTTTTACAGTGTCTTCTCGTTTTGCTATACATTACGTCTTTGACCAGCTTCTGTAATCTGTGTGATGCAAATAGACCCTTATGCGACATCGAGGTCTCTGATTCACGTGATAATATAAGAAAACTAAATTTATCTATAAAAAATATCGAAACGATTTGAAGAAAAAAGCCAATCAATAAAAAATGATATCTGCTGGCCACAAAATAAATATTCTCCTATCGTAATAAAAGTAAACACCTGCCGAAAAAAATACTTTGGGAAATTTCATTTTTGTCTATGCCGTATGCATGCCTATGCCTCTGAAGGTAGGAGTCAGTCGCGCCGGTATTGATTTCCCACAGCTCTCTCATTGAATTACTTTTTCGATGTTAAGTGGAACAAGTATTCCTGTAGTTCACTTTTAAAACAAAGATAGTGGCATATATTTAAAAGAAAGTTATAAAAATGGCGTGATTTATAAATGAAAAATTGAAAAAAAAACCATTTAATGTTATTATTAACTATATCATTAACCGCCAGCTCACGTGGTATATTGAGGAGCACCGACCGATTGGACCGTCAGTATGGTTTCCGTCGAAGTCGCTCAGGTAGTGATCTTCTTTTTTACCTAGCACACCGATACGATCGGTTTTGGCTCAAATCCAACATCTCATGCGCTTCCCGGGAAATTGTGCAATTGGTTCACCAGATTTCGAGTTGATCGGAGCATCAACGTCGTAGTACACGTGTATACCCCGATAACAAGCCTATTAATGCTTGTGTTCCATAAGGCTACTTTTATCACCAACGCTGTTTTTTTGCATATCAACGGTACATTGTAATATTCATTGCTATGCGGGTGACAAAGCTGGTGATATTTTATACACCACCAATGCCAATATTTCTCGAGAAAACGTCTCAGAGTACCGGAACAAACATATGTCCCCAATTCGAGTCCTTGTTGAACAAAGTTTCAGATTGGGGGCAATTAAATCTATTCCAGTTCAATCCCCAGACAAGTTTTCGCATTTACCGCTAAAGGGGTTATCCATTTGTCGTATCTCGTCCATTTTAAGGCACTACGCTTATTGCCTCAGCCGGTATCGGAATCAACGGCTTCGAAATAACGAATGATGTGCAGTTTTGTTATCACTTAGAATGGAAAGCCCAACTGGCCTCTTAAAAGTTCGGCGTGCTCAACAGAACGGTACAGTATTTCATGCCGGCACGCAGCCCGCAACTTTACAAGGCACAGTGTCAGCCTTACATGGAATACCGTTCCCATATCTTAGCTAGGACCCTCCAGTGCCATTTTTTTCCACTTGACTGGAAAACTTTCCACAAAACTCACGATTTGTGTGGATGGTCCACACTACCCACATGCTTGGCGGGCCAACACTAAACATTTTACTAAGAATATTCTTCCTCGTCCTACCCATCTGTGAAATCTTTACAAAAAATAAATATTTGTTGGTACTTACTTGTTTACAAGAAGCGCATTGGACGATAGTGTCCAAATAAAAAAAATTAAGTACTTTTCAACGTTAAAATAAACTAAGTACACACCTCGGTAGGTATGTAGTCGATTTTCATGTTGAAAAGTAGTATACGTCGACTCGTAAGTAAGCATATGTAGTCATAGGCATCGCGATATATCGATATTCAATATTCATCGTGGAGTATCGAATTCATATTAGTTTCGATATATTTTAAAATGTTGTATTAATCGACAAAACATTAAGCAACAAAAGTAGCTATGAAAACATTCATGTGTCGTTGTCGTCGTCATCAAACCGTCCAGTAATACTTTTGAGCCTTATCGTACTACATTATAAAAAAACATTACGATATATCGATATTTATCACGTAAATATATCGATACTATTTAAAAATATTGATACGATATATATCGATATAGTTTTTCACTTGATCATCCCTACTCTTCGCTATTGCCACGCAACGGGGCCCCACGCGCCGATCTCCCGCCCGCGTCTGCTTCACCCGCTTAAAACCTACGTGAACACGATACCATTTTGTCTTAACCCGAATGGCTTGAGTCACTAAATTCTACTTACGGCCAATGCAGCGTCTGTCTATCTTCGTTTATTTATAACATAATAAAAAAGATATACTAAAATGACCTAGAAGCTAGAAAATCTTGTGGGTAGGTACCAACCTCTTACCTATTTCTGGCGCCAAATAACTGTGAGACATTCCATGTAGTACTTAGAAGAGACAACGCATCTTTAGCTTTCTTTGTTTGAAGTTGGCTGCGAGTATCCATGAACTATAGTAGCCACTCTCGTTTGCCACTTCAGTTTAAAAAAAAACCTCATACGTTTTGGTTTCTACGGCATAGATTACTATTAGCTAGCTCGTTACGATGTCAGCGGGATTTTTTAAGATCTTTACCGTCAGGCACTTTTTTATACTTGTATAATAAGGTAGGTTTGGACTTACGGTCCACCTTATGGTAAGTAGCCACTAAAACCTATAAATACTACAACACCAACTTGCATTTTCAAACAAAGAAGGCTATGGATGTGTTGTAACCTCCGACTATTTAGTTCTCAGGCTGCGAGGTATTCTAATATCTCCTTATTTAATATCTCACAGCCTGTAATGACATTCTCAGATTGGAACCCAGTAGTCCATGCACTTTTGTTTGACGATACAAAGAGGGTGGTCACTCGTTACCCAGACGCACACCACACAAAAAGGAATTCTATCATTTAGTAGTAGTTATCTGAAAATCTGCACTTAAAAATGCAACTGACAATTTAATTTATACTAGGTAGAATCAAACTTGGTTCTTACGCACTAAATAAAATTTTAAGCCGCACACTTACCCCCTGACCTACTATATATAACTACTATATATATATATAACATAATGCAAATTTTCGTACATGTTGAAGTGACTCCATTTCAACTTAAAAAACGTTTCCGCATTTCTGACGGAATAACAGTCTACCTCATATTTTTTATCGAGTTTGATAGATTGATATTGTATTGGAATCTGAATGGACTTTGTTTTCAGTTTGTATCCTGTCCCCGTGATATACGATGGGATCAATTGATGATAATGGTTTATATTTCTATACTTTTATTTTTGTGAAAATTTTTCGATTTATTTGATTTTTTATTCTGTTTCCGGACGAATTTCAACACGTTTTTATAATAATAGAAATAATTTTTGTGTTCAGTTTTGTTTATTATATATGTCTATTATAAATACTAATATTCCTGTGAACTAATTTAATGCTTCATGTGGCTTAAAGCAGCTTATACGTTGTATACCTGGTAGAGCCATGCTGCAGCTATGGAATATTTGTAGCACGAAAGAGTCGGCAAGACAGAGAAAGGACCATGAGCTTAATATGGTGAGTGCAGAGAACCGGAGAAAACGTGGCATTCCATCTTAATTCTCAGGAGGAAAACATAACTGCATTTTGATTCTTAATCGGGGATAGATGTAGATGCCTATGTGCCACAGAATTCACTTACCATCAGGTGGACTTTGTGCTTATTTTTCAACCTTATTCTTTAAAAAAACCTATTAAATGGCGGACTTTAAGTTTTTCTTTTCTAGGGTACACCTTAACCATTAAACAATGTCGTGTTTAGATTTGCATTTACGTTTTACATTTTTGTTGTCAAGATAATTTTTTTCTCATGTGAATAATGTAAAATGGAGCTAGGGTGAATTCATAATAATATACATTTAGAGTAATGTGTGACATGAAATCACGTACTAAATGCACTGTGGTAACCCTCCATAATCGCAATGCTAAATAAACACGTTCCTCAGTGCGCATATTTATTCAGCTGCCTCTTGCTGGAATCATGTCAAGCTTAATTCATCTTACGTTTTTTGTGAAATAAATTTCTATTGTAGGTAATGACTTAACGTTTTTATTCTTCTAGATGGAATTGAAAACTACGGCTAATTAAATCTGATAACTAAAATATCTTCATCTACACAGAAAACAAGTAAATGTCTGATATTATTATTTTACTTTTCTTTGACTGCCTCGTTAGTCTAGTGATAACTACTCCTGATCATGTGGTTTTTAGTTTGAATCCAAAGTCAGTTTAACTGTTAGGAAATTTTTGTGGATTTTAGGAATTTACGTGGTAGGGCCACACTGCAGCTATATTATAGTTATTATTTCTGTTTCTTATGGTGAGTGTGGAGACCGGAGACTATTTTTACTGGAAACGATGGATTTCATCTTAGTCTCCGGGGTGACAACGCATATGTGTGTAGATCTTAATCCAGGATAAATGAAGATGTCTATTGGCCAAAACATCCACTACCATCAGGTGGATTGTGTCATCGTTTATCACCCTTATTTTATAAACAATGTTCTGCCCCAAGACGGGAAGTTGGCGGTGTTTCATTTCCGTGCATCACACGTAAAGCCGTGAGCGATCTCTCTCCAATCATGAAGGATTGCCGTTCCATCAGACTATGAATTTGAAAAAAAAAATTATGTTTCTATATACAGCTAGGGTAGTACAGATTATAACATACAAAAATATAATATAAGATAATAAAACGGAAGTACATCAGGGCTAGCATGGGTAGGAGAAAATTAAACCACATAAGAAAAACTGATAACTGAAGATAAACTTATCCCCACAATTTGTTTACTCTAACTCTAAGTGCTCGGGATTTTGTATTTTGTGATTGTAAATTAACTATATTTAACTACCTTCCTACATACATTATCTATAATTTACATATATTTACAAAATACCCCTATGATGAAGCATGATATTGTATAGTGTTGCACAAGCACATATTCGTAGAGAAGCTTTCTCTGGACTGTAGTGGAGTACCCTGTCAATGCCCAGGTTTCGAAATGTGTCTTTGAGGTACCTATTTGTTCTTTCCACACAGTTTCTCACTTGGCAATGCCAATGGGTATATTTTGCTGCAGAAGTATTTGGTGCAGTTTCCAAATTTGGAGTCATCAGCCAAGGTTCTAATGCATAACCCAAGTCTCTTATAAAATATTTGTTTCTATTAATACTTTGTCACAAAGAATGAAATTTTAATAATTAAATATGATGGGTGAATAAATAAAAAAAAAACAAACAATAAACAATTTTGTGATCAAACACAATAATTCCCCCTCAATTTTTATTCCTAATATTATGCAGATTAACCTTCTAAATATTTAAAAAGATTTGCTAAAAATTAACATGTCTTAATTTAACATTTTGATTTATAAGTTTAATAAGTTTAAAAACTTAAATTTCAAACATTAGATCTAAAAGACTGTTCTGACCTATTTTACTATGTTGAGTTGGTAAATATAAACGGATCATGGACTCGTCCTTGATACCATGCATTTATGTTAATGATTTGAGACTCAACACAACCACATAACATTTAGTCATAGTCTCCGTAGCGCAACGGTTAAGGGGTGGCTGAAATCTGAAATTTTCCAGGATCTAACTATCTAACCCTAGGCCCACCTACACGTGTCCCTCAGGTGGTGTTAAACGAGTGACAAAGCCGAAAAAACAGTCTCGGCTCCTCATCCTCATCCTCATCGTAAAATCTACCACCACCCCTAGTTTGCACCATGAGACATGAAATAAAAGAAATGGCCCCTTAATGGGGCAGCGGTGCGAATAATCTCCGGGAGTAAAACCAGCTAAGAGTTTCGTCATCCGTCATGCTTCTGGAGGGGCGAAAAGTGGATTACGGAAGCCCGTATGGCTACGCTAAATATATGTGGAGCAATGAATGATAAGATGGATGAGTATGCGAATTGATGAATGAGCGAGGAATGTTATGTGAGACGAAACGAAATGGAAAGGATGCCACTTTACATGGCATGTATACCGCGGGTTGGTGTGGTGTAGACGAGAACGAACGGGCATGCCAGGGAGTCAGTTTTATCATTTCGGAAAGTATGGGTCAATGTGTGAAAGAGTATGAATGTGTTAGCCCGAGGTTGCTATGGATACGAATAAAAGTGGAATTAAAGAAGCTGTTTGTTCTAGGGGTGTACGCCCCAGACATGTCTAAGCCCAATTATATCCGAGAGCAGTTTTGGGACATGGTAAGGATGATGTTGATGAAATGTTAGGAAAATGAAAATACATACTACTAGGTATTTTATAGTGCTGTGTTAATCCCTACTTTAATTTTGGCAGTGAAAGTTGGGTGAGGCAGAAAAAGCACGAAAGTACAATAAATGCTGTAGAAATGCGGTCTTAAAGGAGTATGCAAGGGTTGAATCTGAATGACAGGGTGAGATATTGTGTGATAGGAGAAAATGTGGTATGCAGGATGATGTTGTGACCAGGATTAATAACAGAATGCTTCGGTGGTTTGGTCATGTAGAAAGAATGAATGCGGAAAGAGTAGCAAAGCATATGTATATGGCAGATGTTTACGGTAGAGTCGGGAAGGGACGCCCTAGAAGAAAGTCTATTGACCAAATGAGCGATATTTATAAAATGGGCCACATTAGAAGTACCCTTAACCAACGAGCATGTATGCGTAGATACATTGATGTAAAGGAGGCGAGAGAGATATGTCAGGATCGTGTTGAATGGAAATCTGTAGTGTCCGCCCACCCCTCAGGATGACAGGCATTTACGTTGTGTTATGTCGTACCTTTTTCTAGGAAAATATAGTCATGAATATAGCACTAAAATGTTTTATTAAAAAATTGATTACTAAGATTTTTGAAAAACTAGAACTTATTTGCCCTTACCAGTTGAACATTTATTGTAGACCGCCCTTTTCTGTTCTTTTACTGAACTACAGTTGGGAATGGTGGGCGAAAAATATCGTCATGGGTGCAGTCAACAGCTCCAAGAATATCTGGCAGACCATGCTTTGCTGGGAATCCTCTGCTACAACTTACCTTGCTTTTCTATGCTCGGAATAGATATCTGTTTTGGTATAAGTCTAAAAATGAAATGCAAGAAGTGAAACTGAAACCTATTCTATTTATCGATATGAGAGGGTAATTAAAGTATATTGTCGCTTACATTCTAACGATAGCCTCAGTAACTTGGGTCAGGTATTTGCTGATTGTTGTTTGAGTAACAGCCATCCCATGTTCTTCACTCGTGTCTCTCTGGTAGCTCCCATACATATATATATATATATATATATATATATATATATATATATATATATATATATATATATATATATATATATATATATATATACATATCACTATCTTTGTGCATCCCAAATAAGCGTAGAAATGGAAACGGATGACTCTGACCGCGTATCGATCGCCGGTGTAATTTTCTCTTTTATTTCGTTAAGAAGATAATCTTAAAACCACGTACAACGAACTAGGATAAAATTGTCCATTTCTAATGTCAAAAAAGGATTATTTTTATTACTTGATAAGATATTTTGTCCCTTGTCAGTGAATATAATGGAGAATAAAATTTTCTTCTGCCCATGCTAGCCCTTCTGTAGTCCTATTTATCTAATTTATACTTATAATCTATGATATTATATATAATATTTACCGAATAAGCTGGATTATATAAACTAGGGTGTGTAATTCTGTGGTATGCTGGTGTCGTGATGAAATACTACGATTTTCTTTTCACACATAGCTTTCATTATATGAAACTTGGTTGACGCGCGATTAGTAGATTATGTAAGCTATTCTTTTTTAAATAAAAATGAAATAACATAAGTATTATATCAAAATAAAAGTTGGTTGTTCTGTTTTATCGTTAGTATTTTTTTTAAATTAAAACATATATTAAAATTTATATTAAAAAATTTAAATTAAAATATTAACCCATAA
Source organism: Parnassius smintheus behrii (assembly GCA_036936625.1). Taxonomy (NCBI): domain Eukaryota; kingdom Metazoa; phylum Arthropoda; class Insecta; order Lepidoptera; family Papilionidae; genus Parnassius; species Parnassius smintheus. The sequence continues at coordinate 11,313,202 of JAUPFT010000006.1, forward strand.
ACTAAGAATAATTTAAGTAAATAGGAGAATATTTATTAAAGCTAATAATTATAGGTAAGGTAAATTTAATAAACAAAATATTGTTATTCATAAATACGAAAGTATAATAATAAACGTAATGTAAATAAGAAACAAATATAGATATATGGATATTACATACTGTTTTATATATTTTCTATAAATAAATTCAAGTATGAAAGTGAGGGAATAGACAAAGCCAGTGTTTGCGATACACTCTGGCACTAAAATCCTGACTGTTAAGACTGTTTGCCACGAACTAAATTCGGTCTGAAAGACATTTTATTATACTCTTTCTATTCTAACAGCTTGTGTTTTACTTTATTAAAGCTACAAGTGGTAATATTAAAAGTTTTGTAAAACCGAATTCAAAATAAATAAAATGGGAACATCATCAACGTAGTCGAAGTCAATTAAATACACATTATTAAAGATATTTCAAAAAGTACTGGTATGATCTTGAACAAATTTATATGAGACCAAATGAGAAGCACCATTTTTCAGACCTATCATAATCATTTAGAAAAAAGTTCTAACACACGTTAACACGTTAAATGCCATCAGGGAAACATGAAAATTTTCAAAAATCTTTTTTGTAATAATCGACGTATTTGAATTTAAAAGTACCCAAAACATTTTTTATTTTAATCTGACGTTGGGTTCCGTAGTTATAAGAGAAAAACCGTTTGAGGTCACGGGTGCACCCCATGGCGCTGTGTAGTAGAAATTTAATTTTTCGTTACGGCAGCGCCATGCCGGGCACCCCGCCGCCCACTTCAATTCAGTACTGCGCTAGCGCTTGCAAGGTTGTGTGAGTAGCTTTATTGTCCTTTTGAAGTTTGATACGTGTCCTAAAGTACATTATTGTATTATTCGCAAGTGTTTAAGTGAATAACGAACATAACATTTTATTTACCGTATTTTTCCCAACTTCTCACAATTTAGTACCTATTTTCTAAAATTTACCAGGCAGGTGTGTCCCACTGCAAAGGATTGCTCTCAAGCGCCGCGCCGGTTACTCACATAGGCGAAATAAACAACACGCGTGACCGGTGGCGCAAAAAAGCACTTTAAATTTAGATTTCGCATGTGGTCACCGGTGTCCGCCACGGTGCAATAAAGCAACATACATGAGGTCACCGGTGCCCCCTATGGCGTTTAACGTGGTGGTTAACGTAATACTCGAATTGAGTACCTCCTCTTTTTTTGAAGTCAGTTGAAAACGAAATAGTTCACTGTCCACAGAAGTGTGAAATTCAGCATCCCCCCGTTTTTCAACTTTGAACAGATAGATCAATTGGCGGTCTAATCAAAAGACAAATTGAAAAAAAAAATCCTGCAGCGAAAAACTCTGATGTCACCTTTTTCATAGCAATATGGTGACTATTGACAAAATCATTTATGAATATCAATATATAAATAAAATTGAAGTGAAAAATACGAGATTTAAAAAAAAACTATAATTTGATCGAATTAATGGTCTTTGATTATCTTAAATCTATACACCACCACACCAATAAAGCCTATCCAGTCGAAGCCGGTCGGGTTGCTAGTTTAGTATAAAATGTTTCTCGGGTTTGATTGATCGTTGTCCCATTCCATAATAAAAAGGACATTGTTTTCACTTTTATCTGCAGTCGGAATTTACGATGTGATCACTTCGTTATTATTTCGTTTATATTTTATATTTACGTTTCTTTTGATTTACGTACTTCTTGACCATTGGAGTCGAATTGGCAGCGACATTCACTGCAGATAACGTTTGTATTAAAATTATTGTTTGGATTATATGTTAGATTAAGTTTTTTGAAGTGTTCCACTTTAGGGTAAGTGAAAGCTGTGCCCCATAAGTATATTTTTCGAATGTGAAGCAAAATGAAAATGTGCTGTAATACCTGAAGGTATAGTTACGCGAGTAATTTTGTGGACCATTAATTGTTTGGCAATAGTTCCTGGACGTATAGTTGAGCAATAAGTGGATCTATTTTGATCAATATCATAAAATTGATGTTATTATTTCAGCAGTATTGCTTCTAATTACTCCATATTTTCTGTATTACTCAATATCACCGATATGAATTGTCTGAGATTTAGTGTGTACGGAAATTATAAATAATAATAATAATTATAAGAAATTATATAAATATATGTTATATAACCGTCGTAAAACCAATCTATTACAGTGTATAAAAGTCTACTGCTGTGCAAAGGCCTCCCCATAGACTGCCTCATAGGATGAACTTTGCCACACATATATGCAACACTTGGCGGGCGGGTCGAAGACCACATATTTTCAAAGAGAAAATTTCTTTGGGTACGTTGGATACTTTTGGGATGGGGAAAAAGCACTGAACTCGCGTGACTGTCTAACTCATTTGGTTACAGTATTATTTCACTTAAAAACGGAAATTTTTAAATTAAATATAAAACTTAAGTGATTTAAAATCTTTATCATTCATTATGTTTTGCTCGGCTATTTTGTTTCAACACTATTTCATTTTAATATTGAAATTTTTCAATACGATACAAAATTCGAGAGATTTCCAACCTTTGTCCGTATATAATTCTATATTCGTAAGATAATTAAGTGATTCTTGCAAAAAATGATTCTTCATTGCTCAAATTTAAAAGAAAATCGTATAAGTCAGCTTTCTAGACAATTACAAATTTGATGAAATAACGGAGGAGTTTACCAAAACTAAAAAAACACAAAGAAAACCTGCATGTTAGGGAAATGAAATACATTTCGACGATATGCCACTAAACAGCGGTGCTGACTTTAACAGTCACTGTTTCAGCACCATTAACCTAATAGTAAAAGAGGTCTGTCAACTGAGACTTTTCTTTTCACTTCAGGACCAATCTCATATAAAATTAAAGAAATATTCCCATCCCCAATTGTGGATATAAAGGGTCCGCCATCTAATTTTTTTTTCAACTAGTGCTTATTTCGTGAATGGCGACACTTAGCTCATGCCTAATTGGACATATAATTAGTTTTATCCTTCCGCTGAACGAATATTGCTATCGTAAAAAAACGTGCTATCGCCAACGCTGTTTCTTCTGCATATCAATGATATGTTGCATATTCGTAACATTCATTGCCATGCAGATGACAGCACTGGTGATGCTCTTTACACCGGCCGAGCCAATATTTCTCAGGAAAACGTCTCCGAGTGCCGGGACAAACTTGTGTCTGAAGTCGAGTCTTTGCTAAACAGAGTCTCGGATTGGGGACGACTAAATCTAGTCCAGTTTAACCCCCAGAAGACACAAGTTTGCGCGTTAACCGCTAAAAAGAACCCCTTTGTCGTATCCCCTCAGTTTCAAGGCACTCCCCTTGTTGCCTCAGCCAGTATCGGAATCCTCGGCGTCGACATATCGAGTGACGTGCAGTTTCGTGGTCACTTGGAAGGGAAGGCCAAATTGGCCTCTAAAAAGCTTGGCGTGCTCAGCAGAGCGGGACAGTATTTCATGCCGGCACACCGCCTACAACTTTACAAGGCGCAGGTTCGGCCGCACATGGAATACTGTTCCCATCTCTGGGCTGGGGCTCCCCAGTACCAGCTCCTTCCACTTGACCGCATCCAGCGCAGAGCGGCTCGAATCGTCGACGACCGAATGCTTTCCGATCGGCTCGATTCACTGGCGTTGCGAAGAGAGGTTGCATCTCTTTGCGTATTTTATCGCATCTATCACGGGGAGTGCTCTGAGGAATTGTTCGGATTAATCCCAGCCGCCAAATTTCGTGAACGCACGACACGGCAAACGTCCCGATACCATCCACACCATCTGGATGCTTGGCGGTCCACCACTGTACGTTTCACAAGGAGTTTTCTTCCACGTACAACCTCTCTGTGGAATAGTTTACTAACGGCGATTTTTCCGGACCGATACGACCTGGGGACCCTCAAGAAAAGAGTTTACTCCTTTCTAAAGGGCCGGCAACGCACCCGCAATTTTCCTGGTGTTGCGGTTGATCATGGGCGGCGGTAGTCACTTAACATCAGGTGAGCCGCATGCTCGTTTGCCCCCTCTTCTATAAAAAAAAAAGAATATGTTTGTGTATACGCTTGAACAACGCTGGGAAATATTGCGACATTACTTTGAAAATCATGGTAATGTTGCAGAATGTGTGCGAAAATTGCGTACGGATTTTGGAAGAAATGAAGCACCGTCAGCTCCGTATGTTCGTTACCTTTTGAAAAAAGTGAAAGAAACTGGCATCCGTATCGATAAACCAACGCGTGAAAAGCCAAAAACAGTGCGTACACCCGAGAATATTGCTGCTGTGGCCGAAAGTGTGCGTGAAACGCCATCAACATCAGTTCACCGTCGTTCTCAACAATTGGAGATTTCGGAGACATCATTGAGACGAATTTTGCGTAAAAACCTTGGTATGATGCCGTACAAAATCCAATTGGTTCAGAAGTTGAAGCCAACTGACCATCCAATGCGTTTTCGCTTCGCTAAGTGGGCCTGCGATCGACTTGCAGAAGATGCGGATTTTGCCAAAAAAATCATCTTCTCAGATGAAGCTCATTTCAAACTTGACGGGTATGATATATACAAGCAGAATTGTCGCATTTGGGGCACAGAAAACCGCACGCATTCATCGAAAAGTCGGTGCACCCAAAACGAGTCACTCTTTGGTGCGGATTTTGGTCCAGAGGCATAATTGGGCCATTTTTCTTCGAAAATGAGCAAGGTGTGGCAGTTACAGTCAATGGCGATCATTATCGGGCCATGTTGAACGAATTTTTGTTCACAGAAATTGAAGAGGAGGATATTGGCAACATTTGGTTTCAGCAGCACGGCGCAACCTGCCACACAGCCGACGCTACACTTGATGTTTTGCGCCCTGTTTTTGAAAATAGCATTATCAGCCGCAGATCTGATGTCGTTTGGCCACCTCGGAGCTGCGATTTGACACCGTTGGACTATTATTTGTGGGGTGCCGTCAAAGATAGGTGTTACGCCGACAAGCCAGAGACAATTGACGCTTTAAAGGACAATATTCGTGAAACTATTGGTGAAATACAGCTGCACACAATCGATAATCGTGTAGGCTACTGCATGGCCAGCCGAGGCAGCCATTTGAATGAAATTATTTTCCATCATTAACCGGAAGGATTGTACTTTCAAATAAAAAAAGAAGTTTGAAAAAATATTTAGTAGTTTTTTTTAATAGCATTTTTAAAAAAAAGTTATTTGGCGGACCCGCTATAAGAAATGAAGTTTTTAATGTATAGTACATTTAAACAACATTCTAGTAGTTTTTTATTTTATGATATTTCTTATTTAGTCCATACAAACGGGTGCAAAGTTAAGTTGGTTACTTTAGCTCTTTGTTACACTATAACCTAGCCACTTTTTTCAGAATCTATTAAATAGATATTGTTTTGTTTTTTAAAGTTTTTTGAAGTCGGCTTTTTTAAATTAAATTGATGGCTCGATAGCAGTAAATAAGCACTAACCACGGGTTCGATTTCCATTCAAAAAAAGTATAAATAGCCAAAGCTTATAACTAATTGGTGAAGGTTTTGTTACAGTCGCAACTTATATATAAGGTTATTTTGTATAACTAACGATCCGCCCCGGCCTTGCAAGTGTGATTTTTGAATCTTGACAACAGCGCGACCCACCTGTTCTAATTCAGAGTTTAAACCGTCCACGATTTCAGGGTATCCAACTATATGAGTTGGATAAAAAAAATTAACAAAATAGGTCGAGACATTTTAGAGTTTTTGTGAGACTAACGAACAGCAATTGATTATATATATATATATATATATATATATATATATATATACGGGGATTAAAAATGCGAGAAAATGCATTATTTTAACTGATTTAACTGTAGTGAACTAAAACTTTGTTGCTGATAAATCCCATTAAATTTGGGATATTTTCGAATAAAATTAGAAGCCTTATTTACTCGTATTTACGAAAACAGCGATAACAGTTTATCCTCATTTATATATTTAAACTTAAGTTTACCATTTGGCTACTCTTTGAAAGGTAACCATGTATTAAAACGCTTCTTACATACAAAAGAAATTCGTAGTGTTGGAACTCCCACAATTTAAACTTGTTTTAAAGTAGTTTTCATTATCAACATCGCTACAGACTGTCACATGTCCACTGCTCAGCATAGGCCTCCACAAAAGGAATGGCATAAACCACGGTCTTGAGCAACCTGCATCCATCGACTTCCTGCACGTCTTACCAGGTCGTCACTTCATTTAGTAGGGGGTCACTCACCAATTCTATCACGTCTTTTATCACGTGGTAGAGCCATGCCATACTAGTTTTAGCATGAATTGGTCGACTCGATCAGGGTAGCACCGAGAGCGTGGTGCTACCCTGATCGAGTCGACCAACAGAATACCAGCGTAAAATAACAGCTTGAGGTTACTGTGTTCCGTATGGGTATATGTGGAAAACCGAAAATCTTTTTACTGGAAAGAGGCATTCCGTCTTAGTCCTCAAAAGTAACAACGCGTCTGGATTTACATTTTTAGTGGAGGACTGGGCTGTGTGGTCGTTTATCACCCTTATTAAAAAAAAACTTCGTCTCCAAGTACGATGCTGCCACTCGAGAACCATTTTAATAGTATTTAAGTATCTGAAATTACATTAATACCTACTACGTTTTATTTACTTTATAGATTATCAATCTATAACAAGAGAAAATTATTTAACTGTAAGAAAATAAAAGGTCTGTATATAAAAGTGAACGTTATTTTTTTTCTTTATATCAAAACACTATAATGAATCCATTAAACAGTATTTTTGTTTACAGACGCACGATTCAAATTACTTTCTTTGTCTTTTCGACATATCAGACATTGAATAATTGAGCGCATCTCCTTTTGTATTGCCATTACAAAAGAATCCTCAAATCGTTTTCGTAATTATAACATTCCTGTTTCTTCGTCGCGTTAAATGAGGCCGAAGAAAAGTGGAGCGTCTTTGTAAATATATAAAATCTGTGTAAAAATTAGTATAAAAATATATTAAAATATGAAAAATAGAGATGGAAATCTGTTGGTTTTCTAACTACATATTAAAGTAGTTTTACTAGGTAGCACGAAACAACGGATTATCTCTGATTGTAAAACGTTTTAAAACTCTATCTAAAAGGAAACACAAAATATTAAAGAATTGATTGTAAATAAATATAAAAAGCAAGAATTAATCGAATGAAACTAAGACAAAAATGCAATGCTATTAGGATAACAATTGCAATAAAAAAGTGTTATTATTGATATAATTAAAGTATGTATTAAGTACTTATAATATAAATAAGCAATTCGGTATGATAAGAAAATTACTCGTATGAGCCATGCTCCAAACTAGGAGATGAAATTAACTTTATTAAATAACATATAAAGAATTTATTGACATCTTATTCATCCCCAAATGACGTCATAAAACTTGATTAATGAAGTGTTAGAATTACCTTGTAATATATAAAAAACAAATTGTCTTTTATCTTTTCAAGACGTCATATCAGGGTCTCGGTTCTGTTGCCAAAACGATTATATGTTTAGATTTTTATCTTTGCTCGATTTTTAATTTCATTGATTCTAATTAACCCTTGCTTTGGAATTTGCACTTTTTTAGGCACTTTTTTCCTAACTTTTGATTTATTATAAATATAAAATAGTTGGTGCGAGGTTACTCGGTCGACTATGATGCAAAGGTATTTACGCTAAGTACGGATGTTACGATACGAAGATTATTTTATAATTATTTTAAAACAAACTTTTTTCTCCCATATAACAAAAAAAATAGGCATTTGTATAAAGTAAAGTAAAAAGTAAAGTTATAGCCTATATACGTCCCACTGCTGGGCTCAGGCCTCCCCTCATTTCTGAGAGGGTTTAGGGCAAGGAAGTGTCCGCCGCGCTGCCCAAATGCGTGTTGACGAACTTCACATGTCTTCGAAATATTTTTTTCTTATTCCTCAGACATGCAGGTTTCCTCACGATGTTTTCCTCCACCGCCGAGCACGTGGTAAATCAGCACTTAAAATTGCAATTAACAATTTCATTGGTGCCGGCGGGGATCGAACCCGGGTTACTCGCGTTCTGTTATATTTACAGCGAGCGTTAACCACTGAGCTACCACGGCTCTGGCATTTGTATATAAAGCAAAAATGTAATAATGAAAGCTTAAAAAGTTAACATACGAATTTCTTAAAACAAAAGTTATTAGTCCGACTGCGGATAGCTAAGTTTTCGATTTTAAAACGTGAAGACACAGCAAAGAGTTCAGTTTATGCGTGGTAGAGCCATGCTGCAGTTATATTAGTAGTATAGTTGTAGCACGAATGGGTCGGCTCGACCGGGGAAGGATCACGCTCTCACGGAATACCAGCGTAAAATAGTAGCTTAATGCTACTGTGTTTCGTATTGTGAGTGTAGAGAACCGGAGACCCTTTTTACTGGAAACGAGGCATTCCATTTTAGTCCTCACGGGTGACAACGCATCTGCATTTTGATTTGTAATAGAGGATGGATGTAGAGGTCTATGGGCTGCAGCAACTGTGTGACTGTGTGCTAGTTTGTCACGCCATCCTACAAAAAAAAACACTTTCAAGATTTTTCTAAATATTTTTTATAAGTGATGTAATTTTATGAGCCGTTAGAAAATAAAGTAAAAAAAGTTCAAGTGATGTTACGTATTATTAAATCGTTTTCGCTATCCTCTTACAAACTAACTTTTCCCATTTCTGTTTTTTCTTCGATGTTGATAGATTAGCTCCTACAATAGATATCAAACGACTTTCCTTCCTTTCTATTTTGGGGCTGAAATATATATATTGGATGATTTAGTATGGCTAGTGATTTTAAATTTATTTCGACTTAAATTTAAATGTTTGAATAATATATGAAATATATGTTAATTTTTGACGTGTAAATCAAAAATTAACAGATATTTTATTTACCTTTTGCAGAAAAAAGCCCTCATGGGACTTCAATACAATTTTTCATAATCCTATACTACTAAACGAGCAATTCTTGTATATATATATATATATATATATATATATATATATATATATATATATATATATATATATAATCGGGATCTCGGAAACGGCTCCAACGATTTTCATAATATTTAGTGTCTAGGGCGTTTCGGTGATAAAAAATCGATCTAGCTAGGATTTATTTTTAGAAAATGTCATTTTGTCCGTGCTTTTAGGCAATGAAAAACTGCTACAATGTCGTTAGAATATAAATTTTGACAGATTGTTAATGATTATATATAGCTTAATTGGTATAATGGGCGGTCACAGAATCGTAAAACCCCGGTTCGAGCGCAGACCGACTGACCGACTTTTTTATTTTTTTTTTTAAGTTCTTTTCTTTTTTGAGAAAATCTATTTTTTCGAGCCCTTTTTTTAGTATTTTTTAAAAACACAAAAATTTAAATTAAAATAATTGCACTCATGATTTTTTATTCAAATAACCAGTTCCGTTTTTTCTGTTGTGTCGCTAAGATCAAAAAATATTATTTATATTTCATCAGTCTGTAATTTGTATCTAAATATAATTTCCAAAACACACGAATTAAAGAAAAATCGAGCGATATATACCGAGCAAAGCTCGGTCAACCAGGTACTGTACTATTAAGGAGATAAGGAATTTTCAAAAAGCTTATTGTTTTTTTTTTCAGGTAAATGATAAAGCCTTAGATAGTTAATCACACACATAATTTTCTTCTGCGTGTCCAAATAGATATAAAATTTCATGCCATTTTCTTATTTCCGATTTTACTTAGGTAATTCTTTTCTTGTTGTAGATAATGTTCATTAGAAGAAGTAAGTAAAACATAACACATTATATAATTAGTATAGAGGATAGACGAGGAAAAGTCTCATTCTGGTCTTTATGTGTGACTTACAACAAAAAAATGCCAACTCTTACTTACCTAGTATGTCGTTTAAAGCCAACTATCAATTCTTTGAAAATTTTCCATCTATACCCCTACTTTTTGCTAAACACTATTATTTGAAATTGCGACCGGGATTCAAAGAACGCAAATCGCATCGCATTTGTCCAGTAAAGTATATTTATTACATGTTTTTACGTAAAACAAAACGCAGTTGCATTATTAAAGCAAAATAAATACGTCCACACAGTGTTATTTATACAGTCGTGTCCTGTGGGCCCCGTTGCGTCACGCTAGAGTAATATTAAGCGAAAATAATTTCATGTTTTCTCTCATTTAAATGAAACTATTTTTATCAATTTAGAAGTAATTTTTCCTCAAGCTATGCACGATGAAGTCAAAAAGGCTAAGCGCTTTCCATGAATTTCACGCAACAAGGGACCAGTCGCTGCCGGCACCAACGGAATTCCATCATCCGTCCGTTTATAGCCTACTTCAGTTACTGAACCTCCTTATTCATAGATTGATTCATAGGGGAATACGTGCTATAGTTGCCACGCTTGACAGGCGCATTGGTAATCGCATTTTTTATTTTGATTAGGATTGCGCTTCTTTCCACCTTCTGTTTTCTATTGTTGTCAGTTGATACGGGTCAGTGGATATTGTAACACCGCCACTACACTTTCAACCGACTTTATTAACATTTTGAATAATAATTACCGTTATTTTTATTGCTACTTTAAGTGCCAACTTTCCTAGTGCAAAGTGAAGGAAAATATAGTGAGTAAATTATCATGCCTGAGGAATGACATATTCGAAGACCTGAAACATCTTGGCAGACTAATTGCTCCACAACACTCCCAGAAAGAAGGGGAGGCTTTTACCCAGCAGTGAGACGCATGTAGACTTTAACTTTATTAAAACTGGTCAGTTATTTTTAAACTAGTCTAAAAACTTCCAGTATATTTCACTTACATAGGCTTTGTTTTTCATTATAATTTCTGCCGTCAATTATTACCAGCAGAAAGTTATAGCGTCGAGAAAAAAAGATTTTTCTAGGAAATAGTCAACAGAATATTGTTTTTAACGTGATCAATTTATTATTGGTTTCTCGATAAATTTCCTAAAGAGATTTAAAGGAAACTTTGTATATGTGATTCCTCGGGTGAGAACTAGAAAAAAAATCGCATTGCTTTTTCTTAAATAAAAGTAATGGTACAACTAGGAATGAGCTCACAGCTCACCTAATTGTAAGTGGATATTTTGACAAAGCGTTACACGGATATTTTGCGCTGGTATTCTTCTTTTCTCATATGATAAGGGTGGCAAACGAGCACACAGTCCAGCCGATGGTAAGTGGCTGCTGTGGCCCATAGGCAGCTAAATCTATCCTCAATTACGAATAAAATTCAGATGCACAGTCGCCCGTTGGGGCCGGGATGGAATGCTTCGTTTCCAGTAAAAAGGGTCTCCGGTTCTCCCACACTCACCATACGAAACACGGCGACGTTCAGCTGCTATTTAACACTGGTATTCTGTGAGAGCGTGGTCTTTTCCGAACCAAGCCGACCCATTCGTGCTGCAACCATAATACAGCTGCAGCTTTGTTTCACCACTTACAGTCTTAAATTATCTTAAAATAAGAGTCCTTAGGCAAAAAATTTCCAGTCCTTGTCTTCTTTGTATGAAGTTGACTACAGCTGTCCAAAAGCCGTAGTAGCCTCTTACCATTAGGTGGTGGTGATCACCCTTTCTTCTACAAACAATATAAGAGCTTACAAAATAAAACTTTCACGTATTTAAGATTTAAATATAAAGTAATGTTAATCTGGCTAAGAACATTTTTTAGAAGTTAAAACAACTGAACAAAATTAAAAGGAATATGTTATTATAATAAAGGAGGAAAAACAACGAGGAAGCTCAAGATCGCTTGTAGAGCTATAGAGAGAACTATGCTCGGGGCTTTCTCTGTATGATAGACTTAGTAATAAGGATATCATCAGTAGAACCAGAGTAACCGACAAAATCCAACGTATTAGTGAGGTGAACTGGCAAAGCGCCAACCAGATATAGCCCGAAGAACAGACAACCGATATGTAAGAAAGTTTCTCGAGTTGTGGCCTCGTACCGTTAGGCAAAGTGTAGGGCGGTCCTCCACTCGATAGAGTGACAACTTAGTAAGACATGAAGGAAGTCGACGTATGCAAGTGGCTCTGGACCGTGGTTTGAGGCTTTTCTTTGGGGAGATGAACGAATAAATGGAATAGCAATAAAAAGTTACACTACATACAGCCTTAACAGTCCTTTCCGTAACGTTATATTATTTTAAAAGTGTACTATAAGAAGAACAGCATATTGTTTGAGCAGTCTACCCAGTAATAACTCCCGCCATATTTTTACAGCCTTGATGGATTGATGTTCTATCGAGTGTTTGAACTTCTTGTTCCGCTTTTATCTCATTGCTCTGTTATACGGCGGGATCAAATGACTAATTTTAGTAGAGTTTGAGTTGATCTAAGTGTGCTTTTTCAGGCACTGGGTGTATGGACATGAATTTCATGTTCATGTTCATACAATATTAATAACAAATATAACAAGCATAATTTATAACCAACTAATAAACTTTTCAGTTTAGTTAGTAAATAATAAAAGCTTGTGTTTGGAAAGGGGTTTTTAGAAATATAATTTGATGGGTAGAGCTTAGATCTTGATTATTGTATATCAGTTTAATTATCAAAAACTTTTAGACTTTTCTGCCTAAAGTTAGAGGGTAGACGACAACATAAAAGCAAAAAAACAATCCTTTTGTAAATTGTGTAATGTATTTCACAAAATTTTAATAGTTTTTTTTTTGATATATTTTGAATAATTATAACAATCACTGAATTAATTTTTGATGCATTCGTAAATTTTATTCAGACACTGCATCTCTGACTTTTTTTTAACTTTTTTTTCATGTTCCTTCCCTTTTTGAAAAAATATATTTTTTCGAGCCCTTTTTTTAGTATTTTTTAAAAACACGAAAATTTAAATTAAAATAATTATTGCACTCATGATTTTTCATTCAAATAACCAGTTCCGTTTTTTCTGTTATGTCGCTAAGATCAAAAAATATTATTTATATTTCATCAGTATGTAATTTGTATCTAAATATAATTTCCAAAACACACGAATTAAAAAAATCGAGCGAAAAATACCGAGCAAAGCTCGGTCAACCAGATACTAGCAATTAATATTAAACATAGAAACTATATCATTATTTATGTTTACTTCACTTAACATTAAAATATAAATAATCATTTTGGAAGAGTTAATTAATGGTGTTACATAGTAAATTTTTTTTTATCAACGGTGTTATGTTCAGACGTATTAAGACGAATTTTATAAATAGGGGTATGTGCCAGCAAAAGTTGTTAATATGTATAATTATTTCTTGATCATCAGAAAAGAGAACCTGGGTGACTTACTTTGACTTTAGAAATCTGCTACCGCTTGGAACTTAGGCCGATTATTTTCATTAGTGCTGAGAGCTTCTCAATGTCAGCTTCGCTTCGGGTGACCATAGGCTTGGCTTTATCGTCTTTACGTAGTAGCACCTTTCTATCCTGAAACCAGACATATTTGTATGCCGGTCTTAATTTTTGTTGTGCTAGCCATATTATTGACTTACAAGCTTTGGTCAAGACGCGTCTCATGGTCACTTTCATCTTAGCAACTTCCGCGGAGATGATTTGTTCTACCACTACTGCTTCCTTTTTGGAGGCTCGCACATATAAGCTTGCATGTTCTACATGCTTGAACTGCACCTCGATGTTTCCATATCAGTTGTTTCGATCTAGTACATGTATTATTCACCATCTGCGTTATGTCCAAGTTGAGTGCCTCAGCTAGTTTGAGATATATGTTTACAAAGTTTTCGTCTTAAGCTTTAGGGATACCTATTATTTTGTCTAAACGCTGTTTGTTGTTTAATATTACGTAGAAATTGTTTCAGCGAGCTCATATTTATTTTCAGAGACCGCGACATCATCGTCGTTTTATTCATCGTTTTCGTCCAGAACATTGAATTATGACAAACTTTTAGGTAAATTCTAATGGCACTCTTTGCATGTCCAGTCTAGTGTACACACTACGTAGCGCAGATAGTTGCTTCGTGTTGAGACCAGAGCTAGTTTTAAATGCATGAACCACCTTGCCACAGGATCTGTATTCTAGTCCGGATACCCTTGGTGTTTATTCTTTTGTTACAGATGTCACATGTAGTAATTTTATTTTATAGTAATATATTATTTAGGAGGGTAGTTATCAAACGTATAGAAAAGTATTAACACAGAACCCAAACACACAGCAGCGCGAGAACGAATGAATGTTTAAAAACGGTTATTATAACATTAAGGAATTTATGGATTATATTAAACCCTGAGAATGAGATATTGGTTTGTGTTGTTAATTGTGTAACATATGTACATTATTGTAGCAGGTATTTATTTTTATAAAACTACGACTACTAGACCAATAAGGTAGTCAAAATAAGGTAAGAAGCAATTTGGATAGTATGTTCGTTTAAATTTTATTTCCACTGATTATTTAATAAAAAATAAACAGGAACATGCTCGTAATTGTGCGTGACGGTGACTACACAAAGAAATGTAATTGCACAGCGCATTGATCGCTCGCGTGCTGTGCCTTTTGTAATTGAAACTAATGGTTTTAACTCAGTGTCAGTCGCGAAATGTATTCACATAAAAGAATTGTTAAACACAGGTTTGAAATCCATTTGCAGTCAGACACTTCGATATTTTTTATTACTTCCAGTGACAATGAGTTTGCATTCACCATGCCGCAGCAACCATTTACCATCAGGTGGACTGTGTGCTTGTTTGTCACTTTTATTCTATATATAAGAAAAACTCATAAAAAAATCTGGATCTCCACGGAAAATTTTTTCACAGTTTCCTAATAGTAGCAAAATACAATTGATTTATACAAAATAAATAGATTGATTAAAGTGTTTTCTTGAAATAAATCTACTCATATACTTTAAAATACATTTTAGCTCACATTATCGTATTAGTGCAAATAAGTTGTTGTAGAAGTAGTTTAATCTCTCAACCCCCTAGCGGTCTCATGAGACCGCGGCCATATTCCGTCAAATCCCTAGCGGTCTCATGAGGTCGCACCCACCCACCCACAGTACTTTAACCCATAAAAACGTATATATATAGAGATTACTTTTCTATGAAGAAGTGTGGCATTATATAATCAACATGAAATTTTATATCCTCTAGTGCACTAAAAAACTGTTATTTTATGCATGTTTATTAATAACCTACGTTCATTTCGTACGCCATTTTCGTGTGAATGTTATTGTGTTGATTTTTGGATTTTTCTAGTGTCTTGTTAGTTTTTCAGTAGAGTGTTTTATCATAAAATTGTAATGAAAGTTTTTGTGTGAATATACCTTATCTTTTTACGTAAATAATTTCCATAAATATTGAAATAATTGTGATTTTCCCACTGCCGACATTCGCTAGGTATATTTTTTTTGTTATCAAAATACAATAAAATCTTTTTGTAATAAAGTAAAAACTAACTTTTCTTTAGACCGCAGGATAAAGAATTTTGTATAGATTTTATAGCGCCAAACTTCTTCATAGAAAAGTAGTCCCTAAATATGTTTCAACGGTTTTAAGTGCTGTGGATGGGCACGTCATATGCGACCGCTCGGGATTTGCCGTGCCCATGCGACTACATAGGATTTTTATGGCGCTTGAAGAGTTAAGACCAAAAAATTTCTTAACCTTCACGTGTTAAAAGTAATGCACAACCTCAACCGCTTCGTGGTGTGAGGTGTTTGATGACTGTATTTTCTGAGGTGAAAACTGATTGCTGAAAGCAATACGAACAGCATTCTAAGCGAATTACAAATAGGAGAGATTCTCCACTTGGTGACCGGATTTGTCTGCATACGCTGAGCTCTCGGCGAGGCACAAGATTAAAAACATAAACATAACATAACATAAACACTCACGCCTGTCACCCAGAGGGGTAGGCAGAGACTACGGACTTCCATTTGGCACGATCCTGACATACCTCTTTCGCCTCTTTTACATCCATATATCTACGCATACATGCTCGTCGGTTAAGGGTACTTCTAACGTGGCCCATTTTCAAAATATCGCCAATTTGGTCGATAAACTTTTTCCTAGGGCGTCCCTTCCCGACTCGGCCGTTCACATCTGCCATATAAATTTGCTTTGTCACTCTTTCCTCATTCATTCTTTCCACATGACCAAACCACCGAAGCATTCCTTTCTTAATCCTGGTCACAATATCATCTTGCATACCACATTTATCTCTTATAACGCAATTTCTCACCCTGTCATTCAGATTCAACCCTAGCATATTCCTTAAAGACCGCATTTCTACAGCATTTATTCTACTTTCGTGCTTCTTCTGCCACACCCAGCTTTCACTACCATACATTAAAGTAGGGACTAACACAGCATTATGAATTACCATACGTGCCTGTTTTGACACATTTTGGTTCTTCATAATAGAGTTTAGTGCCCCATTCACTCTATTCCCTGCATTTACTCGTCGTTCTCGTTTCGCACAAGATTAAATTATTTATTTTATTAATAATATTACTACGTATTAACTTATGAATAATATTATTGACACTAGGATAAGTTGAAATTTTATTGACATTTATTTTGACTTCAGTCACTCAACAACTCTAAAAAAATTATTAATTTACATTCAGAAGTCGGAACTCTAATTTTTCTAACAATTTCTTAGCAACGATTTTAGAATGTGAAATTGTGTTATTTTTTATATAAAAAGTTTAATTTCACGTTAAAAAATCAGGAAATAAAACAAATGTTCCTGTAGTTATTATTCAGGAATAACAACAACCCCTGTTTTTCATCGATTTGATGAATTGATATTCCATTGAACATTCGACTTCGTTTTCCATTTCTGTTCCTCTGTCGGCGTAATAATATTCTTGGTGTATTCATTCTAAACATGAACGTCATATCAAGTTAAAAAAAATATATTTTGTGTAAATGACTTTTGTTTTAATGTTGTTATTGTTCTTTTTATAAAAATAATTGATAATTTTATTTAGTTTTGGGGTAAAGCTTTTTACTATTGTTACGAGTTTAGGGTTCGTGACAATAAAAACTGCCGATTGAATTACCAAAATTGACACATTAATTACTGAACACCTATTAAAACTTAAATCACACTAATTATTATTCACACTTAACACTTTAGTTCATTTTATTTCGCTCCGAAGTCTCGCTTCTATCGCCAATTCAATACTGCCCGATCGCGGCTTTGAACGGCTTTAAATAGGCCTTTTTTACCGAAACATCCAGAATGTTCCAGTAAATACCGGTCCCCACCGACTAAGTGCAGAAAGTTCAAGTGTGGATATTTCCAGAAGGCTTAATTCTTCTATTCGACACTATATGGCGCTGTTGGGAAAGTTCTAGAAAGCATTTTCTAGAAGGCCCTCCTCGCTCTTTTCCCCGACACTAGATGGCGCTAGTGCCGGGTACCAGACATTAACTTAGGCGCGCAACACTATGTATGTCCTTGCTGAGGGGGAAAGTGAGGCGAAGTTATTTAAATAAAATTTTACATATAATCGAGACTAAGTTGTCAGCATGTCAGCAGGCATATTAAAAAATATAAGAACATGAAAATTAAAATTAATGTTTGCGCTGTAGTTTGAGCGGAGATAGCAAATACATTTTTATTGAAGTTGGAGATAACAGTAGTTCTGTTCAACTCGCAAATCTTTTATGAATATTGTGTTTTTTCTTATTGAATAAGGATAGCAGACCAACACACAATCCACGTGGTAGTAAATGGTTTGCTGTGGCCCGTAAAAATCTACATCTTCCAGTTGAGGATACAGTTTATTAGGAACTTCCCTTTGCGTTGATCCCACGGAATGATAATCTCTGCAGTAAATGGCACAAATACGTAGTCGTTTCTGAAAGACTCATGTTTATGCTATTTTCTCAGTTTAGCTACTTATAATGCTTCCGCGTCCCTAAATAAGGTAGCCGTGAGAGCAATTGCTGCCAAAATGATAACGCACATAGCAAGACAAAGAAAAATGTACCGAGAAATAGGCAGCAACATCTTTTTGAAAACATGTCAAAATTATAAAAAAAACTGGGACTAATATTTCGCTGACCAAGTGAACTGTGGCACACATATGAATTAATCTTTGGGGAGGCCTATGTTCATCAATGAATTTTGATGGGCTGTAATTAATGCATAAATGAAGAAAAGAAGCAAGGAATTTTGACTAAAATATCATTGTCATGGTTAGCCCGTATTCAGGCCTATGCTTAGAATGAGCTTCTAGCATATATGGAAGGACTTACCACAATTGAGATGCCCGATACGGCGGATGGGCTGCCGGAGTACCGGACGAATAGCACTATCAAAAACTTTCAGGATTTCACTTCAAAATATTGTAAAAATATGATAATGTTTGTATAATTTGGCTTTGATAACCATATAAATAATGAAACTTAATAGAATGACAACACAAAACACTAAGAATGTAAAACAAAAGCGAGGGTAAATCGTTTTATCGTACCGTATGTTTCAGCAATGGGACAGAAGTGGGAAACAAAGCCCGATCAACATCAATCAACCATTTATTGTGACATATAGCTTATGTTATTTATTTCTAAAGACGCATTTGTTAGCTTGTCTTGTAAATTATAAAAGAAATATTGTAACTAATGGATTTTTATAATTCCATTTTGACCTAGCATACCTTAGGATGTTAGAATTGTCTGTAATTACTAACTATACTGTCATAATAAAAGGAACCCATGACAACATATTTCACTAACTTGACTTTGTGTTTCCACTAAGATCATCAGAGTTTATGATCAAATCGTTTTGTAGTATTTTTAGTGTTATAATATTCTTATTGAATTATTTTAAATAAAAATAACGTTTAAATTTTATATCTTAACTTTCAACATAGCGAAAGTATAATTATTAGATAATAGCTATCAGAGCTGCTAACGGAACACACGATACTGTTGGTAGCACGGAAGCTTGCTTCTTTAAAAATAATCGCGTATTAGTGCTTTCCAAACATAGAATGAGCACAGCGTCATTGCTTTGTTTGTTTTATTCTGTGCGATGTAGATTAGATTAACAATAGAGAACACAAATTCAAGGTCTTGAAACCTTAAATTTGTGTTCCCACTAGGATCATCAGAGTTTATGAGCGAATCGTGTGGTTGTAGTGTTTAACTCTAATGTTATTATTAAATAATTTTAATAAAAATAGTTTTAATTTTATACCTTTAATTCCAATAGTGGGAAAGCATAACAAAATAACAGCTATTAGAGCTAGTAGCAGTGCACACGATAGGTTACTTTTGATTCTGATCTTTCCAAAAATAAGTTTATTTAATTTCAAAAAAATGTAGTCCTTTGTTGTAGAACAAGGATGACTAAGAAGCATAGTCCCACTGATAGTAAGTGAATGCTGTGGTTTATAAATATCTATATCTTTCCTTGATTAAGAACCAAAATGAAGATGCGTTGTCACCTTTGAGGACTAAGATGCAATGATTATTTCCAGTCAAAAGAGTTTCTGATTCTCTATTCAAATCATACAAAATACATCAGGGTTAAGCTGTTATTTTACGCTGTTTTTCTGTGAGAGCGTGGTCCTCTCCCCGTCGGGCTTATACATTTTTGATACAACCATAGTTTATCTGCATCATGTCTCTACAACGTGTTTATTTATATTTTTAATTGGACTATTTTTACGGCCAAACAGCAATTCATCAACTGTTGTATTGCGATATACAGGTTGAGAGGGCCATTATATCGACAGGTTGTAAGGTATACCACATTTATCTGCAAAAAATGAAGGAAGCAGATGTGACATCAACTCATCAGTGGTTTTCTTTTTATTTATTGGTTGTAGTTTTTCATGGATCACAGAAGCTACTTACTATCGGAAAAACTATTCACTCGTTACTCACTTTATTAAAAGGAAATGTATATGGGCGTTTCTTTGTGTATTTAAAATTTTCATAAAATATAGTAAAACGTTGTATACCCAAAATAAAAAAGTGAAAGTTTTTATATGTCTTATGTGGTATATAGTAATTAGATATTGAAATGTAATATTATAATGCATGCATAATAATAATAAAAAATAAATAATATCGTTACAATAATTTATGAATACAATCGTTAAAATCCTTAAAAATATTCTCTTTTTAAAAAGAGTTTCTTATCTGGAAAATTCAATTAAAGTTTTGTAGATTGAAATCGTAAGATAAGTAATAAGGCAGCAGTCCCCCGGCGTTATCATTAAGATTTAATCTTCACTAAGATTGCTGCTGATGTCTTATTTGACATTTAAGGGTATAATATATATAAGTAAATTATAAAAGATTTTTCAGGATTTCTATGTAAGTTTGCAATTCAACAATTTAATTTATTTTGTAATAATTTCAGATGGTAAAATTATTTATGATGTGGTCTTTTTGGTTTTGTGGAAAATTACATATGATTGTAATAAATAGTTAGAATAATCTATTACCGATATAAAAGTTTAAAAAGGCATAAAACTGATTGCTACATACATATAATAAGGAATGTTTTTGTCTTTGTACTCTTACGCGATATCTGGCGATCAGTTCGATGCAATAATTATTTTTTATTAAATATATATATATATATATATATATATATATATATATATATATATATATATATATATATATATATATATATATATATATACATACATATATACCAAAAAAAGCACGCCAAGTTCGATCAAATGTGAAGGTTTTGCTTACAGTTTTCTTCGACTGTAGGGATGTGGTGCATCATGAGTTCTTGCCACAAGGTCGTACGGTCAATAAGGAGTATTACCTTGAAGTTATGCGCCATTTGCGAGAAGCAATACGTAAGAAACGTCCCGAATTGTGGGTAAACAATTCATGGTTTTTGCATCACGATAATGCACCTGCTCACTCATCGTTGCTTGTGAGAGGTTTTTTGACCAAAAACAACACTACAATCATGCCTCAGCCACCATATTCACCGGATTTGGCCCCATGTGACTTTTTCCTGTTCCCAAAACCGAAGAGACCTATGAAAGGACGAAGATTTGCAACGATTGAAGAGATAAAAACTGCATCGCTGAAAGAGCTGAAGGCTATACCAGAAAGTGATTATCAGAAATGCTTTGACGATTGGAAAAAGCGTTGGCACAAGTGTATTATATCTGAGGGGGATTACTTTGAAGGGGACAACATAAATATTGATGAATAAATAAATAGTTTTTCATAAAAATATAAAGTCACCTTACTTTTTGAACACACCTCGTATACATGTTTAAGCCATGCTGAAGGTATACTTTAGCTGTTGCACGAATGGGTCAACAAGCGTAAAATAGTAGCATAATGCTGCTTTGATTCTTGTGGTGAGGATAGAGAACCGGAGGCCCCTTTTAGTGAAAACGAGGCATTTCATCTTAGACCTATGGAGTGACACACATCTGCATTTTGATTCTTTATCAGGGAAAGATGTAGATGTCTATGGGCCGCAGCAACCACTTACCATCAGGTGGACTTTACACTCGTTTGTCACTCTTATCCCATATAAAATAAACTTTACCTCAAGAGTGGTCCCACTTAAATTGGGAAGAAAAATTCTAACCCGAAGGCTGAAGATACAAAGAATAAAGTTCTTAATTTAACTGTCAAAATATCATTATATTTGTTTGCCTTCAGCATGTAACATTCCTTAGACCACTTTAGGGGTAAAAAATTATACTTATAATAAAAATTAAAAAACTTCAAAGAACTAAAATGGCTTCTAATGTTCTTCTTTAAATTATGTCTTGCTTGCTACGGAAAGTACTTTTTCTCCTTAAGGAGGAAGCATTTGCCATAAACGTTTTACAGGCAGACTAACGAATGCATATCTGACTTTCACAACTTTTACCTTACTCGCCATAGTCGGTATTACTATTTTTGATCTCTTATATACAAAATAGTGGTACCATTATCTATGAGAATGCCAAGAAATTGAGACTTGGCCATTAGGTTTTTCATATGTAGTTTTTATTTTTTACTACTAATATTAATTAAACATTATAAAAAAACTGCAGTTGTCAACACGCCAGCCAAGCGTTGCAACAATACGAAAATCCAAGGGCGATTTGGACAAGGCAACCTATAGGCATCTGCCTTTGTTCAACATTGGACTATTATCGCGAGTAATATGATGGAGTTAACGGATGGAGACAAAGTAATACCCCAACCAGTGACAACGAGGATTGTCTCATTGTACGACAGAAATAAAATCAACTCGTAAAGGAGAAGGAAAAACACATAGCACTTGTTCTTCCAAATATTTTACTTATGATCGGGACCATAATAGTAAAACTATAACGTATAACAAAATTAGGTCCGTTTAATTTGAAATTATATTTTAAATAAACAGATTCTACTGATAAAGTTTACAGAGTATTTTTAATCCAGCATCTAATTTCCATTCCTTTTTATTTACTCATTACCTAAGTGCCAGTAAACCTCACATACTGGAAGCAAAAACAACTTGTAAACCTTGTTAGGTGAGTAGCTAATCCCTTGTTGATTTTGTAGGAACGTGTGCTTAGAGTAAACACCTGTTATGCATTAGCGTTTGCAACTTACCGTGTAGTAAATACATAGAATGTATCTTGTTAGATTTACGAAATAAAATTTTTTCATTCAGGCGGAATTAGAATAAGATTTTAAAAAATTGTTAGTACTAAGAAACATAACACTTGGAAGCACCTCGGTGTTTGTGTATTTACTTGTCACAAACTGTTTTGCTACAATTGTGAGAAATGCTAAATATTTAAAAAACGGCAGCTACAAACCTATCTAAGGCATTATTTGAAAATAACATTTTCAAGTCATTGCTTCAAAATCAATTTATTGAATATTTAAACAAATAAAAATCTTCACAACTGTTGTCACACAAAACGTAAGGCTCACCAGACTCCCGAAAAAGCCAAAAAAGTAACTTAGTGCTTTAGACCACATACATGTGGCCCATCAGCATGTGGATTTTTCTTTCTATTGTATAAAAGTCAGAATACAATCTGTCAGAATAAAACTTTTGAAAAACCCTCGACTAAATGGAAATAAGTCACAAAAGATAAAAATAAAAATATTTAGAAAAGGGTTATCTTGCCGCAAGGTCTGTCATAATAAACAACTAATTATGACTCTTCTTATTCCTTCCTACCGCTTACAAACAATTTATGATCACTCTCAACAAGTATATAATGAGGTGGACAGGGAAGAGTTCCTTTTTGGCGTGATTTTGATTGATGCATTACAAAGTGATTTCGAATTCGATTACTATTTATATAACACGCAAGTCTAGCCAGGAGCAAAAGATAGAAGTCATAGATCGCGTTCGAAGAATTGTACTGCCATATAAAACATGTAATATCTCCTCTTACAAGTCGAATTAGAATAAGAGTAACATAGCTGTAACACAAAGCCCATTTGAAGGTAATACGATGCTGTGGCCCATAGCCATCCTTATCTATCCTTTTAATTACCAAAATGCAGATGCATTGTCACGCTTGAGGTCTAAAATAGAATGCCTCGTATCCAGTAAAAAGGGTCTCCTAAGACTTACCATACAAAACACAGCAGCATTAAGCTGCTATTTATATATTACACTAGATTAGTAATTATCGCGCCAAAGCGTTGCCACTGCACATATGGCCATAGCCATATTATACCTAGCTGACGTCAGTTCAGTGTTCAATGTGACGTCTACAGAGTCGAGCCGAACGATCCGCGACAAAAAATGGGTAAGTGCATAACGAAAGAATGCGATTCAAGGTCAAAAAGCATACACATAAGTTATAATTCACGTTTTCATATAAACGTAAAAACCTCAAATTATTAAATAAAATTATCTAATATTGTGATTTATGCTGCCACTTTTTCGCTTTTGTGATTATTCCACAATAATGGGAGTATATGGAGACTATATTAATAATTTGTTACCTCTGATTTTAAATGTTTTTTGGAAATTATAATAAAAACTATGTTTCAACTTTTATATAAAATAATTAATTCAATATTATAGTTTATTCCGAATGATGTGTGAATTAGTTTATTCCGAATGATCGTTTAAATGTATTTTGTTACTTCATCATCATCATCATCATCATTACAGCCTTTCACAAGTCCACTGCTGAACATAGGCCTCCCCCAAGTAATGCCACAAAGCACGGTCCTGAGCCACCTGCATCCATCGACTTCCTGCATGTCTTACCAGGTCGTCACTCCATCTAGTGGGGGGTCGCCCTACACTACGCCTACCGGTACGAGGCTGCCACTCGAGAACCTTTCTTCCCCATCGGTTATCGGTTCTTCGAGCTATATGGCCGGCCCATTGCCACTTCAGCTTACTAATCCGTTGGGCTATGTCGGTCACTCTGGTTTTACTGCGGATATCCTCATTTCTGAGTCTATCACGCAGAGAAACTCCGAGCATAGCCCTCTCCATAGCTCGCTGAGCGACCTTAAGCGTCCTCATACGGCCAGCAGTGAAGGACCACGTCTCAGATCCATAAGTCATCACTGGCAACACGCACTGGTTGTACAATCTAGTTTTTAGAGATTGAGGTATACCTGACGAAAAGATATGTCGTAATTTCCCGAACGCTGCCCAGCCGAGTTGAATCCGTCGATTGACCTCTCGGTCGAAGTTGGACTTACCTAGTCGGACTATTTGTCCCAGGTAAACGTACTCGTCAACAACTTCGAGCATAGTGCTCCCAACAACTACCGGCATAGGTGTGACATGGACATTGAACATGATCTTTGTTTTGTCCATGTTCATCTTAAGACCTATCCGTTGGGAGGCACTATTGAGGTCATTGAGCATAGTGCTTAAGTCCTCCAGCGATTCTGCCATAAGGACTATATCGTCGGCAAATCGAAGGTGAGTGATGTACTCGCCATTGATGTCAATACCGTATCCTTTCCAGTCCAGTAGCTTGAAAACGTCTTCCAATGCAGCGGTGAAGAGTTTCGGGGATATAACGTCACCCTGTCTTACACCTCTCTGCAGTTGGATAGGTTTCGAGCTCTGGTTCTGTACTCGGATAGCCATCGTAGCCCTACTGTACAAACACTTCAGCACTTCGATATACCGACAGTCAACTTTTTTGTTACTTATTTTATATTAATTATAATTTTATATTAATTATATTTTATATTCCTTATTTTATATCGTTTGATTTACATATACAGTAAAAATACTTATAAAATACATGTTTTATTTCATCAATTATGCTTTATTCTATTCGTCTGATAAGAAAATAAACTTTTTTTTTAAATAAAAACAATTAACTGCAGCTTTAAAAAACTACTTTTTATTTATGTATTTTGTGTAAAATTTTATAAAGTAAGCCAACTCGCCATTGCATGTTTGTGTGTGTATATCTTTATCTTATCTTAGCGACGGTATCGTTTTCGCAACTTGTGTAAGTGAGACAGATATATGTTTATTTAAAATGTTTAGTGATTTCAGAGCTACGTCGTCGCGGTTGGATAGTGGTTACACTTATTTTGACGCGCGGTAATGTGGTTTGCTCCTCTAGTATTGTATAACTCAATGGTTGCTGCTGTGTATTGTACGAGGGTGATCCAAAATTAGTGGTAATCGGTTACTTCAGTTCCGCATAAAAATTCAAAACAAAATATTTTTTGCTTGCTTATATACTCACTACGTCAGCCCAAAAAAAATCATATAAATAGATCACGATTTCCGGGAGATACATTCATTTGAATACGAACTGTCAAAGAGATAACATCAACATGGAGAAAAACAAAATCAGAGCTGTCATCAAGTACCTCTGTTTGAAAAAAATGTCTTCAAAAGATCAAAAGACATACACAGTGACTTAGTGGAAACATTGAGGGACTCTGCTACTCCACATTCTACAGTTGCACGCTTCGCCAAGGAGTTTAAAATGGGCAGAACATCCACTGAAGATGAACATCGCGAAGGACGCCCATCCACGTCCCTCACTGAAGACAACGTGAAAAAAGTCGAAGATGTTGTGTTGGCAGATCGAAGAGTGACCATCAGGCATGTAGCTGAGGTCATATGGCAGCGTTCAAAGAATCCTTGCGAACGAGTTGCATATGAAAAAGGTCTTGCGCGTTGGGTACCCAGAATGTTAACCGACGAGCAAAAGAAAAATCGAGTTGACATTTCGAAGGTCAATCTCCAAAAGTTCCAAGCAGATCAAGAAAATTTTTTGTTCCGTTTTGTGACTATGGACAAGACTTGGATCCACAATTTTGATTCTGAAACGAAACAACAATCGATGACTTGGAAGCGAGCCTCCTCACCGACGCCAAAGAAATTCAAAGTTTCAAGTTCGGCGGGAAAGGTTATGGCATCTGTTTTTATTGGGACGCTCAAGGCATAATTTTGGTGGAATATTTGGAAAATAGAGCCACAATTACAGGCTCTTACTACGCAGATCAAATAAGAAGATTACGGTAGGGTGTTTTAAGGAAAAAAGAGGCGGCAAACTGCGAGCTGGAGTGCTGTTTCATCAAGGCAACGCACCGGCTCACAAAGCCGCAGTTTAGATGGCTGCCATTCAAGAAACGGGATTCGTACTGCTCGAACACCCTCCCTATTCACCAGATCTAGCTCCTAGTGACCTCTACCTCTTTCCTCGGCTCAAGGAACGCCTCCGAGGCAAGAAATTCGAAGACGATAGCGAAGTAATGGCCGCTGTTGAAGCGTTTTAGGAGGGTCAAGACAAAGAATTTTTTTCAAAGGGAATCCTGGGTTTAGAAAAAAGATGGACTAAATGTATTGATTTATTAGGAGACTATGTAGAAAAATAAATTATTATTTTAACTTAAATTAAAGTGTTTTATTTTCATTATCATTACTTTTGGATCACCCCTCGTACTGCTAATATTATGTTTCACGGTATCTTTGCCAGTTATGAACCCGTTTGGATGACTCTTTTTTATTAAATTAGCTATAACTCAAGAGAGGTCTCATTTAAATTCAAAGAAAATCTTCCACCCTTAAGGATGGAATTATAGTGAATGAAATTTTTGATATAACCATTAAGACGATATACTAGTTCTATTCTTGAAGTTGCTTAGTCTACTCAAAAGGACACACAATAAAACCTTAAAACCGAGTTCAAAGTACGAAATATTTATTTCCATATAGTTGAATCGATTTTGAACTATACATTATGTTACACAGTTTAAATTGTGTTTTTTTAATGTGCTTAATTACAATACTCATATTGCTCTCGTATAGTTGAACAGAAATAGATTGCAGACATTTAAAAGTAGCGGTTTAGTTTTACTGAACTTTTTTATCTAACATAATAATATAGTATAATTCTTACAAATCAATTATCATAAGGTAGAGGAAATTTGTAACATACACTGAACAATCAATGAAAATAATAAAAATATTCAAACAAAAATTCTAAGGTATGACTATTTGATCCTCCTCAGATAAATTTCTTTTCGTGGTAGAGCCTTGCTGCAATTATATTAATAGTATAGTTGTAGCGCGAATTGGGTCGGCTCGACCGGGGAAGGACCACGCTCTCACAGAATACCGGCGTGAAATAGTAGCTTAATGCTGCTGTGTTTCGTTTGGTGAGTGTAGAGAACCGGAGACCCTTTTTACTGGAAACCAGGTGTTCCATCTTAGTCCTCACGGATGACAACGCATCTGCATTTTGATTTGTAATCGAGGACAGATGTAGATATCTGTGGGCTGCAGCAATCACTTACCATCATGTGGACTGTGTGCTAGTTTGTCACCCTACCCTATAAAAAAAATTTCTTAACACGATGACATAGAACACAAAAAAAATCCAAACTTACAGTTGTATTAATGAAGAAGTTCGATTGTTTTAATTTCTTTATCTATTTTAATACAACATTTTTATAGTTGTTTATAACATAAAAGTATATACTAAATTGGTCCAGAACTTGGCAGATTTTCTGGGTAGATACCAACTTCATACCTCTTTCTGGCGTCAAATAACTGTGAGACATTCCAAGTTAGTTATTAGAAGAGACAACGCATCTTTAGCCTTCTTTGTTTGAAGTTGGCTGCAGGTGTCCATGGACTATAGAAGCCACTCTCGTTTGCCACTTCAGTTTTATAAAAAAGAACCTTTAGTTTCTAAGGCATAGACGAATTTTCGCTGGTTCGTTAAGATGTCAGCAGGATTTTTAAGATCTTTAACGTCAGGCACGTTTTATAAAATAAAGTACATCTGGACTTACGGTCCAGCTGATCGTAAGTAGGTACTAAAGCCTATAAATACTGCAACACCCACTCGCATGTTTAAACAAAGAAGGCTATAGATATGTTGTAACCTTCGAAAATTTAGTTCTCAGGCTGTGAGGTTGAAAAGGAACCAGACAAACGTCAAACTAAGAAACAGAAGGGGGAATCGAGGCTTCTCTCCATCCGGCCTCCTATAACGCCTACGTTGGGTTCGGGAACAACGTATGTGATCTCCGCAACGGAGTAACACACAAGGGCAATAACCTCTTCATTTTCAGAAAATAGGTTCAGGCGGGAACTACGGGTCTTCCGAAGTCGTCCCGGTCCTTAATTCTTCGATATGGACTGTATTATTTTAAGGGGAGAATTCCTTGGGAATAAAACAGCAATTATCTTCAAACCGTTCCGTGAGAAAGTAATTACTTTTCCCTATCGCTGCCCTATACTTTTTCTTTCTTCTTCTTATTGACTGCTGGTCTTGTACTTTTCCCGAAGTTTCTCCGAACTTCCCCGAACGATTCCCGAACGATTCCCGAACGATTCCCGAACGAGTTGCAAGAAAACTCGTTTACTGAGCTACCCCAGAGCTATACGCGGAAGTGAGCCGCGCCATTTGTGCGCTTGCGCAACTCAATTACATCAATTTGTACTATCACTCTCTCACGGTTTACTCAATAACTTTATTTGTATGAGACATACATTTATACATTTTACTTATAAAGATAGCACAAAAAAATATCTATACTATGATATACATTACATTTTTATATCACAAAAAACCTTTTATTTATTTAACAAAATATGCTTATTTTACTCACATGTTCAAAGTTGGAATTTCTTAAATATTTAACATAGAAAGTTGAAACAATGTTTTCCACTTGAAATTATACATATCTTAACTAATACAATTGTTTAATTTACATTTTCTCTATACATTTCACTATTAAAACAGTTTTAATTTTCTTATACAAAACTATCATTATTTCACTTATTCACAGGAATTTTCACATAAAAATAACACAGAATTCACCTCTTTTACACGTACAATCAATTTGAAATGTTTTACAAGTCATTTTTACATAAATTGCTGAAA
The DNA here is from genome assembly GCA_036936625.1 of Parnassius smintheus behrii. Classification (NCBI taxonomy): domain Eukaryota; kingdom Metazoa; phylum Arthropoda; class Insecta; order Lepidoptera; family Papilionidae; genus Parnassius; species Parnassius smintheus. Next base: position 11,342,612 of record JAUPFT010000006.1, read on the forward strand.
TTTGCAAATATTTAAATTTCTACATATTTGGCCTCCTAAGTACGTGGCTAGCGTGCGTCTATGAACTCACACCATTTGAACAACTAACTTTTGCACGGCTATCGACTATCAGTAAAAATGGAAAGTTTAGTATACATTAATATCAACAATACTAGGTGAATAAATGATTCTACACAATTCTCAAACGTTGAAAACTATTTCTAATCAGATTCTTATCAGTTATCATGTTTCTTATCAAACAATATAAGTGAATGTCCTCATAAATCAATCATCGAAAATAGGCATTTGTTTTCATACAAAACATATCAAACTCATATAATACAATACTTATGCAATTAATTTCCATTAATTCTACTTATGCACAGCGATCATCTCGACCGGGGAACAAATCCTGGTCTCTAACTTTATTTTAATATTTCTTGAAATTAACATTATTGGAAAGATGATTTCAACCGGGGAACAAATCCCATAACAAAATTTATATCTTAAAAATTCCCTATATGAATTTATTAAGAGATATTACTAAGAAAACGATAAACTATTCCGGCCTGGGGTCGAACCCAAGACCTTCATATCATTAATTCGATATTTCTTTAAGATTCAACTAAGCATTTTCTTATCGGAATATTGTTGCTTGATAATTTGCTTTTTAGAAGCTCTTCGTAATCGGTTAACTAATAAATTGAAATATTCTTATAGGCGCGTCGCCAACTATCTCCCCCCCCGCGCATCAGTACCATCATTTGGAAGGCGTCGCGGGTACCAGGACTATTATCCTAGATGTAGGTCTCCTCAAGATACCTGTGCTAGTAATGACGTCAACCACTCTAGTGTGACCGTTTGGTCCCGGTAGCGTCCTACAAATCTTGCCTTTCAGCCACGTATTTCGTGGCATCGAATGATCTATTATCAAGACAATATCACCTTCTTTAGGCTCCATAAACTTTCCGTTATTACCTGTTCGAGGTATTAAAGTAGGCATGTATTCTTTTAGCCATCTTGTCCAAAAATGGTCGGTTAACCTCTGTGCAGATTTCCAATTGAGTTGACCCGTCAGATGTTGCTCTAAAAATAATCCAGGTGGTCGATCACCACATGAGCGTCCCAGAAGAAAATGATTGGGTGTCAAACCCTCTTCAGGACTATCCATACTGAATGTTACCAGAGGTCTGGAATTTACAGTATGCTCTGCTTCTAAAAGCAACTTATGCAGAACCTCCTCTCGCGGGCTCCTTTATTTGAGCGTAGCGGTCAACGCAATTTTAATTGATCTTACTAACCTCTCCCAAGCGCCACCCATGTGCGGTGCTCCCGGAGGTATAAATTTCCATTTAATACATTTTTTAAATGACTCATTTTTCATGCCCTCATAGCATTCTTCGCATGCTTTCAATAATTCTTTATTCGCAGCTTTGAAATTTGTCCCGTTATCGCTGTATATAACGGCTGGTTTTCCTCTTCTGGCGATAAATCGCCCCAATGCCATTATCATTGACGCTGGTGTCAATGAGGCTGCTAATTCCAGATGTACTGCTCTGGTGGTCAGACACGTGAATAAAACACCCCAACGTTTTTCGTGTCGCCTTCCTATAGTCACACTCATAGGTCCGAAATAATCCACGGCTGAGCATGTAAAAGGTGGTTCATTGTGAGCTATTCTCTCCAGAGGAATATTTCCTTGTGGCAAGTTCTGCGGTTTTGACCTGTATGTCCTGCACCACTGACAATGATGTGACACTTCGTACTACATTACGCAGGTTCAAGACATAAAATTTTTGGTTCACCTCATTCATCACCGTCTGGTGATTGGCATGTCCAAAATGATGATGAACTTCTCTAATCATCATTTTAACGATTTCGTGTTTACCGTCTAATACGACAGGTTTTCTACTTTCCTGGGTCAAATTAGACTTAAAAGGTGAATTTTCATAGATAATTTACTTAAGCGTGAACTTCTTTCATCGCTTTTGCCTGTTTTCAAGCATTTTATTTCCAAATAAAAACACTCGTCTTGAATGAACTTCCAAATTAATAATTCAGCTTTTTTCAAGAGCGCTATGTCCAACGCGTTATCGGGTCCTTTAACCGACTTTGCTAAAACTTCGTTGGAACACATAACCGACTTTTCGGCTGCGTTGTCGGGTCCTTTAACCGAATTTCTTAAACTCTTGAATTTTTCTACCGCTTGTAAGGTGCGTGTAGTTGCCCCAAGGAATTTCTTAAAGCTGCTAAATCGTCCGTAGTCAGGTAGACTTAACGGTTCTTGCTTTCTCAGCGTATTTACGCTTTTTGGCGATATTTCTTCACCCGTTTCTAAGCTATTTATGGTGTCCACTTGTTTGGGCCATAAATAAAGACTTTTCCTGAGGAATTCAGGTCCTTGAAACCAGCGATGACTTACATCGAAGGTGGAAGGAAAATTTCTAGTGGCGTCGTGTGCCACGTTTTGTGACGTTGGAACCCATCGCCATTCACATGGTTTACTGTGATCTTCGATCTCAGCCAATCGATGAGCAACGAATGGTTTAAAAGCGCGAGGATCTGACTTAATCCACGCTAACACTGTACGTGAGTCCGTCCAAAATACTCTCTCGGATATCTCGTTCTTGCTCTCTTCAATAACTGATGCAGCTAATCTGCTGCCCATAAGAGCTGCTTGCAATTCAAGCCTTGGAATAAAAATTGGTTTCAGCGGCGCTACTCTTGCCTTTGCGGCGATCAGCGTAATCTGCCCCTCTCCTAGCTCGTCTGTGGTTACGTAATACACCGCGGCAGCATATGCTTTTTCACTAGCATCCATGAAGGTGTGTAATTCTCCCTTGCCGACGCCTTCAGCAACGGGTGTAGGTACTTCTAAGTGACCTAATTTCTTCACTTCCGATATCCATTTACAAAATAACACGTGTAATTCGTGTGAAACTTCTTCATCCCAAGAGATGCCTGTCCTCGATACTTGCTGGATCAGTGACTTCCCTTGAATCGTTATGGGTGATGCGAGTCCTAAACGATCGAAGACCGACATCACAGCACTAGTTATCTCCCTCTTCGTAGGCGGTCGTAAACCTTCCATCACTTCTTCCGGTGTGTTACCAAGACTTATGGAGAAACTTATTATATCCCGTTTGATATTCCAAATCAAACCTAAAGTGCGCTCTGTGTGCTCTTTATCTCCCAGCGAAGCACTGTCGCTCTTATGTGTATTCTCCATTTTACATAAAACCTCGGGTCGGTTGCTAGCCCATCCCCTCAGTTGAAAAGAAGCACGTTTATGTAATTCATACATATCGTTTACTATCCTTTCGGCCGTTGTCACGTCGGGAAATGCCTGTAGATAGTCATCCATATAAAAATTGCTTTCCGTAGCGGAAGCTGCTTCTGAATAGATATGTGCGTTGTCCTGCGCATTTCTATTCTTCACATACATAGCGATGCATGGTGATGATGCCGCTCCAAATATGAGTGACGTCATTCTATACTCTTCCGGTGGTGCGTCACGCTTGTGCCGCCATAAGAATCGAAGGCTATCCCTGTCTTCTTCCCGGTTTTTCACTTGCAGGAACATTTCTTTAATGTCTGCCATCACTGCCACGCTTCCTTCTCTGAATCGTAGCAGAACTCCAAACAACGACTTCAATAAGTCCGGTCCGGTTAACAATGCATCATTAAGACAACGTCCGCCCGTCCTATCGGCGGCGTCGAAAACTATTCTTATTTTCCTTTTTTTTGTGGGTGAGTCACTGCGAAGTGAGGAAGATACCACGTGCGTGGGGAAATGGAAATATGGTTCGCTTTCTCTGCGTAACCGTTAACGATGAGATTTTCAATTTGCTTCACATATCCCTTTTCAACTCGCTATTTTTGTCGAGCATCTGTTCGATATTAAACAGGCGACTTTCAACCTGCGCTCTATTCGACGGCATAAAAAAGCAGTCTCGTACCTATTATTAGGTATACGACGTACCGTTTTGCTCAAAATATTTAAAGCTCGTTCTTCTGGGTCGTTCGCGGGCTTTCGCGCAGACACACCCAGAGATTCCAAACTAAAATAATCTTTGATCAACTTATCCATGTCTTCCTCCTTCTTGGTGGAAATGTGGTTAACAATCTTGATTGGTTTAACGCCACCCGATATGTGACCATGCAAAACCCGTCCAAGTTTGGTGAGCGATGCTACATGTAGGTTCTTACCTCCTGAAATTAATTCACGAGTAACTATGAGATGCCAATTGTCCTGGCCAATTAATATGGTAGGTCTGGACCTCTCATAAATCAACTCGTCCTTAATCGGAGTCAAATGAGAACACCGTTGCAATAATTCTCGGCTCACTGACTACGGAGAAAGGTTAAGTGACTTAATTGTTTGTACACTTATCTCCTCTAAGTCGTTCGAGTAAATGCCTTTTATTTTAACGTTTAAGCGATACAAACTGTCGTCGTTAATTCGCTTACCTTCCACGGCTTCAATACGTAATTCTTCTTTACGTCCACGAGGCGCTAACTTCTGAGCCATCACTCCTCTATGAGTGTCATTGTCGATCCCTCATCCAGAAGAGCTGTTGTCTTGACCTTTCCTCTAGGTCCATACAACTCGACCGGTATAATCTTTAAATACCCACATGCCAGTGCATTCACTGTACTAACAGTTGTAATTTGAGCCTCTTTACCCCCCTCGTCCCCTTGCGGCGAGGTATTTTCATTGGGTTATCGGTGTAGCATTAGATAATGTGCCATTCTACATCCCTTTACACCACATTTATTCCATTTTCACTCTAACCTCATATGGTTAGGTGACAAACATTGAAAACATACTTTCGCTTTTTTAGCCGCTTCCAATTTTTCGCGATTATTCATGTCCTTAAACTTGTAACAACTCACTATAGAGTGCTCCTTGTTACATATAACACACTTATGTGTTACCCGACTTACAGGCTTATCCCGGGTTATCATAACCACTTGTCGGTTGTGCCCTTTATTATTTCGGCGTTCTAGACGCTCGCTCGTATTACTTCGGCGCTCATAGCGCTCGCTCTGGAAACGGTTGCTTACAGACCCCTTTGCGGTGTGTACAGTTTGCTTCCTGAATTCAGGACGCTTCCGTTTTTCAGGCACATTTTCATTGCTTAAGGACGTTCCAAATTGTTCACTCAATAAATTTAAAAACTTGTCCATCTTCTGTAACTCTGGCTCCAAAGGATGCTGAGCTCGATATTCAAACCATTTAAATTTAATCATAGTTCCGAGTTTCTCTACTATGCGGTTTACTAACTCCGGTGAGTATAAATATTGTGGTTGATTCAATGCTTGTATTGTGGCAACCACGTTCGTAATACGACTTGCAAAAGATCCTATATTCCGACAATCTTCTGCCAATCTTGGCATACGTCTTACATTCTCGATTTCGGCTAAAATGAGCATCTCAACCCTACCGAATCTTCTTTCGAAAGCGTTCATTATTTCTTCAGGTTCACACAAAGTAAACAACAATGACTTAACCGCTTGCTTAGCGGTGCACTTTAATGCCCTTCTAAGGCGTGCGACATTCTGCAACCCTGAAAATTGGCTTCTCGTGTCTTCAAACACCGTTTTGAAAACTATCCATTCACCCGGGTCTCCATCGAACACCGGTAACTCCTGTAGGAAATGAAGCTGGGAAGACTTATCTTTTCCCGCGGTTCGCGCCACTTTGCACTATCGCTTAACGCTTATAAGGGATTCGTTAATTATTATCCAACAAGATTACTGCAAAGCCCATTTCCGGTTTCCTATCTACCGCTTTATGCCAAGCATGTGCATTCGTGTGTTAACGGGCACACACAAGTTGAGAAGACACGCAATCAACCGCACCGCTTATATCTCGCATCATTGCTCGCGCCCTTGTTTAATTTGGATATTGAATTATACAAGCATATAGCAAAAAGTATAGACATTTGCAATAACGCTATATTTCGTGATTATCTGTGAAGTTGATAAGTGTGAAGATAGCCGGCAGCCATCGAGACACGAGGCAGATCAGCGGAAGTCCAAGTGGGTGCACATGCATTCCTTCACGTCCTTCCTATATCCCGAATTTAGGGGATTTGCAGTATCACGAATAAATTAAATTCCATTCACCGCTCGCACCGCGCTCATATACAGTCCACTATTCTATTAAAATTAATAGCCGCACCGCATAACATTATTTAATACATTTGAACCAGCAGTTTGGTGGTTGAAGGCCAAACGCCAAATCCACCGTATACTTTTTGGTCACTTTGGCCGGGATTAAATTAACCTTTAGGCCCGGAGAAGTAAATTCATTTTTTTTATATATTACAAAAAATTATATACATATATATTAATAAATCATAATAAATTGTAGTCTAATTATACTTACTTCAATATTTATTTGTCCCGCATCGCTTATTACACGTATTATAATACCTTTGTAACGCATACCACACCGCTTCATTATTCCATTAATGATATTTTTCTTGTTGATTAACCGCCATCTTTCTAGTAACGCGAGATTGCTTCGTTCACAGAATACATTTACCCGGCTTCGTTCCCCAGTTAACTAATTCTACCGTCACTTATCGCAATAATTTTAGTCCGCATTTGTTTGTTGAAAATGACGACGAGAAGCAAAGAATCTAAACTGGTTTCGGATGAGAAGTTAGTTTAAAAATTATTATCGCTAAACGTAATTATATTTACGAACGATTACAAAAAATTTACGAGACCTCAAAGAGCGCATTTAATTCCTTGGACGAGCAGAATTTATTTCTTAGTATCGCTTCGAATATAGAACAATTACGTAGTGAGTTTCAAGAAGTTCTAGATAACTATAATATTAAACACTTAAAATTAAACCCTAATGCAGACGTTGATTACGAGGCTTGGAACTCATTTGAAGATTTATATAGTCTTATTAAGTGCCATATTACGAAAATATCCACATCGCCTTCCACTGTTACGTTAGAAAATAGATTTCCTACTAAATTAAAAACTTCACTTCCGCCAATTGAATTAATGTCATTTAACGGAGACATACGCCAGTGGTCCATGTTTTATCAACAATTTAAGATATTAATTCACGACAATTTACAATTAACTGATGCCGAACGTGTTTATTATTTAGTTAACAAATTGAGTGACAGGGCGATATCAGTTTGTGCCGGGTTAGCCCCTACCGCAGAAAATTATTCCATTATTTGGAATGTGCTTATAAGAAGATATAATGACGAACGCACACTCGCATCTACGTATATTAAACAACTATTGAATTTAACACAGGTGAACGCAAACACAACAGGAGATTATCATAAATTTATGGACAAATTTGATGCTTCAATTAATGCTCTAAAGCAATTAAAAATTGAGGACTTAGCTGATTTTTTGTTTTTAAATATTGCACTTAGAAAATTAGATCATGACACTGTTAAGTCATTTGAAATGTCTTGTCGCACAATTAGCATACCAAACTACGCCTCTTTAGTACAATTTTTATACGAACAGAATAGGGCTATATGCCATACATTTAATAATTCGCATACTTTATCTACATGCAATAATAATCGAAACAAATCACTTTCAAATAAATTTAGTAAAACATTTATTAATACAGATCCTTCGCATTCATGTTATCTTTTGTAAATCAAATGATCATGAACACTTGTATGTTTGTCCACGCTTTTTAAAATTAAATACACAACAACGTTACGATATTATTAAACAAAACAATTGTTGTATTAATTGTTTAAGTAATAAACACTCGACTTCTTTTTGTAAATCGAAGCGTAAGTGTATATACTGCGCGCGGCGCCACCATTCTTTAATTCATTCTGACCCGAATCAGAATGGCTCTAAGACTGCTTTTCTTAGTAGCAATACGTTACACTCAGAGGTTGTGCAGACGCGTAACGCTAATGCATGCAGCATTCGATTAATTACCGCGCAGTTAACGATAATAAGGTAAATTCTTCTGTCGCTCACAATTCGAATACGGTGGAAAATGAAAAAACACTTACCTCTTCATGTAATATTTCTCGCGATTATAGTACTCTCCCGCGATATACTACTCTATCGGGGACTGCAAAAATAAAGGTCGTAGATAAGTACGACAATGAACATTTTATTCGGTGTTTAGTTGACCCCGGATCCCAAAGCGACTATATTACGAAGGATTGTTGTAAACGCTTATTTCTTTCCGTTTCGAATAAAAATCATTTTACCGAAGTACACGGGATCGGTGGTGTGTCCCAGAAGATTTTAGGTGTCACTTCACTGCAGTTCACGTCTCGTTTTAATGATAACAAATTTTATCATATTGAACCATTTGTTGTTCCGATCATCACGGGTCAGTTGCCAGATTTGATAGTAGATGTTTCAAAAATTCGCTATTTAGATAAAATACGCTTAGCAGATGATCAGTTTTATCAACCTGGGTCTATAGATATTTTATTGGGGGTTAATACCTACATAAAACTTTTGTCGCCTGAAAACTTAATTCATTCGCAATGGCCTAGTGCCATAGAAACATCACTCGGATATATTATTATGGGTGATGCTGAAGTCGCTATATCAGATCATTCCCCGCGTTCATTTGTTTCCTGTTCTTACGATACAAATTTAAATCAAAATTGTCTTAATGATATAATGGAAAAATTTTGGAAAATTGAAGAACTTCCGCAAAAATTATATTTGAGCCGTGTTGAGCAGGAATGTGAAGACATTTATACTTCTTCTACTTACCGCCAAAACGACGGACGGTATGTGGTCGCCCTGCCATTTAAGAAAAGGCCCGACATATTGGGTGACTCTTTAATGAATGCAAAAAAACGCCTCTTACTTTTGGAAAAACGCTCTAACAAATATCCTGATCTTCGCGATCAATACAATGTTGTTATACGGGAATACATTAATAAGGGTATTTTATCCGCTGTTTCTGATAATGATTGTATACAACCTTCTTTTTATTTGCCGCATCACCCTGTCGTACGGAATGATAAAAGTACAACGAAGTTGCGCATCGTTTTAGACGCTAGTGCTAAGTCGGATAACGATATTTCTTTGAAAGACATTTTGCACACCGGGCAAAATTTACAAACAGACATTTTTAATATTTTATTAAACGTTAGAGTTTATCGCATCGCTTTCTTTGCAGATGTTAGGCAAATGAACTTGTGTATCGAAGTCTAAAAATCCCATCGCGCTTTTCAACGCATTTTATATCGGTTTTTTACAGAAGAAACTATACGAACATATAAATTTAATCGCGTCACATTCGGATTACGCTCTTCCCCTTTCCTCGCACTTCGCACTTTACGCCAGTTAGCCGCTGACGAAAGAGAGTCCTATCCCCTTGCTGCTTCTGTAGTGGAAAGGGATATTTATATGGATGACCTCGTTTCCTCCGCACCTTGCGTCAACAACGCAGTCAACACCGCCACTCAACTTATCCAAATGTTTCGCCGAGGTGGATTCGATTTGGTTAAGTGGACAAGTAACTGCAAGGAGCTTTTACAACATATACCAGCATCACATCGTCAACAAGACTCGGTATCATTTGATGATAATGACATTTTAAAAATTTTAGGCCTTCGTTGGTATCCCGCTACCGATAAATTTTCCTTTCTTGCTTCGCCGCCACCGGTCACTTGTACCAAACGCGCTATCCTCTCCGCAACTGCTCGCTTGTACGATGTTTTAGGACTTGTCGGTCCAGTAATACTTTACGCCAAATTATTAATTAAAGTATTGTGGGTTCTTAAACTTAACTGGGATGAGACTCCACCCACTAATATTGTCAAAACATGGCAGCGATATATATCAGAATTACCTTTAATCTCACATTTACAGATTCCACGTCATATAGGCGTAAAGAGTGGACAGGAATGTGTTATGGCAAACACTGAACACATATGGGTTGAGCGCTGGTTTGATACAGGCATTAAGGTCTCTTTATAGGGACTCTAGTGCTTGTGTCAGGATCAATGGGGTCTACTCGGACTGGTTTGGCATCCAAAAAGGTGTCAGACAGGGCTGTGTAGCTTCCCCTTGGCTGTTCAACCTATTTATGGACCGGTGTTTGCAAACTTTGAAAGATGAAGAATGTGGGTTAAGAATGGGCGAGTTAACCGTCAAATGCCTTTTGTATGCCGATGATCAAGTCATACTTGCGTCATCGGCGGCAGAGTTGCAGATGATGGTTACATTAATGAACTGGGAATTAAAGAAAGGGGAATGAAAGTGAACGCAAGTAAGACGAAAGTGATGGTTTTTGAAAGAGAAGAAAGCAAAACGGTATGTGAAATAAGAATAGAAGGAGAGTTAATTGAGCAAGTGGATGAGTTTGTGTATTTGGGATGTGTATTTAGCAGGGATGGTAGATATGATAGGGAAATAGAACGACGAGTAAATGCAGGGAATAGAGTGAATGGGGCACTACACTCTATTGTGAAGAATCAGAATGTGTCAAAACAGGCACGTATGGTAATTCATAATGCTGTGTTAGTCCCTACTTTAATGTATGGTAGTGAAAGCTGGGTGTTGCAGAAGAAGCACGAAAGTAGAATAAATGCTGTAGAAATGCGGTCTTTAAGGAATATGCTAGGGTTTAATCTGAATGACAGGGTGAGAAATTGCGTGATAAGAGATAAATGTGGTATGCAAGATGATGTTGTGACCAGGATTAAGAAAGGAATGCTTCGGTGGTTTGGTCACGTAGAAAGAATGAATGAGGAAAGAGTGACAAAGCAAATTTATATGGCAGATGTGAATGGCCGAGTCGGAAAGGGACGCCCTAGAAAAAAGTTTATCGACCAAATTGGCGATATTTTGAAAATGGGCCACGTTAGAAGTACCCTTAACCGACGAGCATGTATGCGTAGATATATGGATGTAAAGGAGGCGAAAGAGGTATGTCAGGATCGTGCCAAATGGAAGTCCGTAGTCTCTGCCTACCCCTCTGGGTGACAGGCGTGAGTGTTTATGTATGTATGTATAGGCGTAAATGAAAAATCCCATATGTCGCTACTAGCCTTCGCCGACGCTAGTGAAAAAGCTTACGGGTGTGTCATCTATTCGCATGTTGTTAACGGAAATAATCCTCCAATTATAACGCTCCTATGTTCTAAATCTCGGGTATCCCCATTAAAGGTTATAACTTTAGCCAGGCTTGAGTTGTGTGCCTTGGTTTTGCTCGCTAAGTTAGTACGCACCGTTTACGATTCGTTGTCATTGAGGCATCCGATCGACAACATTTATGCGTTTTCAGATTCTGAAGTCGCGCTCTGTTGAGCGTGTTCTTCACCGCATAAGTTCAACACCTTTGTTGCCAACCGTATTTCGCAAATACAGTCCTATTTATTACCGGATAACTTTTACCACATCACCGGCTCGGAAAATCCTGCAGATCATATTTCGCGTGGACTGTTACCCTCACAAATTTTAAATTGTGACCTTTGGTTACATGGGCCTTCGTGGGTTTCCTTGCCGTGTAAAGAATGGCCTGTACAAAGGTTCGCATCAACTCATATCAGTTTACCGGTAGAAAAGACTGTGTCGCTTAGAGTCAGTGACATGGAAGAAAACCCATTTATCTCGTTAAGCTTAAAATGTTCTAATTGGAATAAGTATTTACGATCCGTTGTTTACGTTTTAAGGTTTTTAAACAAATTACCGCGCATAAATAAAATTATAACCGCATCCGACATAGAGACTTCTGAAATCACAGTTATTAAAATTGTGCAAGGCATCGCTTTCGCCGAAGATATAAAAAATATTAAAAAAGGACAACTACGTTCATCAACATTACGAAGGTTATCGCCATTTATCACGGACGATGTACTTCGAGTAGGTGGTCGGTTAGATTATTTGTCTTTATCGGATTCCCAAAAGCATCCAATATTGCTACCAAAAAAGGGGCATATTGTTGATCTTATAATTGATTATTATCACTATAAACATTTCCACGCTGGTCCTCAGTATTTACTTGCTGCATTACGGGAGAAATATTGGATATTATCAGCTCGCCATGTAGTGAAATACCGCATTCATAGGTGTAACATTTGTTTTCGACATAAACCCAAACCTATTTACCCCATGATGTCTGCCTTGCCTGCTTGCCGCCTAGAGCAGTGTAATGCGTTTACACACACAGGTGTGGATTTTTCGGGCCCACTTTATATCACATTGATGCGTAAACGTGGTATACGAAGCCAGAAGGCTTATTTATGTTTATTTATATGCCTCGTTACTAAGGCAGTGCATTTAGAATTAGCGTCTGATCTAAGTTCGGTGGGTTTTTTAGACGCTTTTAAGAGATTTATCTCTCGTAAAGGTCCGTGTCGATTTATATACAGCGATATCGGTACTAATTTTGTCGCCTCGCGTTCATATTAACATGAATTATATGGATTTTTAAAATCAGAAGAATATTATAAGGCATTCAGTCAGGTGCTCACTGATAATCGCATTGTTTAGAAACTCAACCCTCCAAGCGCTCCACATTTCGGGGGTTTGTGGGAGTTCAATATTAAGGTTGTAAAAACCCATTTGTTTCGCGTAATAGGTAAGCAAATCCTCACGTATGAAGAAATGCTTACTACTTTTTGTCAGATCGAGTGTATCTTAAATTCTCGCCCGCTTTATGTATTAAGCAGTGATCCATCGGAACCTACCGCACTTACACCCGCACATTTTCTAAATTTAAAACCACTTGAATGCTTACCAGCTGCAGATTTAAGCAAGGAACGTATTAATCTGTTATCACGATTTTCTTTAATAGATTCTTTAGTTCAGTCCTTTTGGAAACGCTTCAGATTGGAATACTTACATACATTACAGAGTAGAGCGAAGTGGAATAAGAACTCTACTGCCATTTCTGTAGGGACGATTGTTCTAATAGACGTGGATAATACTCCACCGCTTCAGTGGCCTCTAGGCGTTGTCACCGAATTGTTTCCCGGTAAGGATGGTGTGGTACGCGTTGCGCAAGTTAAACTTAAGCATTCCACTTTAAAACGCCCTCTTATCAAACTGTGTCCTTTACCAACACAGTGATTAATATAGTTAATTTTACATTATCGTTTATATATTTAGTTTAATTCTTAGGTCATAACGTCGCTTCACTTCGCTACTATATAAGTATTTATCTATATATATATCTATATTTTTATACTTTACTTGCTAGTTGAGGATACCTCAAGGCCGGGGGGGTGTTCTCGCCACTTTGCACTATCGCTTAACGCTTATAAGGGATTCGTTAATTATTATTCAATAAGATTACTGCAAAGCCCGTTTCCGGTTTCCTATCTACCGCTTTATGCCCAGCATGTGCATTCGTGTGTTAATGGGCATACACAAGTTAAGAAGACACTCAGTCAACCGCACCGCTTATATCTCGCATCATCGCTCCCGCCCTTGTGTAATTTGGATATTGAATTACACAAGCCTAAAGCAAAAAGTATAGACATTTTCAATAACGCTATATTTCGTGATTATCTGTGAAGTTGATAAGTGTGAAGACAGCTGGCAGCCATCGAGACACGAGGCAGATCAGCGGAAGTCCAGGTGGGTGCACATGCATTCCTTCACGTCCTTCCTATATCCCGAATTTAGGGGATTTGCAGTATCACGAATAAATTAAATTCCATTCACCGCTCGCACCGCACTCATATACAGTCCACTATTCTATTAAAATTAATAGCCGCACCGCATAACATTATTTAATACATTTGAACCAGCAGTTTGGTGGTTGAAGGCCAAACGCCAAATCCACCACCCGCTATCTTTATTGCACTCACAACCACTTCGGTCAATTCTGACACCTCACTCGCGTGTGTTTTCTGTGCATTTCCTTGGTTGCGCTCGATCTCCGCCCCTTTGCGGCGTGATCCTTTACGCGCTTCTTTATCAGTAATATCGGGCTACGTTACACTTACCGGCGCGCTCATTATCGTCTGTTGAACCCAACTCCTTACGAAAGGTTCCACCTGAGTATTCCGCTCTTCATCATCCTCACTCGAGTCGATCTCCTCTTCTCGGTTGAGACGTGCCAACTCCAATTGAGACTTGGCTAAGGCAGTAGCTGCCTGTGCTCGTTCGAGCTCTGAGCGTTCGAATTTAATCCGCGCCTCTAATTCGGCTTTCAGCCTCGCCGATCGCGATGACCTACTACCTCTCTGTGACCCTTTGTCACTAGTGTGCCCGATTACTGTCCTTGACGATGCCGCTTCTTCGGTCCTTTGACCTACTTTTTCGACTACCGTTTCACTCCTGGATATAACGGATTGTTGTACGGTGCTGGCCTGCGTACCACTGGTGTTCGTCCTGTTGCTTGTCGTTGCCGCGGACGTCCCTGAGTCCCACGTGCATGTGGACGTATCGGTGGTGGCTCCACTTGAAAGAGTTATTCCACTTGAAGCAGTAGCTGTGGTCGCTCCAGATGGTTCCGCCTCTTTAGCTTTTCTTGAGGGCCCTGTCCTTGTCTTGGTTCCTTCGCTCCTCTCTGTCTGGTCTTGTGCCTTCTTCATCTTGCAGGAAGGTGATTGTTGGCCTACGGTCCCTAACTGTCCCTACGGTCCCCACAACCCCTTACCTACAACCCTTCTACACCCCAACCTAACCCCACTACCCCTCCCCCCTTTATCTCCTATCCCTACAACCTTACTACCACCCTAACAGGCCTATCAGCCTATCAATCCTGAACGGGGCCTACCGAGGTGAGCCGTCCAGGGATGGAGTCGTGCAGGAATGGAATGGAGGAAAGGTTTAGGAACTGTCCCGCCAAGGAATATGATGAAACAGTCGAGTGGTAGTGCAAGCGCAGTCTCGCTCGAGAGAACTGCTCCACCCGAAGAAGTTGTGCCAGAGCTTGACCGTTTGGCGACGTTAGGTAGTCGGGATGTATGCTGCGCTTTGTCGCCCAGTCGCCGATGACGCCTCGTCCAGGCGCCCTCTTCCGGCCGCGATGCGGTCAGGTGCCCACGAGCACCCTCGCCTGGCAGCAGCAGCGGTGGATGCTTCTTCTTCTTGCACCCTCTGATGACCCGACAGGAAATGCCGGACAAGGTCGTCCGACAGGAAATGCCGGACAAGATCGTCCGACAGGAAAATGCCGAGCACGCTTGCCCGACAGGAAAAATGCCAAGCCCTGCTTAGCCACGATGAGCGCCTTCACAAGGCACCTGCACCTGGCTGCGATACGTGCCCCATGCGAGCACACGCCCTAAGCCGCAATCCCGGTTTTCTTTCTTCCGGTAGTTCCAGGTCCAGTCCTACTGTGCTGACCCGGTCTTCTGGCCTTTGGTCCTGTTGCTTCAGCTCAAACCTCCGGCTTCCTTCGGTTACTGATCTTTACTCGGCTCCGAAGGTCTTCTTTTTCCATAACCAGCAGTCCACAGCTGGTTCCTTGCTCCTGCTTCGAAGGACTACTTTAAAAGGAACCAGACAAACGTTAAACTAAGAAACAGAAGGGGGAATCGAGGCTTCTCTCGATCCGGCCTTCTATAACGCCTACGTTGGGTTCGGGAACAACGTATGTGATCTCCGCAACGGAGTAACACACAAGGGCGATAACCTCCTCCTTTTCAGAAAATAGGTTCAGGTGGGGATTACGGGTCTTCCGAAGTCGTTCCGGTCCTTAATTTTTCGATATGGACTGTATTATTTTAAGGGGAGAATTCCTTGGGAATAAAACAGCAATTATCTTCAAACCGTTCCGTGAGAAAGTAATTACTTTTCCCTATCGCTGCCCTATACTTTTTCTTTCTTCTTCTTATTGACTGCTGGTCTTGTACTTTTCCCGAAGTTTCTCCGAACTTCCCCGAACGATTCCCGAACGATTCCCGAACGATTCCCGAACGAGTTGCAAGAAAACTCGTTTACTGAGCTACCCCAGAGCTATACGCGGAAGTGAGCCGCGCCATTTGTGCGCTTGCGCAACTCAATTACATCAATTTGTACTATCACTCTCTCACGGTTTACTCAATAACTTTATTTGTATGAGACATACATTTATACATTTTACTTATAAAGATAGCACAAAAAAATATCTATACTATGATATACATTACATTTTTATATCACAAAAAACCTTTTATTTATTTAACAAAATATGCTTATTTTACTCACATGTTCAAAGTTGGAATTTCTTAAATATTTAACATAGAAAGTTGAAACAATGTTTTCCACTTGAAATTATACATATCTTAACTAATACAATTGTTTAATTTACATTTTCTCTATACATTTCACTATTAAAACAGTTTTAATTTTCTTATACAAAACTATCATTATTTCACTTATTCACAGGAATTTTCACATAAAAATAACACAGAATTCACCTCTTTTACACGTACAATCAATTTGAAATGTTTTACAAGTCATTTTTACATAAATTGCTGAAATTTGCAAATATTTAAATTTCTACATATTTGGCCTCCTAAGTACGTGGCTAGCGTGCGTCTATGAACTCACACCATTTGAACAACTAACTTTTGCACGGCTATCGACTATCAGTAAAAATGGAAAGTTTAGTATACATTAATATCAACAATACTAGGTGAATAAATGATTCTACACAATTCTCAAACGTTGAAAACTATTTCTAATCAGATTCTTATCAGTTATCATGTTTCTTATCAAACAATATAAGTGAATGTCCTCATAAATCAATCATCGAAAATAGGCATTTGTTTTCATACAAAACATATCAAACTCATATAATACAATACTTATGCAATTAATTTCCATTAATTATACTTATGCACAGCGATCATCTCGACCGGGGAACAAATCCTGGTCTCTAACTTTATTTTAATATTTCTTGAAATTAACATTATTGGAAAGATGATTTCAACCGGGGAACAAATCCCGTAACAAAATTTATATCTTAAAAATTCCCTATATGAATTTATTAAGAGATATTACTAAGAAAACGATAAACTATTCCGGCCTGGGAGTCGAACCCAAGACCTTCATATTGTTACGAGCTTGAGGTTCGTGACAATAAAAATTGCCGATAGAATTACCTAAATTAGCACTTTAATTCACTTTACACTAATTAAATTTAAAAACAGTAATAATTAATCACACTAATTCACTTTATTCCGCTCCGAAGCTTCGCTTGTGTCGCCAACTCCAATACTTCCTCGATCGCATCTTGCAGCGCCTATTTATATAAATTAGCAGCGAAATATCCAGAATATTTAAGTAAACACGCGCAAGGTACCGAAATTTCCTGTTTCAACTTCAAGAAGTTTAGTTCTTCGGTTCGAGACTAGATGGCGCTAGTGCCATCGACTTGAGCGCGTAACACCACCCCCTCCTAAGACATGCTCGTCCCGAGCATTATCGGCCCCATTATTACGCGCCAGGCGATCCACATGGACGATCTTTGGAGTCCCTCTTGCGCTTTTCTGTATCCGGTAGGTTACATCGTTGATCCTGGTCACAATCCGGTACGGGCCGTCCCATTTAGCTTGAAGCTTAGGAGATTTCCTTTTGCTGCGGACGGGATTATGCAACCACACTAGTGAACCTTCGTCGAACCCTTTGTTGTTCATTTTGCGGTCGTACCGGGTTTTCATCTTTTCAGACATTTTCTGGCCCGATTGTCTGACGTGCTCATAAACGTCATTCATTTTGTTCCGCAAGTCATTTGCATAGTCGGTTATACTACGTTGAGCATCAGGTGGTATCCCGGTGATCAGGTCTGCAGGCAGCCGTAATATTCTTCCAAAGTTTGCGAAAGCTGGTGTCACTGATGTACTTTCGTAAACAGCGCTTCGATATGACAACAAAAACGGTTGTAGGTGCTAGTCCCAATCTCGTTGCCGATTGTCTACAATTTTTGCTAGGTACCTATCCAATGTCTGATTAAATCGTTTTACCATTCCATCAGATTGCGGGTGATAAGAAGTCGTTCTTGTTTTATGAGTACCTATAACTCGGCAAGTTTCCTGGAATATTTGAGATTCAAAATTCCTTCCTTGATCGCTGCGAATCTCTAAAGGTACTCCAAAACGACAGAAGACTTCATGAACTAGTTTATCTGCAACTGTTGAAGCTTCTTGATTTGGAATGGCGAACACTTCTGGCCACTTAGTGAAGTAATCCATCACAACCATGAAATACTTGTTACCGCTTTCACTCTCTGGAAATGGCCCCGCCACGTTAATGGCTATTCTTTCCCATGGTGCACCAACATTGTATAACTTCAATGCACCTCTACTACGAGTCTAAGGTCCCTTTACAGCCGCATAACTTGTACATTTGCGACACCAGTCCTCGACATCGTTTCGACAGTGAACCCAGTAAAACCGTTCTCGGATCTTCAGTAGAGTTCGTTTAACTCCCAGATGGCCTCCTGAATAATCATTATGGTACAGCTGTAGAACATCCGGTACTTTAGCCTTAGGGACAAACATTTGTAAATGACAGCTGTCTCCCCGAACATTTTCCCATTTACGGCACAGAACTCCATCCTGAAGCAGCAAGCTGTCCCACTGGGCCCAATAGCTTTTAGTGGTCGAACTCATCGCTGAGACGTCGTTCCACTTGGGCTTGGGAGCACTGGCCTTCATCGATTCCAGGATCGGCTTGATATTCGGATCTTCCTGCTGTGCACGTTGTAAGCTGTCCTTCCACTCGTTGCTGAGGTGGTCTGCCCTGAGCATCCTCACGGATACCACTTCCTTACTCTCCTGCCTAGTACAATGTTTGCAATCTTCAGGGCAAGTTCTTCGTGACAATGCATCTGCGTTGCCATGAGATCTCCCGCTGCGAGGTTCGATTTCAAAGTCGTATTCTTGCAGTAGTTCAATCCACCTCACAACTTGTCCTTCTGGATTTTTAAACTACAATAGCCATTTTAGTGCAGCATGGTCAGTTCTTAAGCGAAATTTTCGTCCCAGAAGATATTTGCTAAAATGCTGCAACGACTTTACCACAGCTAGCAATTCGCGTCTTGTTACACAATAGTTCCTTTCCGGTTTTGACAACGACTTGCTGAAGTACGCTATCACGACCTCTTGGTCACCATTCCGTTGAGACAACACACCGCCAAGTCCTATATCAGTTGCGTCTGTGTCAACTATAAATTCTTTGCTTGCATCAGGGTATCCCAAAATAGGTGTTTTGCACAAACGGTCCTTGAGCTCCTGGAATGGGATATTGCAACTTTCATCCCAGCAGAAATGTCGCTTCTCCTCGGTTAGCTTATGCAGAGGTTTGGCTATATCTGCAAAGTTCTTCACAAATCGCCGGTAATAGGAGCACAAACCCAAAAATGCTCTAACCTGCGTCTTGTCTTTTGGAACCGGCCAATACTTTACAGCTGCGTTCTTCTCTGAATCCGTGTGGATACCTTCTTCCGACACTACATACCCCAAAAAGTTGACTTGCCGTTTGAATAGTGAACATTTCTTCGGACTCAACTTGAGGTTGGCAATCTGAATCTTCATGAGCACGCGGTTCAGGTTTTTAAGGTGTTCGTCAAACGTACGGCCCACGATGATGATGTCATCCAAGTAGACCAGACAGGCATCGCCAATTAGCCCGGTAAGTTCAAGTTCCATCAGCCTTTCAAACGTTGCTGGAGCATTGTACAACCCAAACGGCATTACTTTAAATCGCCACAGACCATTTCCCGTCGAGAACGCAGTTTTCTCCTTCTCCTTAGGGTCAATTTCAACTTGCCAGTAGCCACTTTTTAGATCCAGCGTGCTAAACCACTTTACTCCTGTAAGCATGTCCAGCGTGTCGTCAATTTTTGGCAAGGGATAGCTGTCCTTCTTAGTAACGTCATTCAGACGGCGGTAATCAACACAAAACCGCATGCTGCCATCCTTCTTCTTTACCAGTACCACGGGTGAACACCATGGACTAGATGAAGGTTCAATAACACCATCCTTCACCATTCCTTCAATCACGGTTTCCACTTCCTTTTCACGTACTACCGGCAATCTTCTTGGCCACTGACAGATAGGCAATTCTTCACCTGTGTTTATTTTGTGTTGAAATAAGCCAGTCTTTCCTATGTCAGCATCGTTTGATGAGAATACATCGGCATACTTGAGTAACAACTTCTTCGCTTTGACCATTTCATTCGGGGAGAGAACGCTGCGACAGTCTTCTAAAAGTGTGCTCACTCTCGTTTGTGCATCCTTTCTGGGGGTCCCAGTTGATAGATATTGGCACCGACGTAACCAATCCACTTCCTCACAAGTAGCAACCAGTGTGCCATTTTCTATAATCTGTTCCTGGCCACAAGGGTTCAGCACACGTACTCCTGAGATGTTAGTGGTTCTGAGCAAGGTTCGAGCCACTTTCTATGAAAGGTCATTTTCTAACCTTTCCACGAGTACACAACGATGAGGTTGCCCAGGATTCCGAGGAAGACTAACCGGCACAATCGTTTCCGATCTCGGCGGAAGAACAATCTTCTCAAGGCTGTACACGTTCCCTGGTAACGCTCCTTCCACAAAAAGTTCCTCTTGTCCACATTTCAAGACACCTTGCTTAATGTCAATCGCACAACAATTCTTCCTCATGAAGTCTAGGCCCAGGATGCAGTCGTCCATTATATCAGCCACGATGACATTTTGCAGGTAGATCATGTCGCCTAGCTTCAACTCCATCTCTTTCTCTCCACGGACGGGTAAACGCTGACCGGTGGCTGTTACCAAATTAATGCGTTCTCGGTTGTATGCGGAGTCCCCAAGGAACTGACTTATTAGTTGGGAACTAACAACCGTACAAGAGGCTCCAGTGTCTAAGGTCAGTTTACACGGCATTCCGTTGACCTCGCCCTTGATGATTAGACTGTTCCCATCGTGGGTTTGTGAGATCGAGATCCTTGGGGCTCTTTTAACATCAGCCAGCACCCGCCCCGCAGTTCTGGCTTTTACTCGTTTCCCTGCTGCTGCTGGGTGGTGCTGTTGGCCGCACTACCCTCCTGAGATCGTTCACCTTCCCTTTCTAGGGTTCTTTTAGGGCAGCTGGATCGAAGGTGGCCCTTTTCCCCACAGCCATAGCACCTAGGGCTGTATCCTTTGTTGCGGTCGCGAACTGTAGCTGCTACAACCTCCCTGACGCAATGGGAACGATGATCCTGCCACACGGCTTCCATCACCAGTGCATGTGCCAAGGCGTCCTTAAGCGTCTCGTGATGCCCGAGCCTCACAGACTTCCAGGTCGCGGATGCCGTCGATGAATGTCTGCACCAGGTTCCCTTCAATGAGCACAGGTACAGACCGGTATGCTTTTCGCACCAGCTTCTCCACCTCTAGAGCCCACTGCTTCAGGTTTTCGTTGATGCGCTGCACGCGATCTTTAAGCTGCGCACGAAAGACGTGTTCCAAGTGAGCGTCGCCATATCTCGCCTCCAATGCCTCAAGGAGTTGCTCATAAGTCACTTCCTCACCGAGAGCTTCCAGACAGTTAAGGCCTGGTCGCGCAGGCCTAGTGTGAGAGCAGTCTTGGCCTGACTTTTATTCCAGCCGTTCGCCTTCATAACAGCCTCGAACTGGATTTTGTAGGCTGAACAGGAAGAAGTTCCGTCGAACGGTGGCACTTTGAACCCACGTAGCGAAGGTGTAGTAGCTACTACGGGAGCTGTAGTTCCATCACCCAGTTTGAGGTCGTCCAGCATTTTCTTCACGTCAGCCACCACGTAATCAACCCGATTGTTCACTTGGTCGATTTGGGTTTTAGCTTCCTTGATTTGGGTTTCAGCTTCCGACAGGCGGTTGTCATGTTGAGCAACCCTATCCTTCACCTCCTTTATCTCTTTCCCAAAGGTAGCATGAAGGTCCTTAATGAGGAGCATCTGCTCTTCCAACCGATGGACTTGTTCCTCCTGTCGGCGAGCCTGTTCTTCTTGTTGGCGAGCCTGTTCCTCCTGTCGGCGAGCCTGTTCCTCCTGTCGGCAAGCCTGCTCCTGCAGCATCACCATCAGAGCACCTAAGTCAGGTGCTGCAGATGTAGGAGCTACTGACGGGCCTGCAGCCGGCGGCTGTCCCTCCGAAGTCTGCGACGTTGTACCACCAAATCTTCTTTGGTCCGTCTCCTGCTGGCGTTGACTTCGGGTACGGACACCCTCCGTTTCCTCCTTAGGTAAAATCGGAATGATTTTATCCCACTTCTGACACCAATTGTTACGAGCTTGAGGTTCGTGACAATAAAAATTGCCGATAGAATTACCTAAATTAGCACTTTAATTCACTTTACACTAATTAAAGTTAAAAACACTAATAATTAATCACACTAATTCACTTTATTCCGCTCCGAAGCTTCGCTTGTGTCGCCAACTCCAATACTTCCTCGATCGCATTTTGCAGCGCCTATTTATATAAATTAGCAGCGAAATATCCAGAATATTCAAGTAAACACGCGCAAGGTACCGAGAATTCGTGTTTCAACTTCAAGAAGTTTAGTTCTTCGGTTCGAGACTAGATGGCGCTAGTGCCATCGACTTGAGCGCGTAACAATATCATTAATTCGATAGTTCTTTAAGATTCAACTAAGCATTTTCTTATCGGAATATTGTTGCTTGATAATTTGCTTTTTAGAAGCTATTCGTAATCGGTTAACTAATAAATTGAAATATTCTTATAGGCGCGTCGCCAACAGAGGTAATCAAATATCTCCTTCTTTAATATTTCGCAGCCTGTAACGGAATTCTCAGATTGGTACCCAGTAATACAGGTACATTTGTTTGACAATAGAAATGGGTAAGAGGGTGGTTACTCATTACCCAGACGCACACCAGATAAGAAGGAGTTCTATCATCTAGTAAAAGGTATCTGAAAATCTGCACTTAAAATGCAACTGACAATTTCATTTAAGCTAGACAGCATTAAACTTGGTGCTTACGCACTAAATGAAATTTTAAACAGCGCGCTTACCTTGTGACCTACTACAGATTTCAACATAATGCAAATGCGTACGTGTTGAAGTGACTCCATTTTAAATTACAATAAAATTAAAAACCTTTCCGCGTTTCTGACGCAATAACAGTCTACCTCATGTTTTTTATCGAGTTTGATAGATTGATATTGTATTGGAATCTGAACGGACTTGTTTTCCGTTTGTATCCCATCCCCGTGATATACGAAGGGATCAAATGATAATAATGGTTTATTTTTCGTTTTATTTGCTTTTTTTATTCTATTTCGGGACATAGGATTTCAACTCGTTTTAGAATAATAGATATAGTTTTTGTATCGGTTTTAAGTATTTTCTTTAAAGAATAATTATTTCACATAGGTGAAACCCACACTTTTAATAAATATTAAAGGAGAGAGTGAGGAGTAATTCGTATTAAAGAAGTATCGTAAACGTGTAATATTAGAAGAGTCGACTCACCACTTATTCAAGGATTATCGGAGGCATATTCGAAGCCGATGAATAAATAAACATTAATTACGTGGAGAAACCGATCACACAACAAACAAGAAGTACCAAGAAAAAATTATTTATAATGAATATGACTAATTATTTTAAATACCTCTTTAACCAAAACTAAAAGGCCGGCAACCAAAGGAGAAGAAAAGTTTTCGAGTGAAAGCCACGTAACAATAAACGAAGTATGGGGTCCCACACTAAATGCTGTGATGACCCAGTTAAACACTTTTGTTATAGCTAAAGGATCGGCGTGGCCGAGGAAGAAGCATGCTCTCATTGAAGTGTTTGTACAGTAGGGCTACGATGGCTATCCGAGTACAAAACCAGAGTACGAAACCTATCCAACTGCAAAGAGGTGTAAGACAGGACGTTATATCCCCGAAACTCTTCACCGCTGCATTGGAAGACGTTTTCAAGCTACTGTACTGGAAAGGATACGGTATTAACATCAATGGCGAGTACATCACTCACCTTTGATTTGCCGACGATATAGTCCTTATGGCAGAATCGCTGGAGGACTTAAGCACTATGCTCAACTACTAGTAATCACTACGTCAATCTCTGAAAACTAAAGTGTACAACCAGTGCGTGATGCCAGTGATGACCTACGGAACCGAGACGTGGTCCTTCACTGCTGTCCGTATGAGGACGCACAAAGTCGCTCAGCGAGCTATGTAGAGGGCTATGCTTGGAATTTCTCTGCGTGATAAACTGAGAAATGAGGGTATCCGCAGTAGAACCAGAGTGACCGACATAGCCCAACGGATTAGTAAGCTGAAGTGGCAATGGGCCGGCCATATAGCTCGAGAACCGACAACCGTTGGGGAAAAAAAGGTTCTCGAGTGGCAGCCTCGTGCCGGTAGGCGAAGTGTAGGGTGACCCCCCCCCCCACTAGATGGACTGAAGACCTGGTAAGATATGTAGGAAGTCGATGGATGCAGGTGGCTCAGGACCGTGCTTTGTGGCATACCTTGGGGGAGGCCTATGTTCAGCAGTGGACTTGTGAAGGACTGTAATGATTTTGTTGGTTAAGCGCTGGTTTGATACAAGCATTGAGGTCTCTTTATAGGGACTTTAGTGCTTGTAGTGTTGACTTGTGTGCCGGTCAATGGGGTCTACTCGGACTGGTTTAGCATCCAAAAAGGTGTCAGACAGGGCTGTGTAGCTTCCCCTTGGCTGTTCAACCTATTTATGGACAGGTGTTTGCAAACTTTGAAAGATGAAGTATGTGGGTTAAGAATGGGCGAGTTAACCGTAAAATGCCTTTTGCATGCCGATGATGAAGTCATATTTGCGTCGTCGGCGGCTGAGTTGCAAATGATAGTTACAATAATGAACTGGACATTAAAAGAGAGGGGAATGAAAGTGAAGGCAAGTAAGACGAAAGTGGTGGTTTTTGAAAGAGAAGAAAGCAAAACGGTATGTGAAATAAGAATAGAAGGAGAGTTAATTGAGCAAGTGGATGAGTTTGTGTATTTGGGATGTGTATTTAGCAGGGATGGTAGATATGATAAGGATATAGAATGACGAGTAAATGGGCGGAATAGAGTGAATGGGGCACTACACTCTATTATCCTCTCAACTGCGGATGTCCAAGACTTGGACACGAAAATATCTCCGTTGACTGCGGGCGTCCAAGTGTTAGACATTTTTTACCTGCTCTTTTAATGAAGAAACAAAGCATTATGCTCTATTTCTAACTCATTCTACCATATGTCAATGTGTACAGGATAAAAAAGGCTAGCATAAAAACCCCACAGCTTATACACTTTAGTAGTATATTTTATTTAAATCATTCTTAAATGTCGTCCGTTCCTTGAGTCAGCCATTAGTGTGATTGACGCGCGCTAACAACGAAGTTGTTTGTAATTATTTTGTATTAATTTATATTTATTGTGTGGTGAATTGTGTTAAAACAATGCCTGGGTAAGTAATCTTCTTATATATAATCTCATTTTGTGTTTTATCTTATTAAGTACGTGTAAAATCGTTTTATGTATGTATGAAGCAAACTGCTAGCTTAAAACTAACATGCTGGTTGAGGAAAGTTGACTTGAAATGTACGTAAAGTTTTAGTGTTGACTGTCAGTTTTGTGTTAAAATATGTATAATTATTCATCGTTCACAGTTTTAGTACATCAAAATGTGGATAAAGTGCAGTATTCAAAATTTTAATGTATATACGCAATAGGTGCAATAGTGTCCATTTTTGAGACGTCCGTAGAAGTGAATTCTAGTTCTCTGTTTTGCGGGTGGCGAAAAAAGGAACTAAAGTTTACCATACTGCATCAAGTTCAAATTCGGTTGAATCGTTAGAATGGTAAAGAATCTAGCGCCCTCGAGCAGAGAAATGGAGCTTGGTTGACTCCACGATTATTCGATGATTTATAAAAAATTGAATGTGGCATTTAGATATGTCATGTATGTTAACACAAGACTTCGGAATTTTTTAAACAATTTATTAAAACAGAAAGTTAGATAGTATTTACATAATATGATTTTTAATATTTTTATTTTATATTTTTTAATATTTAATATTTGAAATTTTTATTTTTTTAATTTAATATGAACAGGTTGTGGTTTTTAAGGTCACCTCAGACACATATTTCTTATACTGGTTTTTTTAATGTGCATTTTATCTGTATGTACTTTGCAAATCGTATAACGTTGCATTATGTTTCAACCTAGCGCAAGATTGTTGCTATATACAGTACCATTCTTAAATGAATTGTACTGTAGACACAGTTAATCCAACAAGTACCAGGAGCCTTTTAAAGAAATAAGTACATATGTTATATATTTATCAATTTTATACTTATGTCCATCCATCCATTTAGTTTTTATTGTTGCCTAGCTATAATTTGTTCAGCTAAGTATTTCAGACTATCATCGTCGAAATTGTTAAGTTAGTTAAGTTACACAGCCTATTTCCGTCCCACTGCTGGGCCTTCCCTCACTTCTGAAAGGGTTTTACGGCAAAGAATTGTCCACCGCGCTACCTATATGCGTGTTGGCGAACTGCACATACCTCGGAAATACTTTTTTTTTATTTCTCAGACAGTCAGACTTCCTCATTATGTTTTTCTTCACCGCCGAGCAAGAGGTAAATCAGCACTTAAAATTGCAGTTAAAACTTTCATTGATGCCGGCGGGGATCGAACCCGGTGTGCTAGCATACTGTAAAATTTAACACGAGAGCTAACAATCTGAGCTACCAGAGCTCTCTCATCGTCGAAATGAATACTTAAGTTAGTTAAGTTACAGCCTTTTTACGCCCCACAGCTGGGCAAAGGCAAAGAAGTTTCCGTCGCGCTGCCCCAATGAGTGTTGGCGAACTTCACATGTCTTCGAAATATTTTTTTCTTATTTCACAGACATGCAGGTTTCCTCACAATGTCTTTCTTCACCGCCGAGCACGTGGTAGATCAGCACTTAAAATTGCAATTAACAATTTCATTATTGCTAGCGGGGATCGCACCCGGCTTGCTAGCGTACTGTGAAATTTACAGCGAGAGCTAACCATCTGAGCTACCACTGCTCTTCTGAGCCACCACGGCTCTCATCGTTGAAATGAATACACCTCTTTATTTGTATGTTTTTTTTCTATAGGATAGGGTGACAAACGAGCACGCAGTCCACCTGTGGTGGTTGCTGCGGCCCATAGATATCTACATCTATCCTCGATTACAAATCAAAATGCAAAAATGCGTGGCATCTGGCAAAAGGCTCTCCGGTTCTCTACACTCACCATACGAAACACAGAAGCATTACTAAAAACTATTATTTCACGCTGGTATTCTGTGAGAGCGTGGTCCTTCCCCGGTCGAGCCGGCCTATTCGTGCTACAACAATACTACTAATATAGCTGCAGCATGGCTCTACCACGTATAAAAATGTTTTAATGAACTAGTACATGGTGCACAAAAAAGTGCAGAATCGAACTTTAATTGTGGCATATTTTTGTATAATGCATAAGAAGTGGGTCCTTTAAAAATATACATAAATAATTTTTTTTTATTTCAGAAAGAGATATATTTATTTAAAATTTTATTATTTCGTAGCTATTATTTGTGTTAAATGAAATATGTTACCTTTTGGAGAAATAATGTTATTGGTTATTGGAAATGTAACATAACCGCTGCGCACCTCGCGGCGCCTCTGTCACTCGACACATATTATGGTGCATTGGGTATTGTTTACAAAAAACGTTATTTATAACTCTACATCAGCGGGAGTGACTCTTGAGTGGTTTTATGGTTTTTAAAGGTATGAATGAATCTTTATTTCTGTACAAGAGCTGTTAAAGTTTGCTTGCTCAAATAAAGTAATTAATTTTTCAATAAATATGGCACTTACGACTAAAATTTTATATCGGCATTAAGAGTACTTATGAAATACTTTATCGGATTTCTAAAACTTAGCAAGACCTATTGAAAGATGACTGAATCATGTAAAGAAAAAGAGAGATTCAAGACTGAATCATTGTAATGAAATAAAAAAAAACTATTTTATTGACTAAAGCATTACGCCGCATTATGCCGCATCTGGTCCGAACTACATGCTACATCGGTGTAAATTGATTATGGGTTCTTGTAAGCTTATTATTAATGCGTTTTACGATAAAAAATTGTATTGTAGCCTATGATTTTGCACATAAAATATTGTAAACAATAGACGTAAGATTAAAATAAAATAAAATTGGACTATTAAAAAACTTTGTGTCGTTGAGAAATATGATAGTTTTGACTTTATTCAATATTTATGTATACTAACTACTTTAAACTTTATTAAATATATGTACTAGTTTATAGGAAATTTCATAGAGAATTCAGAAATGTATACATATTATAGTATTCGACATACCACAATCAAGATATTTGCGTTTAAACGGATTGGGCCCAATCAACCGTCCATTTTATTAAACAGGTCCGCAGTCAACGGAGTATTACGGTTAGAGTCTCCGCAGCTGAAAGGTTATGAAGAACCAGAATGTTCAAAAAAGGCATGTATGGTAATTCGTAATGCTGTTTTAGTCCCTACTTTAATGTATGGTAGTGAAAGCTGGGTGGGGCAGAAGAAGCACGAAAGTAGAATAAATGCTGTAGAAATGCGGTCTTTAAGGAGTATGCTAGGGTTATATAGAATAAATAGTATGCTAGGTTATATAGGAATTGCGTGATAAGAGATAAATGTGGTATGCAAGATGATGTTGTGACCAGGATTAAGAAGGGAATGCTTCGGTTGTTGTTCATGTAGAAAGAATGAATGAGGAAAGAGTGACAAAGCAAATTTATATGGCAGATGTGAACGGCAGAGTCGGAAAGGGCGCCCTAGAAAAAAGTTTTTTGACCAAATTGGCGATATTTTGAATTAGAAGTACCCTTAACTGATGCGCATGTATGCGTAGATATATGGATGTAAAGGAGGCGAAAGAGGTATGTCAGGATCGTGCCAAATGGAAGTCCGTAGTCTCTGCCTACCCCTCTAGGTGAGGAGACGTGAGTGTTTATTTTTATGTTATGTTCAGAATAACTAAAATAGGCAAATGGTGAAGAAAATTTGAGTCAAAAAATCGAAAATACTCTCTCCTTTTTATCCTCAACTAGCGATCTGCCTAGGTCTTGCACGGATGATTTCTAAATCTTGACAACAGCTGTTCCTCCTATTCTTACTGAGTCTCACCCATGTCTTATTGAGTATTTATACCATCCACGGTTCCAGGGCACTCATATACACAAAAAATATCAAAATCTGTCGAGCCATTTTAGAGTTATTGCGAGACTAACAGACAGCAATTGAGTTTTATATATAGAGATTTGCAATGCGGGAAAATGCATTATTTTAACTAACTTAACTGCATACGCACACTAACTTACATTCTTTAGGGTCGATTAGTAGTTGATGCCATAAATCATATTTAAATAAAATTGGCAGCCATAATTGCTCTTATTTCCAAAAACAGCAACGTATATCCTTATTTATAATATACTTGAACATAAGTTTATAGTTTGGTTACCATTTCAAAAGTAACCCTTTTATAACAACGCCTCCTCTGTATTGAAGAAATTCGTAGTGTGGGAACTCCCATAACTTAAACTTGTTTTTAAAGTATTCATCATTATAAACATCATTACAGCCTTTCACAAGTCCACTGCTGAACATAGGCCTCCCCCAAGGAATGGCACAAAGCACGGTCTTGAGCCACCTGCATCCATCGACATCCTGCATGTCTTACCAGGTCGTCACTTCATTTATTAAGGGGTAACTCACCGCTTTACACCTTTTACCACGTTGTAGAGTTACGCTGTATCTCTGTAGTTTTAGCATGATTTAGTTGCCTCGATCGGGGTAGGGGTAAGGTAGGTACAGCATCCACTTACCATCATGTGGACTATGTGCCCGTTTGTAACCCCTATAAAAAAAAGCTTCGTCTACCGATACGAGGCTGCCACTGGAGTACCTTTTTGAAGTTTTAAAGTATTTGAAGTAAGACTTACTGCTTTTTATTGATTTTATAAATTATCAATCTATAGTAAGAAAAATTATTTAACTGTAAGAAAATAAAAGGCCTGTGTCTTGAATTGAACGTTATTTTTTTCTCTTTTATATCAAAAACACTTTAAGGAAACCGTTAAATAATATTTTGGTTTACAGATACATGATTTAAATTACTTTCATCGTTTTTATGACATATCAGACATTGAGTAATTATGCGCATCTCCTTTTGTATTGCCATTACAAAAGAATCCGCAAATCGTTTTCGTAATTACAACGTTTCTGTTTCTTCGTCGCAATAAATGAGGCTAAAAAAATTGGAGCATCTCTATAAATATACACAGTCTGTTCAAAAACTATCGCGAATTTTGTATTTAAGAAAAGGTATTTATTTATTCATGAATATTTATTTATTTATTTTATTCTCTATTGCATCCTTAAACAAAAGAATACAAAGGGCGGACTATATATATATATATATATATATATATATATATATATATATATATATATATATATATATATATATATATATATATATATATATATATATATATATTATGTCTCCTTCAAAGTAATCCCTCTCGGATATAATGCACTTGTGCCAAAGTTTTGTCCAATCTTCGAAGCACTTAAAAAAAATCATTTATCATGATTCTCTTCAGCTCCTCCTTCGATGGCGTCTTTATCTCCTCAATGGTGGCGTAGCGTCGTCCTTTCATAGGCCTCTTCAGTTTTGGGAACAGGAAAAAGTCGCAGGGTGTCAGGTCTGAAGAATACGATAGCTTTGGGACCATTACTGTGTTGTTTTTGGATTAATATTCGCGGACAAGCAACGATGTGTGAGCAGGGGCGTTATCATGGTGCAAAAGCCAGTTTTTATATTTCCACAAATCCGAGCGTTTCTGGCAAATTACTTCACGCAAATTGTGCATAACTTGCAGGCAATATTCCTTATTGATCGTACTACCCTGTGGCAAGAACTCATAATGCAGCACGCCCCTGTAATAGAAGAAAACTGTGCGCAAAGCCTTCAAGTTCGCCGAACTTGGGGTGCTTTTTTCTGTCTTGAGTTCTTTTTGCCCATGCGGCAGCTTCCATTGGGATGATTGAACTTTGGTTTCTACGTCATAACCATAAACCCATGATTCTTCATCAGTAATGACCCTCTGGAGCACATTTGGGTTGTCAAGGACCGATGTCAACATCTCCTGAGCAATGTTAACTTGATGCTGTTTTTGGTCAAAATTGAGCAACTTTGGCACGAATTTCGCGGCGACCCGACTCATGCCCAAATCATTACTTAAAATCGAATGGCACGAGCCAATCGATATGTTTAGGTCCTCAGCAACTTCTCTAACGGTGATTCGACGATTAATCAATAATATTTTCTTCTTTTTATCAATGTATCGTCCGTTGTTGACGTGCTCGGGCGTCCGGCACGTTGTTCGTCGTTCACAGCTTCTCGGCCCTAAGAGAACATTTTGTACCACCAATAAACGTTGTTTTGGTGCAAGGTAGCTTCACCATATGCCACTGTCAACATTTGGAATGCGTCCGCGCACTTTATTTTGTTTTACACACAAAATTTTATACAGATTCTTTGATCCATTTTTTGGAAAAGACAAAAATCGAAGACGAGCGAAAATACATCCAAGCAAAACAGCTGTCAAAATTAACTTAGCGTTCAAAATGGCCGACCTTGTCAGCATAAGTAAGAAACATGAGTACCAACATAAGGCTACAAAAAAATCAAAAATCAAATATACGTAGCCCGCGGAAATTCGAATTCGCGATACTTTTTGAACAGACCTTGTATAAAATCTGTATAAAAATTACAAGAAAATTATATTAAAATATTCAAATGATTTTCGGAGATGGGGATCTGTTGGTATTCTAACCACTTATATAAAAATGGTTTTACTAGGTAGCGCGTAACAACGAATTATCAATATTTGTTAACCGTTTTAAAATTCTACAAAATTTAAAGAAATTATTGCAAAAAAATATGAAAGAGCAAAGAACTAATCGAAAGAAACAAAGACAAAAACAATTGCAATATAAAAATTATTATTATTGAATATAGTAGAAGTATATTTATTATGTACTTATTACATTAGTAAACAATTTGGTATGATAAGAAAATTATGAGCCAAGCTCCAAAATAGGAGATGGAATTAATTTTAAATCAAATACAAGGAATTTATTGACATCTTATTCATCCCCAAATGACGTCATAAAGTTTGCTTAATGAAGAGAGGCCAATACCTTGTAATATGAAAAATAATCGTCTTTTTTCTTTTCAAGACGTCAAGTCAAGATCTCGGTTTTGTTGATAAAACATGATTATATTTTTCGATTTATATCTTTGCTCGATTTTTAACTTTATTGATTCTTATTAACCCGTAAGTTAGCATTTGGACTTTTTCAGGCACTTTTTAGGGTTCCGTAGTCACCTAGGAACCCTTATAGTTTCGCCATGTCAGTCTGTCCGTCTGTCCGTCCTCGCTTAATCTCTGTGATCGCTAGCACTAGAAAGCTGAAATTTGGTACCAATATGTGTATCAATCACGCCGACAAAGTGGTAAAATAAAAATTGGAAAAAAGCGTGATAAGAGATAAATGTGGTATGCAAGATAATGTTGTGACCAGGATTAAGAAAGGAATGCTTCGGTGGTTTGGTCATGTGGAAAGAATGAATGAGGAAAGAGTGACAAAGCAAATTTATATGGCAGATGTAAACGGCCGAGTCGGGAAGGGACGCCCTAGGAAAAAGTTTATCACCAAATTGGCGATATTTTGAAAATGGCCCACGTTAGAAGCACCCTTAACCGACGAGCATGTATGCGTAGATATATGGATGTAAAGGAGGCGAAAGAGGTATGTCAGGATCGTGCCAAATGGAAGTCCGTAGTCTCTGCCTGCCCCTCTGGGTGACAGGCGTGAGTGTTTATGTTTTATGGAAAAAAATGCTTTATTAGGGTAGCCCCCCTATATGTAAAGTGGGAAGTGATTTTTTTTAATTTCAACCCTAACGTGTTATATATTGTTGGAAAGGTATTTAAAAATGAATAGGGGTTTACTAAAATCATTTTTTTGATAATTTCAATAATTTCAGAAATAATCGCTCCAAAAGTAAAAAACAATGTGTCCCCTCCCTCTAACTTTTGAACCATAAGTTTAGAAAATATGAAAAAAATCTGAAAGTAGAACTTTATAAGGACTTTCTAGGAAAATAATTTTGAACTTGGATGGAAACTACAGTACCCACTACCGGGAGCAGTTGCAGGAGCGCGGAGCGCTGCTGGAGCGCGAACATAATGGATACCTACCTTTAAACTCATAAGTGGGAACACTTATTGTAACGAACGGGAAACTACGGAACCCTACACTGTGCGTGGCCCGACACGCTCTTGGCCAGTTTTTCCTAAGCTTTTGATTTTATACTCATAATTATCAAACATTTGGTGCGAGGTTACTCGGTGGGCTATGATGGAAAGGTATTAGTGCTTAGTATTGATGTTACGATACAAAGATTATTTTATAATTATTTTTAATCAAACGTTATTCTCTTACATAACAAAAAATAAATAAAAATTGTCGTTTTTGTATAAAGTAAAAATATAATAACGATAGCTTAACAAAGTTAACGTACCAAATTTCTTAAAAAGAAAGACTGCTTAGACTGCGCATAGCCAAGATTATTTTATAAATATTATTTATAAGTAATGTACTTTTATGAGCCGTTAGAAATTAAAGTAAAAAAGTTTAAATGATGCTACGTATTATTAAATCGTTTTCGCAATCCTCTCACAAACTAACTTTTCCCATTTCCCTTTTTTCTTCGATGTTGATAGATTGTCTCTCCAATAGATATCAAACGACTTTTCTTGCTTTTTACTTTGAAGCTGAAAAATATAAATTGAGTGACAGTATGGCTAGTGGTTATAAATTTATTTCAACTTAAAATTAAATGTTTTGATAATATTTATTACAATTCAAAAATTAACAGATATTTTATTTACCTTTTGTAAAAAAAACCCTCATGGGACTTCAATACAATTTTTCACAATATAACACTAAGGGGATAATGAATTTCCAAAAAGCTTATTTTTTTCCTAGTAAATGTTGAAGCCTTAGATAGTTAGTCACACACATAATTTTCTTCTGCGTGTCTTAATAATATTGAGTTTCATGTCAAATTTTTTTTCCGATTTAACTTAGGTACTTATTTTGTTATTGTGGATAATGTTTATTAGATGAAGTAAGTAAAACACGATACGTTATAATAACCAGTGTAGAAGACAAACGGAGGAGTCTCATTTTCGTCCGGGATTTATAGGTCCCATATTTATCTGGGACTTATACTAAAAAATAATGTGCCAACTCTTACTTACCTAGTATGTCGTTTAAAGCCAACTATCAATTCTTTAACAATTTTCCATCTATACCCATGCTCTTTGCTAAACATGGCTCAAGCTAGCTTTTATTTGAACTTGCAACTTTGGGGATTCAAAGAAGTCAATTCGCATCGCACTTGTCCAGTGAAGTATATATATTTATTACTTACATGTTTTTACGTATAGCGAAACACAGTTGCATTATTAAAGCAAAATAAATATGTCCACACAGTGTTATTTATACAGACGTCTCCTGTGGGCCCCGTTGCGTCGCGCTAGAGTAATATTAAGCGAAAATAATTTCATGTTTTCTTACATTTGCGTCAAACTATTTTTATCAATTTAGAAGAAATTTTGCCTCACGATATGCGCGATGAAGTCATCAAGGCAGCGCTTTTCATAAATTTCACAGTATACGAGTAACATGGGTCCAATCGCTGTAAAACGTAAATCCGTTATCCGTCTGTTATATCTTATCCAGTCAGTTACTGAACCTCCCTTCTTCATAGATTGATTTATAAGGGAAAATACTTGCCATAGCTGCTACGCTTGGCAGGCGGATTAGTAATAGCATTGTTTTAATTTTTTTATAGAGGTGCGCTGCTGTCTACCTCCTATATTCTTCTGTCGCCTCTTACGACACGCATGATGTGACGATATGGGGCAGTGGATATTCTAACACTACCACTACACGTTCAATCGACGTTATTAAATATTTCAAATATTAAATACCGTCATTTTTATTGCAACTTTAGGTGCTTACTTGCTAAGAGCAAGGTGAAGAAAAACATAGTGAAGAAATTTTCACGCCTGAAAAATGAAATATCCGAAGACATAATGGACACATAATTAAACAACTCGGCGGACTAATTGCTCCACAATACTCCCAGATATGAGAAAAAGACTGAACTCAGCAGTGGAACGCATGTTGTCTAGAACTTTAAATTTATTAAAACTAGTCAGTTACTTTTTTAAACTGGTCTAAAAAACTAACAGTATATTTTACTTACATAGATATTGTTTTCCAGAAACATTTCTGCTGTCACCTTATTACCAAGCAGAAAGTTGTAGCGTTGAGAGAAAAAGATTTTTCTGGGAAATAGTCCACTCCGTGGACTTACAACAGGATATTGTTTTCAACGTGATCAATTTGTTATTGGTTTTTCCACAAATTTCCTGATGTGATTTTAAGGAAATGTTTGTATTTGTAATTTCTAGGGCGAGAATTAGAAAAAAAAATTGCTTTTTCAAAATAAAAGTAAAGGAAAAGACTAACGAACTAAAACTACAAACGAGCACACAGCTCACCTAATTGTAAGTGGATATTTTGGTAAAACTTTACACGGATATGTTATTCTGGTATTCTTTTTTTATAGGATAATTGTGACAAACGAGCACACAGTCCACCCGATGATAAGTACCTGCGATGGCCCATAGAGACCTACATCTATCCTAAGCTACGAATCAAAATGCAAACGCGTAGTCACCCGTCAGAACCAAGATGGAATGCCTCGGTATCAGTAAATAGGGTCTCCGGTTTTCTACACTCACCATACGAAACACGGCATATAGCTGCTATATTACGCTGGTATTCTGTGAGAGCGTGGTCATTTTCCGGTTGAGCCAACCCGTTCACACTACAACTATACTACTTATATAGCTGCAGCATGGCTCTATTACGTCTAAATATCGGAAAACGTGGACTTTCCCCAACCTAGCCGATATATTCTTGCAGCAGCCTTGCATAAGCTTACATTATATTTGAAGTCCTTAAGCAATACATCTGCCGTCGTTGTATGAAGTTGACTGCAGCTGTCCAAGTGCTGCAGTAGCCACTTACCATCAGGTGGACTGTATGTTAGTTTGTCACCCTTACTTCTACAAAAAGTCTACACTTTTCCTACCAGCTCCTATGAGCTTACAAAAGGAAACTCTCGTTTTCTGGTTACGCGTACGCTTGGCAGTGGTACACATGTGACTAACACAACGCCCTCCGCCCGCTAGGCAATGGTACACATATCATCATCATCATCATTACAGCCCTTCACAAGTCCACTGCTGAACATAGGCCTCCCCCAAGTAATGGCACAAAGCACGATCCTGAGCCACCTGCATCCATCGACTTCCTGCATGTCTTACCAGGTCGTCACTCCATCTAGTGGTGGGTCGCCCTACACTACGCCTACCGGTAAAAAGGTAAAGGTTCTCGAGTGGCAGCCGGTACTCGAGATCCTTTACCTTTTTACCTTTCTTCCCCATTGGTTATCGGTTCTTCGAGCTATACGGCCGGCTCATTGCCACTTCAGCTTACTAATCCGCCGAGCTATGTCAGTCACTCTGGTTTCCCTGCGGATATCCTCATTTCTGAGTCTATCACGCAGAGAAACTCCGAGCATAGCCCTCTCCATAGCTCGCTGAGCGACCTTGAGCGTCCTCATATGGCCAGCAGTGAATGACCACGTCTCAGATCCGTAAGTCATCACTGACAACACGCACTGGTTATACACTTTAGTTTTCAGAGATTGACGTATACCTGACGAGAAGATGTGTCGTAATTTCCCGAACGCTGCCCAGCCGAGTTGAATCCGTCGATTTACCTCTCGGTCAAAGTTGGACTTACCTAGTCGGACTATTTGTCCCAGGTAAACGTACTCGTCAACAACTTCGAGCATAGTGCTCCCAACAACCACCGGCATAGGTGTGACATGGAAATTAAACATAATCTTTGTTATGTCCATGTTCATCTTAAGACCTATCCGTTGGGAGACACAATTGAGGTCATTAAGCATAGTGCTAAAGTCCTCCAGCGATTCTGTCATAAGAACTATATCGTCGGCAGTTCGAAGGTGAGTGATGTACTCACCATTGATGTTAGTACCGTATCCTTTCCAGTCCAGTAGCTTGAAAACGTCTTCCAACGCAGCGGTGAAGAGTTTCGGGGATATAACGTCACCCTGTCTTACACCTCTCTGCAGTTGGATAAATTTCGAACTCTGGTTCTGTACTCGGATAGCCATCGTAGCCCTATCGTACAAACACTTCAGCACTTCGATATACCGACAGTTAACTTGGCACCGCTGAAGGGACTGTAGCACCGCCCAAATTTCGTCGGAATCAAAGGCTTTCTCATAGTCCACATACGCCAGGCAAAGAGGCAGATTGTATTCTTCGGTCTTCTGTACAATCTGTCGCAGGGTATGTATGTGGTCTATGGTACTGAAGCCTTTTCGGATACCGGCTTGTTTGGGAGGCTGGAAGTCGTCGAGTCTGCGTGCGACACGATTCGTAATGACTCTCGAAAACAGCACGTGGACGCGGCTCAAAAGGGAATTCGGTCTATAGTTCTTCAAGAGAGCGTTGTCGCCTTTCTTAAAGAACAACACCACCGCATTTCTGCTCCATGCCTCCGGAGTAGTAGCTTCTGAAGGACTTCAAGTACCGGTGTTCCACCCGCTTTTAGAATTTCCGGCTTATTCCATTCTCGCCTGGGGTTCTGCTGTCTTTTAGGTGCTGGAGAGCCATTCCAATCTCGCTCAGACTGACGTCCGGGATATCATCGGAATAATGTTGAGTAAGACTTGCTCTTGGATCGATACTCACACTTTCGTGTGGCTCCAACGATGATATTTACAGCTGCCCATAGAACCTCTCAATCTCACTCAAAATCTCAGGTGTCTCGGAAACGATGCCGCCACACTCAGTCTTCAGATTTGATAGTTGGCTCTTTCTGGCAAACAGATCTCTGGCAAAGACTTTAGAGCCCTGGTTTCACTCGATTGCTTCTTTAATACGAGCAGTATTAGAGTTGCGTAAGTCTCGCCGCATGCATTCGAGATCTGTCTGTTCAGTTGCCTGTATGCTGTCAAATCTGTTGACGATTGCAGCCTCATCTCCCGTCTAACAGCCATGAGATTAAGAGTGGTACACATATGTCTACTAATAATTTATGAGGGCGAACCCGACAAAAAAAAATTAATACTGAAATGTATAATACAGACATAGACAAAGACATACTCTTTAATTTGATACCACAATCTGTCAATTTCGAACTAAAAATAAACATAAAAATCATTCTGACGTAATGGCTTCTCACAACAGTAGGGCGTGGTTGTACGTGAGCTATTGCTGAGTGATTTCTCCGTTTTTCTGTGTGTTTTTAAAAAAAAGGTGAGTTTTATACTTTTGTGTATTCCTTGTAATAAAAAAAAAACACGTAGGTATATAATTTGTGGCATAAAAAGTGAAAAGTAAATGCCAAAAGTACTTCGAAATCGAGAAGGCCCATTTTAGCGGTTGGGTCAAAAATGTGTTATTTTTCCAATTCTCGTTTATTTTTAGTGTAAAATGTAACTAAAAATAGTTTTATAACATATTTAAAATAATTTGACGTTGTATTTATTTCAAATTCACACAAAAATATATTTGAAACATTGTTCGAAATCTCATACAGATAAAAATTAAATTCGTTTTTTTATTTTATATTTTGGTATGAGTATCGAATAGAAACACATAAGCATGAAAATATACATATTTCCAAACATTTTCATATAGACTTCTCCAAAAACAAACGTGTAGAATTCAAATTAGTAGTAATTTTAGACTAAAAGTGAAGTATCTACTACTACTATGCTATAAAGGGTAATTTGTGAATTTTATTACAATTTCTAGCAACTAAAAATAATTTTATTCGATAGTTTATACATTCAATAAGAATTCCTGTAAGTTTTATCCATAAATATTGTCTCAAAATGAAAATGTAGAAAATTTGCAAGTTAGCAAAAAATTTGCAATTCCCGCCATTTTACGTCGCGAGCCAACAGGTGTATCGAATAAAGTCGCCTTCCGAACATACAGGTTAATAACTAAATTTAATCTGGTTCTGGAGTTTGCTTTGTGTTATTTTTTTCACTTCGGCTGAACCGATTTTGATGTATTTTGTGTGTGTAATTAAATTGATCCAAGAATGGTTTAAATTGACGTTTGGACCCGGTAGGTGGCGCCATATTATGTAAGTGTGTCTTTTCAGGCACTGGTGGTATGGATATTAATTTCATGTTCATGTCCATACACCCAGCGCCTCTTCTCTGTATCAATAACAAATTATTTACTACATAGTCTGCTTTAAAGATTCAATATTATTATTACTTTTTTGTCATTTTAAAGATTTTGTAAAAAATGGCATTAAAAACCGAATAGTCTAAAGGTGGACTAAGTTATATTTATTCACTCCACTGCTAATCATAGGCCATTTCTATGAAATGCCTCATATGAGAATATTTTCTAAAGTTGCTACGCTTGGCATGCGGGTTGGCTGCAGTTTTTAATTTTTAATATTTTCTGGAAGATGCTATTGAACATATGTTTAATTATTTTTCTATCGTTTCTTAGTACATCCAAAGGATGACAGAGATAAGAGGAATATAAAAAATATGGGGGATTAATAATAAATCGCAAATGAACAAATCCATTTAAAAAAGGAAAAAGTTCGAACTGAAAAAAATAAAAATATAATTAAATAATAAGCATAATTTATAAATAACTAATGATCTTTTTAATTCAGCAACTTGCAGTGTGTAAATAATCAAAGCTTGTGTTAGGAAGGGATTTTTAGAAACAAAATTGGATGGGTTTTTTTTTAGAAAAAGCTAGACAAACGAGCACACAGTCCACCTGATATTAATTGGATGCTGTGGCCCATAGACATCTACAATTAACCTCGATGAAGAATAAAAATGCAGGTTCATTATCATCCTTGAGGACTAAGATAGAATGCTTCGATTCCAGTAAAACGGGTCTCCGGTTCTCTATACTCTACACTACACTACACTACATACAAAACACAGCAGCATCAAGCTGCTATTTAACGTTGGTATTCTGTGAGAGCGAGGTCCTTCCCCTGTCGAGCCAACCCGTTCATTCTACAACCATAATATAGCTGCGGAATGGCTCTACCTTGTATAAATCAAAGCTTAGTTGCCGCGTCCCTAAATAAGGTAGCCATGAGAGCAATTTCCGCCAAAACGGACATAGCATTCCATACCAGGGCTTTGTGTATCTTCAAAACTAAAAATGGTTGAGACATTATATGTTAACAATAGAATATTCTAAGTAAATCCACTTACCCATGTCATAAGAGGCAACAAAGACAAAAG
Source organism: Parnassius smintheus behrii (assembly GCA_036936625.1). Classification (NCBI taxonomy): domain Eukaryota; kingdom Metazoa; phylum Arthropoda; class Insecta; order Lepidoptera; family Papilionidae; genus Parnassius; species Parnassius smintheus. Next base: position 11,383,047 of record JAUPFT010000006.1, read on the forward strand.
GAACTAGGAAAACAACAGCAGCATCTTTCTGAAAACAAGTCATAATTATTATTAAAAAAAAACTGCGGCTAAGCGCTCGCCGACCAAGTGAACTGTGGCACACATATGAAGTAATCTTTGGGGAAGCCTATGATCAACAACTATTTTTCGATGGGCTTTAATTAATGTATATATAAAGAAAAGAAGCAAGGAATTTTGATTACAATATTATTATTATGCCCGTATCAATAACTGAGCATGAGCCTCTAGCATATTTGGAGAGATTTACCACAATTGGGACGCTTGGTACGGTGAATGGGCTACCGCAGTAACAGACGAATAACAATATCAAAATCTTCAAGAACTTGCAAGTTTTCACTTCAAAATTGCGTAAAAATTATGATAAGGTTTGTATCATCTGGCATTGACAATCACATTAATAATGATAAATAGAATGACAATACAAAACACTAAGAATGTAATACAAAAGCGAGAGTAAATGGTTTCGTCGTAACATATGTTTCAGCAGTGGGACCGAAGCGGGAAACAAAGCCCGATCGGATATCTTAAAGAACATCAATCAATCATTTATTGTGTTAAGATTGCGCAAATGTTGTTTTCTGTTAATTCAGCTAACTTTGATACACCTTTAAATGTAATTACCGAAGTACAACCTAAAAATATTAATCGAAGTACGACCGTGTAGTGGTGGTGTGAGACAATCCACTACTCAATGTCGTCCCATTGTTGCCTTAAGAAGCGACACAAGTAAACAAACTAGGAGTTGGGCAGCAGACTGTTCTGTCCTTTTGAAAAATACTTAAAAGATAAAGTAGGTACATGGCATTTGTGTTAATAATACAATATTATTATTTATCAAAAACTATGTCTCTTGCTTTTCTTGAGCGGAGCGTTCTTGACTAAGAAGTAATTCTGAAACATGAACACAATATCGATCGCTGTAGAAATACAAAATATTCCAAAAACCAAACTTGGCCAATGTAAGATATTAATATTATTTTTATAGTCATAGATTTTCAGTAAAATATATTTTTCGTTTAATGTACTTAGGATTTATATATAAATATATTTATACGTCTTGGACTCTATGGCGTGACCTGAAGGTGTACTTCGGCGTCTGCTACTGGAACTCCTCGAAGAGTAAAACTATGTGTGGCGTGTTTGGCTTCGTTTTGATGGTGATAATAAGATCTTACCTACGGACTTGATAAAGTAACCTGAAGGTGTACTTTGGTGACTGCTACGTTAAAATACTGGTTATGACTAGATTAAAAACTTTTATAAAATGAAATAAAGTTGACGAGAAAAAATATTAACGAGTCAGGTAAAAAAAAATAGTTTTCACGATAATTCCTGAGTACAAATACCTAAAAATTAAAGTAATGATCGCCACACACAGTTAGTTAAAATGATCACTTAAAACCAAAAACTGACCGCAAGTGTAAAATCTTAAGTTGAAATTTTTAACTGACGTCAACTCACGCATTTTATCGGGTTTACTGTCGGTAAAACTTCTCAGTTGAACTGACATACATCCAAAAATTGATCGCGAGTGTGAAATTGTAAGTTGAAATTTTAAACTGACGGTACTCCACAGAGTTTTTCGCGCATACGGTAATCCATTGGCTTAATTTTTTATAGGATTGGGTGACAAACGAGCACACAGTCCACCTGATGGTAAGGGTTGCTGTGGCCCATATACATCTACGTATATTCTCGGTAAGGAATCAAAATGCAGATGCCTCGTTACCCGTGAGGACTAAGATTGAATGCCTCGTTTCCAGTAAAAAGGTTCTCCGGTTCTCTACACTTACCATACGAAACACAGCAGCATAAAGCTACGATTTTACGCTGGTATCATGTGAGAGAGTGGTTCTTCCCCGGTCGAGCCGACCCATCTGTGCTACAACTATACTACTAATATAACTGTAGCATGGCTTTAACATGTGTAAAAGCTACAGTTCGTTTTAGTTACTGGTGACTTACCTTATTTTGTAGGAGACAATCACGATATAGTAATATTTGCTAATGATAACCTCATTAATTTTCAAATTCAATCGACAGTCAATTAATTTTGACAATGTAAATAATGTTCAATTGAAACTAGCAAATTAGTTTAACGCCAATAATTTGCTCTTAAACGGTAATAAGACAAAATGTATGAAGTTAACAATACCTAACGTTAAACATTCAAAGACCAATATGCTCTTAAATGGGGAAGAGTTTATTCTCGTGTATATTACTGATTTTCTTGGTATTACTATTGATGCGAAGCTTCAATGGGGCCCCCTAAATTACCAGGCAGACTTAGTTCCGCAGCATATGCTGTAAGGACGATTAGAGGTCTAACCAATGTTGAGACAGCTAGATTAGTTCATTTCAGTTACTTTCATACCGTAATGTCTTATGGAATCTTACTATGAGGTAATGCGACTGACAGTGAGGTCATATTTTTTTGCAAAAGAGAGCCGTACGGGCAATTTAGAGTAAAGAGTCGCTTAGAGAAACATTTAAGGAAATAAACATTTGGCATTAACTTTGATATTGCAATATATTTATGAAAATGTAATGTACATAAAAACATAAATAGCTTTCATAAGAATAAATATGTTAATACTTTAAACACTATGAACACACATAGCTTGTAATATAAGTTACTAGACTTCAGAGAATTAGTAATTAAATTATGGGACAATGTATACGCTTTTAAAACAAAATACCTGAAAATGTAGAAAATTTGTTCTTAAACAAGTTTAAATGTTTAATTAAAGACAAATTGTATAAAAAGAGTTATTATTATATAAATGAATACATAAATGGGAAAAACGCAGAGAATGAGGTGATCGCCACCATGCTAGTTCTATAAAAATTCGTACAAGAATTGTACAAAATAAATTGAAATGTGATTAAATAGACCCGCTGGTTTTCTTGCTGCTTCTTCCTAGGACAGATGTTTATTCGTGAACCAGTTGTAAATCATAAATTAGTAAATAAAAAAAAACAACTTTGAATAAGTATTATACATTAATTAGTATTGAATAAAAATTACTCATTGCATTTCATTTCTTACCAGCTACTTATATTATTTCTATGCTGTTTAGATTTCTTCTCTACACTTCTCTTGGTTCTACAACCGTAATATAGATACAGCCACAGACTACTAAGAGGATACTACGCATCAGACAGGAATCTTAGAACAACCAATACGGAACCAGTAGTTTAGAGTTTGACTTTTGTTTACCTCTAATTTTGAGGTATCAGGCAAAAGTACATCATTGATAAAGCCTACTTACGTTACTTTTAAATTTTGTAGTTATAAGGCAAAAGTACATCCTTGATAAAGCCTAATTTCATTCCCATACCTACAGCTGTTCACCATTAAAAGTTGACAATTTTAAAATCTTTAGAACTTATAATACAAAAATAAAACAACTTATATATTAGTTATTCAAGTTTTTATTTTTTTTAATCTTTTTAAATTATTTATAAACTTTATCTAGCATTTGCGGCAATTGGTTACGTTATTTTAATCTCACAATATCAAATTCTTTTAAGATTTTAGTAACGTTACACCAGTTCCATTTCCGTTCCAATATTTGGATTTAATTTCCATATGCTATTTTTTTAAAATTTCGTAAGTATTTGGTTTCACTTCCAAATATTAGTTTGTTTCCTTTACAACGGTTGAAATATACCTCACTGCATATTCTGAGGGATAGGTTGATTTTTTTTTTATTTTAATTATCTATACTCTCTGTGAGAAATCCATTGATGGACTGACGACTGACTTTTTTAGAGGACACAATACACTCCTTGTCCTCTTTATTAACAAATCTCATTACATCTAATTTTTTTATGGAATTAGTTACAGCGATGAATTCGTTACAGCTTGCTTTAAGGGCTTCACTTTGTTTCTCCGTCTAAGAGCTGTTTCCTTACATGAATCAAATAAGTCCTCGAAAAATGACAAAGCTTCTGAAGTATTTTTGACGTCGAGTTTACTGGTTTTCTATCAGCTTAGCGAGCTGTAACATAAAAATAAATATAATGTTAGCCATAGAAACCCTAAATTAATGTTAGTTGTTTCTCTTTTATTCTTATATATTTTTTTACTTTTTATAAGCCAGTGCTTGACCACAATCCCACCTGGTGGTAAGTGGTGATGCAGCCTTAGATAGTAAATCGCCCTGTCTTAGCGTAACAAAACCCTATTCACTCTTGCCTTGAAGACGCCCAGATTGTATTCGGATGGAAAGATAGACGCTGGCAAATTATTCCACTCCTTTGCTGTATGCATTAAAAAATTCGAAGTAAACCGTTTGGTTCTAATGCGTGGAATATCAACAACAAAGGGGTAAAAACCCGCCGACCGCCTGGTCGTCCGATGGTGAAAAGGAGAAGGAGGAATTAAAGCGTGCAATTCCTACGCACACTGCGAAATGCATCCTATAGAATACTGAGAGGCTGGCTACTCTGCGCCTGTGCTCGAGGCCGACAAAGTTGGTTTATTCATGAAATGTTATATTCTTTATAATATATCTTAATATATAAATTACGTGTCACATTGTTCGTCCGCGATAGACTCCTAAACTACTTAACCGATTTTAATCAAATTTGCACATCGTGTGCAGTTTGGCCCAACTTGAGATATAGGATAGATTTTTTTTTCTCATGAGTGCCCCACAATTTTTTTTGTGAATTTAAGAATTTTTAATAGGACATGACATAGGGTCGTCGAAAAGGGCAGAACAGGGTTTGCCTGGCAAGCTAGTTCTTTATAATAATGTCCTCCGGATCAAATTTCGGTCATGGTGGCCTGCCTCAACTAGCCATTGGCGCAGGACAGGATTATATTGCCTAAATCTATGCGCAAGCGAAATCTAAGCGCTCTATTTCCTCACTCTCAATCCGATGGAACAGTAAACTGACACGACCGGAGAGAGACCAGGCGCAGGATCAACGTCTTTACGAGTTTTCCGAGGCATGGTGGTAAGACACCGCCAACTTCTTGACTCCAGGCAGCTACTGAAGATTTCTTGACAGAAAACTCAATAATTGGTTTTTGGCCCGACCTGAGATCGATCCCAGGACCTCATGATCAGCAGTCGCACTACTACAACCACTAGACCAACAAAGCAGTCAATCCTACATAATACAGCTTATAAGTATCCATGCACCCTTATATAAAAATAATCTCCTTCTCTATAGTTTTTCCTGGAACAGATCTCTGTTAAGTATTAAGGCCCGCTAATTGTACATTTAGTATATAGTTTGTTGTCAGTGTTTATGTAATATAATATTGTATGCAATAAAAAGTATAAAAAAGTAAAATAAATATCAGCTTTCTATATTTACATCCTCTGCTGGATTTAGGACTTTATAAATCAGTGAATATTTTTCCATTGGTAGGCGCACATCTGTAAGCAAATCGTAAGACGGCCCCCCACTAAGGTGATGACCTGATAAGACATGCCGGAATGTGATGTGTACACATGGGTGAGTTCTGTGTATAACGACATTTCAGGTGAGGCCTATGTTCAGCAGTGGACTTTTGAAGAGGCTATAATAATGAAGATGATACAATATTTCAATGTGCCTATAGCCACAATACACTCTCCATCATCTAGTTGTGAGATTTTTGGTTCTGCAAATGTAAATGGATTACCTACAGAAGTAGATTGCACTATTTATTAGTAAGCAGGGCTCACTTCAAGCAGGTGATGTTGGAATTTGGTAAAGTTTGATAGATTTCCCCATATTGTAAATTAAAATAAAATAATATTTAGATCAACAGACTTACAAAATTTTGATGTGTATGCCAAGGCTCCTGCAACAGTTTTGCTTAACACACAACTGCAGTTTCTCACCTGAAAAACCAAATGTTAATATTAATTAATTTGGCTTTATTCTAAAGATGTATTCTATTGTATGTATACATTTATTTTCTTACATTGGTAAGCTTACCTTCATTTTTTTATTTTCTGAGGAATGACATGTTCATCATTTAACTTATGCGGCAAATATATTTCTGCATGTTTGCAGTCTGTTAAATAAACATCTACAATATCATCCCATTTTGATGTTTTCCCATTCAATACTAGTGTACAGTGAGGAGGATCAAATATGATATTAATCTTTTGACTTCTTGTGATTGTGTCATCTGAAATGAAAACAAAAATTTGGTTAATAGGCAATCAAAAGTATAAAAATACATTACTAATAATTTTAGCACTTTATTAAAAACTGTTTTAAACCTTTCATTTAATTATCTTACCAGTATTTTCATTTGCCAATATTTGTGTTTTTTCTTGTCTTTCTTCAACTTATTAATGGCTGACTGAATTGATGTTCCCTGATCTGATACCAGAGCCACAGGAATTAATCCAGTTATTATTCTCTGCTATATTTTTTAATATAAGTGCAGGTCTAGTTCCTGACAAAAATAAAAGGCAATGGGCTGTTGCCATTTGTGTAGAGTACCTCAAATGACCTACAGTAACTGTGACTCTGAGTAGACAGTAACTCTACAAGTCCACAGATATTGTCATTGTATTTGTCATATGTAAGACCTGGCTCTATCGAAACTTCACCAAATATTAGCGAGCAATATTTTTTCGATTCTTGCTGATTTGCAACCTAGGAATAAAAACATAAGGTAATTAACTGAACATAATAATATACTATTTGTAAAAAATTTATGAAGATTTTTACAGTTATTATATTTACCAGTTTTGTCATGATCTAGACACTGCTGTTTGTCCTATCATTTTAAAACGTTTATAGATGGATGGTGGTTCATTGATATCTGCAAACAAATATGTATACTTTTTATAGTTAACAGTGAACAGCAGGCCCATTCCCTAAATTTTATGCCATCAAAATGATGTCACTTGGTAGCACATTGTGTGGTATACTATATAGCTTTTTTAAGAGCATGAAAACACAATGTATCTAGCAAATAATACAAATGATATTAAATTAGATCGTTTAGTGTAATTGCCAAGTCAATCTATTTATTTAAAACATAAAAGGTTTTTAATATTGATATGGCCAACATAAGATGTTAGGTTGGCTAATTACGCAATAACTTAAGACAGAAGGACCCTAAGTAAGTAAGGACTGAATAAATTAACCGACTTGGTTCACACAACTTTTTACGGTAGAAGAACTGAGTTATGAGACTTGGTTTCTTTTACATGTTATGTTTTTGATGGCATCTCATTTCTTCTTGTATATAGCCCTACTTTTTTCCTTTCCGGTACCGTCTACTTCTTGAATACCAACAAAGTACCTATCTACACCTATTATTCCATTATATTATACATATACAGGTACACTGATTGTTTTACTGCAAATGTAATTTTGTAATCCTTTATTTATATGGGATTACAAAGTTATTTATGCAGTTAATGTATCTAGAAAACTGGACACAAATTGCAAAAAATTTAAATTTTTATAAAAAAATAAGTTATATAAGATACTTAATCGACTAATGGGTCGGCTCGACCAGGGAAGGACCACGCTCTCACAGAATACCAGCATGAAATAGTAGCTTAATGCTGCTGTATTTCGTATGGTGAGTGTAGAGAACCGGAGACCCATTTTACTGGAAACGAGGCATTCCATCTTAGTCCTCACGGGTGACAACGCGTCTGCATTTTGATTCGTAATCAAGGATAGATGTAGATGTCTATGGGCCACAGCAACCACTTACCATCAGGTGGACTGTGTGCTCGTTTGTCACCCTATACTATAAAAAAAAGAACTTTCTTATTCAGAGAAACAATCTTGATCTAAAGATGTTACTGACATAAGACTAACAAATATTAGTTGATAATGTCTTAAAATTGTTTACTTAAATATCAGAAAATTACAAAGCTGCTTTACTTTCTATAATACAAAGACTTAGGTGACACTTATAGTGGTTGTTGCTAAATAAATAATTTGACTATACTTAAAAACATTTTAGAACACTGACTATTCATTTCAAACAGTTATTATTTTACCTTTTTGTAGACTTTTTTGTTAATTTATTGTTATAAAGGACTTAATCACTAAGCTACCACATCATCCCATTCTGACTACAATTACTTAATCACTACAATCAAATACAAAATGTATTAAAGTAACAATGGTTATGTGCATTCTGACTACAATTACTTAATCACTACAATCAAATACAAAATTTATTAAAGTAACAATGGTTATGTGCAATAAACACAACTATAAATATTCACACCTGAGGAATAAGTGGAACTATAAATAGTCACACCTATTCCCTACACAGAAACAAGTCTGCTAGCTTGACCAGCATTTTAGCCTCCTTTGACATTGGATAAGCCAAAATACTGTTCAAGGTTCCAAAGTGAAAATTCCTATCACTACCAAAACATTCTCATTGCTTCATTCAAGACACATTCCATCAAAATATGTTGGAAATTTTCAACTATTCCACATATGTCACAATTTGGTGTTGGCACATTTTTCATTAAAAAAACAAACTTGTTCGATGGAATATGTAATCCAAGAACAGATCTTATGTAGTTTCTTTTTAGTGGACAATTATCTATGTATTCACAAATTACAGGTTATTTGTGGCCGAATTGTTCAATACCACATACTCTTCAACAGACTGACAGTTACATGTAATAACTTGGCAGATGGCAACCTTTGAATAATAATTTTGATATTGCAATTTTAAGATTGATTTTATTATATCATAGGCAATCTGTTCACCTCTCACTTGATAGGCACAGCCACATCCTATAAAAACATCAATACATAATGGAATTTAGTTAGATAATAAAAATTAGGAAAGAATTATTTCAGTGATATTGACAGATTATTCTGCAAGAGCCTTACAATTGTGATGGAGAGTTATGCAGAATTATACTAAAAATACAAGATCAAGCAAATGTCCCTAATAGAAAAATAAGTAGATAACCATAGTTATCCATTTCCAGAGCAGGTATTCCAGTATTTATTTTGTCAGCCGTAGATAAGGTGGTAAGGCAAAATGGTGAAGAAGCAAACTACCGGTAACAAATCTCGACCCGAAGTGCTTACGACACACAAAAAATTATGTAGCTCTTCTGCATTGAGCTGCTTTTTTCACAATTTATTTTTTCCACACACTTGAATCTTAGCTCAGTCTTTGGAAAACAATGTAATTTACATTATGACGCTTGCTTTTGCAATGCGAAACACAACAAGCATTCTTCATGATGAGTACACAATTTTTAACGTGAGAGCATAAGCATGGAATTTTAACACTTCAAAGTAATTTCATTCGATCAAATCCAAATTTCCAAAACTCCAACAAACTGTAATGAAATTGAAAATTTGAAATAATGAATACAGAGTATCTTTGTATAAACCACAGAGTACTTTTTTATAAATACGAAGTATAAACTGAAAATAATGAAAGGAGTATCCTGTTCCTATACTATATCCTCTTAATGGTCTCTGTTCTCTGTGAATAAAAGTTATGGAAGTTTGGAACTCAATCTGTGGTAATAAGAAATGTCATTTTCCAAACTACCGGTTTGAATCTATGGTTGAAAATAAGGGCTAATTTTATTGTTCTAAGATTCTATGCCGTGGATACAGCGTGGCTCTACCACTAGTATAATATATATTTTGATATATTATTTTAGTAGTCATCTAATTTATGATTTAAGCCTTAATTTTTTTTAATTCTCCTTTACCACACAGACAGATTGACGATTGTAGTGCCATACGTCTCGCATCTGTGACGCTGCTGCCCTTCGCCGCACTGATCTAGGTATATACGTCTAACATAAACGAGTGGTTATATCGCCATCTATTGGAAAAATTAGGTCTTTTTAGAATTTCTGGATCATCGTCAAAGTTCTCGAATGGATATGAAGATAATAAAGAAAATAATCAAAAATGAAAATATAATAATATTTTCTAAAAAGTAAAACCCTTTTACGAACGCAACGAAACATTTTAATAAATTAAAAAAAGTTGTAGAATGTCAGTAGTATTATTTACAAAATATTGAACATTGCATGCTGTTCGCGTGCTAAAGTAAACTCAGAATAATAAAACGAAACCGTTTATCACAGGTTAATGCGTTAGATATGGAATAATAAACTCACTTTATAGCCATTATTACTGATAGATTCCATATGATTGAGGTTTATGAATGCTATTACGAGTATATCCTTTTAATTCTGTACCTTTCACTTTTTCGTAATAATGTCTTCAGCGAACTGTGCCTTTTTAATTAAGTAACAAACAAACTTACAGTAGCCCTAATGGCGCGAATCTTTTTTAAAAGAAGAATAGGAAAACAAGCATGCAGCTCACCTAATGGTGACTAAATATCGCCGCCAATCAATAACTGCAACACTAGGAAATTGCAGATGCATTGCCAGCCTTTTAAAAAAGAGAAGGTTCTTTACTTGAAGGTCCCTAAGTCGTATTGATCTGAATAAATTGGTGGTAGTTAATTCTACAAGAAAGTTGTACCACCAGACCAACCCATAAAACAACCCCAAAAAATTGTGTTTCTCCCAAACGTTATGAAAATTATGAAGTCCAATATTAGTAGTAATAATAGTCCAATGTATTCATTGGGTTTGGCATTGAAAGATCTGACAATTTTTTGTATTACATGTTTAGGTAATATTAACTTTTAGTCACGTACAGACGTATGGGTAGACTTTTTCTAGAGGCAGGAAGCAACCCAATAGGGAAATGGAGGGTTTACAAGGGTTTTAGGGCAAGAAAATTTCCGCTATGCTAACACAATGCGCGTTGGCGAATAAACACGGTTTGCTCGCATACTGTGAGATTTACCTAAAACCATTTTGTTGGTCGTAAACAAATTTGGGTGAATAATGTTACGAGCTTGAGGTTCGTGACAATAAAAATTGCCGATAGAATTACCTAAATTAACACTTTAATTTACTTTACACAAATTAAAGTTAAAACACTAATAATTAAACACACTAATTCACTTAATTCCGCTCCGAAGCTTCGCTTGTGTCGCCGAGTTCAACTCTGCTCCGATCGCATCTTGCAGCGCTTATTTATTTAAATTAGCAAAGAAACATCCCGAATATTCAGGTAAATGCGCGCAAAGGGACGAGTGTGCGAGTATAGACTTTCCAGAAACTTGGCGCTGTCGGTTGAGAAATTTGTGATGTCATTCTTTGCAAAGCTCCCCTCGCTCTCGTTCCTGACACTAGATGGCGCTAGTTGACTTATTCACACAACACTGCCCCCTCCTAAGACATGCTCGTTCCGAGCATTATCGGTTCCATAATAACGCGCCAAGCGATCCACATGGACGATCTTAGGAGTCCCTCTTGCGCCTTTCTGTATCCGGTAGGTCACATCGTTGATCCTGGTTACAATCCGGTACGGGCCGTCCCATTTAGCTTGAAGCTTAGGAGATTTCCCTTTGCTGCGGACTGAATTGTGCAACCACACTAATGAACCTTCGTTGAACCCTTTATTGTTCATTTTGCGATCATACCGGGTTTTCATTTTCTCAGACATTTGCTGGCCCGATTGTCCGACGTGCTCATAAATGTCATTCCCTCACTGACTGCTTCCAGAACTGTTAAGGCTTGGTCGCGCAGGCCTAGTGTGAGAGCAGTCATGGCCTGACTTTTATTCCAGCCGTTCGCTTTCATAACAGCCTCGAACTGGATTTTGTAGGCTGACCAGGAAGAAGTCCCGTCGAACGTTGGCACCTTGAACCCACGTAGCGAAGGTGCTGAAGCTACTACGGGAGCTGTAGTTCCATCCCCAAGTTTGAGTTCGTTCAGCGTTTTCTTCACGTCAGCCATCACGTTGTCAACCCGATTGTTCACATGGTTGATTCGGGTTTCATGTTCTTCGATTCGGGTTTCAGCTTCCGACAGACGGTTGTCGTGCTGAGCAACCCTATGCTTCACCTGCCTTATCTCTTTCCCAAAGGTAGCTTGAAGGTCCTTCATGAGGAGCATCTGTTCTTCCGACCGACGAGCCTGTTCCGTCTGCTGATGGGCCTGTTCCTCCTGTCCGCTCTGCAGCTGCTCTTTCAACTGACGGACCTGTTCCGCCTGCTGGCGAGCCTGCTCCTCCTGTCAGCGGGCCTGCTCCTGCAGCATCACCATCAGGGCGCCTAAATCAGGTGCTGCAGATGCAGGAGCTACGGACGGACCGGCATCCGTTGCCGGCCGCTGGCCCTCCGACGTCTGCGGCGTTGCACCACCAAATCATCGTTGGTCCGTCTCCTGCTGGCGTTGACTTCGGGTACGGACACCCTCCGTTTCCTCCTTAGGTAAAATCGGCATTATTTTATCCCACTTCTGACACCAATTGTTACGAGCTTGAGGTGCGTGACAATAAAAATTGCCGATAGAATTACCTAAATTAACACTTTAATTTACTTTACACAAATTAAAGTTAAAAACACTAATAATTAAACACACTAATTCACTTAATTCCGCTCCGAAGCTTCGCTTGTGTCGCCGAGTTCAACTCTGCTCCGATCGCATCTTGCAGCGCCTATTTATTTAAATTAGCAAAGAAACATCCCGAATATTCAGGTAAATGCGCGCAAAGGGACGTGTGTGCGAGTATAGACTTTCCAGAAACTTGGCGCCGTCGGTTGAGAGATTTGTGATGTCATTCTCTGCAAAGCTCCCCTCGCTCTCGTTCCTGACACTAGATGGCGCTAGTTGACTTATTCACACAACAATAATATGTACATGAATGCGAGTTCTTACAATGAGTTTAAGTTAAGCATAATTTTGTCTTAGATCTTACATCACTTGTAATATATGCAGCACTTCGTCTTTCTTTCTTTGTAGGTCTTACATTATCTTTTTAGAGAATAAGAGTGACAAACGAGCACATAGTCCACACAATGGTAAGTGGATGCTGTGGCCCATAGAAATCTACATTTATCCTCGATTAAGAATCAAAACGCAGATGCGTAGTCACCCGTCAGAACCAAGACGGAACGCTTCGTTACCAGTAAAAAGGGTCTCCGGTTTCCTACACTCACCATACGAAACACAGCAGCGTTGAGCTGCTATTTTACGCTAGTATTCTGTGAGAGCGTGGTCCTTCCCCGGTTGAGCTGACCCACTTGTGCTACAGCTTTACTTCTGATGTAGCTCCACCATGGCTCTATCGCGTCGAAAACGACACTAATACGGCTCAAATAAATACGATTCAACAAATGTAATAAAAGCACTTACTTACTTTAATGCCTACCGGATGAAGAAGAATTATATGTTTCTAACATTTTATTTTTTGTCTACTGTCGCTGATGGTAGTAAGAATATTATTTAACGATTGTTTTATTTAATTTATTTTAATTGATTTTTTATACATATTATGTATAGATTATAGCTTTCTGCCCTCCTTTCCTTATATACTTTAACTTTGCCACATCTCACACACCTATGTGTGCGCAATTTATTAAAAAAGGCAAAATTGTGTAAAAAATATACGTAAAGAGGTACAACATAGCTTGACGTGTTAATATATAGTCCATCTTCTGTTTTATTTCCCTCTGTTTCCTCTTAAGATATGAAGTAGGGATACGATGGCTATCGGAGGACAGAACCAGAGTACGAAACCTATCTAACTGCAGAGAGGTGTAAGACAGGGTGACGTTATATCCCCGAAACTCTTCACCGCTGCATTGGAAGACGTTTTCAAGCTACTGGACTGAAAAGAATACGGTATTAACACCAATGGCGATTACATCACTCACCTTCGATTTACCGACGATATAGTTCTTATAGCAGAGTCACTGGAGGACCTAAGCACTATGCTCAATGACCTCAATAGTGTCTCCCAACGGATAAGTCCTAAGACGAACATGGACAAAACAAAGATCATGTTTAATGTCCATGTCACATCTATGCCGGTAGTCATTGGGAGCATATTTTGTTTTTTTTTCTCACAGTCCCAGTTGACATGAGCTAGTGCTCATTCAGCAAACGCGTCATTAAATTGTAGCTGGTGAATCAGTTATCAAAAGGTTTATTGCTATAAGGGCTAGACTAATCTTTCAAAAACACCATAAGCCTTGTTGCTTACAAAATACGGGCTTGTAAGGAATTTTCCTGCATATAACTCCAAATGTACTGTGTAGTAAGATTTTGCATCAACAAGAGCTTTTACTTCGGTGACGTGCTTGGCAGGTTTGCTGAGAATTTAAATGTGAAATCTACATCGCTCCCTGAATGCGAAAAGCATTTTATCTATTGTCGTATATTCGCGAGCGGTGTAAGCTTTCAGACAGCGGTCAACAAACCTTTCAAAGATTCTTCTGATATGAGCCTTGTCATCAAGATTTTTACGTTCCTATCTCGTTGATTTATAATCAAAGAGAAACACAGTTTTTTAAAAAGAAAAATATTTGCAGAGATATTATTTCAATAACAATTTTCATCAAAAATAAGCATAGGTCCTTAAAATGCATACCATTTATACTGAAGATGATCTTGATAATTGTAGCAAAAAATGTTTGATAGACTATTTCTAGTATTACGATGCAAATATGGTCATCAGATGGCTTAATTATTAACTATCATTTTATATAGGACTGCTAAATTTGTAATGTTACTAAATGAACATGCGCTGCATTGTTTTGAAGTTCTTAAACTAATAGAGTACTTACTGGACACCTTTTGATATCGCCGAAATGTCATATATCAAATAATTTTCTATCGTTATTTTTTATTTACTGTAAATAAATATGTTTGAAAACGGTTCTAAAAAAGTGGACCGCAAAATGTTTACTTGCATAATTGTGTAAAGTACTGAGATTTTAATAAACATAAAATATTTTGGTATGATTTTAAAAACCACAATATTTACTTTGTATTGCAATTTGTAAAATGCGTCTCAGTCACACACGAAATCGCCAGAAAATAAAGTTATTCCTCCTAAACGTTGTGAAAATTCTGAAGTCCAATATTAGTAGTAATAATAGTCCAATATAATGATTGGGTTTGGCATTGAAAGATCTGACAGTTTTTTGTGTTACATGTTTAGATAATATCAACCTGTAGTCAAAGACATACGGGTAGACTTTTTGTAGAGGCAGGAAGCAACACAACAGGGAAATGGCGAGGTGCAGAATGATGAAATCAATTTCAAATAAAAGCAAAACATGTGATAGAGCTTTTCATTAACCATTTAAGCTAGTTTTGGTTATTTAACGTAATGTCTTTTATAAAACAGCTGCAAGACATGATTTGAAATCACAGATCTCTTGGTTTGTTTTTATATTCGTTTATTTTACGAAACACGGACTTATCTTAAGGTTCACTTTCTTGTGTAAATAGTGCTATTTAAAATTTATTTTTTATTTTATATTTTACCACGTGCTCGGCGGTGAAGGAAAACATCGTGAGAAAACCTGCATGTCTGAGGAATAAGAAAAAAAAATATTTCGAAGACATGTGAAGTTCGTCAACACGCATTTGGGCAGCGCGGCGGACACTTCCTTGCCCTAAACCCTCTCAGAAATGAGGGGAGGCCTGAGCCCAGCAGTGGGACGTATATAGGCTGTAACTTTTACTAACTTTAACTTTTATTTTATATATTTAATTATGCATATGATAATCAACTTTGCAAAAAATTTAATTAAAGAAATTTTTGTAAGTTATCTTGCATATATGCAACATTCTAAACTCTATATAAAATGTGGCTTATCAAATGACGGACTATCACTTGAACATTTTATTTAAGCACAAAGATGTTTTACGTTTTCTACCGACTTCAAAAAGGAGCCTGTGTGTTACCTCAGAACTTTTTTCTGGGTGAACCGATTTCGATGATTCTTTTTTATTTGAAAGCTGGTACTTCTCGTGTGGTCCCATATAAATTTGATTCAAGTTTGACCAGCAGTTTTTCAGTTATCCTTAATAATGCATATATAATTGACTTCGATTGCATTGACGGTATTCTCATCTGCCGATTTTTTTTTCTGGGTGAACCGATTTCGATGATTCTTTTTTTATTTGAAAGCTGGTACTTCTCGTGTGGTCCCGTATAAATTTGATCCAATTTTTACCAGTACTTTTTGAGTTATCCTTAATAATGCATATATAATTGACTTCGATTGCATTGACGATGTTCTCATCTGCCGATTTTTTTATTTTATACTTATATTTATTACTTGTCGAACGGTAAACGGAAAAACGGTAAAGGGTGGTTGAGAAGAGCATCGTATTTCGATTCATAGTATTTCGAGGTGGTCCCATTTTTATAATTTGGTGATGTCCGAATTAAGATCTTCGGCGAAATAAAACGGAACTATAACACTCAAAAGGGTACACACTAAAAAGCTAAAAACAAAATTATTTCTATGATATAACTTTTGATCTGACAATGAAGTTATTAGGCACCGGAACTCCGGAATAAAACATAGCATCCTAGCCATTGATAATGATTGATGATTTTAACGGTATATCTTTCATTCTAATTGCGCTACTTGAGGTGTACGAGTATTATGCGTGGTCTTCATGGTCGGAAGACAGATTTCGTAACCTCGTCATTTCTTTCAACGATTTGTCGTCGTGTGGTTTATTTAATAATTTGTTGGCGTCCAAATCTGATAAAGCTATGCCTTCCAAACTTTTAACACGACTTAGTGCCACATATATTTGCCCTTTTGCGAAGTTTTTCTTTCCAAGGTCAATCACAGCTCTTTCGAGGGTCGTACCCTGTAGTTTGTGAACTGTAACTGCCCAGCTTAATATTAGAGGCAGCATACGGCGCTCCACATCTCCGTAACCCCTTACTGCCTGAAATGTAGTACTTGATGGAGGTATGGGTACGCAACCATTACTATCTTTTAGCCTGCGACCGATAGTTTCGTCATCAAATTTAACATACACGGCTTCTGGTAGCTCTCCATCCTCCAGTTGATCTCTCCTCAAGGCCGGCCATTTGATTTTTTTTATTATACCCATAGCTCCATTTACTAGCCCTTCAGAGACAGAGATATTGCGTCTCAACATCACTCAAGATTCGACGCTAATTCTTATCGATGGCAGAAGACCACCACAGTTATTGACGTCTTTGGGAATCACGATGAATTCGCTATCATTGCGCTGTCGCATGTTTATGGTCAGTTCACAAAAAGAAAACTGATGCCACAAATTGACCTCCACCGAAAACCACGATGGCTGCACAAAACACCAATTCCCTTTCACCGGAGGAAGCTGAAATATGTCACCAAATACTAAAATGTTGACTCCACCGAATAACTTCTCGTTGTTTTTGTATTCTTGGAGTCTTAGGTGAATTATTCTTAAGTTCTCATAGGAGACCATAGAAATTTCGTCTATGACTAGCCAATTTATATAGCGCCATTTACGCCTTTCAGTCTCGAGTCTTTGACCTGTAATTTTTTTGTATGTCATAGAATTTTTTTTTTCAATCGGAAGCAAGAAAATACTATGTAGCGTTTTGCCAAAAATTTGACGAGCGGCAACCCCGGTTAACGACCCAACTTCCACAAATTTAGGCTTCAGCAGTATATCTACTGTTGGTGCGTAACAACGCTTAATGTGCTCCACGATTAATTTCAGCAGAAATGATTTACCACTGCCTACACCGCCCGTGATAAAAAGTAACAGCTGGCTTTCTTGTCCATGCAAATCGTTTTCGATTGCCGTTGAAACTTTCTGAAATAATTCCTGCTGTTGGATATTTAATCCTCGAATGCTTCCTAGGAACAATTCATCTGATATGACGGCTCGTTCTTCCATGTCTTCACAAAAGTTATCATCGCCATGTAAAATTTTTTCACCAACACATAACATGGAAGCATTGCCTATATCGGTTTCACGCGCAGCATTAAGCGCGGTAGCTTGCGCAACAGCTTGTTGAATAATTAATTCGGCATGACCAATTTGTTCTGAACTGATGTCACCCTGCAACGGGCGAAGATCCCCTTTTCGTCTTATAAAACAGTCTTCAGCGGTTTCATTTTCGAAAAGTAATTCGCCTTCATTACGAAATGGTATATGGCATACTAATAAACTGTAATAATATGCTTCTTTGTCACTATTAATTGTATAATAGCGGGTACGTAACACTGCCGGTCTATTTCTTACACGCAATCTCGTATTGTCCTGCAATCTGATATACCTCTCTGGCGTAATATCTTCGTCTCTCAGTTCCGCATCCCCATTGTCCTCTGACCATGTCGTGTTAGAGACGGTTTCAAAACGGACGGCAAATTCCGCAAGGCTTAAATTCTCCAGCTCGTTTGGGCGTTACATAACGATCAAAAACATTATTGTAAATACTGGTTTCATCACTATCAAATCTCAGCAGTCTGTAACGTTCCTCCGGCCTGCAACTATTCACAAAAACAGTCTTTCGCGACGACATTTTCAATGGCAAATGGCATAATCTGTAAGCGCATTCGGGCGCACTCACCAAGCGTTTATTTAAAATAGTCATTGATATTGAAAACAATTGTTTCCAAACATCACCACCTTGTCACTTAGCATTCGAAATAGCTTCTCGAATTACATCACCTGTGTCATGTGGTTCGCATTTACTGGCATATTTTGCGACGTAGTAGGCCACAGCGGTGACATTACCACACGGTTGCACGTCAATATTTCCCTTCCATAGATTTAAAAGAACTGCATTGTAATTGTTTACCATGGTTTCATTTGAGGTTCGTTTCAATATACAAAATCGTCCATTGTTAGCAAGTGCTTCATCTGGTCCAAGACAAACGGTGTTAACACTTGCTGGCTTTGGAAAATCAAATCGACAACCATCAGTTTGGCGATTTTTTTTGCATGTCGCAGTGTGTTTATGAATCTGTAAACCCTCAACTAATTTGCGCAACACAAGGTCATTAGGAGTTAATGAACATGAAACCACCCTTTCAATTACAGCAACTCCTTCTGGAGTGGTGAAATTTGGAACATTACTACACCAGACTAACATATGCAGATGTGGGCTACCGCGGTTTTGAAACTCCACTCGGTACCAAAAATCTTCAATAAGACCACCCAAGCAATCTTTATTTCTCTTTAAGAATCGCATGAGAGCGTTAACACGTACTGTGAACTGTCGTGCTAACACTACCGGATGTTTTTGCACTAGGTTCAAGCGCTCCGGGAATGACAGGCGATCGACGTCATCGATATCACGTCCATCAGCGATAAGCAAGGCTTTTATCATGTCTGGCCAATTTAAATCATTGCAGGAAAATGTTAAAAACCATGTGGGAGGCCCTAAAGTTCTGACCATGGCAATCAATTCAGAGCAACATTTCTGCCAATATGATGCCGATCCTCGAATATTTCTCATAGTGAGATGCATATTATCTACAAGTCCCTGTGGTGTTTGCTCTCCATGACCTTGTCGCATCCTACATGACACAGATACGCTTGATTTTGCACGAAAATATTCAACAATGGATAGAGCATAAAATAAATAATCATTTCTGTTAAACCTCTTGTCAATACTCATTACCCGGTTTTGAAAGTAATCAAGGGGGGTACACGCATTTTCTCTTTCCTCGCCAAAGCCATTCCTACCATTTGGAAAAAGAAAATACCAACATAATTCCTCCATACGGCGTTCACGTTCCAAATTCAAGGGAGGTGCAGTTTTCCTTGTGATTGAGGCCAATCTCATTGTATCATCGGTTGAAGAGCTATTCATATTAACTACATTTTCTAAATTAGGTACGTTATCGTCTATATTTTGGAACATACCTGTTGATTCGATATAAATGGTACTTAAGGAGTTATGGACTGGTAATGGCAACTGAAAATGGGTTGATTTTACCGGAACTGTTTTTTGGATAGACTGAATGACTTGTGTTGTTGTTTGGAGGGTATTACTTGTTTGTATTATTGGTTGGAGGGAATAGTTTGGTGTAAATGTTGGACTCTCTAACCTTGACGAATGTTCCAATATTGGCGTAATCGTTTGTATTTGGGAGTCTCGAGCTGTTTGTATTATCGGTTGGAGGGAATCGTTTGGTGTAAATGTTGGACTCTCTAACCTTTACGATTGTTCCAATATTGGCGTAATTGTTTGTCTTTGGGAGTCTCGAGCTATAACTAATGATGTTAACGAGAATACATTAAGATTATCTCGAAAGTTTCCTTCTGGCACTTTTTTTGGCGACATAAATAAATTGCGACGTAAAATAGCATGCAAATCATCCAGTTCACTAAATCGCATGCAACAAGCGGTACCATTTATGGGAGCGGAAGCCCCCTTGGGACCCCTTGCATGGGAATCAAACAAAAAGTAAGTTTGATTGTCACCTAAAGTTCTGCAATGCACTGCTATCGATATGGCTTTTGCTGTAAGTATCCCATTGGAGTGTTCTCTGAAAAAACTTAATAATGCATTTTTTAAATTAGGAAATCCACCGGAAGTATTATCATTGTCTATGTGGCCATTATGATTGGTTTCCTCAAGTACTGTGATCACTAAATTTTGTCTATTATATATAAGTCTTGGACTAAGATCTGAAACAGCAAGGTACTCAGGATTTACTTCGCCGGGCGCAGGATTATCTCTAGCAGCGATGCAGTCATTATAGTATTTATCGCCAATAATAACAATGTAATCAATATCACTTTTGGCCCACTTGTTTGGATCTAATACACTAAATGCTGCACAAGCAACAGCCGCTATCCCAGTACATTGCTTACCCCGAGATAAATTAAATCGTAAATCACCTTGATTAAATGATCCGCGTAATATTGCCTTGCTGTCATTTAAAGTGATATAATGTTGTGATAAAGTTTCAGAAGCAACGCCATCCTGTTCAGGAATAGAATTTTCAGCTATTTGTAATATATGAGGAATATTTAAAGTAGTTTCAAAATGTACCTGAACATCGCTGTAAAGATGGTTATTGGAAATTAACCAAGTTAATGCTCGATTCAGTCTTTGCATATCCACGACGAATTCTTTAGAACATGAAAGGTTCTCGAGACTTTCCACTACCAAAACTAAACCAGCTTGATTTGGTGTCAGTGGTAACTGTTCAGCAATTTCCACAACATCCTTTGCAAATAGAATGACCTGCCCTTTACACCAATTTTGATTGAACCGGTTATTAAGTTTTACAATCTTTAAAAACGGTACGATGCGGCTTAAAAATCGTTCTTCAACGCTCGTCAAATTGACTAATTCAGGCGGTACTTCTGCGGGCATCATTTTATTCCAATATGCAGTTGTTGGAATTTTTCTTTTCCTAATATTATTGCTACATCGAGAGCACGTAGTTATTGTACCTAAAGCAACCAGTTCTTCAGGTAATAGTATACTATACATATTTGCTCGTAAATTGGAACGCTGTTGAGGATAAAGGCTTCTTTTACAAACGGCGCATGGTACATCAGCAAAAATATTAATAGCCGCTTCAAAAGATTGTTCATTTGTGATGTCCCTACAAGCTTGATTAGCTTGTTGCATTCTACTAAGTCGATCTGAACGAGTTTCAGGTGTTTCGTTTGATAAGCGATCGCGAATCAATCCGAGTCGGTGGGCACGTTGCTCTTCCGTCTCATTCGATAGACGATCGTGGATCACACCGAGGCGGTGAGCACGTTGCTCTTCTGTCTCGTTCGATAGACGATCGTGGATGACGCCGAGGCGGTGGGCACGTTGCGCTTCCGTCTCATTCGATAGACGATCGTGGATCACACCGAGGCGGTGAGCACGTTGCTCTTCCGTCTCGTTCGACAGACGATCGTGGATCACACCGAGGCGGTGAGCACATTGCTCTTCCGTCTCGTTCGATAGACGATCGTGGATCACACCGAGGCGGTGAGCACGTTGCTCTTCCGTCTCGTTCGATAGACGATCGTGGATCATGCTAAGGCGGTGAGCACGTTGCTCTTGCGTCTCATTCGATAGACGATCGTGGATCATGCCAAGGCGGTGGGCACGTTGCACTTGCGTCTCGTTCGATAGACGATCGTGGATCATGCTAAGGCGGTGAGCACGTTGCTCTTGCGTCTCATTTGATAGACGATCGTGGATCATGCCAAGGCGGTGGGCACGTTGCTCTTGCGTCTCATTCAATAGACGATTGTGTATCACGACGAGGCGGTGGGCACGTTGTTCTTCCGTCTCATTCGATAGGCGATCGTGGATCAGGCCGAGACGGAGAGTACGTTTTTCGATATTTTCCCTGTACAAAACTTTTTTCATGTAAGCCCGCATTATTGAAAGCCTATTTTAGCGCTCTTCACAAGTCTCTTTTGAAATGTCAATTGAGGTAGATTTCCTCCTTTGAGATAGACGTTTCTCCCTTTCTTCGTTTGTCTCATTTAAACGGTGCTGTCTCATATGAGCAGCGCGTTTGCTAGGTCTACCCATTTTCAAACAAATAAAATCAGTTATCGAACTTCAGAATCACTAAAAATAGAAAAATAAACAAAAATTTTAACAAAATAGAATACCGACTTCAAAACAAAATATTTTAAAACAATAAATGCACTAAAAAATTTAAAAATAATTGCGTATTCTTGTATCTACAACTTACAATCAACTTATTTTTTCTACTCAATGTACGATCTATGCGTTTACCACGCAAGAAGGTAGGTACCCACTTAAACTTCACATCTAACTCAACACATATCTATGATTCACAAACAATTATCAAAATATTTTTTAGAGTTCAACTAAGCAAAAATTTTCAAATATATGTGTAGACTGCTTAAAAGACAATCAAATTATTAGGATAATATAATCTACAATTATTGTCATTTTTGAAGTCGGTGTCAGCCAAGGTATATTTCTAACTACTTAAACGTGAGATGTCTTACTATAATCATAACATAGATAACAATTGGCATACACAATTTACACACATAGACGCAGCACTCGGCGCGGGCTTATCGACGCGGGCGCGGGGAAGGAGGGTGGGAAGGCTACAGAAGATAATATGATCTACAATTATTGTCATTTTTGGAGTCGGTGTCAGCCAAGGAAATACGACAATGTACCTTGCAATAATAATACGAGAATTCCTGGAAGTACGCTTTAATACGAAAATATGGTGTGACAATACCTATGTAACAACATTAATACAATAAACAAAATACCAATAACCTAATTAATCCTATTTACAAATTAACTTAAATACAATGTGATGTGACAATACCTAAGTAACAACCTTAATACAACGAAATACCAAAAATAATTAACCTATTTCCAAATTAATTTTAATACAATAATATTCTGTTACAATACCTATCTAACAACCCTAATATAACAAAATAGGTACCAATGACATTACCTATCTAACAACCTTAATGCAACAAAACACCAATACCTAATTAAACCTATTCATAAATGAACATTAATACGACAATATGCTGTGATAGTACCTAATAACCTTATTACAAAAAACTAAATACCAATACCTAATTAAACCTATTTATAAATGAACATTAATATGACAAAATGCTGTGACAATACTTATCTGTTAACCTTAATACAATAAAATACCAATATATAATTAACCTATTTCCAAATTAACTTCAATACGACAATATGCTGTGACAATACCTTTCTAACAACCTTAATGCAACAAAATAACAATACTTAATTAAACCTACTTATAGACGAATATTAATACGACAATATGCTGTGACAATATCTAGCAACCTTTATACGAAAATGTAGCTTTAATAATAAACATAAGGAATTACAGTACGAAAGACGGTGTAGAATGAAAAAGAATCGGAATCGGTTTATAATCAAGTAACTCGTATATGTTCTTTTTCTTGACTGGCGAATGGCCGGCGTACGCGTTTGGCTCGCTCACTTCTGTAGCCTTCCCACCCTCCTTCCCCGCGCCCGCGTCGATAAGCCCGCGCCGAGTGCTGCGTCTATGTGTGTAAATTGTGTATGCCAATTGTTATCTATGTTATGATTATAGTAAGACATCTCACGTTTAAGTAGTTAGAAATATACCTTGGCTGACACCGACTTCAAAAATGACAATAATTGTAGATTATATTATCCTAATAATTTGATTGTTTTTTAAGCAGTCTACACATATATTTGAAAATTTTTGCTTAGTTGAACTCTAAAAAATATTTTGATAATTGTTTGTGAATCATAGATATGTGTTGAGTTAGATGTGAAGTTTAAGTCGGTACCTACCTTCTTGCGTGGTAAACGCATAGATCGTACATTGAGTAGAAAAAATAAGTTGATTGTAAGTTGTAGATACAAGAATACGCAATTATTTTTAAAATTTTTAGTGCATTTATTGTTTTAAAATATTTTGTTTTGAAGTCGGTATTCTATTTTGTTAAAATTTTTGTTTATTGTGGCCTCCACATGATATTTTTCTCAGCATTAGCGTCAGCATTATTCTATATCCGATACCGAAAATTATTCTATATATGAATATTGCATATGTATATGATGCAAAATTACAGTAAAGTAACAGCGCATATACTTCCCACTGCTGGGCACAAGCCTCCCCTTATTTATTTGAGAGGGTTTTAGGGCAATAAAATTTCCGCTACGCTAACACAATGCGTGTTGGCGAATAAACACGGTTTGTTCGCGTACTGTGAGATTTACAGCGAGCGCTTAGCACCAGAGTTACTACTTTTTAGTTTTTATTCTTTTTAGGATAACGATGAAAAACGAGCATGTAGTCCACCTGATATTAAGCGGTTGCTATAGCCTACAGACATCTACATCTATCCTCGATTACGAATCAAAATGTAGATGCGTTGTCACACGTGAGGAATAAGATAGAATGCCTCGTTTCAAGTAAAAAAAGGTCTCCGTATCTCTACACTCACCATACGAAACACAGAAGTATTAAGCTGCTATTTAACGCTGGTATTCTGTGAGAGCGTGGTCCTTCCCCAGTCGAGCCGACCCATTCGCGCTACATTTATAACGGTAATATATCTTATTAAAGTAAAGGACAAAGAAATCAATCGGTATGTTAATATCTCGGACAAACAAAAAAAGGAAGACGGAGCGTTTCGTATATTTCAAGTGATGCCGAAATCTTGCTAAACTTCTAAACACGTACGTACACATCTTTTGTTGTTGTTGTTGCAACCATGTTGTTGGTCGCAAACGAATTTGTGTAAATAATATGTACATGAATGCGAGTTCTTACAATGAGTTTAAGTTAAGCATGATTTTGGCTTAGATCTTACATCACTTGTAATATATGCAGTACTTAGTCTTTCTTTCTGTGTAGGTCTTACAATATCTTTTTAGAGATTAATAGTGACAAACGAGCACATAGTCCACCCAATGGTAAGTGGATGCTGTGGCCCATAGAAATCTACATTTATCCTCGATTAAGAATCAAAACGCAGATGCGTAGTCACCCGTTAGGACCAGGATGCACCATGTCATTACCAGTAAAAAGAGTATCCGGTAACTCCGAAACACAGCAGTATTGAGCTGCTATTTTACGCTGGTATTCTGTGAGAGTGTGGTTCTGCACCGGTCGAGCCGACCCATTCGTGCTGCAACTTTACATCTAATATAGCACCATCATGGCTCTATCACGTCGAAAACAACACTAATACGACTCAAATAAATACGATTCAAAATTCAAAAATTCAGAAATATAATAAAATCACTTACGTACTTGAAACTTAAACACTTGATAGCTCGTGATGCCTACCGGATGAAGAAGAATATGTTGCCAACATTTTATTTTTTTGTCTACTGTCTCTGATGATAGTACGAATATTAATAACGAGTGTTTTATTTAATTTATTTTAATTAATTTTTTACACATATTATTATGTATAGATTATAGCTTTTTGCTCTCCTTTCCTTACATTCTTTAACTTTTTTATATTTAAAAGGGCAAAGTTGTGTAAAAATTATACGAAAAGAGGTACAAAATAACTTGACATATTAATTTATATATAGTCCATCTTCTGTTTTATTTCTCTCTATTTCCTCTTAAGATATGAAGTGAATTCCCTTACGTTGCACTGTATATAAATTAACCTGTTACGCTTTACTGATATTTATCTGATGCCTCCTTTTAAATCTGATTTCCCACTTTTTTCCTATGTAAACGTAGTGTAGGTTAGATGAATTTGTTTGATGATGGCAACACATTTGTACAAAAAAAAACATCACGTGCATTTTCCACATGTTTGTATCAATTTTTGTAGAATGTGGTAAATAAATTAAAACAAAAAATTTAAGAATTGGTTTTAGATGCAAGTATTTTGATATTATACACATATTAAAAATAAAAATGTACTTTTGCTGTTTCTTTGTTGAGCGTTTATCTATTTTAAAAGCACAAGCAATGGAGCTTTTTCAGTCAGGGTCGATTTCAACTCATAATAATTAATAAAACCAGGTAATTCTTTGGGGATATCCGTTATATTAAGGATTTAAAAATTAAGTAACTTAGATTCGCATAAAACAGAAAATGTTGTCTTACCTAGTGAGTCCCTAGGGAGGGACGTGCTCTTCATCATTTTAATTTTTCATGTGGCTGTTAGCAAATTAATTTTAACATCTTTAATAACACAATAACAAGAACTACCAAAAATATGATTTTATAACCACTGTAAGTTATCACGTGTTCCCAGGAGAGAATTAGTTGGCATATATTTTTGTAAGATCTGGCCATATTAATGACCCTAGGTAAGTTCAACGCAACTTCCCATAACAATCCTGCGAAATTTTTTTCGTCTTTTATGGACGTGCTTTCCACAATATGTCACATAGTGGCAAAAATTACTGATCCCATCGACTATATAAGTGTGAAAAGGGGCCAAGTTTGGTACTAAAGCCGTTCGGAGTAGTTGCCTTCGCCGATAAAATAGTTGCAGTATGTAAGTGTGCCAACTTTCTAAGCTTAAATCCTAGCTAATGTAAAACATTCTTTAAATTATTTAAAAGGATATATGTTAAGTTCTTCGATACTGAGTAATGTATTCGGATAACCAAATTACAGTTTTTATTTATTTTCTTATTTATTTAGTTTATATATTTTTTTATTTTCACAACAATTTAGTTGAACAAAAACTATCTTTCATTATCTTTATGTACCTAATGATGTATCTTGATCTAAATTTAAAGATTTGTGGTCATATAGAAGTGGTCCAGGTTTTTAATAAGGGAGTGAAAATGCACTTTTAAGATCTTAATAATTTAGGCTTTTTATATATTTATTCATTAAATTTGGGAATCTAGTTATTCAAAGATGCATTAATTAATATATTTAGTTCAAATGGTTCATGTTAATATTATTTGCGTTTTACTTGGGTAATTCTGTATTCATCCTATGACTATTCATTCTACGATACTTTTTTCCCTAATTGAACCGATTTGTTCCGAACTAGGCAGTCACCCTGCGGGGCGTTTAAATAGAACTATTTTTTTTTACGGTTTTTATCGCATTTAGTAACTTATATTCTATTCCTAATGTTTTAATTACGCCAACGCGACAAAATCCGTAAAAACTAGTTTCATTCAAATGAGTCATGTCCGTGTAAACATAAGACAATACTGCCGCGCGACTACATACTCGTATCTACTACGTATTTATACCTACCAACAAAACGCGTTCTATGTTTCCTCGTAGAATTGTAATGCCAAGCCTTTATACGAAAAAGTAACCAGCTCTCTTGACTCCAGCGGCGACCGCTAACCACCGCGCACATACACCATGGACCAGTTTTTACAGCAAGTGACACAAAAACATAGTCATCTTTTAAAGGGTCATATTTGTGCTATATCTGTGAGATGATAAGCCACTAAAGTGACTATGCACTATAAAACACACTATAAATTGTATATTGTTTGTTGATTTGTTGTTATACAAATAATTGACAAATATGTGTTAGTCTTGTTATATCCGATCACGAATAACAAAGTTATGATTACATAATTTTTTAAAGTATGGATAATTAAACTTTTCTTTTTTATTTTAGACACATTACAAACTCAACTTCATTTCAAAGTATTTAGAGCCGATATGACTATTTTCAATTGACTTGACTTGATTTATGCGTGCCAAAAGTTTAAATATCTTATTGATGTTATAAACTTTTATTGATTTTAACAGAAGATGCGGTCACCTCGTTAACGTCTACAGCAATACAACCTTTAACTTAACCTGGATGCTCACAAAACCAGTATTGCTGTATTTTTGGACTTATCGCGGGTTTTTGACACAGTCTGTCCGTTAATCAGTGTTTTCCATATACCAAAAGACCTTATTAAATATTTTATTCAATTTTAGGTTCTTTTGGTTAGAATATTAGTAAACTTGTCTTTTGTTTATTACTTTTGCATCATTCTCGTTTTCGTAACAGTTCAATATCATTGAATACAAAATTCAATTTTGAAGTTTGACATGTACTCGTTGAAGTAGTTGCCATGCAATACGGTAGCAATAATGATAATTAATTCATGATTTTTGTAGCTTAATGGTTTTCGTGTTGTAACGACGTAAGATAATTTGTCACCACGGTTCGTCCCCTGGAAATCAGAAGAAGTGACAATGGAAAATTCTAGAATAGACAATTTTTTTAAAGAGAGTGTAGAAAATATTCAAAAAGATACCGATCCAGTTTTTGTAAGATCGGTAGTGTGGGATTTTACCCACTAAAATCTCATCTCTCTTAAGTACCCAGGACCACGGGACCGTTAGCATTACTTCATGGTGCTGGTACTCCTCCTCATCGCTTATTGACGCGATTACTCCTCCGTTTTTTTTTCTTTCTTTATTTTCATCAGCAGGACCTCCCTAATATACCCCGTCATCGCTGTCCAGTTGTAATTTGTTGCCAACATCCAAGGGACGATCTCTTCCGATCTCTGAGGCACCCTCTTCTCGCTCTGCCAGCGTAGCCGTGTTTCAGACCAGCGCTAACACACAAAAAAGGTGTGCTCGGTGGAGTCGACAACGACAACGACCGTACACGCAATCAGGACCGCTTCGGATTTTCACACGTGTAAGTAGGCATTGAACTGTCCGTGTCCTGGACACGTACAGAATAGTCTAATGGCTCCCCATAGATAGCGGGACTACCTCTTTGGTCTAGTGGTTGTAAATGCAACTTCTGATCATGAGGTTTCGGGTTCGAACCCTAAGTCGGGCCAAACGAAACAGTTATTGAGTTTTTCCGTCAAGAAATTTTTCATTCTTCGGTCTTTTCGCTTTATCGTCCATCGAACAATGAGAGTAAGAAACACTTCGACACTATAACACTGTCCTGCCCCGGTGGCTGGTTTTCATTTAGGCTGGTTCCCGTGACCGAAATTCAGTCTGGATGACATAGCGAGATAACTATCCCGCTTTGATCAGACATAAGATTAATATAAAAGGTTCTGAAGTCTGGGTTACAGGTTTAAGTTACATTCCATAACACATTATGTGGTTTTATTCCAATAATTAAATTATGTAAAAAGTAATATATTATTTTAAGTTTTTTGAAGATAGCTTTTGATTATTAAAAGCTTAAATATGAAGGAAAAAGAGCATTTTGGTATAGCTCATAAAAAGCAATTTAATTGACATGACTGGTTTTTGCTCGATTTTCACCCAAATACGAAAAATATTCATTATAGTTATAAAAATCAGTAGTTACAGAACTTATAAACTATATTTTTTTATTAGTTACCTTCCAACCGCACCATAAAAACTTTCAAACAACGGAAATTTAATTAAATGGAGTGAAGAGATGAATTATCTACATTTATCTTGAGTAGTTCATACAGTTTAAGCCAAGCAGTAACAATAAATTTCATGCATACTCATCGTAATTTAACTTTTCTGTGCAACTGTTGGCAGCTCGAAGATAAATGATACTTTAACAAAAACAGCACTCGGCTAACATGGCCTGTTGTAAAAAAAGGAAAATTGCTTTATATTCTCATTTTGTTAATACCCAACTTTTACAATGTATAGTGTCGAGTGCACAACAAACTCATACGTACGAGTATGCGATTTCAACTTTATTAAATTTAAAGGTGCATTTTTAAATTCCACTCTTTAACAAGCTGCCGGGGTAAATTGTTACTTTTACCCGACTACGGAAAAGCTAAAAGAAAATTTGAGTATGTTAACATCTCAGACAAACAAAGAAGGAAGACGGAGCGTTTCGTACAGTTCAATTTATTTAAATTACATTTCAAGTGATGCCGAAATCTTGCTACAATTTTTTAACACGTATGTAAACACACATCTTCTGAACGCACACATATGCACCTAAAACCATGTTGTTGGTCGCAAATGAATTTAGGTGAATAGTATGTACATGACTGCGTGTTCTTAAAATGGTTTTAAGTTGAGCATGGTTTTGGTTTAGATCTTGCATCACTTGTTATATATGCAGCGCTCCGTCTTTTTTATTTGAAGGTCTAAGAGTACTATTTTTTTAAGAATAAGGGTGACAAACGAGCGTATAGTTCACCTGATGGTAAGAGGATGCTGTGGCTCACATTTATCCTCGATTAACCACCGAACCCCCTAGCGGTCTCTTGAGACTGCACCCACCCACAGCACTATAACCCATAATAACGTATATTTAAAAACTAATTTTCTATGAAGAAGTTTGGCATTATATAATCAATATGAAATTTTTTATTCTCTAGTTGAAAAAAAATCAGTTAGTCTTTAGATATTCTTTTATAATCCACATTCAAAGTACGTCACTTACGACATTGTTGCGTGGATTTTTGGATTTTTCTAATTTAAGAACGGTTTTTATTCTTTAAAATTGTTATGAAAGTTTTTGTACTTACTTAATTACTTATCTTCACGCACAATCCCTAACGGGGTAGCCAGAGAGAACAGATCGCCAAGTGTCACGATCCTTACATACCTCTTTCGCTTCTTTCAGGTTCATGCAATGCACATTAATAATTAATCCATTGAATAAATGACTTTTGTTTAAACCATAGAATAGAGAATTTTGTACAGATTCTACAATGCCAAGCAATGCATGCGTCCCCGAAATCCTGAGCGGTCGTATGCGACCGCACCCACCCACAGCACTTTAAACCATTAAAACTTATATGTATAGACTACTTTTCGAAAAAGATAATCTAAATTTTAAAAACTCCAGTATACGAGTATTCGTTTTAACAGTGGTAGAGCCAAGCGGCAGCTTTGCTGTTGCACGTATGGGCCGGCTCAAACCGGGGTGGTACCACGACCTCACAGAATACCGGCGTGAAGTGGAAGCTCTGCTTCCGCGTTTCTTCTGGTGCGTTCAGGTGGCTAGAGGCCCAAATCCCCCCCCCCCCCCCCGCCATCAACATGGTAGCGGAATTAAATGATGGTAGACTACCCCAGAAGGGTACCAGTATCCTTGGAGAGTCCATCGCTGAGCATCCACGACCATGTTTCTCCACTTCTGAGCATGGGTGTTCAGGCTGCCCCGCGTATTCTGGAGGGGGGGGGGGCAATATTCCGCTCAAGACTACAACTGATCGGGGCAAACGGAGCAACAAGACCAAGGCGACCCCTGCCATGCTGTCCGTGAATTTCTGCAATATCAGGGGACTTCACTCTAACCTAAACGCCGTCCACTACCATCTCGAGACGGAGAGGCCGGCTCTGCCATTTCTGACCGAGACGCAGGTGTCCTCTCCGGCTGATGTCTCTTATCTCTCCTACCCGGGGTACAAACTGGAACACTCCTTTGCGCCTCGGGCTGGACATCTGTACTCGACGCCTCGGCAGACTTGAAGGTTTGGACCTGTCCATCCTTTGGCTAGACAGCGACGACCATCCGCGCGTCGGCGGGTGCCTCTATAGGTCCCATAGCGGTAACGCCGAAACAGACCGACTCTTCGACCACGTCCAAATGGCTGCAGATTCGTTGCTACAGCAGATCCCCTCTGCAGAGATCGTGATCCTCGGCGACTTTAACGCCCATCACGCTGATGGCCAATAGCTTGGTTCACGTTTAACCGATCATGCGGAGAGATCTGTTCATGATTTTGCCTTGGCATATGGTCTGACACAACTGGTTACTTCCAGGTTACTTACTGATTCCAGATGTGGAGGATCATGCACCTTCCCTGTTGCACCTTCTGCTGACCTCTCACCCGGACGGATATCAGATTTCCGTCGACGCCCTTTTAGGCTCCTCGGACCATTGTCTGGTCTGGAGTGTTGTGCCACTCACGCTGAAATCACGGTTGCATTCTGCAGGCTGCCGCCGTGTTTGGCAATATAGGTCAGCCGATTGGGCTGGGATGCGGTCTTTTTTTGCATCCTACCCTTGGGGGCGGGTTTGCTTCTCGCCGGATGATCCCAACGTTGTTGCGGATTCTGTTGCTGATGTTCTGGGTATGGAACTTTTTATTGCTTCCTCTGTGGTGCCCATTGGAGGAAAATCTCAGCCATGGTTTGGTCGCTCCTGTATAATAACATCTTGCTATAAGCAGGAGTGCTACCAAGCCTGGGCTGATGCATCAGCGTCCCGGAATGTAAACACCAGCGCTCTAAAAAAGAAGTATAATTCCGCCTCTAGGTCCTTCAAAAGAGTCATTGTCAAGGCAAAGTCAGAACACATAGGCAGAATTGGCGAGAAACTAGTTCGCCTTCCTTCTGGAACCCGTGCATTCTGGTCTCTCGCCAAGGCTGTCCAGGGAAATTTCTGTCAGCCATCACTTTCATCTCTGCACAGGGAGGACGACTCACTGGCCCATACTGCAAAGGAGAAAGCCGATCTTCTAGGCTCTTTCTTTGCGTCTAACTCGACTCTCGATGACGGGGGGAGTACCCCGCCGACCTTCCCACGGTGTGAGTGCTCCATGCCGGAAGTGCACTTTACACAGCGCTCGGTACGCAAAGCACTCCTCTCCCTGGACATCCACTAGTCGAGTGGGTCTGACGGAATCCCCCGAATTGTGCTGAGGACGTGTGCTTCAGAGTTGGCACCGGTTTTAACGCATCTTTTCCGGTACTCCTACTCCCTAGGCGTAGTCCCAAAATCATGGAAGACGGCTTTCGTCCACCCGATCCCTAAAAAAGGCGACCGCTCAGACCCGTCCAACTACCGGCCAACCGCCATCACCTCCTTGTTTTCCAAAACAATGGAGTCCATTGTAAACTGCCAGCTCATGAGGTACCTTGAGGATCACCAGCTGATTAGTGACCGCCTATACGGTTTTCGCCGTGGTCGGTCAGCTGGTGATCTTCTGGTCTACCTCACTCACAGATGGGCGGAGGCAGTAGAGTTCAAGGGGGAGGCATTGGCCGTTAGTTTGGACATTGCGAAGGCCTTCGATCGGGTTTGGCACAAAGCGCTTCTTTCGAAGCTCCCTTCCTATGGGCTTCCCGAGAAAATGTGCGATTGGATCACCAGCTTTCTTGCAGATCGGAGCATCAAGGTCGTTGTAGACGGTGCAAGCTCCGATTGCAAGCCTATTAATGCTGGTGTTCCACAGGGCTGCGTGCTATCGCCAACGCTGTTTCTTCTGCATATCAATGATATGTTTCAAACCGGTCACATTCATTGCTATGCAGATGACAGCACTGGTGATGCTCTTTACACCGGCCGAGCCAATATTTCTCGGGAAAACGTCTCCGAGTGCCGGGACAAACTTGTGTCTGAAGTCGAGTCTTTGCTGAACAGAGTCTCGGATTGTGGACGACTAAATCTAGTACAGTTTAACCCCCAGAAGACACAAGTTTGCGCGTTAACCGCTAAAAAGAACCCCTTTGTCGTATCCCTTAGTTTCAAGGCGCTCCCCTTGTTGCCTCAGCCAGTATCGGAATCCTCGGCGTCGACATATCAAGTGGCGTGCAGTTTCGTGGTCACTTGGAAGGGAAGGCCAAATTGGCCTCTAAAAAGCTTGGCGTGCTCAGCAGAGCGGGACAGTATTTCATGCCGGCACACCGCCTGCAACTTTACAAGGCGCAGGTTCGGCCGTACATGGAATACTGTTCCCATCTCTGGGCTGGGGCTCCCCAGTACCAGCTCCTTCCACTTGACCGTATCCAGCGCAAAACGGCTCGAATCGTCGACGACCGAATGCTTTCCGATCGGCTCGATTCACTGGCGCTGCGAAGAGATGTTGCATCTCTTTGCGTATTTTATCGCATCTATCACGGGAAGTGCTCTGAGGAATTGTTCGGATTAAACCCAGCCGCCAAATTTCGTGAACTCACTACACGGCAAACGTCCCGATACCATCCACACCATCTGGATGCTTGGCGGTCCAACACTGTACGTTTCACAAGGAGTTTTCTTCCACGTACAACCTCTCTGTGGAATAGTTTACCACCGGTGATTTTTCCGGACCGGTGCGACCTGGGGACCTTCAAGAAAAGAGCTTACTCCTTTCTAAAGGGCCGGCAACGCACCCGCAATTCTCCTGGTGTTGCGGTTGATCATGGGCGGCGGTAGTCACTTAACATCAGGTGAGCCGCATGCTCGTTTGCCCCTTCTTCTATAAAAAAAAAATCGTAATCCAGGACTATAATAAGTAAGAAGTTAATTATTAAAAATTAAAGACTCGGTTTTTCGATCTATTCTCCCATAAAAAAGCAATATGTACGTGGTGATCACTGACATAATTATAGAATAGCAGACCAAGCATTCGCTAAAAATTGCGTAGCCATTACGTACACGTACGTAGTATTGTCATTACAGGGCCGAACTGCGGCCAGTTTCTGGTATTATTTAACGATATTGAAACAATCGATGTATTATTTGTCTTGTATAGTATATATATATATATATATATATATATATATATATATATATATATATATATATATATATATATATATATATATATATGAATGTCTAGGACAGGGAGAGAGTATAATTAAATGGTTAAACGAACTTACCTTAAGTAAAGTTCAACCATAATTATACGAAGCTCCTTGTCCTCCTCCTTGTCCTTAACCATTTAATTATTCGTTGTGCTATGTCGTGTGACGACTTATTTCTTTACAACTTTTGACAAAACTCATCAAAGATTTAATGATGATATATAATGTTTTTTTTTTTCTTTACAAAAACATAAATTACACATTTTGATTATAAATCATGGGAGACTTTATGGTTTATAACATTAATTCGCCTGATAACAACTCATTTACAAGACGTCGTTGAAGCTCAAATGACGCTTATCCGCAGACAAACCAGACCTTTAAATAAAGACGGATTACTCGCAAAAACAACGATAATAGGAAACACTGTTATTTTGTAGTGAAAAGGGTGGGAATAAAAACATTGGAATACCACATTTTTTATTGCAAAGATCCAATCAATATTTTGGTTTAAAATAAATTTCTAATGGTGATTTGCGAGGCTATTGAAATCAATAAACATGCTTATTTTATTAGTGATAATATAATGAATTAAACCAAAAGTAAACAGTAGACTATTTGAGTAGGATATACGCAGTAGATCTAGAGCAACGGAGATCACCCAGTGGAACAGCAACCTACAAAGGCAATTGGTCGGCCATATAGCTCGAAGTACCGTCAATAGATGGGAGAGAAATATTCACGAGCGGTAGCCACTTACTAGAAAGTGCAGTGTTGGGTGACTGTGGGAAGCCTATGTTCAACATAACAGATATATATGTTGTATATATGTATGTTATATATATCATATATATGTTACAAATAGTTTGCTATCACTCGACGCCATATTATGGCGTTTGACAGATGCGCATATTATTTGAGACGCCAGAATATGGCATTTGTACAGACGAGGGGCGTATATAATACGGAATATCACAAAAACTTCATTTTATATTTAAAGTCATTATTATACTTCTGCGCTGGCATAAAAAGTCTCTAATAATGTTTTTTATACGGACATCTTATATATTCGTGAGTAGTACATTTAATTTTTTTTTACCACGTTTAAATTAAAATTAGTTTTTTTTTCGACACCTTTAATTTAGCAACGATCACTACACATCCACTTGTAAATAGTTGTGCCTCCGTGCCACTCTAATAATAGGAACATTTTGCCATTGGTGTTTTTTTTTTAAATCTCATTTTACTATCGACTTTCATATACAGGATGGCTATGTATGTCTATGATAGTGTATAGCCGAAAAACAATAGATTATAAAATTTAAAACTAATTTAATTGACAATGCGGTAGGAGCACAACAAGGTGCAACAGCGGGCGTGGATTAGCGAAGACTGTATTGCACTAATGACTCCTTTCCTTTTGAAGTTGAAGTGGAGTGACAATGTTTACTCCCACAACCGCCATCTATGATAAATACGAATATTCGAGCGCATGTTCGGCGCGACTAGGTCTGTCTCTCGGTCTTTTCAGGCTAATCTTTAGATTGGCTTATTTACTAAACAATTTGAGATCAACTTAATTTGTGAACTTGGGTAGTATATTTTATCTAAAGAACTGTAAGCTATTTTTTCTTTAAAAAAATAAATTGATGAATTAATTGGCCACTGACCATCTCAAATCTATATATGATAATATCGCCACGTTAACAGATCATATCCAGGCAAAATGGGGCAAGTCGATATTTATTAATATATTCGACGTTTTAACACGTGTCCCTTACTTTCATTTTAGATATACTTCACAAGAAGAGAGCCATTGTTTGGCACTCGTAGTACAGAATGTCGCTCTCTCTAGATACAAGACATAGGTATGTCTTGTATCCATCATTTCCTTATACACATAAGGCCAGCTTGATTGCAGCAGAAGTGGCCCTGTAGAAGAACTATAACTGAAAAAGAAACAATCTGGAATATCTGTTCCAGTTTAATTTGTAATAAATTTAATTTAATATCTTATAACCTAAGAAATACTTTTCTAAGTGGGTTCTTGTGAGTTAATGTTAAATTTATCACTATCTTGTGTTCTGTTTTCTATTAAAATATTCACAAGAAATGCTCAACCCCTTCTCATTTATTTTTCCCATGCAAACCCTGTTAAAGTAAAATTCTATCTACATCTTAACTATATATCGTATATATGAGCTCCCCTTTGAATAAATGTAATATTTGTTGAAGGACAATAAATGTATATTAAAACCTGTATACATTATATATATATATATATATATATATATATATATATATATATATATATATATATATATATATATATATATATATATGTATATATATATATATATATATATATATATATATATATATATATATATATATATATATATATATATATATATATATATATATATATATAATAAGGTTAAAAGCACAACCTTATTAGCCTCATTTTACTAATAGCAACCTACCTAACTACCTACCTAACCTACCTATGGGTTATGCACAAATATATATAATCACTATTCATATCATAATTTTTTATAAAGTTAAGTATTTTTACATAATTTCCTCTTACTACAACTATTTTATTTTTGTTGTTAACATATTTTGGTACCTAATCAGTTGTATGCACCTGTCGGCATAACTCTATTGTGCGTTTACCATACCTAGTTTTAGAATATGAAGTTAATAATACTTGAATTAAAGACTGAGACTCTGAGACTGGGGAAAGAATACTAGTTTCTTGGCCTGGAAAAGACATGTCCTGCTGCTCTTCATCATCACTATCCTCATCCCCGGAGCCATTTAAGAATCCCTCAATCCGATTATCATGTAAGAACCGTGCCATTATTGTAAAAATCTGCAAAATAAATAAAACATCTCTTAGAGCCTAGGGTGGATAAGAGATAGCTTCGGCCCCACTTCATACGATTGTGTCAAAAAAGTTAGGTAACTCGTCACTGAAGCTTATTTACCAATTACAGTGTATAAAATTACAAAAGTCAGTGAAAAAAACATTTAAGTGATGTTAAGTGCAAAAAAACTTTATAAATAACTAAGAAATACTTATGTAATTCTACTTATATGCACCAAAGCCGGGACCGAAAAAACCGCAGTCAAATTGGAATAACGAAGGCTACATTTTTATCTTTTATTTTATTTATTTATTTGATAATAATTTTACAATATTTAGATCGGTATTTTAGAGTATAAACAGACACATATATATATATATATATATATATATATATATATATATATATATATATATATATATATATATATATATATATATATATATATATATATATATATATATATATAATATAATATAATATACATGTGTACTGTCAACTCTGATAACCAAGCTGGATTGCCTTCCAGTCTATAATTGTTCTGGCAGTATATAAATTACTATTTTAATATAATATCATACTTTCCTACTAAATAATAAGAATTCTGACATCGCCGAACGGCTATACTTAGCTCTCAAGCGCAAAACAAACAAGTCTGAAAAAACCGAGGTATTTCTACTACTATTTTTATAGCGTGGCATTACCAAAGTACAGTTTTGTTATTATAATATAAAGAAATTACTTTATCCATCAAATTAAATTTAAACATAGAAATCACAATAATGTGTTTAATTATCGTTAAATATTTAATGCGTTTAAATTACCACCAATACCCGCAGATTATATTCACATTTATGCTTGAGAGAAGCCATATTACTCAGTGCGTATTAATCGCTACATTTATTTCATTAAATGAAAATTCACAAATAAATGTTTAAAGCCGACAGTGATCAAATAAAATTACATACTTTATATTTTTAAATTACACTATATGGAACGACAACCTGATGAAAGACGCAGGTGACTAGGAAACGTATCTCTCTCAACAGGTTCCTGGTAGTTAACTACTTTCGCTTGAAACTTCTTTTTAATTTTAGGAAATTTCTAACTTGGGTCAAGTAAATAATGATTTTTGTTTCTTCGGAAAGATTACGAGCGAAGGACTATTATAAGATGGGTCTTATGGGGTTTTCGGCTTACTATGGAGAAACATCAACGCAAAACTAGGCACAAGAGAAAGCGGTGAGCTGAGGTTAGGGAAATTTGGAGTAGGGCAACGGAACCGAAGGGGCCAGCAGCTGGCCGACTTTATGGAGAAAGAGGGACTCTTTATGATGAACTCTTTCTTCCAGAAGCGGTCCCACAGAAAGTGGACCTGGTCGAGCCCCGACGGTTCGACAAAAAATGAGATTGACTTCATTATGACGACCAGACGCCAGCTGTTCAGTGATGTCTCAGTGATCGCAAGGGTGAAAACTGGCAGCGATCACCGAATGGTTAGAGGCACACTGAACCTAAACGTTAAGTTGGAGAGGTCTCGTCTAATGAAGTCAACGCTCCGTCCCCCTCGTGCTCTAATCCAGAATCCCGAAAACTTTCAGCTCGAGTTACACAACCGCTTTCAGTGCCTACAAGATTGCAATTCAGTGGACGATATGAATGACAAGCTCGTGGAAACTGTCCATGCGGTTGGAGCTAAGTTCTGCAAGACCCGCCGCAGAAGAACACAAAAACTCTCCGATCACACTCTTAATCTCCTGGCTGTTAGACGGGAGATGAGGCTGCAATCGTCAACAGATTTGACAGCATACAGGCAACTGATCTCCAAATGCATACGGCGAGACTTACGCAACTTTAATACTGCTCGTATTAAAGAAGCGATCGAGCGGAACCAGGGCTCCAAAGTCTTTGCCAGAGATCTGTCTGCCAGAAGGAGCCAACTGTCAAAGCTGAAGACTGAGTGTGGCAGCATCGTTTCCGGGACACCTGAGATTTTGAGTGAGATTGAGAGGTTCTATGGGCAGCTGTACACATCATCGTTGGAGCCACACGCAAGTGTGAGTAACGATCCAAGAGCAAGTCTTATCCGACACTATTCCGATGATATCCCGGACGTCAGTCTAAGCGAGATTAGAATGGCTCTCCAGCACCTTAAAAACGGCAGGGCCCCAGGCGAGGATGGAATTACAGCGGAGCTTCTGAAAGCGGGTGGAACACCGGTACTTGAAGTCCTTCAGAAGCTCTTCAATTCCGTCCTCCATGGTGGCACTACTCCAGAGGCGTGGAGCAGAAGTGCGGTGGTCTTGTTCTTTAAGAAAGGCGACAACGCTCTCTTGAAGAACTACAGACCGATTTCCCTTCTGAGCCGCGTCTACGTGCTGTTTTCGAGAGTCATTACGAATCGTCTCGCACGCAGACTCGACGACTTCCAGCCTCCCGAACAAGCCGGTTTCCGAAAAGGCTTCAGTACCATAGACCACATACATACCCTGCGGCAGATTGTACAGAAGACTGAAGAGTACAATTTGCCACTTTGCCTGGCGTATGTGGACTATGAGAAAGCCTTTGATTCCGTCGAAATTTGGGCGGTGCTGCAGTCCCTTCAGCGGTGCCAAGTTGACTGTCGGTATATCGAAGTGCTGAAGTGTTTGTACAGCAGGGCTACGATGGCTATCCGAGTACAGAACCAGAGCTCGAAACCTATCCAACTGCAGAGAGGTGTAAGACAGGGTGACGTTATATCCCCGAAACTCTTCACCGCTGCTTTGGAAGACGTTTTCAAGCTACTGGACTGGAAAGGATACGGTATTAACATCAATGGCGAGTACATCACTCACCTTCGATTTGCCGACGATATAGTCCTTATGGCAGAATCGCTGGAGGACTTAAGCACTATGCTCTATGACCTCAATAGTGCCTCCCAACGGATAGGTCTTAAGATGAAAATGGACAAAACAAAGATCATGTTTAATGTCCATGTCACACCTATGCCGGTAGTTGTTGGGAGCACTATGCTCGAAGTTGTTGACGAGTACGTTTACCTGGGACAAATAGTCCGACTAGGTAAGTCCAACTTCGACCGAGAGGTCAATCGACGGATTCAACTCGGCTGGGCAGCGTTCGGGAAATTACGACATATCTTTTCGTCAGGTATACCTCAATCTCTAAAAACTAGATTGTACAACCAGTGCGTGTTGCCAGTGATGACTTATGGATCTGAGACTTGGTCCTTCACTGCTGGCCGTATGAGGACGCTTAAGGTCGCTCAGCGAGCTATGGAGAGGGCTATGCTCGGAGTTTCTCTGCGTGATAGACTCAGAAATGAGGATATCCGCAGTAAAACCAGAGTGACCGACATAGCCCAACGGATTAGTAAGCTGAAGTGGCAATGGGCCGGCCATATAGCTCGAAGAACCGATAACCGATGGGGAAGAAAGGTTCTCGAGTGGCAGCCTCGTACCGGTAGGCGTAGTGTAGGGCGACCCCCCACTAGATGGAGTGACGACCTGGTAAGACATGCAGGAAGTCGATGGATGCAGGTGGCTCAGGACCGTGCTTTGTGGCATTACTTGGGGGAGGCCTATGTTCAGCAGTGGACTTGTGAAAGGCTGTAATGATGATGATGATGATGACGTGTACCTGGGACAAATAGTCCGACTAGGTAAGTCCAACTTCGACCGAGAGGTCAATCGACGGATTCAACTCAGCTGGGCAGCGTTCGGGAAATTACGACATATCTTCTCGTCAGGTATACCTCAATCTCTAAAAACTAGATTGTACAACCAGTGCGTGTTGCCAGCGATGACTTACGGATCAGAGACGTGGTCCTTCACTGCTGGCCGTATGAGGACGCTCAAGGTCACTCAGCGAGCTATGGAGAGGGCTATGCTCGGAGTTTCTCTGCGTGATAGACTCAGAAATGAGGACATCCGCAGTAAAACCAGAGTGACCGACATAGCCCAACGGATTAGTAAGCTGAAGTGGCAATGGGCCGGCCATATAGCTCGAAGAACCGATAACCGATGGGGAAGAAAGGTTCTCGAGTGGCAGCCTCGTACCGGTAGGCGTAGTGTAGGGCGACCCCCCACTAGATGGAGTGACGACCTGGTAAGATATGCAGGAAGTCGATGGATGCAGGTGGCTCAGGACCGTGCTTTGTGGCATTACTTGGGGGAGGTCTATGTTCAGCAGTGGACTTGCGAAGGGCTGTAATGATGATGATGATGATGGAGAAACATCTTCACTTCATTTATTTAGAATTAATTGTACTATGCGTATAACCTACGCGTAAGTGCAAGCAATAAGTTGACAAAATTTTACCGCAATCTGGCAAACGTTATAGTAGCACATAAATAGGTATAAGACGTATATTGTTAAATTGATTATGTCCTTTGGTTGAAATTCATCTGCGATGGTATTGTTCCATTACTGTAACCTATTTCTAATTTAGACTGAAAAAAGTTCACCTACCTATTGGATTGAAAAATATTGAATAATATGACACAATTTTTTATAGATAATTCCTACAAAACATCTATGGAAATCTGGAGAATTCAGAATAGTGTATAAACTTACACTGTATGATGTTTACAATTTTTATTGTTCAGAGGTCATAAGAACTATTTCTGTTTTAATTCAAAATAAGATTCGAGTTTAATACTAACAAAGATATGCAGTGGCAAAAACACTCAAAACGAAAATAAGAGTAACATTTTTGATAATATTTTGTTCGCTGAAACAAGGAAGCTGAATTTTAGTTAAAATATGACATAAATTTTGCCCATATAAAGTTAGACGACCCAGGATATAAAATCCTGGAAAAAGTGCTTAAGCAGGCAACCACCTTAAAATAAATAAAACTTTTAAAAAAAACTTTGTTTAGTATAAAAACTTCTTTTTTAATTCATAACATAGACTAACATTTCATTACTTCTCAGTTCATTT
Organism: Parnassius smintheus behrii; assembly: GCA_036936625.1. Classification (NCBI taxonomy): domain Eukaryota; kingdom Metazoa; phylum Arthropoda; class Insecta; order Lepidoptera; family Papilionidae; genus Parnassius; species Parnassius smintheus. The sequence goes on from JAUPFT010000006.1 coordinate 11,425,620, forward strand.
CCGTTTCGCAAACAGCCATAGCTGTAAGCTAAACGTTCAGTGTGTACGCTCCATGCTTCATGAAATTTTCGAGGGTCATTAAACGAACAACCGTCTTGGATTTGTCGTGTACATTAGTGAATATTTAAGATTTGTGTGGCCAAATATTAAATATGCATAAGACAAATGGCTCTCAAAATTGTTACTTCATGCTTTGACTTAAATTTTGCATTAATAACCATATAATACTTATATTTCACACATAATAGAACGGAGGTGTGGGCGGAGCCCGTTAAAATTTAATCCCATTAAAATGCCACAAGACGTCAATTCACACGTATAAATGTCAAGACGAGATGTATTTTGATGTTACAATCGTTTCCAAATTTCGCATGCCATTATTTAGAAAATGCCAAATTACACGCTATTTACAAATAAATTATATGTATTAAAATCCGTCTGTCAACAAAACCGTGTAGTGCCGTGTAGTGGCGGTTGAGAATATCCACTACCCCATATCTTCCCGTGGGTGTCGTAAGAGGAGACAGAGGGAAACAGAAAGGAGATGGGCAGCAGCATCTTCCTGATAAAAACAATAACATAATAAAAACTGCGATTGCCAACCCGTTCGCCAAGCGTGGCAACTATAGAAAATATCCCCCCACGAGTAACGACCAAATAAACGCCCCCAGTCCCCGGTGGACCCGCTATTCCTGGCTACGGTGGCGACCGTGGTAACAGTGGGACAGGGGGTGCTAAGAATCTCCGGTGGAGGTTAGGTTGCCACCTACGACGACTCGACCTGGCAACGTATAACGAACGCACCCTGAGGACTGACGAGAAGATACTGGAGCTGGAAGAAGAGGTAGACAAGTTGCGCTGGCATATTATTGGATTATCTGAGGTCCGAAGAGAGAGGGAGGACATGGTAATTCTCGAGTTCGGCAACTTGTTCTATCACCGGGAGGGCGACCATCTGTCCCAAGGTGTCGGATTTATCGTCCACAAGTCTCTCGTCAACAACGTTGTAAAGATTGGGAGTGTGTCGACGAGGGTCGCGTACCTGATACTCAGAATCACCAAACGGTATTCGCTGAAGGTCATACAGGTTTACGCACTAACCTCGGCACATCCCGATGAGGAGGTGGAGGAAATGTATGAGGATATTTCCAAAGCCATGCATTCCTCCAAAACCCACTACACGGTGTTGATGGGAGACTTCAACGCAAAACTAGGTACAAGAGAAGGTGGTGAGCTGAAGTTAGGGAAATTTGGAGTAGGGCAACGGAACCGTAGGGGCTAGCAGCTGGCTGACTTTATGGAGAAAGAGGGACTCTTTATGATGAACTCTTTCTTCCAGAAGCGGCCCCACAGGAAGTGGACCTGGTCGAGCCCCGATGGTTCAACAAAAAATGAGATTGACTTCATTATGACGACTAGACGCCAACTGTTCAGTGATGTCTCAGTGATCGCAAGGGTGCAAACAAGCAGCGATCACCGAATGGGTAGATGGACGCTGAACCTAAACGTTAAGTTGGAGAGGTCTCGTCCAATGAAGTCAACGCTTCGTCCCCCTCGTGCTCTAATCCAGAATCCCGAAACCTTTCAGCTCGAGTTAGCAGTGGACGATATGAATGACAAGCTCGTGGAATCTGTCCATGCGTTCGGAGCTAAGTTCTGCCAGATCCGCCGCAGAAGAACACAAAAACTCTCCGATCACACTCTTAATCTCATGGCTGTTAGACGGGAGATGAGACTGCAATCGTCAACAGATTTGACAGCATACAGGCAACTGAACAGACAGATCTCCAAATGCATGCGGCGAGACTTACGCAACTTTAATACTCCTCGTATTAAAGAAGCGATCGAGCGGAACCAGGGCTCCAAAGTCTTTGCCAGAGATCTATCTACCAGAAAGAACCGACTGTCAAAGCTGAAGACTGAGTTTTATTATTGATGTTAATACCGTATCCTTTCCAGTCCAGTAGCTTGAAAACGTCCTCCAACGCAGCGGTGAAGAGTTTCGGGGATATAATATCACCCTGTCTTACACCTCTCTGCAGTTGGATAGGTTTCGAACTCTGGTTCAGTACTCGGATAGCCATCGTAGCCCTACTGTACAAACACTACAGCACTTTGATATAAAGACAGTCAACTTGGCACCGCTGAAGGGACTGTAGCATCGCCCAAATTTCGACGGAATCAAAGGCTTTCTCATAGTCCACATATGCCAGGAAAAGTGGCAGATTGTACTCTTCAGCCTTCTGTACAATCTGCCGCAGGGTATGCATGTGGTCTATGGTACTGAAGCCTTTTCAGAAACCGGCTTGTTCGGGAGGCTGGAAGTCGTCGAGTCTGCGTGCGAGACGATTCGTAATGACTTTCGAAAACACTACGTAGACGCAGCTCAGAAAGGAAATCGGTCTGTAGTTCTTTTAGAGATAGTTGTCGCCTTTCTTAAAGAACAAGACGACCGCACTTCTGCTCCACGCCTCCGGAGTAGTGCCACCATGGAGGACGGGATTGCAGAGCTTCTGAAGGGCTTCAAGTACCGGTGTTCCACCCGCTTTTAGAAGCTCCGCTGTAATTCTATCCTCGCCTGTGACCCTGCGGTTTTTAAAGTGCTGGAGAGCCATTCTAATCTCCTTCAGACTGACGTCCAGGATATCATCGGAATAGTGTCGGGTAAGACTTGCTCTTGGATCGTTTCTCACACTTACGTGTAGCTCCAACGATGATGTGTACAGCTGCCCATAGAACCCCTCAATCTCACTCAAAATCCCAGGTGTCCTGGAAACGATGCTGCCACACTCAGTCTTCAGCTTTGACAGTCGGTTCTTTCTGGTAGATAGATCTCTGGCAAAGACTTTGGAGCCTTGGTTCTGCTCGATCGCTTCTTTAATACGAGGAGTATTAAAGTTGCGTAAGTCTCGCCGCATGCATTTGGAGATCTGTCTGTTCAGTTGCCTGTATGCTGTCAAATCTGTTGACGATTGCAGTCTCATCTCCCGTCTAACAGCCATGAGATTAAGAGTGTGATCGGAGAGTTTTTGTGTTCTTCTGCGGCGGGTCTGGCAGAACTTAGCTCCGAACGCATGGACAGATTCCACGAGCTTGTCATTCATATCGTCCACTGCTAACTCGAGCTGAAAGGTTTCGGGATTCTGGATTAGAGCACGAGGGGGACGAAGCGTTGACTTCATTGGACGAGACCTCTCCAACTTAACGTTTAGGTTCAGCGTCCATCTACCCATTCGGTGATCGCTGCTTGTTTGCACCCTTGCGATCACTGAGACATCACTGAACAGTTGGCGTCTAGTCGTCATAATGAAGTCAATCTCATTTTTTGTTGAACCATCGGGGCTCGACCAGGTCCACTTCCTGTGGGGCCGCTTCTGGAAGAAAGAGTTCAAGGTATATTTTTATGTTTTATGTGTTTCCATTCGTTACTCATACCAAAATATTAAAATATTAAAAAAAATAATAATATTTTATCTGTATGACATTTCGAACAATATTTCAAAAATATTTTTGTGTGAATTTGAAATAAATACAACGTCAAGTTATTTGAAATATGTAAGAAAACTATTTTTACTTACATTTTACACTAAAAATAAATGAGAATTTGAAAAATAACACATTTATGACCCAACCGCCAAAATGGGCCTTCCGGATTTTGAAGTACATTTGGCAATTTACTTTTGACTTTTTATACCACAAATTATATATCTACGTGTTTACTATATTACGAGGAATATAAAAAAGTATAATCCTTTCGTTTTTAGTCCAGACACAAATGTAAAATTCTATAAAAAAACGGAACACCTTCATCAAAGCGAAACGTGGAACGCCGAAAGTTCAGAGTGATTTCTTTTTTTTCTAAGAAACATTGCCAGGTTATGGTTTAAAATAAAAAAGCATATCTTTGTCTTTGATACTATTATTTATTGCATAGTGTCTTTGGTTTTGTTTAAAACGAAAAAATAGTTTTTTCATAGGGCAGTAATTCTGATCTAACTAGTGCTCTTTTGGAGCGGACGTAACATAAGTTAGGTGTATTGTATGATCTAAAGTGCGCATCTCTTGAAGCAACAGGTTTAGAGTCTTGAGTCTAATGGCAGCTAAAGTTGATTCTTGTTGTATATGTAGATGAAGCGGTGTTAGCTCCAGTATAGCATCTAAAGTTACTTTTGGTGTAGTTCTTGTGTAGCCCGTATCAGCCTCTGGTAATGCTGAAGCTTTCTTATAGTGGTTGATTTATTAGTTTTGTTCCACCATACCATGAGAGCCGTATGTGAACATGAGTCGAATTACAGTTTTGTACAGCTACAGTATTACTTTTGGCGTCAAACTCCACCATCTGCTAATTATGCTTCTACATTGTCGGAAAGTTATACTAGCTATATTGATTCAATTTTCTATGTATTTATTTCGGTTAAGTTTACTGTCCAATGAAGGAAGTCCAAGGACCTAAGTATTTAACTTCAGAAGATAGCTGAATTTTATGCTGAAAGGAACTGGGAGATGACAGTTATTCAGCATTCGTTTTTGTGTGAACAATACTAGAACCTTTTTTTTGTATTAATGGTTAGGTCATATTCCCTGCACCATCTTTCCACTATTCGGAGAGCTGCTTGAACCAGGTCGCACATCATGCTTGCTGTCTTTCCAGAGATCGGTATTATCAAATCATCTGCATAACCTACTGTGTAGAAATGATAAGCATTCAATTTACTGATGAGTTCATAAATGACCATATTCCACAGGAGGCATCCTTCCATGATCTGAATTGTTTGAGATTCACCAGCAATATTTATTGTTCGTGTACTGAGCATGTTTACTATTCAGTCAATCAGTTCAACTTTATGTCTGTTTAATGCACATTTTATGCTGGAGAAGTTTGTTTTATCAAAAGCACTCTCCATGTCTATGAAGGAGCTCAGACATATTACTTTGCTTATAATGGCCTATTCAATCTTTGTTATTACGTGGTTAAGTGCTGATTTTGTCGATTTACCTAAGGTACAGGCGTGATGTTCTCAACTCCCGTTCACACATCCTGTCCATCGTCTTTGGGAGAAAGGATGTGAGGCTAGTGGGTCTGTAGGATTTAGGGTCTGTATAGTCACTCTTACCTGGTTTGGGTATGAACGTGACTTTCACATCCCTCCATCCCCTAGGAACATATTTAAGAGACAGACATGCTCTCATTATGGTAACAAGTCTGACTATTACGGTTTAAACCCCCCCCCCCCCCCCTACTTTAGAAGTGCCGGTGATATGCCGTCAGGTCCTGCCGCCTTATAGGGGAGGAAACTATAAACGACCTAATGGATATTGTCCATCGTCACCACTCTCTGTGCTAAATTCCAATCTTTTTGTGTTGATGTCAGTGCATTTTCATGATGGTTCACCCTTTCAACTAACCAGCAACCTGGAAATTGAGTATCAATTAGGATTTGTTGGGTTTCATCCGGCGATGTTTAGTAGCTTCCGTCGAGTTTCTTTAAGGAGTTAAATCCCGGCGTGTTCGGTTTCGCTAGAATTTTCCTTATCCGATTCGCTTGTTCACAGGTTTGTATGTTGCCACAGAATTTTCGCAACCTGTTGAGCGTCGATACCTGATACATTTTTTTGTATTCAGACTTAGCTTTATTATATAGTAGCCAGTTTTTATCCGTTGAGGTATTCATGGCCCTATTTAGGGCTTTTCTTACCTTCTTACGTTTCCTGTCTATTTCTTTACCCCACCATGGTTGCTTTAGCTCAGCATGTATTAGTGGAGTGATTACTGGACGTGATTCATGGTAGATGTCGATCATGGGTTTAGTAACAGCTGCTAACTGTTCTTCTAGGAGCAAATGATCTGCTTTGGTATTAGCTCCCCAAACACCCGCGAGCGAAGACGTCAGCCTATTGAGGTATTTTGTTTTATCCAACAGAACGGTTATACCAGACTCTTACTAACCAAAACCCCAAGGTGGTCACCATCAGCGTATATATGAGGGGTCCCGGGATCTCAGTTCGAAACGAAACCGGGGCCCCTCTCTCGCTTTGGTTTATTGGAAGCACGTTCCGAGGGCAGCTGCTCCCAGCACCCTCGTAGTGTTATGATGATGTCTCAGGACCACTTCCGAGACATCGTCCATCTCTGGGTTTACACATCTAGGCATTCGCAAACTCCGCCCCAAGCATCTGCAACCCCAGAGTTTCTGGTAGGGGAACACCGTTTGTAAGAGGAAGGCCATGACGAACCTTTTTGGCGACGTCCTCTCCGAGCAGGATCCGCCCTCTCCCGATTCCGTTCAGCAGCCTCCTTCTAGACCATAACAGATTTACAGTAGGCGGCTACACCACCTTTTCGCTCAAACAGGCACCCTATATAAAGCAACGGACCATATCACTCCCGCATAAAGGCGACGCACTTCTTCCCTTGGTCTCTGTAGATTGGGCAAGAGTCTATGCATGGCTCACGCTACAGTTTTAATCCCGGAATCAGGCGCAAGAAGTGTTCTTAGAAGCCTCATTGACTATCAAGGTGGAGGTTAAGGTACTTCATTTACTGCCCCACTCTGACTTTGGACCCACCCACGCGGATGCGCGGGTCAGGTGGTTCCCTACCACGTCGTAATTTATGGAACTATAGGTTCTTGGTCTTGTGAGGTGCTACTTTTTAATCCCAATTCATGAATTTTGGCATAAACAACCTCTGGCCCAAGCCCAGCGAGCTCCTTGGCCCTGATGGTGAATGCGTTAGCAACCCGTTAACTTGTCATCGGCATAGCATACGATATCTACGCCAGCGGGAAGCCCAACTCACAGAACCGCATCTTAGGCGAGGTTCCACAGTAGCGGTCCCAGCACCGAGCCTTACGAAACCTCACGTTTGATCTTCCTACTATTTTGTTCCATGTACAGAAATTACCTGTCGCGCAATTAGTCCGCAATAACACCTTGCAGATAGGGGAGCACCTGATAGTGTAGCAGTGCACTCCTGATTGATTACCAGGGTAGAGAATTAAAGGTGTTGACGATATCGAGACTTATCACCAATGCCACACCATCCTGAGATACTGCTTATTCTAATAGGGAGCGGACGTGCAGGATGGCATCTACTGTCGGCTCCCGTCGGAATCGAAACTGGCTATCAGCCAAATTGGGACCAACGTGCGACAGATACCCGTTAAGATGAGTGGCAAATATTCTTAGTGAGCGTACGCGGAGAGAGAATCGGCGGCCTTCCTTCGTCAACAGAACCAACCTTGTTTCTTTCCATGTGGTGGGGAATTTTTCTGCCGGTCTGTCCTCAAAGGCAGCCAGACTCAGCACAAGGGCTCGACACGGGGTTTCGTCAGGCCCTGGGCTGTGTTAGCCTCTACGTTAACGTATGGTAGTGACTGTTGGGTGTGGTAAAAGAAACATGAGAGTAGAGTAAGCACAGTAGAAGTGTGGTCGTTAAGGAGTATATTCGGCGTGACTTTGAGTGACAGGGTCACAAATCGTGTCATAAGAGAAGAGTATGGTTTGCAAGATGATGTTGTGTTAAAGATTAAGATAGAAATGCTTCGTTGGTTTGGTCATGTACAAATAATGAATGATGAAAGAGTGACAAAGCAAATTTATGTTGCAGAAGTGAACTGCAGAATCGGAAAAGAATGCTCTGGGCGAAACTTTACTGACTAAATTGGCGATATATTGAAAGTTGACCAAATTAACAGTACCCTTAATCTACGAACAGGTATGCGTAGGTATATGGATGTGGAGGAGGCGAGAGAGGTGTATTATGATCGTGCTAAATGGAAGTCTGTAGTATCTGCCTAACCCTCTGGATGACAGGCGTGAGTGTTAATGTATGTAGAATGTCTTAAGGCATTCTTAGGTCCTCTGATATACTTGTTATTGTGTACCATGATATAGTAAATAAGTAAAAAAAACATCTAAAAAGTTATTTAACACTTGTTAGTCTTAATTGGCTGGTTAGTTTTATATTATAACAAAGTCATTTTGTTTTAAATTATTTTATCTTAACAGTGATATAGGCGTTCTATTACTTATGAACGCTATTGTCTCAACTTTTTGTAAAAATCCCTTGTTGATCACAAAAAATGCACTGCATTTTGATAAAATAGCCCATTCATTGCACAAGTACATCGCATTTGTCCACGTCGTCGAGCTCGCGTTAAGTTCCTTCCGGTTAAATGTACATGAGATATATCTCGTTTTTATTTTTAGTTGCGTAAACACATTTTTTTCATATCACGGGTACAAAAATTATCTTTTGCAATGCAAGAAAACGAAATCCATTTTCCTCTGATACTATGAAAACAAAATATTTAACCATTTTTCTTTATTTCAATTCATAGATTGTTTATTTGAAACCTTAATAACTTAATAAATCTTATCTAATCATAATACTAGCTGGTAGAATTTCGTCTGGGTACATACACTTACCACTGCCTTTCTGGCGCCAAACAGTAGTTCGTGCACTTTTGTGTTCCAGCATAATACAGAACATTATTTGTCTATAGTTCCGGTCAGATGGATATAGAGAGATAGTATAAAAACAGTTTATGAGGCACTCTAAGTTAGTCCTCAGGGGTTAAGCATTAAGGTTAAGCATCTGCAGTTTTCTTTGTTTGAATCTTTTTTCTGCATTTTATAAATTAGATAATAAAAATAAAGAAAGAGAAGCTATCGTTGGACGTGTTAATCACTGCAATTTGCCAATTTTGTGAAATTCAACTTCTTTAAAACACAAGTAGTGAATGTATCTTTCGTGAATGTATCGTAACGTATCACCCGAAAGGAGTTATTTAAAAAAATGCATAACAATTACTAGTATATTATATTTACAGAGTAGGTAGTAAGATTAGAGACAATCGCCTGTAAAAATATTAAAAGAAACTGTAGTACCCTATTTTACCCACTTAGGGGTAAAATTTCCGGGTAAAATATTTTTGATACGTAATAAAAGGAACATTTTTTATTGTTTGTCCGTATTTCTCAATTCTATGTTTAAAGGCTCAGGCTGTGACTCTTAAATAAACAAATATTTTTCATAAAAACTTCGCAACAACTTTTTAAATGTCTAAAGGCATTTTGGAAAAAATAACTGTATATAGTATGTTATACTGTATAGTATGGTATCTGGCTGGTTTAATATAATAAATTTAGCTTATTAAGAATAAGAAAAATAAAAATTTCTTATCCATGATGTGCCGTTTATCAACCGTTTTTCTGTCCGCCAAAATGAGTGAATCTAACGAAGAAATTCGATACATTCTGAAGTTTTATTATAAAAAAGGGGAAAATGCGACTCAAGCCGCGAAATTTTTTTAAAGTTTATGGACCTAATACAGTGTTAGTAAGAGTAGTGAAAAGTTTGTTTTAGCGTTTTCAGTTATTACGGGAATTTTGATCTCAACGGGATTATGTCACTACCTAAAAGATGCCGACAAGTTGTCGAACAAAAAGCACATATATATTTTAATTAAACGCAATTAAACTTTGAATAAAAATGTCTTGAATTTACATATCAAATACAAAGAAACCATTTTCCTGTCAATATAAAAATAGTTTATTACTTTATATCAAGAATATTTGCACCAATTTTTAAGTAAAAAAAAAACAATCAATTACATTTTCTTCATACAAATTCAAACTCAAAATTTTGTGAAGTGAAAAGTGTTGTTTTGAAAAATTGCTAATTAAGTGTTCGTTTATGTTATTAATTGAGTACTTTCAGTAAGATTAAAGTCAATTGCCCTGCAAAATAAGAAGTTTCATACTAATTGCTTGCGTAGTGGATGCCTATGTCGTAAAGGCAGCTCCTGTAAAAATTTTAGATTTTTACATCCTCTTTGACACACACACACACACACACACACACACACACACACACACACACACACACACACACACACATACATATAGTAGTGGTTTACTTGTTCTATTAAATACTGATTAGATCGAAGGTAAAGAGGTTTTACTTTAGCGAAGTATCGTCTTTTGAAAAAGACATCGAGATGCGTAACACACATTTAATGTGGATCACTTCAAGGCAAGAATGAATAGGCTTTTATCAAACTAAATCAATGCTCTTCATTCACTATCTTTAACTGCATTACCACTTACCACCAGATGGAATAGTAGTCAAGTAGCGGCTTATAATAGTTAAAAAAAAGTAGATATTATGTGAAAGGTGGCTCCAATTGCACACACATCGATTAGAGGCACTAGTTCATTCCGTGATCATGTGTGATATGATTAATCATAGTCCAGGAAGTAGAATCAAACACCAACAATCAGAGCGAAAACCAATATTAAATGTTTTTGCATAACCTTGTATGTTTGTGTAGACTGTGTGAAATAACCAACAAAAAAAAACAAAGTTATATGTATCGGGTATGAATGAAATAAATGGCATTTTTATGTTGGTAGTAATTATGTACTCACATTTGGGCGAGACGATTCCTCCACGTATAATGTTAAAATACATACTAATGACTACAGGGACAATAAAAATGGCGTATTGACAAAAGCAGTGCCAAGTTCGGGTTTCTCTCAAAGAAAATTTTAAAGGAAAGTTGCTTTGTGGTTACTTAGCCATAACCAAAGAATATATACACTACGCGAAAAGAAACGACACTTAAGCATGTGTGCATGTAAAATCGCTTGCGGCTATGTGTCTGGATGTGTGCGGGGGCCTTGAGAGGTGCGCGGGGCGTGGAACGGGCAGTCGCCGACTGCCCTGGCCGAGGGCTAGTAGTAATACCGATATTTGTCAGTATTAGTTAATATGAATATATTCGGCAAGTGATATAATATTTCAATTAATATATGAATATTACTGATATCTTAATGTACATATTACTATTCTATTCATGTAGGTATTAAGTTTATGTTACCAAGTAACGTTATTAGTTTTTATAGCCGTGTGTGCTAGGTTTATATGCTTTGATAAATATTAATGTTGTGATTAAATAAATTATATTATAGTATATGTATAAGTAAAGTATTATTGAAAGTGATTTTAAGTAATTAGAAATAAAATAAATTCCACTGCACAAGACAAGGGCCCTTGTTTTGTTAGTTTAATTTTTAATAATGTTTTATGATACCTAAAAATATGTGAACTCATTTTAATGAAAGTCGATATGATCTTAACAAGAATTATGGGGAAATAGCCAACGAAAATATTGTAAATAATTTTATTATAATACATTAACTGAAATATACACTATTAAAATACCACTAGAGAGTCAAGAGATTTTAGATATCTATAAAGAGTTCTTGTATTTGTTCATTGTTGTAGTTATGGATTATTTCATTAGAAATAGAAATGACTTATCTCATCAGCACATAGGGAGCAATTTGTTGGCCGCCACGTCCCAGGAAACCTGCATACCTTTGGATTTTCAAAAAAAAATATACATGCTACGAATTTTTGCAATTTTTAGAAATAATTATGAAAATTAAAAAATTAATCGAAAAATTCAAAAATATATAAGAGTAGATTATTTTTAATGGAAATACTAAGTATTGGTTAATTATTTAAGATTACCATGAACTGTCGTGCATATTTGGTTTTGTCGGAAGTTTTAATATTTCTCATTTAATAAAAGTTGATTTAAAATTGAACGTATCTTTCACTACCTAAATACATAGGTTTACATAATATATAACACATACCTACTATTTTATCTTCTTTGGTATAAGTCTATAATATTCCATTTCGGTTTGATATCAACCCTAGCGTTACACGCTTCAACTCAAGGTCACCGGCGCTTAAGCTCTCACGTACAGGGAGTGTCACCACAGTGCCATAACATCAACTTTGATAGAAATCCAAACAAGTTTATACTAGATAAGGCTAAACTTAAGATCGTTCGCAGCAGTCCCCTTTCATTTATATTTCAAACATATTAAACGCTATAATGTAACATAAAAGTGATCAACTATTAAAAGCTAACTTAGCATTTAAGCAGCTTATAGCTTATAGCATATTTTACTATTTGAGTACGTCAACAATTTTTCGTAAAGAATCCATTCACTGTCTCTATTTCAAAGCATAGTTTTATATAATTATGTGTACTAATTTTCCCTGTAATTCAAGGACATTTTTAACACCGTGATATGAAACGTTTTTTTTAGCGTAACTACATCATAAAGGAAAGTTAATTAATGATTTTGCTCGGTATATCGGCTATATGCATTTATCGTAAACATCGCTAAGGCAAGCAGTTCTTTTCGTTTTTATTTAGCGATCGGTAGTGCGATGACGTCACTATCTATGTCAAGACTGCAGCCACCCGTGAAGAGTGGTTGCTGTGGCCCATAGACATTTACATCTATCCTCAATAAAGAATGAAAATGTACACCCGTTGTCACCCCTAAGGACGAAGATAGAATTCATCTTTTCTAGTAAAAATTTACGAATCACAGCAGCATTAAGCTGCTATTTTACGCTGGAACTCAGTGAGAATATGGTCCTGGAAGAGCCGAACCAACCGTGATACAACCATATTTCAGCTGCTTTTACATATTATATTTACCTTAACCATAACATATTTTAAACGTGGTAGAGCCATGCCATGTTGTCATAAAGAAAATCGTCTGCCTGCCAAGCGTGGCAACTACGAGGTGGATTGAAAAGTACTCGGCCTAACCAAGAAAATAAACACATACTAAATCAGTTATATTTTTATTTTTTTACATAATCACCATCAAGTTCAATACACTTTTGCCACCTCCCCTTCCAAGCATTTAGACCGTTGAAAAAAAAATGATTCTTCCTTAGAGTCAAAATATGCGTCCACAGCTGCTTTAACCTCGTTGTTTGTCGAAAATCTTTGACCTCCCAAGTGCTTTTTTAGGTTAGGGAACAGAAAGAAGTCTGATGGTGCCAGATCAGGTGAATACGGCGGATGCGGTAACAGTTCAAAGCCACAGTTGTGAATTTCAGCCATTGACTGTACTGACGTGTGAACACGGGCGTTATCTTGATGAAACAGAACTTTTCTTCTGAGCATTCCTCGACGTTTTTCTTTTATTTCCTCTCGTAAACGACGAAGTAAGGTGCAGTAGTAATCAGAGTTTATAGTCTAACCCCTTTCAAGATAATCAATCATAATCACACCTTTCGAGTCCCAGAATACTGAAGCCATCACCTTATTTGACGACAAAATCGACTTAGCCTCTTTAGGGGGCGGTGAACCAGGTCTTCTCCACTGTTTTGATTGTTGTTTTGTTTCCGGTGTACAGTAATGAACCCATGTTTCGTCCATAGTAACAAAACGGTTCAAAAAATCATCTGCATCGGCTTCAAATAACTCCAAACAGTCGCGTGAAATAGTCAATTGCGTCCCTTTTTGTTCAACTGAAAGCAGTCGCGGAACCCACCTCGCAGACACCTTGTGGAAACCCAACTCGTTGACAATGATGTTTTGAGTTCGTTCATAAGAGATGCCTATAATCTCGGCTATCTCTCTAATTTTTAATCTGCGGTCTCCCATTATTAAATCAAGTACTTTTTTAATATTTTCGTCAGTAGTTGACGTCGAAGGCCTTCCAGAGCGGGGTTCATCTTTCACACTCTCTCTACCACGCTTAAATTCTGCTATCCATTTTTGACGGATGAATATGACAGAGCACAATTGCCTAATGTACTGACCATGTCATCATGGATGGCTTTTGATGATAGCCCCTTCTTATGGAGGTACTTAATGACGGCACGCTGCTTGATTTGCTCCATTCGCGGAAATTATGTCCGATTATACTTTGTTAATAAATTTATAAAATCACAACTAATTATCGCACACGTTTCGAACTTTACACAATGGACTAGTCTGAACTGAACTAAATAATGTGGGTAGATTTGATTTTTAGAATTGAATGGATCTGTGTTAGGCCGAGTACTTTTCAATCCACCTAGGTATGACAAATATCATCTTTATTAGATAATTTATGGAGTGGCCTATCTTTAGCTTTCGATCTAATGAATTAATAAATGTATTTTAAAACACAGTTGAATTTACACGCACTTGAGTTTTAATTTTAGTGAACTTGACTTAATATTCTCCAGATAGAATTTACGCCATGGTGGCCAATCTGAACGGAGCACAGGACAGTGTTATATCATTAGTGTATACGCAAGCACAGGTGCAAATTCTATACTCTTGCTCTCATAGTCTAATGGGATGGAAATCCGACAAGGCCGGAGGGAGATTAGGCGCAGGACCAGGCTTTACGCATGATTTCCGAAACATTGGGGTTTATGACCGCCAATTCTCTGACTCCGGACTGCTACTGAGAGTTTTTATGACGGAAAAATCCAATGACTAATTTTGGCCTTACCCGACATTCGAACCCGGGGCTTCGTAATCAGCAACTGCGTTTTTACGACTACTTGATTACTAAATCCTTAAACATAGAAAATCAAAGTGACATGGCATTTCTAAAACTATGCTTAGGTCGAACTTTTTACCGGACTGCCGTAAAGTGAGGGTAATGTTATTCGAGTGTGTATGTATATATGTACTTATATGTATGTATGTCTAGTTCTCTGGCAAGCTCTATAGCCTAATACACAAATTCCTTTTTGTATGATTTTTCTAAGCCAAATTTTGTAATTATTTATGTTAGCACGTACAAATAATTGTAACTCTTTGATTTTTCGTACAGGCATTTTGAAAGTAAATTAAAGTAAAATTAAAACTTTATAGGCTATTGCAATTGATTTACCAGTTTCCTTGCTGATCGCAGCATCAAGGTCGCGGTGGACGGTGCTTGTTCTGATTACAAGCCTATTAACCCCTGTGTTCACAAGGCCTTGTGCTATCAAGAACGCTGTTTCTTCTGCGTATCAATGATATGTTGCAAACTGGTAACATTAATTGCTATGCAGACAACAGTACCAGTGATGTCATATACATCAGCCGTGCCAATCATTCACATGAAAACGTCACCGAGTACCAGAACAAACTTGTATCCGAATTCGAGTATTTGATGAACAAAGTCTCGAATTGGGGGCGACTAAATCTAGTCCAGTTCAATTCCCAGAAGACACATGTTTGCGCGTTTACCGCTAAAAAGAACTCCTTTATCGTACCTCGTCAGTTTCAAGGCACACCCCTTTCCGTCTCAGCTAGCATCAGAATCTTCGGCGTCGACATATAGTATATCATCGACGAATAGTATGTCGACCTCACTTGCAAGGAAAGTCTAAGTTGGCCCCTTGGATCCTTGGTGTGCTCAGGACAGCGAGACTGTATTTCATGCCGGCACTTTACAAAGCGCAAGTTTGGCCTCACATGCAATACTGTTCTCCAACCTGTTCTCTAACCGAGTTCTTTTTGATCAGCTCCATTTACTGGCGATGCGTAGGAATGTTACATCCCTTTACATTTTCTATCGCATCTATCACGGGGAGTGCACTGAGGAATTGTTTGCATTAATTCCAGCCGCCAAATTTCACGTACGCACATAGCGTCAAAATTATCAATACCCTCCTCGCCATCTGGATGCTTGCCAGTCCACCACTGTGCGTTTTACTAGGAGTATTCTTCTTCGTACAACTTCTCCGTAGGATTGTTTACCATCTGCAATTTTTCCGGAACGGTATGACTAAGAGCCTTCAAGAACAGAAGTTACTCCTTTCTAAAAGGCCGGCAACGCACCGGCAATTCTCCTGGTAGTCATTTAATATTACGTGAGCTGCATTCTCGTTTGCTCCCCCTTCTATAAAACAAAGGCTGGTACGAATGGATAGATGGATGGATGGACGGATAATTATTATCATTATTTATTTATTATTTATATTATGACATTTGTTGTAAAATTAGTCCTAAATGCAGTTAGGTTATGAAATGTAACTGAGTTATTAACTTTAAAATTTAACAGAAAAAAAGTTCAATTGTAATTAGAATATATCACATAGCCATTACATCAAAATGGTAACATCAACGGCGGGATGGCAAACACCTTGCGGTTTCATATCTGCCTTGAAAGACCAGCGCTGATTAGGGCAATTTTCTTTAGAGATGAAGTCAAATAGTCTCGACGAAACACAAAGTTTTGTGGAGTAGTGCACACTAGTCATGTGAAGTATTGATACAACAAAAAACACATTAATATTATAAATACAGGATTTACTAATTATTAATTAAACCTTACATAAACCTTACAGAATCAAATGGCAGAATTAATATTAAAAACATTACTATACCATTTAATCTTTGCAGCGCAACACAACGAAGGCGGTTTTCGAGAACAATAATATAAGAAATAAAAACGAATAAAAAACTATAAATGTTAAAGTAAAGTTAGCTTTTAAAGATTGACCTCAGGTCTCCTCATATTTCTAAAACTCCTAAACGTCGGCATGTATATTCGACTTTACGTGCATTTCGAGGCCTGAAATTGATACACCATAAACTTACTGTCTCTCAGCAACTGAGAATTTTCTGGTGGAAGTACTCAATAACTGATTTTCCTTCGACCAGCGATTCAAACCCGGGGACCAAATGACCAGCAGTCGTGCTTACAACACTATATCAACGAAACATTCGGAAAGCTCACATAACAATGTTGTGATTACGTAATAAGAAAGGTATTCTAATTTCGTCTTAAGGAAATGCTAATTATTAAATAAGTCCTTGTGACATTAAGTATATTCAACTGCAGCTGCAACTTATATAAAATTAATAAAAATGTTTTTATATGTCTGATAAAAAAATCATCTCATATTTATGTTAGGTGAAAGATAACGGTATTTGCGACGAAAAGCTCTGTTAAGGGTATTGAAGGCAAATTCATTTTATTTCTATACAAACTGTAAAAAAACGGGACGAGGTTGGTATATAATAAATTATTTTTTTCTGAAAAGTATGATATATAAAATGTTGTATCCATTATAAGACAAAACAGTGTCTCGTACATTACTTTTTTAGAAGCCTGATGTTATTCAAAACTAATTCATTATGCTCAGCTAGATTATGTTAACTTTAAAATAAAGATATTTCAATTACATACAAATAATTAAGCTGAACGCACATTAGCCGCACCGTACGCGCATTACGCTCCGTACGCGTCGCATTCTCGCATGATCTCGCACTTTTGTAGATACACGTCGTATGCAACTATTTTTTTGTATTACCACCAATTATAACAATTTTTTTCTAACCACTGGTGTGGAACGGTACAGTGCCATTGGTCGATCGGGTCGCTATGGGTAAAAATTTTATAATAACATACATTGGCAGAGTAAGAGGAATATAAAATTCGAAGAAAAGAAGATTTTAGATTCATAATACTAATTTAAAATCGCAGTTGTATGTAGACTATTAAACTTTATTTAGAGACTTGTTAGATGATAGCGAAAGATTTTCAAATATTTGCATTTATCATAAAAGAAATTTTAAGAATTACTACATAATATATTCTAAAACCATACCTATCTAGGAAAGACTTGTATGTGGTAAGTATTTTTTATTGATAATTAAGTATTTAAATTATTTATTCGATAAGTATTTATTTTGTAAATCGATGCAATTTTCTTTTCAAATGCTTGTTTACATTGATATTTTGCAGTGCATACAATTTTATTATTTACCTAAATTACAATTCGTATGTCTAGGTAGACATACGAATTGTAATTATATAAACTAAAATAATTTCGCGATCACGTGAAACGCATCTTGACTTTTATAGTGGAATATTTCGTGCTTTATAACCCTTTCAGAAATAAGATTCTTTAGTCATGTTCAGAGCTCCCCTAAAACGGTAAAGGTCAATGGGCTGTATTTAGACTGTTGACTTTTTATGTTTACAATCCATATTAGTAGTTTCTCTTAAGTCTTTTCCGTGGCAAATTAATATAATCATCAGCAGCAACTCTTTTATGAGAATCAGGAAATATATTAATGAAAAATCTCTCATCTATTATTAACGCCCACCAGAAAGCATTTCTGTTGTGGAATTCTTATTTTGCATTTGAAAGAGACTTGCCTTCTCATACTAGATTATAGTGCACGTATGTGTGAACAAGCACAGGTGCACTCTCTCTCCATCTCTCTCCCTCTCTCTATTTCCCTTGTCTTATAATACGATGGAACGGTAATATAAATAAACAGAAGTGATATCAGACGCAAGAAAACAGCTTTACTTGTTTTCCGAGACAAGGGGTTGAAACATTTCTGACTGGAAGACCGTATGGAAGGAGAAAGAGCTCCACGGGAGGTTCTATAAGACTTTACATGAGTCTTTCGTAGACACAGTAGCCTCCCTTCACTGGCTACGCTTTGGTGACCTCTTCGTGAAAATCGAGGGTTTTGTCTGTGCAATACAGGATCATGTTATTAAGACCATCGACTATCGGAGATACATCCTAAATGATCCACGGTGAGTCACTTAGGCTTGTCATCTCCGGTTGTTTGGCGCTTTTTAATTCTGAGTGCAAGTATGCGCAGACACAAACTAGTAGCCAGAATTCTTCACCAGGAGCTCGCTTTGAAATACCGTCTCGTAAAACGGAAATTGCCGTATTACAAGTACGTAGGCGGTCCCATAATGAATTGGCCTAACTATGAACCAATGAAGGAAATGAAACGAAACCAATTTTATTTTTCAATATAATCACCATGAATACTAACATACTTCTGACATCTGTGAATCAACATCTCTAAACCTTTATAAAAATATTTACATTTTTTATCCTCAAAATGACTGAAGACGGCCGCCTGCAACTCTTCATCGCTTGAAAATTTTCTTCCTCTTAAGTCCCGCTTTAAATTTGGAAATAAATAATAGTCGGACGGAGCCATGTCTGGACTGTAAGGTGGATGTTGAACTTCTGTGAACCCGCATTGACTAACTGCATCCTTCGAAACACCAGCGGTATGAACAGGGGCGTTGTCATGGAGCAACAGGACACCTTTAGACAGCTTGTCTCTTCGTTTTTCCTTTATCTTGTCTCGTAATTTATATATTAAAGAAGCATAATATTCGCCGTTCACGACTGTATTACGTTCTTTAAAATCCACCATCAAAATGCCTTGAAAATCCCAAAATATTGTGCACATCAGTTTTTTAGTCGATTGTTGCACCTTTGCCTTTCTAGGGGGCTTTTCACCCTTATAACGCCATTCCATTGACTCGCGCTTGCTTTGTGGATCATAATACAAGATCATAGTTTCATCACCAGTCACTAGCCGCTCGATCACAGTCTTTGGATTTTCGCCACAAAGATCCAAAAACTCCGAAGCGCAGCGCACTCTTTCCTGTCTCTGTACCGCTGAAAGAAGTTTCGGTACCCATCTTGCACTCACTTTTCTCATGTGAAGATGTTCAGGGATCGCGTGATGAACGGGTACTCTTAGAGAGCCCGAGCCTTGCTGCAATTTCTCTAATCTTCAAACGGCGGTCACTCAGAACCTCCTCTTCGATAAGAGCAATCGTTTCGGGAGTGAGCACTTCCACAGGTCGACCGTCCTGGCCAAAGTCTTCGACGGTTTCTCTCCCGAGGCGAAACTCTTTCACCCAATTTTTCACTGTGCTATAGGAGGGGGCAGACTCCTTATACACGCCATCCAATCGTTCTTTTATTTGGGCAGGGGATAAACCTTCTTTAAACAGAAACTTTATGACACTTCGATACTCAGTTTTCGACATTTTGAAAAAATATGCGACTCTCGTTATTCAAATGCCTGTTAAACTAAGACTAAGCTTTTCATGTCGATGCATGTTTCTTATATTAAGTGCACGATAAACGTACTATTTAATGCAACACAACATGTAGCGACATGTCGCGTTGAACTATATCAGGCCAGTTCATTATGGGACCGCCTGGTACTTGCCAGAAGCCGTGCTCGAAAATGATCGCACCAGGCTCTACTGAGACCGGGCCATCATCACAGACAGAACTATTCTTGCGAATAAGCCTGATATTGTGCTGATGAACTGGCCAACGATATTTTTGGCCCACATTAACATTCCGCATGACGAGAACCTCGTGAAAGCTGAAACAGATAAGCAAACAAAATATCTGGATCTGGCTCACGAGGTGACCGACATGTGGTGTGGTCTGCCGAACGAAATTATTCCTGTAATTGTTTCTGCAAACAGGCTAATCCCAGTCAGTCTCGTGTCATCTGAGGCGGTTGGGACACCGTGACGGACCGCTCCAGGATCAAATGCAGAAGGCGGTGATGATGATGAGATACCACCCGCATCGTCCGCCGGTTTCTTTCCCTTTCCCCCTAACCCTAAGCCGTTTGGTCTCCCCTGCCACGGGCCACCATCTGGTTGGGCTTTTATTTATTTATGTATTATTTATTTATTTATATTAGGATATGAAATATATATTTATGCATATGTATCATTCCCTTTTTATATTTAGCTAGCCCAACCAGATGTGAATACACTATTAATACCCCATATAATAACGACTAAAAAAGTATTCGAGTCGTTTGCAAAATGATATTCCATTCAGGAATCGTAACGGATTTTAAAGGAGATAGTCGACAATAAAGCCTTCATAAAACTTTAATGGTTGAAGCCAGCATTTCCCAACTTTATTTATACAATAGTGCGACTCTGTAGTAACAATTTTAGTGACAGTAAATTATGTGCATGCGAACTTGATTGCAGAAGATGCATATGTTTATGTGATTTTTGTAGCAATAGCTCTATAATGAAATAAAATGTACTAACATTTTTTATGGAAGTGGGCAACGACCATGTCACTGACATAAAGGTAAGGATCGATCGACGCCCATGAATAGCTGAAACACCAGGGGAATGGCAGGTGCGTTGCCGACCTATACATAAAAATTTCACTTGAATTTTTAATATTTATTCATTTTTTAATAGGCGGTAGTACTGTTTTTCTGCCTACGACTCCATCTGAATATGTCTCTCCACCATTCTCTTACCTATTTCTGCCGCCTAATAGCATTGCTTGCACTAGTATTTTCTAGTGTGAGGGATATAGAGAGCCATAATAATTAAATCCCTAGAGAAACGCATCTGTAGCATTCTTTGTTTGAAATTGGGTGCAAGTATCCATGAACTGCAGTAGTCATTCACCGTCAGGTGGACTCTAAATTTGTTTGCTACTTCAGTTTTATATATAAAATAATAATTCGGTAGAGATCTTCTTCGATAAATTTGCCTAACCGTTCAAATTAAATTTATAAATTAAGTTTCTATATCTCTACGAACAAGTTAGTATTTAATATTTTCTTCAATATTTATAAATCATAGTATCTCTTGCGTTACTAGATTTTCGATTTTTTTTTCTTATATCAACGAGGTACGAAAGTTAAAAACTAATATAATATCCAAGAATTAGAAAATTTTGTACCTGATCCTTCTAAGCTTATGTTGTAATAAATAATGTGTGCTTATAATTACACAACGTTATCGTTCTCTGAGGGAAAATATCCGTGATAATGCTGCTTAATTTTGTGGAACGTGATTAATAACGTAGACAATTAAACTAAGTCGTTTCAGATTAAGGGCTAGATGCTTCCCATAAATTGCATAGAGTAGAAATGATATGATCAATCTTCATCAGCATGATTGACAAAACTCTTCTTATTCATTTTTATCATTTCCAAAGTGTCTTCTAGAGGACATGTGCCTCTTTCGTTGTACGAGTACACATTATTTGCCTTATAAAACAGAGATATTTTTTGACATTGCAACCGTCGTTGGTAGGTATTTTACGTCTGATGTAAATGAATACATAATCCAACATCTTTTAGAAGCCATAATATCCCGGTTTTATTTTTCTCTCAGTCACGTTTTACTACATTCTCGGGAAAGGGGGTAATAATTAGTTGTCAATCTATTTATTCGTACCTAGCTAAGTCTTTGACAATACGTATTCGATGGTAATTTATTTGATTTAGTATTGTGTTTCTTACTACCGGAATTTTATTTTAATAATTAATATTTCTTTCTAATATTCATCATGGGGGAGAGAAATACAGAAAGTCCATGGTTGCTGGTGGCTTAAGTCCGTGCTTTGTGATCTTTGGAGGACGCCTGAGTTCAGAAGTGGACGTTTGAAGGTATGTAATAATGATGAATGAAAATTACCTTTAAACTTAAAATAAAATGACTTAAAAAGGTGAAGTCGGTGCAAAGACACACTTAGTGTATCAAATACTTACATGTAAAGATCTGACTTTAGGAGCTTTATGTGGAATTTTTATTTAGTATTTAAGTCAGTTTTATTTTTATTAAAAGTTTAATTATTTTACCCAAAATTCAAATTTGCAAGTAGAAGATTGCTCATATAGGTACATTAAAATATTCATCCCCTGTTTTCTAACCCAAAAGTTTCGTTTTTTCGTTAAATTACAATGTTCTTAATAAAAAATGTAATCAGTTCTCGTGTTAGGACTGGGTAATATATTTTTCGTCATGGTGACTTGTCAGAATTGCACAATATTGTAAACCGTGTGAGGACGCTGTAAGAATAATCATTATCGCATATGGCCCCGTTGATATCGTAAGAGGCGAAAGAAGAAAACAAACTTGGAAGTGGACATAAGAGTCTACATATTTCAAAAAATAAATAAAAAACTGCGGTTTTACCCCCCCTGCCAAGTGTGTAAAAGTGTGGCAATCGTCCCTTTCTATGAGAAAATCTATGGAGGAGGTCAACGTTCGGCAGTGGATAGCAGTGCTGCAGTATATGTATACACACACACACGCACACACACACAAATATATATATATATATATATATATATATATATATATATATATATATATATATATATATATATATTTATATATATATATATATATATATATATATATATATATATATATATATATATATTTGCCACACTTTTACACACTTGGCAGGGGGGGTAAAACCGCAGTTTTTTATTTATTTTTTTGAAATATGTAGACTCTTATGTCCACTTCCAAGTTTGTTTTCTTCTTTCGCCTCTTACGATATCAACGGGGCCATATGCGATAATGATTATTCTTACAGCGTCCTCACACGGTTTACAATATTGTGCAATTCTGACAAGTCACCACGACGAAAAATATATTACCCAGTCCTAACACGAGAACTGATTACATTTTTTATTAAGAACATTGTAATTTAACGATATATATATATATATATATATATATATATATATATATGTGTATAAATATATATATATATATATATATATATATATATATATATATATATATATATATATATATATATATATATATATATATATATATATATACCAGGCGGTCCCATAATGAACTGGCCTGATATAGTTCAACACGACATGTCGCTACATGTTGTGTTGCATTAAATAGTACGTTTATCGTGCACTTAATATAAGAAACATGCATCGACGTGAAAAGCTTAGTCTTAGTTTAACAGGCATTTGAATAACGAGAGTCGCATATTTTTTCAAAATGTCGAAAACTGAGTATCGAAGTGTCATAAAGTTTCTGTTTAAAGAAGGTTTATCCCCTGCCCAAATAAAAGAACGATTGGATGGCGTGTATAAGGAGTCTGCCCCCTCCTATAGCACAGTGAAAAATTGGGTGAAAGAGTTTCGCCTCGGGAGAGAAACCGTCGAAGACTTTGGCCAGGACGGTCGACCTGTGGAAGTGCTCACTCCCGAAACGATTGCTCTTATCGAAGAGGAGGTTTTGAGTGACCGCCGTTTGAAGATTAGAGAAATTGTAGCAAGGCTTGGGCTCTCTAAGAGTACCCGTTCATCGCGCGATCCATGAACATCTTCACATGAAAAAAGTGAGTGCAAGATGGGTACCGAAACTTCTTTCAGCGGTACAGAGACAGGAAAGAGTGCGCTGCGCTTCGGAGTTTTTGGATCTTTGTGGCGAAAATCCAAAGACTGTGATCGAGCGGCTAGTGACTGGTGATGAAACTATGATCTTGTATTATGATCCACAAAGCAAGCGCGAGTCAATGGAATGACGTTATAAGGGTGAAAAGCCCCCTAGAAAGGCAAAGGTGCAACAATCGACTAAAAAACTGATGTGCACAATATTTTGGGATTTTCAAGGCATTTTGATGGTGGATTTTAAAGAACGTAATACAGTCGTGAACGGCGAATATTATGCTTCTTTAATATATAAATTACGAGACAAGATAAAGGAAAAACGAAGAGGCAAGCTGTCTAAAGGTGTCCTGTTGCTCCATGACAACGCCCCTGTTCATACCGCTGGTGTTTCGAAGGATGCAGTTAGTCAATGCGGGTTCACAGAAGTTCAACATCAACCTTACAGTCCAGACATGGCCCCGTCCGACTATTATTTATTTCCAAATTTAAAGCGGGACTTAAGAGGAAGAAAATTTTCAAGCAATGAAGAGTTGCAGGAGGCCGTCTTCAGTCATTTTGAGGATAAAAAGGTGATTATTTTTATAAAGGTTTAGAAATGTTGATTCACAGATGTCAGAAGTGTGTTAGTATTCATGGTGATTATATTGAAAAATAAAATTGGTTTCGTTTCATTTCCTTCATTGGTTCATAGTTGGGCCAATTCATTATGCCAATCATATATAGGTATATATAGTCCGGTACTAGTCAGGCACTATTGCATAAGAGAAACAGTCCGGTTTGGTGGAGGCTTTAAAATGTTTCGGGGTGGCATGTCTTTAAACGGATGGTACTGAGTTGGTTTTCTTTTACAATCGTGCGGTTAATGCTGAAAGTTACATTACGGACATTTTGCAACCTCATGTGATGCCTTACGCTGGGTATGTAGGGGAAAATTCACGCGTGATAACGCAAGACTGCACGTCGCTAGATTTGTAACGGGATATATTCAGGAGGTCGGAATTCCAATTGTGCAATGTAACGGTGCATTTGAATACTACCCTTACAAATAATTATTAATCTTAAATAAATGCATTCTAATTTTAGAACAATAACAAATAAACTATTACTAATATTATTAATTTAAAATATTATTCTACGAAACCTTAATTTAATCAGCGCACCATTAAACCGTTGCTCACCGATCTCTAAATCGAGAGTATGTAATCGGACAGTTCGGAGATGCACACGAATTCGGGCCATTGCTCGTTCATTTCTACCTGAGACTGCTTGAAGTTAGCAACGCGCGTGAGCCTAAACGTATGACCGTTGATCTTACCTACATACAAAATTTAAATTATTCAAAGTGCAGTTGATCCCGCTGGGGTGAGTTCTTATTTATTTTAACAATAGTATCTAAGCATTGTAACTGTTCTGCTTAATTCCTATATCTTCTGATGGGGCTGCTTATCGCTTAGGAATTTTTAACTTCTTCGTACTGAAACTTTTCCTAATGCAGGCCTCCGTCTGGATTTCCAGGATCTATCCATCCATCCACCTACCTACCTAAGCCTTGCTTGCTGCCGTGCTGTGTGCTGACGGACTGTGTTGACCTTGATTAAGGAGCACCTCCCGCCCTCCCTCAATCGCGTGCACTAATCCCATCACCACTAATCCAAGCACCACTACTCTAAGTACTTAGCGGTCAGCCGCCGCAGAGTCTACATCACCTGAGGATGCCTCGTGTAGAGGCGAAACAAGTGTCGTATTATCGTCAACGGTGTGTCTTTCCAGAAATAGTGGTGTTGGGAGTAGTTGTGCCACGAGCCGAATCGTGTTATTTTTCATCTCTCTAGAAACACCGACGGCTCAAAGTAAAGGTTGTATATGTGAAGTAGAGGTTCAGCCAACATTTCCCTACAGTTCCTAAATACGTAGGGAGGTGTACCAGCCGGTCCTACGGTAGACTTAGGCTTTAATCGCTGTGACACACCTCTTATTTCTTCTAGTTTTAAACGGTCTAGATGCACGCACGCATCACCATTACCTCCATGAGCATTAATGATACTCGCGTTCACTTCTATGTCCGCTCGTTTCGTATACAGCGAGTAGAAATATCTCGCGAATTCTTCAACTCTTTGTTGACCCGTTAACGCCTCTCCATCCTGTAATAGTAACCGTGAGTGTCTACTACCCCTTTGAGATTTTATGTAGTTCCAAAATGCCTTTGGTTCTTTATATAGGGTTTTTTGGACACGTTGCTGATAAATCGTCTTCTAAATACCTATCATTTTTTTGACTCTCGCTCTACACTACGAGTATTCCGTAATCTTCCGCTAACCCAATTTATTTACACATTTTGTGTAGAATTGCTTTTAATTTTATGTTGCAAATTATTTTAGGTGGGAACCAATCGGGGTAATGATACCTAGAGCTCACAGCGTTTCGCTTTTTCAAGTTTTTTTTTAGCAAATTAAGCTACGATATTAATTTAAACTAAATCTTCCAAAACCTTAGGCAGCAATGCTAGTAGATTATTTTATGAGTTTTTTACCTGTGTCTAATCTTTACCTTTAAAACTATTCATCAGAGTAACTTGTTCAATATAAAAAATTAATTCAAGTAAAGTTTAAACGTGGTAGAGCCACGTTTCGGCTAATTTATGATGGGTCAGCTTGACCGGGGAGGGACAGAATACCAACGTGAAATAGCAGCTTAATGCTGCTGTGTTTTGTATAGTGTGCGTAGAGAACTGTAAAAATTTATTACTGAAAACGAGGTGTTTAATCTTAATCTTTCGAGGTGAACACGCATCTGTGATTCGCTTCTTAAATTGAGGATAGATGATCTATGTGTCACCGTATCCACTTACCATCAGGTCGTGTTGTGTATTTATTGATATGGTTATATTTATTTAGAATTAACGACATCCCTTACAAAATCAACGCTCCCTTTGTGATAAAGTTAATAAAGCGTCAGCACTTAAATGAAAACGTGGCATCGCTGGATTAACTTCGCCAATTATAAACTGTCAGTCGGGTTGAAACCTCCATTACTGAAACTATAACACGTGAGCCTTTAACTTGGCATCAAAGAAAAATATTAGTCATTTACTTTTTAGTACTTGTCTTTGGTTTTGTAACATTTTTTCCGGGAAAAATAAGATTTGTAACGCCTCATACCAAGAAAAGAAATTGTAACAGCATCGTTTTATATATTCTATTCAATTTTTTATTGCCAGAATGCAGTATTTAAATCATATAATGTAGTAAATCTCATTACTTGGTAAAGAGACTCGTGACGTTGGCGGATATAGAAGCTTCGAACTCTACATATAGCATTTGGCAACATTAATATTTTGAATAAATGTAAATAAAACTATTTTACGGATTTTTCGCGTTTAATTTACATTTATATTTTTTATAGTTCTATCACGTCGAGCTAACTGGATGTTTGCTCACATGTCATATTTTACTAAGTAGTGTCTTTTTTTGATTATGTTGAAAATGAAAATTATGGACATATTCAATTTCAATAAATACTAATACAAACAAAAAGTATTTATTGAAATTTTTAGTCCACACTTGTTCAGACTTAGTTACATATGCATTAATAACACTAACTTATACTAGATTAGAGAAAATATGTAACACCATTCTTATATACTCATGTCACGATATTTTCATCTTCAAGCCTATAAAAGTCTGCCGCTATAGGCGTGCCTTAAATACTACCATATTTTATTAGAATTATGCTACAGGTTTTTAATTACTTACAGTTATGTACTTACACTTACAGTTTTTCCCTCTATCGCTACCTACAAGACCCACGGTACAACATAAAACGTGTTATTAATTTGCTTTCAAGACGTATATACAGGTATATTGATAGGTATACACGTCATATATTACATAAAAAATTCAAGATTCTCATCTGATATTAATCACATATTTATTATATTTGCAACACAGTACTTTCCTTAATTTTTTTCCATAACATTTTATTTTACTCAGGCTTCAATAATTTAGGAAACAACTTAATGTGATTTCATACTATTAAACGGCTCCAACGGTTTTCATAAAATTTAGTGTCCAGGGAGTTTCGGGGATAATAAAACGATCTAGCTAGGATTTATTTTTAGAAAATGTCTTTTTGTCCGTGTTTTTAGGCAATGAAAAACTGCTACAATATCGTTAGAATAAGAAGGTAAATTTTGAAAGATTGTTAATGATTATAAATAGCTTAATCGGTATAATGGGCGGTCACAGAATCGTAAAACCCCGGTTCGAGCCCAGACCGACCGACCGACCGTTTTTTTTAATATTTTTTTCAAGTTCCTTTCTTTTTTGAGAAAATCTATTTTTTCGAGCCCTTTTTTTAGTATTTTTTAAAAACACGAAAATTTAAATTAAAATAATTGCACTCATGATTTTTATTCAAATAACCAGTTCCGTTTTTTCTGTTATGTCGCTAAGATCAAAAAATATTATTTATATTTCATCAGTATGTAATTTGTATCTAAATATAATTTCCAAAACACACGAATTAAAAAAAACGAGCGTTAAATACCGAGGAAAGCTCGGTTAACCGGGTACTGTGATTTCACAGCGCCATTACTTTCATTGTAGTATTGAACTGTTGACACTTAAAGCGAAACAAAGCTGCGTTGATTAATAACGCCAGTTTTAAAACTGACAACTTTGCTATTACTGCAGGTTTGCGACTCATTGAGAGTAAGTGAAGGTACCTACGGAACATTAAAATAGACTAAAGCTTTTATATCTGATACTCTTGCTTTTATTATGCTAAATTGTAGAATTTTCGTAATTCAAAAAAAGGTTTAGTTAGTAGTTAATAACATGGGACAAGGACAGGAAGAACAAGTAGATTTCATAGTTTAATTATTCTAGATCCGAACAATTATCAATATATTACACATGTTTTTAACTTCCTGCTAAGAAAATTGAAAATTTTCAATAATAGGGAAGTTATTGGTTTCACTCCGATTTTCTAAATGCGAGTTTTTATCAGATCTCGATATTTTGAGATCTCAGAAATCTATTCCAACTTATTTCACGAGGACGTCCATACGGATGTATGTATGTGTTTTTGAGAAATTTCAGAAATAAAAATTTTGAAAAACTGTTTTTTTTTGGGATAACTTTTAAACGGCTTTACTAGTCGATTTCAAATACTAAATAGCTCGGTACCTCAAAAATGACGTTGAATGCCGTTTGGAAAATAAAAATCGGTTCATTCGTTAGTGAGATATCAAAGGAGAAAGAATTAAAAAGACGATATTTTATCATAATTTAGAGATTTCGCAACATAATTTTTAAAATTTGGAGCGCTTTGCATTTTAAATTAGCGGGACGTTCCAGGGATAGCCTAGAGGGTCAACCAATTTTTTTAAAACGAGCGCACAATCCACTGGATGTATTTCTTTTAAGTAATACACTGATTTTTGATTTGCAAGACTAATGTTTAAATTTTAAACTACAAAAACAAGTGATAGTTAGAATATATCTCCAATATATCATTTGATATTTGTCATATTTTTTGTGTGTTATTAAAGATAATTTTTAAACGGTTGATATATAAGCTTCACACGCTTTAAAATTTCGTGTTACCCATGCCTTATAAGCTTGTTATTGAAGACAAGTTGGCCACATTATTGCTCTAAACCGAGTTAATATATCCGTTTGGATTAAGTACGACTTATTTTTCTTTTAGCCAGATAAGAAAGATCAGTAGGATGTAGTGGCAATAGGCTCTGCCATATAGATTGAAGAACCCACAACCGGTAGTGAGAAAAGTTTCAAATTCATAATAATTATAATTTCAGTCCGTCACGAGTCTAATTTTGAACCAGGCCTCGCACAAGGAATGCCCTAAAATATTCTTCTGAGCCATTTGATCTGACCTAAAGATGGAACTAAATTTCAAACTATCCCAGGAGGGTACCAGCACCCCTGGAGAATCCCTCGCTGAGCATCCACGACGAAGTTACTCCACTCCTGAACGTGGGTGCTTAAACTCCTCCTCGTATTTGTGGGGGGGGGGATTCCGCCAAGACTGCAATTACTCGGAGCAAACAGAGCAACAAGACCAATGAATGAATGAATTTCTGCA
This sequence comes from Parnassius smintheus behrii, assembly GCA_036936625.1. Classification (NCBI taxonomy): domain Eukaryota; kingdom Metazoa; phylum Arthropoda; class Insecta; order Lepidoptera; family Papilionidae; genus Parnassius; species Parnassius smintheus. The sequence continues at coordinate 11,455,544 of JAUPFT010000006.1, forward strand.
ATATCAGGGGACTTCACTCTAACCTAAATACCGTCCACTACCATCTCGAGACGGCAAGACTGGCTCTACTCTTTTTGACCGAGACGCAGGTGTCCTCTTCGAATATGTCTCGTATCTCTCCTGCCTGGGGTACAAACTTGAACATTCCTTTGTGAAGTTTTCCATTTTGAAGGTTTGGAACTGTCTACGCGTTTGGCTATGCGTAGACAGCGACGACCATCCGCGCGTCTGCGGGTGCCTCTATAGGTCCCATATCAGTAATGCCGAAACAGACCGACTCTTCGACCACGTCCAAATGGCTACAGATTCGTTGCTACAGCAGATCCCCTCCGCAGAGATCGTAATTCTCGGCGATTTTAACGCCCACCACGCCGAATAGCTTGGTTCACGTTCAACCGATTACGCGGAGAGATCTGTTCATGATTTTGCCTTGGCATATAGTCTGATACAACAGTTTACTTCGCCTACGCGCATTCCAGATGTGGAGGATCATGCACCTTCCTTTTTGAACTTTCTGCTGACTCTCATCCGGACGGATATCAGATTTCCGTCGACGCCCCTTGACTGGAACTTTTGCCTGAAACCAGCTAGTATAGATACTTACAGCTTAGTGTAGATATTTTATAGCTTTGACCCTTAGGCTATGAACGTACTGGAAATCGGCGGTGTGGTGCTACTCACGCTAAAATCGCAGTTGCATTCTGCAGGCTTGTGTTTGAAATAATTGTGATTTTAACGCTGCTGATATTCGCTTGGTATGGAATGGGCCAGTGAGTCGTCCTCCCTGTGCAGAGATGGCTGACTGAAGTTCCCTTGGAACAGCCTACCGAGAGACCAGAATGCACGTGTTCCCCAAGGAAGTCAAAATAGTTTCTTGCCAATTCTGCTGATGGGCCCTGACTTTGCCTTGGCAATGACACTTTTTAAGGACCTGGCGGTGAAAATCTTAACACACTGCCAAACGCAGAGAAACAGTTCTATCACATTGATTCAAAATAAAGGTATTATCAAATCAACGACGAACCGCCTCGATACCAATAAATTGGTCTTCGACTCTTATCGTTAATCATCGCTGTGCGCAGGAACTGCATAAAAATAGCTTCTTTCACATATTGTAATGCGTACAGCAAATGATGATCATGTAGTGACGGTGTAAGGTAATGCAATTCATCATTTCGACCCATGAGTGTCAAACCAGTAGGTGGGCAGTAGTGTCATAAAGACACCAAGGTTGTGATTGGATTGAAAAACAAACGCTGGAAAATTATTCCACTCCTTTGCTCTTTAGAGTCCTAACGGTTACTGTCAAACATTTTTTCAATAATACTTAAGTGAAAAACAAACATAAAATCCACGTGATTTTAGGTGGCTATTGCAGTGAATGGATACTTGCAGCCAACTCCAAACAAAACAAGACATAGCTGAGTTGCATTTCTGAAAACTAAGATAGAATAGAGACCGGAATACAGCAGTGCAAGCACAGGCACCAGAAACGGGTTAGATACTGACACGCAGACGTCCTCCTGAGTATTCAAAGTTATCTTATATCTATCTAAACTAGCAAACTAACAAAGACAATAAAAATTTCTACCTCTTAACCTGTAACTACTGATTGACACTATTTAGTAATTACTTAGGTATATAATAGAAAACTTATTTACGAACCCACCGCGACCTTAAAATTTCAAAACAATTATTATATTTGTCACCGATACCAAGCTGTAATTCATTCGCCGTCAATCATCATTAATTTTGTCTTATTATTGAGAGATGACACAACATATTTTTCTCTTTTACTTGATATCATGTTGATTAGATCATATGAATCAATTATATAATGCTTGTTTGCATGATAATTTCACTGAAACATGTTGTAACTTTACTTTGATCAAATATTTTGAAAGTTAGAAATTTAATGGCTTCTAAAAGTTTATTGAAGCTGAAGAAAGCCGAGAATGTATGGAACGTTTTTATTTCACCGTGGGCTCCTTCGCCTAACTTTGATTTCATTCCAGCATTTCCATTTGAGTCGAAGAATGTGAATTTTTTTTTATATATTATAAAAAAGTGAAATATATATGTATGTACCAAACATTGTTATGCTTATTTAAAATGTGAAAAATTATTGAGTAATATTTTTTAATAAAAAATTAGAGAACCAATATGATAAAAATATACGACCTAAGACCAAGTTGTAGTCATGGTATTCAGTACTCTATATACAAGAACAGTTGCATTCTCTATTTCCTCACTCTCATAGTCTGAAAGACCAGCAATATAACTCAACCAGAGAGAGATCAGGCGCAGGACAAACGGCTTTGCAGCGTTTACGAAACACGGGAGTGAATACGTTAGGCTTTAGGATTAACAGCACATTTGAATTCTGATCGAAAAGATGTCTATAGGCCACAGTATTTGGTTAACCCCAGATAGACTATAATCTGCTCATTTGTCACTCTTAATTTAAAAAAAAATATGTTTTTAGCAATAAAAGATAGTAGACTAGCAAAATAATAAAACGTGACTAAAAGTGAAGGCTGATTGTTTGTCCATGTCCAGCAGTAAATTCTTTTGAACAGGTGATGATGTTTATTGTTTGTACGTGTGAATTTTGCGTTTTTTCTCCACGATACAGTGCTGTGTAATAATTAAAGTTATAAAAGGGTTTACCCAATGCTGGGCTTGCAGATTCTGGTAAAGAAAGCAGTCGATTATATCTTTTGTCTTTATTTTCATAATATGTTTATTGGTCTCCAAATTTCAAAATTAAATGTAAATAGGCAAGAAATGTTTTTGAGCGGTAGCCTCACAATAATGATAGAGCGGCACATTCAAAGAAGAGAAGATTTTGTAGTACATGCAGAAAGATGCATGTGATTCAGACTGCGTTTCGTAGCATTCCTGGGAGAGAGCTATATTCGGCTTCTGGACTTGTGACTTGTGACTGTGACGACGAAGATTAAAAAAGTAACATTTACCTTTGGCTAGTGCTCTATAAACAGTATTTTAATATTAGAAAGTTTCTTTGTATGGTTATTCTGTCAATGGCAGAGCGTGAAATTGTTAGCATGACTGTTAAACATTAATAGGGTCTGTAAAATTGCATACTCGTGACATTCCCGAACTAGTATTTAATCTCGCCCCAAAATTACTTGAATATAAGAAAATAAGGTGCTTTGACTCAAAAACTACTTATCATAAAGTATATTAAGTAACTTTCAGCATTATTAGTCTTCAGTTTAACCTACCTATGGCTTACATTGGTATTTTATTAAAATAAATTTAAAAGTATGTATAAAAGTTTAATGGTTAAATATTGTTTTAAAAAAACTCGATTGCTTTAGACATATACTTATAAGACCGATTATTATTTACTTATATTGCAAATATTTAAGAACTTTATGACAGCTTTATATAAAAAATTAATTGAGAATGGTTTCTAACTGGTAAGTTAAGTTACCAAAAAGTTGGTAACTTTAAATCGATATACATCCCAAAAGGTCATTCAAAATGAAAAATTATTGCAGAAATCTAAAAATGACCCGATCAAGATTCAAAATGGTTGCGACGTTACACGATTTACACTCTGGAATTAAATCGTGTAACGTCGCAATCAATAAAGATTTCATGAAAACCATTATTCATTCTCCATATAATAAAAACAGCAGTATAAATTTGTTATTAAATCAGGGCTAATAATGCTTCTAAAATGTTTGGTCGGAGCTTGAAAGACTTTAATAATTTCGCGGAAACGATAGCTTTTTTGATTATTTGGAAATTATCGCAGTGATTTAAATTGTTCTTTATAACGCCATCATTATAAAATATTTTCATTAACTGTGAAAAAATTCATAATAAGTGATAGCATAAAAAGTAATAACGTAGTCTTTACGTAGTTTTTAGTTTACCTGCTTAAAGCTCCAGTAATGGAGCAGTAAAGACTTAAACTCGTCTGCCAGTTTCATAACAGGCGAAGTAAATGAACAGTGATGTTTTGGTTTTAGTGTCGGCAGTTCATTACCACGCTGACGGCGGGAGTTAGTACCAAAAGTTTTACGAAAGTCATAGATAAACGAACCTTTGTTGATATAATAAAATTGTATTTCAGCGTATTTCAATCTTTTAATGCTTATATACCATTACATCACTTACTTTAAGTGAATGCAAGTAAGATGAAGGTTATGATTTTTTTAAAGAAAAGAAAGTAAAACGATATCTGATACAAGACTAGAAGGGGAGTTGGTCGAGAAAGTAGATGAGTTTGTATATTTGGGATATTTGTTCAGCACGGAAGGGAGATATGATATTGATAAAGAACAATGAGTGAACACAGAAAATAAAGTAAATAGGGCTCCACAATCTGTTCTAGTAAGTTAAAATGTGTCAAAAAAGGCACGTATGGCAATCGCAATGTTGTGTTAGTCCCTACTTTCAAGTATGACAGTGAAGGTTGGGTGCGGCATTAAAAGCACGAAAGTAGAATAAACGCAGTAGAAATGCGGTCGGTAAGGAGCATTTGTAAAATATAAATAATAATTGTATAATAAAAGAAGAGTGTGGTTTGCAAGATGATGTTGAGACCAAGATTTATAAATTAATGCTTCGGTGGTTTGGTTATATAGAAAGAATGAACGAGGAAAGAGTGACCAAGCAAATTTATGTTGCAAAAGTGAACGGAAGAGTCAGAAAGGGACGTCCCAGGCGATGTTTTATCGACCAGATTGGCGATTTATCGAAAATTGGCCAAATTACCCTTAATCGACGAGCATGTATGCATAATCATATGGATGTGGAGGAGGCGAGAGAGGTTTGTCAGGATCGTACTTAATGGAAATTTGTAGTCTCCGCCTAACCTCCCGGGGTGACTGGTATAAGTATTATGTAATGTTTTATAATTTACTAGTGTATAAAAATAAATAAATATTGTCTTCCAAATCGAATTAAATAAGTTTACTGTATCATCATCGACTAACCATCTGCAGACGAAATGATTAAGTCGATGGATGCAGGTGGCTCAGGACCGTGCTTTGTGGCATTACTTGGGGAAGGCCTATCAAGGTGGAATAATGAAAGTCATAAATTGTCACCGAAAAGTTTTATTAGATATTCAATGTGTTTATGAGTGCTGTGCCGAGTATATTTGTCTGACCTGCAAATAATTGTTCCGGGTCTGGAAATTTATACTTGTAACGTTTATTTATGTAAAATTATTCCACGATACAAGAGGAAATCCTGGTCTGCGGATTATGTTTTTTTAACGAATATGAATAAAAAGATAGTTTCTTTTACTCAATACTACAATATACTAATTACGAGGTAATGGTATGGGTTTGTGAGAAGACTGACGGAGAACGATTGATGAGCGCCGACGGGCACATCTCATACTTAATTATCATAAAACATACTTAGCGAAATACATACACATATTTTTGGGCCATCGCATTATATTTATTAAAGTTGATAACGCATCTGTAGCCTCCATGTAATTGTCGTCAAGTGTCAATGAAATGCAATTGCCACTTACCGTCAGGTGGACTGAGAAATTATTTATCACCAAAATTTATTAAAAAAATACGACATGTTTTGATGTTTTTTCAATTACAGTTCACAGTACAGTTACAGTGGTAGAGCCACGCGGCAGCTTTGCTGTTGCACGTACGGGCCGGCTCAAACCGGGGTGGTACTACGACCTCACAGAATACCGGCGTGAAGTGGAAGCTCTGCTTCCGCATTTCGTCTGGTGAGTGCAGGTGGCCGGAGGCCCAAATCCCCCCCCCCCATCAACATGGTAGCGGAATTAAATGACAGACTACCCCAGGAGGGGACCAGCACCCCTGGAGAATCCCTCGCTGAGCATCCACGACCATGTTTCTCCACTTCTGAGCGTGGGTGCTCAGGCTGCCCCGCGTATTCTGGGGGGGGGGGAGGGGGCAAAATTCCGTTCAAGACTACAACTGCTCGGGGCAAACGGAGCAACAAGACCAAGGAAACCCCTGCCACGCTGTCCGTGAATTTCTGCAATATCATGGGACTTCACTCTAACCTAAACGCCGTCCACTACCATCTCGAGACCGGCTCTGCTCTTTCTGACCGAGACGCAGGTGTCCTCTCCGGCTAACGTCTCGTATCTCTCCTACCCGGGACAACAAACTGGAACACTCCTTTGTGCCTCGGGCTGGAGTTTGCTTTTACGTCAGAGAGGATATCTGTTCTCGACGCCTCGGCAGACTTGAAGGTTCGGACCTGTCTATCCTTTGCTACGCATAGATAGCGACGTCCATCCGCGCGTCTACGGGTGCCTCTATAGGTCCCATAGCGGTAATGCCGAACAGACCAACTCTTCGACCACGTTCAAATGACTACAGATTCGTTGCTACAGCAGATCCCCTCCGCAGTGATCGTGATCCTCGGCGACTTTAACGCCCATCACGCCGAATGGCTTGGTTGACGTTTAACCGATCGTGCGGGGAGATCTGTTTATGATTTTGCCTTGGCATATGGTCTGACACAACTGGTTACTTTGCCTACGCGGATTCTAGATGTGGAGGATTATGCACCTTGCCTGTTGGACCTTCTGCTGACTTCTCACCCGGACGGATATCAGAGTTCCGTCGACGCCCCTTTAGGCTCCTCGGACCATTGTCATGTCCGGAGTGTGGTGCCACTCACGCTGAAATCGCGATTGCATTCTGCAGGCTGCCGCCGTGTTTGGCACTATAGGTCAGCCGATTGGTATGGGATGCGGTCTTTCTTTGCATCCTACCCTTGGTGGCGGGTTTTCTTCTTGCCGGACGATCCCAATGTTGTTGCGGATTTTGTCGCTGATGTGGTACTTCGGGGTATGGAACTTTTTATTTCTTCCTCTGTGGTGCCCATTGGAAGCCAATCTCAGCCATGGTTTGGTCGCTCCTGTAAAATAGCATCATGCTGTAAGCAGGAGTGCTACCAATCCAGGGCTGATGCATCAGCGTCCCGGGTTGTAAACACCGGCGCTCAAAAAAGAGGTATAATTCCGCCTCTAGGTCCTTTTAAAGAGTCATTGCCAAGGCAAAGTCAGAGCACATAGGCAGAATTGGCGAGAAACTAGTTCGCCTTCCTTCTGGAACCCGTGCATTATGGTCTCTCGCCAAGGCTGTCCAGGGGAAATTCTGTCAGCCATCTCTTCAATCTCTGCACAGGGAGGACGACTCACTGGCCCATACCGCAAAGGAGAAAGCCGATCTTCTAGGCTCTTTCTTTGCATCCAACTCGACTATCGATGACGGGGGCAGTACGCCGCTGGCCATCCCGCGGTGTGAGTGCTCCATGCCGGAAGTGCAGTTCACACATCGCTCGGTTCGCAAAGCACTCCTCTCCCTGGACATTCACAAGTCGAGTGGGCCTGACGGAATCCCCCCAATTGTGCTGAGGACGTGTGCTCCAGAGTTGACATCGGTTTTAACGCGTCTATTCCGGTACTCCTACTCCCTAGGCGTAGTCTCAAAATCATGGAAGACGGCTTTCGTCCACCCGATCCCTAAGAAAGGCGACCGCTCAGACCCGTCCAACTACCGGCCTATCGCCATCACCTCCTTGTTCTACAAAACAATGGAGTCCATTGTAAACTGCCAGCTCATGAGGTACCTTTAGGATCACCAGCTGATAAGTGACCACCAATACGGTTTTTGCCATGGTCGGTCAGCTAGTTATCTTCTGGTCTACCTAACTCACAGATGGGCGAAGGCAGTAGAGTAGAAGAGGGAGGCATTGGTCATTAATTTGGACATTGCGAAGGCCTCCGATCAGGTTTGGCACAAAGCGCTTCTTTCGAAGCTCCCTTCCTATGGGCTTCCCGAGAAATTGTGCGATCGGATCATCAGCTTTCCCGCAGATTGGAGCATTAAGGTCGTTGTAGACGGTGCAAGCTCCGATTGCAAGCCTATTAATGCTGGTGTTCCACAATGCTGCGTGCTATCGCTAACGCTGTTTCTTCTGTATATCAATGAAATGTTGCAAACCCGTAACATTTATTGATATTTAGATGACAGCACTAGTGATGCTATTTACACCGGCCGAGCCAATATTTCTCAGGAAAACGTCTCCGAGTGCCGGGATAAACTTGTGTCCGATATCGAGTCTTTGTTGAACAGAGTCTCGGATTGGGGGCGATTAAATCTAGTCCAGTTTAACCCCCAGAAGACACAAGCTTGCGCGTTAACCGCTAAAAAGAACCCCTTTGTCGTATCTCCTCAGTTTCAAGGCACTCCCCTTGTTGCCTCAGCCAGTATCGGAATCCTTGGCGTCGACATTTTGAGTGACGTGCAGTTTCGTGGTCACTTGGAAGAGAAGGCCAAATTGGCCTCTAAAAAGCTTGGCGTGCTCAGCAGGGCGGTACAGTATTTCATGCCGGCATACCACCTGCAAATTTACAAGGCACAAGTTCGGCTGCACATGGAATACTGTTCCTATCTCTGGGCTGGGGCTCCCCATTACCCAGACCGCATCCAGCGCAGAGCGGCTCGAATCGTCGACGACTGAGTGCTTTCCGATTGGCTCTATTCACTGGCACTGCGAAGAGATGTTGCATCTCTTTCCATTTTCTTTCGCATATACCATGGCGAGTGCTCCGAGGAATTGTTCGGATTGAATCCAGCCACCAAATTTCGTGAACGCACTACGCGGCAAATGTCCCGATACCATCCACACCATCTGGATGCTTGGTGGTCCGCCACTGTACCTTTCAAAAGGAGTTTTCTTCCGCGTACAACCTCTCTGTGGAATAGTTTACTACTGGCGACTTTTCCGGACCGATACGACCTGGGACCTTCAAGAAAAGAGCTTACACCTTTCTTAAGGGCCGGCAACGCACCTGCAATTCCCCTGGTGTTGCAGTTGATGATGGACGGCGGTAGTCACTTAACATGGGGTGAGCCGCATGCTCGTTTACCCCATTTTCTATAAAAAAAAAACGTTTGAAGAACAATTTTTAATCACAGTTTCTGTATTTCGATAACCACTGAATTTATATCCTTCCATACGCAATTGAAAGCACAAAATCTTTTCTGTAGAACTAAATAATGAAAGTCCTCGATATTATTGTCTTGAGATTAATGGCGGACGAACAGATGCGGCTTTACTGTAATAGTGTTTTCTTATAACCTTTTTTTCGCTTTAATCTTTCGTTTATTACAAAGAAAAGTTATCCAGAGCTCTGTTTAGATCGTAAATTGTACTTTATTGAGAACATTTTAACATCTTCTAATCAGTAACTGAAGTTTACCTCGCATAGCAAAAGTTGTCAAAGTATTTTTTTCTTTCTTTATAGAAGTATGTTAACAAACGTGCTTATAGTTCACCTGATGGTAAGTGGACGTTGTGATCCATTTAGTAAACGCTATTTTTATCAAGACTCAATTATTTATAAGTACCGCATCAATCATGACCAATATTATTAAATATTACCTTCAATATGTAATAGTAGATATTAATTATTACTGTCAATAGGCACCAATATCTATCATCTGTTAGTCGTAATATTCCGAAATATTAAAAAAAAACCTTTGCCTAGCTGAGCATTACAATATAATTTATCTGCTTATTAGATAATCATTAGATGTATGGGGAAGAATAAGTATTTGCTCATCCTTGAAACAAACGAGTACTATACTTAAACTTGGCAGGCGGATAAACCATCCAGACGCGAGCAACTTAGACCCCACCGCCTTTCACCCGTCTGAGTTGTTTTGTTGTTTATTTTTTTAAATACGTTACCCCTTATAAGATTTACTCCTTTATCGTGAAGGCAGTTTATATTAATAAATTTCACAAAGACAAAACTCCAGATTTAAAACAATTATTTGAATTTTTTAAATTGAATAAAACATTAATTTATTAATCATATTCTTGCATTTTCATCCAAATTTGAGCTATATTCAAAGTTTAAAGTTGCCAGCTCATTGGAAAATTAGTTTAAAATCAAAGATAGGTAAACCAGAAAGTGATTTAATAAAAAATGTGGTAAAATACTTGTTCCTTGCGGTTTTCAGCACCGTAACTCATTGCTAAGTACCGTCATTTATTTGTATACCCATGAGAGCAAGTCTTATAATAAGAAGTCTATACTTATAATAAATTTGTAGAAAAGTCGTGTTTTAATTCAACTATATTCTTGAAAAAACAAGTCCCGCGAACTAAGTAAAAGGTAATGAGGCCAAATTAGTGGTTAGTAGAATATTTGTCCGTCTGTCAGTCTTTCCTCTCTCTCTCTCTCTCTCTTTCTCTCTCTCTGTGTGTGTGTGTATTCACGATTCACGCAAAAACTACTGGACCGATTTCCATGAAATTTTATACGTACGTAAGTAGTAATGCGATGCGACTTATAGGCCATAATCGGATATTTTTTATTCAATTATGGAACTTAAAAAAAGAAGTTTGAGTATTTTTCTTCCTTTAGATGTTAATTTTCTATTATGATACTGTTGATTACACGTAATTGCAGAAAAAACCCAGTAATTTTTTCAAATAAATACAATATTTATAAATAAAGTTTCAGATTAGTTTTAACCTTTTTAATAATTTTAAAATACGCTGATGATCTACGTTTTAGTTTTCAAAACAGCGTCATCCCATATCACATAGAAAAAGTACATTTTTTCTTCAGTTACTAATTATATAATATAAAATTTCATTTATATGTTAAAATAATGAGATATCTAAATTACTGCGTACCTACCTTGTTGCATTTTTGTGAAGGGTATGGATCAATTCGTCACTACGCCGCTCCTCAAATGCCCCATTTTTTTCTCAGAAATACACAATTACTTAATAGTAATTTATTATTATTTAAAATTATTATGTGTAAAACTCAAACCCCAAACCTCCACTCAGAAAAGTATAAAGTACGTAGGAAACTAGAAACGGACCTTCCAAGAGTCTTATTTGCAGTTGTTATTTTTTTTAAACTATCTCTAGTGAAGCATTTGGAATCCTATACCTTTAAACGAGCAATTCTTGTATACTCGTATATATATATAATCGGAATCTCGGAAACGGCTCCAACGATTTTCATAAAATTTTGTGTGCAGGGAGTTTTGGGGGCAATAAATCGATCTAGCTGGGATTTATTTTTAGAAAATATCTTTTTGTCCGTGTTTTTAGGCAATGAAAAACTGCTACAAAATCGTTGGAATAAGAAGGTAAATTTTGACAGTTTATTTATGATTACAAATAGCTTGATTGGTATATTGGGCGGTTACAAAATCGTAATACCATGGTTCGAGCCCAGACCGACCGACTGACTTTTTTTAATTTTTTTTCAAGTTCCTTTCCTTTTTGAGAAAATCTATTTTTTCGAGCCCCTTTTTAGTATTTTTTAAAAACACGAAAATTTAAATTAAACTAATTGCACTCATGATTTTTTATTCAAATAACCAGTTCAGTTTTTTCTATTATGTTGCTAAGATCAAAAAATATTATTCGTATTTCATCAGTATGTAATTTGTATCTAAATATAATTTCTAAAACACACGAATTAAAAAAAACCGAGCGAAAAATACCGAGCAAAGCTCGGGCAACCGGGTACTTATTAAATCACGACACGATTATACTTACCTAAGTATCTAACCAACGAACTAAGTAACCTATGAATTAATGCCTAGCTCATATATTACAAATATATCCCTGTGAAATCTCGCCGCTTGCGGTTCAAAATCTTATAATAACACGCTAATAAAATAAATCGTAGAGCCGAATTTCATTAAAATGCTTGCGTAAATTAGTTAAACAGGAAAAAGTTTACTTTTTACCATTAAAAAGTTAATTATTTCATTTTATTGGTATTTGATACCAAAAATAAAACATAACCGACCTTTTTTCTAGATATGTAATCATCATTATCATCATCGTCATTTTAGCATCATCATCATCACAGCCCATCAAAAATCCAGTGCTGAACATAGGGCACTACTAAGTCATATATTATGTAATAGTTCCTTACATATGAAATTGGCGTTTTGTACGGAAGGAGTATACAGTAAATTTTTTTTGTAAAATATATTTAATAAACCAACGTACGTATCGTGTTGTAAGGTAGTTCATTGATCCTTTTTCTAAAAAAAACCATGGGGGCGAGAATCAATAAACTCTTTGAAGGCGGTTTGGACTGCTGCATCAGAGTAAAATTTTTTTCCTCGTAAGAAGTTGTACAAATTCCGCAAAAAATGGTAATCTGTTGGAGTAAGATCCGGGGACTACCAATTGTAGCTCACCTAACTTAGTGGTTGTTTGTTGTGCAGTGTGTGGTCTTGTAATGTCGTAAAGCAGCAGTGGCCTAGAGCGATTGACCAATCTCAATTGTTTATTAGCTAGTTCTTCCTTCATGGTTTGAAGTTGCTGAAAATAAATATCTGCCGTAATCATTTGGCTAGATTTTAGAAAGCCGTAGTGAACGACACCGGAGCTAGTCAACCAAACACTCACAAGGAGTCAATTTTCATTTAGGGCAGAATTTGGCTGGGTCACCAGGGTTCAGCTATAGAGACGAGCGCTTCCGATTATTGTACAGTATCTACTTTTCATCACAAGTAATGATTCGATTTAAAATCCCTTCATTTTTGAGTCGGTTTAGCACAGTAACACAACAGTCGACGCGTATTTGCAAGTTCGATTTATTCAATTCATGAGGTATCCATCGTTCAAGTTTTTTTTTATTTTCCCGATTTGCTTCAAGTGGATTAATACAGTTTTATCATTTACCTCGAAACCTGCTGCTATCTTTGTAGTGCTTTGTGATAGATCTGCCTCCACAATAACCTTTAATTCTTCATTTTCCACTTTGATCTCTGGCCGTCCACGGGGTTGATTCTGAAGGTCGAAATTTCTTGAACGAAAACGTTGAGGCCAAAAACAATCCATGCTTTCTTTTGCGACACCAGCGCCGTACACGTCATTAATCATTCGAGCTGTTTCCGCAGCACTGATGCCACGGTAGAACTCGTACTCGTAATTATACCGATATTTCATGTTTACCATTGTGTGGTATTAAGCAACGCCAAAGAAAAAAATAATGGGGAAAGAAAAAATGAATGAATGTTTTCAAAACTCGAATGTACCAGCTAAATGAATTTATAAATTTGCATTTGCAATTCTTAACCAAAGAGGAGATATTTCAGATCAAATTAGTAAGTACGACGAAACGCTAATTTCATATGTAAGGACCCAATCAATATACACCACAATTATACCGCGGATTAAATAAGCCGAAGTTAATCCACACCATATAATAACCAATACATATTATTTTCTCAGAAAGTTTTATCGCGCATAAATAAAACAACTATATTGAATATATACCAAAAATGTATATTGATTTAGGTATTAATTTCGTGGAATAAACTTATACATATAAAATGCCTAGGGTATCGTAGAACACATTCGACGCGGATACGAGTATGGAATACCAAATTAGTCTCAACATGCATATATGACTTTCGGTAACATTCCTCTATAAATCTACGAGCTCATTAACATAAATGGAAACTTCGTATATGTAAAGTTTGTAGTGTTATGCTACTTACATACCATTTTACACTATTTTAAATCTATTTTTCCATTCTGTTTTTGATTTTCTGCATTCATCTCAAAACTGGATATGTTGCATCACCTTTATTTCCATAGGAACCTGTAACATTTTCAAACCATAAGAACACAATAACAAATCATTTTCACGTCGTATTTTCACGTTATCAGCACTTTTTAAATCGATGTCAATGGAGTCTACCTTTTTCGGTCTTTTATTTAGTTCTCCGTAACTCTGCAATTTCGGGTTTCGTGCGCGCTGTTGCGCTACTTTTTTTTCCTATATAAATAATATCTCATTTTTCACTTAAATCTTGCCGTTTCTGTATTACGAGCCTAAAACCAAAATTTGACATGTTTTGACATCGTTGTTTATCAGGTTGTCATGGCAATTTTTATTCAAATATCGTTACCGGCCTGATGTTTTTACTTCAAAATACTCCTTTCTTCTTGGCCATTTACAAGAATTTGCTTTTAATTTAAATAATTTCAAATTTAATGAGAATAATTTTCCGTTCTTATGCCAGATCCGTCAAAAAGGGAAAATAAGCCGAACAATCGGCGAATGGGGGAGTCTGACTTGAGCTTTGATACTTGAAGCATCTCCTAAAGGCCTTTTCCGCACTTCCTCGGGATCCTGCAAGCCTCTGCCCGCTCCTTAAGTCGTCGCCTAGCCACGCCTACGCCTCCGCCTACTAGTGCGCTGTGTTTACCTACTTCAAGCGCCGCGTGTACCTACTTCAAACGCTGCGTGCCTACTCCAGACGTTGCGTGGACCTACTCCAGACGCTGCGTGTCTATTCCGGACGCTGTGTGTGTCTACTCCGGAAGTTGTGTTTGCCTACTTCAAGCGCCGCGTGTACCTACTTCAAACGCTGCGTGCCTACTCCAGACGTTTCGTGGACCTACTCCAGACGCTGCGTACCTGCTCAAGACGCTGTGTGTGTCTACTCCAAGCGCTGCATGTACCTTCTCCAGACGCTGCGTGTGCTTTCTCCAGATTCTGCGTGTACCTAGAGCAGGAGCTGTGCACCTATCATAGGCATAGCCTGTGCATACTTCGTTGCAGTATCTTTATTTTTGTTATTTTTTTTAATAATATTGTAAATCACTATTTTCATTACATCCCATCATCACCTTCATACCTTTTTTTTATAAAAGAAACTGTAAAAATTTTCAAATTTTTAAATAATTTATTTAATTTTGGTTGTTTTCGTTGTAGTTAAGTTAGGTTCTTTAGTTTTTAATTGTCGCTTCACGACAAGTTTTTTTAAAGAGATGGAGGGAAATATATCCGAGATATTTTTGGTTTTATTTTTGCCCATACCTATAAGAATAGATTTTAGCAGGATACCCAGAATACACGAAAAGTGTTAGCTCGCGGAGCCGCAACGCATACCCTTGTAATATGTGGTAAATATTGGATAAGTAATTTAAGTTTATACCTGTTAGGGCCAAGTTTTAGCTATATTAGTAGTACAGTTGTAGCACGAATGGGTCGGGTTGACCAGGAAGGACCAAGCTCTCACAGAATACCAGCGTAAAATAGCTGATTAACGCTGCTGTGTTTCATATTGTGAGTGTGAAGAACCGGAGACACTTTTTGCTGTAAACGAGGCATTCCATCTTAGTCCTCACGGGTGACAACGCATCTGCGTTTTGAATCGTATCTGAGGGTAGATGTAGACATCTACGGACCCCAGCAACCACTTGCCATCGTGAACTGTGTGCTCGTTTGTCACCCTATCCTATAAAAGAAAATGTGTACGATAATCTGAATGTAAATGTCACTGTAGATTTTGAATTGATTATCATAATATAATATTTTCTCAACAATAGCTTACATTTAATGATTAAACTTTTGTTAAATTAGCACTTAATAATATTAATATTTATCTGGTCTAAAGGCACGTTTTGTGGATATAAGTGATAAGCGTGTTGTTGGAAGGTAAATAAATTTTGACAACAATGATTTGGCGGTGGAAGGAATAAGGGTGATCTCCTGTTGATCAAGATATTAAGCTTGGGGAGCGACCAATTCTCTGAGTGGTAGTTCTGAAATATTCTATATCCGTTTGCTTGCTTTCGATTACAAAAAAAAAGTCGAACTTGGAATTTCACATTATACATGAGGTGTCGCCGCGCTCATTATAACTCTATTTACAATCGATTCATGTGGTCTATCGTAACTTTGTTTACTATACTGGTATTGTATAGACGATGAGATAGGGAACAATGTAGCGTTTGTAAAGGTCGAGCATATTTTGGCGGTTTCAGATAAACAAACTGAAATTGTCAAAAAATTTGCGCGATAGCTGTATATTTTTTTATCATTTTTATAAACTAGAATAGTTACGTATACTACTAAATAAGAAAAAATAACAAGTTTGGTAGAAAAATTTCATAAAAATAAATAAAAAATATACACGCCACGTCGCGCTATTGCACAATTTACCACTAAAACTAGACAGACAATCATAGCCGATTTACACAACAACTTTAAAACCTAGAACAAAAATATAACCATGATAATAAAGGTCATTCTATTAGCTTTAATAAAAATATAAAAAAACTACGACATTATAATCTTATTTAACCGGTTTCAATCATAAAGTGAATAGATCAAATCACGTAGTTAATTTTTTTTAAATGTTTCGATAATGTTAAATTTATCTTAAATTTAAAACTACCTAATACTTACGATGACTTTCAGCCTAAAAACTCGCAACGACCTTCAACGAGCCCCAAAACTCGGGAGGTGGCAGTCGTAGCATCGAGGGTTGCGCTTGATCAAATAATTTATTTTACATACCGTTTTAGAATAAAATTTAAAAAAAATGTTTTAAATATATTTTATGAAGGAGAGAAAACCGCGCCGCATATTATTTTATGTTAAAGTAGTGAAGTTTTGTGTCCGCAAAAGAAAGGAGGAAGCGTTAGCTCGTATACGCCTCGGCGAAACCTGTCTCCGGAGCGTGGAAGATCTACGAGATCGGCGGTGACAAATTAGGCGTGCAATTTGTTTAAACGAACGCTCTATCTCAACCAGCATCCTTTGACAGTCCAGGGTCAAAGGGCACAAGCTTCGCTATTTAAATTATCTCTTTCCATAACAATCAGGTTCCTAAATTTATAAATATAAATGAAATTTTAGTGTCTGTGTGTACACATCCATGTGTAATATAGTAATGACTGCTTTTTTAATAAAAAAAAACAGGTAACATCTACATAACTTCAGCTTAACTCATTAGCTGTGAGAGTAATTGGCAACAAGCGGATACTAAATAAAAAATAAAAACTTGATATTTATATATATAGTAGCGACGAAGTCGAGTAGCTCTCGACCGTGCTTTGTGGCATACCTTGGGGGAGACCTATGTTCAGCAGTGGACTTGTGTAGGGCTGTAATAATGATGATGATGATGATGATAATATATATGGTTATTCTATTATAAATTGTATTCAATTAAATTAATGATTGTTGCAATTAAGTGAACAAAATTTTAACATGGCATAAAAAGTACCCCAGTGTTTCTTGCTGGTTCTCTGAGAAAGTACTAGTCACCATTACCGTTACTGTGCTTTCCTTCACCAGAAAATTAGCTTAATTGTAACACCGAATGTATTGTGGAAGTCACGGCCAGTGATTAGCTACTGAGTTTTACAGTTATATACCATTTAAATGATTACTACCGTATCAAGACACACACATAACGATCACCTAAATGGTGGTATTGTCGTACGTAATTAGCGGATGGTGTGTCGAACCTGAATTTTAGTCGGAACTACAGAACACATAATAGGACTACGCAAACAATGGTCATCGTCTCCATGTACTGAGGTACATCCTATCCGGATTTCAATGGATGCTTCATTTTTTTCTAATTGTAAGGGAAAGGGCGTACATCACAATACAGTAAGTGAATGATGTTTTTTACGTACGTAAGTACGTTCCTCTAAGAAATGATATCTAATGGCTCGTTTATTATTGGAAGAACAACTCGCCAAGTTATTTGTTGAGGAGAACGACGCATTTGCACATTCGTCTGTATTCATTTAACGTAGATTTTTTGACATGAATGACGCACTATGTTGCTACGATATTATGCCTACTTAACTTTTAGAGACTCACTAATATTTTGAATGAAAGAGATTAAAAACGACAGTAATTTTACCATCTGTAAGTATTAAGTATATTATGTAAAATTAGCTTCGCTCTTGTGATGTTTTTAATTTTAGTTGAATCGAGTATGTACTTATTTATATTTGTTTATATATTACTGTTACGCGCTCCAATCGACGATATACTAGCGCCATCTAGTGTCAGGAACGAGAGCGAGTAGAGCGTGTAAAGAATGACATCACAGATCTTTCGACCCACAGCGCCACCCGAAGAACTAAGTTTCTAGAAAATCTATACTCGCAAACTCGTCCCTTTGCGCGCATTTACCTGAAGATTCGGGATGTTTCTTTGCTAATTTAAATAAATAGGCGCTGCAATATGCGATCGGGGCACAGAGTTTAACTCGGCGACACAAGCGAAGCTTCGGAGCGAAATTAAATGAATTAGTGTGTTTAATTATTAGTGTTTTTTAACTTTAATTCGTATAAAGTAAATTAAAGTGTTAATTTAGGTAATTTTATCGGCAATTTTTATTGTCACGAACCTCAAGCTCGTAACATTACTCAATTAAAGATATCCGAGAAAATACGACGGTAGTTTGGTGGAGTAAATTGAAATTATATATCACGGGTAAATTGAATAATGACGAATATGTAAGCAATAATACGAAAACGTAAGTAATAGTAATAGTAAGCTGAAGTGGCAATGGGCCGGCCATATAGCTCGAAGAACCGACAACCGTTGGGGAAAAAAGGTTCTCAAGTGGCAACCTCGTACCGGTAGACGAAGTGTAGGGCGACCCTCCACTAGATGGAGTGACTACCTGGTAAGACATGCAGGAAGTCGATGGATGCAGGTGGCTCAGGAACGTGCTTTGTGGCATTGCTTGGTAGAGGCCTATGTTCAGCAGTGGACTTGTAAAGGCCTGTAATGATGATGATGATGATGATGATACGAAAACACACGAATACTCCTTTGACTCGTTTTAAATAACCGTTATTGACCTGAGAACAGGAGAATACTCTGGCTAAGTAGCGAGCACACACGAACAAGACATTTACGTGTTCATACTCCTACCAATGCGTCTGTGCTCGCCGAGTATTTACATGTTTCATATAAACCCTACTCAAAAATAAATGACTGCTGACCCTTTACCAGTCGCACGGTGTGAAGGTGAACTATCTGCGCCCACTAAAGCGCTTGCAAATAGAAGAGTATGAAAAAGTCTTGTGACTATGTGAGCTGTGAATATGATTTTTTCATAACATAAGAGTAACAAAGAAACATACTTAAACAGTAAAAAGTTGCTGCCGCCCATAAACACCTGCAACCAACTTCAAATATTTAAAGATGATCTGTCAAGCTCTGTGGACTAAGGTGAAATGCCTCACCGCCCGCAATAATGCTGATTCTATAAACCCTTAGATCAGGTAGGTTACTGATAATGAGTCCATGATGGTTGTTTTATAAATAAAATTAAAAAATAGGCATCTTCGTCTATCCTCGATTAGAAATCAAAATTTAGATGTATTTTTGCCGTTGTAATACCTCATTTCTGGTAAAAAATGGTTTCCGGATTTTTTAAAACCACCATACGTAACACAGCAGCTGCTATTTAATTATTAAGTCAGGATGAATAATGTTTAGTGGAAACTTGTAAGACTATAATAATTTTGCGCAGGTGATCAATTTCGTTGATTATTCGGAAATTGTCGCTCTAATTTAAATCGTTCTGTACAACGTCAACTCACAAAAATTTTCTATTTCCCGTGAACTAATCCATAAAAAGCGATAGCAACAGAAATAATATATTTAATTTTTGCTTAAGTACTGAATTACATGATCATCTGTTTAAATTTACGGTAATGGGGCTGTAAGGATTTAAACTCAACTACTAGTTTTTTTAACAGTCGAAGCTAATGGTTTTAGTGCCGGTAGTTAATTATCAATTTGTCAGCGGGAGTACGTCTAATTTATTACGAAATAAATTAAAAAAATCCTTTTCAAGTAATAAATTGTATTTCAGCGTATTTTAAGGTTTATAAACTTATATGTATGTATATATATATATATATATATATATATATATATATATATATATATATATATATATATATATATATATATATATATATATATATACATATATACCGTTACATAATTTACAACTCTATTAAAAATAGATTAAAAATGTCTTCAAGACTAATTTCAATAGCGGCCAGTCTCAATGGAGAATTGCCATCTGCACACGAAAGGCTTAAATATACGAGTGTGTGCGCAAGCGCAGGTGCCTTCACTATTGCTTTAATGTCATAGTCTTTTAGAACCGCAATCCGACACGATCGAAGAGAGATCAGAAGACTATTCAAAATCTTTACATGTTTTTGAGGACCTGGGGTAAAACATAAAAAGCTACCTGACTTTTTTTGCTAGTTGTGTTTATACGTGGTAGAGCCATACTGCAGCTAAATCGTGTAGCTATACCAGAGTAAAATAGCAGCTTAATGCTGCTATGTTTCGTATGTTGAGTGTAGAGAACCGGAGACCCTTTTTACTGGAAACGAAGCATTCTATCTCAGTCCTCAGGGGGACAACGCTTCTGCATTTTGATTCTTAATCGCAGTTTACATTAAGTTATCTAATAAGTTCTGCCATTCCAAAAATTTCCGCGGGCGGACATATAGGAAGACAGACAAAAATAAAAAATAAATGTTGCTTAATAGCATGCTAATAAACCCTGACCTTTACAGATGTATGTCGGCTACAGCATCCATTTACCACAGGTGGATTATGTGCTCGTTTGTCACCCTTTTTCTGTAAAAAATTTATATTTTTATATGAGGAAATCCTCTACAAAACTACTAACAATGGTAATACTTTTTAGTAGATCTATTATTGTCATTTATGAAAATCTCGCCACACAAAACGCTTAGTGGTGACTATACTTAATAATAAGTAGTCAGTAGTTTTAGTGCATTCCACTATTCACATTATATTCAAAATTGATCAAATTTGTAAGGGCTTAAATAAGATGGTCTCTACAAACTCGTATATTATTTTATAATACTCGTATAAATAAGAGGGATATAAATTACAGGAATAAATGTATTATTACTCTGAATCCTGAGAACCCCTCCACAGTTCTAAAACGGACAACCGTATTAGGACCTCTATAATTTACGGTACTAATAGTTGCACGGTTTGCTTTTAATATTTGTTGTTACAAGTCCATTAATTATATAGTATATTTTCAGCTGATTAAAGTACCCTATTTAAAAAGAGTTCTAATCCCTCGGACAAATGCACAATGATGTACGTGTCAAAAATTCGCCCTCTCACCACAAGTTTTCTTAAAATTTAATAGCAGCGTCAGAAAATGTGGAATTCTACTTCCTATTTATTATTAAAAAATGATAACTTCTGATTAATTTGCTTGATTATTTTATTATGAATAAGGGTGACAAATGAGCACACAGTTCTACTAATGATAAGTGGATGCTGTGGCCTATCAACATCTACATTTATCCTCGATTAAGAATCTAAACGCAAGTGCGTTGTCACCCCTGAGGACTAAGATGCAATTCCTCGTAACCGGTAAAAAAGGGTCCCCGGATCTATACCTGCACCATACGAAACACAGTAGTATTAAGCTGCTATTTTACGCTGGTATTCTGTGAGAGCGTGGTCCTTCCCCGGTCGAACCGAACCTTTTGTGCTACAACTATAATATAGCTGCAGCATGGCTCTACTACGTATAAAATTGCTTTATATTTTTCAGTGATCAAAATACACACAATTATTAAACTCCCGCAGCAAATTTAAAAGCCACATTGAACTATGTATCATAAGTACTTCAGAACTATCGCTAGTCACTTAAATCATCAGAAAAGGCTAAAAGCAAAAAGAAGCAAAGCCCACTCAATGTAGGCGGGTTGGATCAATGATATTTCGACCTTAAAATAAACTCAACAATGTACTCGTATGTTCGCTTTTATTTTTATTTAAAGGACTTCTGAATGGTTTCCAAAAGTTCTTTAATTTTTTTTTCACTTTTCTTCTAATATCGGTTTGTATTGTAAAATAAAATCACAACAAGGACTTTTTCTACTTTAGAGCAAAGTCATTTTTTTCTATACTGCCCATAACCACGACAATGGGCAAGATGGAATAGACAGAACGTTGATGCTCTGACCCTAATGATGTTTTTTTTATAGGAAAAGGTGAAAAACGAGCACACAGCTCACCTGATGGTAAGTGGTTGCTGTGGCATATAGACATCTACATCCATCCTCGTTTGCGAATTAAAATGCAGATACGTTGTCAGCCTTGAGTACTAAGATGGAATACCTCTTTTCCAGTAAAAAAGGTCTCCGGTTCTCTACACTCACCATACCAGAACTAAGCTGCTATTTGACGCTGGTATTCTGTGAGAGCATGGTCCTTCCCCGGTCGAGCCGACCCATTCGTGCTAGAACTATACAATTAATATAGCTGCGGCATTGCTCTACCACGTAGAAAATGATGCCATAAATCATTTTTTTTTTGTGAAACATGAGCTCGTGTATTCACTCTAGTTTTTCCACCATGTTTTCTGCTTAGGGCCTCGAACCAAGTGAAGGTTACCGTATCTGAAGTATGCGCGGTAGGTAACTGGGTCGGCTCGACCGGGGAAGAACCACCGTTACCGTACCAGTCTACTAATGTCCACTACTGACAACAACAGGATGATATTAGGTAGTGGATATTCTTACACCACCACCACACGGTAAGGGGGAACGGCAACGCTCTCATAGAATGCCAGCGTAAAATAGCAGCTTGATTCTGCTGTTTCGTGCGCTGATTGTGGAGTACAGGAGACTCTTTATACTGCAAATCAGGCATTCCATCTTAGCCTTTAGGCGTGAAATCGAATCTGCATCTTTGAATCGGGGAATGTATGTAAATGTTTATGGGCTACAGCATCCGCTAACCATCATGTTGGATGATGTCGTTTGCTATCCTTATTCTATTTTGATTAATTTTGTCCTCTTTTTTACAGAATATCGATTACGGCGATCAGTTTCAACGGATATAAGTGATCTGCAAAGGAAAGGATTATAGTGCAACTGTGTGCGCAAGCACAGACTGTAGATTCGTTTATCACTGAATGATTATTAAGACTGATTTTGTATATTTCTTATATTTCAATATCAAAGTTAAAATAAAAGAGTTATTAAAATTTCCTCTATCGAATACTTTGTCATCAGTTTACCATTGCAAAAATATTATGAATATAATAATAATTATTTTACGATTTTAACATGTTTTGCAAATGGGTGGTTTAAAAACATAATGCCTCAATATATAATTTTAATAATTTAAAAGCGCTGGGAAATACACACATGCATAATTTAACATGCAAACGAAATCCATTGCATGTTAAAAGAGACATAAAATATGTGCAAAGAGTATATAATATAGTAGAGTATAATGTGTCTTATTCTCCATTTACCGCCTGTATTTTATTGATTTTAAGCGGAGTGCTTAAATTGTCTTTGTAAGATTAAATTCGTATTTTGTTGGATAGTTGGTTAAGAGAACTTTATTATCCACAGCCAAATTTGAAATTTTCAAGAATATGCCAACTGGCAATTGAGGTTGTGAGGTCATTTTGGGCTTTCCCTTGATAAAATAGAGGAATCGGTCTTCTTTCGCCGCAATCAACACGGCCATTAATATTAAATGAAGAAAGTTTTACAATTATTTTTCACGAAAGAAAAGAACGTGTTGCGGTGATAGGTTGGTTCGTAAATCTAATAATGTTAATAAAATGTTAGTGTCTATGTGTAACATAAAACTAACTACCATTTACTGAGCTGATGGGGTCGCTTGCATACCATTAAGACATGAATAACCATTTTCATAAATTACGTATGTATGTCGGGGCTAATCATCGGAGTCACAGAAATGATTAGAATGAAACTTCACTAGCAAATAGAAGGCAGTGCCAGGAGTGGTCGAGATTTTTTTTGAATTGATATGATAAAAGCAATGATCTTTGACAATTACCTTGAATCTTAATAAAGTCACAAGAATAAATCCCATACAGACAGAGTCCGGGCGATTTGCTACTGTACGAACAAATGAAAAAATTGGATACAAAGCAAAAAAAAACTTATATATGTAGGAAGGTAGTTACTAATAATGTGTAATGTAGGGTTATTACATAAAACGCTTTTGGGATAGAATAGAATCATTTTTATTTCAATATAATACTATGGCCCTGGTTCGAAGGAAACCTCCGTCCTGGGAAGAACCAGCAAGAAACCCAGCGGGACATATCTTTTAAATTTAATTAGTTACAATTTAATACTTTACAATTACAAAATACACGGATCACAGATAATTAACTATATATTGTACTGAGACTAATAATTAATTCGCTTCCATTCGCCATTCGCGGGATACAAGTGCACCATAGATTACTGTTTATATATGAAGTGCACCGTGCCACGCCAGAGCCAAGACTGCCAACTCCACCGCTGCGAGGTCGCTTTCCCGTTGCAAAACAAGCAGAGCTGAGCAGGAGGATGGGGGGGGGGTGCAGTAAGGGAATTCGATTAACGTGTTGTGTGGCATGATCGGTGCACGTCTTGTTTAAAATCATTCGTGACTATCTACAGAAGCGGTGCGGCGCAGGAGCAACAGCGCAGGCGCCGTCATATATAACATATATTGAGGAATTTATTTTTTAATTATTTTTTGTTTTATTTTTTATAATTTTTTCAAAATCAAAATTAATTGTTGTTGTTATTAAGTAGCCAAAATAATATAAATATTATAACATGGCTTAAAAAGAACCCCAATGTTTCTTCTGGTGGTCTGAGAAAGTCTTGTTTTGTTCCGGTGTAAATTCTGATGTTCCTAAGATTTATAAAGAAGCGTAAATTGTTTAAAATTTTTTGATTTTGACAGCGCTCCCGTCATACTTCTAAAACAACTAGGGACAAAACTGACCGTCACTCTGATACTGGTTACAGAGCGCATCGACGAACGTCATACTATGTCTTCAAGATTTTTTTCCTCTGAACTGCAGGCTCAAGAAGACTTTCTTCACCTCCAAGTACTTGTAATTCAGAATTGAACATATTTTTAATAATTCAAATTTCGGATGCTACACAGAATCCTAGTTATATTCAATATGGCCTTTGATACTATGGTTAGATCACAATAATTCTGCCAATGTCCAATCCTATATATATATATATATATATATATATATATATATATATATATATATATATATATATATATATATATATATATTACTTTACCTCACTATACATTTAAAGCTTAAAAAACATTTACCTGCATTACTTACGCTTTTAGGATTCGCAAAACTAACTTTTTTGTACACAGTAAAAAAAATAGATATTAGATTAAAAAAGTGTATGTAGATATTGTCGTTGTCGATGAGAATTTTTATATTAACGACATATTCTCTACGTACTATGTAAGGAGGAATGTCAGCAAAAAATCCTAAAAGCCTTTTGAAGATGATTTTGTCTACATATTCGTTTTTTAAAGATTACTTCCCCTATTAATACTTAGTTAGGCATTACATTTGAGATTATAATCTAACGCCGTGCCTCGGTACCATATATTATATCATCAAAAGTCTTTCTTACAAGCAACAGAATTTTTATTATTTCTTGTAATTTCACATTTTATATTTTACATGTATCGTATGTTATAAGTTGCACGTTACAAAAGACAACAAGTAAGTTAAGTGCAGCTTAATGTTCTTGTTCCTTAACATATTTAAGCGAAGTTGCAGATGTTCCAAGAAAGAGAAAACATTCGAGGAGCGGATCTGCAGGTGTCGACGTGTATTTTTCACGGCACATGCGAGAACCTTATTTATTCTTTTGCTCTGAGAACTTAATGTAATTAGCAGTATGTCATAAGCGAGTTGAATTTATTTATTTTTTTATTTAATTTTAATGGTACAAACCAGTTGCACTTAGAGTTTTTATATTAATGGTGTAGGAGATCGTTGAGTGCGGTGATGACATCGATAACAGACAATTTTATGCGTGCCCATGGCAATGCAAAATATTTTTTTTTCGCTACATAAAATACCTAATACACCACAAAATGAATACTTATTCGGCCCAAAGTATCTGCTCAGCTCGGCACTTGGATTTGGAGCGTCAATCTTCCCGCGAATCATTTCACACGCGCTTGCTAATATGCTTGCCGTACTTCAGTGGATTGTTACCGGTAACTAAAATATAAATATAAAAACGATTCTTATATGACTATTTAAAAAGTTTAAAAAATACTTAAAACATATGTGTGCAGTTCACACGCAGTGGAAGTGAAACCTTCGGCTAACTAAACTTCGCGAGAATAAGATGAATGCAAAATATCAGTAGTAGGATAATTTTAGGGTTTACTTGTTATAACATTTTTACAACGTTAAAAATTATTTTGAATTTTAATATAAATTCATTACATTACATATTATACTTACTCCTAGTCTTCAATTTCAACAAATGACACGAGTGGCTTATGGTAAGTAAATTATTAAATATATTAAATACTCATTCTCTCGCAGGCTAAATCCTTTAGATGTATATGTTTTCTCTTTTTACTGTCGTTTTTTTTCATTATTATGATTCTAAAGAAGTATTCACTTCAATCGTTAAAAACTGTCGGCTGGTTCCGTTATTACTACAAGCTAAGAATAGCTCTTTCAGCAACTAGCGTTCTTGACGCACGAGGATTAGGCCTAATATATGATAATTAACTTGAATAGTATTAAAGTTTCGATGAAACAATGCATTCTGTCAAATGAAACAAGGTATTCCATTAAATGAAATTAGGTATTTATTTCATTTTAGTCCTCCGGGGTAACAACGCATGTGCATTGTTAATTTTATTCGAGGACATATGTAGATGTCTACGGGACCCCTATCAGGTGGACTTTGTGCTCATTTGTCACCATTATTCTAAAAAAAATCACGGAGGGGTCCTATGTGTAGTAGTGAATTTATGAACAGCTATAATTATGACGATTTGACGTTTTTATAAAACTTGAATTAATATATTTTACGTAGTCGAGCCATGCTGCAACTACATTATAGTTGTATTACGAATTGTTTGGCTCGACCGGGGTAGGGCCATGCTCTTACAGAATACCAAAGTAAAATAGCAGCTCAATGTTGATGTGTTTCGTAGGGTTAGTGTAGACAACCAGAGAAGCTTTTTATTTGAAACGAGGCATTGCATCTTAGTCCTCACGGGTTTCAACACGTCTGTATTTTGATTCCTAATCGAAAATAAATATACGAGTAGATGTCACAGCATCCGCCTACTATGAAATGGACTTTGTGCTCGTTTGTAATCCTATTCTATAAAAAATAGTAGCTATACGTAGCCACCCGGTAGGTGACGCTGTTGTCAGTCTGGAAATCACTTTTGAGAAGCCGGGGCGGAACGCTAGTACAATATGCAGATTAATAAATAAAAAAACCTAAAAGGAAATTATTGTTCTTTTTGTTTGACAGCAAAGTATATAAGAAACGAAATATATCACTGCAACTAAAACATTATTTCCCTTACTGAAATAACTAAGGAATTCTCTGACATGACGATGTCAGAAATGAAGACGAATTATTACCTAAATCAAGACGGCGAAAAATGAAGCACAAATATTTCTCGCAACTGAACACGGGGAAAGTGAAATGTGGGGAACGATGTTATCTTAAGGGTGTTAAGGCACGTTTCTCGAGAAATCGCGTAATAGCTCGAAAGTATAACCAAGTTTACCCGCTAATATTATGTGAACAAATCTGTTGTATGAGAGATGGTCTGGACGGTAGTCACTTACCAACAGCTGTTGGTTCGTTTACCTTTCCCTTATACTTCTCAATCTTCTATAAAAGTCAACAGACAAATATGAAAAAAGTGGTCACTAGTTAGAATTCTGAGTTGGGTCAAAAAACAGATATCCGATGTAAGTGTCAGACCGATGACGGTTACTCTTGGTTCCTCCCGTATTATCGTATAGATAATAATTTGGAGTAAGTTTTGATGCACAAAGGTAATCTGATTTTATGTATTAAATGTCAGCGCGTCTATATTATTAGTGGAAACAATGTAAAAATAGCCTAACATTTTGATACACAATCCGGTTATTTGTCTACTTAGGAGCCTTAAGAACTTGAGATACTTGCATCGAATGTCAGCTGGCTTAAGCTGTCGTCGACATTTTTCAAAACTCGGCAATGTGGCGAATCAAAATATAATAGGGAAGATTTTGGACAAACTATTAAAAAAATTATTATGTTATTACTTAGCACTGGTAAAAGGACTACCGACATGGATTCACTAACACCAAAAAAAATAACTATTTAAGTTATTTTTTGCAATAATTCACATGATAAATGTATTTTAATTACGATAAATGATATGTTTGTTAGTTACTGGAATATACGTTATTTACTGTGTGATTTTGTTCCACGTTTAAATCTATCTTAATATAAGTTGCGAATCCATTCATTATATTCGTTGAAGCCTCCTCTGGGTTTGTATACTATGTCGTCTTGACTATGTTGAATTGACCGACCGAATCATATGGGTTTTAACCTTCCGGCGGAAAAATAAGATTTTTACTGTATCCCAACCTATATGAGCTCTCACTGGCAATACTATACACCTCATGTCAATGTGCATTTATATCCACTAGAAATAAGAAAAAATAATTAAAATGCATGCTAGCCCTAAGGGTGGGCAATAATATACAGTAGAGTAGGGTAGTATGCGGCGTCAACTTTATATAATTTTGATCGAAGGACACTTACAGCTCAGTTTTTCGATCAAATGATTATATTCGTTGACGTCTCCTCTGTGTGTGTATACTATGTAGATATTTAGAGGTTTGAGAATTTCATTTTATTTTTTACTGTCATAAATAATCATATTTAAAAATTTCCAAAAATACGAACTATATATCATCATCATCATCATTACAGCCCTTCACAAGTCCACTGCTGAACATAGACCTCCCCCAAGTAATGCCACAAAGCACGGTTCTGAGCCACCTGCATCCATCGACTTCCTGCATATCTTACCAGGTCGTCACTCCGTCTAGTGGGGGGTCGCCCTACACTACGCCTACCGGTACGAGGCTGCCAATCGAGAACCTTTCTTGCCCATCGGTTATCGGTTCTTCGAGCTATATGGCCGGCCCATTGCCACTTCAGCTTACTAATCCGTTGGGCTATGTCAGTCACTCTGGTTTTACTGCGGATATCCTCATTTCTGAGTCTATCACGCAGAGAAACTCCAAGCATAGCCCTCTCCATAGCTCGCTGAGCGACCTTGAGCGTCCTCATACGGCTAGCAGTGAAGGACCACGTCTCAGATCCGTAAGTCA
The DNA here is from genome assembly GCA_036936625.1 of Parnassius smintheus behrii. NCBI lineage: Eukaryota > Metazoa > Arthropoda > Insecta > Lepidoptera > Papilionidae > Parnassius > Parnassius smintheus. Next base: position 11,484,643 of record JAUPFT010000006.1, read on the forward strand.
TCACTGGCAACACGCACTGGTTGTACAATCTAGTTTTTAGAGATTGAGGTATACCTGACGAGAAGATATGTCGTAATTTCCCGAACGCTGCCCAGCCGAGTTGAATCCGTCGATTGACCTCTCGGTCGAAGTTGGACTTACCTAGTCGGACTATTTGTCCCAGGTAAACGTACTCGTCAACAACTTCGAGCATAGTGCTCCCAACAACTACCCGCATAGGTGTGACATGGACATTAAACATGATTTTTGTTTTGTCCATGTTCATCTTAAGACCTATCCGTTGGGAGGCACTATTGAGGTCATTGAGCATAGTGCTTAAGTCCTCCAGCGATTCTGCCATAAGGACTATATCGTCGGCAAATCGAAGGTGAGTGATGAACTCGCCATTGATGTTAATCATAATACATCGGTCTAGGCTCGAACCATGGTATTACGATTTTGTGACCACCCATTATACCAATTAAGCTATTTGTAATCGTTAATAAACTGTCAAAATTTACCTTCTTATTCTAACGATATTGTAGCAGTTTTTCATTGCTCAAAAACACGGACAAAAAGACATTTTCTAAAAATAAATCCTAGCTAGATCGATTTATTGCCCCCGAAACACCCCGCACACAAAATTTTATAAAAACCGTTGGAGCCGTTTCCGAGATTCCGATTCTTTTATATATATATATATATATATATATATATATATATATACAAGAATTGCTCGTTTAAAGGTAAAGGATACAATTCATCGCGAGTGTGGCTAATATGTAGCAGACTGGTGTTTTTAATGGATCATAATATATGTCCCTAAGAAAACGGGACAAGTGTATGTTTATTGCTGTTGAATTTTTTTGATGTTGGACTTCCAGTCTGATTGTGATTGTTTTTGTGCCCTGACACTGCATTTCAGGCTACATAGATTATAGTATTAATAAACCGTCAAGTTGTTCGGCTGAGGAGTAAAACAAGAATACAGACTTTCACATGGCACGATCTTGACACACCTATGTCACTTATTCTAAATACACATTCATACTTGTCAGACATCATCCATCTATTCTATTGCATTACACACTATCAACATACCACCGTTTTGAGATGCTCGAAATTTAAAAAGGGAACACACCCGTGTTATACATTTCCAAAAAATAAATTTATTTACAAATATAACTCCATACACCAATTGCTACATATTAAAAAAAAATTCTATTATTTTTCCTGCAATGCTTCCTGCGCTTTTCATTTAAAACGATGGATCTTAACAGTAAGCGTTTGCGCGCTATGATTTATAATGTTTTTAAATTTGGTTTAACTGAAAACAATCAGCATAAGCGGGGACTTAGTTCCATCAAGCGCAATAATTTTTAAGGTGGTTTGCTGAATTCAAAAGGGGTAAAATTAACCTTAAAAATGCCCAAAGAACTGGGGCCCCGCAAACAGCAGTAACGCCAGAAAATATATGGAATATTAAAATATTGGTGCGAGAAGACCCATGAAGTACATATACATACATTTATACCATCCTTCATCTTGGAGTGAAGAAGCTTTGTTGTCAATGGATCGTTTGTTCTCTAAAAGCGACAAACAGACTCGTGTGGATTGGTGCCATGAAATGCGTCTACGTTTTGAAAATGGGGCATCTAGGCATGTTACAGAAATCGTTGCTGGTGACGAGACATGGATCTATCAATATGATCTGTGAAATAAAAGGCAATCATCGGTATGTGAGTACTCAGAAAGACAGTTACCGACAAACTGCAAAGACCTCGCTACGTCGGCAAAAAAATGGTGGCTAGTTTTTTTTTCACGGAGCGGACATTTGTCAACGTCAATGCTAGAAAGTTGTACATCAGTCAACTCCGAATGGTATACTACAGATGCATTACTTTTTCAAGCTATGCGGGAGAGAAGACCAAAGACCGGGCTTCGGGAAATCATGCTGCATCACGATAATGCCTCTTCACATACCTCCCTTAGAACAAAAACATTTATTGAGGAATCTGGTGTTGAAACTCTAAGTTACCCACCCTACAGCTCTAATTTAGCTCACTGTGATTTCTTTTTGTACCCAAGAGTTAAAGACAAAATAAAAGGCAAGTTTTTTTCAAGCGCCGAAGAAGCCGTAGCTGCCTACGAAGAAGCGATTTCCGACGTGTCAGATCAAGACTGGCAAAAGTGTTTTCAGAGTTGGGTTAGGCAATGGAACTCTGTAAAGAGTGTTGGTTGCGCGGAAAACCATACGTGTTTATTTTATATCGGACGGTAGGTGCCATAAGTCGCTTGTTCCTTTCCGAAAAAAACGATATCATTCATACCTTCCTATCGACACATCGGGGTGGTGGGGTGGGAGGGGCAAGAAGATGATTCTAGAATGTCACGTAATCATCGGAGCCGAGGATATATAAGACACGCGCGACCGTTGCGCGAGCCTTTTTCTTTCCGCCGCAGTCGTCGTTGAAACTACAACGCTTCTCTCCCGACGCACCCCTGGGGCCCCAGAGTGTCTGTCTAGAAGAAGTTCCAGAAGTTGCAGCTATAGTGCTCTACACAAATAGAAGAAACCCCGGTGAGTCAATATTCCTTTAATTAGTTCCCGCCTGATATAATTGTTTTAACCCGCTCCAATTTGTGTTTTCCTAATCAGGCAGGATTCCTTTTCATCGACTTTGGCAAAATAATAGTTTAGTTTTAGGGAAGAGCGAGTGCATTATACCGCATGCCATAGTAGTCGCCTTTACGTAAGCGTAGAAGCAATCGTATATACAGTCCACTTTAGTTAATATCTCGCGTAATGGGTTTAAGGTTCGACCGGGGAATTAGACTTCGGCAGCCTAAGACACGTGGCTCCACCATTTTATGGTCACTTCGATCCGAATTTGGTCGAATTGTTGAATTAATTAATTAGATAATGCACTCCAATTTATGGAATAGACTTAAATAGTGTTCGTTTAAATTTAAAATTTGATTAGGTACTCGCAAACAGAATTATTCGTTTTATAGCGCTCGTATTTGATCAAATTTAAAGCCTATTAAATAATTGAAACAGTGTAATAGGAACCGTTTGATACGCTTACCCACAATCTTGATAAAATTATTGAGTGCAAATGACGCGTTACCTCGACTCGCTGCGCAGGTGTTCGATTTAATTACGTAATACGGCATACCGAGTGTACATCCTTCATTGTTTGTGCGTTGTGAGATTAATTGTGATTAATATAACTTTATTATAATAATTTAAAATGGCAGTTAGTGGAAGTGAAATCAAAATTAAAACGCTTTATGCCAAGAGGGACATACTCTTTTCGCGTATGCAGAATATAAGTGATTATATAAAGAACATTCATATAGAAGCAGTGCGGGAAACCTTTTTGACTGAAATCGAAACGATAGATTCTTTACGAATAGATTACGAAAAAATATTAGACCAAATTAATCATTTGGAATTACAAATCGACCCGAAATACATAGTGAACTACCAACCGCTGCTGGCTTTCGAAGATATGTTGTGTCGCGTGAAAAGAATTGCGAGATCCCTACTATCTCAAAACGAAGCAAAGCCGGAAAAACAGGTACGTCTAAGCGACTCGATTAGGTTGTCGCCAATAGATATTCCGGTATTCAATGGTGATATTAAAACGTGGCCCTTCTTCTTCAGTAGTTTTCAAAACAATATACATAATAACCCATCGTTATCGGACGCCGAAAAATTATATTACTTAATTAGTAAACTTAGTGGCAGGGCACAGTCGTTCTGCTCTGGGTTTACACCTACAGCAAACAATTACTTAATATTCGAAACGCTTAAAACTAAATATGAAGATAGGCGAATGTTAGCTTCCGAATATTTGAACCAGATATTCGATCTTAAACCTATATCATCCGCGAAGATCAACGGCTTAGAGCAGTTTCTAGATACATTTGTGGCATCGGTGGCTGCACTTAAGAATTTGAAATTTAATGACCTTATGGACGTGGTGTTTCCCCATGTTGCATTAAAGAAATTAGACCACGACAACGTGCGTGCGTTTGAAATGGAGCATCGTAGCTCGGAGATGCCTTCCTTTCATTCATTAGCATCGTTCGTGCGAGATCAAATAAAGGTGATGCAGCGCTCTCCGAACGTTAAACAGGAGATTAAAAGGTGCGTCGACCGTAGACAGACTCAACCATCTAAAATAGCAGGGTCGTTAACTTACGTAACCGCTACGCCAACATCACTCCAGCATACTTGTATAGTATGTAAAGATAAACACGGTAATTTATATAATTGTGCGACTTTTCGTAAATATTCACCAAGCGAGCGTTATAAATTAGTAAAGACAAATAACCTATGTTTGAACTGCTTAAGCGATAAGCATTTAGTTGCAAAATGCAATTCGAGTTCCGTATGTAGCAAGTGCGCCAGGAAACATCACACGCTATTACATTTTGAAAATAGCAACATAGCGGCGTCAAGTAAAGCGGACAAGGAATTCGCCCCTACTAAGGTCAACGATTCTAGCGGTCGACCTGGTGATGTCGCTCTGTGCTCATTGGCAAATATGGGAGCACAACCTCCTTCAACCGTGTTACTGGGTACGGCACGTATTTTGGTTAGGGATTCGCGTGGAAACGAACAAAGCGTCCGTGCACTGCTGGACAGCGGAGCCCAAAATAGCTTTATAACGCGACAATGTTGTCAGCGCTTAGGCTTAGTAATAAATAGGTCACTTTCATGTCCTGTAGTTAAAGGCATCGGACGTACTAGTAAAGCTACTCGGGGATATATAAATTTAAAAAACTATTCTCGGATAGATCGTAATGTTAACTTTGATATAAATGCACTAGATAGGGTCACTGAACGGTTGCCAACCGTTTCGGTTGACACCTCGGCAATGATTGAACTTAAGAATTTGACTCTGGCGGACGACACTTACGCCGTTCCTGGAAACATAGACATGCTCATTGGAGCATCGCTTTTCCCTCATCTTTTGTTAAACAATAAGGTCAGGGGCAACTCCTCGCATACCGCGCCTTACGCACTGGAAACCGTATTGGGATATGTTATCCTTGGCTCCGCCCCCATCATAGATAGCATTTCGGCAACATCCTGTTATTGCACCGTCGCTATCGAACCCCCCCGAATTATTGACTCGCAATTTTCGGGAAATAGGGGAGGGGAACATCCCGCGCTCGGGTAATAAATTATGCGAAGGGTCGAGAAGCAAGACGTTAGAGTCTGTTGTTAGTAAACCTGTTGTAGTTTCGTCGCAGCCGAAGGGAACGCCGAGTAGGGATAGCCCTGGAGCTAGGTTTACCGACACCGCGAACAAGGCCCATATTAAAAGATTAGATCGCCCCGCAACCCGTCAGGTGACATATTCAGTGCTCGAATCGATCTAGTTAGCGGAAGCGCGCGCGGCGCGGATCGAGGTCACGGTCGCGGCGCATGGAGACACCGAGCCGCTGCGACAGAAAGCGTGCCTCACTGGAGGCTACGGAATAGACCTGCTGAGGCCAATCTTGATTGGCGGGAGGAAGTGAGACTTCGCGAGCAACAAGCCATATGCAGTGTTGTTCCGAAGCGTTCATCGCATAGTTTCACCGCTTATTAATAATTATAGCTTAGTCGCTTAGAAATTGCATACTTGTGATTGGATAGTTTTATTATTTAAATATTAGTTTGTCGTTGATAGAATTATATATTGGTATTTCCTTAGTGTTTGTTTAGCTTGTTGGTGTTCCGTAAAATTAAAAATAAAATAGTATAGTTTAGCCGCGCCACAGCAATACGCTGTGTTATATTTAAATCATTTTTGTCGTTACAGTGTAGCCTTTGTAGTTTAAAAGTCGATAAGTAGTGTTTGTTCGTATATCGTTACGTCCGATTACAACTATGCTGAGTCGCTAGTATTACGTGAACTTCAACGTGCGCACTTCTCTGAAGAAATTAGAAGATTACAATCGAATAGAGCTTGTAGTCGCGCCTTTCAACGCCTTAAGCCATTTTTACAGGATGGGATTGTAAGGGTAGGTGGACGCTTGTCCAACTCGCAATTGAGTTTCGACCAACGGCACCCTATTGTTTTACCGCGTAAAGACCATATCATGAACTTATTAGTCGATTACCATCATAAATTGAACTCGCACGCTGGCCCCGACTTGTTGATGTCGATTTTGCGTCAGAATTATTGGATTCTTTCTGCACGTAGTTTAATACGCAATCGGGTGCACAGATGTATAGCTTGCTTTCGGGCACGCCCCAAGCCGTCATTTCCGGAAATGGCGGAACTTAGATCTTGTAGAGTAATACAATCAGTAAAGCCCTTCACGCACACCGGGTCTGATTTCGCTGGTCCGTTTAAGGTCACGCTCACTCGCGGGCGTGGTATAAGATCCACAAAGGCTTACGTCTGCATTTTCGTATGTCTAACTACTCGAGCGGTGCATATAGAACTCGTTGGTGATCTAAGCACAGCAGGCTTTATGGGTGCATTTAAATGATTTCTTTCCCGCCGTGGCCCTGTAAGTAGATTGTATTCGGATAACGGTACGAACTACGTCGGTGCAAAACGTATTCTATCGGAACTACATGAGCTCTTAACTAGCAAGTATTATAATTCGGAGTTCGCTCACATTCTAACCGAGAACCGCATTGAGTGGTCTCTGAACGTCCCAGCCGCGAGTCACTTTGGGGGCAATTGGGAGACTAATATCAAGAGTCTAAAGAGTCATTTATACCGAGTAATAGGAGATCAAATTTTGTCCTTCGAAGAGCTAAGTACGGTGCTCGCTCAAATTGAATGCGTAATGAATAGTCGCCCACTTTGTCGTACGTTGTCTAGTGACCCCTCGGAACCGCTGGCTCTAACTCCAGCACATTTTTTGAATTTAACGCCTTTAAAGTATTTGCCAGCCGCAGATATGGATGAGAACAGACTTAGCATTTCCGCACGCCACAAATTATTAGATCGGTTAGTGCAATCGTTTTGGAAACGATGGAGGATGGAATACTTGCATACTTTGCGGTCTCGACAAAAATGGAACACAGCAACTGAGCCTTTAGCTGTAGGAACTGTAGTTGTGCTCACCAAAGAGAATACGCCGCCTCTCCACTGGCCGTTAGGAATTGTCGAAGAGGTCTTTCCCGGTTCCGACGGAGTAGTTAGGATAGCTCGCGTTAAGACCACGGTTGGGTCTTACTTGCGTCCGGTTGTCCGTTTGTGCCCCCTGCCTCTTCCATAATTTAAATTAGCTTTCTAGATTAAATTGTGGTTGAATTTAGGTGATCTTAGCGTTAGTTAGTTATTTTGTTAGTTGATCTTAGCTCTAGTTGTATTAGTTAATTTTGAAGGAAATCCTTCAAGGGCGGGGGAGATGGTTGCGCGGAAAACCCATTCGTGTTTATTTTATATCGAACGGTAGGTGCCATAAGTCGCTTGTTCCTTTCCGAAAAAAACGATATAATTCATACCCTCCTATCGACACATCGAGGTGGTGGGGTGGGAGGGGCAAGAAGATGATTCTAGAATGTCACGTAATCATCGGAGCCGAGGATATATAAGACACGCGCGACCGTTGCGCGAGCCTTTTTCTTTCCGCCGCAGTCGTCGTTGAAACTACAACGCTTCTCTCCCGACGCACCCCTGGGGCCCCAGAGTGTCTGTCTAGAAGAAGTTCCAGAAGTTGCAGCTATAGTGCTCTACACAAGTAGAAGAAACCCCGATGAGTCAATATTCCTTTAATTAGTTCCCGCCCGATATAATTGTTTTAACCCGCTCCAATTTGTGTTTTCCTAATCAGGCAGGATCCTTTTCATCGACTTTGGCAAAATAATAGTTTAGTTTTAGGGAAGAGCGAGTGCATTATACCGCATGCCATAGTAGTCGCCTTTACGTAAGCGTAGAAGCAATCGCATATACAGTCCACTTTAGTTAATATCTCGCGTAATAGGTTTAAGGTTCGACCGGGGAATTAGACTTCGGCAGCCTTAGACACGTGGCTCCACCAAGTGTGATGGAGATTATTTTGAAAAGATGTAAAATAAATAATATTAATAGTATCTAGAATACTTTTTCTATATTTCAAAACTTATATTACCTTTACCTCTAACAATGATCTGGGATTTTTGATAATTTTACACCGCCACAGCACGTCGGTCATCAATTAAAGGCCCTTCAGCCTTGAACACAGCAAGAATTGTTGCAAGAACTGGTATTTGGCAACCGATATAGGTAGGAAGTTGGTATATAAACGGAATATAAGTAGAAAATGAGTCCTATCACCAAGTACGTACTAACGTAAATTAAGATATTGACACTATTTAACTTTTTAAAAAGAACATTTTTTACAAAGTAAACAAAAATGAAGAAAATAATTGCAAGTTGCAATTTGTGTGTGTGCTATTTAACTAATTAAACACCAAACGAAAAAAGGTTTAAGTATTGGATAAAGATTTTTTTTAAAGAGGGTACTTTTAAATGAGGTTGAAGTTACTAATTCAAATGTTATAGTGTGTATGTACCGATATACACTGCGACCACTGTAACATGTTACGTCAGTTCAGTATACTGTGAAGTCGTTCCTTTTTAGTTTGCTATAATAGTTACCATATAAAACAGAACGCAGTCTAGTAAACTGTCGTCCCCATTTTTAGATACTGTTTTCAAATGAAAATATTTACCAAGTACATGTTTTTTGTTCAACAAGAAAAATTACTATTTGAATGTAGTTGCTTTTGAAACTTAATTTTTAAATAACAATATAATTAGAGGGTGGGGGTCATTGTAGAAGCGTGCTCGTCGCGACCCCTGCCAGCCCTTTTCAGGGCTGCAATTCTACACAGCTGCGCACCCATGCGAACGAGGGTTAGGGCGTCCCCCCAAGGCGACGCACACCAGCTCGTCCCCGTTGGTGTGAAATGCAGCGCGCAAAGCGGCGATGGGGACCGCCACCCGTCACGCACAGCCTGACACGGCGGAAGGTGGAGGACGGAGTGCAGAGTTGGCACGTGGAATGTTAGAGGAGGCATGAGAGATAAGACGAATGAGTTGATCGAAATAATGAAAGAAAGAGAATTAGATGTCGTGTGTATGTCGGAGACCAAACGGAAAGGCAGTGGTATTGAAGAGCTCCCTGGCGGGACGTTAGCTATATGATCCGGAGTCCCGGAAAGCGAGAACGCCTGCCAAGGAGTGGGAGTGCTGTTGTCGTCCCGGTTGGTCGATCTTATGACTGAATACAAGGTTGTGAACTCAAGACTTCTCTGGGTTCGCTTCAAAATGGGACTGACGAAGTTATTCCTTTTGGCTGTTTATGCGCCGGTAGCTTCGTCGTCCAGGGCTGAGCTGGAGGAGTTTTGGGAGAATGTAAGAGAAATTCTAGATTTGGTTAAGGGAAACGAAAGAACTGTTGTATGTGGTGATTTGAATGGATGGGTAGGTATCGCTCGACCAGGATACGAGTCGGTGCTTGGAAAGTTTGGCGATCAAAGGGTTAATGATGCTGGCAAGCTTATACTGGCTGTATGCAAGAAAAGGGTCTTCTTGTGACAAACACTATGTTTAATCACAGGAAGATCCATATGTACACTAGAGAAAGAAAGAATGAGAGAAGTATGATTGATTTGTTCCTGGTGGAAGACCGACTGCGAAAACAGGTGATGGATACACGAGTGTTCAGGGGTGCTGACCTGGGAACGGATCATTATCTAGTAATTACTAGATTTAGGGGTTTGTTCGCGGGTTGGCGCCACCGGACGGCAGTAACAGAACAACATTCGGTCTGTCGCATCCGAAGCTGGAAGCTTCAGGAAGCGGACACTAGGGACAAATATCACACGAGGGTAGCCGAAAAGCTTGACACCATCGATGGCAGCAAAGAATGTGTGGAGAGAACATGGCAGAACCTTAGGGATGGAATGGTAAGTGCAGCGGAAGAAGTATGTGGTACGACAAAAAGAGATAGTAGAAAAAGAAGAGATGCATGGTGGAATGATGAAGTGAAAGAAGCTGTTAAAATGAAGAAAAAAGCATGGTTAGACTACTTGGCCTCTAGTAACGATGAGCATATGAGAGAGAAGATGAAAGAAAGATATAAGCTGCAGAAAGTTCATGCGAAAACATTGATTGAGGAAGTACGTGAAAGGTGTAGAATAGAAGCGGACGAGAGATGTAGAATAGAGACGGACTCTCCGCATGATCACGAAGAAGCTTCTGAGTGTTAACCAGAGGATTTTCTGTGCTTTTGTGGATCTGGAGAAAGCATTTGATAAGGTTATAAGGAAGAAAATGTGGGAATTGTTGCCGGGATATGGTGTGGATGGTCGATTGTTAAGGGCTGTGCAGTCACTTTACTATGACTGTAAAGCCTGTGTGCGGGTAGGGTATGACCTGTCACCCATATTTAGCGTCCAAGCGGGCGTAAAACAGGGTTGTGTCATGTCTTCCTGTCTGTTCATACTGTATCTCGACAGCTGTTTACAGAAGCTGAAAGATAGCTGTTTGGGTGTGAAATTGGGTGACATAAAAGTTAATTGTCTGCTGTATGCTAATGATGCAGTGCTTATTGCACCATCAGAAGCAGAACTGCAGGCATTAGTCACGTGTATGAAAGAGGAATGTGAAATTAAAGGTCTCCGTTTGAATGCTAATAAAACTAAGGTTCTGGTATTTGAAAAGGACGAACAGAGAACGAAATGTGAAATATGGGTAAATCAGGAATGTCTAGAACAGGTAAATGAAATTGTATACTTGGGGAGTGCTTTCAGCCGGGATGGAAGATGTGATTTAGATGTGGATAGGCGTGTCGCTGCCGGAAACAAAGTCAATGGTGCCCTGAATGCATTAGTAAAAAGGCAAGGCGTGGTGAAGAGTGCACGCCTTGCAATACATAACGCAGTGTTGGTACCGACTTTGTTATATGGCAGCGAAACCTGGGTATGCCAGAAGAAGCATAAAAGTAAGTTGAATGCAGTGGAGATGCGATCTCTTCGTAAAATGTGTGGCGTTACCATAGCCGACCGAAAGCGAAACGAAGAGATTCGCAATATGGCAGGATTGAAAGATGACCTTATCACAAAAATTGATAGGGGCGTACTCCAATGGTTTGGGCACGTTGAACGAATGAGTGAAGACCGAATGGTGAAGAAAATATATAGAGCGAAAGTAAATATTAAAAGGTGTCGAGGTAGACCGAGACTAACTTTCGAAGACCATGTGAGCAAATTGCTCGAAGAGGGGAGGGTCAAGAGTACTCGGATACCTAGACGTGCATGTATGAAGAAGTTAATGAACCTGAAAGAAGCGAAAGAGGTATGTAAGGATCGTGACAATTGGCGATCTGTTCTCTCTGGCTACCCCGTTAGGGATTGTGCGTGACGATAAGTAAAGTAAGTAAAGTACAATATAATTAATAATTATAACAATCGTTCGTGGAATGTGTTAATGTTCCAGACGCTGTTATGTTTTTTGATCACACGATCAAAGTACTGAGAGCATCTTACCTTACAAGCGCCGGTGCTCACAGTACATAAATGCCAATGATTAATGACGTCATGTATTTTTCTCTAGGGTACTGTGGACCAGTATGTCCAACGGAACGAATTTTTCACCAGTGAGAGCACTAAGCAGTGCCTGCAGTTATATTGGAACTCGGACCGTGATTAGTATCTTAATCTGGCAGATGGCTTACGTGCTTGACAGGTAGTTTTCGAAGACAACGTTTGACTAATATTGATATAGATCGGACCTGAGGTAAGTAGTGTAAGTCTTAGTTTAACAAAAACCAATTCACTCTTACTTCACCCACATTGTCATCCGGTGGAACAACAGATTCTGGCAAATTATTTGACTCCTTTTCTCTACGTATAACGAACGAAGAAATATCCGTTGTTAGTCTTCAGCAATTATTTCATCTTGATTCATCATAGACCAGTGATTTGTATTCTGTTATGGTGGCTCCCATTATCACATAAGAGCTTTAAAGAAACATACCATTAGACATCAGAATGAAAGCGTTTTTGATTGATTACCAAATTGAACCATAAAATATTATTGCAATAGTATCACATATTGCGCGTTATTTTGGTGATGAGGGTGTGGCTTATCGTCGTTAACCTTGAGAATTAAGATGACTTATCATACAAAAGACAGCAACATCAAGCTGCTATTTTACGCTGGTATAAGCAAATCATAGTAAAACATTTAACAAAATTATAATTAGCAGAAATAACGCTGTTGTGTAACTAATTTTACATTATTATCTCCGCCAAGTATTTAACAAAATATCACACCGTTTAATTCTGTAGAGATTACAACGCTAGTTTCAAGTGCATTTGATATTAAAGGAACTATGAAGATAGTAAAAACTGGTTATTTGGTGTTAGCTTTAAGTATACTATCTTTACGCTATCTTTACTTACTATAAAAAATCGTATATTACTCTGTCGGCGATAATTTTACGTACTTGTACGTGTTTGTTGAAGCTGTCTATCGGTATAAAAATAGCCTACCCAAATACTGAAATTTTGCAATGGGGAATAGAAATCTGCAATCACCATCCTGTAAGTCCAACATAGTGAGTATAAACAATTTAAAAATATGCACACCAATGAAATTCACCTGACGAGGCTGAACATGAATCGATAAATAATTATAATTACCCTATATAATAATATTTTTAATATTTGTTTCTTTAATAAAATAACAGTGAATAACGAAAAAATAAAAAAGAAAAAAGAAAATAAATCCCATCTAGTTGTTAAATTGTTACGCATAAAGGCAAGTCACGCGTTACGATCTAAATGAAGATAAGTTTGGATGAATTTGCGTCGTAATTTATTATGCTCTTAGAGAAAATTGTTTTCTTTAGACAAGGTTTCTTTAAATAATTATAACGATATGAAAATTAAACCTTAAATGTTAAAATGGTAACATTAGCTGCTCTTCAAACTGACACATTCTTCATGAAATAAATCTACAAACAAAATAAAGTTTATTTGTAAATATTAGGGCCATATTAGGATCTTCTCCTGTATTTACAAAATAACATACATAATTGCACACGTATGTTCTTTTATAAATACAGGGGAAAATCCTAACACGGTGTATTTTAAACTTTTCATATTAATAACACACTTCATTCATATTGTTATGAGCTTGAGGTTCTTGACAATTAAAAATTGCCGATAGAATTACCAAAATTAACTCTTTAATTCACTTTACACTAATTAAACGTAAAACGATGACGTCGACTTATTCGCGCAACAATATTACACCTTACTTTGGACACTTATTGTGAGGACACTTAGAGTAATTAAATAATTATGCTAGTAATTACTCTGAGTAAAAAAAACTTATAAAATATAAAAATTAACAAACTATAATTTGCAGTGTTTTAATATGTATGATGTAATAATATATTGTGACGTGATCATTTATCAAATTTATCATTACATTTATCTTGTAGTGGCGGTGTAAGAATATCCGCCACCCCATATCGTTTCGTGGGTGTCGTAAGAGGCGGCTGAGGGAAATTGAAATAGGAGACGGACAGCACCATTTTCCTAATAACCACCGAAAATAAAAAAGCTCACCTACCCAGCATCGCAACCATGAAAAAATTCAGGCATTTTTTCCTTTTAGGCATTTTATAGGAGAGCACTATGTTCACTGGTTAACTTGAAAAGGCTCTAACGGTTTAATATTATAATATTTTGTATTTTATGGACCGGTGTTTGCAAACTTTGAAAGATGAAGAATGTGGTTTAAGAATGGGCGAGTTAACCGTCAAATGCCTTTTGTATGCCGATGATCAAGTCATATTTGCGTCATCGGCGTCTGAATTGCAAATGATGGTTACATTTATGAACTGGGAATTAAAAGAAAGGGGAATGAAAGTGAACACATGTAAGACGAAAGTGATGGTTTTTGAAAGAGAAGAAAGCAAAACGGTATGTGAAATAAGAATAGAAGGAGAGTTAATTGAGCAAGTGGATGAGTTTGTGTATTTGGGATGTGTATTTAGCAGGGATGGTAGATATGATAGGGATATAGAACGACGAGTAAATGCAGGGAATGGGGCACTACACTCTATTATGGAGAACCAGAATGTGTCAAAACAGGCACGTATGGTGATTCATAATTCTGTGTTAGTCCCTACTTTAATGTATGGTAGTGAAAGCTGGGTGTGGCAGAAGAAGCACGAAAGTAGAATAAATGCTATAGAAATGCGGTCTTTAAGGAATATGCTAGGGTTGAATCTGAATGACAGGGTGAGAAATTGCGTGATAAGGGATAAATGTGGTATGCAAGATGATGTTGTGACCAGGATTAAGAAAGGAATGCTTCGGTGGTTTGGTCATGTGGAAAGAATGAATGAGGAAAGAGTGACAAAGCAAATTTATATGGCAGATGTGAACGGCCGAGTCGGGAAGGGACGCCCTAGGAAAAAGTTTATCGACCAAATTGGCGATATTTTGAAAATGGGCCACGTTAGAAGTACCCTTAACCGACGAGCATGTATGCGTAGATATATGGATGTGAAGGAGGCGAAAGAGGTGTGTCAGGATCGTGCCAAATGGAAGTCCGTAGTCTCTGCCTACCCCTCTGGGTGACAGGCGTGAGTGTTTATGTATTTATGTATTATATTTTGTATGTGATCATACATTCAAAAAAAAATCGAATTTCTCTGATACCTGACGTTAGCATTTGCATTCATGCAATTTCAACGCACCATTAGATTCACGAAAGCCTTTCCAGTCTTTCCTCCTTCCTAAATCTGGTAATTTTAGTTTATAATTAGAGCTTAGATGGTACACGCAATTGTAATTATCGTTTTAACAGCACACCACAATATTTTAGAGCAGCGATTATACATCCGTGTTGAAGCATATTATAATTTTCATGGGCCAAATACCTACCACCATACCATTTAAATATCAAATTTTCTATAATTATATGGAAGAACTGGCAATCTGCCCCAGTATCATATTTTTGCGCCCAGAAGCAAATATGGGCTACCATCCGGTAAACGGGTGAGAGAGGTGGTGAATCCTCAAAGCATACCACGCAGCTGGCTGCGTGGTATGCTTTGAGGTGCTTTATATTTTTTTTGTACGCTTTGAGCATCACCATACACTTACCCACTATACACTTGCGCAATTTTACTTGTGTCGGCCCAACATGCTATTGAGTTGCGAGTTACTTTCTTAACATGGGGCTCGAATGATTTATACGGGGCTGATTGGTGGAATGGCAGTAGGACGGCATCGTGTATTGGTATTCTGTGGAAGCGTGGTCCTTCCCCGATCGAACCGACCCATTCGTGCTACAAATAAACTATTCATATAGCTGCAACATGCAAGTAATTCAAAATGTAAATCGCCCGTTTGGCTCTCTTTTCAGAAAAATTATAGCTACAGTGTTAGTCCCATTAACCCACAGCAAAACTCCATGAGACGTTACGCTATAAAAGAAACCAAAATAACAAACAAACAAAATAATCTGCTAATTTAGTGTTATATGGGGCCAAAAAGTCTGCCTGATAATTGAAATATATGGGAACCCCATTGATGCTTCGCGTCGATAGTAATACAAAGAAACAAGTCGTATCCACAAGACTCAACACGTCCCTATTAAAGAGAACACTGGAATGTATAAAATTATGTATTGCAAATTCAATACATTATGTTTTAATGCCGTTTAAGGGGAAATTGTTGGCCTTAAGCCAATGCACTGTACTATGTATAAAGGTATAGATATGTAAGAAACACTAATGTATTGTGCCGGTCTCATAATAATATAGCGACTTATAGCTGGCGTCAATTACTCTGGTGCAGAGCACCTTCAAAAACAACAACTTCAAAAAAGGAGGAGAGAGAGAGAGAGAGAGAGAGAGAGAGAGAGAAACTTAAAGAAGGAGGCGCTTAATTCGACTGTATGTTCTTTTTTCTTTTTTTATAGAATTAAGGTGATAAACGAGCACACAGTCTACCCGAAGGTAAGTGGATGCTATGGCTCATAGATATCTACATTTATCCTCGACTAAGAATCAAAACGCAGATGCGTTGTCACCCCTTACAAATGAGATGGAATACCTCGTTTCCATTAAAAAAGGTTCTCCGGATTTCTACACTCACCATACGAAACACTGCAGCATTGAGCTGTTAATTTACGTTGATATTATGTGAGTGCGCGATAGGTCCATGCACTTACATAATATAAATAACTAATTTCTATCTTTTTTTATCTTACGCGATATCTCCGTCAGGTACGAATCGATTTTAATAATTCCTTTTTATTTAATAGACTTATACAGGCTAGCAAAATGGGAGCAAAATTTTTTGATGTATGTAGTTATAGGATCTTTGAACTATTGCGTTATGGAGCAGCCTTTTGTTACGCTAAGGCAGTGTGATTTACCATCCATGATTTCATGACGACTTACCTACCAGGTGGGATAGTGGTTAATCACCGGCTTATGATAAGTTAAAAACAGTGCTTGTGGTATTTGTTAGCCTACAATTAAATGGTCACAAATTGACTTTTAGTAAAAAATAAAACCTGGTATTAATAATAAAACAATTTCAATATAATGCTTTCTGAAATTGGAGATTTATTACTTCCATGCAACAAGTCTTAACATCAACTTCTGAAATTATGTAGAAATTATTTTATTCTTTTTAGTTTTTGGAACTCGGATTTTATTTTTATTAAAAGTATAATTTTCTCATTAGTGAACGGTAAGCAAAATTAAACTTCCTTAGTTAAAACAGATATACTCGAAAAGACACATGAAAAGTTGCAAATTGGAATACGCTCGTTTTCGATTTTCGACGCTAGATTTTGCCTGCTGTACAAAAAACTACAACATCGCTTGTAGCTGCTCTTGTTGTTAATTATTCTTTTACGTGGATTTCTGTCGACTCCATTTGCCATCAAGTAGACTACGTGCTAACTTTGTAAGAAATACGAATTAAGTATCTTCTTTGTCTTCTTTATAAGCCATTAAATGTGGCTCACTGCCGATATAAAAAAACTTCAAGAAAAAAAGAACATAGCGAAATCTAAATATCGTATGAATCCTAATGATTCTAACCGAGAGAAATATAACAGGGCACGAAATCGCTGCAACATGGTGTGTAGAGATAGTCAACGACGCCATATCCATAAATCTGTTGTTGAGGAAGATAACTCAACTAAAGTTTGGAACTTTCTCAAATCTCTAGGGGTTGGAAAAGCAAAGCGTAATGTAGAATCTCTTAATTTGAATTTAAATAAGCTTAATGCTCATTTCCTCTCTAGCGCTACTATAGACAGTGCTACGAAGAAAAATACACTTGCTCAACTTTCTGCTACATCAACTCCCAATTTTTCCTCTTTTGTCTTTAGCCAAGTTACTGTCAGTGATGTTAAGAAGAATATATTAGCCATTACTTCCGACGCAGTTGGTTCTGACAGCATTAGTCGTAAGATGATTATCCCAATACTCGATCTTTTAGCTCCTATACTTACACTTATTTTAAACCGTTCCCTTGACACCAGTGTTTTTCCTTCATCCTGGAAAGACGGCCTAGTAACTCCACTCCCTAAAAAATCTAATCCGACATATGAAGATTACCGTCCTATATCCATCCTTTCCTTTCTCTCTAAAGTACTCGAGCGCCTAATATACCAACAGCTGAGCAAATTCCTGTCCAATCATAACCTTTTGAATTCATTCCAATCTGGTTTCCGTCCCGGTCATAGTACGACTACGGCTTTGGTTAGAATCACTGATGATATTCGCCTGGGCATGGATAGTCAGCAGGTTACAGTGTTGACATTGCTTGACTTTAGTAATGCCTTCAATACTGTAGACTTTGATGTTTTACTCGCTGTCCTAAGTTCTCTTAACATATCTCCTGAAGTAATTGGTTGGTTTCATAGTTACTTGCAAGGGCGCCGGCAACGTGTACAAATTCAAGACACGTTTTCTGACTGGTCTGCTGTCAAAGCTGGCGTCCCACAAGGTGGCGTGTTGTCTCCTCTATTGTTCTCTATTTTCATCAATTCGATCTGTTCCCACATAACTTCTCTTTACCACCTATATGCAGACGATTTACAAATCTACTCTCAATGTAAGATTGTGGATCTCCCCAATACAATTAGATTAATTAATGAAGATCTTATTCGTATTTCTCATTGGTGTAATTCATTTGGGCTTAAAGTTAATCCACTGAAGACTCAAGCCATTATTATTGGGAGTTCGAAATTAATCTCTCGGTTAACTTTGTCGCTGCTCCCGCCAATCATATTCGATGGGACACTTATCCCATACAGTGACAAAGTTAAGAATTTAGGCATTATGTTCGATCAGACTTTGTCTTGGGGACCGCAAGTTAGTGAAATAAGTAAAAAAATGTTTGCCGCAGTTGGTTCACTTCGAAGATTACGCAATGTTCTCCCCATTCCTGCTAAAGTTGCGCTGGCTCAGTCTCTTCTTTTACCGATCCTTGACTACGCGGACACTTGTTATCTTGACCTAACATACGAGCAACTTAATAAACTTGAGCGGCTTCAAAATTATTGCATAAGGTTTATATTTGGGTTAAGAAAGTATGACCACATATCCGAATTCCGCCATAAGCTCAAGTGGCTCCCGATTCGTCTTCGCAGGAATACTCACATTCTTCATCTTCTTTACTGCATTCTGTTCAATCCGACCACTCCTTCTTATTTGAAAGACCGATTTATATATTTAAGTAGTTTACGATCTCAAAATAATCTCCTTCTAAGTACCCCTAGACATTCCTCTTCCTTCTATTCTAATTCTTTTACGGTTACCGCTATACGACTATGGAATTCTCTCCCCTTACATATTAAAAAATCTAAATCTCTTCCTATATTTAAAAATAAATTAAAACTTTATTACCTTTCCTCTTAAGTTACTACCTGTCGTCATTCATTTTTTTTTTCTCTTTCTTCAATCATTTATGTTCTTCTATTTATCTTTCTTTATCATATTCTGTACACTCCTTCCGCTATCTTTAAAATAGTATCCTCTGCCCTAAGGTTGCCTGGAAGAGATCGCTGTTTTAGCGATAAGGCCGCCTGTTGTACCAATGTCCCTTTAAATATATAAATAATGTAATATGTTCCTTGGTGTACAATAAAGTATATTTTACTTTACTTTACTTTACTTTAAATGTCCACAGCTGGACATTTAATGGCTTATAAAGCACACAACAGGGTGTAATCATAATATATGTAATACAAGCGATTGACAACGGTGGACAACGGCAAGCGCAAATCTGCAATCATTTATTCGCCTGCTAAGGAAAGCGACGACAGCGAAATCCTACTTGTTAAAAGTTCGTGTCCTGCAGTTGTATTTGTGGGCGAACTATATATTTAGTTTTTTTTTTAAATTCAATAAAATAAAATTTTCAATATAATCAAACAGGGAATAAATACTATTTATACATGAAAGACTGAATAATACAAAAATAAATAGATATCTTTAAAAAATGCGAAGTCAGCGTTGGAAAACGTAATTAAATGGGACGTCCCAAGGGAAATAGACGTCTGCTTCAGAATTTGAAAGAAAAATTGTTACTACATTCTTCTTATACTAATTTAATGATACAAAAGAAAGTTATTTTTAATAATGAATTACCATAATTAGAATAAGAAAATAAAAGAACATCGAATTAACAAAATGACACAATCACAACATAACTTTAAGCTGCAGCAGTGGTAATTTCTTTTTCCTTGTAGTGACGGCGTCCTATCCACTATCTCTTTTGTTATGAAGTTGTTGTAAGTGGCAAATAGGGGAATACCAAGAGAGACCATATTATGACTTTCACTACCACCACTACAGCCACCTCACGACCTTCGAGAAATAGACGGAGTAGTATTTAAGATGCGGGTCGTTACTGCGATTACACGGTTCAAGCGAATTTTCCCAATAATTGGAGAGGTCCATGCTCAGCCGTGGACTCTTGAATTTTTATTTAGTGGATTTAATTGAGTTAATTATAACAGAGACCTCACACGCAAAAATCGACGTAAATTTGAGTCATTATTAAATTTATTCTCTTGCTCTTTTAAACTAATGACAATAGAAAAAAGCATGGTGAATAGACCATTCATAATAAATTTTAGTAAGTGAAGTATGTGTATGTATGGTTTAAGTAAACAAGTTTAAGTAAGACCGATAATGTTTTGTTTGATGCTAATCTGAAAGTTTAGCTTATTTATAAATCGCGAGGGATTAGAAGTTTCAAAATCATAATAACGAGTATGCTAGGAAACAAGTGTAGGAGATACTGTCATTTTTCAAATTTTGATTGGATGTGATTGTTTTGTATTATGTATAGTATATAGGGTTAATTAAAAAAATGACAACTGAAATACATTAGTAGCAAAATTAATATTATGTAGAATCAGGTAAGTAATATTGACTCTAATATTGTTTTTACGTATTATTTGTATCTCCAAAAATGTTATTTGTCAGATTTAACTTTTTTATAATTATGACACGATATACAGAAACATCTGCCTAATTGAATAAAAAATAATTTTTAATGCTAAACAACAGTCGCATCATATTATCTAAATTATATCAATGATCATCATTAATACGCACGAAACCTATTACAATATTGTGCTATTTGGCAGGATACCGCAGTGTTGCGATCGTTTATTTGATTCAAGTACTTTAACGATTATAACCATTGATTAAACCAACGTTAATAAATGAATAGTCTTTAAAGAACGCTATTTAAAACATTTATTTTGAAAATATACGTAAAAATTATATTTATTAAAGAGATTACAAGAGGTCATAATAACAAGTTATGTTCTCAATCTACACTTACGTGAAATAGTTATGGTAAACCTCAAGGCATCAAGGCAGTACTATATGCCCGTGTCAGTTCTTACTACACATGATTTTGTCACGTGGCTGAGCCAGGCTGCAACTGTATTATAGTTGTAGAACGAATGGATCGACTCGACTGGGGTAGGACCACGCTCTCACAGAATACCAAAGTAAAAAGCAGCTCAATAACGCTGTGTTAAGTGATCTTCTGGTCTACCTTACTCATAGATGGCCGGAGACAGTAGAGTCCAAGAGGGAGGCATAGGCCTTCGATCGGGTTTGGCACAAGGCTCTTCTTTCGAAGCTCTCTTCCTATAGGCTTCTCGAGAAATTGTGTGATTGGATCACTAGTTTTCTTGCTAATTGGAGCATCGAGGTCGTAGTAGACGGTGCATGCTCTGACTACAAGTCTTTTAATGCTGGTGTTTCACTAGGCTGCGTGCTATAACCAACGTTTTCATACGTGGTAGAGCCACGCTGCAGCTTTTATGGTTGCAACATGAATGGGTCGGTTCAACTGGGGAAGGACTACGCTCTCACAGAATACTAGCGTAAAATATCAGCTTAATGCTGCTGTTTTTCGTATGGTGAGTGTAGAGAACTGGAGACCCGTTTTACTGGAATCGAGGCAATCCATCTTAGTCCTAAAGGGTGACGACATATCTGCATTTTAATTCTTAATTGAGGTTAAATGTAGATATGTACAGGCCACAGCATCCACTTACCATCAGGTGGACTGTGTGCTTGTTTGTCACCCATACCGTATTAAAAAAACACTGTTCCTTCTGGATATCAATGATATGTTGCAAACTGATAAAATTCATTGCTATGCAGGCGAAAGCACTCGTGATGCTTTGTACATCGGCCCTCCAATAATTTCTCGGAAAAAGGCCCCAATTATCGGGACAAACTTGTGTATGAAGTCGAGTCTTTGCTTAACAAAGTCTCGGATTGGGGGCGACTAAATCTAGTCCAATTTTTTTTTAAATATTAGTCATCATCATCATCATTACAGCCCTTCACAAGTCCACTGCTGAACATAGGCCTCCCCCAAGTAATGCAACAAAGCACAGTCTTGAGCCACCTGCATCCATCGACTTCCTGCATATCTTACCAGGTCGTCACTCCATCTAGTGGGGAGTTGCCCTACACTACACCTACCGGTACGAGGCTACTCGAGAACCTTTCTTCCCCATCGTTTATCGGTTCTTCGAGCTATATGGCCGGCCCATTGCCACTTCAGCTTACTAATCCGTTGGGCTATGTCGGTCACTCTGGTTTTACTGCGGATATCCTCATTTCTGAGTCTATCACGCAGAGAAACTCCAAGCATAGCCCTCTCCATAGCTCTCCATAGACCTTGAGCGTCCTCATACGGCCAGCAGTGAAGGACCACGTTTCTGATCCGCAAGTCATCACTGGCAACACGCACTGGTTGTACAATCTAGTTTTTAGAGATTGAGATTCCCGAACGCTGCCCAGCCGAGTTGAATCCGTCGTTTGACCTCTAGGTCGAAGGTGGACTTACCTAGTCGGACTATTTGTCCCAGGTAAACGTACTCGTCAACAACTTCGAGCATAGTGCTCGCAACAACTACCGGCATAGGTGTGACATGGACATTAAACATGATCTTTGTTTTGTCCATGTTCATCTTAAGACCTATCCGTTGGGAGGCACTATTGAGGTCATTGAGCATAGTGCTTAAGTCCTCCAGCGATTCTGCCATAAGGACTATATCGTCGGCAAATCGAAGGTGAGTGATGTACTCGCCATTGATGTTAATACCGTATCCTTTCCAGTCCAGTAGCTTGAAAACGTCTTCCAAAGCAGCGGTAAAGAGTTTCGGGGATATAACGTCACCCTGTCTTACACCCCTCTGCAGTTGGATAGGTTTCGAGCTCTGGTTCTGTACTCGGATAGCCATCGTAGCCCTACTGTACAAACACTTCAGCACTTCGATATATCGACAGTCAACTTGGCACCGCTGAAGGGACTGCAGCACCGCCCAAATTTCGACGGAATCAAAGGCTTTCTCATAGTCCACATACGCCAGGCAAAGTGGCAAATTGTACTCTTCAGTCTTCTGTACAATCTGCCGCAGGGTATGTATGTGGTCTGTGGTACTGAAGCCTTTTCGAAAACCGGCTTGTTCGGGAGGCTGGAAGTCGTCGAGTCTGCGTGCGAGACGATTCGTAATGACTCTCGAAAACAGCACGTAGACGCGGCTCAGAACGGAAATCGGTCTGTAGTTCTTCAAGACAACGTTGTCGCCTTTCTTATATACAAGGTGTCCGGTAATGAATGGATAACCTTGAAACGTCTTATAGTATAACTTATGTCCGTCCTGAAAAAGATACGAAAAATAATATATCACAAGTAGTACCTTTGATATATTTTTTTAAAGAAAAGTCGATTCTTTTCTATCTTATTTTACTGTCTTGAACACTATGACCAAAAGTGAATTATTTCTATTGGTTTTTTGTTATATTATTATTATACACTAACTGTGCTTATAGGTAAAATGTAAACAATATGAATAGCTTTTGCAGCTTTTATTTAAAAAATTCGCAAATCAATTTATTTCTGAAAAACATGCAAAAAATATTATTTAAGCGAAGTTCAAACCTCTTGGGTATGAAAAAAATGTATAAATGTATGGGTGACCAATAATTTTACAATAATATTGGTTTCGTGTAGATTTTATAATGGTATAATTCATAAATGTATCTTCCGTAAATAGTGACTTATTGCCATTAATGTAGAAAAGGAGAAAATTTGACTAAGTAACAAAATTTGTAATATGGGAACATTTTTTAAATTGAATTGTCCCTGATCATTGGGAATTAATAAAAACACATCAGGAGTTGATCATACATGAAAACAGCTATTTTTAAACAAATTGAAACCAAATTAAGTATTAGAAATTAACTTATTTAAATGTAATAAAATAACCAATTTAAATCTTGAAATGGTTACTTTACTAGCGTGAAATGGGTCGTGTGACCTTCATATTTGCTACCTGCTGCCTTTTGTGTTAGACAAAGAGAGGTCTGAATTGGGTAAGTGGGAGAGAGAAGAGCTAAATGTAAAAGAGAACTTAGTGCGTCACACGACCTGCTCGACTTCGCATGTATTTATTTTGTCTCCTTTGCAATTATTTAAATCAGTGTTAAAGCGACCACTTGGCTATTTTACCGGACTATTTGTTTTTCTTATTGATTTGGACTTGTTTTGCGTTTGGTGATATTTGCGACGATTTGGATTGTTTCTGGACTAAACTGGACTTTTGTGTACCTATCAAAATGCCACGTCATCAGTACACGGCACAAGAATATGCAAACATGCATTTTATTTATGGAGAATGCAGAGGCAGCGCAAATGCAGCCGCAGCTCTTCACAGGGAGAGGTACCCTAATGCTCGCCACCCAGACTGGCGTGTATTTATAAGAGTCCACAGTTGTTACTCTGAAGGAAGAATGCCGGGTAGTGGTGTCGGTGGTGCTAGCGCTGGAAGAATCGCTCGTCCTGATGTAGAAGACGTGGTGCTTGAGGATATTGAAAACGATCCTTCAACCTCTACGCGAGCAATAGCTCGACGCACAGGTATTGGACCTCTATTGCACAGGAATCGACCGTACACGATATTTTAAAGAAAAACGAATTCCACCCTTACCACGTTACACGCGTGCAAACTCTCCAACCAAGAGATTATCTCTCAAGAGTGCGTTTTTGACGGCAAATGCTGGCAAAGATGGAAGAAGACCCGCAATTTTTTAATAAAATTTTGTGGAGCGATGAGTCAACGCTTAAAAGAGACGGTTACTTAAATGTACACAATTTACATAGTTGGGAACTAGAAAATCCCCATCTTATGCGTGAAGACAGGTCACAATACCAATTTAAAATAAATTATTGGACCGGAATATTAAATGGTATGATAATTGGCCCATTTGAATTACCGGGGAATTTAACGGGGCAAAGTTATTTGGAGTTTCTCCAAAATGATCTCCCCAATTTATTACAAGAGGTTCCCGAGGAGCTGAGGGAATCGTATTGGCTGCAAAATGACGGTTATCCTGCGCATTATGCTGTTCCGGTTCGTGCATATTTAAATAGCAGATACCCAAATAGATGGATCGGACGTCTAGGGCCAATTTTGTGGCCTCCACGTTCACCGGATCTAAATCCATTGGATTTTTTTTACTGGGGCTGTCTGAAAGAGGCAGTATACTGTAAGCCCGTGCGGTCTTTGGACGAACTACGCAGTCGTGTCAGAGAAGCCGCATCAAAAATATGCGAGCGACGGTACACTAGACTGCTCAGAAGATCATTTATCCAAAGATGTAGGGCATGCATAAGAGTGTCAGGCAAACAATTTGAACATTTGTTGTAAATTAACGAAAAATAAAATATTTTAATTTTAAATGTTGTTTTTTATTAATCCCCAATAATCAGACACAATTGAATTTAATAAATGTTCCCATATTACAAATTTTGTTACTTAGTCAAATTTTCTCCTTTTCTACATTAATGGCAATAAGTCACTATTTATGGAAGATACATTTATGAATTATACCATTATAAAATCTACACAAAACAGACATTATTGTAAAATTATTGGTCACCCATACATTCATACATTTCTTTCATACCCAAGAGGTTTGAACTTCGCTTAAATAATATTTTTTGCATGTTTTTCAGAAATAAATTAATTTGCGAATTTTTTAAATAAAAACTGCAAAAGCTAATCATACTATTTACATTTTACCTATAAGAACAGTTAGTGTATAATAATAAAACAACAGAAAAACCAATAGAAATCATTCATTTTTGGTCATAGTGTTCAAGACAGTAAAATAAGATAGAAAAGAATCGACTTTTCTTTAAAAAAATATATCAAAGGTACTACTTGTGATATATTATTTTTCCTATTTTTTTCAGAACGGCCATAAGTTATACTATAAGATATTTTAAGGTTATCCATTCATTACCGGACACCCGATATATTAGTAATCGTATTAATTAGCATTACTAATATTCCCTTTAACCACTCCTGGTAAGCTGAAAATGCTTGTGTTAGGAGTGGTTCACGACAGTGGTCGAATGGTGGATTCGAACCCGCGACCTTTTGAGTTTGCGGTCCACGCCCTGCCACTAGGCTACTGTTGCTTTTCAATCCCAAGAAGACACAACATTAACAGATGGACGGAAAATTTAACATAGTTAAATGCGACTGTTTTACGAGTATAAAAAAAATACAATGATACGGTTCAGAAACAGAAACAGAAAGTTTTTATTCAGTGTAGATATAATATATAAAATATATAAGATAATACTTATTGAAAGTAACTTTTTTTTATTTACCACTGTTTTGCGCCTTAACTGCTAAAAATAACCTCTTTGTCGTATTGAAGGGATTGAAGGCACTCCCATTGCTACCTCAGCTAGCATCAGAATCCTTGGCGACGACATATCGAATAGTGGCAGTTTCGTGGTCACTTGGAGGAGAAAGCCAAATTGGAAGGGCAAAGCTTGGCGTCCTCAGCAGAGCAAGATAGTATTTAATGCTGACACATCGCTTGCAACTTTATGGAGTGCAAGTTTGGTCTCACATGGAATACTGTTCTCATTTATGGACCGGGGCATCCCAGTACCAGCTCCTTCCACTTGACAGCATCCAGCACAGAGCGATTCGCAACATCAACGACCGAGTTCTTTCTGACCGGCTCGATCACTGGCTCCATCGTATCTACCATTGGGAGTATTCTGAGGAATTGTTCGAATTAGTTTCAGCCACTAAATTTCACGAACGCACATCGCGTTAAAATTACTGATACCACCCTCACCATCTGGATGCTTGGAGGTCCACTAGTATACGTTTCACTAGGAATTTTCTTCCTCGTACAATTTCTCTGTGGAATTGTTTACCACCGGCGAATTTTTCGGAACGATACGACTTCGGGACTTTCAAGAAAAGAGCTTATTCCTTTCTAAAAGGCCAGAGACACATAGTCAATTCCCCTGGTATTGCGGTTATTTATAGGCAACGGTAGTCACATACCATCAGGTAAGCCGCATGCTCTTTTGCTCCCTCTTCTATAAAAAAAAACGGTGAGTGTAGAGATTCGGAGGTCCTTTTTACTCGAAACGAGGCATTTTATCTAGTTCCTCACGGTTGAGAACGCATTTTCATTTTGACTCTTAATCGAGGATACATATAGATATCTAAGGGCACAGCATCTACTCACAATCAAGTGGTCTCTGTGCTCAATTGTCCCCTGCGTGTCCTTATACCATATACAAAAAACATAAATGACTTTTTATGTCATCTAAATGGTCATTACAGCTTATCCCAAGAACAAAATCACTCTATCTAGTGGGGTTGTCCATCTGCTCATCCCTGCGTTTGCCAGTACAAAGTTGCCACTCGAAAACCGTTTAAAAAGTGTTATAAATGATTTAAGAATTAAAATTCTCGTAAACTGTTACAATTTAAATATTTAAAGGAAACTATAAAACATAAACTAGAAACTTACGTCAGGCGTTTTTCTGTTGTCAAGAACAACAATTTCAATTCCCCCTAATCTCACGTTAAAAGTTTTCAGGTGCTACCGTAAATGTTTTACATTTTTAAGGCTTGAAAATTTGGTAGTTACAAAACCTTATAATGTTGTCTTTTGGGTTTGCAATTGTTGCCCCGCGTGTTTTCGTATTTGATGTGTAGTGGCGGTCAAGAATATCCACTACCACTTATTTTCTCGTGGGTGTCGTAAAAGGTGACAGAGGATAACAGGCAGAAGATGGGCGGAAGTATCTTCCCGATGGCAGAAATTGTACAAAAAAAACTGCGGTTGCAAACCCGCTCGCCAAACGTGGCAAATATGGAAATATATAACTGATAAATAGTGAGGAAGTAAGATGTTTTGAATTCTTTGGCCAGGATAACAAACACACAGGTATAGTTTAATTGTATTTATTATTAGCGATCCGCCCCGACTTCGCAATGGTGATTTCTGGATTTCGACAACATCGCCAACTACCGAGTCCATATGTGAATAATAATCATATAGAGACCCATTCAAACACACATAAACATTTCATCAAAATCACTTGGATGGTTTCGTAACGGACATAGGTAGAAACATTTTTCGTGTTTTCATATCAAAGGATCATATCAAAAGATTTTTTCAAAAAAAGTTGATAGTAACATGTCTATTTATGATATGATATTGATATGTAATAAGTCCCAAACATCATGTATAATCCCTGCATTTATTATGGTGAAAATTGTCAGCGTTTTATGAGTCCTCTCTTAAAAATAACACAACAGACAGGTGCAGTGTGGGCCCTTTGTTCATTAAAGTATTCATCTATTAGCAATTGTAAATCCCATACATCATTAAAATATAATATCTCGCCCGTTTAGGATATTATTAGAAATCAGAAGGATATTGTCAATTAAAAGAGATAAAAAGGGTGCTAGAGCAATAAACTCAACTTTGCTCGGCGATTATTTATAAATTACACATATAAAATAATATATAACAGATAATAAACCACACAGTAAAATAGAAATAGTTCAAAGAAGCAACAAAAATTACAATTTTTAGTGATCATTATTCATCATCATTACAACAATCCACTGCCGAAGATAGGGCTCCTAAATTGTTACAAAATTACAGAATTCCTAAAATATTACAGAGGCCTTCCGTGAATTGCCATCCCGTTCCTTCCCGTATGGTGTCATAAAAGTCGACAGAGTAAAATATAAATACCAAGAGATGAGCAGCAGCATCTTCCTATAGAATACCACAAAAAACTTTGGTTGCCACAAGTGGAGCAACTATAGCAAAAATCATCATTTATATTACAATATTAATACGCATTAAGATTAATAATCATCGTTTATCATTTTCAATATCATTACTCGAAAGAAATATATCATCTAAAAAAGATGCAGGTTGTTCAACCTCATCTCGATGCCGTGCCCAAGATAGGAACCAGACAACAGACATGACATGTGCACAGCAGCCAACAGTGCATCTGCCTACCAAACAGTTGCAACAGTACCCAATAAGAGCAGCCCTAGTGTTAGCAATTGATGGGTGGGTGTCAACTAGTATAAGAGTGTAATAAGTTTTTTTACTAGTGTGTCTTGATTGTATCCTACCTCGCAATAGATAAATATTTGGACCAAAATCATGGACAGATTGCAGGTATACCTCGATTTTATATTCTTCAGAGGCTGATATGCTCCCCGTAATAACTACGAGCTTGTTTAATTTGATAAATTCCTAGACTAAACGGAAATAGATCCTGGAATGTCAGTTGAGGAAAATTATCAAGCTCTGGAAGATTACCATTAATGCTGACAAATTGCACTCTCACACTATTTAAATTGTGCATTTCTACATAAGAGGCTAAATTATTTGGAGTATTTGGATTGAGCAATTGCCAATATCTCTACAGTATGAAAATTATTACGGATCAACGTATGAAATCGATTTATTAATGCAGCTGCAATTTTAAAGTATAGCACGAGATGAGTAGATGCAGTATTAAAATATTCCTGACGAAATAATATGAAGTTCCGTTTAAATCTCCCATTTACGATTTCACCCACCCACCTGCACAAAGTTACATATCTGAACTTGTTGGCAGCAATGGTTGATAATTGGATTTCACCAGCTTGTTTAGATTCAGGCATGTGAGTCTTATAACCACATTGCTGCAAGAATAGAATTGCATCCCTAAAACCTCTATCAAGAATAAATACATCGTTTTCTCTAAAATAGGTTCGCAGTGGACTATTATCGTTGAACAGTCTAAGAATTATAGAAGCATTTGATTCTGTTGCAGGATATGGTCCAAAAACATGAAGGATATAACCATTACAGCGCACTATTAAAATGGCTAAACTAAGTTACTATACTTATGTAAACTAAATGTTTGCTTCTGGTACAAGTAATTACTACTTTTTTGCACATAAATGAATGTGTGCATCACATATTACTATGGCTGGCACAAATTCTGGATCCATATTTGGATTACCATTACAATAGTTAAGTGATTGAACACAGTCGATGAAGCTACATTAAATAGAGAAGCTATGCGTTCATTGCTATCACCTGTACGAAGTTTCATTAAGAACATAGCTAGACTTCTTTTAGGTGATTTAACTCTTTCACTGATAGATAGAATTTCAACTAGTAACTGTTCAAATTGATAGTTGGTAAATCCTAACCAATATTTGCATAAAATTGAATTATGTTCAATGATATTTAAAATATTATAATTTTGAGTAACACTACTTTTACTCGTAAGTAAGGAACAAAGGTTGTCTATCTGAGATGTAGTGAAATCTGAACAGTTACTACACGTATGTTTAAGTGTAATTTAACACGTGCTCAGCGGAGAAGGAAAAATTTTTAAGGAAAGTAGCATATTTCAGGAAAAAATATTTCGAGAACACAAGAAGTCCGCATTGGCGGACTTCTCATGTACCTTGAAATATTTTTCTCGTGTGCTCGTGCCTATTGAGGCACCCAGAACTGTCACAGAAATTATATAGGGCTTTGTGCGACAGTGGTAAGTATATAGGCTGTAACTTTACTACTTTTACTTAATAGAAGTACTAATGTAGTATGAGCACCTAACATACGAGTACATGTGTCGTCTGTCGTAAAAGGCGATAGTGGAAATTGCCATCTTGTGTACGTCAGACTTAAAAACAAGACCGGTAACAAACAACGGCGTCAAAATTGTGCGAGGCAAGATGAAAAATAAATTTATTCTTATAAATAGCAGTAGAACAATATCTTTACAATTATCTTCATTTATTACGTCTAAACTTAATGATTTCTTATATTTACGCGAACACTACACATTGATTGAAACTATTTTTACGGTTTTGTAATTTCTACTTAAACTTATTTAAATCACATGAAGGATAAGTTTTAGAAAATAATAGAAAAAAAGCCACAGAAAACAAATGTCTCGAGCGCACAGCCGTCCCAAGAGACCTTCGCGGAACGCACTTAAGGATCTCATTTCTCTTCATTTTGAAATATACGATTTCGTATTATTTATTTCATCACAAATTATTTACTTACAGTACCAATGAGAGATTCAATTGTTGTTAAAAATTTTTAAGCCGCTTTTTTACTTAAATTACGCGTCATCAGAAAATCATAAACCTCGTCGTTGTGAAAAATAAAATTACGAAACTAAAATACAATAATTTTGATAAGGTAATCGGTACAATGCCTTGCTAAAATATTGGCAATAGCTTAGTGCAGGTTTCTAAGATTGCAGTATTGCATGCGAAGTGTACGTACCCTATTTTTTGTGTTTCCAAAAAGTAGTGTTCAACCATTTTTAAAAGAGCATGTATTTCCAGTTGCACTTTGTATTTTAAATTAAAAAATATAATTAGGGTCACCTGGTGAGAAAGCCCAGATATCGCTAGAAAGACCAGGTCGACAAATAACGAGGGGATCTCAATATGCATCACTCAATAGAGGTGGCACAAAAGCAGGAAGAGTGGCGTGCTCTGTTTTCTGAGCTCTGTTATTGACTTAAAAAAAGATATATTATAATTATGTACGTAAGGTGACGGCGTAAAAGAATCATCTAATTATTCACATCAATGTTAAAGGGGGCTATGGGAAATGTCATAAAACTCTTACAGTTTCCAGTACATATATAACAACTATAATCACCTCGTTTACTTCAGACATAAAATATATAAAGGCTTCTTTATCGGTCCGTATAAAGAATAAACTATAACTATAATAATAAGTGTTTTTTATATTTGTTACTTATTAAGATGCCAATTTAAATAAACTTCTTCGACACATACAACATTTTATCTCTGAAATACCTATATTTTGACTGATGTAGAATGTATTAGTGCATTGTTATATATAAATAATTGTATTCTTGTCTATAAAAAATTATCGGATTTATTATAAAGAATTATATTATAAAAATTAAAGATATAAAGAAAATCTCAAGACATTATCAGGTCTGCTGATATTCCAGTTATTGTGTACCTTTTTATAGGCAAATAAAGAAAACAATATCTAAAATTTTATTTAACCCTTATTAGTCTTTAATGGCTTGCTATTTTATAACGAAATGTTTTTGTTTTAAATTAATTTATCGTAACTTTGAAAACACTAATTATTTATGAGCGCTATTGTCTCAACCTTTTGTAAAAGAAACTCTTGTTGATCATAAAAGTGCACAGCGTTTTGATAAAATAGCCCGTTCGCTGCAAAGGCACAGCGCATTTGTCCACGTCGTCGAGCTCGCGTTAAGTTCCTTCCGGTGGTCTGTAAATAAGGTATATATCTTTATTTTTATTTATGTAAGTACATTTTTTTGTATGTCTCGGATACAAAGCTTGCCTTTTTAATGCAAGGAAATGAAATCCGTAATACTCTTATACCATTTAAAACATAATTAAACGCGTTTCTCTACTTAAATTCATCCGTGGTTTCTTTGGAACCTTATTAATTTAATAAATCTCGTATAATTATAATGCCAAGTGGTTGAATTTTTGTCTTGGTACCAACCCAATTACCTATTTTTGCCTCCAAACAGCTGCTGTGTTCAGGTCTGAAGGATATTAGGAGCTAGTATAATTACAGTTTATGAGGTATTCTAACTTAGTCTTCCAAAGTGACAAATCATTTGTAGTCTTCTTAGTTTGAACTTTGCTTCTGCATTTTATAAATTAGATGAGAAAGAAATAGAAAATATTGCTGGATGTGTGAGTTTTTGCAGACGGGCGATACCGATCATGTGAGATTCAACATCTTTAAAACACAAGCGTAAGTCTCTTCACCTTGCGGTGAAGAGACATACGCTTGTAATATAAAACAGCCCACCTTGATTCCTTCTCTCCGATTTCATTGGTGAATACATCATTCACGTATTAAAAGCCAACGTGAACATACTTTAACCATTACCATTACAGACTATTAAAATCCACTGCTGAACATAGGCCTTTTATATAGGGCGGATCTTAACAAAAGTTGCAAAGCTCGTAGGCGGTTTGGCAACCGTTTATTTAAAGTTGTTATTGGGAAGAAACTGCTGTCGATCTCCTGGTTTATTACTCTTAGTTGCCTCGTACTACACCAACGAGTTGATTTTAAGTAGCAGATATTCTTACACCGCCACTACACGACCAAATTGGACGTAGCGAAAGTTATCATTATTTGTAATTTTTGACTGAAAACAAGGCGGTCATTTTTCTTAATCGGGATAAAAAGTAGATATTTACAGGCCACTGTAATCACTTGTCATCAGATAGACCTAGTATTCGTTTGTCAAGATCACTCAATAAAAAAAAGGATGAAGAATAAGCCTACTACAAAACAAATATCCTTTATATATGATATAATGAGAGATCACACCTACGCAGAAAAAAAAAAATGCCGCCAATCGTGTTCCAATTTCAAGAATAACAAAATATGATTTTAAATTAGGTTTTCTTGTTTTTTAGATTTTCTTAAAACATGTCTCTTAAGCAATGGTCATGTACTAAATTTCTAACTTTACAGTTTTAAATTAAAGCAGTATGCGGCATACCAGATCGGCACTTTCGCTTTCTTGTATAAGATAAGTAAACAAGTTCGGTACTGGATTTTATTCCTTTTCACATTTAATAAGGTAGAATATAAACAAAACGTTATAACACGTGTTCATAAAAATCTTACATCGACAAAAATTATTGTTTTATAAGATACGAATTACAATTTGACTTCAAATTACGTTACGTTTTCGCCAATCAGGCGTTAAATTTAGGCAGCTCGATTTCTTGGAACAAGTTTATTGCTAGCTTTATAAAAGTAAACGCTAAAACTTACTCCATTTTTATAGGCATTATAAGGGTATTCTTATAAGGTTCGCAGACGTCTACAATTCTTTGTAAGTATTTATCTTACATACAAAAAATCTAACCTAAAAATGACCCATGTATGCGAATTGAAAAATAAATATTAATAAACTCTAATAGTAAACCGTTAACGACTTGTTTCAGATGCGAATCCGTACTTTAATTAATATTAAGTAAAAATCTGTTTGTTGGTTTATCATTTCATGACGAGACAAGAGGTTGATATGATTTCGATTACGGTGGCCAATATCAGCGGAGACTAGCTATCACCGTAGTTATAGTGCAAGGGTGTTTTCTTGAGTGTGGTTTATGTGCACAGGTATTTACTCTTTTCACTTTATAATCTTTTAGGTCGGCAATCCAGCACGACCTGACGCAACATCAACTGCTTTACGTACTTCCCTTGGCATGGAGGTGAAAAACCGCGCCATTTCCTGACTTTACAGACGGGCTCCTACTGAAAATTTCTAAACAGATAAATCCTAAAATAAAATAGCTGATTTCTGGACCGATCTGAGGTCAGAACCGGCACCATATAATCAGCAGTTGCGCTTAGGGTCACTAGGCCAACGAGGCAGTAAAAATCTATAAAACTAATTATTGGCATCAAATAACTAAATATCAATTAAAAATCAACAAATTATTACCATTTTATATAGAAAAATTCAAACATCTTGTTATTTAAAATCATTTCAATCATCATTTTCTGCTACAGGTGTATTGCTGTGGAATATATTAAAAATATTACTGTCCGCTTTATGTATAATTCATTTACGTGGTAGAACCATGATGCAGATATTTAGTTGTATCACGAATGGGTCGGCTAAACTTGGTAAGGAACACT
This sequence comes from Parnassius smintheus behrii, assembly GCA_036936625.1. Classification (NCBI taxonomy): domain Eukaryota; kingdom Metazoa; phylum Arthropoda; class Insecta; order Lepidoptera; family Papilionidae; genus Parnassius; species Parnassius smintheus. The sequence goes on from JAUPFT010000006.1 coordinate 11,519,233, forward strand.
TTCTCCCAAAATATGTCGTGAAGCGACAATAAAAAACTAAAGAACCTAACTTAACTACAACGAAAACAACCAAAATAAAATAAATTATTTAAAAATTGGAAAAGTTTTACAGTTTCTTTTATAAAAAAAAGGTATGAAGGTGATGATGGGATGTAATGAAGATAGTGATTTACAATATTATTAAAAAAAAATAACAAAGATACTGCAACGAAGTATGCACAGGCTATGCCTATGATAGGTGCACAGCTCCTGCTCTAGGTACACGCAGAATCTGGAGAAAGCACACGCAGCGTCTGGAGAAGGTACACGCAGCGCTTGGAGTAGACACACACAGCGTCTTGAGCAGGTACGCAGCGTCTGGAGTAGGTCCACGAAACGTCTGGAGTAGGCACGCAGCGTTTGAAGTAGGTACACGCGGCGCTTGAAGAAGGCAAACACAGCGCACTAGTAGGCGGAGGCGTAGGTGTGGCTAGACGACAACTTAAGGAGCAGGCAGAGGCTTGCAGGATCCCGAGGCAGTGCGGATAAGGCCTCTAGGAGATGCTTCAAGTATCAAAGCTCAAATCAGACTCCCCCATTCGCCGATTGTTCGGCTTATTTTCCCTTTTTTCACGGATCTGGCATAAGAACGGAAAATTATTCTCATTAAATTTGAAATTATTTAAATTTAAAGCAAATTCTTGTAAATGGCCAAGAAGAAAGGAGTATTTTGAAGTAAAAACATCAGGCCGGTAACGATATTTGAATAAAAATTGCCATGACAACCTGATAAACAACGATGTCAAAACATGTCAAATTTTGGTTTTACGCTCGTAATACAGAAACGGCAAGATTTAAGTGAAAAATGAGATATTATTTTTATAGGAAAAAAAAGTAGCGCAAGAAAGCAGCTGCAGCTTGTGAATTCCATAAAAATTTAGGAGCGTTCTTCCCGGAACAGGTTAGTTGGTTGAGTGGAGAGGCAATGGTGCTAAAGTTTGGAATGAATCTTCTGAACCAGCTGCAGGTGCCTATGAATCTACGTACTTCTTTTCTGCAAGTAGGTACAGGATATTCTAAAATAGCTTTTATTTTATCTGGATCAGCACGTAGACCATACTCGTCCACTAGAAAACCAAGGTATTTCAGTTCTTTCTTGAAGAATTGACTCTTCTCAAAGTTAATAGTCAGATTAGCATATGAAAGTTTTTCATGAACTTTCATGAGAAGCGATATGTGTTCATCAAAAGTCTCGCTAATAATAACGATGTCATCCAGATAGCAAAATACCTTGTTCTCAAATTCAGGAGTAAAAAGCATATCCATTAATCTTTGTAGAGTTGCAGGTGAGTTAGAGAGACCAAAAGGCATTACCTTGAATCTAAACATAACTCTTCCAGGTACATAAAATGCAGTTTTATCTTTATCAGCAGGATTCAAGGGAATCTCCCAAAATGCTTTCGCAATGTCGATGCTTGATAAGTATTTGGCATTCTTCAGGTTGTCCAAAATTTCGCTTATTAATGGCAGACTATAAGCATCACGACGTGTAACTGAGTTAAGCTTCCTGCTGTCTACGCAGAAACGCCATTCACCATTCTTCTTCGGAGTGATGAGAACTGGAGATAACCAAGGACTTTCGCATTGTTCAATGACGTTCCATCCCAGCATCTTGTCAACTTCATTAATTAACGCCTTTTGTTTTTCAGGAGACAGTCTGTAACATCTTTGTTTGATTGGAAGAGAATCACCAGTATCAATCTTGTGGGTGATTAAGTGTGTGCATCCCAGGATACCTTTTTCTTCAAAAGAAATTGTCTTGAAGCGTTGGATGATGTCGTTAGCGATGTCCTTTTGGTTAGGAGTTAAATGCTCATAAGGTAAAACTTTAATATCTTTAGTTTCGATAGCAGAGCATTTAGATTCTGTAAAGTTAAGAGAAGATAAAACACTAGGTAACAGATTAAATTTTCTCCAAAAGTCAATACCTAGTATTAGTGAAGGAAATATTTCCGGGAAAACATAAGCTTTAATCAAATGAGTTTGATTATTGAAATGAATAGGTAAGTCAAAATAACCCAAGGAATTAACTTTTTGATTATTAGCAGTAGAGACAGTAATAAGATCTGACTTGAAAAGTTTACAGCCCAGTTTAAGAATTTCCAAATGAGAATTATTACCCAGAATAGTTACTGAGCTGCCAGAATCTAGTAAACCAGATAAAGTTAAGTCATAAATTTTGACATTAACGAATGGACGATTAAGATCTTGTTCTTTGGAGTAGAGTGTAGAAGAGATTTTGTAACAAGAAAAGAAGTTTCGAATTGTTTTAATCCAACTAGCCCAATCGTCGTTATCAAAGTTTAAGTTACTTTTCAAGTCAGCAGTTAGTTTTTTGAACTAGTATGTGGTTTGGGAGAACAAGTAGGGCAATCTGCAGTTTTAAAACCTTTAAGACCACATTTGAAACAAATCACGAATCGTGGTTGAGTACAAGTGTTCAAAGTATGACCTTGTTTACGACAGCGAACACAAAAAGAGCTTTCTTGAGGAGCTTTAGTTTGAGAGAGACTATTAACTTGTCTAGAAGGGTATTTGTAGGACGAAGTGAATTTATTCATAAAGGGAGGAGAAGGTTGTGAGTTATTAGAATTTGAAGAGCCAACTGAACTTGAAGTGGAATGCTTGTAGTTGAATTCAGAAATAAGAGGACTTTGTTGTACATTTGGTTCTTTAAATTGTTTGTCTCTGTCAAGGAACTTTTCATAGTTTTGGCAAGTAGCCAGAAGAGAGTCGATAGAGTCAATGTCTTTTAGAGCTACGAAGACTGAATAACATGGGCGAATATTCCTCAAAATAATCTCCAATTGTTCTGTTTCAGAGAGTTTCTTCGAAAGACGAGAGAATATTCCAGACATGATGGAAATATAGATGACGATAGGTTCATCACGGCCTTGAGTTCGATTCCTAATCGCTTCTAGAAGTTTATAATGATAATCAAAACCGCCAAAGTCTTTGATTAATAAAGAGGAAAGTTCGTTCCAAGTTAAGTTTGGATTCTGATTATATTTAAATCTGAACCAATGAAGAGCATTGTCGGTGAAAATTTCAAACGCTTGAGAAATCAACAAGTCTTTGGGTAAGCCACGAGCTAAGCAGTATTCTTCAAGTTTTTGAAGAAAGGATCTTGGACAGCTTTTACCATTGAAGGTGTGTCTTTTCAGATCTTTGAAGACGTTAGTTGGAGAAAAAGATTGAGGTAGTGATGAAGGATACGGGGTATGGATCTTAACAGATGTTTGAGAAACAAGAGGAGGTTCCATGACAGTCGGGTCAACAGGAGGGCCAAGTGATGGAGAGTCATTTTCAGTTGGAGGTGGAGTCAAGGATTCGAATTGTTTAGTAATAGCGTCAAATTTCATCTTCAAAGTATCGAAAATAGCTTTAAAGTCTGGATATAAGTCAGTATCTATTCGCTCCAATCTGTAAAAAACATGATTAATAAAAGTTTCTATTAATCGTAAGTATTTGGTTTCACCTTGTAAAAATTTTTCAATTTTACAGTCCAGGTAAGTCAAAGTAGAACCAATTTGAGACAAGTCATCCTCGATCGGAATTGGAGAAGTCAGAATATCTTCAGGGTGAGAATTCTCAACTAAACGCAAAACCTGTTTTTTTAGAAGCAAAACAGTATTAGCTGGTTCCTCACATCTAATCTTCACTTCGTATTCGAGTTCGGCCTTGTTAAGGAATTCGTACTTAATAACCCGTTTCATTGTTATAATAAAGTGTTAAGTTTAAGAAATAAAAATATAATAAAAAATTGTACCTCTAGAATAAAAATATTAAAGTGATGAATGTAAGTGAAGTGTTATATGTAGGTCTAAATATAATCCAGATAAGTTGAAAAACTAGATGAAGTTTTGTTTTAGAATTTGGAAGATATGATAAGGATGAGTAAATAAAGAGTTAAGAACGAAAGAGAAAGCAATTCAATCAAAAGGAAATGGATAAGGCGTAGCTAAGGTGAAGAAAAGAAGAACTTTTACGTCGGGCGCCAAATTGTCGTGAAGCGACAATAAAAAACTAAAGAACCTAACTTAACTACAACGAAAACAACCAAAATAAAATAAATTATTTAAAAATTGGAAAAGTTTTACAGTTTCTTTTATAAAAAAAAGGTATGAAGGTGATGATGGGATGTAATGAAGATAGTGATTTACAATATTATTAAAAAAAAATAACAAAGATACTGCAACGAAGTATGCACAGGCTATGCCTATGATAGGTGCACAGCTCCTGCTCTAGGTACACGCAGAATCTGGAGAAAGCACACGCAGCGTCTGGAGAAGGTACACTCAGCGCTTGGAGTAGACACACACAGCGTCTTGAGCAGGTACGCAGCGTCTGGAGTAGGTCCACGAAACGTCTGGAGTAGGCACGCAGCGTTTGAAGTAGGTACACGCGGCGCTTGAAGAAGGCAAACACAGCGCACTAGTAGGCGGAGGCGTAGGTGTGGCTAGACGACGACTTAAGGAGCAGGCAGGGGCTTGCAGGATCCCGAGGCAGTGCGGATAAGGCCTCTAGGAGATGCTTCAAGTATCAAAGCTCAAATCAGACTCCCCCATTCGCCGATTGTTCGGCTTATTTTCCCTTTTTTATAACGATAACGATAACGATATTTGAATAAAAATTGCCATGACAACCTGATAAACAACGATGTCAAAACATGTCAAATTTTGGTTTTACGCTCGTAATACAGAAACGGCAAGATTTAAGTGAAAAATGAGATATTATTTTTATAGGAAAAAAAAGTAGCGCAACAGCGCGCACGAAACCCGAAATTGCAGAGTTACGGAGAACTAAATAAAAGACCGAAAAAGGTAGACTCCATTGACACCGATTTAAAAAGTGCTGATAGCATGAAAAATACGAAGTGAAAATGATTTGTTATTGTGTTCTTATGAATTAAAAATATTACAGGATCCTATGGAAATAAAGATGATGCAAAATATCAAGTTTTGAGGCGAATGCAGAACATCAAAAACAGAATGGAAAAATAAATTTAAAATAGTGTAAAATGATATGTAAGTATGTATAAGCATAACACTACAAATACCAGCTTCAAATAGCAGCTTAATGCTGCTGTGCTTATTTTCATTATCTAACAAACTATGTATCTATCTTCATTATCTTATACATCTCTGTCATCTCAAGGTAAAATTATTTATGCCTTCCAGACATTAGTCCGGGGATTTGGACTCTGTCTCTGGTCTCTCTTGGTTTTCGGTTCTGATGATGTTGTTGCTGTTAGCCGCATCTCTTACAGCATCATCGATCTCATGGATTTAAAGCTTTAAATTGAAAAGGGATAGTCTAGGCCTAACTTCATCGTTACTTGTGTAACGATATTCGTCTACGTCTACGTGTGGTGGGCCCTGGCTGTGGCGGCTAGCTCGTATTCTATGTTTGGAACGTTGAGAGCCGCTTAGAGACTTGGGTGTACGGTGTGTACGCGGTGTGGAGGGGTGCATGACGCGCCGTCTGCTGACGCGCTGTGTCCCATTTGATGTACTAATTGTATTTGTTGCAGTAGGTGAGTGTGCAGTGTTCGTGTGTGACTGGCCGGCGATATTTGGGTCGACGGAATATAGCAAAACAGGGGGTTCAACTAAATGCTACTTGGCCTCCGGAGATTTTTCGTAAAGTTTGAAGTCGTGGCGTAAGTGGCTGCGTTTACCGCTAACGGGTTAGGATGTGTCTTTAAACTCTCAAAGTAGTACTGAGATATTTCCTTGAAATAGTAAGAGATCGTCTGGAGTTGACAGTCTCTGTGTTATTCGGAGTTTTGCTGTTAACACCGAGCTATAGTGGCTTTGTGGAGGAATCTATTATGGACGACTTGGATGTCGTACAAATAGCGATAGGCAGCATGCGCAAAGACAACGCTTGGCTTTACTATGTACAACAGCACCCAACCTACAGCTGATAAAATTCACCAATGCTCTGACGCCAAAAACTTTAATTGTAATTGCTCTTAAAAAAAATAAAGTCTCAAATATAAAGTATCTGGGTCTCAAGATTAACCAGCCTGTATTGGTATTTACACCTAGAATTAATGGCTCTCGACGCAGGAACTCGACTCGACTCAGGAAACTTATTTGGATATTTGAGTTACTATCACATGCCTCCACAAAGTCCTTACTTAATAAAATATACATAGCTCCAATTCAGCCAACGGTAAGATACTGTGTTCTTACATGGTGTTATGCAGCAAAAATCAAGTTCCTTGAGATTGAAAAAGCTCAAAAATGCTTTAATAAATGCATGTACTTAAAACCCTACCGATTCTCTACAACTGAACTTTACGAATTAAGTAATTTAATTTCAGAAAGAAAACTTAACATTTTTGTTTTTTAACAAATGTTTTGTTAAAATGTTTTAAAACTTCATAGTTCTCTATATTACCAATGGTTATCAATTAGCGATACAGTCGCAAATCAGTTGAAAATATACAATACTCTACGAAGAATCATTAAAGACTAAGTTTGCATCAAGAGAGTATACTAGACGTTCGATTTACATATTATATAATAAAATAAACCAAAAAAAAATCAATATTCACCCCACAAGTAACCATAACAGTAAAAAAACTGTAACGAACTGGTTACGAAAACTGTCCTTTGAAAAACTGAATCCGTTCTCGAAAACACTGGCTCATACATTTTCACACACACGTTTTTGCACACAATCACGAAAATATCGTTAATTATACTTAAATTGCAGTTTAATTGTCTAGATTTTAATAAATGTATTATTTTTTAATTTTGTTCTAATTCAAAGAAGTAATATAATAGTAATACGGAAGAGTGGGCCCTCCACTACAGGTATCTATTTACTTTACCATACAATATTGTAACAACTTACTATTTGTTTAAAGCAATAAATTATTATAATAATATATCTGGAGATAAACAAAGAAAAAAATGAATGATGATTTAGAAGACATATTAATTTTTTTTAAATCTATAGAATTACAACCACAAACTTTTTGTAGTTAAACTGTCATCGAAATATTATACTAAGCGTTGGATTTTTCAAAGGTCAGTCTGACAATTTAATATAAAAATAAAAAATCTTAATGTTTTTTTGTTTTTCTAATTTTTAAGCTAAAATGATTAGGATAGTATAATAAGAAAATCTTAACTATAATATAAATTCTAGAAATAAAAGCAGCCTCATATAGCGTTATAACCTTCAGGCAAATAACAGCAGTAAAACATTTAATTAATCAAAAAAGGAAAATCTTTCGCTATATAGTATCAAATTGCATTAATTTTTTTTAAAGAAGAGGGGACAAACGAGCATGCGGCTCACCCGATGGTAAGTGTCTACCGCCGCCCATAATCAACCGTAACACCAGGGGAATTGCAGGTGCGTTGCCGGCCTTTTAGAAAGAGTAAGCTCTTTTCTTGAAGGTCCCCAGGTCGTATCGGTCCGAAAAAATCACCGGTGGTAAACTATTCCACAGAGAGGTTGTACGCGGAAGAAAACTCCTTTTGAAACGTACGGTGGTGGACCGCCAAGCATCCAGATGATGTGGATGGTATCGGGACGTTTACCGCGTAGTGCGTTCACGAAATTTGGCGGCTGGGATTAATCCGAACAATTCCTCAGAGCACTCTCCATGGTATATGGTATATGTTTGCAAAATATCATTGATATGCAGAAGAAACAGCGTTGGCGATAGCATGCTGCCTTGTGGAACACCAGCATTAATATGCTTGCAGTCGGAACTTGCACCGTCTACAACGACTTTGATGCTCCGATCAGAAAGGAATCTTGTGATCCAATCGCACAATTTCTCGGCTTCGAAAGAAGCGCTTTGTGCCAAACCCAATCGAAGGCCTTCGCAATGTCCAAACTAACAGTCAATCCCCCCCCCCCCCCCATTAGACTCTACTGCCTCCGCCCATTGTGGGTTAGGTAGCCCAGAAGATCACCAGCTGACCGACCACGGCGAAAACCGTATTGGCGGTCACTAATCTGCTGGTGATCCTCAAGGTACCTCATGAGCTGGCAGTTCACAATGGACTCCATTGTTTTGGAGAACAAGGAGGTGATGGCGATAGGCCGGTAGTTGGACGGGTGTGAGTGGTCGCCTTTTTTAGGGATCGGGTGGACGAAAGCCGTCTTCCATGATTTTGGGACTAGGAGTACCGGAAAAGACGCGTTAAAACCGGTGCCAACTCTTCAGCACAATTTGTACAATTTCATCAGACCCACTAGACTTGTGGATGTCCAGGGAGAGGAGTGATTTGCGAACCGAGCGCTGTGTAAACTGCACTTCTTGCATGAAGCACTCATACCGCAGGATGATCGGCGGCGTACTCCCACCGTCATCGAGAGTCGAGTTGGACGCAAAGAAAGAGCCTAGCAGATCGGCTTTCTCCCTTGCGGTATGGACCAGTGAGTCGTCCTCCCTGTGCAGAGATGCAAGAAATGGCTGACAGAAATTCCCCTGGACAGCTTTGGAGAGAGACTAGAATGCACGGGTTCCAGAAGGAAGGCGAACTAGTTTCTTGCCAATTCTGCCTATGTGCTCTGACTTTGCCTTGGCAATGTCTCTTTTGAAGGACCTAGAGGCTGAATTATACTTCTTTTTTATAGCACTGGTGTTTACACCCCGGGACGCTGAAGCGTCAGCCCAGGCTCGGTAGCACTCCTGCTTATAGCATGATGCTATTTTACAGGAGGGACCAAACCATGGCTGAGATTTGCCTCCTATGGGCACCACAGAGGAAGGAATAAAAAGTTCCATACCCTGAAGTACCACATCAGCGACAGAATCCGCAACAACGTTGGGATCGTCCGGCGAGAAACAAACCCGCCCCCAAGGCTAGGATGCAAAGAAAGAACGCATCCCATCCCAATCGGCTGACCTATAGTGCCAAACACGGCGACAGCCTGCAAAATGCAACTGCGATTTCAGCGTGAGTGGTACCACTCCGGACAAGACAGTGGTTCGAGGAACCTAAAGGGGCGTCGACGGAAATCTGATAAACGTCCGGATTAGGGGTCAGCAGAAGTTCCAACAGGGAAGGTGCATGATCCTCCACGTCTGGAATCCGCGTAGGTAAGGTGTCCAGTTGTATCAGACCATATGCATAGGCAAAATCATGAACAGATCTCCCCGCATGATCAGTTAAACGCGAACCAAGCCATTCGGCGTGATGGGCGTTAAAGTCGCCGAGGATCACGATCTCTGCGGGGGGATCTGCTGTGGCAACGAATCTGTAGCCATTTGGACGTGGTCGAAGAGTCGGTCTGTTTCGGCATTACCGCTATGGGACCTGTAGAGGCACCCGTAGACGCGCGGATGGTCGTCGCTGTCTACGCGTAGCCAAAAGATAGACAGGTCCGAACCTTCAAGTCTGCCGAGGCGTCAAGAACAGATGTCCTCTCTGACGTAAACGCAAACTCTAACCCGAGGCACAAAGGAATGTTCCAGTTTGTAACCCGGGTAGGAGAGATACGAGATATCAGCCGGACACCTGCGTCTCGGTCAGAAAAATCAGAGCCGGCCTCGCCGTCTCGAGATGGTAGTGGACGGCGTTTAGGTTAGAGTGAAGTCCCCTGATATTGCAGAAATTCACGGACAGCGTGGCAGGGGTCGCCTTGGTCTTGTTGCTCCGTTTGCCCTGAGGAGTTGTAGTTTTGAGCGGAATTTTGCCCCCCCCCCACCCAGAATACGCGGGGCAGCCTGAACACCCACGCTCATCAGTGGAGGAACATGGTCGTGGATGCTCAGCGATGGATTCTCCAGGGATACTAGTACCCTCCTGGGGTAGTCTATCATCATTTAATTCCGCTACCATGTTGATGGGGGGGGGGGATTTGGGCCTCCGGCCACCTGCACTCACCAGACGAAACGCGGAAGCAGAGCTTCCACTTCACGCCGGTATTCTGTGAGGTCGTGGTACCACCCCGATTTGAGCCGGCCCGTACGTGCAACAGCAAAGCTGCCGCGTGGCTCTACCACTGTTAAACTACTTTTGTATGATTTCAAAATTTCTTAGTGGAAAAATTTAAGGCCCGGTCATTATATATTAAAAAATATTTAATAAATAAACAAAAATATACCGTGCAGTGGCAGTGTAAGAATATCCACTGTCATCTCGTGGGTGTCGTGAGAAGTGGCAGAGGGAAACAAATCTGGAAAAAGGCAGCAGTTTCTAACCAACTAAGCGGTTGTCAACCCGTGTCCGAAGCGTGGCGATTACGGCAAATATCTTTCCTGTAGGGCAATCTATACGAGGCCTATGTTCAACTGTGGACTTTAATAGGCTGTAATGGTAACGAAATAAACCAAAATAAATTTTGGCTCTGATACATATGTCTGATATGGACACGTATATTATGAGTATGTAAGGGTTAAGGTATATTCAAATTTGCCAAAAATAAAAATATATTCTACCGTCCACAATAATACATTAAACGAATACAAATGTTTTGGCATCAAAATTATTACGATACTTACAGACTAAAAGAACATTAAATCTACTACTAGTCTAGAAGTAAATAAAATCTTACGTAACAATTAGTTAATATTGATTACTTTAAATATTTTTGAAGACGATTACGCCTTATTTAATATAATTTATTTTTGCTCTCCAGACCGAATTCCTTATTAACAGCGACTAGCCATCTACGCCGGACTGAATTATAGAACACGGGTGTTGACACAAGCACAGGAGCACTCTCTATCCTATCACTATCCTATAATTGCTGACCCATCTGTCTATACAGGTGGGTCGGAAATCCGACATAACCGAAGAGATATCATATGGCGCGATGACTTTACTTATTTTTCGATTAACAGGTGTCAAACACCACCAAATTCCTGACTCCGGGCTACTAATCAATAACTGAATTTACTCGCACTCTGGACTAAATGATCATCAGTTGAACTTTCGACTACTAGACTAATTAGGCAGTAGTTGTTATAGTGCTAGTGTATGTTAAAATTTATTTTTGTATATAAAGTAGACAGTAGTGGTTAGAACGCCTGACTACTATGCCACTTATTGATTTGAGTAAATAATATATAAAACACCTACTGATGGTTTCGAATCTGCTGGTGATGGGTTTGTTTCCTTAGATTCTATACGATTTTAGTATACTTTTGTAGTCAATCAAAAACAAAAAGCGTTAAAATACGCTATGAAAATATGGTAAAAAATTGTATTTTTTAAAAACGAAGCTTGAATACTTATTTATTATTGCGTACTTTATACGGCTTGCGAACAAAAATCTTAAAAAGTTTGTGATTTCGTACACTTTTTATTTGATTAGAAACATCAACTAGGTACTCAAACATTAACTGGTACTTTTTAATCTTTCACCTCTGGTTTGTTTCGTATAGTTGGCAATTACAAGTGTAACGGTTTAATAAAACCGGAAATTGCAATGCGGTTTTTATGTGGCGCAAACTTTGGCTAGAGGCTTCTGAGTTACTAACTTAATCTTTATTGTGGATGGCCGGAGTTTAAATTCTATGGTTTTCTACATAAAGCTAATTTTAGATACACTATTTTATTTTTAACTTTCATTTGGAAGTTGTAGCCGTGGATCCTATTTCGGCCGTTCCAAATTTTTACCCATCTCCATATATCAAGTTTTCTCTAGTCTATATAGATTCTTTTATATGGGTGCATAAGAACATGTTTGTTTATTTGTACATTATTTGTAGATTTTTATAATACTGAACTTTTTCTACCACATGTCTTGATAAGAAATCATGATAACATAACTAATTTAATTGATGCGTTGTTTTATATTATACACCTGAGTAAGTGTATAAAAACATATATAGATAGTACAGATTTTTGTAGATATTCTCATAAAAATACTTCTACCATACAATCAAAATTTTACAAATACATTTTATAATAATTTTAGACTTTATATGAGTAAAGTCTCTTAAGTAATGTATCTTACATATTATGTCGCTCTGATAACACCAAACTCCCTCGAAACTTTACCACATCTAAGAGCTAACCCTGTCCCAAATGTTCTTGAAGTGTTTTTAATTTACCAAACGTGCAGGTTTCCTCACAACGTTTTAGCTTACCCCTCTGCATACGCTTGTATACGAGCAATTAATATTTAAAATGATGAGTAAGTGGTGGCGGTGGAGATCAAGCTGTTTCAAATATTTCTAATACCCATATTCATCTATAAATATTGTTAATGCGAATCTAAATATCAACAGTAAACGAGAATATACATAAATCCATAAACATAGTTCGTATTTAAATTTTCTTTTAAATATTCGTAAATAAGATTTTCGAAATTTGCTAAAACAAAACTTTTGATAACACCCCATGATGAAACATTTAATATTTTAATGTCCGAAAAAATATCACTATTTCAAGCTTCAAAAAGTTATAATTTAAAGCAAATCACGTAACTTCCCGACCTCTGAGAGATGATGTTGCGTTACCTCTGTTTCCCTCGAAAAGTTCGTGCCACTAAGGAATTACAAAGAAACTGAAACAAATGCCACATATATTTTCTTGTAAGAGCGCTTATACACAGCCATTAGCAGTTTCTACTATTGGCTTGTATTTTAATGACATCATTAATTTCCCTGCAATTGTTGCTATGGCGTTAAACTCGCTCTATAATTATTTGGAAGTATGAAAGAACACAAGATACAATTCGTATATTTTTATTAACATCATTACCATAAACTTTCGGTAATTACAGTCCGTCTTAAATCCTCTGCTTCCACTCTAATCATCTCCCATAAATGGCTACAAAACATGAGATTGCCATCCTGAGCCACTTGCATATACCGACGCCCTGCATATCATAATCAGGTTGTCACTCAAACTCTAAAATCCTCATTTTTTTTTAATAGTTTTAGAGTGGCGTATATTTATATCTGGTAAAATGTACGCCACTAAAATGTTGGTAACAAAAATAAAGCATTAATTCTGAATACATTTTTGAAAGACTAATAATTTAAAAAAACTAATAATTAAAAAATCTAACGGTATTAAAAATTTAATAATGTGCTTATGTTAATTATTTTCTCACCCCGTGCCGTTGCTTAAAAGCACGTAAAGCCGTTGATTCCGCGCCTGATCTATCTTAGCTCGTGTCAGTTTACCGTCCCTTTGGAATTTGAGATTGAGGGAATAGAGAGTGCATATGATGCGCAAGCAACACTTGGACACTATAATCCTGTCCTGCACCGATTACTAGTCTCCGTTAAGACTGTCCGCCATGACAGAAGTTAGATTTGTAGGACATTAATTATTTTCTAAAACTAGTTATTGGTTCTTTTTAAGTAAAAAGCTACTAACGCCGCCCATGAACAACTGCAACACCACGGGAATTGCAATTGCATTGCCATCCTTTTAAAAATAAGTGAGCTCTTTTCTTGAACTTTCCTTAGTCGTACCTGTCTGCAAATGTTATTGAATATTAGTTTATTATAGGATTACGACAAATTCTTTCTTCTAACGAAGGAAAATCGTATGTCCAGATGTGAACTTTATTATTACCCCTGAGGACTAAGATGGAATGCCTTTCTTCATTAAAAAGACACTCACTTTATTAAAAAGGTTTTCCGGTTCGCTACACTCACCATACGAAACATTGCAGCATTAAGCTGCCATTTAGCTCTGGTATTCTGTGAGAGCGTAGTCCCACTTCAGTCAATACAACCCATTCGCGCTGCAATCATGGTATAACTGCAGCGTGGCTCTACCACGTGCAAACAAAAATGGGGTAATTCATGATATAACGGCGCGTCTCACTTCTCAACTCAAAAGTTATTTCGATTTCATAGTTAGATACATCAATTTAATTTACGTGCATAGTTAAATTAAGTACTTTTAGAACTTTTATTTGAGAACAATTCAAAGTTGAGGAAACATACCAGTCCATTTCTACAGCGGTATCGATAATCACTTTTGTGACGTTTTTCAAAGTGTTTTCTCGTTTTGCTATACTTAACATTTTGACCCGGCTTGTGTATTCAGTGTGATGAAAATAATCATATATCGAGTTCTATAGTTCGCGTATTAATAAAAAAAAACTTAATATTATAAGAATGTTAAAACGATTTGAGGAAAAAAGATATGTTCACATTATGAGAATCAAACAAAGGTAATTACATCTGCTTGCCGTAAAATAAATATTTCTTAGATAAATAAAAGTAAACAGTTTTTATTACTTTTATTTTTAGTTTTTATTTTTTTCTTTTAACTTTTATATTTCATTTTTTCATTAAACATTTATAACAATAAAGAGAGAAAGAGAGAAAAAATAATACTTTAGGAAATTTCATTTTTGTCCATGCCGTATTTCTCTGTCAGTCGCGCTGGCGTCGATTTCCCAAAGGATATTTCATTGAATTACTTTTTCGATGTTTAGTGAAACAGGTATTTCTTTAGTTTGCTTTTAAAAGAAAGAAATTTATTTAAACCATAATTACGAAAATGGGCTGATTTACACTAAATAAAAAATTAAAGAGAAGAGTATCAAACAACATAAGAACATAAAACAGGTTAGGTTTCTTTGTTTATTCGTCACGTGGATATCGGGATTGTGTTTTGTGTGGTGGTATTGAATTGATTCCGTTTACTTCAGACGTAAAATATCTATACCGTGGCTAAAATAACCGGCATCAAAGATACGAGATGTCTATTATCGTCATAGTCAGTCCGCCTGCCAAACGTGACAATTAGGCATATCCTCTGGTCCCACTCCCAGGAGAGAGTCATTTTCGGCAGTAGACTTTAAAGAGCTGACGAAGTAGAAGGTTACTTTTGATCCTGATCTTTACCAAAGTTAAGTTTATCTAAGTTAAAGTCTAGAAAAATTGCAGTTCTTTTCAATAGAACAAGGATGACTGACTATCAACCACTGTGGCCCATAAATATCTATATTATCTGCCCTCGATTAAGAACCAAAATGTAGATACGTTGTCATCCTTGAGACCTAAGATGCAATGTATTTTCAGTCAAAAGGACTCTGGTTCCTTATTCTCTCCTTACAGAACAAAACAGCGTTAAGCTGGTATTTTGTGAGAGCATGGACCTTCCCCATCGAGCTTATACATACTCGTACGTGATACAACCGTAATACATCTTCATCATGTCTATACTATGTATTACTCTATGCTTTTTGGTTGGACTCTATTTTTACCATCAAGCAGCAATTCAACAACTGCTTTATTGCGATATATAAATGGTGAGAAGGTCACTATAACTTGACTTGAGGATGACTCACCGGCCCATGACGCAAAGGACCAAGCCGATATGTTGGGCTCTCTCTTTGCATCCAACTTGACTCTACGGAAGGAATACAACGCCAACGATCCCGCGGTATGAGTGTTCCATACAGCATGTGTTTACCCAGCGCTCAGTGCGCAGAGCACGTCCTTAGACGTCAACAATTCGTGTGGCATCTCTATCTTTATGCTGAAGACCTTTGCTCTGAAGTTAGCACCGGTTTCAAAGCGTCTTTTTCGGTGAAAAAAAGCCAGCTTTATTCCACCTAATCCCCAAAAAGGTGACCGCTCAGATCTGTCGAACTACAGGTCTATCGCTATCATCTCCTTGTTCTCCAAAATAAAGGAATACATTATAAACTGCCAGCTCGTGAAGTAACTTCAGAATCACCAGCTAATTAGTGACCGCCAGTATATTCCTCTGGGTTACCTAACTCATAGATGAGCGTAAGAGGTCCAGGGAGGTGGCGTTGTCGGTTAGTTTGGACATAGCGAAGGCCTTCGATCGGATTTGGCACAAAGCGTTTCGACCGAAGCTTACAATGGGCTTCCCGAGAAATTGTGCAACTAGATCACCAGTTTTATTGCAGATTGGAGCAGCAAGGTCCTTGTAGACGGTGCATGCTCTGATTACAAGCCCACTAATGCTGGTGTTCCACAAGGCTGCATATTACCACCAACGCTGTTTCTTCTGCATATAAATGATATGTTGCAAACCGGTAACATTCATTGCTATGCAGACGACAGTAATGATTATGCTTTATATACCGGCCGTGCAATTATTTCTCAGAAAAACGTCGCCGAGTACCAGAAAAACTTGTTTCTGAAGTCAATACAAAATATTGGACTGGTTGCAACTAAATCTAGTCCATTTCAATCCCCAAAAACATGAGTTTGCGCGTTTATCGCTGAAAAGAACCCCTTCGTTGTATCTTCTTAGTTTGAAGGCACTCCCCTTATTGCTTTAGGAATTATCGCAATCCAAGGTGTCGACATATCGAGTGACGTGCAGTTTCGTGGTCACTTGAAAGAAAAGGCCAATTTGGCCTCTGAAAAGTTTGGAGTGCTTAGTAGAGTGGGACAGCTTTTCGTACCGGCACACCACTTGCAACTTTATAAGGAGCAGGTTCGGCCACATGTGAAATATTATTCCATTTTGTGGCTTTCCTTCGGGGAGGCCTATCTTCTGTAATGGACTAGTGTATTGTCCGGCGACTTAGTGGTCCGGCGTCCAGACCACACTTCCATGCTCAAGAATCGATCGATCGATCTGACCAAGCCTTTGTAAATCGCAATTTTCTTGGAAGGTGTTTTGAATACTCTAGCGTTTCTTATAACAAAACCCAACATCTTAGACGATCTTTTCATGATGTAGTTAGTATGTGGCAAAAATGTCAATTTACTGTCCATAAGCACTCTCAGATCCCCAACTACTGTCTTTTCTTCTAATTAATTCCCATTAATGGTATAGACGGATGAAATAGGATTAACCCTTCAAAATGCACACGGTCGGATCCGACCACGGCGATATTCCGTCAAATTCCAAAAGGTCGGATCCGACCGCACCCACCCACAGCACATCAAACCATAAAAACTTATGTTTAGAGACTACTTTTCTGTGAAGAAGTTTGGTATTAAAGGATCCGTGTGAAACTTTCTATACTTTTATGCAATAAAAAACTCAGTTAGTCTATGGTATTTATTTATAATCAACGTTCATTTCGTACAATCGTAACAATGTCCTCAACCAGATTAGTATTAGTAGATCTACCTTTTGTGAAGCCACGCTGTTTGTCGTTTAAATAACTACAAACAGCTTGACAAACAAAGTAGGCTTGAAGAATCGGGCTGATTAAAGACTCGAATACTTTAGCTAATAAGTACAATATCAAAATATATAGTTGCTAATGAGCTGCGCATCACCGTTTTTGTAAATTGGTACTACTTTAGATACCTTCCGAACATTGGAAAAACCCCAGAACTCATTGAGATGTTAAATATAATATAAATGGGTACTGGAAAGCGCCCGAAACGTCGGGAATTAAAAATAAAAGTTAATAAAAAGTAAAAATAAACGCGATAAAATCCGTAAAAGTAGTTTTAATTCATTAATTTTTTATAAAATTGCATGGGGAAAGATGTAGAGTTGAAAAGCTATCGATTCCTTCCCCCCACTGATGAACTAAATATTATATTCTCATCAGTACTTATTTCACAGGGGACACCAAGATGGGAGATAGTAGAGAAGAAATAATATGCAAAGCTATTGCATATGTTCTTACCATTTCATATCACCGTATTACCGTCTGTCATCGTAGCTGAATATGTTCCTGTCACAAAATGTCTACGGCCTCAGTAACCACGCAAGATGGTACATTGGCCAAGACTAAATCGAGAGTTTTAATCATAGTGTTTAATCATAGTGTTCGTAGCTAACATAGCTCTATAAAAAACATTGTGTTAAATTATTAACATTGACAACATCTATCAAAAACTGGTAAAGTAGTGATAAGTTATAGGATCGACCTCCACCTAAATTCCAAAATTGCAAATTAAAGTCGCCAATTACACATAAATGTGAATAAAAAAATTCGAAAACATGGTTAAAGCTATCAATAAAATGTTTTAGTATTGACATTTGCACCGGGGATAGCAGATATGCCACTGACAGAGCAAATGGCTGAGCAATCACAACCCAAACATTCTCACATTCGCTTTCCCAGTTCTACATACGTTTTGAATTTAAAGGTTTAGAAATTTCAATTTTGCTACCCTTCCCCTTTGTTCATGTTAAAACTTAAAATTATAAAATTAAGAATAAAAATTATATCAACGTATGTAAGGAAAAGCAAGAGCTTAATTATATTCAATTGAGGTGGAAAACATGAAAAATTGTTATGAGACTGAAATAAAGTGTCGAAATTTAGAAATTTGATCACTTCAAACTTCATTACAAATTACGACAAATAGATATAAATCAGCAGAGAAAGAGATAAAGGAACACATACTGGCGATGTATGTGTTCCTATATCTCTTTCTCTGCTGATTTATATCTGCAAAATGTGATCTGGTAAAGTCATCTAAATATAACGAGGAACGTTTTGACTCCTTATTAAATTATCAAAATAAATATCAGCGCTTAATGCCAGGTTCCTTAAAGACAGTGTGTGTTAATAACATAACAAGCAGATAAATTTAAAAAGTAATTTAGAATATAAAAAACACAATGTTATTGTTTATAGTGATGAATAGGCAAAAATTGGTAATATCATTAAATAACAGTTGAAAAGGGCAATAGTTATGTAATTACCGCATGCGTGGAGCATCATTCAGTGATATTATGAATAAAATTTTAACTAATAAATTTATCCCCATTAGTATATTAATAATTTTTTGTTGGGAGAAGAGGCAATATGAACAAGAATCAATTATTAAAATTATTGAATATCTCAGTAATTTAAATGTGCATAAAGTTATCTTATATATATAGGGGTGGCTACAAGAAAATAAAATAAGATATATTTAAAGTTAGATAATGCATAATTTGACATGTAATAATAATTTAAATTTGATATTTAATTGTAAGAATTATAATGATAAACATAATTTGATTGATATTAACAAATTGATTAAGAACTTTGTGAAAAGGTAGCTATTACTTATCAAAGTATAGTTTAAAACTGGTAGCAACGCTATCCTATTATTTATATTTTAACCGAGTCAAATTTTTGGCTAAAGCAGATGAAAAGCACCTGCTTCTATTGAGCAGCAAAATAATTTTACAAATTATTTGGAACCAATTCCAAGTAATTTAAATTAGATAATAGGACCATAGATGTAATCTGTAGCAAAGATAATTTGAATACCTTAAAATATAACTCACCAATACCTTATTGCGTAATTTCAATAAATAGCAGCAATTAAACTGTAACTATTTACTTAGTACATCAAAATATAAAAGATGTGTTAGACAAAAAGCTGAAATTGAATTGTTTCAAAAAGTGACCACATACATATTTAAGTATCGCTGAACATTGGTTGAAATATTACAACTCCTTAAGATTAACAATCGTAGAGTCACGTGGTAGCTTTGGCTATCACATGGATAGGTTGACTCGAACCGGGTGGTGCCACGACCTCATAGTATACTAGCGTGAAAAAGAGATTTACGTCTGTGTTTCGCTTGGTAAGTGCAGTTCAATGAGCCTATGTCTCTTATAAGCTTAAAGTAGCAATTATCGGTTTTTCTCACAAAGTACGGCCGTTCCTAACCCACATGTGTTTATTTCCCTTTTCTTTACCAATCTTTCTTTTTGCGGCGTGAAGAAATTTATTTATAGTGAATTGTCTTTTTTGTTTGAAATTGATGGACGCTAAAAAAACACATCACGAAACTTTTCATTGGTGAATTGGCTACAATTAATTTTGGTCGCGTACTATTAGGGTTGATCTTGGCAATACGTAAACAGTTGACAATATCTTCGCTTTTAACATTACACTGAATACAGTACCCAGTTAAGTTACTACTTTAGCATTACGTTTTCATTTTTCTTCTCAAGATCGCACTGAATTTCTACATTAATAGCTCGTGAGTTCTGTTCAAGTGTATTAGTTCGCTAGGTCTCTAATATTAGTCTTTAGAGCTTGCTTCCCATTTTGAGTACTAGGCTGGTACGCAGAGGTAATTGCCGTGTGGACAACTCACTAGCTTTTATTACAGTGGGGGAGCTGATACAGGTCGTACGAAACTTTTTTGAGCATTTCAAACACTGAATGTAGTCTTCTGTGTCGGGGATATCCCCTCAGCATCCGCAATCATGGCTGTCGGTAGACATTATATTATTGTTATTATTGTTTCACTGAAATTTGTTACAAAACACACCTTACTGCAAATTTGCGAAATGCAAATTGTTGAGCTTAACCGTCTCTTCTTCTTCTTCATTTTTTTTAATAAATTTTATTTAATTATCATCCAAAGCAATTGTCCCCTAAAACTCAGAATTGGACTTTTTGCAGATACCCTTGGTTCCAAAGAACTACCAGATATCTGTGGGGGAAGAGAATGCGATGTTGCTAAGAATGTTGTTACACCGATTTCTTGAAGGCACGGTCTCTTCGGCTCATCGCAATGCGGGCATTTCTCGTCATCAAAGGTGCAGGTAGCTTTTCTGTCTGATAGAAGCATGCGTATAATAAAGATCTATTAATACGTTATTAAATACAATAATAATTAAATCCATACGACCAAAACAACGCAAATGCAAGATTTTCAACGTTTGTTAAGAATTACGAATTTGTGAATATATATATATATATATATATATATACATACATACATATATATATATATATATATATATATATATATATATATATATATATATATATATATATTTAATTCGTGTGTTTTGGAAATTATATTTCGATACAAATTACATACTGATGAAATATAAATAATATTTTTTGATCTTAGCGACATAACAGAAAAAACGGAACTGGTTATTTGAATAAAAAATCGTGAGTGCAATTACTTTAATTTAAATGTTCGTGTTTTTAAAAAATACAAAAAAAGAGCTCGAAAAAATAGATTTTCTCAAAAAAGAAAGGAACTTGAAAAAAAATTAAAAAAGTCGGTCGGTCGGTTTGGGCTCGAACCGGGGTTTGACGATTCTGTGACCGACCATTATACAAATTAAGCTATTTGTACTCATTAACAATGTGTCAAAATTTACCTTCTTATTCTAACAATACTGTAGCAGTATTTCATTGCCTAAAAACACGGACAAAAAGACATTTTCTAGATCGATTTATTATCCCGGAAACTCCCTGGACACTAAATTTTATGAAAATCGTTGGAGCCGTTTCCAAGATCCCGATTATATATATATATATATATATATATATATATATATATATATATATATATATA
This sequence comes from Parnassius smintheus behrii, assembly GCA_036936625.1. NCBI lineage: Eukaryota > Metazoa > Arthropoda > Insecta > Lepidoptera > Papilionidae > Parnassius > Parnassius smintheus. The sequence goes on from JAUPFT010000006.1 coordinate 11,540,448, forward strand.
TATATATATATATATATATATATATATATATATATATATATATATATATATATATATATATACTCTGAAGATGCCATTTGAATTTATTATCTATGTTTAGATAAATAAAAAAATAAAAGCTATTCAAAATTTATCCTAACGACCGATATGTGAATTTACAAAATAAAATATTTTGTGCCAGAAATGTCACAATAAATCGCTTCAATATGAAATAAATACAGCTTTATCTCCCACAATTCCAATATAACGGAAAATATCACAACCATTTAAGTTTTGGATTGTTTCCAATCTAAATAAAAGATAATTTAAGCACTTATACGGAACTAAAATTGACTATGAATACGATGTGCAATGAAAAATTTGTTTAAATAAAATATCTTCATTGCCTAAAAACACGGACAAAAAGACATTTTCTAAAAATAAATCCTAGCTAGATCGATTTATTATCCCGGAAACTCCCTGGACACTAAATTTTATGAAAATCGTTGGAGCCGTTTCCAAGATCCCGATTATATATATATATATATATATATATATATATATATATATATATATATATATATATATATATATACTCTGAAGGTGCCATTTGAATTTATTATCTATGTTTAGATAAATAAAAAAATAAAAGCTATTCAAAATTTATCCTAACGACCGACATGTGAATTTACAAAATAAAATATTTTGTGCCAGAAATGTCACAATAAATCGCTTCAATATGAAATAAATACAGCTTTATCTCCCACAATTCCAATATAACGGAAAATATCACAACCATTTAAGTTTTGGATTGTTTCCAATCTAAATAAAAGATAATTTAAGCACTTATACGGAACTAAAATTGACTATGAATACGATGTGCAATGAAAAATTTGTTTAAATAAAATATCGCATATACTACACTACTATACTACACTACTACACCATGTACAACTTAAAACGGCACACTTTGAGATTTCAGATCATGTTTGTCTCATCTACCAACAACTTTCTTTCAATCATTTAAAGGTGGGAAAGTTACAGATATATATATCATAATGTTGTTTTATAACACATCATGGAAGTCAAACAGTATCCCGAGACAGGACCTGACTTGGATAAAACTACTTACGTACCATCGCAGAGACGGAATGCTTACACCATCCCAAGGTCCTCTATACAGTCTCAGCAGAGATCATCACCTGCATACATCCAGCGACAGGAACCACAAAATGCGTCAAAACAGGCGCAGAACACCCGCAGATCCATCACAAGACATACAAGTAAGAGTAAGCATTAACGCGACTATCATACGGATAGCGCCCCCTCAAAATTCACACTCATGATCCCTATCGTCTTTGGTTACAAAGTTGGTTTTATTATTAACTAAAAACAGTACCAACGTATCATAGTAGCCTGCTACTAAGACGACAGTGGTCAAAAATCCACGTATCATAGCGCTAATGCACTAAGACATAGAGGTGAGTATGCTTGTTACACTTAGTGCTAACAAACTATCATGACGCAATGCGCTAAGACGCCGCCAACATACGGTATGGATGTGTGATGTCGACGGGCAAGCTGTATTGCTACAATAATTCCGCTTACCCCCTATACTAAGACGATATGTCTAGGACACATTGGTTAGCGAGTCCAAGTTTACCTCGATCTCGTATGTCCAAGACCAAGTCCCATTTCAATTAATATTGTTACGCGCTCAAGTCGACGATACACTAGTGCCATCTAGTGTCAGGAACGAGAGCGAGTAGAGCGTTGCAGAAAATGACATCACCAATCTCTCAACCGACAGCGCCATCCGAAGAACTACGTTTCTAGAAAATCTATACTCGCACACTCGTCCCTTTGCGCGCATTTACTTGAATATTCGGGATGCTTCTTTGTTAATTTAAATAAATAGGCGCTGCAAGATGCGATCGGGGCAGAGTTGAACTCGGCGACACAAGCGAAGCTTCGGAGCGGAATTAAGTGAATTAGTGTGTTTAATTATTAGTGTTTTAAGTTTCAATTTGTGTAAAGTAAATTAAAGTGTTAATTTAGGTAATTTTATCGGCAATTTTTATTGTCACGAACCTCAAGCTCGTAACAATTGGTGTCAGAAGTGGGATAAAATCATGCCGATTTTACCTAAGGAGGAAACGGAGGGTGTCCGTACCCGAAGTCAACGCCAGCAGGAGACGGACCAACGAAGATTTGGTGGTGCAACGCCGCAGACGTCGGAGGGCCAGCCACCGGCTGCAGGCCCGTCGGTAGCTCCTACATCTGCAGCACCTGACTTAGGTGCTCTGATGGTGATGCCGCAGGAGCAGGCTCGCCGACAGGAGGAGCAGGCTCGCCGACAGGAGGAACAGGTCCGTTGGTTGGAAGAGCAGCTACGGGGTGGATAGGATGAACAGGTTCGCCGACAGGAGGAACAGGTTCGCCGACAAGAGGAACAGGTCCGTCGATTTGAAGAGCAGCTGCGGGACGGACAGGAGGAATGGGCCCGTCGGTTGGAAGAGCAGATGCTCCTCATGAAGGATCTTCACGCTACCTTCAGGAAGGAGATCAAGGAGGTGAAGGATAGGGTTACTCAGCATGACAACCGCCTGTCAGAAGCTGAAACCCAAATCGCGAAAGCTGAAAACCGAATCGAGAAAGCTGAAACCCGAATCGACCAAGTAAACAATCGGGTTGACAACGTAATAGTTGACGTGAAGAAAACGCTGGACGACCTCAAACTTGGGGATGGAACAACAGCTCCCGTAATAGCTACAACACCTTCGCTACGTGGATTCAAAGTGCCGCCGTTCGATGGGACCTCTTCCTGGTCGGCCTACAAAATCCAATTCGAGGCCGTCATGGAGGCGAACCGCTGGAATAAAAGCCAAGCCATAACTGCACTCACCCTAGGCCTGCGCGACCAAGCCTTAACTGCGTTGGAAGCTCTCGGTAAGAAAGCGACCTCCGAGCAGCTCCTTGAGGCCTTGGAGGCGAGATATGGCGACGCTCACCTGGAACACGTCTTTCGCGCGCAGCTTAAAGATCGCGTGCAGCGCAGCAACGAAAACCTGCAGCAGTGGGCCCTTGAGGTGTAGAAGATGGTTCGAAAAGCATACCAGTCTGTACCTCCGCTCATTGAAGGGAACCTGGTTCAGACATTCATCGACGGCATCCGCGACCTTGAAGTCAGAGCTGCTGTGAGACTCGGGCACCACGACACGCTTAAGGGCGCCTTGGCCCATGCACTGGAGGTGGAAGCCGTGCGGCAGGATCATCGTTCCTATCGCATCAGGGAGATTGCAGCAGCTACAGTACGCGACCGCAGCAAAGGATACAGCCCTAGGTGCTATGGCTGTGGGGAAAAGGGCCACCTTCGATCCAGCTGCCCTAAGCGAACCCTAGAAAGGGAAGGTGGACGACCTCAAGAGGGTAGTGCGGCCAACAGCACCGCCCAGCAGCAGCGGGGAAACGAGTAAAAGCCAGAACTGCGGGGCGGGTGCTGGCTTATGTTAAAAAAGCCCCAAGGATCTCGATCTCACAAACCCATGATGGGAATAGTCTAATCATCAAGGGCGAGGTCAACGGAACGCCGTGTAAACTGACCATAGACACTGGAACCTCTCGTACGGTTGTTAGTTCCCAACTTATAAGTCAGTTCCTTGGGGACTCCGCATACAACCGAGAACGCATTAATTTGGTAACAGCCACCGGTCAGCGTATACCCGTCCGTGGAGAGAAGGAGATGGAGTTGAAGCTAGGCAACGTGATCTAACTGCATAATGTCATCGTGGCTGATATAATGGACGACTGCATCCTAGGCCTAGACTTTATGAAGAATAATTGTTTTGAGATCGACGTTAAGCAAGATGGTTGCGCGGAAAAAACCATTGGATTATTATATTTGACGGTAGGAGTGTCAAGTCGCTTGTTCCTTTCCGAAAAAACGATATCATTCGTACCCTCCTATCGACACATCGGGGTGGTGGGGTGGGAGGGGCAAGAAGATGATTCTAGAATGTCACGTAATCATCGGAGCCGAGGACATATAAGGCACGCGCGACCGTTGCGCGTCCTCTTCCCACCGCGCCAGTCATTGGAACAACAGCTCTTTCCACCACACCGCTAGTAGAAACCGCTTTAGCCTGGAAGCAGTCGTGCTCCAGGAGACCCGCCTCACCTCGTGTGAGATATAGTCGCGCACCGCCTCTCTCCGGAGTGTTCCAGAAGAAGTTCCAGAAGTTGCAGCTATAGTGCTCAACAGGATAGAAGAAACCCCGATTCGTCATTAATCTCCTTGCGACGAACCTGCTGACAACCACCCTGCTTGCGCCCGCGTTGTTTGGCGAGCACTCTGCAAGGGAGACAGCAGCGTGGGTCGAAGCGGGCGACGCTGCGGCGTCGGCGTGTAGTTTGGCAGCGCTATTGGCTGTCATGCTGATAGCTCTGGACCAGCACAACGCAGTTACCGACCCTCTGCGTTGCCACATGCGCTTACTGCAGCAACGCGCCGCAGCCCTCTGCGCCGCCACGTGGCTCCACCACTTTATGGTCACTTCGGCAGGATTTTGGTCGAATTGTTGAATTAATTAATTAGATAATGCACTCTAATTTATAGAATAGATTTAAATAGTGTTCGTTTAAATTTAAATTTTGATTAGGTACTCGCAAACAGAATTATTCGTTTTATAGCGCTCGTATTTGATCAAATTTAAAGCCTATTAAATAATTGAAACAGTGTAATAGGAACCGTTTGATACGCTTACCCACAATCTTGATAAAATTATTGAGTGCAAATGACGCGTCACCTCGACTCGCTGCGCAGGTGTTCGATTTAATTACGTAATACGGCATACCGAGTGTCCATCCTTCATTGTTTGTGCGTTGTGAGATTAATTGTGATTGATATAACTTTATTATAATAGTTTAAAATGGCAGTTAGTGGAAGTGAAATCAAAATTAAAACGCTTTATGCCAAGAGGGACATACTCTTTTCGCGTATGCAGAATATAAGCGATTATATAAAGAACATTCATATAGAAGCAGTGCGGGAAACCTTTTTGACTGAAATCGAAACGATAGATTCTTTACGAATGGATTACGAAAAAATGTTAGACCAAATTAATCATTTGGAATTACAAATCGACCCGAAATACATAGTGAACTACCAACCGCTGCTGGCATTCGAAGATATGTTGTGTCGCGTGAAAAGAATTGCGAGATCCCTACTATCTCAACACGAAGCAAAGCCGGAAAAACAGGTACGTCCAAGCGACTCGATTAGGTTGCCGCCAATAGATATTCCGGTATTCAATGGTGATATTAAGACGTGGCCCTTCTTCTTCAGTAGTTTTCAAAACAATATACACAATAACCCATCGTTATCGGACGCCGAAAAATTATATTACTTAATCAGTAAACTTAGTGGCAGGGCACAGTTGATCTGCTCTGGTTTTACACCTACAGCAAACAATTACTTATTAATATTCAAAACGCTTAAAACTAAATATGAAGATAGGAGAATGTTAGCTTCCGAATATTTGAACCAGATATTCGATCTTAAACCTATATCATCCGCGAACATCAACGGCTTAGAGCAATTTCTAGATAAATTTGTGGCATCGGTGGCTGCACTTAAGAATTTGAAATTTAATGATCTTATGGACGTGGTGTTTCTCCATATTGCACTGAAGAAGTTGGACCCCGACACCGTGCGTGCGTTTGAAATGGAGCATCGTAGCTCGGAGATGCCTTCCTTTCATTCATTAGCATCGTTCGTGCGAGATCAAATAAAGGTGATGCAGCGCTTTCCGAACGTTAAACAGGAGAATAAAAGGTGCGTCGACCGTAGACAGACTCAACCATCTAAAATAGCAGGGTCGTTAACTTACGTAACCGCTACGCCAACATCACTCCAGCATACTTGTTTAGTATGTAAAGATAGACACGGTAATTTATATAATTGTGCGACTTTTCGTAAATATTCAAGCGAGCGTTATAAATTAGTAAAGACAAACAACCTATGTTTGAACTGCTTAAGCGATAAGCATTTAGTTGCAAAATGCAATTCGAGTTCCGTATGTAGCAAGTGCGCCAGGAAACATCACACGCTATTACATTTTGAAAATAGCAACATAGCGGCGTCAAGTAAAGCGGATAAGGAATTCGCCCCTACTAAGGTCAACGATTCTAGCGGTCGACCTGGTGATGTCGCTCTGTGCTCATTGGCAAATATGGGAGCACAACCTCCTTCAACCGTGTTACTGGGTACGGCACGTATTTTGGTTAGGGATTCGCGTGGAAACGAACAAAGCGTCCGTGCACTGCTGGACAGCGGAGCCCAAAATAGCTTTATAACGCGACAATGTTGTCAGCGCTTAGGCTTAGTAATAAATAGGTCACTTTCATGTCCTGTAATTAAAGGCATCGGAGGCACTAGTAAATCGACACAGGGATATATAAATTTAAAAATTTATTCTCGGATAGATCGTAATGTTAACTTTGATATAAATGCACTAGTAGTAGATAGGGTCACTGAACGGTTGCCAACCGTTTCGGTTGACACCTCGACAATGATTGAATTTAAGAATTTGACTCTGGCGGACGACACTTACGCCGTTCCTGGAAACATAGACATGCTCATTGGAGCATCGCTTTTCCCTCATCTTTTGTTAAACAATAAGATCAGGGGCAACTCTTCGCATACCGCGCCTTACGCACTGGAAACCGTATTGGGCTATGTGATCCTTGGCTCCGCCCCCATCATAGATAGTATTTCGGCAACCTCTTATTGTGGTATGGCTGTCGAACCGCTCGAGTCGTTAGTCCGCAAATTTTGGGAGATGGAGGAGGTGAACGTCCCACCCATAGCTAGCTCAGATGATAGGTTATGCGAGGAAATTTACGTCCGCACGACCGTTCGTGATCGCGACGGTAGATATAGTGTAGCGCTACCCTTTAAAGGAGATGTTTTATCTCTCGGCGATTCGCGTCAAATGGCGGAAAAACGTTTCTACAGCTTGGAGCGTAGGATGCTCGCTTCACCCCAGTTAAAGGAAGCTTACGACGGCGTCATTAACGAATATATAAGAGAAGGTTACATATCACTTGTGGCTTCGAAATTAGATAACTACGAAGACACACCGTCGTATTTCATACCACACCACGGAGTCATTAGAGAGAACAAACTTACATCTAAGTTACGTGTAGTGCTCGACGCTAGTGCTAAAACTAGCACTCACCTGTCGCTTAATGATATCCTCTATAGTGGGCAAAATTTACAGGGCAGTTTATTTAATATAATAGTCAATTTTCGTTTGTTTAGTATAGCACTATCCGCCGATATTCGTCACATGTTTCTTTGCATAGGGGTCCGTGAATGCGACCGTAGATTCCAACGCATTTTATATCGTTTCAACCCAAAGGAACCTCTAATGGTGTTTGAATTTAACCGCGTTTGTTTTGGTTTAAAGTCGAGCCCATTTCATGCGTTACGCACGGTACGACAGCTCGCTCACGATGAAGGTCCCTCTTATCCTAAAGCTAAGAGGGCAATTGAGAGCGGATTATATATGGATGATTTTGTGTACTCGGTCGATAGCGTGGAGGAGGCAACCCTAACCACCGCCGAGGTTATAAGGCTCATGAAATCGGGTCAATTCGATCTTGTGAAGTGGAATAGCAATTCGCGTCCGGTTTTGGATACAATCCCACTATCACACCGTCTTTCGGCGATAAAGGAATTCGACGATTCTGATACACACAAGGTGCTCGGTCTGTGTTGGTCACCAGAGTCCGACGTGTTTAGCCTTAAGGTAAATCCGCCCGTAGAGAAATGCACAAAGCGCACAATACTGTCATGCGTTGCTAGATTATGGGACGTCATGGGTTTCGTAGCTCCAGTGGTATTATACGCTAAGCTTTTAATTAAAAAACTTTGGTTATTGGAATGCGACTGGGATGACTCGCCGCCTGACAGCATTGTTCGGTTGTGGCAGCGCTTTAGAGAGGAACTTCCTTTATTAAGAGAAATTAAAATACCGCGTCATATCAACGTAGATAGAAGTAGCGCCATAACAGTCGTTGGGTTTGCAGACGCCAGCGAGAAGGCTTACGGGGGCGTTGTATATTTCCACGTCCAGAATAATGGTAGAAATTCGATTAGCCTCATTAGTTCTAAGTCGAGAGTCTCCCCCCGTAAGGTTGTCTCTCTGGCGCGCTTAGAGCTTTGCGCAATATTAGTACTCACCAAGCTTATTACCGCAGTTATCTGCGCATGTAGGGATAGAGTTCACATAGAAAGGATATTTGCCTTTTCCGACTCCACCGTCGCCTTATGCTGGGTTCATTCTTCACCCCACCGTTGGGATACGTTTGTTGCGAACCGAGTGGCCAAGATACAAGACGAGTTAGAAACGCGGAACTTTTATCACGTGTCCGGTACGGAAAACCCCGCCGATTGTCTATCCCGTGGACTCACCCCGATGCAAATAATGGACCACCCGCTTTGGTTCCATGGACCTGCTTGGGTTCACTTGGATCCCTCGCAATGGCCAATAACCGATTTAGAACCTTCGTCAGTGTCACAACCGCCGGAAGAAAAGAGACACGCTCTAGTGGCGAACGTTTCGAGCGAGGTTTCTCCAATCATTGCTTTGGCGAACCGCTTGTCCTCATGGTCGAAATTATTGCGTAGCGTAATTTACGTTTGTCGATTCGCGAAGCTGTTACCGCGACGTTCGTATGTCTTAGCATCCGATTACAACTATGCTGAGTCGCTAGTATTACGTGAACTTCAACGTGCGCACTTCTCTGAAGAAATTAGAAGATTACAATCGAATAGAGCTTGTAGTCGCGCCTTTCAACGCCTTAAGCCATTTTTACAGGATGGGATTGTAAGGGTAGGTGGACGCTTGTCCAACTCGCAATTGAGTTTCGACCAACGGCACCCTATTGTTTTACCACGTAAAGACCATATCATGAACTTATTAGTCGATTACCATCATAAATTGAACTCGCACGCTGGCCCCGACTTGTTGATGTCGATTTTGCGTCAGAATTATTGGATTCTTTCTGCACGTAGTTTAGTATGCAATCGGGTGCACAGATGTATAGCTTACTTTCGGGCACGCCCCAAGCCGTCATTTCCGGAAATGGCGGAACTTGGATCTTGTAGAGTAATACAATCAGTAAAGCCCTTCACGCACACCGGGTCTGATTTCGCTGGTCCGTTTAAGGTCACGCTCACTCGCGGGCGTGGTATAAGATCCACAAAGGCTTACGTCTGCATTTTCGTATGTCTAACTACTCGAGCGGTGCATACAGAACTCGTTGGTGATCTAAGCACAGCAGGCTTTATGGGTGCATTTAAAAGATTTCTATCCCGCAGAGGCCCTGTAAGTAAATTGTATTGGGATCGGTCGGTGCAAAACGTATTCTATCGGAACTACATGAGCTCTTAGCTAGCAAGTATTATAATTCGGAGTTCGCTCACATTCTAGCCGAGAACCGCATTGAGTGGTCTCTGAACGTCCCAGCCGCGAGTCATTTTGGGGGCAATTGGGAGACTAATATCAAGAGTCTAAAGAGTCATTTATACCGAGTAATAGGAGATCAAATTTTGTCCTTCGAAGAGCTAAGTACGGTGCTCGCTCAAATTGAATGCGTAATGAATAGTCGCCCACTTTGTCGTACGTTGTCTAGTGACCCCTCGGAACCGCTGGCTCTAACTCCAGCACATTTTTTGAATTTAACGCCTTTAAAGTATTTGCCAGCCGCAGATATGGATGAGAACAGACTTAGCATTTCCGCACGCCACAAATTATTAGATCGGTCAGTGCAATCGTTTTGGAAACGATGGAGGTTGGAATACTTGCATACTTTGCAGTCTCGACAAAAATGGAACACAGCAACCGAGCCTTTAGCTGTAGGAACTGTAGTTGTGCTCACCAAAGAGAATACGCCGCCTCTCCACTGGCCGTTAGGAATTGTCGAAGAGGTCTTTCCCGGTTCCGACGGAGTAGTTAGGATAGCTCGCGTTAAGACCACGGTTGGGTCTTACTTGCGTCCGGTTGTCCGTTTGTGCCCCCTGCCTCTTCCATAATTTAAATTAGCTTTCTAGATTAAATTGTAGTTGAATTTAGGTAATCTTAGCGTTAGTTAGTTATTTTGTTAGTTGATCTCAGCTCTAGTTGTATTAGTTAATTTTGAAGGAAATCCTTCAAGGGCGGGGGAGATGGTTGCGCGGAAAAAACCATTGGATTATTATATTTGACGGTAGGAGTGTCAAGTCGCTTGTTCCTTTCCGAAAAAACGATATCATTCGTACCCTCCTATCGACACATCGGGGTGGTGGGGTGGGAGGGGCAAGAAGATGATTCTAGAATGTCACGTAATCATCGGAGCCGAGGACATATAAGGCACGCGCGACCGTTGCGCGTCCTCTTCCCACCGCGCCAGTCATTGGAACAACAGCTCTTTCCACCGCAGTCGTCGTTGAAACTACAACGCTTCTCTCCCGACGCACCCCTGGGGCCCCAGAGTGTCTGTCTAGAAGAAGTTCCAGAAGTTGCAGCTATAGTGCTCTACACAAATAGAAGAAACCCCGGTGAGTCAATACTCCTTTAATTAGCTCCTGCCTTACATAGTTTAACCCGCTCCAATTTTGTTGTTCTCCTAATAAGGCAGGATTCCTTTTCAGCGATTTGGCACAATAATAGTTTAGTTTTAGGGAAGAGCGAGTGCATTATACCGCATGCTATAGTAGTTGCCTCTACGTAAGCGTAGAAGCAACCGCATATACAGTCCACTTTAGTTAATATCTCGCGTAATAGGTTTAAGGTTACCGGGGAATTAGACTTCGGCAGCCTTAGACACGCGGCTCCACCACAAGGTGTTTTGAAATGTGGACAGGAGGAACTTTTTATGGAAGGTGCGTTACCAGGGAACGTGTACAGCATTAAGAAGATTGTTCTTCCACCGAGATCGGAAACGATTGTTCCGGTTAGTCTTCCCCGAAACGCTGGGCAAGCTCACCGTTGTGTACTTGTGGAAAGGGTAAACAATGACCTTCCATGGAAAGTAGCTCGAACCCTGGTCAGAACCACTGACATCTCAAGAGTACGTGTGCTGAACCTTTGTGACCGGGAGCAGATTATAGAAAAAGGCACACTGGTTTGTACTTGTGAGGAAGTGGATTGGTTACGTCGGTGCCAATATATATCGAGTGGGACCCCCAGCAAGGATTCAGGAACGAGAGTGACCACACTTTTGGAAGACTGTCACAGTGTTCTCTCCCCGAACGAATTGGTCAAGGCGAAGAAGTTGTTACTCAAGTACGCCGATGTATTCTCATCAAACGATGCTGACATAGGAAAGACTGGCTTAGTTCAACACAAAATAAACACAGGAGAAGAATTGCCTATCCGTCAGCGGCCAAGAAGGTTGCCGGTAGCACGTGAAAAGGAAGTGGAAACCATGATTGAAGGAATGGTGAAGGATGGTGTTATTGAACCTTCCTCTAGTCCATGGTGTTCACCAGTGGTGCTGGTGAAGAAGAAGGATGGCAGCATGCGGTTTTGTGTTGACTACCGCCGTCTGAACGACGTTACAAAGAAGGACAGCTATCCCTTGCCAAGAATTGATGACACGCTGGACATGCTTACAGGAGTAAAGTGATTTAGCACGCTGGATCTAAAAAGTGGCTACTGGCAAGTTGAAATTGACCCTAAGGACAAGGAGAAAACTGCGTTCTCGACGGGAAAGGGTCTGTGGCAATTTAAAGTAATGCCGTTTGGGTTGTGCAATGCTCCAGCAACGTTTGAAAGGCTGATGGAGCTTGTACTTACTGGGCTAATTGGCGATGCCTGTCTGGTATACTTGGATGACATCATCATCGTGGGCCGTACGTTTGAGGAACACCTTCAAAACCTGGAACGCTTGCTCATGAAGATTCAGAGTGCCAACCTCAAGTTGAGTCCGAAGAAATGTTCACTATTCAAACGACAAGTTAACTTTTTAGGGTCTACATACCCTGTCGGAAGAAGGTATCCGTACGGATCCGGAAAAAATCGCCGCTGTCAAGGGTTGGCCGGTTCCAAAAGACAAGACGCAAGTTAGAGCATTTTTGGGTTTGTGCTCCTATTATCGGCGATTTGTGAAGAACTTTGCAGATATAGCCAAACCTCTGCACAAGCTAACCGAGGAGAAGCGACATTTCTGCTGGGATGAAAGTTGCAATATCGCATTCCAGGAGCTCAAGGACCGTCTGTGCAAAACACCTATTTTGGGATACCCTGATGCAAGCAAAGAATTTATAGTTGACACAGACGCAAGTGATATAGGACTTGGCGGTGTGTTGTATCAACGGAATGGTGACCAAGAGGTCGTGATAGCGTACTTCAGCAAGTCGTTGTCAAAACCGGAAAGGAACTATTGTGTCACAAGACGCGAATTACTCGCTGTGGTAAAGTCGTTGCAGCATTTTAGCAAATATCTTCTGGGACGAAAATTTCACTTAAGAACTGACCATGCTGCACTAAAATGGCTATTGCAGTTTAAAAATCCAGAAGGACAAGTTGCGAGGTGGATTGAACTACTGCAGGAATACAACTTTGAGATCGAACATCGCAGCGGAAAATCTCACGGCAACGCAGATGCATTGTCAAGAAGACCTTGTCCTAAAGATTGCAAACATTGTACTAGGCAAGAGAGTAAGGGAGTGGTATCCGTGACGATGCTCAGGACGGACCACCTCGGCAACGAATGGAAGGACAGCTTACAACATGCACAGCAGGAAGATCCGGACATCAAGCCGATTCTGGAATGGATAAAGGCCAGTGCTCCCAAGCCTAAGTGGAGCGACGTCTCAGCAATGAGTTCGACCACTAAAAGCTATTGGGCCCAGTGGGACAGCTTGCTACTTCAGGATGGAGTTCTGTGCCGTAAATGGGAAAATGTTAGGGGAGACAGCTGTCATTTGCAAATGGTTGTCCCTAAAGCTAAAGTACCGGATGTTCTACAGCTGTACCATAATCATTGTTCCGGAGGCCATCTGGGAGTTAAACGAACTCTACTGAAGATCCGAGAACGGTTTTATTGGGTCCACTGTCGAAACGATGTCGAGGACTGGTGTCGTAAATGTACAAGTTGTGCGGCTGTAAAGGGACCTCAGACTCGTAGTAGAGGTGCATTGAAGTTGTACAATGTTGGTGCACCATGGGAGAGAATAGCCATTGACGTGGCGGTGCCGTTTCCGGAGAGTGAAAGCGGTAACAAGTATTTCATGGTTGTGATGGATTACTTCACTAAGTGGCCAGAAGTCTTTGCCATTCCAAATCAAGAAGCTTCAACAGTTGCAGATAAACTAGTTCATGAAGTCTTCTATCGTTTTGGAGTACCTTTAGAGATTCACAGCGATCAAGGAAGGAATTTTGAGTCTCAAATTTTCCAGGAAACTTACCGAGTTATGGGTACTCATAAAACAAGAACGACTTCTTATCACCCGCAATCTGATGGAATGGTGGAACGATTAAATCAGACATTGGAGAGGTACCTAGCAAAAGTTGTAGACAATCGGCAACGAGATTGGGACAAGCACATACAACCGTTTTTGTTGTCATATCGAAGTTCTGTTCACGAAAGTACAGCAGTGACACCAGCTTTCGCAAACTTTGGAAGAGAATTACGGCTGCCTGCAGACCTGATCACCGGGATACCACCTGATGCCCCACGCAGTATAACCGATTATGCAAATGACTTGCGGAACAAAATGAATGACATTTATGAGCACGTCAGACAATCGGGCCAGCAAATGTCTAAGAAAATGAAAACCCGGTACGACCGCAAAATGAACAATAAAGGGTTCAACGAAGGTTCATTGGTGTGGTTGCACAATCCAGTCCGCAGCAAAGGGAAATCTCCTAAGCTTCAAGCTAAATGGGACAACCCGTACCGGATTGTAACCGGGATCAACGATGTGACCTACCGGATACAGAAAGGCGCAAGAGGGACTCCTAAGATCGTCCATGTGGATCGCTTGGCGCGTTATTATGGGGCCGATAATGCTCGGGACGAGCATGTCTTAGGAGGGGGCAGTGTTACGCGCTCAAGTCGACGATACACTAGCGCGATCTAGTGTCAGGAACGAGAGCGAGTAGAACGTTGCAGAAAATGACATCACCAATCTCTCAACCGACAGCGCCATCCGAAGAACTAAGTTTCTAGAAAATCTATACTCGCATACTCGTCCCTTTGCGCGCATTTACTTGAATATTCGGGATGATTCTTTGCTAATTTAAATAAATAGGCGCTGCAAGATGCGATCGGGGCAGAGTTGAACTCGGCGACACAAGCGAAGCTTCGGAGCGGAATTAAGTGAATTAGTGTGTTTAATTATTAGTGTTTTAAGTTTCAATTTGTGTAAAGTAAATTAAAGTGTTAATTTAGGTAATTTTATCGGCAATTTTCATTGTCACGAACCTTAAGCTCGTAACAATATGATGCTTTTACACATTTAAGACCTTCCACATATTTGTTTTATTTTAGAAACCTTATAAGTTCTTAACATGTGGGACTTCAATCCAAAACTGTATTATCATAATGCTTATTATGATAATAGAGTTTTATTAAGATTTTTTTATTAAGATCATGGAGAACTTGCATTACAAAGCTTTTTTTATTATAGACCTTCCATAATAATTCTTTGGTATCATAGACCTTACTATTATATGTATTTAATATATGGGACTTCAACCCACAACTCTACTATTGTAATGATTATGCATCACAGAGACCTATATGTATCAAACACCTTAATATCCTAAGTCCCTAATATAGGACTATACATTGTGCAACAATACTATAGTAGTCGGGCACCCAAACACCCTCAATGTGTCAACCATAAGAACACGCTGCTACTGTACATGAACGCGCTCAATAACTTAGACAATATTGCGATTATTTTATCAAGTTTATTTTATTTTTATTATTATAATATTTTCTTAGTTACGAATATTTCTACAAAGTTTTAATAAATTTATTGATTTTGAAAGGCAACATTAAGACTTTAATTTATTATAATAGTTAATGTCTGAAATGTACTAATTTAACTTTATGGTTATTAATATATTTTTAATTGTTTAAAATATTACTTGTAAAGTAATTTTGGACGACTTTATATAGAAATTAATTATTTATTACTAATAATAACAATGTACCATCACAACACGTAACCAGAAGATTGAATCTGTGGCCATAGAAGGAAAATGGGAGATGTCCAGCCGGGCAAGGTGTTCTGCCCGGGGAGCGGCTAACACTCCATGTGATAGTTCGTAGATGTTCTGTATATACTGTTTATGATTCGGAATTTTGATAGCGTGATTTAGGCTTCGGTGTGTTTCGCTTGCGGTGTGACAACTGCGCCGCTACATCACCCCCCTGCTCAGACAGGAGGTTGATAGTGCAGTCTAGTTGTCGACGAATGCGCAAGTGCCAGTGGATTTCCTTGTAGTCTGCGGTGAGTCGAGAAGAAGGCAAGTAATCTGCGAGAGTGCCGTGAAGCAGAGGCGAGCAGTGAGGCTCAGAACCGTGTCGAACACTGTAGCGCAGAGAGTAGCTTGAAGGAACAGGAAGCATTATTATTCCAGTGCTGCAATGAACCTTATGAAGCTAGATGGCTTGCAGGATATGAAGACTGCAGACGATATCTCCTCTGGAGCGAATGGGTGGGGTATTTTATTACGATGATGAAGCTTGAAGTTTCCGAAGGTTGTTGGTTGCGTGTTTAGATCACATCGGGGTCACTACTGTGGCCGTAGAAGGAAAATGGGAGATCTCCCGCCGG
The DNA here is from genome assembly GCA_036936625.1 of Parnassius smintheus behrii. NCBI lineage: Eukaryota > Metazoa > Arthropoda > Insecta > Lepidoptera > Papilionidae > Parnassius > Parnassius smintheus. The sequence goes on from JAUPFT010000006.1 coordinate 11,556,265, forward strand.
GCAACGTGTTCTGCCCGGGGAGCGGCTAATACTCCGTGTGATAGTTCGAAGATGTTCTATATATACTGTTTATGATTCGGAATTTTGATAGCGTGATTTAGGCTTCGGTGTATTTCGCTTGCGGAAGAAAACGGTTGAAAGTTCATAATGATATCCATAAAGGGAACAAAATTACAATTTCGTTAAAACTTATTTATTCATAGTGTTACGGCCCTCAGTTACCCCGACAAAAGTCGACCGGACTAAGGCCCACAGTGATCCAACTCGACGAGTAACTGAGGGGAGGGCCCAAAAGGCCAATGGACAATTAATTTATAACGGCTGCTATAATCAAACACAAACTTACCGAGCTCCGGAGGTAGTGTCGACCACAAGGCACCGTCAAACACACACATTCACATGCCCCCCGTGACCATGGGTGCTGGAAAGCGCCCGAAACGTCGGGAATTAAAAATTAAAAATAAAAATAAACGCGATAAAATCCGTAAAAGTAGTTTTAATCTTGACACTTAAAAGCTAAAATGAGCAATATTTGAAGAAGATGCTTTTTTCGCCTGTTTTGTTAACTTAGATGAATTGTGACTTAAAAACACCACTATTTCCAGCATACGAAAATCAAAAGCAAGTTGCTTAAAAACTGTCTTCCACGTCAGCCAAGAGTTTCAAGATTTCTACGTCCACTGGAAAAAATAATGGCCTCTCTCTTCTGGCATACGGAAAGTATAATAATGTGCGACAATTTAGTAAAGGAGAAGCTAAAGAATAAACGTCGATGGAAATTGCACGCTGTAGTGTTTTTTCATCTAGAAAATGCCAATGCCCATCGATCTGATGTTTCAGGCGCTGCCATCTGTACTGCTAGGTTTCAGTTGATGCAGCACATTTCTTATTCTTCCAAACTAGCTCCAAGTGATTTTCACTATTTTAGTTACCTGAAAATGCACTTACGTGGTATAAAATTTGATGGAGACGACGAGGTAATGTGACCAAGATTGAAACTTTTTTCCTAGGGAATTAAACAATTTTCAAAGGGCCATTCAATTTGTATTAGTTTTAAAGGCTGTTACATTGAAAAAATAAGACAATTTACATATACATAGTAACTAGAGTTTCATTGCTTTTCCAAAAACTTATTGATTAATCTAGTAGTGTATTACTAGTGTATATAAAATACACAAATTATCAGTCATGCAGCCACAGGGCCAAAGACAGAAAAGTGTATGACTTGATGCCATTCATTTTTCTGTCTTTCCAAAGGCCTACCACAAGAAATGTCACAAAGCGCGATCTTGAGCATCTGCATCCATCGACTATCAGCATACTTACACCGCTCAATTTAGCGGCTCATGTTCAGCAGTGGACTTGTAAAGCTATGTGATGAATGTACAAAATAATGTTGTAAGTACATTCTAAATATATGTACGCATAATTTTTATGTGAGATATATTATACCGACATTTTGAAGTTATTGCCGTAAGCGACAAGGGTAGCATGTTGAATACGTAGTGATAAGAGCCATTTTAGTGAAGACATAAAGAGTGACAGCCGTTTGTGAAATTAAATTACGCAATTAAAATGTTCATGACGTTGACTAAAGGCTTTAATAAGTCGGTAAATTAATCCATAAAATTAATTTTTCTTAAGAAATAGCTGCCCAATTAAAATATTACGCCTTTTAATTATACACTATTCAATGTTAATGTTTTCGCACCATTCGTTATGAGAAATACCAAACAAAAGTAGGTGAGTATATTTAAAGTAAAGTTACAGCCTATATACGTCCCACTGCTGGGCACAGGCCTCCCCTTATTTCTGAGAGGGTTTTAGGGCTAGGAAGTTTCCATCGCGCTGTCCCAACACGTGTCTGCGTACTTTACATGTCTTCGAAATATTTTTTTTCTTATTCCTCAGACATGCAGGTTTTCTCACGATGTTTTCATTCACCGCCGCACGTGGTAAATCAGCACTTAAAATTGCAATTAACAATTCGATTGGTGCCGGCGGTGATCGAACCTGGGTTACTGGCGTTCTGTTATATTTACAGCGAGCGTTAACCATCTGAGCTGCCACGGCACTATAGTAGTATATTTATAGATATAAATAAATTAAGAGTGTCGACTGCCTTTTATTTATCTGTATTTGCCAGTTATATATATAAGTATGGCCGCAACTTTGCAAGGATTCCTTCCTCCATCCTTGTAGCTTCTTTGGCCTTGGACTCAATGAACCGCCCGAAGTGCAGATTTGCGGAAATCTCAACCCCCAACAACTGGTGGTGATTGGTGTGTTCCAGTGATATATTTTGGAAAGTAGGAGCCAAGGTGAACTGGCTCCTTTGAGCAGTGAAGAGACACGCTTATGTTCTGGAGATATTGAATCTCACAAGATTGGCATCGCCCCATTTGTACATGGTCTATAGTGTGAGACTCACATGCCCTACCGTAGCTTCTCTTTACATAATATTTTTGTATAACTGTTACGAACGATGTCAAGCACTTAATTTCATCCATGTCATTTAAAAATATCATGTTTCAAATATTTGCCATTGTTTTTTTTTATATTCTTGCCATCGAGTGTCCTACTAAGAGCACGCAGCGAAATTATCCAAATTGTTATTATGTTACGTGATAAAGGTTAACTATCTGATATACTGATTTTTCATTACATAATAATATAATAATTATATTATTATGTAATGAAAAATCAGTAACATTACAACGTTAGTATCACTATACAAATAGCGTTAGTGATGATAATTTAGTCTTTGAATGGCACTTTTGTTAAATGCTCCCTCTAATAGCCTTAATTGCCACGTTTAGCAAAAGTTTAGAAGTAAATCTCCCTTTCCGACACAGGAAATCGGTGATGTAGGTACTACATTTACTTACTTACATATTGTGCTAAATAACAGTGTATTCACAGCTGTGTTTGGGTGTTAAGTTTCAGAAAGCCAGTATTGCAGGTTGTGAGACATTCCATCAACGCTCTAAGACTGTCTATGAGTTTCATACAGAAAGAGTCAACAACTCCCAATGTTTGGCTCTTACGTAGCGCTGTTAGGGAGATTTCCAGATGGGACTTCTTATCCTAAAACTTCCATCTTCAGGGTTGGAATAAAAGGGGATGAAATTTTTGATGTAACTATTAAGACGAAATACTAGTTCTAATCTTGAAGTAGTCTAGTAGAATATTGCGTAGTCCACTCAAAAGGACACACAAAAAAAACTTACAAGCAAAGACCGAATTCAAGTTTGTTTAATTAAAAATTTAAGCGTTTCTGAGCTATTCATTAAGTAATACATGTTTTTATTTTTTAAAGTGCTTAATTGCATAATTCATATTGCTCTAGTACATATAAATAAATTTAAGGAATCACTAAATAAAATAAAATGGGAGAATATAATAAACAGTAATAAAGGACTAAATGAAAACTACTCGCATTTCTTAGCCAGTTTAACAAAAATACTGAATAATCATATACCACTACAAAAAATTAAAATTAAAAACTACAGTACTAAAAAAAGTTGGCTTTCGATGGGATTAAAAAAATCGTGCAGACATAAAAGAATATTAAAAATAATGCAAAATGAAACTAAAAACGAATTTATACGAACACATTACAATACTTACAGTAAAATGTTAAAAAAATGTATAAAAATATCCAAAAGAATAGATTACATTAAACAAATGGAAAAATCTGACAATAAAACTAATACGATGTGGAAAATTATTAATAATAAAACCGGTAAAAATAAATTGAAATTACTTCAAAATATAATTTTAAAAGAAAATAATACATTAATTTCTTCCCCCCACATCGTAACAAATATGTTCAACGAGTACTTTGCCACTGTAGGTCAATGTTCTAACTCCAATAATATGGTAAATAGACATCCCGTTATAAATCCACCAACAAACTCTTTCTTTTTAACCCCTGTTGATCCAAGAGAAATAATGAATATAATTAAAAATATTAAAAATAAACATAGCTGTGGCATTGATGATATACCACCAATCCTGGTAAAGAAATGTGCATAAATATTAACTATCCTTTTAGCTTCACTTATAAACCAAAGTTTTGAAAATTCTCAGTTTCCGGATGCACTAAAAATTTCACTAATAAAAACAATATTTTAAAAAGACGACCCCCTAACGCTCAGTAACTATCGACCCATAGCCCTGCTTCCCACGTTTGCTAAAATATTTGAGAAAGCCATGTGTAACCGACTCTATCATTATTTAGAAAAATACAATATATTAGATGAATCACAGAACGGTTTAAGAAAAAGTAGATCAACAACTCTGGCAGTATATAAATATATCCAAACGGCAGTGCAAAATATTGATAATAAAAGAGCCACCAAAGGCCTCCTTTTGGATATGACGAAAGCATACGATAAAGTTCAATTTAATATACTTTTAAATAAATTAAAGGGTTCGGGAATTCGTGGAACGGCCTATAAATGGTTCCAGTCATATCTGACAAACAGGAAGCAAATAGTTCAAATCGAACACCGCAACGATGAAAAACGGGAAATCGTTGTAGTACAGTCCCAAATCCGGGACCTCACATGTTCAATCCCTCAAGATAGTGTCTTAGGATGCCTATAGTTTTTAATATATATAAACGATTTACCCAAGATAATAAATAACGAAAACACATTAAGCGTACTCTTTGCCGACGATGTGTCAGTGTTAGTGAACTGCGATAAAAACACAAATTATAACTATATTGTCTACAAAACTCTACACACTGTAACAAATTGGCTTGAAGATCACAACTTAGAAATTAACTTTAAAAAGACCAAAATCATGCAATTTAAAACATATAAAAGCAGCCCATTAACTTTAAACATAAACTTTAATAATATACAACTAGAAGAAGTTGATACCTTTAATCTTTTAGGTTTGAAAGTAGATTCAAACATCAATTGGAAAACGTACATTAATTATATAAAGTCTAAAATTTCAAAATTTACGTATGCTTTATTTCAAATTAAATACACCACTGACACTGCCACGGCATTGTCAGCTTACTATGCCTATGCTCATTCGTGGCTTAAGTACGGAGTTATGTTGTGGGGAAGTAGCGTCGATGTGCAGCAGCTTTTTATTACCCAGAAGAAGTGCGTTAGAATACTAGCCCAGATAGATAACACTACTAGCTGTAGACCGTATTTCAAACAACTAAATATTCTTACCTTACCCTGTATGTACATTTATGATCTATGCCTGTTTGTCCACAAAAATAATAATAGTTTTAAGAAAATTAAAGATACGCATAACTTAAATACACGTAACAAAAATAAATTATACCTACCACAGTCGCGCACAAAAATGTTAAATACAAGCCCCTATTATATGGCAATAAAAGTATGTAATAAATTACCACAGGAAATAAAAAATATATCAGAATTAACCAAATTTAAATCAAGACTCGGTATATATTTAAAACAAAACCCCTTCTACTCAGTAGAAGAGTATTTAGATAAAAAATAACACTATTATATATTTTTATATCTTTTTATAGCTTTTAATTTTATTTTATTTTATGTATGTTAATAGTATATAAGCAGTGCCCTTGTCAAATTTGCAGTGCCTGAAAAGGGCGTCTAAGTTGTAAGCACATTTTTAATTTAATACCAATTATGTACACTTAGATTGCAAATAAATGATTTGATTTGATTCGATTTGATGTTAAAAGAAATAGGTTGCTATCTTTTTACAATAGCGGTTTGATTTTACTATCTTTTTATCTAGCAAACTAATAATATGTGACAGCATAATTCTCATAAATTAACTGACATCTGTTCGAAAAAATTAGCGGCATACATTAATAAATAAATGAAAATAGTAAAAACATTCTTAATTATTCTAAGGTATGATTTTTTATTCCTCCTCTGATAAATTTTTTCATGAGATTAAATAGAATACCAACAAATCAAAAAATAGAGTTGTATATGTTGAGAGACAATGAATAAAGAAGTTCGAATGTTTTAATTTTTTATCTATTACTAATCCAACATTCAGAATTGTTTATAACATAATAAAAAGTATTAACTAAAGTGGCCTAGAACCAGGCAGTTTGTCTGTTTAGATACCAACTTCTTACCTCTTTCTGGCGTCAAATAAGTGTGAGACATTTCATGTTAGTCCTTAGAAGGGACAGCGCATCTTTAGCCTTCTTTATTTGAAGTTGGCTGCAGGTATCTGTGGACTGCAGTAGCCACTTACTATCAGGTGGCCTGAAATTTATTTCGCCACTTCAGTTTTATAAAAAATAACCTCATACGTCGGTTTTAAACCAGTACCTGGTTGACCGAGCTTTGCTCGGTATTTTTCGCTCGATTTTTTTTAATTCGTGTGTTTTGGAAATTATATTTAGATACAAATTACATACTGATGAAATATAAATAATATTTTTTGATCTTAGCGACATAACAGAAAAAACGGAACTGGTTATTTGAATAAAAAATCGTGAGTGCAATTACTTTAATTTAAATGTTCGTGTTTTTAAAAAATACAAAAAAAGAGCTCGAAAAAATAGATTTTCTCAAAAAAGAAAGGAACTTGAAAAAAAAAAATTAAAAAAGTCGGTCGGTCGGTTTGGGCTCGAACCGGGGTTTGACGATTCTGTGACCGACCATTATACAAATTAAGCTATTTGTACTCATTAACAATGTGTCAAAATTTACCTTCTTATTCTAACAATATTGTAGCAGTATTTCATTGCCTAAAAACACGGACAAAAAGACATTTTCTAAAAATAAATCCTAGCTAGATCGATTTATTATCCCGGAAACTCCCTGGACACTAAATTTTATGAAAATCGTTGGAACCGTTTCCAAGATACTGATTATATATATATATATATATATATATATATATATATATATATATATATATATATATACAAGAATTGCTCGTTTAATAGTATAGGATAGATTAGAATACATACACACTACATAGATACATACTGTTGTATTATTTCTAAGGCAATAGAGAGAGAGAGAGAGAGTTCGCTGCGATGTCAGCAGGACTCTTTAAGATCTTTACCATTATCCACTTTTTACAATAGTACAACTGGACTTACGGTCCACTTGAAAATAACTATCTACTATAGTCAATAAATAACTACAAAATCAAACCGCATCTTCATACAAATATGGCCACAGATGGGTTTTTACCTCCGACAACTTAGTTCTAAGGCTGCGTGGTACAACATTCTTATGTTTTATTATATTGGCATTTTTAGAATGGAACCCAAAAGTACAGGCGCTTCTAATTGATGATAGAAATAGGTAAGAGGGTGGTATTTACCCAGACGCACACCAGGGAGAAAAAGAGTTTTGTCACCTAGTAGTAGTTTATTCTATTATGTGAAAATCAGCATTTAAAATTGCAAGTGACAATTACATATATGCTAGGTAGGATTAAACTAGGTTCCATCGCGCTAATTAAAACTCTATTTCTACATATCAGACACTATTTCAACTTGCTATAAAACAAAAAAATATCCCGCATTTAAGTTTTGCCCATATTTTTTATCGAGTTTGATACATTGATATTCTATTGGAATCTGAACGGACTTTGTTTTCCGTTTGTATCCCGTCCCCGTGATATACGAAGGGATCAAATGATAATAATGGTTTATCTTTGTCCACTTTCTTTTTTGTGAAACGTTTTTGTTTTATTTGTTTTTGTTTTTCTGTTACTGCACATAGAAATTCAAAAGTTTATAAAATAATAAAAATATTTTTCGTGTGCAGTTTTAAGTATTTTGTTTAAAGAAAAATAATTTCACTTAGTTGAGTACCCTATTCTTGTAGAAGATGAGGAGCGACGCCTTTTAAAGAAGTCTCGCGTGAAAAAAAAACTAAACGTTAAATATCAGGAGAGTTAGTTTACCGCTTACTCAGCGATTATTCGGTGGCATGGCGAGGTCAAAGAATATAAAAACATTAATCGTGTAAAGAAATCAAAGTACCAAGAAAGTATAATTTATAAATAATTTAACTATTTTTTTTTGAACACAAGTTTAACCAAAATTAAAAGGCCGGCAACCGAAGGAGAAGAAAAGTTTTCTTACACACAGTTATATTAGTAGTATAGTTGTAGCAGGAACGGGTCGGCTAGACCAGGGATTCCACGCTCTTACAGAATACCAGCGTAAAATAATAGCTTGTAGCGGCACTGTCGTCGCGCCACTAGCACACCGAAACACACCGAAGCCTAAATCGCGCTATTAACATTCCGAATCATAGACAATATATATAGAACTTCTCCGAACTATCACTTGGAGTGTTGGCCGCTCCCCGGGCATAACACCTTGCCTAGCGGGAGATCTCCCCTTTTCCTTCCCCGGCCAAAAGCTTAATGCTGCTGTATTTCGTATATCAAGTGTAGAGAACCGGAGACCCTTTTACTAGAAACGAGGTATTCTATCTTAGTCTTCATGGGTGACAACGCATCTGAACTTTGGTAATCGAAGATAGATATAGATGTCTATGAGCCACAGCTACCACTTACTGTGTGCTCGTTTATCACTCCGTCCTATAAAAAAATGAAGCACAGAACGGCCCATCACTAAATGGAGTGACGACCCGGTTAAAAACTTTTATGGTATCACTAACGGAGTTGCTCTTAGAGAATACCAGGATATAATAGATATTTAATATTGCTGAGTTTTGTATATTAAGTGTAGAGAGCTGGAGAATATATCCGGGAACCGGAGGCATTCCATCTTTGTGAGTATTCATATGCATTATTATTTTAATCAAGGATAGATGTATATTATAAAAAATAATTTAATAATATGTACATTTATTATTACATACAGGGCTTGCCATTATGAGGGAAAAATAAATAATCAAGTTATGTCGTATGTCTACGTGCCACAGTATGCACTTACCATTAGGTGAACTGAGTGCGTGCTCGTTCTTACTTTGGACGTGTAAAACAGCAACTTAGAAAATTATAAAATAAATACGTCTTTGTATCCACCGGGTTTACTTTGTTTATTTTTGACTTCATCGCACTTAATATCTAATAAAAATAAAAAGAAGCACACATCCAGTATCACATATCCAGTTTCTTCCATGGAATAAGGGTGGCAAACTTGCAAGTTCCCTCACGACGTTTTGTTATACCGCCAAGCGTGTAATAAATTAGTTTTGTAAATTGAATTTAACAATTTTAACTTATTCCTAACGAGTAAAAAATTTAACTAAATTAGAACAAACAACCGGTGGTGCAGAAAGGTTCTTGATTGGCGGTCTCGTACTGTGACATGTATGGTGTGGGGCGTCCCCTTACTAGATTCAGTAACGATCTGATGTAATACTTAGGTAGTCGATGGATGTAGGCGACTTAGGACCGTACCTTGTGGCAATCTATTTATCTAACAAGATAAAATTCATAAAAATATTCACCATCATTATAGATTTTCACATATTCCTCTGACAAGTATTGCCACAATTCACGGCCATGTTGACTTCTTGCATCTTCCATCGCACTCTATCTAGTGGGGGACCATTCTGCACTTTGCTTACCGGTACGCTTGAGAACCCTTTTTCACATCGGTTGTTGGTTCTGCGAGCTATATGGTCACTTTATCTTACTGATTTATTGGGCTATGTTGGTTACTCTGGCTCTATTGCTGATATCATTGCTACTTAGCTTGCATGTAAACTAAATTTTGGTTACTATAATTTATTTATTATTATAACAGTGCTTTTATCAATACTAATATTTTTTTCATTAGTGTAATGCTTGTAGTTGTTTAAACCAGCAGTTAAATGATGAATTTGAACCTACTAGTTTTAAGTTTTTGTCTGTACTCTTAACCATTGAACAATATCGTATAGATTTACATATAAGTTTTACTTTTTGTTGTCAAGATAAAAAATCTCCCATGTGAATCATGTAAATGGGGCTAGGGTGAAGTTACAATAATATTCATCTCGAATAGTATATGAAATGAAATCTTGCACTAAATACAATGTAGTAACCCTACATAATGGCAAAACTAAATAAACATGTTCCTAAGCGCACATTTGTTCAGTTGGCTCTCGCTGGAATTATGTCAAGCTTAATTCATCTTACGTTTTATTTATTTATTGTGTAATACATTTACATTGCAGGTTATATCTTGACAATTGTATTTTTCCAGTTATAATAAAATTGTTCTGCGACTAATTAAACCCGGTCATTAAATTTTTTTCATCTACAAACAAAACAAAGAGTAATGGGCTGACATTATAATTATACTTTTCTTTGAATGCCTTGTTGGTATAGAATTAACTGCCACGGACCTTGTGGTTTTCGGTTTGAAACCCAAGTCAGAACAAAATCAGTTATTGGCTTTTTCTGTTAAGAAATTATCAGTTTATTACGTGGTAGAGTCACACTGCCGCTATATCAGAGTTGTAGCACGAATGGATTGGCTTCACCGTGGTAGGACCACGCTCTCTTAGAATACCAGCTTAATGTAGAGAACATGGGACCCTTTTTACTGAAAACTGGGGATTCTATCTTAGTCCTCAAAGGTTATAATGAATCTACATTGATATTCTTAATTCAGAACCTTACCATTAGGAGGATTGTGTGCTCGCTTATTACTTATTGTATAAAAAAATTATGCGTATAGATAGTCAATAGTCAAAATATTGTCGTGCAAAAAGTAACATCAGCGCTTTCCGCTATATGAAATTTAATTTTTATTAATTTTCTATCAACTTTCCTTTTGACCAGACCCGCCAATTGATTTATACGTTCATAGCTGAAATAAAGGAGAATACCAAAAATTTTAGTGTCTGTTATATGGAAATACCTGGCTTCTATTAAGCTCAGGGGGTTATTTGCGTGTTATGACGACATATTAGAATGGTAATTCATTTTAAACAGTTTTTACATTTGTCTGTCTGTCCGAGCTAATCTATTTTTAATTGTGATGAACTTTGATGAAACTTTATGAATACACAGAAAGCAATACCAGGAGGGATTTTATGTAAAATACTTGGAAATTTAAATCAAACTAAAAGTAGATAGAATAAATTGTCTTTGATTATCTTAAATCTAAATACAGCTACATTCATCATCATTACAGCCTACAAGTCCACTACTGAACATAGGCCTCCCCCAAGTAATGCCACAAAGCACGGTCCTGAGCCACCTGCATCCATCGACTTCCTGCATATCATACCAGCTCGTCACTCCATCTAGCGAGGGGTCGCCTTACACTACGCCTACCGGTACGAGGCTGCCACTCGAGAACCTTTCTTCCCCATCGGTTATCGGTTCTTCGAGCTATATGGCCGGCCCATTGCCACTTCAGCTTACTAATCCGTTGGGCTATGTTGGTCACTCTGGTTTTACTGCGGATATCCTCATTTCTGAGTCTATCACACAGAGAAACTCAGAAGATAGCCATCTTCATAGCTCGCTGAGCGACCTTGAGCGTCCTCATAAAGCCAGCAGTGAAGAACCACGTCTCAGATCCGTAAGTTATCACTGGAAACACGCACTGGTTGTACAATCTAGTTTTAAGAGATTGAGGTATACCTGACGAGAAGAGCCGATTTAAATCTGTCGATCGACCTTTCGGTCGAAGTTGGACTTAGTTTAACTATTTGTCCTAGATAAACTACAACATCGTCAGCAACTTTGAGCTCAGTTTTCCCAACAACTACCAGTATAGGTGTACCATGGATGTAACATATGACTTTGCTTTTGTCATTTTAAGATCTATCCGTTGCGTCCTATCCGTATCCTACAACCAGTGCGTGTTGCCAGTGATGAATTATTGATCTGAACCTGATCTTTCACTGCTGGCCATATGAGGAAGCTCAAAGTTGCTCAGCGAGCTATGGAGAGGCCTATACTCAGGCTTACTCTGCGTGATAAACTCAGAAATATAAGCAGAACCAGAGTGACCGACAAAGCCCAAAGGATTAGTAAGCTGAAGTGGAAATGGGCCGACCATATAGCTCTAAGATCCAACAGCCGATGGGGAAGAAAAACCCTCGAGTGACAGCTTCGTATTGGTAGGCGAAGTGTATGGTGGCCCCCACTAGTTGGAATGACGAACTGGTAAGACACGCAAGAAGTCGATGGATTCAGGTGGCTCTGAACCGTGCATTGCGGCATACCTTGCGGGAGGCCTATGTTTGGCAATGGGCATGTGAGGGGCTGCAATTAATCATCATCGTCTTCATCATTATCATTAGGTACTGTAATTAATGAATAAATGAATTTATAATAAAAAGTTAAGCAACATAATAGCCTAAACAGTCTTTCTGTAACGTAATTTTGTTTAAAAAGCATTTTAAAAGTACGTATATAAAAAGAAATCACATATTTTTTGCGCGTCTACATAGTAATGAATTCCGCCATATTTTTTCCACCTTTATGGATTGATAGCGTACTCGAACAGACTTTAGTTCCGCTTTTATCTCATTGCTCTGATATAGTGTGGCGGGATCAAATGATAGAATGTTTATAGCTTTTAGTTGAGTTTGATTTTGTGTTATTTTTACACTTATCGGTACTTGACCTTTGTAGCCTGAATGAAGTAAGTATGTGCTAATTTTAAAGACTATAAAAATGACACTACAAAAAGGAAAAGTCTCAAGTAGTGACATTCATTAATTCATTTATCAAAATTATACTGCTAATCTTGTGCTTCCCTATAGATTGTCTCTTAGGGCGATACTTTGGCAATCGAAATATCTTCTCATTTTGATTTTTTATCAGAAATCTGCTGCTGCTCATATCCTGTGATGAATTATTATTACATCACCCACGGTATGACATTAAAAAGCCTATAACAAATAAATGGTAAATAAACAGATTTAATAAAAATTTCAAATTATAAAAAAATATAATTAAAACATTAATGAACTGGGAATGAAAGTGAACGCAAGTAAGATGAAAGTGATGGTTTTTGAAAGAGAAGAAAGCAAAACGGTATGTGAAATAAGAATAGAAGGAGAGTTAATTGAGCAAGTGGATAAGTTTGTGTATTTGGGATGTCTATTTAGCAGGGATGGAAGATATGATAGGGATATAGAACGACGAGTAAATGTAGGGAATAGAGTGAATGGGGCACTACACTCTATTATGAAGAATCAGAATGTGTCAAAAAAGGCACGTATGGTAATTCATAATGCTGTATTAGTCCCTACTTTAATGTATGGTAGTGAAAGCTGGGTGTGGCAGAAGAAGCACGAAAGTAGAATAAATGCTGTAGAAATGCGGTCTTTAAGGAGTATGCTAGGGTTGAATCTGAATGACAGGATGAGAAAGTGCGTGATAAGAGATAAATGTGGTATGCAAGATGGTGTTGTGACCAGGATTAAGAAAGGAATGCTTCGGTGGTTTGGTCATGTAGAAAGAATGAATGAGGAAAGAGTGACAAAGCAAATTTATATGGAAGATGTGAACGGCCGAGTCGGGAAGGGACGCCCTAGAAAAAGTTTATCGACCAAATTGGCGATATTTTTAAAACGTTGGAAGTACCCTTAACCGACGAGCATGTATGCGTAGATATATGGATGTAAAGGAGGCGAAAGAGGTATGTCAGGATTGTGCCAAATGGAAGTCCGTAGTCTCTGCCTACCCCTCTGGGTGACAGGCGTGAATGTTTATATATATTTTATATATAATTAAAAACAAGCATCACTAACAACGAATAAATCTATTAATTAATCTTGCACTAAGTAATAAAAGTAGTTAAAAGCAGACAAGCACTCAACTTAGATTTTCATTTGTAACAACTGTCCAAAACACAGACTATTCCACAAAAGGTGGGGGTGTAAAGAGTGTTATGACATGACATGACATGAGAGCATTAAGTTTTCCCTTTTGTGCAATATAATGATGCAGTAATGAAAATTAGTCGTGTAGTAGTCGAGTAAAATTATCAACTACTCGTAATTAACATCGTTTCCAGATTGTAGTAAGATGCGACAGAGTAAATCTGAACCAAGAGATGAGCAGCAGCATTTGCCTGATTACAGGTGAATACTGCTGTTGCCGACCTGCTTGCCAAGCTTGGTAACTATAGCAAATATCCCCATTATAAAGCAATATGGGGACTCCTATATTCTGTAGTGGACTGTTGTATCAATATACGCCGTAATTAAATTATCTTTAAAGAATTAAAATAACTACATAAATAAATCTTTTAAGTATAGCCAAACCTATAATGAATTAGCAAACTACAAAACATTAATCATGAATAAATAACTTAGAATTACGGAAATGATGGAGTGAATAATTTTAGAATGTGAACCTTCCTCGAAATGCCGATGTCGCATTAATTATTAATGTAATGTATTATTTGATATTGTCGTGCTCAGTTAGGGAAATATTAAATTTATCGAGTTACTAGAAAATAAACCGTGTAGTGTTGGAATATCCCCCCCCCATACCGTCACTTGAGTGCCGTATGAGGCAACAGAGGGAAACTGAAATAGAAGGTGGTGGACAACAGCATCTTCCTGATAACAACTAAAAATAATATAAGCGACAGTAGCCTAATGGCAGGGCGCGGACCACGAACTCAAAAGGTCATGGGTTCGAATCCGCCATTCGACTACTGGCGTGAACCACTTGTAACACAAGCAATTTAAGCTTACCACGAGTGGTTAAGGGGAATATTAGTAATGTTTATAGCATTGTTAAGATTCTATTTAAAATATTAAACTAAATTAAACTATTAGATAAAAAACTGCGGTTGCTAACGCTGTGGCAACTATGGCAAAATCCTCATAACGATGCAATTTTTGATCAGCATTGGCATTTTATAGGCTATTATGTATAAATTAATGAAACTGGTTCTTTAATATAGTAATATTGTATCATACATCAGTTTAAATTTATAACTAAAATGTCCCTACATAGCTTTGATTATCGACAACATTTCGCAATTTTAGTGTCAATACGGCGCGAGGTTGGTACCGGCCAATTGTTTTACGTTTTTTTTTTCTCATTTTTGACCGCGTTTATCCATCTACATGTATATATGTATATAATCGAATCCTCTTATCATGTACATGTATATAATCAAATCTATAAATATCTTGATTATCTTTTCTAATATATGAATTTTAGTAAAAAATTATTATTTTAAAATGCGATAGAAGACTAACAGTTAAGCAAACACGAAAAGTCCACAGTTTAAATCCGGAATTCTTATTTGGGTAGGCCACTCGTGGGCTTGTAGAGTAATCTTTACAGTGCTACTAGTAAATTTGATCTCGATAAGGGATTTGATTATGGTTAAAATAATTAAAAAAAAATTGAACAACAAATTAGACAACTTTGTACGTGGTGGAGCCACACTGTAGCTATGTTATGGTTGTAGTACGAATGGGTCGGGGAAGGGCCACGCTTTGACAGAATACCAGCGTGAAATACTCGTAGCAGCTTAATACTGCTATGGTTCGTATGTTAGCCTCCTTACTTGAAACGAAGCGTTCCTGTTAGTCTTCAGGAGTGACAACGCATCTGCATTTTGACTCTTAATCGAGAACAGATATAGATGTATATGTGCCACAGCATCCAGTCACAATCAGGTTAATTATGTGCTCGTTGTTACTCTTATTCTATATAAAGAAACTTTTAAACCTTAATGATCCTTTCATTTACGTAGTTTAATTGTAAAAAAATGTTAAAGTATATTATAAAAATTCTCGATATGTTCGCGCAGTCAACGCAGTACAACCCAGTCTACGAGAAATGTAACGAAAGGCGACAAATTTCTGTACTTCATCTGCTCAACCAGAGCCTATATAGTTGAACACGAACGCTACCCTCTTTAGTAACGACCACATAACAAACATGTGCACTGCGTCCTTAGTGCTACAACTTTTATTAAATTAATAACAGTAAAACACGCCTACTTGCGCAGTAAAGTGTTGTGGTAGTGATAGCAGGAAACATAATTTCAAGAAGATTAAATCACGTTTCACCGGTAAGCGCAAAAATTAAATAATTTTAAAATACTAAAAAACGTGAGGGTTCCACGTATTCTGGTCGTAGTTCTGAAGCTGTCCTTGTCAAGCACGCAGTATTATAGTTGCGTCTCTGTCTATCAATCAGAGGAGCTGTAGGCGGCACGTGTAAATATAGATGCCCAAAAAAAGTATCGATGCAAGTTTATCGACTATTTATTGTGTTATAATTTTTTGTGTAGGCGAACTTTTGTTCTATTATAGTTGTGTATCAATCTATTTCTTATTATAAGTTAAAATCGAAATTACAGTTTTACAAACCTACTCACTTACTGACTGACTGATTCACTCATTGACATAACTGTACTCCAAGAAGGAGCCATCGGCGGTAAAAATGATTAATGGGGAGTTTTATCGATGGCTGACAGTAAGTATGGAGAAACTTACAGATCTTCAAAAACTGCTCCTCATGACGGAGTCACCCTACTGCCTGCTGAAACTATAGCACTTTGATGAACATTTTTCCCATAGAGTATTAAAACCATGGTGAAATTTGATCGCCCATAATATTTTTTTATAATAGCGGAAAATCTGCTTCTCATCATCAGAGGGTAAATCTAATGCATGCCTAAAGTATAGCAATTAGCCGCTAACTTTAAGTATGCTATTTCAAGATTTAGTTAGGTAGTTAACTAATTACTAATCAGAATTAATTTTGTTTAGATTCCCAACTGATGGTGATAAAAAAGGGATATGTATCTCGAAAACTATGACAGACGAAAACTGGTTTTCGACTTCCGACGACAGCACAATAGGCTCCAAACATTTTAATCCTGACTGCTTTATGGAATTATTTCTTATATTTACGCCAACACTACAAATTGATTCAAACTACTTTTACGGACTTTATCGCGTTTATTTATGTTATTTTTAATACCCGACGTTTCGAGTGCTTTCCAGCACCCAGCAACCTTCCAGTCCCCCGTGACCATGGGTGCTGGATAGCACCCGAAATGTCGGAAATTAAAAATAACATAAATTAACATGATAAAATTCGTAAAAGTAGTTTGAATCAATGCTTTATCCTATAATATTAAACGAGCAATTCTTATATACATATATATATATATATATATATATATATATATATATATATATATATATATATATATATAATCGGGATCTCGGAATCGGCTCCAACGATTTTCATAAAATTTAGTGTCCAGGGTGTTTCGGGGATAAAAAATCGATCTAGCTAGGATTTATTTTTAGAAAATGTCTTTTTGTCCGCGTTTTTAGGCAATGAAAAACTGCTACAATATCGTTAGAATAAGAAGGTGAATTTTGACAGATAGTTAATGGTTATAAATAGCTTAATTGGTATAATGGGCGGTGACAGAATCTTTTATATACCCCGGTTTGAGCCAAGACCGACCGACCGACTTTTTTAATTTTTTTTTTTCAAGTTCCTTTCTTTTTTGAGAAAATCTATTTTTTCAAGCCCTTTTTTTAGTATTTTTTAAAAACACGAAAATTTTAATTAAAATAATTGCACTCATGATTTTTTATTCAAATAACCAGTTCCGTTTTTTCTGTTATGTTTCTATGATCAAGAAATATTATTTATATTTCATCAGTATGTAATTTGTATCTAAATATAATTTCCAAAACACATGAATTAAAAAAAAAAACCGAGCGAAAAATACCGAGCAAAGCTCGGTCAACCAGGTACTGGAAATTAAGTATTGAAGAAAATTATTACATGCATCAATACCAACTCTATATAAGGATAAATTGGTATTTTTTGTTTACATTTTTATATTACGTTAATTTTACTTAATGTAGATATTTTCACCTGAGTGTCACAGCCGAAGCCGAAGCAGAGTCGTGGTTTTCTAGGGTATGTATTATGTTTGTGTATTTCTTAGGCATATTCCGCTCTTAACGGATTTATGGTAAGCTATTAGTATATGATCAACTTTAAATTGTATTTAACGGTGTATTTTACGCATCATTCATTTGTTTATAATTACATTACGTTTTTATAGTCTCCCATATTTACGCGTGCGATATATGGATGTGACACATCTCTAAGTTACATCTTCCGCACCGCCCGCACAACCGTCTTTTTTCTGACTCTGACCATACTAATTTAATTAGAGAATCGTCATGGTTTCATGTCTTATAGGCGGGGTGGTCTGTGACGCAATACCAACTTACGACATATTTTTACCACTTTGATGGAATGATGATGATGTTCTTGTATAAAACCACTAACTTATTTTAGAAGGTTGCCCGGGTTAACTGTGGCAGCATGATTTCTATTAATTATTGTTTTTTGAATGAGAATTGAAATTGAACTACGTATACTCAGTAAACTAACTTTCTTGTGACTTTCCTTGAACGTAAATGTAGATCTTAGATGCTGCAGGATGGTGCTGGTGGTTATCGAAATAAATCGCGGATAATGGATGTACTTGTTTTATTTCAAAATGGCGACTTAACAAAGGTCTGTGCGCTAACACAATATTAGGGCGTGCGCATCGACTCGCGGATGGTGGCAGACTAGCGGGGGCCGCAAAGACAAGCACGTCGTTGAGTCCGCGTCACATAAAATCTTATAACTAGGTAAGTACATTCGATATACACACGGATAAAATACAGAGTAAATTCGATTCCTATACATATTCTTAACTACAAATGAGCGTGTCGCTAACATTCCACACCCCAGTGCTGTGACAGCACTCATCACTCAATGATATAGGAGCGACGCGTGCCGTGGACCGACGCCAGGTCCTTGAGCCAACCTTCACCTCCACTAACCTGATACGGCCATCCTTGCCGGGAAACACTTTTGTAATGAGTCCCTTTGGCCACGAGTTGCGGGGAGAATTCGGGTCCACAACTAAGACCAGCAACTTGCAGTGACTTCTGCTCCACGTGCCACTTTCGCCTAGGTATAAGTTCAGGTAAAATTTCCTTTACCTACCTGTGCCAAAAATGTCCGCCAATCGTTGACTTGTGCGTCAATGTCTACGGAGATACAGGTCGGAACTGTCAAACGATCCAATCACAGGTAAGTTGGATGATGTACCTAGAAGAAAATGGCTTGGAGTGAGGGTTTCTACTCCATCTGGTGCGACTGAAACGTGCATCAAAGGACGACTATTCACTATATTTTCCACTTCCGCTAGTAGTGTGCACAACACTTCGTCCCTTGGTGCCCGTTTATTTAAGACAACTTTAAGCGATGCCTTGACGCTGCGGATCATTCGCTCCCACGCCCCACGCCAATGGGAACTGGCGCGAGGGATGAAAGTCCAATCCATCCCATTGTTGACACCTACGTTACTTAGTTCCTTCCAGTCAAGGACCTGCATAGATTTACCTTACCAGCAGCGTCAAAGACCAGCCGAAGCTTGCTTTTATTGGGGTTGTCAACACCAAAATGTGGTAAGTACCACGTGTTCGATGTGACGTCAGTTTCCATCAGTTCACGTGCATAATCATTGATTAGCAAATGATCAACACGTTCCTCGCACCTTTTAGCAAAATCTGTATCCTTATCGATTTTCCTTTCAATACCTTTCATCCTTTTCAGTGCATTAGGGTAGGAGTCCAGCATTCTCGCCAGGCTTCGCACGGTCGTAAAAATGCTTGCAGTGGTCGAAATTTTAACGGCCTCTTCATTTAAAAAATCAGATAAAATTACTAACCTGGGTAATTTTCCTTCGGTGATTATTTTAAAACTATAATCTGACCACTTTGAAATAAGCACTGTAGGCAGTTTGGACAGAATTATCGAAGCGATGTTGACGCCTTGCAGGTACTCCTCACGTCCGACTGCTCGTACTGCTTCCACGACATTTTGTACTTTCACAGCAAACAGAACGATGTCTTTATGATATTCCTGTTGCAGAGGCTGAAGTTTCTTTATCTCATAGAATATTCTCGAAATGATGCAGTCAGGGTTACCAAACCGTAGCTCCAACGTCTTGATGACTTTATCTGGCGACGTGGCACTAATAAACAAAGCGGCGACTGCATCCTTCGCCTGCCCTCGTAGACACTTTCTAAGCCTCCAAAGGTTTTCTTTAGGTGTAGATTGACATAACGCCGTTGATTCGTCGTATGCTTGCTTGAATAGAAGCCAATCCAATTGGTCACCTGAAAACTCAGGTAAGTCTTTCGGTGTACTCATACGGCTGAGCAAACTAGCTTGAGGCACGTTGTTTGCACAGTTAACCGAAATATCCTTCAAAGTAAAACATGTGGACGGCTGTATTTAGCACAGTCACGGTGTCGTCGAGTGGCGGCGGCACTGCGCCGGGCAGCGGGCCGACCACGTGTGCGACGCGGGATGAATGTACTTGCCGATTCAGCTCGCCCGTATAAATTCCTTTCTCAGGGGCTTGCTGCTCGATTGTGGGTTCCTTGTGGGTACTTTGGTGGGCCACCCATTCCTCTAGCTCACTTCGAGGAAGCTCGTTTCTATCGATTTGTGAACTGTATCCTATTTGTTCTTCCTCGTCGCTGAGTGCTGCCAATTGGGCGTCCAGGTTTCTGTCGATGAACTCAATTTGAATCTTTGCCTTCTGTTGATCCGCTTCAAGCAACAACTGCTTTTTCTTCGCTTCCTTCGATTTTGGAGACATACTCGTAGATTTTCGAGAACATTTGCTGCTGCACGATGTAACTGGCTTTTTAGGTTTTGCCACGTGGCCGTGGGGCAGCGGTTCCGATTTTATGCTACTACCCGGTTCGTCGGAAAATAACCGTTGTGGGACTTTGGGTTTCTCCTTAGAAACCACAGTTGCAGCTTGAGCATTGTCTGCGACTTCTTTTTGTTCCAGCAAATCACGCTGCTCCTGCAGCTTTTTTGCTCGCCGCGTTCTTACTGGTGGAGTTTGGAACATCAGATCTTGCTCGAAGTACCACTTTGTAGATCTTATGATGCTGCAGGATGGTGCTGGTGGTTGTCCAAATAAATCGCGGACAATGGATGTACTTGTTTTATTGCAAAATGGCGACTTAACAAAGGTCCTTATAGTTATAGTATTTGAGAATTCGGGAAGATATCTGGTTTCGTGGTTGCTCAGCGTGATATTTACGGCGATTCCGTCCAATAATTGGAGAGACCCAGGTCTAACAGTGGACTTTTACTCAGATTATTAAAAAAAGGATCACTAACTTTTAAAAATCAATGATTTTACAAATTATATCAAAATAAATGCATTATTAAATCTAGTTCAATTTAAGCGTGCGAAAATTTGCAAGCAAAGTTTAATGTAGCCCATAAACAAAAGAAACGCGGTACAAAGTAAGCCCGATCTCGCTGCTCTGAGAAGCAATGCCATCTGGAACTTCTAAGGAATGTTACGATAGCAAAACATGTAAATTTAGACGTTTGGATGGCCTTCGTAGACACGAAATACAACTTGTACTAGTAGTAGTGGTAGGATTCCTGTTCTAAGAGTCCGCCATGATAGGTACCACCATTTTACCTATAGCCACCAAATAACAGTGCGTTTCAGTTTGAATAATACAGAGAGCCAGTACTAATTAAGAATAAGGTGTTAGGCATTCCATCCTAGTCGTTAGAGTTTATATTGCGTATGTAGCCATCTTCATCCCATCAGCCATCAAGCTGCCACTGTCGGACCATCGGTTGTTGATTCGTAGAGCTGACCTAATGCCATTTTAGCTTATCGATCAGTTGGGCAATTTCGTCTCTTGTTCTACTGTGGACGTTACCTTTACGTAGTTTATAGTACATAGAATCTGAGAAAAGTCATGTCTCACTGAGTTACCTTAACTTTAATTAGACGGCCAGCAGTGAAAGACCTAGTTTCAGTTCCATGCGTCAAACATGACTAATATCGGTATACCTACCAAAAGTACATTGCTGTACATATACCTCCCCCATAGTTACCCCATAGGGTGGAAATTTGCCACGCTTGGCAGGCGGGTTGGTAACCACAGTTTTTTTTATTGTTGTAAAGATGTAATCATAGGAGGATACTGCTGCTCGTCTCTTGTTTCGATTTTCCTCTGCCTACTCACACCACCTACAGTATAACTTGGAGTAGTGAATCTCTTACGTCGCCACTATATGGCAGAATATATCGATGTATGTTTAATACGTATATTTTTCAAATGTATTAATGTTATATAGTTATATCAAAATCTATAGACCTCAAAATTTGAATATATTTTGCAATTTTTATTTATTAGATTAACCCCATTACACCGTAACTCAAAGCGAGGCCTTTTATTTATCTAAGAACTTTAAAGGAAGTTATTAATTCGAAAGATATAACATCGCATCATAAAGTTAACGTTAACTTAGATCCTAGTAACGATTCTAAGAAGGATTGTTGTTCTCGCATTACGACAGAGTGGAAAGCATAATCAAAAGTTATGTCATGCAATTATTGCAGTTATATTACTAAAGAGATACCATAATGGTATTACAGTCCTCTTTGTATATAATCTTCCTTTGAGTTGATATAAAATTCTTCCCACTTGTACTTGTATGTGTTTTCCAAATTCAAGTTAGAAATCCCGCTAGCTATCGTGCTGGTTCTTCACAGGACTAAGATTTATTTCCAAACAAGTGGTAAATTAAATAAAATAGTGATTTTCATTACGTCTTATTTATAATTTATATTGAATAAAAAATTCTGGTTCTATTTCATGATAAGCAGTCATGAGTATAATTATTTGAGCAACGAGCTTGTCAAATTGGGGTAAGAAGCAAGTTGGATAGTATGTTCGTTTTAATTTTATTTCCACTAATTATTTAATACAAAACAGACAGGAACATGCTTATAATTGTGTGCGGCGGAGAGTACACAAGAAAATGTAATTACACAGCGCTTAGGTCACTCGCGTGCTGCGCTTTTTGTAATTGACACTAATGGCTCCAAGTCAGTGTTAATCGTGAAATGAGTTCACATGAAACAATTTTTAAACACAAGTTTGAAATTCATTGACAGGCAGGTGCCTCGATATTTTTTTATAGTTTGTAGTATATCTTAAGGGAAGTTTGCTTCAAGATGTAGCCAAATTTGTCTGTGACTCCTCTGAGATACGGTGCATACACGCTTGACTGTAGCCGTCTTCATCTATTTTCTCCGGCGGCTTGAATACTGCAAGATTAGAAGATTAGTAAATTTTTACCATCCATAAAGTGTAATATTCCTCTTAAAGATACAGGAGTATACAAACTAGACTGTGAATGTAGTCTCCCTTACATAGGGCAAACAAAAAGTTCTGTAAAAACCCTCGAGAAAGAACGTATAACTGATGTGAAGCACCATCGCTCCGGGAAGTCTGCAGTCTGTGAATATGTTCATGTTCGTTCCCGCCATTACATCAACTGTGATAAACCACAAATCTTCGCAAAAGAACACCGATTCCTACGAACGATTGTACGTGGGGCTATTTAACTTAAATGGATAGATTGGTGCTGCCATCTGCTTTGGATCATATAGTGAATAAAATTGAATTAAAACGAAAGCATACCACTTCTTCAAGATACTGTGGACAAAAAATTAATATTCAAAAACTGAATGTAGCCGGGCTAACTATAACATTGGGAAGTCAAACATCTTAGTCCCTCCCCCCCCCCCGTGACCATAGGTCCTGTAAGGCACCCGAAACGTCAGAAATTAAAGAATAAATTAAGCGCAATAAAATCCGTAGAAATAGTTTTATTCAATATGTATCTTTCACGTAAATTTAAGATATCGTAATATTAAGTATCGTCTTTAATCATACTAATTTTATTTCAAAAAGAAAATATTTTTACCTTTTTAGTCCGGTTTACCAATAAAGCGTATTTATTTACCTTTTTTTATTATAATATGATTTATGTATACGAGATATTGTCTTCAATTGTGAAAGAATTTTATTTTTTTTAATATATTAGATTTGTAAGTTTGGAGAACAAACTTCACCCGCCGATGTTTGCCGAGGCGCAAATTTGTTGCTTTTATATAATTATCCGCTGCTAAGATGAGTGCGCTTTACTTCGAACAGCATTGTAAGTACATTGAAAAATAGGGGGAATTATCCATTGCAAGGGCACTGGATTTGTCTGCATATTTCGGGCTCTCAGCCAGGCGCAAGATTAAATTAATTATTTTATTAATAATATTATTAATAATATTATTACTTACCAACTTATAAATAATGTAACTAACACTAGGATAAGTTAAAATGTTGTTGACAACTATGGATGAAGAATCCGAAACGAAAAAAAATCATTTGATTTATTAATTTGATATCCCTTAATCAACTTAAAGGAGTGAAAATATTGAATCTGATTAAAAGTAAAACAGACGTCAATCAAGCTAAATATAAATTTAATAATTTACATTCCGAAGTCGGGGCTTTATCTATTCTAATTAGTTGTTAGCACCGACTTCGGAATTAAAAATTATTTTGTTCTGTTTAGTGCTTTACAACCAGCTTTTCATTTTATAAATTGTCAAATTTCAAAAAATCAAAAAGTAAAACAAATTATTTCTGTATTTTTATACAGGAATAACAATCCCTTTATTTCATCGATTTGATGAATTGATATCCACTGAATGTTCGTCCTCGTTTTCAATTTTTGTTCCTCTGTCGGCATAATAATATTCTATTCTCAGGGTGTATTCATTCTAAACATGAACGACATATCAAGTTATAAAAAATGTACGTATATTTTGTGTAAATGTCTTTTGTTTCAATGCTGTTATTGTTTTTCTTATGAAATAAATTGACTGTTTCATTTATTTTTACGATTAAGTTTTTGACTAGGAATGTCCGTATTGTGAACTAAAGTGGGACTGAGTTATTTAAATAATATTTATTAAATGAGCAGGACTAAGAGGGTTACATCCGTTTTGCTTCACTCAACATCTCAAATAAATAATATAAGGACATATAAATTAATGTATGCGGGGTAGATGGGGAGGAGATAGCAATAAAAATTGCATTGAAGTTATAAAATTGCATAAGTCAGGTACAACTCGCAAATGTTATATTATGAATACTCAACAGTGGTAGAGCCATGCGGCAGCTTTGCTGTTGCACGTATGGGCCGGCTCAAACCGGGGTGGTACCACGACCTCACAGAATACCGGCGTGAAGTGGAAGTTCTGCTTCCGCGTTTCGTCTGGTGAGTGCAGGTGGCCGGAGGCCCAAATCCCCCCCCCCATCAACATGGTAGCGGAATTAAATAAAGATAGACTACCCCAGGAGGGTACCAGCACCCCTGGAGAATCCCTCGCTGAGCATCCACGACCATGTTTCTCCACTTCTGAGCGTGGGTGCTCAGGCTGCCCCGCGTATTCTGGGGGGGGCGAAATTCCGCTCAAGACTACAACTGCTCGGGGCAAACGGAGCAACAAGACCAAGGCGACCCCTGCCACGCTGTCCGTGAATTTCTGCAATATCAGGGGACTTCACTCCAACCTAAACGCCGTCCACTACCATCTCGAGACGGCGAGGCCGGCTCTGCTCTTTCTGACCGAGACGCAGGTGTCCTCTCCGGCTGATGTTTCGTATCTCTCCTACCCGGGGTACAAACTGGAACACTCCTTTGTGCCTCGGGCTGGAGTTTGCGTTTACGTCAGAGAGGACATCTGTTCTCGACGCCTCGGCAGACTTGAAGGTCGGACCTGTCCATCCTTTGGCTACGCGTAGACAGCGACGACCATCCGCGCGTCTACGGGTGCCTCTATAGGTCCCACAGCGGTAATGCCGAAACAGACCGACTCTTCGACCACGTCCAAATGGCTGCAGATTCGTTGCTACAGCAGATCCCCTCCGCAGAGATCGTGATCCTCGGCGACTTTAACGCCCATCACGCCGAATGGCTCGGTTCACGTTTAACCGATCATGCGGGGAGATCTGTTCATGATTTTGCCTTGGCATATGGTCTGACACAACTGGTTACTTCGCCTACGCGGATTCCAGATGTGGAGGATCATGCACCTTCCCTGTTGGACCTTCTGCTGACCTCTCACCCGGACGGATATCAGATTTCCGTCGACGCCCCTTTAGGCTCCTCGGACCATTGTCTGATCCGGAGTGTTGTGCCACTCACGCTGAAATCGCGGTTGCATTCTGCAGGCTGCCGCCGTGTTTGGCACTATAGGTCAGCCGATTGGGATGGGATGCGGTCTTTCTTTGCATCCTACCCTTGGGGGCGGGTTTGCTTCTCGCCGGATGATCCCAACGTTGTTGCGGATTCTGTTACTGATGTGGTACTTCAGGGTATGGAACTTTTTATTCCTTCCTCTGTGGTGCCCATTGGAGGCAAATCTCAGCCATGGTTTGGTCGCTCCTGTAAAATAGCATCATGCTATATTATAAGCATTATAAGCAGGAGTGCTACCAAGCCTGGGTTGATGCATCAGCGTCCCGGGATGTAAACACCAGCGCTCTAAAAAAGAAGTATAATTCCGCCTCTAGGTCCTTCAAAAGAGTCATTGCCAAGGCAAAGTCAGAGCACATAGGCAGAATTGGCGAGAAACTAGTTCGCCTTCCTTCTGGAACCCGTGCATTCTGGTCTCTCGCCAAGGCTGTCCAGGGGAATTTCTGTCAGCCATCTCTTCCATCTCTGCACAGGGAGGACGACTCACTGGCCCATACTGCAAAGGAGAAAGCCGATCTTCTAGGCTCCTTCTTTGCGTCTAACTCGACTCTCGATGACGGGGGGAGTACGCCGCCGACCATCCCGCGGTGTGAGTGCTCCATGCCGGAAGTGCAGTTCACACAGCGCTCGGTTCGCAAAGCACTCCTCTCCCTGGACATCCACAAGTCGAGTGGGCCTGACGGAATCCCCCCAATTGTGCTGAGGACGTGTGCTCCAGAGTTGGCACCGGTTTTAACGCGTCTTTTCCGGTACTCCTACTCCCTAGGCGTAGTCCCAAAATCATGGAAGACGGCTTTCGTCCACCCGATCCCTAAAAAAGGCGACCGCTCAGACCCGTCCAACTACCGGCCAATCGCCATCACCTCCTTGTTCTCCAAAACAATGGAGTCCATTGTAAACTGCCAGCTTATGAGGTACCTTGAGGATCACCAGCTGATTAGTGACCGCCAATACGGTTTTCGCCGTGGTCGGTCAGCTGGTGATCTTCTGGTCTACCTCACTCACAGATGGGCGGAGGCAGTAGAGTTCAAGGGGGAGGCATTGGCCGTTAGTTTGGACATTGCGAAGGCCTTCGATCGGGTTTGGCACAAAGCGCTTCTTTCGAAGCTCCCTTCCTATGGGCTTCCCGAGAAATTGTGCAATTGGATCACCAGCTTTCTTGCAGATCGGAGCATCAAGGTCGTTGTAGACGGTGCAAGCTCCGATTGCAAGCCTATTAATGCTGGTGTTCCACAGGGCTGCGTGCTATCGCCAACGCTGTTTCTTCTGCATATCAATGATATGTTGCATACCCGTAACATTCATTGCTATGCAGATGACAGCACTGGTGATGCTCTTTACACCGGCCGAGCCAATATTTCTCGGGAAAACGTCTCCGAGTGCCGGGACAAACTTGTGTCTGAAGTCGAGTCTTTGCTGAACAGAGTCTCGGATTGGGGACGACTAAATCTAGTCTAGTTTAACCCCCAGAAGACACAAGTTTGCGCGTTAACCGCTAAAAAGAACCCCTTTGTCGTATCCCCTCAGTTTCAAGGCACTCCCCTTGTTGCCTCAGCCAGTATCGGAATCCTCGGCGTCGACATATCGAGTGACGTGCAGTTTCGTGGTCACTTGGAAGGGAAGGCCAAATTGGCCTCTAAAAAGCTTGGCGTGCTCAGCAGAGCGGGACAGTATTTCATGCCGGCACACCGCCTGCAACTTTACAAGGCGCAGGTTCGGCCGCACATGGAATACTGTTCCCATCTCTGGGCTGGGGCTCCCCAGTACCAGCTCCTTCCACTTGACCGCATCCAGCGCAGAGCGGCTCGAATCGTCGACGACCGAGTGCTTTCCGATCGGCTCGATTCACTGGCGTTGCGAAGAGATGTTGCATCTCTTTGCGTATTTTATCGCATCTATCACGGGGAGTGCTCTGAGGAATTGTTCGGATTAATCCCAGCCGCCAAATTTCGTGAACGCACGACACGGCAAACGTCCCAATACCATCCACACCATCTGGATGCTTGGCGGTCCACCACTGTACGTTTCACAAGGAGTTTTCTTCCACGTACAACCTCTCTGTGGAATAGTTTATCATCGGCGATTTTTCCGGACCGATACGACCTGGGGACCTTCAAGAAAAGAGCTTACTCCTTTCTAAAGGGCCGGCAACGCACCCGCAATTCTCCTGGTGTTGCGGTTGATCATGGGCGGCGGTAGTCACTTAACATCAGGTGAGCCGCATGCTCGTTTGCCCCCTCTTCTATAAAAAAAAAAAAAAGAATACTATATTATGTATTTTTTAAAGAATAAGTTTGAACACGGACACACGGACCACTTAATATTAAGTGTATGTTGTGAGTCATAGATTTTTACATCTACCAGCCGGGCTAGCATGGGTAAGAGAGAATATATCCCCGAGGAAGGGATAAAATTTTTATCCTTTGCTTAGTTTTATCCACCCTGCGAGCATGGGCAAGAGACAAAAATTATATCCCCCGATTATATCCACTGACAAGAGATAAAATTATCTTATCTCTATAGTATATCCCCGTTTGACATAATGAGTAGACATATATCTCCCCGTCCGTAGCATGGGGCCAAGGGAAAGAAAAAGAATTATCCCTTTTTGACATTTGAAAGGGACAATTTTGTCCTCTTTCGCGGACGTGGGTTTAAGTTTATCTTCAAACCATTTTAATACAAAAAAGATGTCTCGAGCCTATTGCAACAACATTTTAGTGTCAGAAATTGAAACACAAGAATAAAAATTACATCAGCGATCGATACGTGATCAGAATACTTAATCTATTGGAATTCTCCGACAACGAATTTCTACGCCGGTTTCGGATGCTCAAAGATTGTTTTGTATTTGTGTAAAGAACTCTATGAGGCTTTAAAGGCTGTTAATTCTGTGGATGGACTACCAGTGCATATTGAAGTAAGCATCTATTACAACCACCTTGTCCAAAAACATCGTATATTTGCAATCAATACATGTGACTTATGTAACATCTTAATATTTTTTCTAGTTAGGTAGTTTACATCTGTCAGTTTCTTGGCAGATGGTAGTTACCCACTAGAGAGGGACGATTCAAGGCCATGGCATGGCTGTTGTTCAAACAACAAATAATCAGCAAATACTTGACCTAAATTATTGGGGCCATCATTAGAGTGTGTGGAGCAATATACTTTAATTAGCCTCTTGTGTAGGTAAATACAAGTTTCAGTGCATCAACTTCTTTCATTTTACTTTTGACTAATACTGAAGTGAATGTCATTTCCGGGCATATAACAAGTAAGGCATAATATTATAATCTGCTTTGTGTTTTGTTATCTGTATATTTGTTTGTGGTGTACAATAAAAGTATATTCATTCATTCATTCATTCAAGGCAAAATGTAGCTAGAGGATACCTAGCAAAGCATGGTCTGCCAGATATTCTTAGGGCTATTGACTGCCCCCATGTTGATATATTTCACCTACCATCCCAGACTGGGGTTTAGTACAAGGAAAGGGCGGTCTACAATTCTAATTTAAATTGTTCAACTGGTAATAGCAAACAAGTTATAGTTTTTAAAAACCTAAAACCTAATAATCAAGTTTTTTTTCCAAATAAAAAATAGTAGTATTATATTAATCTAATATTCCCCTTTCCCTAAAAAATAACTGTAATGCATGTATGCCAAAATAGTCTTACAGGTGGTCCCATGATACTATAGTCGTCCCGGTTAAAGATTCTACAACCTTTCAGATTGTAGTCACCCCTTAAACATTGAGCTATTGAGTCTCAATAGCTCAATGCCATGATTTAATTACATAGGTTGTGTCAACAATACCCAAAGCGAGTCCATGGTCAAGTCATATTTAATGATAATAGAATCGGTCTACACTATATTTTAGGTAAGTATTATAACGTTTTAAAATAAAGTTATCAAACTTAGTAAAGTTATAATTCAAAGGTTTAAATTAATAAATATGTTAATTCTTTAGCAAAGCTTGCTAAATATACTATACTCATGATTATAAAATTATTTATTCCTTGTTTTGTTTGAAATCATTACATTTTTATTCTTCATGCTTTATCATTTTCAATTAAAATTAAATCTTTGTGACTTAGAGTAGACATCAATTTTGATGTATTTTGTAATTTTCTTATAATGGCAGTAATTGCGGGGATATTTTTTTTTAATTTCCTCAAGTGGTTACACCAGCTCCAAAGGGTCTGTATTGTCCAGTTTCACAATTGGCATAATTCTAGACACATATCTTTTAATAAATGCTATCACAAGCGAAGTAATACCTGCGATTTGATACAAGCAATGTATATTTAACTGAAATATTATACAAAAAAAAATAAAGAAAGAATTAGAATAAGAGAAAAAATAAAAACAAGGCAGAAATACTCTTAAAATAAATATAACAAATATTATAAATGACATATTGTTTAACAAAAATTATTAACAGTTTAGCAATATAATAAACAAAAGGTAAAAGAAAATATAAGTTAATGTAAATCTACTTAATCTTAAAACTAGTTTTTAGCTAGTATAGTTTATAGCTTTATACTATGGTATATTATCTATACGCGGGGATAAGTTTATCTACTGTCGATATTATATCCACATAGGCCCATGCTAGCAGGGTGGATAAAGCTTTGACATAGGTATGAGACAATTTTATCCCTTGTCAGTGGATATAATCGGTGGATAAAATTTTTATCCCCTGCTCATGCTAGCCCGGCAGTTAAGGATACAATTCAATAGGAACTTCACTGTGCGTGAAGTTTGAAATTCCTCCAAAATGTTAACGCACGTAGCATACTAGAGCTTTGTGTATCACCAAAACAAAAGATGGGTAAGAAAAGTGTGACAAACATATGAAGTAATCTTCGCGGAGGCATATGTTCAGCAGTGGACATTTGATGGGCAGCAATTAATGAATAAATAAAGAATAGAAGCAAGAAGTTTTGACAGCAAAATCTTTATCATCATCATCATCATCAATATCCCGTATCCATTGCTGAACATGATTCCTAGCGTTGTACGAGTAGGGAGGTGTTCTACATTTGGCACTTTCAAAAAAATGCAAATTTTAACTTCAAAATTGCGTAAATATTATATAATTGTGCGTGAGTATCATTTGACATTGATAAACACATAAATAATGAAACTAAATAAAACGATAACACAAATATAAAAGCGAGAGTAAATCTCAGCAATGGGACAAAGCGGAAAACATCATCTTGTAGCACATCAATCAATTTTTTATTGTGTAAGGATTGCGCAAATGTTTTCTGTTGATTTAGTTATCGTTAATACAGCTTTCAATGTAGTAATGGAATTATAACCAAAATATGTCCGTCCGGTATAAGGAAATCCACCACCGCAAATCATTCCGAGGTTGTCGTAACATGCAACAGAGAGAAACTGAAACAGAAGCTGTACAGCATTGCCGTCTTAATAGCCAGTAAAAATTTGAGGTTATGAGCCCGCCTGCATATCTTGGCAACTATTGCAAATATCCCCTTATGAAGTAGTATAAATGGGATGCCTAAGTTCAGCAGGGATATTTAGACTGTAACAGTAACCTTATAATAATCAACTATTCTTAAATAGATTAGTAGATGACGCCGTGTTTCTGATATATAACCTAAGATGACCAAATAAAAAGCAAGTTACAACTTAAAATGCAGCTAAAAGTGCGCAAGTCGGTTTATCGTAAGCGCTAAATGGTGAATATTTTTCTTGTTCTTACCTATTTATTTCTTATGTATAACAGCTGCTATTAGACATAAGATAGCTTAAAATACAGTGTTAAATGTATATCAATATTCTCTTGTACTGTCTTTAAAGACTGTGTGTGTGTGTGGCGTAAGAGAATCTATCATACTATTTAATTCCTAGAGTGTTGTAAAAGATGACTTTTGGAAAAGCCAAAAATATCTTGAGTAATGAAATATATATGAAATATCCAATAAATGGTGGTATAACCACCCTTTTTATAGCATGAGGGTGGCGAATGACATCACAGTCAACTTGATGGTAAGTGGTTGCTGTGGCCAATAGACATCAACATCAATCTTCGGTTACGAATCAAAATGTGACAGCGCATCTGCTGTTACTCGTTAGAACTAAGATGGAATGCCTTGTTTCCAGTAAAAGGAGATTCCGGTTCTCTTCACTCACCACACGAAATATAATAGCGTTAAGCTGTTATTTTATGCTGGTATTCTGTGAGAACTTGGTCCTCCTTGGTGGTCCTTGGTTTGACTGATCTTTTTATAACAGGTAAGGCTCTTAACTGAAAATTTACGATCTGTAACAAAGAGCATTTGTAACAGTTAAGTTCTAAGTAAATTACGGTAAAGTAATTATATTAACTGTAATCATTTTTCTTATTAAAAAAGTATAAAATGTACCGAAATCTTAGTAAAAAAGTTATTTGGAGAATACTGTAGAAAGGACGGAGTGCAGAGACAATATCGAGTCTGAATTCAAACTTTACAATTTAAAAATATACAAAATAAAGTATCTTAAATTTTGACGGCATGGAGTTTGTGTTCCAACCCAAGATAGTCTTTGAATACCGACATGTCTTAAGCTATTTTGGTAAAGAAAGCAAAAAAATTATCAGAATTGGATTTTTCTTATATGTTTTCGGGTAAGTTCCATTTTTTGACAGAATTGTTGACAGTGGCAATAATATATTACAATTATTATTAAAAATTCTGTGCCTTGCAGTTCTTGACCGACTTTGGAAATAGAATAGAATAGAATCATTTTTATTCAATATAGATTATATGTAATAATTATTGAAAGTCATTTTTTCCTTTTACCCATGGTTCGCAAAAAAAAACCTCTATCCTGGTAAGAACAAGCAAGAAACCCAGCGGCATTATTAAAAAAAGCATAATTTTCAATATGATATTTCATAAAATTGTTATGAAAACATTAAGAAACAGCATGGTAGTGACCACCTCATTCCCAGAGGTCATTATCATTCAATAATAAATAATAATAATATCAATCATTTACTCTTTAGTAATAACACTTACTAAACAAATTATGCTTAATAAATATTTTAAACCTTTCGATAGATAAGGTCTGCACATTTTCTGAGACTTTGGTGTAAAGGCGTATACAGTCTTGTTCCTATTTACATAATGTTCATCACTATTTTTATTAAATAAACTATTTTTTTTTGTTAAACACATGTTTAATTTTCGTAAATATGGTGGAAATCCAAAGTTAATATTTATTTCTTTCAATTTATCCCTAAGAATTTTTTTCGGAGCTAGATTGCTCTTATGACTCTCTTCTGCAAAACAAATATAGTTTCAATGTCAGTCACATTACCCTGCCACACTACTCTATGCCAAGGTTCCATATGACATTATACTATGGAAATTACTAAAATAAACTAATCAAGCTTATTCAGCACATGTAAGGTCCCTAATCTTTTTTACAGCATATGCTGCAGAACTAAGTATGCTAGCTAGTTTAGATATATGAGGGCCCATTGAATACTGAATCATGTTTTCAACCTATACATATTTCGTCATTGTATTTGATATTATGTAGTTACGAAATATCTGCTCGAGTTTAATTCGTAAAATAACATAATTAGTTTTATTCTGCTATTTGATTATTTAAGAACAGCAACACGTCGCGGGAATTCTGCAGACGTAAAGTACACAAAGAAATGTAATTACAGCACTCAGCTTTGTTTGCGCGCATGGCCTACTATGTATAAGTGAATGTAATAGTCGTCTTTCAGTTGGTTTTCCAGGTAAATAAAACATGTTTAAGATTTTTATATTTGCATTATTTTAAAGACTTCTCTTATTTAAAAAAAGGTGTGACTCATCTGATAGCATGTGACTACCGCAGTCCATAAAGAACTACAAAATCATGGGAATCGCAAAAGGGTTGCTGGTTTTTTTAATAGGAGGCTCTATTCTGGATGAACTCCTAATAGTATAGGTCAAGTGAAGTCACTCAAATTGTTGCTGAAAAATTCTCTTAGCAAGAAAAGGAACATGCCCAAAGTGGTGCGGATATTATAGTTATCACTTAATTTTTCCCATATAATATTAATAATAAAATGAACAATGATGATAATAGGAATAGATTTGTAATAAAGTAATTCTTTTTCTCGCAGAGCTTAGAATTTCAAGGCTATTGTAGTTTATTGTTAATGATTTTTTGTTGATTTGCTTATGTATCATATATGGTGGCAACACCGAATAAGATAAGGCAAGTATCCATTGCCCCCTCCTATTCTGGTTCTGAAGCGATTGGTAAATCGACTTAATATCTTAAGGACTTGAAAATGGCGGGTAAGTCGGAATCAAAGGTAGGAGACATAGGATAATACGATAGATAGATAATATGTCAATCTTGGTGATTATTGTAATATGAGATGTATTAATGTTATATTGGGTTCCCACAATATCCATGTCCATGTGCAGTAGTGTGAGTTTTGCTGTGTAAAGGGATAAGACCGTTTTTATCACTTTAGTCAGGGAGACAAAAATAGAAGATTAAATGAGACTATAATACGGTACCCTTAAAGAACAACTCTAGGTAGAAAAGCCGTCTGAGTATTTAGCAATTTATCAATTTATTAAGTATTAAAAGCCTGAAGCTGAAAGTATGAAAAAAGAATTTCGGTATTGGTTTTATTCAATAATATGGAAAGGATAAAAGTCACTTCTCTTTTGGTAAGGTTCTGTTTTGGGTACGGTTGGTAGATTAGTTCAGTTTTAATATGCTGTTTGATAGTAAGTTAGGGCTGCAGAGTTGACACGTTGTTATTTCATCGTTTCCAAGGAACCGCTTGGATGGATCTTAACGAATCACGTGCATGTACTCATCACCTAGTGTTAACTGCACATGAGGTGAAGTGGCCCAGTCGCAGACTGTTGTGACAGTTTTATTCACTTACAATGTGTTTATGCAGTTCATCTTAAAGAAAGTAATTGTATTAATAGATTTTGTAACTAAATTTGGAAAAAAAAAACTTTTGCATTACCGACAGTCATTTTCGTTATAGGCGACAAAAAGAAACAGAGCGATACGTCTAGTAGCAGCATTTTACTGATAACAGCTAAAAAAAACCTGCGTTTTCAACCCGCTTGCCAAGCGTGGTAACTATGGCACGTATATGAGGCAACCTGTCAGGGAGGCCTTTGTTTAGCAGTGGACATTTGATTGAATGAAAATCCGTCACTAGCAACCGTATTATGCCTGTCATATCACCCTATTACGCAAAGGGAGTGCGCACGCGCGCGCGCGCGTGCGTGTGTGTGTGTGTGTGTGTGTGTGTGTGTTTGTGTGCGTGCGTGCCTGCAAACGTGCGTGCGTATGTGTGTTCGTGCATGCATGCGTGTGTGTGTGTGTGTGTGTGTGTGTGTGTGTGTGTGTGTGTGTGTGTGTGTGTGTGTGTGTGTGTGTGTGTGTGTGTGTGTGTGTGTGTGTGTGTGTGTGTGGTGTGTGTGTGTGTGATATGAAAATTCCATTAATATCTCATCATCTGGTTTACACACGGCTTAGAATACCCAAAACCGTGACCAGTGGTCGCGTCAAATCTGCCGACCAATCGCGATAATTAAGACCAGTTGACCGGGGTATGTTCACAGAATAACAACGTAAAATATCAGCTTAAGGCTTCTGTGTTTCGTTTGGTGAGTGTAGAGAGAACCGAACGCCCTTTTGACTGGAAACTAGACGCTCCATTTTAGTACTCAGAGGTGACAACTCGTCTGAATTTTGATTCATTAATTAATCGAGGTTAAATGTAGATGTATATGGGCGACAGTACTACATGGACTGTGTGCTCGTTTAAATCCCTTGTTCTATAGAAGAATAAAAAATAAATTTCTCCTGACAACAGGAGAGGTCCGCGTCTAATATAAAAACTGCCTGACAACACTGCCATAGTTGGAACTGTGGGATGTTAGGAGCCGATAAAAAGGAATAAAGGAAATTCTGCAAATATTTTTACATAAAAAAGGGTGCCATAAAATTTTCATTCAGTTTTTTTTTTTCAAAACTAAAAATTTTGTGGCGTCCTTTACTTTTGTTTAATGGAGATTCTGTTTTATGATAGAAGTCCCTTTGTCACGGCGTAACAGTCTTCACGAAATTTGACATTTGTACCTAATTCTAAATACCTGTATTTATAATTTAGTTCGCATATTTAGCGGACTTACTGACAGCTGCTCGCATGTTTTAGATTAGTGGTCCCGACAGAATAACAGCGCTGCGGCTCTTTGCTGTAGCATAATGCTGAGTCGGGTCCTTTTCGTTGCTGCAATCCAACATAAATTTAAATACTTTTTATAAATACTTTTTACTATTAATTGTTTATTTTTATGTTTGAGTTAATTGTTTGTTTTTATGTGTTTGTATTAGCGTAGCTACGAATAAAGTTATTTTCTTTCTTCTTTCTTTCTTTCTCATATTTTCCAAGAGACTTCTTTAGGGAAACGGACTTTAGTGTAAACCTGAGACTAATTATAAACTCTTTATTTTAATAAGACGGAACTTTGGAGTATGTGCTTAGATCAAACCAAATCAAATTTATTTATGTTCATAATTATTTGGTCAAAGTAACTTACTTGTAAGTGCCCCTAGATAAAAATTATATGAAATCGAAGCCTCCTCTGTGTTTGCATACTATGTAGTCAAGAATTGACGGACCGAATTACACGAGTTTTAACCTTCCGGAGGAAAAATAATATTTTCACTGTTATCCCAACCTATTTGAGCTCCTACTGGCAACACTATATACCACATGTCATTGTGAATTTATATCCATTAGAATGAGGATAAAGTATATAACATGCAAGCAAGCCCTAAGGGTGGGTAATAATATTAAGCAGGGTAGAGTTGTACACGGAGGTGGCGTCAACTTCATATAATTTTGATCGAAGGACACTTACAAAGGCTTTGATCAAATTTAATATCTAGATCTAAATATAATATTTTTTTTTAAATACTAACACTTAGTTTTAGGCGTAAATGTAATACTGCCCCATGGACCTTTGTTTTCTGAAATAAATAAATTTGAATAATTTAATTTTAAATAATTATGTCCGTTGACGCATCCTCCGCGTTCATATACTATGTAGATGTTTAAAGATTTCATTGGTTCATTTTAATTTTTTACTGTCATAATTTATCACAATCAACAATTTACAATAAAACAAACAATAAACATAATATATAAATTAAGGTAGTATAATTTCCGATAGTGAATCACTATTTATTTATTTTATACTACATATTTCAAATGCGAATGCTAATATTACTCTTAATTAATCATCATTCATCATCATTACAGCCCTTCACAAGTCCACTGCTGAACATAGGCCTCTTAATTAATAATGGCCTATTGTGTCGTTTGCGGGATACCTGAGATTTTGAGTGAGATTGAGAGGTTCTATTCTACACATCATCGTTGGAGCCACACGCAAGTGTGAGTAACGATCCAAGAGCAAGTCTTACTCGAAACTATTCCGATAATATCCCGGACATCAGTCTGAGCGAGATTAGAATGGCTCTCCAGCACTTTAAAAACGGCAGGGCCCCAGGCAAGGATGGAATTACAGCGGAGCTTCTGAAAGCGGGTGGAACACTGGTACTTGAAGTCCTTCAGAAGCTTTTCAATTTCGTCCTCCATGGTGGCACTACTCCGGAGGCGTGGAGCAGAAGTGCGGTGGTCTTGTTCTTTAAGAAAGGCGACAACGCTCTCTTGAAGAACTACAGACCGATTTCCCTTCTAAGCCGCGTCTACGTGCTGTTTTCGAGAGTCATTACGAATCGTCTCGCACACAGACTTGACGACTTCCAGCCTCCCGAACAAGCCGGTTTCCGAAAAGGCTTCAGTACCATAGACCACATACATACCCCGCGGCAGATTGTACAGAAGACTGAAGAGTACAATCTGCCACTTTGCCTGGCGTATGTGGACTATGAGAAAACCTTTGAATCCGTTGAAATTTGGGCGGTGCTACAGTCCCTTCAGCGGTGCCAAGTTGACTGGCGGTATATCGAAGTGCTGAAGTGTTTGTACAGTAGGGCTACGATGGCTATCCGAGTACAGAACCAGAGTTCGAAACCTATCCAACTGCAGGGAAGTGTAAGACAGGGTGATGTAATATCCCCGAAACTCTTCACCGCTGCGTTGGAAGACGTTTTCAAGCTACTTGACTGGAAAGGATACGGTATTAACATCAATGGCGAGTACATCACTCACCTTCGATTTGCCGACGATATAGTCCTTATGGCAGAATCGCTGGGGGACCTTATCACTATGCTCAATGACCTCAATGGTGTCTCCCAACGGATAGGTCTTAACATGAACATGGACAAAATAAAGATCATGTTCAATGTCCATGTCACACCTATGCCGGTAGTTGTTGGGAGCACTATGCTCGAAGTTGTTGACGAGTACGTTTACCTGGGACAAATAGTCCGACTAGGTAAGTCCAACTTCGACCAAGAGGTCAATCGACGGATTCAACTCGGCTGGGCAGCGTTCCGGAAATTACGACACATCTTCTCGTCAAATATACCTCAATCTCTGAAAACTAAAGTGTACAACGAGTGCGTGTTGCCAGTGGTGACCTATGGATCAGAAACGTGGTCCTTCACTGCTGGCCGTATGAGGACGCTCAAGGTCGCTCAGCAAGCTATGGAGAGGGCTATGCTCGGAGTTTCTCTGCGTGATAGACTCAGAAATGAGGATATCCGCAGTAAAACCAGAGTGACTGACATTGCCCAACGGATCAGTAAGCTGAAGTGGCAATGGGCCGGCCATATAGCTCAAAGAACCGATAACCGATGTGGAAGAAAGGTTCTCGAGTGGCAGCCTCGTACCGGTAGGCGTGGTGTAGGGCAACCCCCAACTAGATTGAGTGACGACCTGGTAAGACATGCAGGAAGTCGATGGATGCAGGTGGCTCAGGACCGTGCTTTGTGGCGTTACTTGGGGGAGGCCTATGTTCAGCAGTGGACTTGTGAAGGGCTGTAATGATGATGATGATGATGATGATTATGACTACATTTTATACAGTTTTAGTTACGTATGTGTGCTATAGTGATGTAGCGGACACAAGTGCTAAAATTAAAAAATTTGAACAACCGACTTCAATATAAATAAAAAGATAATATCATCAATGTACACGAAGTCAATTAAGTACGTGTTATTAAGGGAAACTCAAAAATTGCTAACCAGATCTTGATCAATATGGGACCTCACGAAAATCACCAGATTTAAAATAAAAAAGAATCATCAAAATTAGTTCGTCCGGAGAAAAGTTATGAGGTAGCACACATAAAATAAACATACAGTTGAATTGAATACTAGTACCCTGACTCTTTCTTTTTGAATTCGGTTAAAAATACTCTATCTATTTTTTTGTTTTTTTATTTTGATGAAATTTAGCTATGCAAACCAGATTGTGTAAGACCTTAGGATTGACCGTATTCTAGTTTTTTTTCGAAAAAACTTTTTAACTTCACAATATGAGCCCAAATCATAATAGGAAGAACAATAAGCAACTTTTTTACTTTACCCACCACGATTTTAGGCAATAGACATATTGCATATACAGACAAGGGCCCAATGATTATTTTTGTGCTTTACAAAAAAGTCTGCCTGAAAACACTGCAAGGTAATTTTAAATCAAAGGAAATATTACATTTGTTGACCAGAACCTTAATGAGTCGTTTTTTTTTCTTTTTAGTAAGGGTTTAGTAACAGGTTTATGAAGACTAGAAGGTTATTCCTTATTCTGTATTCCGTATTTAACATTGTAAGGAATAGTGCATTAAATTTAAGGATGAGCCATAAAACTTATGCTTTTATATTTTTTGTAATATAAAATGCATCAAATTTACTTTATCCGTGAACTTCGGTTAAAAACTTATAGAAAATCGGTTGCATGAAAAATGACCAAAGGTATGACGGGGTGAACGATCAAGTGAACTATATTATCGTGGTTCAAAAAAAAACCGAAACAAAACGGCGAACGTGGCACGGGGCGGATTTTGGACAAAATACTTTGAAAATAATTTGAGGCGTTGGCTGACACGACGGAAGGTGAGTTGTTGCGGATAAACGAACAACAAGTCAAACAGCTCATAATAAGGATGAGCATTTACCTGGGGGAAGCAGCGAGCGGCCTCTCTCTTGCCGGCTATGCGGGCACGATGAAAATGCTACAACCAGAGCAGTGCGCGTTTCTTATAGCTTTCGCCATCTCCCCATTCTACTTAACGGAGCATACCTCGCGTGTGACCTCTTATTGGAGGACCAAAGACGCGTCCAGCAGTATCTAACTCCCCCATACTAGGCAGGCCGTGCGGGGAAGGAACGGAGGAGAGGGAGATTATGTCAACCAATTCAATCAACAAATACAAAATTCAAGTGTGTGCATTGTCGCTACCATTGCCCCCGGCTGTAAGGGTATCCTTCCAAACAAATTAAAGTTACTACTGAGACCTAATTTAAACTACTAGCATAGAAAAGCAATTCGAAAATTATTGGTTAGTTAAATGACAGAGACGTACAACATGACGCAAATATGACCCGGTTGCGGTTTTAACACACACGATTCCTAATTGCCAATGAAGAGGCGGCGCGTTCTCTTTAGTGAGAATAACAACAGTTCCGAACGTTAATGAGTTAATTGCCTTATACCATTTTTGTCGTATATTGGACACCGAATAGTTTTGGAGGGATGAATGACTCTAGAAATATCCACATAAATTTTCTGCACCACCTCATACGGATGTGCCAGTAATGTGTCAAATAATGTTTCAATTTATCTATCATCTCTTAGAACTACACTTGGAGTTTCTTCCACGGGATGACATGGTGTAGTGGTTTCTCTTTCTCCGCCACTATGCGATGGCATATTGTAACTTAAACTAGAAATAAATTTGTCAAGGTTGTTGTTCTTGAGCGTCCTAATGTGTAAGTTTTCATCAGTGTTATTGCAAGAAAATAATGTATGCGGTCAACGCGCGGCAGAAGTGAAACCCTCAAAAAACTAAACTTTGAGAAAATAAGAGAAATACAGAGTATCTGGATTAGGATATTTCAGGCAATAGCGTAAAAACAAAGTACAATCAAATTAACATCGACTATAGAAATTTAATTTTATAGCAAAAATGTTACAATCCTTATTTATTTTTATATATGTGGAGCCAAAATTTTAGGGTAATATCCCGAAGGAATATTTTCTTTCGAGTAATGTTGCTTTATTATAATGCCAGTTATTTTATTCTAAAGGCATAGTAATTTATCGAAAAAAATTTATTGATTTTCGAGGTGGTACCTAAAATAAAGAGCCGTGGTAGCTCAGATGGTTAGCGCACCAATAAAATTTTTAATTGCAATTTTAAGTGCTGATTTACCACGTGCTCGGTGAAGGAAAACATCGTGAGGAAACCTGCATGTCTGAGAAATAAGAAAAAAATTCGAAGACATGTGAAGTTCGCCAACACGCATCGGGGCAGCGTGGCGGACACTTCCTTGCCCTAAAACCCTCTCAGTAATGAGGGGAGGGCTATGCCCAGCAGTGAGACGTATATAAGCTGTAACTTTAACTTTAACTATAAACTAAAATAAACGCTAGATCGCCTGAAGTTATGAAATGAATAATTTTAATTAATAAACTTTGCCATCTTTGGCTGCATAAATACAAACAATAAAGCATTTGATTATAATAGTTAAAATTTTTACGATTCTAGATGTGATTCGGTATCAATACAATATTCCTGCTTAAAGTACATATATTTGATATAGACCCCTATTAAACGGGCTATGTTATGTGATAGATATTAAAATAAACTCTATATCCGATATTGCCACTCCTCTCTGATAAAACAGCCGCTTGCATATTGAATAGAATGAAACCTGTTAGTCTGACATGTTCAAACAGTGAAGTCTTTGTGTTGGGTCGATGTTGTTCGTTTACTAAAACAACAGAACTGACACGGGGTCAAACACAAAAATGTAGTTCATCATTACCAAAAAATAAAACCTCACATATCAGTTTGAAAATCAACCTTTATTCGTGTAATAGTCTCTTATAATTCCTAATATTATCGACATAGATCAATCTTACATATTCTCTCGAAAAATAACAATTTTTATTTTTATAAGGCCACAGAAAAGATCTAATTATGTCTTTTTTGCATAATTATCTTCAGTCCATTTGAGGATAAAAAATGTGATTATGTTTATAAAGGTTTAGAGATGTTGATTCACAGATGTCAGAAGTGTGTTAGTATTCATGGTGATAATATTGAAAAATAAAATTGGTTTCGTTTCATTTCCTTCATTGGTTCATAGTTAGGCCAATTCATTATGGGACCGCCTACGTATATAATTGTTAGGGACTCTAACTTGGTATTATAATATACGCTTGTATGCAACGAGATTTGCGA
Organism: Parnassius smintheus behrii; assembly: GCA_036936625.1. NCBI lineage: Eukaryota > Metazoa > Arthropoda > Insecta > Lepidoptera > Papilionidae > Parnassius > Parnassius smintheus. The sequence continues at coordinate 11,598,816 of JAUPFT010000006.1, forward strand.
TTTTGATCCACCAAAATGCGCCGACTGGACCTCTTGTCCATATTTACAACTATAATTTTCTGAGAAGTCTATGTGTAATAATCCCTCAACGGTAGACAAATTTTGTTTAACATATTGTATGGATTTAATTTGATGAATCATGTTTGCCACATGTTTTCTTAAAGTAGTTAAATTTAGGATTAATTTTTCAAATAGTTGTTTGTTTGTGGTTTGCACCTTTTTTTTAATAGTTTTTCGACACTGCTTTGTAGTATTTTTGATAACAACAGGAACACTTTTTGTGACCCACCTTTCAAATGATATAGTGTCCTTAGCGTCAAAAACATTACACTGCAAAGTTTTGTCTTTGCAACCAGAACATTTCTTTTCTAAGCAACTCAAGCTTAGCGTATTGTTACGGCATAAATACTTTAGCAAATCCGATATAGATTTATAAGAAATCATCTTAGCATTATTAGCGATAAAACTATTATTAGCGTGTATGGTACATAAGCAAGTGTTTCTGGCGTTAAGTTTGGGAAACAGCACCCAGAACGGACGATATCGCCGAAAAGTTTCATACGAGATATTAGTACCAGACTTATTAACAAAAGCTTTATGTAGGTTTAAAAGATAATCATTCAAAAAACGTACTTGTTTTTTAATTTTTTTCTAGTTATGGTGTCTTTTTTTCCTGATGTAAGTGTGCTATTTCCATCTTGAAGCAAAAAAACTTCTACTGCTTCTTTTTTTTCTTGCACTTTCTTAAACTTTTTTTGAGGAACTGTCTTTTCTTTGTTTTCTTTATTAGAAGGTCGAATAGCTCTCATACGGTATTTTGCCATTTTAGATTCCAGCTCATGTTATCATTTTAGGTAGTTATTTTCCATTCTTAATATTCGCGCATTGCGTTTCACAATAGCATTCCCAATATTAATACGCGAAAATGAGGGACTTGACGGTGGAGCGTTTTGTTCAACGAGATGCAAAGCATTTTTACTATTTTTTTCCTTCTGGCGTCTTAATTTAGCCTTTCCCCTTCATATTTTTCTGATATGGCGTTGCTCTCTAGGGGTGTAGTCTTTAATAGTTTTAATTTTGCCTTGTTCCTTTTTTCGTCGATATCTTTCCCTGTCCTGGCTTCTTCTTTCTTCTAATTCTGCTTCATTCATTTTAGCGCGGGCATGACGGATACTGAGCTTCTTTTGTTCCCGCCTGCGCCTTTTTTTCTCTTCCTCGGAAAGCTGAATCTTACTTCTACTTGCCCGTGGCATAAATTAATTATTTTATTTTTATAAACAAAATGCAACATAAACTTCAATAATAAAAACATAAACACGCTCTAATAATGTACATCCGGAAATTATTTAACCAGAACACTTTTTTATACGTTTTTGTGTTTGAACCCGATATGGCTTTTGTACCCAAATTTATATAAATTGCTACATGAAAACTTATTTAAACGAAGCGTAGAAATAGGTATAAAATTAACAATATGACAACGGAGTTAGTTCATTTTGTACGTCGTAACAACGTAACGTTTTATCAACTCGCTAGCTTGATTGTATGAGTAATTGATTTTAAATTTATTAACTAAACATTGCTAAGAATCGGATGATAATTTAAGAATGTCAAAAAGATCGTAATATACTAAAACTTGTAATAGGTCTTTTTTAAAATTTCATTTATTTCCTTAATATTTAAGCTATATGCCTTAAGCTATTTGCCGTGTAGAGCCGTGAGAATATCCACCACTCCATATCTTCCCGTGGGTGTCGTAAGAGTCAACAGAGGGAGACAGGCAGGAGGTGGGCAGCAGCATCTTCTTGATAACAACAGTGGTATAATAAAAAAAACTGCGGTTGTCAACCCGCTCGCCATGCGTGGCAACTATGGCAATATACACACAAACAGACGGCCCCAAGTCCCCGGCGGCCCCGCTATTCCTGGCTACGGTGGTGACCAATGTAACGGCGGGGCAGGGGGTGCTAATAATCTCCGGTGGAGGTTCGGTTGCCACCTACGACGACTCGACCTGGCAACATTTAACGCACGCACCCTGAGGACTGACGAGTAAACCCTGGAGCTAGAAGAAGAGATAGACAAGTTGCGCTGAAATATTATAGGATAATCCGAGGTCCGAAGAGAGGGGGAGGACACGGTGATTCTCGAATCCGGCAACTTGTTCTATCACGGGGAGGGCGACCATCTATCCCAAGGAGGTGTCGGATTTATCGTCCACAAGTCTCTCGTCAACAACGTTGTAAAGATTGGGAGTGTGTCGACGAGGGTTGCGTACCTGATACTCAGAATCACCAAATGGTATTCGCTGAAGGTCATACAGGTTTACGCACCAACCTCGGCACATCCCGATGAGGAGGTGGAGGAAATATATGAGGATATTTCCAGAGCCATGCATTCCTCCAAAACCCACTACACGGTATTGATGGGAAACTTCAACGCAAAGCTAGGCCCAAGAGAAAGCGGTGAGCTGAAGGTAGGGAAATTTGGTGTAAGGCAACGGAACGGAAGTGTCCAGCAGCTGGCCTACTTTATGGAGAAAGAGGGACTCTTTATGATGAACTCTTTCTTCCAGAAGTGGCCCCACAGGAAGTGGACCTGGTCGAGCCCCGACGGTTCGACAAAAAATGAGATTGATTTCATTATGACGACCAGCCGCCAACTGTTCAGTGATGTCTCAGTGATCGCAAGGGTGAAAACTGGCACCGATCACCGAATGGTTAGAGGCACATTGAACCTAAACATTAAGTTAGAAATGTCTTGTCTAATTAAGTCAACGCTTCGTCCCCCTCGTGCTCTAATTCAGAATTCCGAAACCTTTCAGCTCGAGTTACGTAACCGCTTTCAGTGCCTAGAAGATTGCAATGCAGTGAACGATATGAATGACAAGCTCGTGAAAACTGTCCATGTGGTTGGAGCTAAGTTCTGCAAGACCCGCCGCAGAAGAACACAAAAACTCTCCGATCACACTCTTAATCTCATGACTGTTAGACGGATTGAACAGATTTGACAGCATACAGGAAACTGAACAAACAGATCTCCAGCTGCATGCGGTGAGACTTACGCAACTTTAATACTGCTCGTATTAAAGAAGCGATCGAGTGGAACCAGGGCACCAAAGTCTCTGCCAGAAATCTGTCTGCCAGAAAGAGCCAACTGTCAAAGCTGAAGACTGAGTATGGCAACATCGTTTCCGTGACACCTGAGATTCTGAGTGAGATTGAGAGGTTCTATGGGCAGCCGTACACATCATCGTTGGAGCCACACGCAAGTGTGAGTAACGATCCAAGAGCAAGTCTTATCTGACACTATTCCAATGATATCCCGGACGTCTCCACCACTCCGGGCTCTCCACCACCTTAAAAGCCCCGGGCGAGGATGGAATTACAGCGGAGCTTCTGAAAGCAGGTGGAACACCGGTACTTGAGGTCCTTCAGAAGCTCTTCAATTCCGTCCTCTATGGTGGCACTACTCCGGAGGCGTGGAGCAGAAGCGCGGTGTTTTTGTTCTTTAAGAAAGGCGACAACGCTCTCTTGAAGAACTACAGACTGATTTCCCTTCTGAGCCGCGTCTACGTGCTGTTTTCGAGAGTCATTACCAATCGTCTCGCACGCAGACTCGACGACTTCCAGCCTATCTAACTGCAGAGATGTGTAAGACAAGGTGATGTTATATCCCCGAAACTCTTCACCGCTGCGTTGGAACATGTTTTCAAGCCACTTGACTGGAAAGATTAACCTTCCTTCATTGAAATGTGAGAGCAGAGGTATCAATCGGTTAGACAGTATATCTCTGTCTGATTGAGTTGTCACTCCTACTCTGATTCTGTTTAACGTTTCTACAAACGTAGAATCATCCAGCTGTCTCATATTTACCGTAAGTTCGTCGTAACTAAAAAGTTCAGCCCATAAGTTTAGAATATTTAAGGAGCCTATAAGTTTATTAATTTATGAAGGGGTTAGTTTTTCAAATGGCGACTTTTCTCTAACGGGTGGAAGTTGCAAAAGATCCCCAAGCACTAAAATATTTCTTTTTTCAAACCAACCATCTTCTACATCCGAAGTATCAAACACTTCGCATAAACGAAGATTTATGTAGGCTAAAGTTACATTAGATATCATAGACACTTCATCTATAATAAATGATTCGACAGTTTTTAAGTCTGTCCTTAAAACTTGAAGTACTTCGTCTGAAAGCGGTTTGTATTTAGGAGTTTGTTTATGCTCTACGGGTAGGCGGCACTTGTTATGTTTCTCACTTATGTTACAGAGGTTTTTGTTACAGTTATTTAAAGCCGATAAGATTTTCGATAAGCAGAAATAATAACTATAACATTTAAATGTTTATTTTATTTTGTACAGCTCTTTGTTTCTAACGGTTCTTGATAAAGTGTACTTACTGACAACAAATTTTATTTTATGAATGAAATATCGTAAGTTTTTATTTTATTTTTATGTCCTTACAATCAGTACAACATATTCTTCCTAAATGAACCGAAATTATGCATGTAATAATGATAATAATTCTACTTTTTCACTTGCAAACATTTGCTAAAAATTCGACAGTAGACAGTTTGCGCGCGCTTTGTTACCTCATTTTCAAAATCTTTATGTGTATAAATTGTAGCGTCTTCCTTTATTTTTCTTATACAATCATATAAATATAGCATTCAACAATTCCTAATAAAATTATTTACTATGGTATTCGAATAAGAAACATACCATTATTATCTTATTAGAAATCTTGACCGTTATGAATTGTTCGCGTAGAGGTTTTTTGATTCTACTTTTTTATCAATCGAAATCATATCACAAAAAGTTACTATTGTTGTAACTAAGATCATTCAAAAACGTTACGTAGTAAAGATAAATAACATTACTTACAGTTTTTTGAAAGAAAATCCAACTAAAATCACAATCACAAACTTCAACGATTGCGCAACCAACGGCACCAACAGCACAAAAGTCGAGTAAGTCCATGTAACCGAGTGAATATAATTCATCAGAATACTCTTTAGTTCGTTCAGAATCGAATGAAATAGTGTTCAATTGAAAATATACTGTATTTTTATATCAATTAATGAAGAAAATAGCAGCACGTAATGCGGACATGAATTAACGTGGAGATGAATTCATGTCCACGGTACCTTAAAGGAATTTGAGTAATGTTCGAGTAGAATAAAGTTAATCGTTCGACTATTTTTTCTTGTAAACTTGTAAGTATAAGTATAAAAGCCAATCTAGTGTTATCCAGCGTTTTCCTTTAATTTTATTTATATGCGTATTAAAAGCAGAAGGGGAGGCATTCGCCCAACGCTATAGGCTAGATTAAATTAGATGTGTCCCACTACGCTGGATTTTTGCAATGACAGTAGATTTTTATGTACCAATGGTAGAAGGGGGCATTACCATATCTCTAATACAGCTGAGACCAGCTGAGGGTTCTTCATCAGATACTTTAGACCTTCGATTTTTGACATCAAATGAAGCGGCCCACCAAGTTGAATATTTTTTGTAAAGGCAGTATGTCGATCTCTTCTAATAGTTTGGTTGGGCTCTTGTGTTTTTTAATCAGGGTCACCAGGTACTCCAGATGTTAGATTATCCTAGTTTTTATAGTTCTCCCTTTATGTGGCCATTAAACCCTCACTCTGTACCAAATTTCAGCTCTCTGAGTTTATGGGAAGTACTAGTTCTATTCTGATGATCATGAGTGAGTGAGTGAGTGTCATAAATGCGGAACTTTGCTCTCGCTTAACTTCGGAACTAAATGATCTACAGACTTGAAATTTTGGATTTTAAGTATGTGATTATAGTTTACTAGATGACGAAAATTTCTGCGTTCTGGTATTATCCAGAGGTTCTCAAATAGGGGCCTGAAAATGCGGCGAAATGGTTCCAGTAAAGGATGGTACGGCAGTGTTTGCTTCGCGCTCGACTTGACGGGGGCACTACCGTGCCCGCCGATATTCCATCTTGGATTATATGAAGATATTCTATTAAGTCTGATATTTTTATCTAAGTAGATGCGATTAAGTAAATGTAAGTCATTTATTGTGACGTATTCCAAAATTTACTGCACTGAATTCAAGTTTTGACAACGCGGGTGGGACGAATTCACAAGACTTTCATAACAAATTGCAGCTTTGCATAATCTGCACAACGTCAGCGTGCATATTTTATGTTTGATAATCCGATAGGTGACGTCGAATAATATCTATACATCTTATTACTAAAATTGTAGTGGTTAAGTGACTACCGTTGCCCGTGAACATCCGCATCACCAGGGGAATTGCAGGTGCGTTGCCGGCCCTTTAGAAAGGAGTAAGCTCTTCAGAAACTTGGTTGAAACCGTCTTTACATTCGGCATTGTATTCTCTTCCTAGGTTTGTGTTGGTTAGAAATAATCGTATAGATAAAGGAGGAGATGGAGTTGCAATATATCTCAACGATTCATTTTCTTACAAAATTGTATTAGCTATCCGCTGAATTCCTTTTTATAGAACTAGATGTACAGGGCCTAAGGATGGTTCTTGGAGCAGTTTATTGCCCTCCTTTCATTGATTATTTCGCCAATTTAGAAGCGGCCTTTGATTACATTGGTTCTGAGTACGCTCACTTCATAATCATGGAAGATGTCACCACGGATTTACTGAAAATTTCAATCCTTGATTCAATCATTGAGTCTAACAATCTCAACATTCCTTAAAGGCAACTCATCGTAATATCGACACTGATGACTCTCTGATTGATATCATTGTAGCCAACCCCTCTGACAAGGTGCTATCATGTGGGCATCTTGAAGCGAATTTTCCCGCCATGACCTTATTTATGTATGATACAACCTTAAAACTCCTAAATATCGACCTGCTGTACTGTCCCTAGGTAATTTTATAAGAACTAATATGGATAAGTTTTTGAAAGATGCATAGCTTATAGATTTTACGCCATTAGCAACTGCATCCACAGTAGATGATAAAGTAACTATTTTTAATAACATAATTCATGTTTTGTATGGTAACCATGCTCCTGTACATAAAGTAGAACTACGTGTCCACCAGCTCCCAGGATGACTGAAGAGGTACGGAAGGCAATGACCAGGTTAAATCGAGCCTTTGCTCGGTTCAAGAGGAGCAGATCTGAGGAAAACTGGTTTTCTTTTAAGAAGGTCAGAAACAGATGCAATCAGATGGTACGTTAACTAAAGCAATATATATATATATATATATATATATATATATATATATATATATATATATATATATTTCTTCGCCTTCTGGTGTGTGGAAATTCCTTAGTTTTCTAGGTGTTGGTAAACACTTTCTCTGGATTGTGGTTTATCTATTTCTCACGATGTTTTAAATCTTCATTTTGCTTCTGCTTCTGCAATGGACCTTTTTCCTTTTATCCCTGTAGATCAGGATGAAATTAGAAAGACTCTTCTGGCAATCAAATCTAAGGCTGTCGGTTGCGATGAGCTATTAGATAGTAGAGCTATGATTATTAATATTTTGGAATACGTTCTCCCCACAGTTACACATATTGTTAATGTTTCGCTGGACTCTGGTTAGTTTTCGAGTCAGAAGAAAAAGGCTTTTGTAAGACCCCTTCCTCAAGTATCCAATCCTACACTTCCCAATCATTTCCGTCCAAAATAAGTTTTACCCTTCCTATGTAAAGTTTATATATATATATATATATATATATATATATATATATATATATATATATATATATATATATATATATATATATATATATATATGCAGATCTTGTTTTAGTAGCTTTAGAAAATATATTTTTTTCATTTAGTTGCTGTGGTAATTTATAAAATTTTGTAATTTAATAATAAGGAATATAGAAAATCTGTTTATTATTTTAAATTTAAATTTTAAGCGTTAGTTTTACTGTCTAGGTATTTATTTGTAATGTGGATGAAGATGTTAGAGGTATTTAATTAAATTAACCTGATCACAGTGTGGTTTCGTGATGGTTCCGTGATATGCGAGCATGTTACTGTAATCTAGACTTGGGCGGGTCATCGCCCGTGTACCGTTAGTACCGTTTAGTCCATATATGTATATAGTCAATGATTAGTAGTAACAAAATTTCCTAGGAACTTACTGTAATATAATAAGAACATGGTAGAGCCATGTTGCAGCCATGTTATGGTAGTAGAAGAAATGGGTCAGCTCGAAGGGGAAGTACCAAGCTCTAAGCAGCTTAATGCTGCTGTGTTTTGTATTGTGAGTGTAGAACAGAACTGGAGACCCCTTTTTCTGGATACGAGCCATTCCATCTTAGTTCTTACGGGTGCATACTGATACTATGGGCCACAGTATCCACTTACCGTCAGGTGAACTGCGTGCTCGTTTTGCATCCTTATTCTATAAAAAATATAAATGTTTTAAATGCTTTCTATGAGAAATAATTAATTTTCAGCAAACTGAAATCGACTACGTAGTTTATAAAAGAATATTCACTACTGAATATCTACACGTGAATATCGTGAAAGGCGACAGAGGAAAGCAAACCGGGAGATGGGTAGGAGCATGTTCTTAATAACTAAAAATCAAAGTTAAACTGCTAATACGAACACTTTTTCCGACTCACAACAATTCACGTGGAATTAAAAAAGGGATTTAAATATTATAAAAAATCAAATCATTTGTATCCTACTGTTTTCGTGGCAAGTATCGATAAAATTGTAACATTCTTGACCTTGTACCGGCAGCGGGGTAATGATTTTACGTCAAATTAGGAGTTTAAATTTGAAGGTAAAATGTCAATGAAAAAGCAATAAATTTGAAAAAATAATATATATGCCATATGTTTCTACTTTGTTCACCTATTAGGTACAGCCTATTTTTCTCTCGGTAATAAAGTCTCCCGGTATATGTATATATGATTGTACGCATTTTAGCATGTCTTTTTTTAATAGAATAATGGTGAAAATGAGCATTAGTCCACCTGATGATTAGTGAATGCTGTGGCCCATACATTTATCCTCGGTCAAAACGCAGATGCGTTGTCAGTCTTAAGGACTAAGATCGAATTCCTCGTTTCCAGTAAAAAAATTCTCCGGATCTCTACACTCACCATATGAAACGCAGCCGTACTAAGCTGTTATTTTATGCTGGCACTCTGTGAGAGCGTCGTCCTTCCCTAGTCGAGCCGACCCATTCGTGCTACAAACATTATGAAGCTGCAGCATGGTTCAACCATATATCACGTATGTGTTTGTCTTTTCTTTTATGACTAATTGTAGTCGATTGATTGCTGCAAGGGCTGACAAAAGTGGTTCATTTTAAAGTTTGAAGTGTGGTCACAGTTGACCTTGTTACCGGGGACTCACAAGCCACAATTCATAGTTAAAATGCAAATACGCGTACCGTCGACGGACAGGAGCGTCAAAAGTACAAAAAAATTAACAATTAAGGCAAATCTAGACGGACCCCCTCACCTAATAAGGGCTATTGAAGAAGTCCAGAAATTGCAATATGTCGCTAAACCGTATCAAGTGATTTGCTTGACGGGTACATTTAGAAGTGCATAGTCAAAAATCATGAAATAAATGGTTTTTAATGATAATATCATTAACCGTTATAAAACATTTAGATAATTGCCCAGCAGGCATAAGAAGGACGAGGTGCGCTCGCTACTCTGCCCGAGTTATCGCCTGTTCTCCACTTGTCGGTTTTTAGCACTCTTTAGAAAATATATTAACTTTTTCTAAAACACCGAAATCTTTCCCGAACGCAGGAAAACACGTTTTTAAATTAAAAGCATTGTTGAATATCAGTAGTATATTTACAAAATATTGAACGTTGCGTGCTGGTCGCTTGCTAAAGTAAACTCAGACTCGTTTATCATGGGCAAAAGCAATAGGTATATAATTATAAACTCACTTTACAGCTGTTATTAGTGATAGCTTCTGTATACGTTTTAGGTTTATGAAGGCTATTTTATCCTTTTAATTCTGTACAATTTCCTTTAACCTTTTCACTTTAATGCCTTTGTATGAATTAATAGTGAACTGTGAATTGCTTAACACAAACGAGCATTTGGCTCACTTGATGGTAAATAACTATCGCCACCTATAAATAACTTCAACATAGGAATTTCAGATGCGTTGCAGGTGTTTAAAAAAAGAGTAGGCTCTTTTCGTGAAGGCCCCTAAATCGTATACACCCGTGAAACCCCGTGGTAGAAAATTCCACAAGTAAGTTGTGCGTGGAAAAAAACTTTTAGTAAATTGTACAGTGGTGGACCACCACTTCCACACATCCAAATGTTATGTGTGTTATGGACGCTAAGTTTATCGTGATGTTCAATGGACAAATTTAGCGGCCGGAATAATTACGAACGATTCCTGTGAGCACGTACCTTGGTAAATGCGATAGCTATTACAGTTAATAATCACCTGTAACCAACTTTGAATTAAAAAACTACAGATGAGTTGTCACGTCTGAGGAAGAAGAAAGTCTGAGGAAGTGAGATGTCAGAAAAAGACCACTCTACATTACTCCGAAGTACAGTTATTGGTAAAGAGCCACCTGTAATTTTTATCTGATGGTGATTCTTTCTTTGGTTGCTTAACTAATAATAATTTAACCCCTCAATCCCCAGCTTATATGATTGAAACCGCTAGCTAGCTATGCGTGACGCGGCGTCGCTAAAAATAACCTAACCTTGAATTTGTCGTACATTTATTTTCTATAAAATTTGTTATAAATTTTAATATCACACTTGTTTCTGTTTGTTTATTATGTAATATTACTAGTTTTAGTGCTTTTACTTCATTACAAATATATTTCGATTGTATTTTATAGTAAAAAATGTACTTAACCAGCGCAGGACAGCTGCGTGATTTTCACAACTATTAATATTTTTGGTAACATGTACAACTTCGATGGTTTGGCACATGAAGGTATTATCGAATTAATTTGCAGTTATTGCCACACATATTTACAGTTAGCTACCGTGGGCAAATATTTGTTACAGAGAGCACGAGGGATCTGTGACAGCAGACACCTGGCCGCTGATCTTCAGCACGTAACGCAAGTTCCGCACGACAACAAGCTGCGGGTCCCGCGCCTACGTCACCGTGACCGAGTGAAGTCGGCCACAGTCAGCGTGTGCCTGATGTACTACCATATGTCAGAGGTGTTACAGACAAGATTGGCCACATTTTGAAGCGAGCTTCCATGTAAACTTAGAGGGCGTCTATGTAAGGTAATGCGGCAACAATAATAAAAACGTACACACCGATGAAGCTTACGAATTCTGAATCATGATGTTCCTTACGGGAAGAATAGGATTTGCATCTTAGTATAAAACAAGCCATCTTAATTCAAAAAAATCAAGCCCCTTTAAAATTTACATGCAGTCGCTAGCGCCTGGCAAATCCCGAGCGTTTATATAGAGAATTTTGTATAGATTTTATAATGCTAAACTTCTTTATAGAAAAGTAGTCTCTAAATTTAAGTTTAAATGGTTTAAAGTGCTGTGGGTGTGCGCGGCGAATCCGATCGCTTAGAGATTGAAGGGTTAAATATATAATTGTATAATTATATTTTACAATAAAATATTAAAGACCGCAGACGTCACACGTCACAGTAAATAATACGACTTAATTAAAATTACATTTATCAAATAAATCAGCCAGTACGATCTTGGACAAAGTAAATACGATTTTATAAACTTTTTTATTTAGTAGTGTAAAAATAGATCAAAGATGACTACTTGACTTTTTTCCACGCATGAATTATACGCAACATATTTAAATATGTTTGTCTCTTTTGACCTATTTGAAAATTAAATTAGAAAAGGTAATACAAGTATATTGACTCAATTTATGTAGAATTGTAGGTTCTCTCTTTGCATACGTATTATGTAATTACTCTAAGCTTGTTACCAAGTAAATATAAAGTTTTGCGATCATTTCAATTACGAGTACAGTACGAAACACAACATCATTTTGTTTCTATTTGATGTGTCTTGCCACCTCCTGTTAAATTGACTCACCCGAGTAGCTTTATCACATAAAAATACGTTACAGTTGAAAAATATCTCTGCGACTTATTTCTTCTGATAAACAATCACATTTGTATTAATAAGATTATAAAGGTAACGTAAGAGTGATAAACAGATTACAGAAATAAGCAACACGCTCGCGCGTCCTGAAAGCTTTAGGAAGCCTTACCGTAATCGCTTTTATTTTATTAAATGGTGAATAAACCTTTTCATCACGTGTAGTGCCAGTGCAAGTTGCTATTATACGATAAAGGGAAGCGGAAATATATGGGCAACAGCATTTTTCTGATAACAGTTCAAAACTATACAAAACTGTATAGCAAATATGTCAAAATGCCGCTTAAGAAGCAAGCTACAGGACAGGCCTATGTACAGCAGTGGACTTTTATAGGCTGTAATGGATGATAATGGATAGGTACATTTTATTGATGTTTTTGACAGTTGATGGATGTTTGATGTTTTTGAAAGTTGATGGATTTTATTCTTTAGTGTTGTATTAACTGTTAACGATAGTCGTTAAATTTGAACAACAGAGCATACGAAATAGCATGAAAAAAAACTTACACACATAATAGAATGGAATTTAAACATAATTGTCCAAATGATGTAAATTCCATTCCCTCCTTTTATGAATAATACTAAAAATCTTACGAAAAATTTCCTTTGTATAATGTTACTTTGAAAACAAAAGTACCGCTAGATTTCTTGCTATTTTTCACGGTACAGAGTTTATTCCAAATCAGTGGTAAAATTAAACATGCTTGAAATCTGTATTAGATTAGAAAGTCTATTCCTTTTATTCTATTCTATTCGATGTTAACGAATTAATATATCATCATATATTGAGGGGTTAGAAATGCCATGGATGGATCACGGGACGTTCCTGGTCAGTGAGCGGTCGTAAGAAACAACTATGCGAAGGGCACGATAACTTAATACGACCTGCAATTAAGGTATCTGCTGAAAATCAGTCGTAAGCGCAACTACTAGCCACTGTAACCAAAATTTTATCTTATTTCATATTTTCATATTATTTAATAATTTTAACATACTTCAGTACCGTGAAATGCATAACTCTCATATTATATAAGATTAACGACCTTCTCTTCGTATACGCGACATGTGAACAATACATCATCACCCGCTGTGTTTGCTTAATTAATTAAAACAATTTAACATCTCTAAGCAGTCAAGCAACAATAATTTAACATGTTATTACTTTTTAGAAAATAGTTAGAGGATATTTATGTATGTACTTTGATATATATATTTTTTGCTGTAACCAATTTAATTCCGTTCCGTTACTCTGGTTTCCTGAAATATTAACTAAAAAATATCTACATACATCTAGTAGCGAAAAAATATAATATTATTATGTAAAATCTCTAAAGTTTGCACAATATAATTTCACTTAATAGCCCCCTGTCAAGTGATATTAATTTGCACTCGGACACTGTAAAGTAGGTCATCCACATGTCATTGATCTGAAGGCGGTATTATTGTTTCCTGTATTAATATCTAATATAAAAAATATTTGTTTGTTTGTATTTTATGCGCTGTAATAGCGTTAATCAGATTGCGGTAAAACTTTGACAACTTCTTATTTCGTGCACTTTCTCACAGGTTGACGCACATAATAAGCATATATAGGCATAGTACAATTAAGTTACATTAGGTGGCGCGCGTATAGTGCCGAGAAGTTTATTCCAAAGTTAATCTTTTAATATCAAGGAATGTGTTATCATTCCTAATTATATAAAAAAAAACTCTTTCAAATTTAAAACGATATAATATTTCCGCCATTATTTCTTCTGTGGCAGCAATACGCCAGTTACCAGATAGTGTTGTATACATAAAATACAGGCACACACTGCCAGTTTGTCTGTCAATGCGCGGCAGCAGAAATAAGCATGAAATATAATCAGAAGTAACCACATACAATCCCAAACGTATTTCCACTGTTTTTTTTTAGCTAGTGGTAATACCATTTTATTTTTGCGAACAAATCGGATAACATTAAAGACGTCATTCACCGCTTTATTACGACCGCCATGTAGCGGCACCGTAATCCCAGGAAACATGAGCTTTATACCTATCTAAAACAAGTACTCCACTACTGTCAATCTGCATCTGTATCTGTAATCAATTAAATTTTAAAGTTTGTATATTATTAACCAAGCTCTATTTCTCTTTCAAATGCATAATAGTAAATAATAGAATACAGATATCTGTTATACAAAATGTGAAATAAATGCATTCGCCTTGATATGTACTCCACAGACTATTGAAAAAATTATATTTGAATTCACAAAAAAATCTAAGCTCATTCAGTAAATGGGACAGTTATTATTCGCTGGTATCATTTTATTCATTGTGAAGTATTCGCGTAAATATAAGAAATCATTAACATTTAAAAATGTTTGGAAACTATCTCAACTAGCAGTATGAATGTAAACAACGAATTTTGTTTAAATAAATTTTTACACATGTTGTAATATATATATATATATTAGCTTTCTGTTCCATTTTTCTATATTTTTTTTGACTTTGCCAAATCGCACACTCCTGCATGCACGCTATATGCTTAAAAAGGGCTCCAAAATTGTTTAAAAAGAATACAAAATGAGTTGCAAAATGGCTCGACGCATTACAAAGCCCATCTCGTGTTTCATTTCCCTCTGTGGCCACTTAAGATATACACAGGATTATTTTACGTAAGTGGTATTAAAAAATGGTGTTACATGCCTCCGCTACTCATACCATTCTATCAGCATACCAACCTTCATAGTTAGCTACCGTGGGTAAAGATTTGTTTCAGAGAGCATTAGGATCTCTGACAATAAACAACTGGCCGACGAGCTCCAAAACGTCAAGCAAGTTTTGCATAACAACAATCTTCGGGTCTCGCGCCTACGTTACAGTGGACAAGTGAATACGGTCACAGTCGAGCGTGTAACTAGAATATAGGTAGCATCGTCCTCCTAATAACAACTTAAAAATGATAAAATCAGTTGTCAACCCGTAAACCAAACTTGGCAATTAAGGTAAATATCCCTACAATGAGGTAATAAACAAAGCAAGGGTTTGCGGTTACGGTAACAGCTTAGCTCTTTAGACACATGGGTAATTCTTAAACCAATAAAGAGAATTCTTGGCAGGATATAAAGGGAATTGTAGTACGTACCCTCTTCATTTATAAATCTGTGTGTTAAGAGTTTCAGAAAATACATGAGCTTAGACAAACCCATGGTAGCCAAATAGACCAAGCCCAGTGGTAATATTTCAAGCAAGAAAAACCGTGTGGCATCCGATAGATTGCATATTATATCGATTTCGTCTAAGATGCGAATGTTTTTTTTTTTTTTTTATAGAAGAGGGGGCAAACGAGCATGCGGCTCACCTGATGTTAATGAAGTTATATTCGATAGAAGTCTCTTAAGATTCAAAAGAAGTTGACGTGTTTCATTGTGATGAAGCCACGTTGCTATTATATGGTTGCGGCATGAAAAGGTCAGCTAGATCAGTGAAGAGCCAATTTCTTACAAATTACCAGCATAAAATAGCTCCTTAATACGATCGTGTATCGAGTGGTGAGCGTAGAGTACTGGAGACCTTTACTGGTAATTAGTCAATCCATCTTTGTCATTAAGAGTTATATCGCATCCACATTTTTATTGTAAATAATAGATGCAAATGTCATGGACCAAAGACAACGCAGCTGCATTTTTGATTCGTAATCGACAATAGATTTAGATGTCTATGGGTCACAGCAACCACTAACCATCAGGTGGACTGTGTGCTCGTTTTTACCCGATCCTATAAAAATCCTTTAAACATACAATCACTAACAGGTAGACGTTTTTATTTATTTTTTAATAAACGTTTCCTTTTTACAGAATTGTGTGACAAACGAGCTGTGTGCTCATCCACTCGATTATAAGTGGATACTGTGGCTCATAGAAATCCACATTAATTTGAATTAAGAATCAAAACGCAAATGCGTTTTCACCACCGAGGACTTAGACGGTATTATTCGATTCCAGTAAAGAGGGAGTCCGGTAATCTACACTTACCATACAAAACACAGCAGCATTAAGCTGGTATTTTGTGAGAGCGTGGTCCTGTCCGGTTCGAGCTGATCCATTCGCGCTACAACTATAATATAGCTGCAGCGTGGCTCTATAACCTAAAAACACTAGGTTTTTCTCCTGTATCGTGGGAATAGTTGACATACATAAACTTCTAAAGGACAAACATTCGGACCCGAAACAATTATTTGTAGGCCATATAAATTCTGAAAATCCTTGTTCCGTGCGGGATACGTACCTGCGTCCCTTGGCGCTGTAACTCATTACTGCCGCTGTGCCGCACATCTGTTAAACTGTTTACTCATTTCATATTATATATATATATATATATATATATATATATATATATATATATATATTTAGGTTTCAAGTCGGAGTCGTCGTCGTTAAAATATTCTTGTGATGTGAACTATTTTTTCGTTATTACGTAATTTTCGTCAAAATTTTCATATTTTTACAACAATTTAAGCAATTTTTTACTAATTTATTGTAAACATGTTTGGTTGACCGAATACTTTCACCCTAATAACGATAATGCACTTTTGCTGATTCATTGTTGAGCGTTCCTCTATTTTAAAAGCATTAGTAATGGAGCTGTTTCAGTCAGAATCAAACTCGACTGATAGGTTTTTACAGGTAATTAATAAAATAAGGCGTTTTTGGGATGTCCATTATATTAAGGATTTAAAAATTTATTAGCTTAGAGTCGTACTACATAGAAAATGTTGTCTTAACTAGTGGGGAGGGAAGTGCTTTTCATCATTTAAATTTTTCACAATTTCACAGTTTTTGGATCTAAGCAAATTAATTTTGACATCTTTAATAATAAAATGAAAAGAACTACCAATAACATAGTTTTATAACCACTGTAGTTTATTACGTGTTTACAGAAGTGAATTAGTTGGCATATATTGCACACCGCCTGCAACTTTACAAGGCGCAGGTTCGGCCGCACATGGAATACTGTTCCCATCTCTGGGCTGGGGCTCCCCAGTACCAGCTCCTTCCACTTGACCGCATCCAGCGCAGAGCGGCTCGAATCGTCGACGACCGAGTGCTTTCCGATCGGCTCGATTCACTGGCGTTGCGAAGAGATGTTGCATCTCTTTGCGTATTTTATCGCATCTATCACGGGGAGTGCTCTGAGGAATTGTTCGGATTAATCCCAGCCGCCAAATTTCGTGAACGCACGACACGGCAAACGTCCCGATACCATCCACACCATCTGGATGCTTGGCGGTCCACCACTGTACGTTTCACAAGAAGTTTTCTTCCACGTACAACCTCTCTGTGGAATAGTTTATCACCGGCGATTTTTCCGGACCGATACGACCTGGGGACCTTCAAGAAAAGAGCTTACTCCTTTCTAAAAGGCCGGCAACGCACCCGCAATTCTCCTGGTGTTGCGGTTGATCATGGGCGGCGGTAGTCACTTAACATCAGGTGAGCCGCATGCTCGTTTGCCCCCTCTTCTATAAAAAAAAAATATATATTTTTTGTAAGATCTGGCCATATTAATAACCCTAGGTAAGTTCAACGCAACTTCCCATAACAGGCCTATAAAATGTTTATTCGTCATTTTTTGGACAAACTTTTCACAATGAGTCAGATAATAGTAAAAAATGTTGATTCTACCGAAAATATAAGTGTGAAAAGGGGCCAAGTTCGGTACTAAAGCCGTTCGGAGTAGTCGCCTTCGCCGATACAAGAGTTGGAGCCTGAACGGGTGGCAACTTTCAAAACAGTTCCTTAAATCATGGCTAATGTACAGCGTTCTATAAATTATTTAAAAATAAATGTGTTCATTTCCTCGATACTGAATATTTGTATTCGGATAGTCAAATTACATTTTAACATTATGATATTTATTACAATCTTCGAACTGACCATTTTAGATTTTCACAAAGGATTTAGTTATATGAAATCTTTCTTTCTTGTTAAATTTCAAGAAGGTCTAGGTTTTTGAAAAGTGAGTAAAATTGCACTTTAAATATCTTAATAATTTAAGCCTTTTATAGATTTGTTCATTAAATTTTGGATTCTAGTTATACAAGTAAGCATTAATTAAGGTATGTAATTCAGATGGTTCGTGTAAATATTATTATAGGTACACACTGCCGATGTGTCACCATTTTCTTTGAATTATTCCGTATTCATCCTATGATATTTCATGCTATGACACTTTTTTCCCTAATTTAACTGATTTGTTTCGAACTTGGCAGACACCCTACCGTGCTTTTGAATGAAACTAGTTCTTACGTAGGTATTTTATCGCATTTATAAACTTATTTCCTTTTTCCAATATTTCGATTACGCGAATGCAATAAAATCCACCTGCCCTCTTGACTACAGTGACGACCGCTAATCACCGCACACATACAACACGGTACAGATTTATAGCAAGTGGTCATCACCACCCCGGCTCTAAATGAAGTATCTCTGAGATGATCCACCAAAGTAACTATGCACGTAACACTGTATATTATACTGTTATTTGATTAAAAATCTATTGATTTTGTTATTCCTTGTTATACAAATCATTGACAAATATGTACTAGTCTCATGCTTTCCGATCTCGAATAATGTACGTTCAAAGTTAAAAATATGGTTTTAAAGTATGGATATGAAACAACGTTTCTACTTTATTTTGGACATTACCACTCAATTTTATTTTAAAGTATTTACAGACGATATGACTATTTTCAGGTGACTTGCTTAATTTATTCGTCCTAAATGTT
The DNA here is from genome assembly GCA_036936625.1 of Parnassius smintheus behrii. Taxonomy (NCBI): domain Eukaryota; kingdom Metazoa; phylum Arthropoda; class Insecta; order Lepidoptera; family Papilionidae; genus Parnassius; species Parnassius smintheus. The sequence goes on from JAUPFT010000006.1 coordinate 11,617,677, forward strand.
TCGATATCTTATTGAAGTTGTACACTTTTATAATTATCCATATTCAAAAGGACCTTATTAAAAATTATTTCAACTTTAGGTTCTTTTAGTTAGAATATTAGTAAACTTATCTTTTGTTAATTACTTTTGTACCAATCTCGTCTTCATAGCTGGAGTTCATAATTTAGTCTCATTTTACCGTCCCATCGAACTGTGAGAGTAAGGGAATAGAAAGAGCACGTGTGCTTGTGCATACACTTGCACACTATATTCCTGTCCTGTGCCGGTGAATAGTTTCCATTGAGGCTGGTCACCGTGACCGAAATTTAGTCTGGAGGAGATACCAGGATAACTTCCTGTTAACATCAGACATAAAATATTCAGACTGGCTATGGACAGCAGCACTAGAGGTGCTCACGTCTGGTAGTGCGATCGTAAATTCCCTTATTAAGCAATGTTTTAAATGGTAAAGCCACGGTTCAAATATAATATTATGTTTTTACGAATGAGTCAGCTTGACTGGTGTAGGACCACTTACAGAATATCAGCGAAAAATAGCAGCCGAATGGTGCTGTGTTGCGTATGGTATGTGTAGAGTACTGGAGACCTATTTTACTGGAAACGGAGCATTCCATCTTCGTCCTCAGGGATAACAAAGAATATGCATTTTAAATCAAGGTAAAGTGGGCGTCAAAAGCAAAGAGCTCGGTTGTTGGTTTCGGATGCGATCAAATAGAAGGAGCTGGCACTGGGAAGCCCCGGCCCAGAGTTGGGAACAGTATTCCATGTGCAGCCGAATCTGCACCTTGTAAAGTTGCAGGTGATAAGCCGGCATGAAATAGTGTCCAGATCTGCTGAGCACGCCAATCCCTTTAGAGGCCAATTTGGCCTTCTCTTCCAAGTGACCACAAAACTGCACGTCACTCGCTATATCGACGCCGAGGATTCCAATTCTGGCTGAGGCAACAACAACCAGGGGTGTTTTTGTTAAACGCTCAAACTTGTTTCTTCTAGGGATTAAACTGGACTATATGAAGTCGCCCTAGTCCATAACTTTGTTCAACAAAGTTTGAACATCAAACACACGTTTGTCCCGGTACTCTGCGACGTTTTCCCGAGAAATATTGACACGGCCGGTGTATAAAGCATCACTAGTGCTGTCGTCCGCATAGCAATGAATGTTTCCGGTTTGCAACATGTCATTGATATGGAGAAGAAACGGCGTTGGTGATAGCACGCAGCCTAGTGGAACACCAGCATTAATGGGCTTTTAATCGAAACATGCACCGTCTACTACGACCTAGATGACCCGAGCAGCAAGAAAACTGTTGAGCACAATTTCTCGGGAAACCCATAGAAAGGAAGCTTCGTAAGAAGCGTTTGGTCCCCAACCTGATCGAAGGCCTTCGCTATATCTAAACTAACGAACAACGCCTTAGACTCTACTGTCTCCGCCTATTTATGAGTGAGGTAACCCAGAAGATCACCACCCGAGCGATCAAGACGGAAATCGTACTGGCGGTCCCTAATCAGCTGGTGATCTTCAAGGTACCGCATGAGCTGGCTGTTAATAATGGATTCCATTATTTTAAAGAACAAGGAGGTAATGGCGATAGGATTATAGTTGGACGGATCAGAGCGGTTACCTTTTTTAGAGATTGGGAGCACAAGGGCTGTCTTCCATGATTTTGGGACTACACCAAAGGAGTACCAGAAAAGGCGCGTTAAAACCGATGCGAACTCTGGAGTACACGTATTCAACACAATAGGAAGGATGCAATCCGGCCCACATGACTTGTTGACGTCCAGGGAGAGAAGTGCTCTGCGCCCTGTGCGTCGTGTAAACAGGACATCCTGCTTGGAGCCCTCACTCCGCGGGATGATCGGCAGTGTGTTCGCCCCTTCATCAAGAGTCGAGTTGGATGCAAAAAGAGAACCCAGCGGATCGGCTTTGTCGTTTGCAGCATGGGCCAGTAAGTTGTCCTCCCTGTGCAGGGATGGGAGAGGTAGCTGACCGAAGTTCCCTTGGACAGCCTTGGCAAGAGACCAGAATGCACGTGTTTCCGAAAGAAGACGAACTAGCTTCTTGTTAATTCTGCCTATGTGCTCTGACTTTGCCTTGACAATTAAACTTTTTGTCAAAGCGGGACATTTTTATGTATTTTGGGGACAGCGGGACACAAACCTTTAAAACGGGACTAAGTGAGATGTATGGTCACGTTAGGTAATTTATGTTTGTACACTGTCTCCACGATACAGGAGAAAATCCTAGTGTTGGGTTAACTTTATAAAAAAATTACTGGTATAAAAACACTTGAGAGTGACTGGGCTGCCTAGTTTATTTATATATTTAAAAGTACTTCATCATTATTTTAATTGGACATCATCATCCAAGACTCTTGTGATAAAAATTTTAAAAGAATATATTTGTTGGTACTTATTAGTTTACAAGAAGCACATTGGACGATAATATCCAAATAAAATAATGATGTAGTACTTTTCAACATGAAAATAAACTAGGTACATACCTCGGTAGGTATGTAGTTTACGTCGACTCGTACGTAAGGATCCATAGGCATAGGTACAAGTTGTATCATGTCTTACCTGTCTATAATCTAATTAATATATCGCCATACGCGCAGGCTCTTTTGGTGCACCCAATTTTTATCTGAAATTACTTTATAAATAAATGGTGGTTATATCAATCAATTACATTATATGTGTATACTACTCAGATGTATTCCACTAATAGTGTGTTATGAAATAATCTTACATTTATGAAACTGCGATCTGCAGCTTGTCACTAGGCTTGGGTAAAAAATATCAATATATTGATATTTTTTTAAATATATATATATATATATATATATATATATATATATATATATATATATATATATATATTTCAATATTTACAAATCGCGATATATCAATATTCAATATTTATCATGGAGTATCGAATTCGTATTAATTTCGATATATTTTAAAATGTTGTATTAATCGACAAAAAAAGCAACAAAAGAAGCTACAAAAACATTCGTGTCGTTGTCTTTTTTCGCCATCCAACCGTCCAGTAATACAATTTTGAGCCTTGTAAAAATATATTTTTTTCCACGTCATTCTATATTATGCCAAACATGATGATATATCGATATTCATCACGTGAATATATCGCTCCTGTTTAAAAATATCGATACTGTACTTAAATGTATATACAGTTTTTCACTTGCCCATCCCTAATCGGTGCTATTGCCACATGAGGAGATAAACGGAATATTTCTAGCAGCTAGCCGGACACGCAAGAGACCCCACGTGCCCATCGAACTCTCGCGTCTGCTTCACCCTATGTACATCCTATATATATATATGTATATATATATATATATAATGTAGATTTGTTTATCGATAAAAATATCGATATAGTCCTCGCCATTCGTTGCTTACGCATATAGAAAGCGGCACCAGTGTATAGACACGTGTACAATTTGATGATTTACGTAAATGCAACGAACACAAACACAAATGCTGTAGTGTGCGTGTATAGTGTTCAATTTTTCATTTGTTGTATCGTACACAGTAGTGTGTTTTCCTCACGTCCCTCTAAAAGTGACAGACTTCTTGTGCAGGAGTTAACGCACATGGCCTCTTCAGTTGATAAAATACTCAAAAATCTCTAGAGACTTAGATGGAGTGTTTCATAGCTCGTTATTAATTTCTACGAGAGAACATCGGTACAAACACAACTATTTTGCGCCACTAACAGGTAAGATGGAGGTATCTAGGTAGACGTCTCCACCTAGATACTAATCTTATATGTGAGTATTGAATTTCACTATTTTGTAATACTAAATAGAAAAGTTATTTGCGAAGTCTCTGACGACGTTAAATTTTTAGACCAATTATCATATTTGTCACCGGAATACCGAGATGTACTATTATTAAGACATGCCACTATATCTTTTTAGATATAGTGGCATGTCATGTTTATTAAATCATGTGAATGAATTATATTACTTTTTTGGCGCGATAATTTCAGTCAAAGATGTTGTAACTTTACTTTGATCTAATACTTTGAAAGTTAGAAATTTAATGCCTTCTAAAAATTTACCGAAGCTGAAGAAAGTCGAGAATGTAAAGAAAGTTTTTCTTACGCCGCGGGCTCTTTCAACTAACTTTGATTTCATTCCAGGTTTTGCATTTGAGTCAAAGGATATGTAGAAATTTTATATATTATAAACAAAGTTAAATATATGCTTATTTATCAAAATCCTTATAATTATTTAACATTTGAGTACTACGAACTCTTAAGTCTAATAAATGTTATAAAGGAAAATTATTTCAAATATTTTATTGTTAATAAAAATTTGGAACCCAGCTAAAAGTATAATCAATAACTACAGTCCGAATTTTTGCCACAGTGGCCAGTCTCCATGGGGTCTGGTCATCAGCGTAGGTCAAGATTATGTTGCACGAGTCAATGGAGAAACACGGAAAAGATCCATGTTATTGAACAAACAGTTGTGTCTTTAATAATATTATTTTATATGTTTATAGAAATCCTAGTTGTCATTATTAAATGGAAAAGTTTATAGGCAAGAAAGGTTTTTTATTGGCAGTATCATTGTAAGCCGTAGGTAAGGTAGCCCCCACTCGATGAAAAGGCGGTTTGGTAAATGCCACGCTAGGCAATTGCAAAACCAGATATATTCCCATATTACCATATACTGCATAGGATGTCGATAAATAATAGAAAAGTTTCTTGTTTTATATACAAATTAAAAGCATTGGTTGTAAAGTTAAATTACATTGAATTATAGTAATTGCCACCGCTATTTTTTTCGATAACTTGTTACCAACTTGCAGGTAGTGACATAATCCCTTTGCTGTAGAAATCTTGTGATTTTAAATAAAAAAGTGTGATAAGTAGTTTTGACAGTTATCTCTCCCAAAGAATCCTGAGGAGACTGAAACAGGTGAAAATCTGAGGATGCAAGGTAAGGACTATATGGTGGATGCATTAACACTTCTTTAGCAAGCTCTCTCTATTTTTGTTGAGTGGTCAAATATGTGTGTGGTCTGGCATTGTCATGATGAACTAACTCTCATTTTCTGTTGATTAATTGCAGCTGCTTTTTCTTAATTTCTTGTTTACTTCTCATTAATTGTTGGCAGCAGATATCCGAATCGATGGCTTTGCTTGGCGGTAAGTACTCATAATAAACGTCGCGCTTCCAACTCCAGCAAACACACAGCTTCACTTTAATGCGTGTTAATCTGGGTTTCGCTACAGTCTGTGGAGCTTTTCTATCTTTTGATCATGATCTTTTGCGCATGTTCTTGTTTTAAGTGGTTCATTTTTCATCACCAGTGATCAATATTTTAAAAAATTGTTCGGTTTTATAACGTTTTAATAGAGCATCGCGAATGAGTACTGAATCGTGTACTCATTTGCGATGCTTTTGTGAAACGTAATGAAACCAAAATAACTAATAAGTAAATGAAACCGATTAGGTTTTCAGTGAGCTCGTGTAGTATTCCAATATTGAGCTTATTTGTAGAGCCAGACTTTCTCAAATGAGTCAAAACTGTTTTGTGCTCAACGACAAATTACGACACAAAATAACATACGTAAAACTAATATGCCGTTCTTGCTTCACTTTTTCAAAAGTTGCATCGACTTAATCTATATGAGGGCGACCAGAACGAGCAGCACATTTGACTTTCAAATTCCCGGATTGAACCGCTCGAACCAACTTTGTCCTACTCGTACTGACACTGCATTAGGTCCAAAAACGTCACAATTTTTCTTTGCAGATTGAGTCGCATTTATTCCTTTATTGTAATAATACTTCAAAATCTATCGAATTTGCTCATTTTGGTAGACAGAAAAAAAATTAAAGATGGCGGGAAAGTGGTTTTTAATTATTTTTTTTTCTTAATGTCCTACTGTATTGATATTAAAACCAGCCGGATTCATACAAAACATCCAAAGAGATTTTTCTTCAATTTAATACAAACAAAGCAAGAAGATATTTTATCCCAGTTTTTTAAAGAAAATATGACATGTAGAAAAATCAGTATCAGCATCAGTTATTTTTCTCAAACATTGATCACTCAATCAAAAAAAAAATCCCATGTGAAGCCAGGTTATTGCGTATATGCAGTTAAATTTTAATTCTCCTTAAAAGGACAATGATTATTAAACAGTATGCTGTCATAGTTAACCCGGGCAACCGTTAAAAAAGGTGTGTTTTGTATTAAGAAAATAATCATCATTTCCATGAAAGCGATAAAAATATTTCGGAAGATATTACTGTGTAGACTGCGCAAACTTCTGGAAATTTCTTTTAAAAATTATTTTACTGAAATGATTATTAATACTTTAAATTTTTTTTCTAAAGAATAAGGTTGATATAGTTCACCTGATGGTAAGTGAATGCTGTAGCACGTAAACATCTCATATATATTCCCGATTAAGAATCGAAATGTAGGTGCGTGATTACACCCCCACATATGAAACACATCAGCACCATGCTGCTATTTCAGGCTATTATTCTGTGAGAGCGTAGTCCTTCCCCAACCCATTAGTACCATAAGCATGTATACCATATTACGTTTAAGCTTTTTAACCATTATTTGATCTACTGAAATGAAAAAAAAAACTAAAATTAAAAACTTCGGGTACTACCCTACGGGTCAAACAAAAGGTTCAATAGTGGACTAGATTTATGTAACGGACGGATAACGGAATTACGTAGGTGCCGGCAGCGATCGGACCCTTGTTTCTCGCATACTGTGAAATTCATGGAGAGCGTTTATCCCCTAAGCTACGAAGGTTCCATCGCGCATAGCCTGAGGCTAAATTGCATCTAAATTGATAAAAATAGTTTCACGTAAATGAAGGAAAATATGAAATTATTTTCGCACAATATTACAGGAGCGCGACGCAGTGCGGCATGCAGGACACGTCTGTAGAAATAATACTGTGTGGACATATTTATTTTGCTTTAGTAAAGCAAATGCGTTATGTTTTTCGTAAAAACAAGTAACAAATACAGTTTATTGGACAAATGCGATAGTATTTTTGTTTGTATTTGCTTACTTTGTATTATCGTCTTGTTTTTTTTTTATAGGATAGGGTGACAAGCGAGCACACAGTCCACCTGATGGTGAGTGGTTGCTGTGGCCCATAGACATCTACATCTATCCTCGTTACGAATCAAAATGCAGATGAGTTGTCACCCGTGAGGACTGAGATGGAATGCCTCATTTCCTGTAAAAAGGGTCTCCGGTTCTCTACACTCACCATATGAAACACAGCAGCATTAAGCTACTGTTTCACGCTGGTATTCTGTGAGAGCGTGGTCCTTCCCCGGTCGAGCCGACCCATTCGTGCTACAACTATACTTGTAATGTAACTGCAGCATAGCTCTACCACGTAAAAACGTACCACGTCTTGTACGTAATACCTAGAATCCCCGAGGTACAAGTTCAAAGAATAGCGAACTTGAACCACGTTAAGCAAAAAATATGGATAAAGATAGAAAATTGTGAAAGAATTATTAGTTGGCTTTAACGACATACTATGAAAGTAAGAAAGAGTTGGCATATTCCTTTTTGTTATTAGTTCCACACAAACATGGGACCTAACTAACAATATTTGCAATAAGAAAAGAAGTCAAATTGGAAATAACTACTTGACATACAATTAAATACCTATTTATACATGAAGATAAAAAATGTGTGTGTGTGTGTGTGTGTGTGTGTGTGTGTGTGTGTGTTTGTGTGTGTGTGCGTGTGTGTGTGTGTGTGTGTGTGTGTGTAAAATCTTTTTAACAATTGCTTATCCCCATAGTGTACAGATATTACGAAAAATTGTATTGAGTCCCATGCGGGCTTTTTTTCTGCAAAAGGTAACTAAAAAAAAACAGTTAATTTATGATGTTTAATAAATATCATTTTTGGGAACACTAGAAATTTTAACGACCCTCAATGGTCGCCAATGTCACAAGGTAACAATAACTGCATAGTTTGCATTTTAGTCTCAAGTAAAAGGTCTTAAAATAAACACGTATTTTCTTCTCCGAGTCACATGCTATACCAATATAGACTATAACACACTAAACATATGGTTCAAACCATCCAGGTTTTTTAAAAGAGTAATAGTGCAAATATTTACGGAGTAAACAAAGGCTTCACTACTTTTACTGCAAATAAATGAACAAAATATTTGAAATAAATAAGATAGTGTTAGTTGTGTTTTTTATGAACAATTTATACGTAGGGGACTGTGAGATTAGTGGTAAGGACTTAAAAAATTATAAATAATTAACGATTGAGGTGTGTTGAATAATATAAGAGCTAACGAGCGTAGTGATTTATAAAGAAGTACAGAAATAAAGAAAGGTTATGTTGTGCTATACTATTTCCCTCCGCGCTTGAAAATTTTAACTATTTTTTATGCCTAAACATGAAAACACCTATCACCACTTCCTTTAGTTTATATAAGTTTGAGTTTCTGTTGTTTTGTTTTTTTTGTTTTTGTTGTTTTTTCGTTACTTTGCTGACGTCATCCTAGTGTCACGAAATGACGTCATCTACCGAGAATATGTCTGAAAAGTATTCAAGCGAATCCACAGATAGGGTTCACCATAAATCTATGTAAGAGTTTGTTTAGAGGGAGAAAAGTTGAATTTTAGGATACAGGGTTACTCAGTCAGGAATAAGTCCTTTGCCTTACAAGGTCAAGGCTATTCCGGACCATCCAAAGTCACAGACGGTCGACAAGTTACGATTTTTTAGTTATAGTAAATTTCTACAGGTCACACATACCCAAAGCAGCTGAACGTCATTTGAATTTAAACAATTTATTACATAACTCAAAAAAGAAGGACAAGACAAAAATCGACTGGGACAATGAAGCCGACAACGTATTTGAAAAGTGTAAGTTAGTCTTGCAAATCGTCGTATCATTATCATATCTTGTGCCGGATACGCAATTATTACTGATGACTGAAGACATGAACCAGTGTATAGCCGCGGTACTGCAACAGAAGGTCAACGGTATTTCGAAGCTGCTTGGGTATTTCTCAAAAAAAAAACTATCAGATGCTCAAAAAAAATACAGTACGTATGATAGCGAATGGTTATTGGTGTGCATGTGTATCTTGCATTTCAAAAACATGATAGAAGGACACAAACCACAAGGTTCTGATATACGCATCCACAAAAGTAAATTCCAGTAAAGAGACTCCTCGACGAATTGGATAGTTGTTGTATATTAGCGAGTATACCAGCAGTATACAACATGTAAATGGTAACAATAATCCAGTCGCAGACGCGTTGTCGAGTATTGCGACAATTTTTGTCAACGGTCATAGATTACGAAGAACTAGCGACAGCGCAGGAAGCCGACGTTCAAGTTTCGCAGATGCTGCAGGACACCGGCGCGTCGTACAAGGTAAAGTTAAAGCGAGTTATTATTCCCAACGTTAATAAAAGTATATACTGTGACGTCGTGGGGGGTAATATCAGACCTTCCGTACTACCGTCATTCAGGAAAGCTGTTTTCCAATGTATACATAAAATTAGCCATCCAGCTATTAGGACGACTCGACACACTCGACGACTCTTACAAAGTGGTTCTCTTGTCTGAATATGAACAAAGAAGTGGGATTATGGGTATAAACATGCATTCAATGCCAAAAAAGCAAAGTAATACGTCAGGTTTTAACAGGAATATGTTAATTTCAGCCCAGTGAACGTTTTGATTACATTCACGTGGACATTGTAGGCCGATTGCCTACAACGCGCTATCATAAAAAGTATTGCGTCACCATATACCGTTATATAGACCGTTGTACATACTATCCGGAAGCAATACCCGTTGATAATATCACTTCCTACTTCTATAGATTCGGGTGTCTTAGTAGGTTAACCAGGGATCAAGGTAGACAGTTCAAAAGCACTCTTTTTCAAACCTGTTATAGTTACTAGGAGTTCAAAGGATTCAAACCACACCTTACTATCCTCAGAGTAATGGGATGATAGAGAGATAGCACCGTTGTTTGAAAGTCGCTTTTAACAAGCAGGATATCAGAAAATGAATCAAAGGTTGATCAATTATCCACAGCTTTATTCGGATTACGAGCCGCTAGTTTGTGTGACAGACACAGACTTTAGCGCAACCGAGTTAGTCTACGGGCAATCAATATGATTACCAGATGACTTTTACTGTGAGACGAGTCTAAAATACAACGGGGACGATTACACGTATGTCGATGTCGAAGTATGATGAAAGGGATTCGCGGAAATTATTCGTTTTTTTTATTGGAGTGGTGGCAAACGAGCGTACGGACGAACGTACAGTGACCGAACAAGTTAAGCTTAATTTGGGCCTCGTCCCCATGACTGCTATTAGCGTCGGCAATTGAAGTTGATTTTTTGATAATTAAACCTTGTCGCCACTGTAATATTTGGGAATAAATGACATACAATGTATCGTCCGATTGCAACCTCGTTTATTTCGAGATTGTTCCATTATGTCTGTATACCAGCTTGAAATAGCAATTTGATATTGCTGTGTTTCGTATAGTGAGAAGGCGTTAGGTGACGACGCATCTGCAATGTGATTCTTTTTTGAGCATATAAGTAGATGTCTATGGACCTTAGTATCCTCTTGCTATCACTGTGTGTTAGATTATCATCCTAATTTGTTAGCAAATATGTGATTTGTCTTGTTTTCCTGTTTTGATACTTTCCAACTCCCCACTTTAGAGTATTCTGCACTCTCTCTTCGTTCTACATCTTTATTCTATCAACCACTACAAATGCATCAATATCATTCAAAGTTAACCTTATTTGATCTTTACCGCAGTCAGGTAAAACAATGTAGACATTTTTCGCCCAACACGAAACATATTTTTGTGTCCGATGTAGTCTCCAGTAAAATACAATAGCGTTCGTTGCAAATAAAATAATGAATGCAACTAAAATAAGCTGGACTTACATAAGTATCAGTTACATAAGTATATTTATTATTTTTAATTTTCTTTGTTACACAATTGCTACACTAAATGTACGTATTTGTATTCTGTTAAACTTGATGCAAATTTGATTTTGTACTCCTAACTTTGTAAATCTTATCAATTTAATTAAAACGAGAGAGTCAAGGCTATGATTATTTTTAGATTTTGAACTCCTAACTTTGTAAATCTTATCAACTTTATTAGCGATTCCCGATCATTGCCATCGTTCACAAAGAATTTGATAAGACAATTAGAAAATTTCTTTTTTAATCGTCTTAATTTATATACTTAAGTACGTAAGTAGAATATTAATCCTACCAAAACATAGACGTCGAAAGGGAACAAAGTTCGGAACAAACGACGTAAGAGGTTGTCGGTATCACTGCAGGACATTTTTTTTAGTTTGAAATCCTTTAGGCTTAAATTTTGCTTCTTGTAAATACTAGAAACAAATGTCAATGCTTAAATAAGCATTAACATTATATATAATTAAATAACCTATGTTGTGTGTTTAAAAAACAGCAAAGTCAAAATTAACATAATTATTAAGATAAAGTACTTGATGACTATAATAATTAAGATACGTATACTTTTTGACTTTAGCTCCGTAAACATTTTTAAATTACACCCAGTCTACAGATTTACAGAAACTTTATTGGAATAACATCGTTTTAGTGGAAATGGAAACGAGGAGTGGATTTTAATCAAAGGAATTTCGTTCCTGTTTCGTTCAAAGACAAATTTACAAGACTGTGCTGGAAATTTCTGGTCCACAATTGTAATTTAAAAGGATAATAAATAGATAAAGAGTACTTTCATTTTCTATAACCACCTGCAACAGAATTTAAGACGAAGCTAAGGTAAAGAATAATAAAAGTTATGCTTTTGGTGTATTTATTAAATAAGTTTACAATTTTACTAAAAAATATTCCAGAAATTTAATAATGTCTTGATTAGTTCCGAAAGATAAATAGAATCCTGAAGATTTTTATTGTGTAATGTATCTGGAGAGAGTGGCAATGTTATGAGGAATTCGATACTACGATCGCCAACCCATTTCTATTTTCTAGTGGAGTTAACCAAAAATGAAAATAAGGGACAAATGTTAAAAACGTCAAATATATTGAATACTAGCGACCCACTCGTTTTCACCTATAGACGATCTGTTGGCGTGGCGTTATTATAATATGTAGATTTAAGATAGTCAGAGACAATTCATTTCATCAATTTTTAGTTTATTATACAAAAAAAAAATTAAGTTTTTCCTATGAACCTACCTAAATTCTAATCTTGTGTTGCTCTCTTTAAATTTGTATTGCATCAAAAATAGTGTAACCATTCTAAAAATTACCAGAGAGGCAGACAGAGAGACAAATTCAAATTAAAACAATGGCTATTTTTATCTTAACAGCAGGCGAATAATTTCGTGAGCTTAAAAAAGCTAGTTAATCCAATATTACCGACATACACTTAAATTTTATTTAAACGTAATTGATAAAACAGTATGTTCAACTTTATTTTGGCGGCTCCAAAATAAGATTGTGTTCACAGTAATGCTTAATTTTAATTTAAGTATTTTAAACTGTTTTATTTGAGTAAAGGTTAGGGCACGATGGGACTGTCATCGTATGCCAGTGTATATGAAATTTGATAACAAAATGAGATTTAAAATGAAACACCAATGGCGAACTATACCTATTCTTAGGAAGCCACAAAGGCATAAATATTTACAAGCGGATATACACTGGTTGGTCGTACCGGTAGGCGTAGTGTAGGGTAACCCCCTACTAGATGGAGTGACGACCTGGTAAGATATGCAGGAAGGCGATGGATGCAGATGGCTCAGAACCGTGCTTTGTGGTATTATTTAGGGGAGGCCTATGTTCAGCAGTAGACTTGTGAAAGGCTGTAATTATGATAATGATAATACACTGGTTGTAGCTAGATGAAAAGTGTCAGATAAAACTAATTTACCTACATATGATTTTTATTTAAACCGTGATAAAATCCGTAAATTAGTTTTGTTCTATGTAATAGAAGATATAAGAACTTATTACAAAAATATCACATCACAGACTTTTATTCCAGCGCAGACATATAATGGCTTTGGACATAAAATGAAGTTGATGTTATATTGCGTAATAAGGTATATACTATTGAACATTGGTTTCCTCTTACGATTTCTACAGACTGCTAGCCACATTCACCCAACAATGCGCTTACAAGTATGACGCTGCCGCTCGAGAAAATTTCTTCCCTACGTGTTGTTGGTCGAGCTGTATTGCCAGCCCATTGCCACCTCACGTCGCTCATTCCAATGGATGAGAGTAACCGAGATAACCATTGGGTTATCTCGGTTACTATTATTAGAAATATTTATAGTTTATTTTCACTGCATGGCTTTAATTTTTTGTTGTTATATCACTAACAGGTATACTAAGAATGGCCCTGAACTTTGTTTCCAGTATTTTAAAGAGCACTTCCGCGTTTGTCAATTAAATAGCAATGTGGTATGACAGTCAGCCTGATTAAAGCGTAATGTTCAAACAATCTGACTTGTATTAAATACTTTTGGACTAGAGGCAGTTGTATAGATGAAGTGTTATCATTTATTTATCAGATGTTTAATTTTATATTTGATTTAAATATTTTTGTTACAGTGTAGATAATAAGTGGACTTGTGAAGGGCTGTAATGATGATGATGATGATGGTAGATAATAAAAAACTAAGAATATATCCTATTATTTAGTTTTATATAATATAACTCCACTCGGCATATATCTTTTGAGAATATAAAAAAATTCACAGTTGATCTTTGTCTGCAAAAATCCTCTTATTTTGTCGACATATATATGGGAGTATCCCATTTTGAGATCTAATTCCGTTTAAGAAAATGGAAAGTATGTCGATTGTAATTTTGTGTAAGTTTGTATTGATGTAATTAATTCATTATAGCTCATAAAAGGCTATTGCTAAACCTCATAGATCGCTTTATAGTAGGGATTTTAAAATAGCTCACTCTTAGCAAGCGGGTTAGTTACCACAGTTTTTATATTTTTTCAGTTATTATCAGGAAGATGCTGTTGACTATCACCTATTTTAGTTTCCGTTTATTGCCTTTTATAATATCTTGTCTGAAAGTATTACATTAACTGAATTTGGGTAAATATCACAAACGAGTTATCACTCCATATGATTACCTATGCTATGATACCATATGCTAACCGGTCACAATGTGAGACAGATATTTCATCCGTCTTAAAGGAAGATTATTTTTAAATCTTATAGGACAATAGCTTCATATGTCCGTGAGCTCAGTGCATATAGATATTGCTATCCATAGACAGCTTCTATCAACTTTAAAGAAGGAACCAACGTATAATCACAACTGAATACTAAGGTAGAATAATTTAATGCTATTAATAAGTATAATTTGTTAACCAGTAGGTTAAACTCTTGAATATAACAGCAGTCTTGCTTAACGTAAGAAATGAAGTGAAAACTACACAGGCCACCAAACGCAAGGAAACGTGTCTACCACATTGATTCAAAATAAAAGTCTTATCCCATCAACGAGGAACCGCATCGATATCAATAATTGAGTTTTCGATTATTATCATTTATTATCGTAGTGTGCAGGAATTACATAAAATTTGTTTTGTCCGTACATGGCCGTGTAGTTGGAAGAAACAACAGAAGGAATCAAACTAGTGTTTTTAAGACAGCTAATGGGATTTTCAATAAGAACTTTGTTTTCTAAAACAAAATAAAACAAAGAGTTTAGATGAAGATGATTCAAATTTTTATTGTATTACTTAGAGAATAGTTTGGCAATTATGAATGAAAAATGATATCTGGCAAATGTCCACCACGACCACGCTGACAGATGTCGATTCTTTTATCAAAGTTTTTAATCACTTTTTTGGCAAAATGGCGGTCTATTTCGTTAATCACTTCACGGATTTTGAGTTTTAAGGCCGCGATCGATTCGATTGGCTCCGTATAGACTCTGTCCTTAACATAGCCCCACAAAAAATAATCCAGTGGTGTTAAATCACACGATTTGGTTGGCCATTTAACAGCTGAATTTCGTGAAATTATGGGATCGGGAAATTCGGTTTGCAATAAGTTGATCGTTTCGTTGGCTGTGCGACATGTGGCACCGTCCTGTTGAAACCACGTGTTTGTGATATCGATGTCATCAATAATAGGCCAAAATTGAGATGTTAACATCTCGCGATAGCGTGATCCGTTGACCGTTACCGCATTTCCAGCCTCATCTTCGAAAAAAGCGGCCCAAGCACGCCTCCAGACCACATATCGCACCATACAGTAACACGTTGAGCATGCGAAGGCTTCTCAATAATCGCTTTAGGATTTTCAGAAGCCCAAATGCGGCAATTTTGCTTATTGACGTACCCTGACAAGTGAAAATGGGCTTCGTCTGAAAAAACGATTTTTTCAGAAAAACCAGCGGACTGTTCCTGAATAAATTGAGCGAATCTACGGCGATGTGAATGGTCGGTCAGCTTCAACTCCTGCACCAGTTGAACCTTGTAAGGCTTCAAAGCCAAATCCTTACGCAAAATGCGCCATGTGGTGGTTTTGGATAACCTCAATTGTTGAGAACGTCGAGGAATTGACAAATTTTGATCTTCTTCAACACTGTGGCTCACGGCTGCGATGTTTTCGGTTGAACGACCCGGTTGAACTCGCGTTGGTGTTGGCACATTTTGTACGGAGCCTGTCGATTCAAATTTAGCGACCAAATTCTTAATAAAGGTCTCAGAAGGACGATTATGTTGTCCGAAAATATCACGAATTTTACGAAACGTAACTTTAACAGAACCACCATTTTCATAGTGGATTTTAATTATTTTAATGCAATTTTCGAGCGAAATTGAATTCATTGTAGCAATTGCCAAAACGTCTACTACGAATAGGTAAAAAAACTAAATGTCAAAACTGTCATGTTGTTGGTGTTGCCCCAATTGAAAAACAAAGTTCTTGTTGAGAAACCCTTTAGATTGTGATCACATGGAAAAACAGATGCTGTAAAATTATTCCACATCAACTTTCAGATCTGAATGCCTTTTAAAAATAATATAACACAAAATAACGTTTTTGCTTTCACTTTAAGCATTAACCATTCCATTAATCAACTACGTTAATCATTCAAGCTTATCAAAAGGCCAAGGTTATTTTTTTTAAACTGAAATTACAATCGAACCTACTGTCCAACTGATGGTAGGTGACACCTGCAGTTCATGAACACTTGCAGCCAACTCTAAAAAAGAAGAGTATAGATTCGTTCCATCTCTGATGACTTAGAGCACAGCGGTACAAACATATCTATTTGTTACCACAAACGGATAAGAAAGTGGTATCTAGGAGGATGTCTCCTCAGAGGTATTCAAACTTGTATGTAAACTCACAAACACAATAATTATTTTGGTTTAAACTTGTAAATATCAAAATTCACTATTTTGTAATACTAAATGTAAAAGATATTTACAAAGCCTCTGTGACGTTACAATGAGGCTGCGAAGTGAAAAGAAAAACTCCGAGTACCGGAACAAACGTGTGTCTGAAGTCGAGTCCTTGCTGAACAGAGTCTCGGATTAGGGGCGACTAAATCTAGTCTAGTTTAACCCACAGAAGACACAAGTTTGCCCTAGCCCTGCCCACAGCAATTTAACCCATAAAACTTATGTATAGAGACTACTTTTCTATGAAGAAGTCCGGCATTAAATAATCAACACGAAATACTCTATCCTCTATTGCAATAAAAAAAAAACTGTTATCCTATGAATATTTATTTATAATCTACGCGTATTTTATACGCCATTTTCGCGTGAATGTTATTATGACGATTTTTGGATTTTTATAGTGTTTTAGTATAGTATCTTACTGTAAAATTGTAATGAAAGTTTTTGTAAGACTATAATTTATCTTTTTACGTAAATAATTTTGAGAAATATATTTTGAAATAATCATGATTTTCGTGCTGCCGACATTCGCTTGGTATGTTTTTTGTTATCAAAATACAATGAAATCTTTTCGCAGTGAAGAAAAAGCTGACTTTTGTTTAGACCACAAGATAAACAATTTTGTATAGATTTTATAGTGCTAAACTTCTTCATAGAAAAGTAGTCTCTAAATATAAGTTTTAATGGTTTTCTGTGCTGTGGGTGGGTGCATGCGACCGCTCGGGATTTGGCGGGTGCATGTGACTGTATGGGATTTTTACGGTGCTTGAAGGGTTAATCGAGTCTGCAAACCTGCATACTCGTGACACTCACGAAGAAGTGATAATCTGTGTGTAATCTTACTCCAGAATTTCTAGAATATTAAAAAGTATTAAGAAGCTATGACACAAAAACTAGTTTTACTTAAGTAAATTAAATAATTTTCGGCGTTCCAATCTTCAATTTAACTCACTTATTATGTACTTGGTTACTTTCATTACATAACTTTAACAATTCGTATATAAGTTCAAAGCTTTAGACAAGTGTGTAGTGATGGTGACATTCACTAACCCATATCGTCCAGTGTCGTTGGAGGTGATAGGCAAAACACAGCAGGAGGTGGGCAGCAGCTTCTTTCTGATATCAACACAAAATTATTGAAAAAATCGGCGATTTTCAGGTGTTGCTGCAATGACAAAATAGTAGATATTTAAAGGCTGTAATGGATGAATGTATGTGTGAAATTTGAAAAGTAGGTTTGATCGTTTTACTCGTCATTGATTTTTTAGAAGGAATCAGCTAAAAATATAGTTAAATTTTTACAGTTTCTACGATTGAACCCTGACTCCAATAAGAATACCCTTTATTGTATGTATAAAAGAAAAAGGAAAATTATAGGTTATTTACGCTATTACATAGCTAGCCAAAAGCGTTCTGTAATTGCTGAGAGGGTTTTGAGGCAAGGAAGCGTCCACCGCGGTAGCAATGCGCGTAGAATAACAGTGATTCAGGAACACAGAGTCCACCTGATGGTAAGTGGTTTTTTTTATAAGGTAGGGATTGCAAACGAGCACACAGTTCACTTGATGGTAAGTGTTTGCTGTGGCCTATAGACACCTACGAGTACATCATTATTTACGAATTAAAATGCAAATAAGTTGTCACCCGTGAAGACTAAGATAAAATGCGACATTTTTATAAAAAAAGGTCTCCACTTTTACACTCACCATACCAACTACTATATATATATATATATATATATATATATATATATATATATATATATATATATATATATATATATATATATATATATATATATATGAAGAGTAGGATTATAATTCCCGAGTGTATGTGCAAGCATAGGTGTACTCCCAATAACCTCACTCTCATAGTTCGATGTGACGACAATCCGACACGAAAAAAGAGAAATCAGGCACAGGACCAACGACTTTAAGTGCTTTCCGAGGCACACTTCCTAATTCAGGGCTACTACTGAGAATTTCTTACAAAAAATCCCACCAACCGATTTTGGCCCGACCCAGGATTTGAAATCTGCACCCCATGATCAGAAATCGCATTTAAGAGATTTTTTATACATGTTAGTTATGCTGCAGTTATATTAGTATTATAGTTGTAGCACAAATGAATCGGCTCAACCAGGGAATGACCACGCTCTCACAGAATATCAGCATAAAATAGCAGCGTAATGCTGCTGTGTTTCGTATGTCGAGTGTAGGAACCGGAGACCCTTTTTACTGGAAACGAGTCATTCCATCTTAGTCGTCACGGATGACAACGCATCTGCATTTTGATTCGTCATCGTCATCGTCATCGATGTAAATGTTTATGGGCCACAGCAACCACTTACCATCAGCTGGACTGTGTTGATTTGTTCATGAGTTCATAATCACCCTCAAATTTAGAATACGAGTAGTTAACTAAATAGAGTATTCAATGAGTACCGTCCTCAGTAAAGAAACAGTGATGAACCGAACGAATTTGATTTTTAATATTATTTCTTTTCCCCATATAATCCACAATGGTTCGTAAACTAATAAAAGTTTTAATTGTAGAAATTGCTATATTGCGAACATAATTCAGAAGCATGCTCTTATGGGAATTGAACACGACTTTAACAATGGACTAAAGCATGCAGCATGGCTAGGCTACGAGCATTTTAACGATCTCATATTCTCAACGATGCGTTGCGGTCAACTAAACTACTCGTACTCTTCACAGAATTCTGTGGAATGATATTAAAATACATATTTTATAATAAATAGTTATGTGCCTTAAAAAGTATATAACTATTTATTATAAATTACAAATTACATAAATTACAGTTTACGCCAAACTATAGAATTGTTCTATCTCAATCACAGATTTTTTGTTATTTTGATAAGACAAGTAAGTGTGCGTGTGTGGGTGTGTGTAAGCTTAAATATATTATGATTTGTGATATTAAAAACCAGACTCTATAAACTTCAGCACAGAATACAGTAATATAAGTACTGCTATTTGGCGGAAGAAATAGACAAAGGTGTGTTATCTACCCATACTGACATCTAGACAGGAAAGGGTTTCTACTACAAAAATTGATATTAAAAAAATCATATATGATATTTTTTTTCCGTGCAACATACATATCAGCGGCGACGAATTCAGCCTAGACGCTATCATCATAATTTTATTTTATACCAGAACCTGTTTTTTACATAAATTTATCAGTATTACACACATAAAAATTACAATATTATTATAATAGTACATTGAAACCATCCAACAGATGTGCCCCAAACTATTTTCATTAGAAATGCAATAATGCGAAAATGGTTTTAAACTACAAAAACAATGCAGTAGGCACTGTATAAAAGTAAAACAAACAGTAAAAAAATCTTTTCTTTCCAGAAATAAACTAGTTTTTTTTGCTCAATACAGAATACCCATCATCATGGGACGATATATTGACATCATTGATAGTGTATCTATAGTGTATCTATAGATAGAGTATCTATAGTAGTGTGTCTATTTTGGTTAGTAGGAACTAAGCACACTGCTTAATAAAAAAAAATTATAAAAAGTATAACAAACATTAAAAATATCTTTTCTTTCCAGAAATAAACTAGTTTTTTTTTGCTCAATACAGAATACCCATCATCATGGGACGATATATTGACATCATTGATAGTGTATCTATAGTGTATTTATAGATAGAGTATCTATAGTAGTGTGTCTATTTTGGTTAGTAGGAACTAAGCACACTGCTTAATAAAAAAAATTATAAAGACAGAAAAATAGTCAGAACACATTTTTTTAATTAGACGGATTTAAAAATAGCACAATCTGTCGTTATAAAGAATCAGTTATAAAATTTAATGTCTACAATTTAAAAACTTAAAGATTTACTTCAGACTTCATTTGGTTTGGTAAATTTAAATTTCGTATTACTGTAGCACTTGGTGGGTTTCCTGATCGTAGCACATGTCTGATAAGATTAATTTATGGTAGGATAGAAATTTTAGGAAAAAGATAAAATCTCAAAACAGAGACACAGAATCAAAATTATTTACTTTATACTACTATGTCTTAGATTCATAAAAATATTACGATTAGATTTTCAATCTTTTTTCTACATTATTAGTTTTAATTTCGTAACGAATTCATGAACATCATTTCGTAAATTAGTAATGGACTAAATAGAGAGATAATGAGTGACATCCTCAATAGTAAAAAAAAACGAGAAGAGGCGAACGTCCTTGAATTTTAATGTTGCTTCTTTTCGCCATATAATCCACAAGGGTTCAGAAACTAACAAAAATTTTAATTGTAGAAATTTGCGGTCATAATGCAGAAGCATGCTCTTATGGGAATTGGTTAAGACTATGACAATGGACTAGAGCATGCAATATGGCTAGTCAACAACCATTTTAACGACCTCATGTTCTCAACGATGCCTTGCGGTCATATAAACTATTTTGACTTCGCAGAATTTTGTGGAATAATATTAAAATACATTGTAAAAGTGGTTAGTATTACATGGTTGTAGTAGTAGCATATACGTATCTATTTTCTAAATAACTATTACAAAGATCTTACAAATTCACTGTCTGGTTGTTCTAGTGGTCGTAAACGTGATTGGTGATTAGAAGGTCAAAATCCAGTTATTGAGTTTTTTGTCAATACATTTTCAGTAACAGCTCGAAATCAAGAAGGTTGTGATATTTAGTAGCTAGATTATCTCTATTATCAGGCGATCTCTCTCCGCTTGTGTCGGACTTTGATTATATACTTGAAAAGCATATAATCAAGGGTGTCGGATTACCGTCCCATCGAATTATGTAAGTACATCTGTGCTTGCGTGTCAAAGGAAACAGCGAGTCCGCAGACGGGCGCGTATGCCGAATATTTAGCTTGTAACGTGCTCACATCGAGTAAATCCTTACGACAGTCGCAGTATGGCATTACACTATGTTAAATTGTTCAAAGGAAGGCTATTAAAATGATAAAACAACTGCGAAGCATAAAGCTGTGTGTGCGCGCGCTTACGAACGTGTCTCTCTCTCTCTCTCTGTCTGTGTGTGTGTGTGTGTGTGTGTGTTTGTGTGTGTGTGTGTGTGTGTGTGTGTGTGTGCGCGTGTGTGTGTGCGGGTGTTTGTGCGCGTTTGTGTGTGCCTTTACGTGTGCTTGTGCGTGTGCGTGTGCGTATGCGTGTGCTTTTGCCTGTGATTTTGCAAGCGTGTGTGCTTTTGCTTGTGTGTGTGCACTTGTGTTTGCATGTGCGTGCGTGCGTAAGGGTGCGCGCGCACTCTTGTGTGTGTGTGTGTGTGTGTGTTTGTGTGTGAGTATATATGTATGTGCATAAAATACAAGATAAAAGTTACATTTAATAGCAAATGTTACAATCCTTCTAGATAAAGTCATTTTATATAATAAAATTTCACGATTTTGACTCTCAAGATGGTACCTAAAATAGATGATAAGTGGCCTAAACACGAATTGTGTTAAAAATGACAACTACAACTTCTAAATTCCATTTGAAGACTAGTCGTAGACACCTACGACTAAAGTTATAATATATCGCGCGAGCAGATCAATTGTTTTGTATATTAAATACCTGTTGTTATTACTTTTATTGTTACGTTTAGTGTTTTTTTGTTTAAAAAATGACTTACGCGTACGTTTATAGTGCTCGTGAATAAAGCAATATGTTAATGAGTCTTGGCGAAGCTCGCGGGGATATTTCGCGTGCATTACGAATTTACCGAGAAAAATTTCCGACCGCTCGACAACCAACGAACTCTCGTCTGATAAGATCAGCATTTCAGCGAGTGTTGGAAAATCGGTTGATACACCACCACTATCAAAAATCAACCAGATTGAGTAATAGCTTTACTTGATGCTCTGTATCGCCGCTGCGATTAGATACCGGCTTGTTCAGCTAGGTGTGGATGAACAAGTCTTTTAAAACTGCTTGTAATTTGGCACGTTTTCTGGAAGTCACATATCCTAAGGGTTTCAAGATATTAATATTAAGACGTGATCAATGTTCATATGTCAGTTACACTATTGAGTATTGAGTGATAAATTTGAACCCGAACCATTTAGTGGAATTACAAAAAACTGAGTTGATTGACTCTTGCAACTCTTTATCGCAACAAATCCTTTAAGATATGGTCTGATGCACTAGACTTAAAATATTCTAAAATCTTCATCCCTGATGATTATCGTAAATTTATTCCAAAAGCCATGAGATTAAGTAAGAATAAATTAGTATCAAAAACTTGAAATAAATATAGGAAAGAGCTCTGACTGGACATTGTTGTTTATAAAATCACATGTCAGTCTCATCTCTTTTTAATCAAGAATGTGTCGATTCTGTTTTTTTACAGAAGAAACACCCTCAGATATCCTACCTAAATGAGGAACCTAAATGCTCAAACTCAACACTCATCTGAAAAACTGCGTACTTAGCCCAGAATTAGAGAAATGGTCCGCAGCTAAGCAACTCCTTCAATTTAATGAAGACATAGCTTATCACTTAATTATAGCCATACTAGAGATTATAATCAATTTTAAAGATTGCAGTGTTATCGCTCTTGTTAGACAATAGACATGCATAGGTGCTTGCACAAAATAAAAAAAAATACGCTGCTGACGAGCTCAAGCCGGTGTAAATACCATAGTCTGCACTATTTTTAATCACTTATTTGGATCACTTATAACCTGCTAGGTAATGGATAAACAAATAAAAAGACGAGTAAATAAATTATAATATAACAATTCGTCAGCTCTTATAATTCCATTACTGGTACCTTAATATAATATCTCTCTCTCTCTCTCTCTCTCTCTTCTCTATCTATATCTTTCCTACTATATGTATAAATAGGAAGTTATATTGGAATTAAATTGACTGATCACCTATGAGAATAGAAGTAAAATTGTGTTTTCTCATAATTATTTTGATGGGTAACAAATAATTACAGAGCTTGTGGGAAATAGAATTTGAAACTTCTAAACTAAGTTCTCGATGCTTAATTTCTTGGGAGATCGTCAACATTTTTATTGGTTCGAGCTCGAGGCCGAACAAGGTCTGCAAGGAATTTGATAGTTGAGAATAAATTTATCCGGACTACCGCCTCTAATCTTTTTAGCGTTAGCGTTATTTCAAAAATAAATTAGTCTATTATTTTATGATAATCATCATCCATAGCAGAACATTAAGTTTTTTGTTGAGTAAATATTTATTTTAACCTAGCTTGACAGACGAATTGATGATCGTAGTGCCAGACGTCTCTCACGTGTGATATGGCTGCCCCTCACCGGCCTGCGTTTATTATGTCCAACATAAACGGGTGGTTATACCGTCATGTAAACATAAGGTCTTACTTGAATATCCTATAGTTGCGTCTTACGATACCCAAAGGACGAAATAGGGTGATGGATTCTCCGATCAGGGTGATCCGATCAATCATCGCAACAGTTCTCGAATAGATGTGACGATAATAAAGAAGATAATGAAAAATGAAAACGTTATACATTGAAATAATACTCGTTTTTACGGAATTTATCGCGTATATTTAACTTTTTAATACCTGACGTTTCGAGAGCTTTACAGCACCCATGGTCACGGGAAGGACTGAGATGTTTAACGTCCAGATGTCATAGTTAACCGCGGTTACCATAGATTAAAATTTAACTTTTGTTCCGATCTACACAGTATGAACTTATGGTATCATGAAGCCTTGCAGTTGTATGCTTGGGTTGGGATTTAATTTTATTTATTATAGGATCCCAAGCAGATGGTAGCACCCAGCCATCTTCTCTATTGAAATTAGGGTGTTTTTTGATTTCAATAGCCTCGCGAATCATCCTTGGAAGGAATCGGTGTTCTTTAGCGAGGATTTGTGGTCTATCAAATCTGATGTAGTGACGGGGGCGATCCTGTACATGTTCACAGACTGCAGACTTCCCGGAGCGTCGAGTCGTCCCGGAGAAAGATTAGAGGCGGTAGTCCGGATAAATTTATTCTCAACTATCAAATTCCTTGCAGACCTTGTTCGGCCTCGAGCTACCATCTGCTTGGGATCCTATAATAAATAAAATTAAATCCCAACCCAAGCATACAACTGCAAGGCTTCATGATACCATAAGTTCATACTGTGTAGATCGGAACAAAAGTTAAATTTTAATCTATGGTAACCGCGGTTAACTATGACATCTGGACGTTAAACATCTCAGTCCTTCCCGTGACCATGGGTGCTGTAAAGCTCTCGAAACGTCGGGTATTAAAAAGTTAAATATACACGATAAATTCCGTAAAAACGAGTATTATTTCAATGTGTAGTGTTCGCGTAAATATAAGAAATCATTATGAAAACGTTATAACTTTTTAATACCTTTCCCGAAAGCCGCAAAACAGTTTTATAAAAAAAATGTTTTCAATAGTATATTTACAAAATGTTGAACATTGCGTGCCAGTCGTGTGCCAAAGTAAACTCATAATAATAAAACAAAACCGTTTATCGTAGGCAAAAGCAATAGGTATGTAATTATAAACTCACTTTGTAGCCGCTATTACTGATAGCTTCTGTATGCTTTAGGTTTATGAAGGGTATTTTATCCTTTTAATTGTGTACAATTACCTTCAACTTTTTCATTTTAATGTCTTCGTTGGAGCTATTAATGAACTGTGAATTGCTTATTTTAATTTTGATGAGAAACAAGCTTATATTAGTCCCAATTTTGAGTAACTTTTTAACTTACCGCAAGACTTTGTGTGTGTGTGTGTGTGTGTGTGCGTGTGCGTGTGTGTGTGTATTTGTATATGTTTGTATATACGTATGCAAACATCTCAATAATTCATAACGGAGTGTCCGAGTGAAATGCAGTTTCCGGCATCTGACAGGGTCTCGCAGAACTTAGATTTACTGTGAATTTAGACCGAATCGTCATGGTAGATTCTGAGAAAACTTTAAAGTAAAAGTGGTTGTTTTGGAATTATTTCGACACCCTTGTTTTGATCAACTCTATAATATAATCAACTCTTCTACTTAAAACTGACTTCGCTATCTGTAAACCGCATCAAAAACGGTTGATTGTGAATCTTTACCTTTTACTGTTCGGATTTCCGTATGAGCGTAAGCTGAGATTTAATTTCTTTTTTTAAGAAAAATAATTTAATTTGTTTAAGTTTTATATTCCGATTCTAAATTTTTAAGTAAAAAATCTTAAAAAATTATTTCTTTGTTACAATATATAAATTATATACCCTCAGATAAACAAGCATTAATATATATTTAATGTATAATTTATAAAAAATAATACATAAATAAATAGAAGCTCAACCAGAGTGAAGCCCTCGGCAGGGGAGACCAAACAGCCGAGGGTTAGGGGAAAAAATCGGCAAAAGATCGGCAGCATCCACTTACCAGTTCACCCTTACTCTATATGCATAATACAAAAAACTGTCAACTTTCGTCATTAGATAAATCATTGAAAAAAGTGTGCTAATCTTATAGTTCCTAGGAATCTAAGAGAATTGAAAGCAGTTTTAACTTACAAGAACTACTTGATCTCCGATCACGAATAAAGTACGTTCAAAGCTATGAAACATTACTTTACTAGAGTATTTTCTACTATATTTTAGGCACTATACATATTTCATTTTATTTCAAATTATTTACAGCCGATACGACTATTTTGGCGAAATTGATTTATTCGTCTCAAAAATTACGATAGTTTTATGGAGTTATAAACTTGTATAGAGTTCCCATATATAAAAGGACCATATTAAAATATTCCTTCAATGTTATGTTCTGTCAGTAAGAATATATATATATATATATATATATATATATATATATATATATATATATATATATATATTCAATATATATATATATATATATATATATATATATATATATATATATATATATATATACTTTTTTACTAGAGTTCAATATCTAGTATCATTATTCATAGTCATTAAATAGATAATTTTTCGACAAAAAATATAACGTATAAAATATTTTTTTCTGCATGCCTGCCTCGTGTCTCATATATTTTTTATTTAAAAGGCAAAGGAATTCGTGACCATTATGCCTAAATACGTCTTTCATCGTGAATTCAAACGATTTATTATCTATTTTTATGTTTATTCTATGTAGGCAGTTGTGGTTTATTTTGGGCAGCTGTTAGAACTAAATGTTCAAGATATGTTAAATCACGAGTGTACAAGTTGATGATATTCCTCTTTGTCTGAGGTTCAGAACCTATTATATCTGGAAGGTTTATATATGGTAGTTTCGAGAATTTAATGCTACTGCCTTAAAAAGTATGCTTATAATAAATTACAAACAATACTGTATTTGTTAATTCACTCAGAATACAATAGAACGGGTCCATGTCACAAGCTGTTAAGTTGAGTGTGCGCATCAGAGACGCCTCACTCAGAATCTGCCATCGGCGCCACACATACCTCTCAAGAAGACATAGATTAGGCTGCCCTACTATTTCAGCATTATATAAGTTTCCTCGCACAATTTTAAAATATACGGGGTGAGCGCTAGTCCCCTCCTAACTCTCAGTTCATTATATCCTACTATAACTAATATAAACAAAGTTGGAAACGTTAAAGGATAAAATGGGTAAACACCATAACAACGCATGTATAAATATCTAATTAGTTTATTTTGTATTCACTCTAACATGAGATCATTTTACATGCGGAGTTCAGTTGCTTGCATTACATTCAAGTTGACTTCGTACCAATGCATTATAAAAGGCGATAATCATTTATAACTTTGTTAATCCTCTCACCGTACGAAGCATAAATCTTAGATTTCTTTAAGCTTTTTTTATGCAGATGCTCAAGATGTAATCATAAAAAGTAAGCTTTGTGTTAAAAGTTACTCTTAAATTCTTAACTTCCTGACCCTCGTCATCAGCAGCCCGTAAATATGATATTTATATAAAATAGGAGTGTATGCGCGAGAAAAAGTAATAAACACACACTTAGAGATTATCTTTGCTCCAACTCACAACCCTGTCTTTGTCCCTTTGTTTGGCATATATCATCCCCATTTTTTGCCGCAAGGGACAATTTGAGATCTTCAACAAACAATAAGCACTTAGCTTCTTTCACCACTTCTGGTTGTTAGGTCATTTATCATCAACAAGAACTTCAAAAGGCTAAGGCTACTGCCCTCACTTACAAAGGACCATTTGAAATATGTCTCTGACTTATGTCCCGCATATTTCACATATTGCTGACTAGCAAAAAAGTGCAGTAAATGTGGGCAAAACTCACGCTTGCTAACTTTTTAAGTTATGTATACCTTATAATCTGCTAAGTCAAATGCTTTTTTGAAGTCAAAAAATTCTGCATCCGTTTGTACCCCTTTGTCTCCACTCGGTACCAGATAATCCATCTAAGAAAAAAGGTTGGTTGTTACTAGTTGTACTTCTATTGCATCATCTTTACGGTGCCCCTTCAGCCGATATTACAATTCCCAGCAAAACTTCCATCTCTCGTCTAGAATTTGGCTCTCATTATCAACTCCCTCGGTTAATTTATTTGCATTTCAATGAGAGTTACCTTCAGTGTTTACATAGCTGCTTAGCTTAAGCTTTTTGTTCTATATTATTGTTGCGAGATTGGGGTTCGTGATGATAAAAAATGCCGATTGAATTTCCAAAATTGACACTTTAATTACCGAACACCAATTACAACTTAAAACACACTAATAATAAATCATTTTAGTTCGCAACTATATCGCTTCGAAGTATTCGCTTGAATCGGCTATTCAATACTTACTTGGTCGCGGTCCTTACCGGCCTTAAATAGGGCCTCTTCTATAGAAACATCTAGAATGTTCGACTACATACCAGTACCGATTGACTAGGCGTAGAAAATTCTAACATGGAATTTTCTAGAAAGCGCTCCTAGTTCTGCTATTCGATACTAGATGGCGCTAGTAGCAACTCCTCATGTATCACGCATTAATTATGACTCGCAAAATTATGTTTCTTAGAACAGATGTAACAGTATCGTCACTTTTCAATATCATACACTCAGGACAAATTCACTGGATACTGTATCCCTGTGTGAAAGCTTCAACTTTCTACTTTATTGAGGCAAGACACTTTAGATGAATTTTTTTCTTGCATATTTGCTTCGAACACTTCATAAATAGTGAATTCACGAGAGCGGCATCACAGCCGCTGCATTTTGTATCTCTTGAAATCTAAGAATAATACGAGTATTTTTTGATTTTTAAACACGACCGTTCGCTCGCGCGTTACGTAGATGTAGTGTTATCATTTTTTATCTCGTTATTAAATATTTTTGAAAATATCAAAATGCATGATCTATATCAAAACCCTTCGGCTTTGATATAGATTATCCATCTTTCTTTTCCTAATGATTGAATTTTCAATGAGCTAGTTTTGACTAGTACTGGATGGCAGCATCTCGTATTATCTGGAAATATCATTAAAACATCTTCTATTTGAATTGTCATCTTCGTCACAAATGCACAAATGTCAAATCTCCGATCTTCGAGGCTTTTTTATACTTTATGATTCCCACTTTAGAGTATCTTACATTCAATCTTCGTGCTATATCTTTATCATATTAACCGCTACAAATGCATTAATATCATTCAAATATGCTACCCAATTTGATCTTTATCGCAGTCGGGTAAAACAAAATGAAGACATTTTACTGTCCAACGCGAAACATATTGTTATATCCGATGTAAGCCCCAGTGAAATATATTAGCGTTCGTTGCAAATAAAATATAACACCGAATGCAACTACAAAAATTCCTGCGTTACATAAATTCATTTTATATTTTTTTTATTTTATCCGTAATTTTTACACCTAATGTGTAACCTTTGTGAAAGATGATAGTAACTTCTTATTATCATCATTCACAAAAGGACGTTAGGAACTTTTGTTTTAAATAGATTTTAATGAATTTACTTAAATAGGTAAATAGAGAGAAACGATGTTCGAGGTTGTCGGTGAGATCGCCGGTAAGTGTTGAGGTTTGAACGAGTGCCAAGCTCCAAAGTTCAATCTGGGCGAAATATTTTTTAAAGTCATAGTTTGTAATCCTATAGGCTAAAATATTTTTATAGTATTAAAACATTTATATTATATATAATTAAACAACCAATATTGTGTGTTTAAGATACTGCAAAGTCAAAAGTTATGTAATTATTAATATTCATGACTTAATGACTGTATATTTAAGATACGTACTCTCTGACTTTAGCTACGCTTACACTTTTAAATTACACCCAGTCTACAGATTTATAGAAACTTCGTTGGAATAACATCATTTTAGTGGAAATGGAAACTAAGAGTGGATTTTAATCAAAGGAATTTCGTTCCCGTTTCGTTCAAAGAAAAATTCACAGACTGTGCTGCCAATTTTAAGTCCGCAAATGTAATTTAAAACGAAGAAGCGCGAGAGTACTTTTATTTTCTATATCCAACTGCAACAGAATTTAAGAAGACGCTAATATAAAGAATAATTAAAGTTATGCTTTTGGTATATTACTCAAACAAGTTTACGATTTTATAAAAGAGAATATTCCAGAAATTGTATAATATAATTAATCCTGAAACATAAATATAATCCTAAAGATTTTCGGCGTGTTATGTACCTAGAGAGAGAGTGGAAAAGTTATGATAAATTCGGCATTATTATCGCCAACCAATGGTAATTTTTAGTGGATTATACTAAAAATTAAAATGAGAGACAAATGTTAAAACGTCAAATATATTGAATACTAGCAACCCGCCCCGTTTTCACCTGGACAGGATCTGTTAGCGCGGTGTTTTCATACTCGTAATATGTAGATTTAAAATAATTAGAGATCGTTCTTTTCATCAATTTTTAGTTTTATAAACAAGAAATTTTTTTAAGTAATTCAGATAAAATATGCGACCCAAGTTCTCATCTAGTGTAGGCATTCTAAAGATTACGCCGGACAGACAGAAAGAAAGAGAGAAAAATTAAAATTTAAAAAATGGTTATTTATGTCTTAATAGCAGGCAAGTAACCTCCTGACCTTAATAAAGCCCAGTTAATCAAATATTACGGACAGACACTTAAATTTTATTGATAAAAAGTGTATTCAAATTTATATTAGCGGCTTTTAAATTAGATTGTTTTCAGAGTGATATTTAATTTTAATTTAAGTTAATTTTAAACTAGTTTGTTTTAGTAAAGGTTGGAGCACGATGGGGCTGTAATCGTCATCCAGTATATATGAAAGTCGATGGTAAATTAGGGTTTATAAAAAACACCAATGGCAAAAGTAATGTATGTAATATAATGTAATAAAATAAATGAACAGCCGTCTCCTTTGTCGTCCGCTGTCTAGTGACCCTTCGAAGGCACTAGCTCTAATTCGATTCTGAGTGTCAGAGAATCTTCCGGAGAACCGTAGGCATTTTATCTTAGTGACAATGCATATGCATTCTCATTTTTAATTAACGATAGATGTATATTATAAACATCATTTAAAAGGATGTACAATTATATCGTATACACAATTGCTTGCGTTCTAAGGGAAGAAATAAATGTTAACGTTATGTGTGTAGTACTTACGTCTATGTGCAACAGTATTCACTTAACATAAGGTCAACTGAGTGCATCGGGTCATCCTCATTCTCTGTTTAACGCTGAATTTTTTTTCAAATACCTCATGGCAAACGTACTAAATGTATTTTGCTTCATCTCCTTCTTTGTTGCTGTCTGCTGAAAATGAAAAGAAAATAAAACATAGGAAGCACAGACGTTCGTCCAATAAATTGTATCCACTACGTTTTTTTTACTATGAACGTGTAAAATAGCCACATAAAAAATTGTGTATTCACGAGATTTACTTTGTTAAGTTTTCACTTCAAGGCTCTTAATATCAATTAAAAATGAAAGTAGTGACTAACACATATCCAGTTTTTTATAGAATAAAGCTTACTACATACATGCAAATTTTCTCACGATGTTTTCCGCCGAGCACGTGATAAATCAGAACATTAAATTATTTAACAACTTTAACTAATTCCATACGAGTTAAGTAATAGAAATTTTAAGTGACATTTGGTGGTGAATAAAGATTTAGTGATGACCTGATGAAACACGCAGACAGTTGATGGATGCCGGTGGCTCAGTACTTTGTGGATATCTACGGAAGAAGTTTTTGTTCAGCAGCGCACTTGGGCTATAGTAGTGTAGTAGCACGCGTTTTGTTACGTTGCGTAATATTTATTAACAATTTAGTTCATGAAAACTTTTATTTTAATTTAATAACTGTAAAACGTTATACCAGACTACAGCCAAACGCTTAACAATTCCATCGAGCTAACAAAAATTAAATGCTGACATAAAAAAAATTAAAACCTGTATTCTCGTCCAATTTTTATTAATTGCATATAAGTTTTATTTTTTTGTTGTTAAGATAATATTTTTTTCGCATGTGAACAATGTAAAATTAAGCTAGGGAGAATTCACAATAATATATATCTCGTGTAATGTATAACATGAAATCTCGCACTAAATGCAATGTAGTAACCATACGTAATGGTAAAGCTAAATAAACACGTTCCACAGTGCGCACATTTGTTCAGCTGCGTCTCGTTGGAATTATGTCAAGTTTAATCCATCTTACGTTTTTATTTAATTTATTGTGTACTAAACTTGCAATGGAGGTTATATCTTAACTTTTTATTTTTCCAGTTATAATAAAAAATTTCAACGACTAATTTAAACCAGGTCATTTTTTTATCAACGTACAAAACAAGTGAACGATTGACATTTATTATACTATTTTTATCAACGTACAAAACAAGTGAACGATTGACATTTATTATACTATTTTTATCAACGTACGAAACAAGTGAACGATTGACATTTATTATACAATTTTTTGATTGCCTAGTTAGTCTTATGGTAAGTGCGACTGCTGACCAAGTGGGCTCCGGTTTGAATTGCAAGTCAGGTCGAAACAAGTTATTGGCTTTTTCTATTAAGAAATTTTTAGTTTAATACTTGGCGCTACGCTGCAGGTATATTATAGTTGCAGCACGAATGTCGGCTCGACCAAGGAAGGACCACGCTCTCATCGATTACCGTAGTGAAATAGCAGCTTAATACTGCTTTGTATCTTAGGGTGAGTGTAAAGAACCGGAGACTCTTTCAACTGGAAACGAGCAATTCCACCTTAGTCTTTAGGGATGACAACGCATGTGCATTGAGGTTCTTAATCCAGGATAAATAATGATGTCAATGAGCCACAGCAATTACTTACCATCAGGTGGATTATGTACTTATTTTTACCCTTATTCTATAAAAAGCAGCCCCGAGGCAGGAAGTTGGAGGTGTTTTATTCCCGATTATCTGAAAACACGTTACGCCTCTGGGAGCACCTGATTTCTCTGCACTAGTGTCGGATTTCTGTCCCATTGGACTATGAGAAAGGGAACAGAAAAAGCAAAAGTTTTTGCGCACACACTTCTGCTTTACTAATTTACGTTGAAACTAACTGCTGTGGCTGAAATTCGGTAAGACAATTTATGTTATTCTTCGTAGCTAACCATTTATGTTTAAACTTTAAAAACGAAAAATCAGTTTTCTGTGCACTGAATTATGAAATACCAAATAACGAGCGTGCAGCTTGTTGAGGTGTTCGTGGTGCATGATTATCGCTGTCTCTTTTATTTAAGAATTGAGCGTAGTTAAATTGGCGAATCAGATCAAAATAAAAATCGAAAAAAAAATTTCAAGATTGGTAGACTGGACAATGTTTAAATTCCGTGCTGAATTTCTCAGCACGGAATTTAAACATTGTCTTTATTTCCAGCCTTGAACACATAGATCAATAATTGGCGGGCCTGATCAAAAGACAAACTGATAAAACAATATCCCATAATGCAAAAGCTCTGATGTCACTCTTTGCTCTGCAATATGGTGACTATTGACAAAAACATTTAAATATATTTAAAATGTCCATTATATTGAAATAACTGGCTTCTATTAAACTCAGTAGGTTGTTTGCGTGCTATTAAAACGTACATTAACATAGCCAAAAAAAATTGTCCTCTTCCAATCTTTGAAATTGCTGAACCTATTGCGATGAAAGTTTACGAATACACTCAGCGCAATACCAAGATCAAGGCTATATATTTTCCGAAAAACTTGGATATTTAAAAATAACTAAAAGTTTTAAAAAAATTATGATCTTTGATTATCCTAAATCTAAGTACAGCTACGTCAATAGAAATTAAGCGGGCGAAGCATGGGCAGTTGACTAGTTAAGAATAAGAAGCATCATCAGTTAAGAATAAATGCCGTCCACTACCATCTAGAGACGGCGAGGCCGGCTCTTTCTGGCCGAGACGCAGGTGTCCTCTCCGGCTGATGTCTCGTATCTCTCCTGCCCGGGGTACAAACTGGAACACTCTCGAACGTTCTCAACGCCTCGGCAGACTTGAAGGTTCGGACCTGTCCATCCTTTGGCTACGCGTAGACAGCGACGACCATCCGCGCGTCTACGGGTGCCTCTAAAGGTTCCAAAGCGGTAATGCCGAAACAGACCGACTCTTCGACCACGTCCAAATGGCTGCAGATTCGTTGCTTCAGCAGATCCCCTCCGCAGAGATCGTGATCCTCGGCGACTTTAACGCCCATCACGCCGAATGGCTTGGTTCACGTTTAACCGATCATGCGGGTAGATCTGTTCATGATTTTGCCTTAGCATATGGTCTGACACAACTGGTTACTTCGCCTACGCGGATTCCAGATGTGGAAGATCATGCACCTTCCCTGTTGGACCTTCTGCTGACCTCTCACCCGGACGGATATCAGATTTCCGTCGTCGCCCCTTTAGGCTCCTCGGTCCATTGTCTTGTCCGGAGTGTGGTGCCACTCAAGCTGAAATCTCGGTTGCATTCTGCAGGCTGCCGCCGTGTTTGGCACTATAGATCAGCCGATTGGGATGGGATGCGGTCTTTCTTTGCATCCTACCCTTGGGGGCGGGTTTGCTTCTCGCCGGATGATCCCAACGTTGTTGCGGATTCTGTCGCTGATGTGGTACTTCAGGGTGTGGAAATTTTTATTTCTTCCTCTGTGGTGCCATGGTTTGGTCGCTCCTGTAAAACAGCATCATGCAATAAGCAAGAGTGCTACCAAGCCTTGGCTGACGCATCAGCGTCCAGGGATGTAAACACCAGCGCTCTAAAAAAGAAGTATAATTCCGCCCCTAGGTCCTTCAAAAGAGTCATTGCCAAGGCAAAGTCAGAGCACATAGGCAGAATTGGCGAGAGACTAGTTCATCTTCCTTCTGGAACTCCTGCATTCTGGTCTCTCGCCAAGGCTGTCCAGGGGAATTTCTGTCAGCCATCTCTTTCATCTCTGCACAGGGAGGACGACTCACTGGCCCACACCGCAAAGGAGAAAGCCGATCTTCTAGGCTCTTTCTTTGCGTCTAACTCGACTCTCGATGACAGGGGGAGTACGCCGACCATCCCGCGGTGTAAGTGCTCCATGCCGGAAGTGCAGTTCAATCAGCGCTCGGTTCGCAAAGCACTCCTCTCCCTGGACATCGACAAGTCGAATGGGCCTGACGGAATCCCCCAATTGTGCTGAGGACGTGTTCTCCAGAGTTGGCACCGGTTTTAACGCGTCTTTTCCGGTACTCCTACTCCCTAGGCGTAGTCTCAAAATCATGGAAGACGGCTTTCGTCCACCCGATCCCTAAAAAAGGCGACCGCTCGGACCCGTCCAACTACCGGCCTATCGCCATCACCTCCTTGTTCTCCAAAACAATGGAGTCCATTGTAAACTGCCAGCTCATGAGGTACCTCGAGGATCACCAGCTGATTATTGACCGCCAATACGGTTTTAACCGTGGTAGGTCAGCTGGTGATCTTCTGATCTACCTAACTCACAGATGGGCGGAGGCAGTACAGTCCAAGGGGGAGGCATTGGCCGTTAGTTTGGATATTGCGAAGGCCTTCGATCGAGTTTGGCACAAAGCGCTTCTTTCGAAGCTCCCTTCCTATGGGCTTCCCGCGAAATTGTGCGATTGGATCACCAGTTTTCTTGCAGATCGTAGCATCAAAGTTGTTGTAGACGGTGCAAGCTTCGATTGCAAGCCTATTAATTCTGGTGTTCCACAGGGCTGCGTGCTATCGCCAACGCTGTTTCTTCTGCATATCAATGATATGTTGCAAACCCGTAACATTCATTGCTATGCAGATGACAGCACTGGTGATGCTCTTTACACCGGCCGAGCCAATATTTCTCGGGAAAAAGTCTCTGAGTGCCGGGACAAACTTGTGTCTGAGTCGAGTCTCTGCTGGACAGAGTCTCGGATTGGGGGCGACTAAATCTAGTCCAGTTTAACCCCCAGAAGACACAAGTCTACTCGTTATGGAGTATTAGTCATAAACATAACATAAACACTCACGCCTGTCACCCAGAGGGGTAGGCAGAGACTACAGACTTCCATTTAGCACGATCCTGACATACCTTTCTCGCCTCTTCCACATTCATATACCTACGCATACATGCTCGTCGGTTAAGGGTACTCTTAATTTGGCCCATTTTTAGTATATCGCCAATTTGGTCGACAAACTTCCGCCTAGGACGTCCCTTTCCGACTCTTCCATTCACTTCTGCAACATATATTTGCTTTGTCAGTCTTTCCGCATTCATTCTTTCTACATGACCAAACCACCGAAGCATTCCTTTCTTAATCCTGGTCACCGCATCATCTTGCAAACCACACTCTTCTTTTATCACACAGTTTCTCACCCTGTCACTCAGATTCAGCCCTAACATACTCCTTAGCGACCGCATTTCTACCGCATTTATTCTACTCTCGTGCTTCTTCTGCCACACCCAACTTTCACTACCATACGTTAAAGTAGGGACTAATACAGCACTGTGAATTGCCATACGTGCCCTTTTTGACACATTCTGACTTTTCACAATAGAGTGTAGAGCCCCATTTACTTTATTTCCTGCATTCACTCGTCGTTCAATGTCCTTATCATATCTCCCATCCCTGCTGAATACACATCCCAAATATACGAACTCATCCACTTGCTCAATTAACTCTCCTTCTATTCTTATTTCACATACCGTTTTGCTTTCATCTCTTTCAAAAACCATCACTTTCCTCTTACTTGCGTTCACTTTCATTCCCCTTTCTTTTAATGACCTGTTCATTAATGTAACCATCATTTGCAACTCGGCCGCCGACGACGCAAGTATGACTTGATCATCGGCGTACAAAAGGCATTTGATGGTTAACTCACCCATTCTTACCCCGCATTCTTCAACTTTCAAATTTTCCAAACAGCTGTCCATAAATAGGTTGAACAGCCACGGGGAAGCTACACAGCCCTGTCTGACACCTTTATGGATGCCAAACCAGCCCGAGTAGACCCCGTTGATTCTAACACAAGCACTCGAGTCCCTATACAGAGACTTTAATGCCTGTATCAAACCAGCGCTCAACCTAAATGCGTTCAGCGTTTGCCATAACACATCCCTGTCCACTCTGTCATAAGCCTTTTCCAAGTCCATGAACGCACAAAAAACTCTTTGGTTTTTCGCCAAAAACTTCTCCGCGATCATGCGCATGGAAAAGACTTGATCTGTACACCCCATTCCCTTTCTAAATCCCGCTTGCACATCCCAAATTTTTTCATCAGTTTCTTTCATAACTCTTTCAATTAGTACCTTAGCATACAGTTTTCCCACAATGCTAAGAAGGCTGATACCACGGTAGTTTTTACAGTCCTGCTGTGACCCTTTTCCCTTATATATTGGGACTATCACGGCTTTGCACCAGTCTCCCGGTACCCGCTTTAGTTCCCAACATAAATTAAACAAGGTGTACAGCAGGCCTGCCACCACGTCCTCTCCAGCCCTTAGCATTTCGAGTGAAACTCTATCATATCCGGCTGCCTTACCTACTTTCATGCTTTTCATTGCTTTCATTATTTCATCCATACTTATCTCCCTATCTCTTTCATCTTCTTTCGGAATTTCTATTTCATTTAGTTCACACTTCTCCTCACTCATAAATTCGCTTTCAAAATATTCCTTCCATCTCTTTAGACTCAACACTTCATCATTCAGGATACAGCCATTCTCGTCTCGTATCGCATTCAATCTAGGCTGTTTTGTATTTCCCCTGGTATTTCTTACGAGTTTCCAGAACATTTTAATATTTGCCTGGAAGTTATCCGATATTCTTCTATCATTCCTATCCGTTCTTTCTTGCTTTTTCCTTTCAACTAATTCTTTTACTCTCTTATTTAAACGTTTAAACTCTGCCTTTTTCCTTTCATTCTCATCATTCTTACCGCCAGAGTTACCAGCTTTGGTCGCTAGTAAATCTAGCCATGCTCTCTTCTTTGCTTCAACTTCCATACGTACCTCGTCATCCCACCATAACGTATTGTCTTTCCTTTCATTCATTCTCTTACTAACACCACATACTTCGGTAGCTGCATCCACTAAACCTTTCTTAACATTATGCCACACATTCTCCAAGTCTAACTCATTCACACACAACTCATCCAAATTACTTATATTTTCTCTCAGTCTGCATTTGTACTTGTCTTTCACATCTTCATCTTGTAACCTCTCAATTCTTATACGCTGTAACGCAGTGGTAGACACAGTTGTCCTATGCCGCCAACGTCTGAATAAACCCCTAATTCGGCATAAGACCAGGTAGTGGTCCGTCCCTACGTTGGACCCCCGGTAAACCCTTGTATCCACTACTGCGCTCCTCATTCTTTCATCCACAGTTATGAAATCTATCATGCTTCTATCATCACCTCTTTCCCAAGTGTACATGTGAATCTT
Organism: Parnassius smintheus behrii; assembly: GCA_036936625.1. NCBI lineage: Eukaryota > Metazoa > Arthropoda > Insecta > Lepidoptera > Papilionidae > Parnassius > Parnassius smintheus. The sequence goes on from JAUPFT010000006.1 coordinate 11,656,057, forward strand.
CTTATGACGAAAGAAAGTGTTCGTCACAAAAAGATTCCTTTCCACACATACGGTGAGGAGGCTTTCACCATTCTCATTTATACTTTCATCACCAAACGTTCCCAATATCCTTTCATAACCAAGCCTCCTCACCCCAACCCTTCCATTAAAATCTCCTAGCATAATAATATTTTCATTTCCCTTACACTTCATTAGCACCATCCTTACCATTTCCCAAAACTGCTCCCGGATATAAGTGGGCTTAGACATGTCTGGGGCGTAGACCCCTAACACAAACAACTTCTTTAAGCCCACTTTCATTCGTATCCATAGCAGTCTTGGGCTTACACATTCATACTCTTTCACACATTGGCCCATTCGTTCTGAAAGGATGATTCCTACTCCCTGGCATGCCCGCTCGATCTCGTCTACACCAGACCAGTATGCGGTATACATGCCAAGTGCAGTGACATCCTTCCCCTTCCTTTTCGTCTCATTTACACATAATACATCTATTCCTCTATCATACATCATATCGCATACTTCATCCATTTTATCATTCATTGCCCCACATACTCGATATGTCTTAGTCAATCCTTTGAAATGCCAAGCTATACTGTTGGGTAGCTCAAGGATGCTGGCTAAGACTAATCTGACAGACTTACCTCCTATTTACTATGATAATACTACAATTCCATTCAGTAATTCTGTTAGAAATCTTGGCCTTCACATCGACAGCACGCTGAATTGGAGAACTCAGGTTTCAGATGTGAGTCGTAAAGTCACTGCCACGTTACGCTCTCTGTATCGTTTAAAGCATTTTCTCCCCACAAAATCTAAGATTATGCTTGTCCATTCACTTATATTACCCATAATTGATTATACAGATGTGTGTTACCCAGACCTGTCCCAAGATCTTCTGAACAAGCTGGAACGCCTCTTCAATAACTGTATAAGATTTATCTTTGGGCTCCGTAAGTATGATCATATTTCGCAATACAGATCTAAGCTAAACTGGCTTACAATCCGGCAGAGGCGCAACTCCAGAATATTACTTGTACTTTTTTCCATATTAAATGATCCATCTTCGCCTTCTTATCTTAAGAGTAAATTTCATTATCTTTCCTCATCTCATGATAGGGTCCTACGCTCTTCTTCTAACAACAAAATCTGTACTCCAGTTCACTTCACCGAGTTCTATGGTAACTCCTTCATAGTTCAGGCTACAAGCGTTTGGAACTCCTTGCCCGATGACATCAGAAAAGCTCCCAATAAGTACGCTTTTAAAAAGTTGGTCCGTGATCATTTATTAAAGACAACGCATTCTACATGACTCATTTATTTAATATGTATTGCCGAACAGACGTATATATTCATAGTCATTTGTATATATTAATTATATATGTATTTAAATATGTTTACTTGTATGTATATCCATTTATTTATATATTTGTAAGGATAGATCATATATGTATAGTTTATTTATTAGTAGTTTGTATTTATTGTGTAGTTAATTATCAGTACCCGGTTGACCGAGCTTTGCTCGGTATTTTTCGCTCGATTTTTTTAATTCGTGTGTTTTGGAAATTATATTTAGATACAAATTACATACTGATGAATTATAAATAATATTTTTTGATCTTAGCGACATAACAGAAAAAACTGAACTGGTTATTTGAATAAAAAATCATGAGTGCAATTATTTTTATTTAAATTTTCGTGTTTTTAAAAAATACTAAAAAAAGGGCTCGAAAAAAATATATTTTCTCAAAAAAGAAAGAAACTTGAAAAAAAAATAAAAAAGTCGGTCGGTCGGTCTGGGCTCGAACCGGGGTTTTACGATTTTGTGACCGCCCATTATACCAATAAGCTATTTATAATCATTACCGAACTGTCAAAATTTACCTTCTTATTCTAACTATATTGTAGCAGTTTTTAATTGCCTAAAAACACGGACAAAAAGACATTTTCTAAAAATAAATCTTAGCTAGATCGATTTATTATCCCCGAAACTCCCTGGACACTAAATTTTATGAAAATCGTTGGAGCCGTTTCCGAGATCCCGATTATATATATATATATATACATATATACAAGAATTGCTCGTTTAATAGTATAGGATTTGTATTGTTTTATCTTCTTCTATATTGCCACACCTACGTCAAACTCTCACCACTCCATGGGTTGACTGGTAAAGAATGCCTCAAGGCATTAAGTCCGCCCTTTGTATTCTTTTGTTAAGGATGCAATAAAGAATAAAAATAAATAAATAAATAAATAAATAAGTTTTCGCGTTAACCGCTAAAAAGAACATCTTTGTCGTATCCCCTCAGTTTCAAGTCACTCCCCTTGTTGCCTCAGCCAGTATCGGAATCCTCGGCGCCGACATATCGAGTGACGTGCAGTTTCGTGGTCACTTGGAAGGGAAGGCCAAATTGGCCTCTAAAAAGCTTGGCGTGCTCAGCAGAGCGGGACAGTATTTCATGCCGGCACACCGCCTGCAACTTTACAACGCGCAGGTTCGGCCGTACATGGAATACTGTTCCCATCTCTGGGCTGGGGCTCCCCAGTACCAGATCCTTCCACTTGACCGCATCCAGCGCAGGGCGGCTCGAATCGTCGACGACCGAGTGCTTTCCGATCGGCTTGATTCACTGGCGCTGCGAAGAGATGTTGCATCTCTTTGCGTTTTTTATCGCATCTATCACGGGGAGTGATCTGAGGAATTGTTCGGATTAATTCCAGCCGCCAAATTTACATGATTAGCATGAACGCACTACACAGCAAACGTCCCGATACCATCCACACCATCTGGATGCTTGGCCGTCCACCACTGTATGTTTCAAAAGGAGTTTTCTTACGCGTACAACCTCTCTGTGGAATAATTTACCGCTGGCGATTTTTCCGGACCGATACGACCTGGGGACCTTCAAGAAAAGAGCTTACTCCTTTCTAAAGGGCCGGCAACGCACCTGCAATTCCTCTGGTGTTGCGGTTGATCATGGGCGGCGGTAGTCACTTAACATCAGGTGAGCCACATGCTCGTTTGCCCCTTCTTCTATAAAAAAAATCTGATGCTTCGATTGCCACTGTCTGCTGTATGTTCGTGGCGCATGCTTGATCAAGCGTATTTCTTTCCTCTACGTTCTTGGTGAACAAATTAACGTAGTAAACTTACACAAGGAGTAAAATTTAATTTTCATTAAAAAAGTCTACCGATTTAATAGAGCAGTGGTAGTTTTAATAACTACACTACGACAAAGCTTATAGTTTTTGTTTAAACTATTTACGACAATCTCATTGTATCTAATTAGTGACTTTACAAAATTCCATAAAATATTTTGCAACAATATATAGAAATTAAAAAATACTTACATTAGTTTTAAGTATATAGGTATTACTGTTCTACTAACATTTATATCGACAAAGTCTTAATAAATATCGTTAATATATCTAGAGTATTCTCATCTGGTTGGGCTGAATAAATATATAAAGTAAATGTGAAATATACACACATATTTAATATTAAATACTAACCTAAATAAATAAATAGTACTTAAATAAATAAAAGCCAAAACGGATGGAAGCTCTCGGCAGGGGAGACCAAACGGCTAAGGGTTAAAGGGAAAGGGAAAGAAATCGGCGAACGATACGAGCGTTAACGAAGAGAACCGCCTTCTGCATTTGAGCCCGGAGCGGTCGGTCACAGAATCCCAGCTGCCTCAGATGACCTAAGAGGCTGACTGGAATCAGCCCGTTTACAGAAACAACTACAGGAATATTTTTGATTCAGATATTTTTTGCTTATCTGTATCGTCTTTAACAAATTCTCATCGTACGGAATGGTAATGTTGACCAAAAATATCTTTGACCTTTTCCGGCACATCAGCACAGTATCTAGCTTATTCGCAAGAATAGTCTACTATTGTCATGATGGCCCAGTCCTAGTAGAGCCTGGTGCAATAAATTTTGGGCACGGCTTTCACCAAGTACTTGTAATACGGCAATTTTCGTTCCACGAGACCGTATTTCAGAGCGAACTCCTGGTGAAGAATTTTGGATACCAGATTGTACCTGTGTAAGAAGTTAGAGTTACAAAGACGCCGAATAACCAGAGGTGATATGCCTAAGTGACTCACTGGGATGAAAAAAAAGCTCGACAGATGTCAACGGTGCCATCCTTTAGGATATATCTCCGATAGTTGTTGGTCTTATAACCTGATCCTGTATTGCATAGACGAAACCCTCAGTTTCCTCGAAGAGGTTATCGAAGCGTAGCCAGTGGAGAGAGACCACTTTGTCTACGAAAGGGTCATGTATAGCCTTGTAGAACCTTTTGTGGAGCTCCTTCCTTTTCCATACGGTCTCTTGGTCAGAAATGCTCAGTAATGCCGGGTCTTGCCATTACTCGTTGGCTGAAGATAGAGGGGTAAGTCTTTTTATCACAAGAAATGACATGTCTATAAAATGTATCATCCGATCTCGCCAGGAAGTAATTACGTAGGCCGCACGCTTCATGAATATGCATGGTGAGCGCGCTCAAAAATCAACGACCACCATGCTTTCGCGGCATGTACAACCTCATTACCGACTATCTCGGATGATGCCCTTTATGGGACGTCATGGTAGTGCGGACTTTTCTATCTAAGACGTTAAGTCTAACACCACCTGAGTATGCCAAAGGTAAGCATGAGGACAGGCATGTTCCAACCGTTATATGCGTATGTCTTATTCACACCGTACAAAAGACTATTAAGCACTTTGATCAAGCGTGCATAAAACACGTCGCAAACTGACTGTTTCATACCACCCTCTTCGATACCGATGTTCTGTGACATACCATACCTGGGGTATGTCACCGGATGTGATTGGGCTAGGATGAAATTAGAGCGTAGCTTCTGAAAGCGTTTGATAAATCGGTATTTGAAGTCTTTCAGAAGCTTTTTAATTTCGTTCTCAGTGGTGGCACTACGCCAGAGGCGAGGAGCAGATTTGCAGATGTTTTTTTTCTTCAAAAAAGGTGACAAGTCTCTCTTGAAGATTAACAGATCGATTGTTCTACTAAAATTTGCTTATGTGGTGTATTCGAGAGTCATTACGAATCGTCTCGCACGCAAACTCGATGACTTTCAGCCTCCCGAACAAGCCGGCTACCGAAAAGGCTTTAACACCATAGACCACACATATAGCGATGGGAAAATTGTACATAATATCGAGGAGTACAATCTGCTACTATGTCTTGCGTATGTGAACTATGACAAAGCCTTCAATTTTGTCGAAATTTTAGTGGTGCTGCAGGCTCTACAGCAAAGCCAAGTTGACTATAGGTGTATTGAAGAGCTTAAGTATGCGTTCTGTAAGGCTACGCCTAAAGTACGAAAATTATCCAACTGCTAAGAGGTGTGAGACAAAGTTTTTTATTTTATTTTATATGTGAGGAAAACGAGCATACGCCTCACATGATGATAAGTGATTACCAAAATGAACAAATACAACACTAGAGAATATGTAGATGCATAGCCGGCCTTTTAAAAAGGAGTAGGCTCTTTTATTAAAAGTCCCTAAGTCGTATCGCGTCGGAAATATCTCTGGTGATCTTTGAAATCGCACTGTGATAGACCGTCAATAATCGAGATAGTATGGATGGTACGCGAGTTATGTCTCAATGTGAAATTGAAATTGTGTGGCTGGAGTTATTCTTATTTAATTAATTAGTCTAAACAAACAAACGAAGTGACGTTAAATCCCCGAAACTTTTCACCGCTGCATTTGAAGTCGTTTTCAAGATACTAAAACGAAAAGAATACGTCATTAACATCAATGACGAGTAAATTACTAACCTTCGATTTGCTGACTTCGATGGTCCAGCCCGCTGGAGTCCCCGTGACCATTTGTGCTAGAAAGCACCCGAAACATTGGGAATTAAAAACCGTTTAAAATTAAGCGCGATAAAATCCGTAAAAGTTGTTTTAATCATTGGATATTATCAATTTATTATCATATCTCTGCAGTCTTTCGTTGTGTTCAGAGATATTGAAGAAAAATATTATGAAAAACTATCTTGTCCATAGACAGGAATAGTTATTTTTTTATATAGGATAGGGTGACAAACGAGCACACAGTCCACCTGATGGTAAGTGGTTGCTGTGGCCCATAGACATCTACATCTATCCTCGATTACGAATCAAAATGCAGATGCGTTGTCACCCGTGAAGACTAAGATGGAATGCCTCGTTTCCAGTAAAAAGGGTCTCCGGTTCTCTACACTCACCATACGAAATACAGCAGCATTAAGCTACTATTTCACGCTGGTATTCTGTGAGAGCGTGGTCCTTCCCCGGTCGAGCCGACCCATTCGTGCTACAACTATACTACTAATATAACTGCAGCATGGCTCTACCACGTAAAAAATTCAACTATTTCAAAGAATAAAGATAACAAACGAGAACACATTCCACCTGAAGGCAACAAACATTTACATCTAAATATCTTCGGTCCAGAATCAAAATAAAGATGCGTTGTTAATCTTAAGGATAAAGATGGCATGCCATTAAAATAGTTCCCAGTTGTCTACACTCACCATACAACACACAGCAAAATTAAGCTGCATTTTTACGCTGATTTTCTGTGAAAGTGTGATCTTTTTCCAGTTAAGACAACCAATTTGAGCTGCAATTGTAATATTGTGCAGCATGGCTCCACCACACTGAAAACGTTGATCATAGGGTGCTAACAACACGGTAGAGTTTGGCTTCCGCAATTTTTGCCTATGAGTTCTCAAGTTTTAATGTTGAAGAAAAATATTAGGAAAATAGCATTAAAAGTTTAAATGTGTTATTCCGTTAAGTAATCACCTTTGAACCGTTACGCAATCCGTTATAGCCTTTTCAAGTCCACTGCTGAACATAGGCCGCCTCCCATTAGTGTCCTTGCAGTGGGAACTTAACGATATGCGCTACACTTTGCGTGCAGCCACAGTCATTTATTACTTTGCGTTTATATCAGCTGTTTGTTTCCTGTTTCATTTTCCCTCTGCTGCTTTTTAAACCGCCACTACACCTATAATATATTCACATTAATTATATAACAAACGTGATATTACCACAGCGCTAGATACGTGAACAAGGTTTAGACAAAATTTTAAAAATATTTGTTGAAATTTTGCGTGCACAATTAGTACAACATACACCTTTGAGGAACTTAAACGAGTCGTTTCCTTTATAAATGCAAAAATACGTAAATGAATTCGCTCGGTAGCGGGATTTTATTAATCTCTAATTTTGCGTTACTGTATATTTATCGCTTAAAAAGTGTCACCATCACCGAGATCTGCGTCGCGGTTATATTATTTATTGAGCCGTGTCCTGCAGCAGACATGTCAAACTGATTTGTATCGTGTTCTCATATATTTTTATTTCTTAGAACTGTGTTTTCTGACTTGTTCCGTTAAATCATTACTTAATAAATTAACTTGAGAAACTTTATTATTGCTACTAATTAACTTAACTTAAAATGAGAAATTTTCAATACAATAAAAGTTCAATGATTTTAAATCTTTAGCATCATCATGTGTTTTTTCGTCTACTTTATTTCAGTTTTATTTCACCTCAAAATTAAAAAAATTCATTACGGTATGAAACTCTTGTGATTTGAAGACCTTGTTCGTATTTGATTAAAATAATACGTAATATATTACTTACGTAATATATGCAACAAATTATTCTTTTGTTGCTCAAATTTGTAAAAAAAGCATGTGAGTCAGTTTTCTAGAATGTCACAACTTTGATGAAGTTCACTAACTTTATACAGAGCCAAGGAAACCTGCACCCCAGGGAAATGAGAAACATTTTGAGGAGATTCCACTGAAGCAGCGGTGCGAACTTTAACAATCACTGTTTCAGCATCATTAACCTATTAGTAAAGGACTAACAGGTTAATGATATACTATATAATAGACTAACTACAGAAGCAATCCCATGTAAACTAGAAGAAAAAATTCCATCACTAAGTGCGGATAAATAGGAAGTGAAATTTTGTAATATATTGTACATAGCTATAGACAACATTCTAGTAGATTTTGTGATAACATTCCATAGTCGGGGGCTTTAGCTCTTTGTTACACTACAACCTAGCACCAGCTTGGCTATCTGTTATATAGAAATTGGTTTACTTTTTTAAATTTCTTTGAAGTCGTTTTCTTATATCGCCATGGAAAGGCGTTAACTACAGGTTTGATTACCATTCAAAAGGAAAATTAATTGTCAGAGCCTATTTAAATCATAAACTCGGTGCTTGGTTTATTACAGTCTCAATTGATAACTTAGGCACGCAACAATATATAAAAACGTCTCTCCGTACAGAAACAATTCGTAGTGTGAGAACTCCCACAATTTATACTTGTTTTTTTAAGTATTCATCATCATCATCATCATTATAACCCTTTACAAGTCTACTACTGAACAGAAGCCTACACCAAGGAATGCGACAATGCACTGTCCTGAGCCACTTGCATCCATCGACTTCCTGCTTGTCTTACCTGGCTCTCACTCTATTTAGTGTAGTGTCGCCCTGCTTTTTGCCAACCGGTAGGAGGATTTTTTATGCTGATATTCTGAGAGAATGTGGTCCATATTTCCTTCCCAAACAAAGCCGAACCATTCTTGCTGCAGCCATAATATGGCTGCAGTGTTGCTTCACCACGGATATTAAGCTTAAGTTATTTTTGAAGTCATTTGGAAAAACATTTGCAGTTATTGACTTTTTTTTTTGTAAAGTTCGCTGCAACTGTCCAAGGGCTGCAGTAGGCACTTACCATCAGGTGAATTGTGTGTTAGTTTGACACCATTACTTCTACAAAAATGTATAAGAGCTTACACAGGTACACTCTAGTTTTTAACGTTTAAAGACTAATAATATTTAATTTGTTTATGGGCATTAATTACTGATTAAAGGAATTTTAAATAGAACAAAAATTAAAGAATGGGAAATTTGTAATAAAATGTTAAACAACATAAAATGTTAAACAACCTAAACAGTTATTTCCGTAAATAAATTTTGTTTTTAATGCATTTTAAAAGTATATAAAAGAAGAAATCGCATATTGTTCGCATAGTCCAGTCTGTTATAACTTCCTCCATATTTTACCGCCTTGATGGATTGATGTTCTATCGAGTAATCGAATAGACTTCGTGTTCCGCTTTTATCCCATTGCTCTGATATATGGCGAGATCAAATGACGAAGGTATATAGCTTTTAGTTGAGTTTGATTTTGTATTATTTTTTTAATTATCAGAACTTCATCTTTATAGACTGAATAAAGTAAGTAAGATAATTTTTAAGACTTTAAAAAATGACATTACAAAAAAAGTCTAATAGAGTGATATTCATTAATGCCTTTATTATAGCATATCAAGAGTTTACTGCTAGTTATAGACCCTAACTAAAGATGCTGCTTCTCATATCTTGTGAAAAAACTGTTACGACACCTGCGGGATTACACAAAAAGGCGAAAGGAGAAACATAAAAAATCCTTTAACTAGTAAATGGTAGATAAAATAGTTTAATCAAAATTTTAATAAATAAAGAAATATAATTAGAATCAAATTTTACTAACAACCAATAACTCTATTAATTCATCTAGCAATTAGTAATAAAATTATATAACAGCTGAAGAGTGTTTGACATAGATTTTAATTTTTAAAAATTCCAAAACTGTTAGTGAATATATGGGAGATTTAATACATATCCGTAGTAGATTATTGGTACGCTGTAATGGCTTACCATTAAAAAGATAAAATAATTAAATGAGTAAATATTTTTAATATAGTCAAACCATAACCGAGTAAAACATAAACGAGTAAACTTCAAAACATTCATCATGAATAAATAACCTAGAATTATGGAAATGATAGAGTGAATAATTTTATGATGTGTAGAGATACCGCTGCCACATTAATTCTTAATAGAATGTATTATTTGATATCACCGTAGTGTTCAGTTAGAGAAATATAAAATTTATCATGTTACTGGAAAATAAACTTTTCAGTTGCGGTTTTATAATATCCGTTATCCTAAATCGTCCCTTAGGCGAAGTGTAAAAGGCGGCAGAGAGAAACTGAACCAGAAGATTTTTTTAATAGGATGGGGTGACAAATGAGCACACAGTTCACCTGATGCCAAGTGATAGTTATAGCCCATAGACATCTATATCTATTCTCGATTACGAATCAAAATGCAGATGCGATGTCACCCGTGAGGACCAAAATGGAATGCCACGTTTCCAGTGAAAAGGGTCTCCGGTTCTCTACATTCACCATACAAAACACAGCAGCATTAAGCTACTATTTGACGCTGGTATTCTGTGAGAGTGTTCCTTTTCTGGTCGAGCTGACCCACTTTTGCTACAACTATACTACTAATATAACTGCAACATGGCTCTACCACGTATAAAAAAAATCGGGTCTTTATTCCCTCTTCGGTTGTCGATTTGTAGAGCTGGCTCATTGCCACTTTAGCTAACCAATCCGTTGGGCAATGTTGGTAAAACTTGTTCTTCTGCGGACGTTATCTATACAGAAAATTATCGTACATAGAAACTCCGAGCAAATAACTGTCCGGTGGGTGACCTTAATTTTATTTATTACCTTATCATTAGACGGCCAGCAGTGAAGGACTCAGTTTCAGTTCCATACATCAAATATAATTAACATCGATATCACACCTACCGAAAATACACTGCTAAACATACGTCTCCCCCATAAAATGCCTCATACGGGGGAAATTTGCTATAAGTGTTGCTCCGCTTGGTAGGCGGGTTGGTAACCGAGGTTTTTTATTATTGTTAAAATAATATGAGGAAGATGCTGCTACTCATCACAAGTTTCGGTTTTCCTCTTTTAATACTACAGAAATATTTGGAGTATCGGATTCTCTTACGTTGCAACTACATCGCGTAATATATCGATATACTAACAACACGTATATTATTTCAAATATGATATCAATATGTAGTTACATAAAACACTATGAACATCCAAACTAGCATACAAGTTAAAATGTAGATTTGCCACATTACAACAATCCCAAACATAAAGATAATAAAACAGCGAAGCTTTTTACTTAGCTCAGAATTTTAAAGTATGTTATTAAATCGAAAAATATAACATCGTTTCATAAAGTTACCGTTAACTTGGATCTTAGTAGCGGTTCTGAGAAGGGTTGTTTTTGTCGCATTACGAAACAGTGGAACGCGTAATTACAAGTTATGTCGTTCAATTATTGCAGTTATGTCTCTTTCGAGATATCGTAATCATATTACAGTCCTCACCGTATATAATTCTACTTTGAATTGAAATAAAATACATCGCAATTCTAGGCGCATGTCTCCTCTCATTTTTTTGAGAATATTGAACTCGGGTGCTGCGCTTTTCGTAATTGATACTAATGGCCCTAATTCAGTATCAGTCGTGGAATGGATTCACATAAAAGAATTTATTTTAAACCCAGATTTGAAATCCATGTCCATCCATCCTTTGGTACTTTTTTAAATTACTTCCAGTGACAATTAGTTTGCAGGTCATCTAAAAAAGAAAGTAAAAATATAAAGTTAATAAAGTGATAATATTTACTAAAGCTACAAACGAAGCACACGCTAATGTTCTTGCTTGCTATTATATAATCGAATAAGTGTTTGAACTTTCCAAATAGAGAATAAGCAGAGCTGTGTCGTTTTGGTCGTTGTGTTTTATTTTGTACGATAAAAAAGAAGTAGTAATTACAACATAAAGGCGTTCGTTTTATTTCAATAGTATTTCTGTCTTAAATTAAATTAACTTATTTAAAACAAATCACATGTTTGTGTGCATATGAAATACGTAATAATATTTATACTAAACCTACTTTATGTTGAATATATATGATGTTTGACTTTTTTTTTTTTTGCGTTTTTCACTTATATATATATATATATATATATATATATATATATATATATCATCATCATCATCATCATTACAGCCTTTCACAAGTCCACTGCTGAACATAGGCCTCCCCCAAGTAATGCCACAAAGCACGGTCCTGAGCCACCTGCATCCATCGACTTCCTGCATGTCTTACCAGGTCGTCACTCCATCTAGTGGGGGGTCGCCCTACACTACGCCTACCGGTACGAGGCTGCCACTCGAGAACCTTTCTTCCCCATCGGTTATCGGTTCTTCGAGCTATATGGCCGGCCCATTGCCACTTCAGCTTACTAATCCGTTGGGCTATGTCGGTCACTCTGGTTTTACTGCGGATATCCTCATTTCTGAGTCTATCACGCAGAGAAACTCCGAGCATAGCCCTCTCCATAGCTCGCTGAGCGACCTTAAGCGTCCTCATACGGCCAGCAGTGAAGGACCACGTCTCAGATCCATAAGTCATCACTGGCAACACGCACTGGTTGTACAATCTAGTTTTTAGAGATTGAGGTATACCTGACGAAAAGATATGTCGTAATTTCCCGAACGCTGCCCAGCCGAGTTGAATCCGTCGATTGACCTCTCGGTCGAAGTTGGACTTACCTAGTCGGACTATTTGTCCCAGGTAAACGTACTCGTCAACAACTTCGAGCATAGTGCTCCCAACAACTACCGGCATAGGTGTGACATGGACATTGAACATGATCTTTGTTTTGTCCATGTTCATCTTAAGACCTATCCGTTGGGAGGCACTATTGAGGTCATTGAGCATAGTGCTTAAGTCCTCCAGCGATTCTGCCATAAGGACTATATCGTCGGCAAATCGAAGGTGAGTGATGTACTCGCCATTGATGCCAATACCGTATCCTTTCCAGTCCAGTAGCTTGAAAACGTCTTCCAATGCAGCGGTGAAGAGTTTCGGGGATATAACGTCACCCTGTCTTACACCTCTCTGCAGTTGGATAGGTTTCGAGCTCTGGTTCTGTACTCGGATAGCCATCGTAGCCCTACTGTACAAACACTTCAGCACCTCGATATACCGACAGTCAACTTGGCACCGCTGAAGGGACTGTAGCACCGCCCAAATTTCGACGGAATCAAAGGCTTTCTCATAGTCCACATACGCCAGGCAAAGTGGCAGATTGTACTCTTCAGTCTTCTGTACAATCTGCCGCAGGGTATGTATGTGGTCTATGGTACTGAAGCCTTTTCGGAAACCGGCTTGTTCGGGAGGCTGGAAGTCGTCAAGTCTGCGTGCGAGACGATTCGTAATGACTCTCGAAAACAGCACGTAGACGCGGCTCAGAAGGGAAATCGGTCTGTAGTTCTTTAAGAGAGCGTTGTCGCCTTTCTTAAAGAACAAGACCACCGCACTTCTGCTCCACGCCTCTGGAGTAGTGCCACCATGGAGGACGGAATTGAAGAGCTTCTGAAGGACTACAAGTACCGGTGTTCCACCCGCTTTCAGAAGCTCCGCTGTAATTCCATCCTCGCCTGGGGCCCTGCCGTTTTTAAGGTGCTGGAGAGCCATTCTAATCTCGCTTAGACTGACGTCCGGGATATCATCGGAATAGTGTCGGATAAGACTTGCTCTTGGATCGTTACTCACACTTGCGTGTGGCTCCAGCGATGATGTGTACAGCTGCCCATAGAACCTCTCAATCTCACTCAAAATCTCAGGTGTCCCGGAAACGATGTTGCCACACTCAGTCTTCAGCTTTGACAGTTGGCTCTTTCTGGCAGACAGATCTCTGGCAAAGACTTTGGAGCCCTGGTTCCGCTCGATCGCTTCTTTAATACGAGAAGTATTAAAGTTACGTAAGTCTCGCCGCATGCATTTGGAGATCTGTCTGTTCAGTTGCCTGTATGCTGTCAAATCTGTTGACGATTGCAGCCTCATCTCCCGTCTAACAGCCATGAGATTAAGAGTGTGATCGGAGAGTTTTTGTGTTCTTCTGCGGCGGGTCCTGCAGAACTTAGCTCCGACCGCATGGACAGTTTCCACGAGCTTGTCGTTCATATCGTCCACTGCATTGCAATCTTCTAGGCACTGGAAGCGGTTACGTAACTCGAGCTGAAAGGTTTCGGGATTCTGGATTAGAGCACGAGGGGGACGGAGCGTTGACTTCATTAGACGAGACCTCTCCAACTTAACGTTTAGGTTCAGTGTGCCTCTAACCATTCGGTGATCGCTGCCAGTTTTCACCCTTGCGATCACTGAGACATCACTGAACAGTTGGCGTCTGGTCGTCATAATGAAGTCAATCTCATTTTTTGTCGAACCGTCGGGGCTCGACCAGGTCCACTTCCTGTGGGGCCGCTTCTGGAAGAAAGAGTTCATCATAAAGAGTCCCTCTTTCTCCATAAAGTCGGCCAGCTGCTGGCCCCTTCGGTTCCGTTGCCCTACTCCAAATTTCCCTACCTTCAGCTCACCGCTTTCTCTTGTGCCTAGTTTTGCGTTGAAGTCTCCCATCAACACCGTGTAGTGGGTTTTGGAAGAATGTATGGCTCTGGAAATATCCTCATACATTTCCTCCACCTCCTCATCGGGGTGTGCCGAGGTTGGTGCGTAAACCTGAATGACCTTCAGCGAATACCGTTTGGTGATTCTGAGTATCAGGTACGCGACCCTCGTCGACACACTCCCAATCTTTACAACGTTGTTGACGAGAGACTTGTGGACGATAAATCCGACACCTCCTTGGGACAGATGGTCGCCCTCCCGGTGATAGAACAAGTTGCCGGACTCGAGGATTGCCGTGTCCTCCCCCTCTCTTCGGACCTCGGATAATCCAATAATATGCCAGCGCAACTTGTCTACCTCTTCTTCCAGCTCCAGTATCTTCTCGTCAGTCCTCAGGGTGCGTGCGTTATATGTTGCCAGGTCGAGTCGTCGTAGGTGGCAACCGAACCTCCACCGGAGATTCTTAGCACCCCCTGCCCCGCCGTTACCATGGTCGCCACCGTAGCCAGGAATAGCGGGGCCGCCGGGGACTGGGGGCCGTCTTTTTGTGTAATTGTTCATTGGGGGGTATTTGCCGTAGTTGCCACGCTTGGCAAGCGGGTTGGCAACCGCAGTTTTTTATTACGTCACTGTTGTTATCAGGAAGATGCTGCTGCCCATCTCCTGCCTGTCTCCCTCTGTCGCCTCTTACGACACCCACGGGAAGATATGGGGTAGTGGATATTCTTAACCGCCACTACACGGTGAATATCAATTTAACAACCAAAATATACAACAGCCTAAAACCGTTGTTAAAGCAGTTCCCAATAGGTGCAATTCTACTTTCTTAATGTTGAGAAGATTTCACAATGAATTATTCGTTGCCTATAATCCCTAACGAAGAATGGGAATGCATTGAGCAAATGTACTTACTTACTCACTTACCCATCGTCACGCACAATCCATATCATAGAAGCGTTTTTCATATATATGTTTATATGTATGTAAATTTATATATATATATATATATATATATATATATATATATATATATATATATATATATATAAATTTACATACATATAAACATATATATGAAAAACGCTTCTATGATAGAATTCCAAGTATAGGGGTACGGTTTATTAAGAACTAGTTTCAGACAGAAATAGAGTAAGTAAGGCAAAAGTGCTCTACACGTTTAGACTCAGAGCAGAGCTTTACGTATATATAGAGTACACATTGTTTTACAGAGTATCTGCTTCTTTCAGAATAATATATACCAAGACTAATGACGTCATTAAGGTTTCAAAAATACCTTAGTTGGAATTACTACTGCATGATGGAGAAGTTTTACTCTCATAATATAAAATATCCAAACACGGAAAAATATTTTTTTATTTACTTTAATAAAAAATAGGCTCACTTTTGACCTTCATCTGACGCCGTTAGAGCGTTTAATTTCTACAGATTTACTAAATAAATGTTTATATTAACATATTTATATCAAATTAAAAAATGTATGTTTAAGACACATATATTATACAGAAGACACTCGCAATCCCTCTGGTAGTTCTGGTTTCCCAACTAAGAAGTTAAAAGCTATCAAGTACCTTAAGAACGACAGGCCCCCAGGCGAGGATGGAATCACAGCGGCGCTTCTGAAAGTGGGTTGTACACCGGTACTTAAAGTCCTTCAGAAGCTCTTCAATTCCGTCCTCTACGGTGGCACTACTCCGGAGGTGTGGAGCAGAAGTACGGTGGTCTCGTTCTTTAAGAAAGGAGTAAACGCTTTCTTGAAGAAGTGAAGGCCAATTTCCCTTCTGAGACGCGTCTATGTGCTGTTTTTGAGAGTGATTACGATTCATCTTGCACGTGGACTCGACGACTTCCAGCCACCTGTACAATTCGGTTTCCAAAAAGGCTTCAGTACCATAGACCACATACATACCCTGCGGCAGATTGTACAGAAGACCGAAGATTACAATCTGCCACTTTGCCTGGCGTATGTGGACTATGAGAAAGCCTTTGAAACCATCGTAATATGGGTGGTGCTACAGACCCTTCAGCGGTGCAAAGTTGACTCTCAGTATTTCGAAGTGCTGAAGTGTTTATACAGCAGGGCTACGATGGCCATCCGAGTACATAACCAGAGTTCAAAACCTATCCAACTGCAGAGAGGTGTAAGACAGGGTGACGTTATATCCCGAAACTCTTCACAGCTGCATTGGAAGACGTTTTCGAGCTACTGGACTGGAAAGGATATCGTATTAACATCAATGGCGAGTACATCACTCACCTTCGATTTGCCGACGATTTAGTACTTATGGCAGAGTCGCTGGAGGACCTAACCACTATGCTCAATGACCTCAATCGTGTCTCCCAATGGATAGGTCTTAAGATGAACATGTACTAAACAAAGATCATGTTTAATGTTCATGTCACAACTGTGCCGGTAGTTGTTGGGAGCACTATGCTCGAAGTTGTTGACGAGTACGTTCACCTGGGACAAATAGTCCGACTAGGTAAGTCCAACTTCGACCGAGAGGTCAATCGTCGGATTCAACTCGGCTGGGCAGTGTTCGGGAAATTACGACACATCTTCTCGTCAGGTATACCTCAAACTCTGAAAACTAGAATGTACAACCAGTACGTGTTGCCAGTGATGACTTACGGATCTGAGATGTGGTACTTCACTGCTGGCCGTATGAAGTCGCTCAGCGAGCTATGGAGAGGGCTATGCTCGGAGTTTCTCTGCCTGATAGACTCAGAAATGAGCATATCCGCAGTAAAACCAGAGTGACAAATATAGCCCAACGGATTAGTAAGCTGAAGTGGCAATGGGCTGGTCATATATATCGAAGAACCGATAACCAAAGGGGAAAGAAAGGTTCTCGTACCGTTAGGCGTAGTGTAGGGCGATCCCCCACTAGGTGAAGTGATGAGCTGGTAAGACATGCAGAAATTCGATGGATGCAGTTGGCTCAGGACCGTGCTTTGCGGCATTACTTGGGCCTATGTTCAGCAGTGGACTTGTGAAGAGCTATAATGATGATTCAATTTGACCAATAATCTTTTAATAGTAACAGCTATTTTCCGTAATATCCTAGAGCTTGGACGAATAAACGTTTTTGTAGGAAATATTTTGCCTTGCATTCTATTTGCTTAAAACTCATTTGATACGCAAAGCAATTGAATTGTGAATTTTAACATAAAATTGAAATGGAACGCAGTTTAAACTATGTTTTTCAGTACCTGGATGACCGAGCTTTGCTCGTTTTTTTTTTTTGGAAATCGTGTGTTTTGGAAAATATATTTAGATACAAATTACATACTGATGAAATATGAAGAAACTTTTTTGATCTTACTAACATGTGGTTGAGATCCTACATGACCTACATGAGTAAATCAATTATATGTAATATATTTTACCGAAATAACCCCAATTAGTTAGTATGTTATATAAATCGAAAATATTTGATAATATATCTATTAGCACATACACCTTCTTTTTTTTTTTTTTTTTGTGGATGGAAAATCATCTAATGACCCCTTTCGCTCTGGGTGGAGCACAAGGGAGTGTCAGACTTTTACTGACTAAAAACCATCCGTGTTCCTTCAGTGCCCTTACGTTCCGGAGCCGCGGTATCTCTTTCGAACAGCCCGCAGCCCCGGCAGGCGTCGGCCCTTGCGGGCCCCTTCACGCTGCTGACAGCTCTTTGAGGCGCGCGTGGAACAAAACGCGCCGTCGACACGGCCTGTCGTCATTAGACGGACGGACGACGAGCTACCCATTGCTCGCCGTCCACAGGCCTGCGCCTACGGTGGCCGGGGGCCACGACGTAGCCCCCGACGCCCAGGGCGTCTCCCGCGGCGGCCGGGGAGGAAAGCTGCTGCTCTCTCCTTCTCCCGCTCCGCCACCTCCTTCGCTAGCATCACTGCTTCGCAGAAGGTGGTGACGGCATCCCATTCCGTCTCGCTCCGGACCATGGCTTCGACCAGGGCCGGACGCGAGAGGTCGCCGCCGCCTATCGCCGCTACGAGGACACGGCGGTGCTCCGCCCAAGCAGGGCACACCTCCACGGTGTGTTCCACCGTGTCCTCCGGTCCATCCTCGCAGTGGGAGCACCCGGGCGTTTCCTCCCGCCCGATTCGGTGCAGGAACCTCCCAAACACACCGTGTCCGGTGAGGACCTGCGTCAGGCGGAAGGTGAGGATGCCGTGGCGTCTCTCAAGCCACTCCTCAAAGAGGGGTCTTATCGCCGCTATAGTGGCGTGCCCAGCACGGGGTTGCGACAGTCGCTGTCTCCATGTCGCCATGAGATCGTGCCGGAAGTCTGTCCGCTGCGCGACAATAGTAATAGTAAATGAAAATGATAAATATACATAAATATCAATAAAATAATATTAATACATAAATAAAATCCCAACCACACGAAAGCCCTTGGCAGGAGAGGCCAAACGGCCGAGGGTTAGGGGGAAAGGGAAAGAAACCAGTGGACGATGCCGGCGATATCGAGGAGCACCGCATTCTGCATTTGAGCTCGGAGCGGTCCATCACGGAGTCCCAGTCGCCTCAGATTACCCGAGAGCTACTGGGATTAGCCCGTTTGCAGAAACGACTACAGGGATAATTTCGGTCACAGTACCCCCAAGACATGCCGGTCACGTTGTGAGGCAAGGCCAGATATTTTGATTGCTTATCTTTTTCGGCTTTCACAAGGTTATTGTCATACGACATGGTAATGTGAACCAAAAATAACTTTGAATGTGCCCTGGTCCATCAGCAAAATATCAATCTTAATTGCAAGAATAGTCCTGTCTGTAATGATGCCCGGTACCTGTAGAGCCTGGCGCTATCATTTTCAAGCATGGCTTCCGGCAAGTACTTGTAATACGACAATTTACGGCCCACGAGACCGTATTTCAGAGCGAGATTCTGGTGAAGAATTCTGGCTAGGTTGTGGCTGAGCAAGTACTCAGAGTTAGAAAGCGCCGAACAACCGGAGATGACATGGCTAAGTGACTCCTCGGGATGGCGACAAGCTCGACAGACGTCGACGGTGCCATCCTTTAGGATGTATCTCCGATAGTTGTTGGTCTTAATAACCTGTATTGCACAGACAAAACCCTCGGTTTCCCCGAATATGTCACCAAAGTTATTTCCGCGGTTATGTACCCTAAAAGTGATTTTTGCATCCTGCATTTTATGAAGACGAGTCTGATTATTTATCTTACAAGATGCGATTAAATATAAGTAAGTCGTCTATTGTGATATATTCTAAAATTTACTGCACTAATTATAAGTTTTAAAGATGCAGGCGGGACGACTTCACAAGACTTTCACAACACATTGCATCTTTGCGTAATCTGCACAATGACAGCGTGCATATTTTTATTAGATAATACAATATTTGATATAGAATAATATCTATACAACATTTTAATAAAATTGTAATGTCCGGCTGTAATATTCATATCTAACATACATTGAGATAAGGGAGCTATTTTCCATTAAAAGATGAGTAAACATTTTTAATTTTTTGGCTGTCTGTATGTCTGTTTAGTCTGTTTACTACTAGTACTGTTTAGTTTATCTTTGGAATGGCTGAACCGATTGTAATATAATAATAATTGAATAACACATACTGATAAAACATAATATGGTCTTTGATGCTTATTTTAAATCCAATTAATGTCACATTATTAAGAATTCCTACCTTAGTACCTTTAATATCGAAAACAGGGACACTATCCTACCTTGGCCGAGCCTCCGCCAAGCTAGGATTGTGTCACTATTTTTTCATATAAAATCTGTATATATATATATATATATATATATATATATATATATATATATATATATATATATATATATATATATATATATATATATATATATATATATATATATAATGTGCATATTTTATCTGAAAAAACGTGAAATGGCATTTTATGACTATCTAAAATCTAAATATCGCCACATTAATAGATCACTATGCAAAGCCGGGCAAGGTCAATAGTCGTAATTGAAATAAATTAGAGGAAGTGATATTAATTCCGTAAATATTAGGAACAGACACAGGTTGTTTTTAACAGTTTTCTAGATTCTGCAGAGTCAGAAGTTCATTATTGGGCCAATGAATGTGTTTTAAAACGGAAACGGAAATTTGCCCATCACAAAATTCAAAAATATTATTCAACAAATTTTTTATAAAATGGTTATTATGAAACCAAGACTGGTGCATCATCTGGCAATAGAAAATGTATTTTTTTCCTCAGGATTACGGCGTAAACAGAATATCAGGGAATATGCCGAATAGTCACCTTAAGCAAAATTTCAATTATCTACGTGAAACACAATTGAAGAAAGTCCTTTATGGTTATACAAGCATATTTTATGCAAACATAGAGGTGATTCCATAAGGGTTCTGTTTTTTCTGAATTTGGCACGGTATACTAAGCATCAAATAAAAAATAAAGTATCTGTAACAGGAAAAATGGGTCTGTGAAAACAAAATGAAGGTAACGCTATGGCTTATGATTGTGGATTGTTTTTTCTTCTGGAGAAAATATAATGAAAATGACCTCAGGGCTAACTTGCAAAAGAAATAGAACTAATAAAATCAGTCGTTTGTTACTTCCCCTTCGTTGCTTGGCACCAACCAAAAAATTATGATTTGATATGAACAAAAATATTCATGCACGTGGTTTATATAACTGTAATTGAATTGTTACTATATTTCAATTGAATATGTGATTCATAATAAACTGCATAACATAAGATTACTCATTCCTTTATGTATTATGTGATATAATGCTTAAACTACATTTTTATTGGTGATAAATGAGAACACAGTCTAGCTGGTGAAAAGTGGATGCTGTGGTCC
The DNA here is from genome assembly GCA_036936625.1 of Parnassius smintheus behrii. Lineage (NCBI taxonomy): Eukaryota > Metazoa > Arthropoda > Insecta > Lepidoptera > Papilionidae > Parnassius > Parnassius smintheus. Next base: position 11,677,323 of record JAUPFT010000006.1, read on the forward strand.
ATAGCTTTTTACACCTATTCTCGATTAAGAATCAAAATGCAGAGATTTCGTTATTCCTGACGACTAAGATAGATTCATCGTTAAGTGCGAGCATGGTACCGGAAAAGCCGACCCAATCGTGATACAGCTATATTATTGCTGAAGTATAGCTCTACCATATACATATCATAGAAATTACACTTATATACAGTTTCTGTTTTAATTGAAGATTAATTTAAAGTTTAACCAACAACCTCTCATCTATCAGACGACAAGGTGTTGCAGGCAAGTTTTTCAGTTCATGGATATCTGTAGCCAATTCTAAATTCAGTAGGCTGTAGATTTACTGTCATCCATGGGGCTGTAACCTACCACATATTAAGGTTGGTTGCGCGGAAAATAGAAGTAGCAAGTAGAAATTTACAAATTTTTTAACTTATTTTAAGCCAGTGCGTGACCACAATCCCACCTGGTGATAAGTGATGGTGTAGTACTAGATGGTAAATCACACTATATAAGCGAAACAAAAGCTTATACACTTTTGCCTTGAACATGCCCAAGTTTCATTTGGACGAGAAGACAGATGGCAGCAAATTATTCCACCGTTTTGCTGTACGCATTACATTTTAATGATTGAAACGAAGTACTTGGCCAACCACGTTAATACTCAGGCTCATGTCGTAGTTTTAATTAAGTAAACAGACACAGAAGGTGTTGATATAACATTGTTAGCCTTTCGAACGTAATATGCAGGGTTATAGGGGGGTTACGAAATTTGTATCACTTTAATACGTTAGTAAAACTACAATTTTCATGAAATTTTCCGTTACCACAAAGTTGATATGTTTAATTTATTATTTTATATTTCCAGTTCAGTCCTAGATGGACTGAGCTTATTATTTGCATCGTATTGAGTCTCTTAGAATGCCTTAGACCCCCTGCACCGAACTTTAAACAAAAACTTAAAACAAAAAAGAATATAGGTGTTGACAGTCGCATGCGATCGCTCGGGGATTGAGAGGCTTAGTATAAACCACCCCCTTACCTATTTCTACCCCCAAATAGCAGTACTTTTATTGCTGTGTTCTGATCTGAAGGACATGTAGAGCCAGTATTATTATAATATTATTAATAGTATTACTGTGGGCTATAAATTATTCAGTCTTATCCTCAGATGTAACTTATAATTATTGATCATTGATCGAGCTAAAGTGTTCATTAACTGTTAAATGGGCCATTTACCCGTTTGTTTACTTCTGTGGAAAAAAACTGACGACTTAAAGTAGTGTCAAAGTTGCGAGAGTTCAGGTAGTTTCAAGTGTAGATATCACGCCTAATTTTACATAGAAAGAAGCTTTGCGATGTCCTAAATATGATTAATTCATTATGTTTTCAAATTTTTATTTAAATTAGTGAAACATTTTTAAAAATAATTTTTATTAAAAAAAAGACTAAGTAGCACACAATCTAATTATTTTCATTTGCATCTAAAACGTAAACACGGAAACAGAGCAACAACCACGTTGTTGCTACTATCATTAATCCAATTAAAACGTGTTCGCCATTTAAAAATTAGAGCTAGAAAATCCTTTTATATTTTATAGAATACTAACGTATAAGGTAATCTTCTGTTTCAATTATGTCTTGTTTTTTAATCTTTTTTCTTCCAAATGTTCATCGATAACTAAAAAATCCTGTACTATACTTGTGTAAGAATATGCACTACCCCATATCGTGCCCCGGGTGCCGAAAGGGTCGACAGAGGAAAACAAATCAGGAGATCATCTTTTTTTACATGGTAGAGCCACGCTGGTGCAGCGGGGTAGGCACAATAATGCAGGCATGTTTCGTATGGTGAATGTAGAGAACCGGAAACCCTTTTTACAGTTAACGACGTATTCCATCTTAGTCCTTAGTGGTAACAACGCGTCTACATTTTGATTCAGAATTGAGAATGGATATATATATATATATATATATATATATATATATATATATATATATATATATATATATATATATGTCTACGGGCCACAGTATCGACTTACCATCGGGTGGAAAGTGTTAAATAAAGGGGACAAGCGTTTCACCTTTATTCTATAAAAAAATCGTCAATCATGCGTGCCAATTAGGACAAATATCTTCCTTGTTAGGCACTCTATGGGAGGGTTATGTTCCGCAGTGGTTTTTGGTAGTACGTAATGAATCAAAAAATGCATTATTAAATGAACTTTATAACATATTTGGACTATTACACGGGTTTCAGTTATTGTGGCTTAGTGGTAAGTGAATACAACCAACAATCCTCCAGATCGAATTTCGGTCACGGCGACGAGTCTCAACAGACACTTGCCATCAGCACATGTCAGGATTATAGCTCCCAAGTGTATGCTCAAGCGCGGGTGTACTCTCTTTTCTCACACTCTCGTTATCTGATGGGACGGAAATAGAAAATGACGGAGATAGATCAGGTACAGGACCAGGCTTCACCAGTGATTTCCGAAATATGGGGTGAAATACCGTCGTTGCTGGACCGGTGATGCTACTAAGAATATCTTGACAGAAAAACGAAATGACTGATATTGAGCCGACGCGGCATTTGAACCTGGAGCCTCATAATCAGTAACTGCGTTTTTACGACCATTAGTCTAAACTAAGAATCCTTAATGTTCAAACTAAGAATCCTTAATGTTCAAACATCCTACCTTAAAAACGACAGGGCCCCAGGCGAGGATGGAATCACAGCGGTGCTTCTGAAAGAGAGTTGACCACTGGTACTTAAAATCCTTCAGAAGCTCTTCAATTCCGTCCAGCAAATAGCGAACTTGAATACTGAATCCTTAATGTTCAAACATCACCATAAAGAAAAATGAACACCATATCTTATATACTTTTCTGTTTAACCTTTTTTAATTAAATTTATGTAATTGTTTTTTTTTGTGTGTGCGTAAACACAATTATACCCGCTTCTCTCTCATTGTAATAGTCCAAGGGAAGACAATTCGATAAGACCGTAGGACCTAGGATGATTTCGTTCAGACCTGTAATTTAAACCCGGGACCATATGATCAGCAGTCCCTCTTACGACCATTATATTAACGAGACATTCAAATGCCCCACATAATGTTGTGATGACGTAATAAAAAGGGTTTTCTAATCTCATCTTAAGGAAATACTAATATGTCCTTGGGATCAGGGCAGTTCCGTTTGCGCGCCGCCCCCGAGCGGTCGTGCACACAGTTCTTTCGCGCCTCCGACCTTTCGGTAGCGCAACCGCTTGCCCGCGCGCCCCGCTCTCCCCGGCTAACACCGGCCGAGCAGACGCCGTTGGTGAGTCACTTTGTTTTCGCATCGTTCCTGCCCCCTTGCTCCGGCGGGGAGGCTTGAGCGCGCTTTGCTTGTTTTGTTTTATTTGTTAATTTTTCTGTTATTGTTATTGTTTTTGTTATACTGTTATTTGTTGTGTATACTATCCTTAGAAGATCGTCTCTTGCTCTTCTCAGAGCAAGCCCTTGTTCTTTTCAGAACATAGGGACCCCAGTTTCTGGAATAGATCGTCAGTCCTCCCAATCTGCCCCCAAGGCCCTGTTCTTCTCAGAACAGGGACCTCCAGTTTTCTTAGAATAAAACGTCACCCCCCGTCCCGATCAACATGTCGTCCATGGATGCTAGCCAAATTTTGGCTCTTTTCCACCAATTCTTAAAAACCCAAGGCGTAGACCTTGATAGCTTTTCGATCAATCTCACCCCCCGTGCCCCTAAGGCATGTGTACCCCCGCCCGCCGTCGCTGCTTTCCTCGCGACCCAAGCGGCTGCCCCGCAGTCCGACTCGCCCGCGTCCCCCGACTCCGAAATGGAGCACTCGGACACCACGTCCGTTACCTCATCCTCCCGGAAGAGGACCGCCCTCAGCTCCACCGGCTCCTCGGATTCTTCCGATTCTGAAGGAACCATAACCGACTCCCAAGCCGAATTCACGTTAGTGAAATCAAAGCGCGGCCCGAAACGCGCTGCCACTTCTCGCACTCCCCCCGCCTCAGCGGCCGCCGCCGCCCACACTCCCTCCGCCGCTGCCTCTACCTCCGCAGCTCCCACCGTCGCCCCTACTTCCGCAGCCCCAAACGCTGCCACCTCACAGTCGAAAGACAATACCGCCAAGCCAGCAACCCGCTGCGCTCCCGAACTGGCCAAAAACCAAGTCCCGCCCCCTGTCTTTCTCAGAGACAAGGCGAAATTTACTCAACTGTCCAAAACCCTCTACGATAAGGGTTTCAAATATGACCAAGCCACTAATGTCGGCGAGGCCATCAAAATTATACCGGCGTCTATAGAAGACTTCCGAAACATAACCCGCCTATTCACGGCCGAGCGTGTGTCCTACCACACATACGCCCTTGCCGAAGAAAGGAAAGTCAAGGCAGTCCTCCGCGGAGTTCCCTATGAACTCGCAAACGAAGACATTCTGGAAGACCTCAAATCCCAAGGCTTCCCCATTGAAGGTGTGCATAAAATGCACAGCAGCAGGGGCGAAAGGTTTAACCTCGCCCTCCTCGTTCTCACCAATGTGCCGGAGGCGAAGGCCATTTTCCGCGAGGTACGCACTGTGTGCGGCCTGTCGCGTGTTAAGGTCGAAGCCCCTCACCGGCGCGGTTACCCAGCGCAGTGCCACCGCTGCCAACTTTATGGACACGCGGCAGCCAACTGCTCAGCTCCACCCAGGTGCATTAAGTGCCTAGAACCCCATCACTCGAAAGAGTGCCCACGGCCCAAAAACGCCGAATCCCCACCCTCATGTGTCCTCTGCGGACAAACAGGCCATCCGGCCAATTATAGAGGTTGCCCTCGCGCCCCTCGCCCACCTCCGAGCCGCAAAGCTCCACCACAGGTCAATGACCGAACCTTCCCGGCTCTTGTAAGCCGCAAGCCCAGCCAGGGCCAGCCCCTACCTCAGCCCCCTCAGGGCTCATCTCAGCCCACACAGGGCATCTATCGGGCCCCACAGGGCCCCTATCGGCCACCTCAGGGCCCTCCTCGGCCCCTTATGAGCCTCCCGCTCTCTCAGCCAGCGCCGCTCCCAATAAACCCCTGGTTCCAAAAGGAATCAAATATCCCGCGGCCCTCCGCCGACCCCAAAAAACAGACAGACTCCGTTGTAGAGTCCCTAAACCTAGTGTATAACACACTCAATAGAATCAATTTGGACGAAATCCTCATCCTTGCGGATAAACTGAGCACAGCTCAGTCACCTCAGGCCCGCCTCCTTGCTCTTACCGAGCACATCAACCTTCTAAGGTCCTTGTAAGTTAACTATGCCGGAGCCCTCTGCTCCCGCAATATCTCACGGTCGTATCAAACCAAAGGGTTTATCGCTTGTTTCATTCAATATCCGCGGTCTGCGAAATAACCTCCCAGAGCTTAGGCTTTTTCTACGAGATCGCGAAGCCGATCTCTTACTCCTACAGGAGACCCATCTCAGCCCCAAGGTCTCTAAAGGCCTTACTATTAAAAATTATTCACTCATACGTAACGATAGACCCGACCGCAAAGGCGGCGGTACTGCCATCTATCACAAAAAGTCCCTTCATTGCTCCCACATATCTACTCCGTCGCTTACCAGTATGGAAGCCACTATCACTAGACTAGCCATGACTGGACACCAGTCAATCGTTATAGCCTCCTGCTATATCCCTAGCGGAACCCTCCCCGTCAAGAGTGACTTTGAAGCCATCCTTGCATTAGGCGACTCAGTCATTATGTTTGGAGACTTTAACTCCAAGCATACTGAATGGGCCTGCCGCACTACTACCAGTAGTGGCAGGGTGCTGCTTAATATCACTCAGTCTCTCGACCTGACTGTCTATAGCCCCCTCACTGCCACACACTATCCCGACATTGTTACCTACGCTCCTGACGTGCTAGATTTTGCTCTAGTTAAAGGAGTTTCCCTTAACCTTAGAGCAATCGAGCCTCTCGACGATTTAGGATCCGACCACCGTCCTGTATCCCTCCTTCTTGGCCATCAGCCATCTCCAACTCCCACTTCCAAAACCTACACCAACTGGAAGGGCTTCAAAAAGTCTCTAGCCTCGGCTATGGACTCTCCGGACCCTCCCATAACCCTTTCCTCTGACGCCCTCGACAGTGCGGGGAAAATAGACACAGCGGTCGAAAATCTCACCTCACTTATAACATCCTCTCTTAAAGAGAATGAAAAAGTTGTCCCGGTTGCTAAAACTAGTCTTCCCCTAGATATTAGCAACCTGTTAAAAGCCAAAAAAGCTGCCCTCCGTAGAGCTGCACGCTATCCCACTCCCGAATATAGACTCGCGGCCCACCGCCTTCAACGCAAACTGCGTTACCGCCTCCAAGACTACAGAGACCACGAAAAGGGCAATCTCATGGAGAAAATCTCTCCCTCTCACACAGCGTACTACCGGATGGCGAGAGCCCTCCGGATAGACGCTATAACCCATACTCCCCCTCTGTCTCGTCCCGACGGCTCCATTGCCTTCGAAGACGAAGAAAAGGCTGAGTGCTTCGCGGACAGCGTTGCCGCTCAATGCTCTCCTAGCTCACAACCCACTGACCCCTTACACATTCAACAAGTGGAGGACGAGGTCCGACGCAGGAACTCGCCCCCTACCGCCTCTGACCCTATCACTGTGTCCAAAGATGAGATTTCATCTACCATCAAAGGACTTAAGCCCAAAAAAGCACCGGGCGCGGATGGTATTTCCAACCAAGCCCTCAAACACTTCCCGGAGCAGGTAATCGCCTTACTGGCCATTATCTTTAACGCCTGCTTCGAATTCAGTTATTTTCCCACCTCTTGGAAAGAGGCAACTGTCATTGGCATTCCCAAGCCAGGCAAACCTCTCCACCTCCCCTCCAATCACCGTCCCATCAGCCTCCTCAAGGCCATGGGCAAACTTTTCGAACGAGTCATTCTCGTGCGCTTGAGGCGCCATTTGTTTCCCACAGACGGCGACCCTCTTGTCATCCCACAACAATTCGGGTTTCGAGCCAAACACTCGTGCCCCCAACAAGTTCACCGCATAGTGGAATACATCCTCAGCGGTTTTTACCCTCGCCGTCAAAAAACCATCGCGGTCTTCTTTGACATTGCCAAGGCATTCGACAGAGTCTGGCACGAGGGCCTTATCTACAAACTGTACGACTTAGGCCTCCCAGATCGTCTCGTTCGCCTTGTAGCCTCCTATCTGAAGGATCGTACCTTTCGTTTTAGACACGAAGGCACGCTATCCTCTACCCGTCAAATAAAAGCCGGTGTCCCTCAAGGCTCTGTGCTTGCTCCCCTCCTATACATACTATTCACCAACGACATCCCTATCCCGTCGAATGGTGTCAAACTAGCCCTCTTTGCAGATGACACAGCCCTTTACTCCAAAGGCAACTCATTACCACAGATTCGGAACAAGATCCAAAAGTCAGTAAGCGACCTAGGAGCTTGGTTCCAAAAATGGCGTATCGACGTAAACCCGGAGAAAAGCTCCGCCGTTTGCTTCGAATATAAACGACGTCGTCTCACCACCACTCCGCCAATCAGGATGTTAGGAACCCCTGTCCCATGGCAAACTAAAGCCAAATACCTAGGCGTCACCCTTGATGCAAGGCTCACTTTCGAGCCCCATATCAAGAAGGTTACTCGCACCGCACGTTTTTACATGGGTAGGCTCAACAGCATGTTGGGCAGACACAGTAAAATGTCCCTCCGCAACAAGCGAACCCTATATAAGGTCTGCATACGACCTGTCATGACCTACGCGGCCCCCATTTTCGCACATGCTAAACCCAAAGCCATCAATGAACTACAAATAGTTCAAAATCTATTCTGTCGTAGGGCCACTAACTCGCCCTATTATGTCCGTAATGCCGACCTCCATCGAGACTTAGAGCTCCCAACAATCCAGCAGTTCCTCAAATCACTCTCTGAGAGATTTTTCAAAGCCTCAGAGTCCCACCCAAATCATCTCATTCGTGAGACAGCTGCCTATGCAGCCCCTATCCACACTCGCTATAGTGTGCGCAGACCGAGAAACTCTCTCTCGGATCCCCCCAACAAGCTTTCGGCTGACCTGAACTGCCTCCTGGCGGCTCGGGCCGAGCCTACATAACACATCCATTAATCTGCCTTAGTTAGGCATTCTTCTAAGCGGCTTTTCGCCGCTTGCGCCCTCCTTTCTGCCAAGGAGGGTCGCGTTCGTATACGGCTTAGAGATCTCCAGTCAGATCGTTAAGCCATTTCCTAAAAGGTGGTGTTTAGTGGGTAAAAGTCGCCACATAATCACGCAGCCGGCTGCGTGGTATGCTATGAGCATTCACCACCTCCCTCCCCCGCTTTCCGGAGGGTTGCCCATATTTGCTTCGGGCGCAAAAAAAAAAAAAAAAAAAAAGTCCTTGGGATGTCCTTGACGTTTAATTGATGGTTGTTACTTATGTAAAACGAATAAAACTGTTTTTCTGTCTGATAAAACGAATTATCTCATATTAATGTCACATGAAGGTAACGGTATTAGCGACGAAAAGCCTTAACTGTATTTGTAGACAAGTTAATTTTATTTCTATATAATCTGTAAACAAAAAGATGGAGATTGGAATTTGGAATGTACTTTTTTCTTCCAAAAAAGGCATTACTATAGAATATTGTACCTATTATAGGACAAACAGTGTCTTGTACATTACTTTCCTAGAAGCCTTGTGTGAGTTAAAACTAATTCATTTTGCTCAGATAGTATATGTGAAATTTAAAATAAAAATACATATTTCAATTCATCATCATTACAGCTCTTCACAAGTCCACTGCTGAACGTAGGTCTCCCCCAAGTAACGCCACAAAGCACGGTCCTGAGCCACCTGCATCCATCGACTTCCTGCATGTCTTACCAGGTCGTTACTCCATCTAGTGGGGAGTCGCCCTACACTACGCCTACCGGTACGAGGCTGCCACTCGAGAACCTTTCTTCCCCCTCGGTTATCGGTTCTTCGAGCTATATGGCAGGCCCATTGCCACTTCAGCTTACTAATCCGTTGGGCTATATCGGTCACTCTGGTTTTACTGCGGATATCCTCATTTCTGAGTCTATAACGCAGAGAAACTCCGAGCATAGCCCTCTTCATAGCTCGCCGAGCGACCTTGAGCGTCCTCATACGCCCAGCAGTGAAGAACCACGTCTCAGATCCGTAAGTCATCACTGGCAACACGCACTGGTTGTACACTTTAGTTTCAATAAAAAAAATAGTTTTTAATATTTAAATTACATTAAAATAACTATTTTATTTACTCAGTAAGTAAATGTACTCTCAGCGTCAGACGCATAGTAAAAATAACAGAGCGACCTCTGTTATTCATACTATAAACAGAAAAATACGGAATAATGTTTTTTTTTTAAATTTTGTCATAGATACGTAGTCAGTCCAAGATAAAGTTGTCTCTGTCGGTTCCCTAATATAGTTGCTCGTGTACGGCGTGACAGCAATTGATCGTTTATAATGGTGATAAATTTTGATTGTAATTCAAAATGTTCCCAGCATATTTCAATAAATCATCATTATCACCCTCATTACACCCCTTAATAAGTGCGCTGCTGAACATTGCCTCTCCCTAGAAATACAACAAAATGCAGTCTTAATCCATTGACCATCGCCGTTTCGTGCACTTCCGTCAGTTAGGGGCCGACCAACACTTCGCTTACCGACACGAGACAGCCAACAAAGAAACTTTCTCCTCCGTTGGTTATTGGTTCTATGAGCTCTGTAGCCCCTCGTCTGTCCAAACGCCATATTCTGGCGTCTCAAATAATATGCGCATCCGTCAAACGCCATAATATGGCGTCGAGTGATAGCAAACTATTTGTAACATATATATGATATATATAACATACATATATATAACATATATATCTGTTATGCATAATCTGATAGCTTACTTAATAAAGTTGCCATTGATATATGATTTTAATACACTTACTTAGTATATAAATATATATACTTAGTATACTTGTTATATACTTACTTAGTACTTCGGAAAGATACGCCATATTGGCCAAAATGATCCCGACATTCGAGTGGGTAGGGCAGAATTGGGAGTTCTACATTACTTCACCTCTCTACGCTTGGTTTGTGCTGCAGAAGCCCCCTATTCTACCCGCCTAGTACTCCATTTGACGGCTTGAACTCCAGAATTTCCTATTATTGTTTAGTGAGCAATGCTCTGCTCTTTAATCTGACGGACAGATCGACCCTTATTTACAGGCCTGAATGCTATTAAATTATCAGTCAGTTGGTTCAATTAATTAGTAAGTAGGTAACTAATAAATAGGTACCAAGTTATAAAATACCTATATTAATAGATTTCAAGTTAGGTACATAATAAAATAAATTAAATTTAAATAATAGAATCGGGCGTTACTTTGAGGAAATCCATTATACTAAAGTTGGTAAGAATTACCTCGCACATATCCGCTCAATAAAATAAAATGATCTGTGTTACTTAACAAAATCTTTAAGCCTGCTTTCTGATAATAGACAGCCCCGCAATATGGTCGTTAATAACCCTCGCGGTGATCAAAGATTCGTTACGTGGTTGGAGGGTAGGCGGACGTTTTGCGGTGGTTTATTTTTTCTTATTTCTACAGCAAACGACTGCGTACGTCAGTTGGTAATGCGTCCTATGTTTGTAACGCATGACGCGGTTGCTCGCTACGTCAGTGGCGAGTGTTTACGTCATCGAATAGTATTTATACTGCACACAAACAGCTGTTTTAACTCGTCGATCACTTAAAGGTCTGCCACCTGCTTACCTGCGCATTGTTGACATTGATGGTTATAATAATAATAATATAATTTTATTATTTTAAGCAAAGAATATCTTAGTTTCTAGAATACAAACACTTTAAGGGAACCTTGAACTTGAACCTTGGAGGGTTACCCGTTCAACCGGGGTGACTCGTCCAACCGGGGTTACCGGTCACCCCAATACTCGAAGATTAAATGTTTTGTAGCTGTTGTTTTTTTTCTTTTTCTAATGCTTGATCTATTCTCCAACCTCAATCAGCTGCACATGTCAACGTGTCGCGGTAAGTTGGTGTTTTGTTATATTGTTGTACCCCTGTTGCTTCTTATGTAAGTAAATTTTTTTGTGATACTGATAAGCTGGTCTTTCTCTATTTAATTATCCGAACACTCCTGCCAACAAGTTCCGAAGCAGTTTTTGTAGATTCTACATCACCTGAGGATGCCTCGTGTAGAGGCGAAACACCTGTCGTATTATCGTCGATGGTGTGTCTTTCATAGTGTAGTGGTGTTGGGAGTAGTGGTGCCAGGATTAGTGGTGACGGAATTAGTGGTGGCGGGAGGTGTTCTTAAAAGTAGATAAGACACAATATTTTATTTTATTTAGCGGATATGTGCGAGATAATTCTTACCAACTTTAGTGAAATTTAAATATTGACATTTACAAATTTGAACATTTATTACTCGATATGACAGCTCAAACTGCAGAATACTATAATATTGCTTACTGAGAAATGCTACACCTAATCAGACATACAGCTTATACACGCCAGTTACAATAATTTAGCGCAAATCATATGAAAAATTAAAACAAACCCCTCGCGCATTATGAGGAATGTCTCCCACTAGGTACAGTTGTACCTAGTAGGTAGTAGTTGCATGTGATACTTTGTTGGGCGTTGGGGTACTTAGGTTGTAGATGTAAGATATTTATTACTTGGCAAATTGGTTAGTTATGTGGGTGGTAGGTTACTTCATTGGTAGTTAACACATGCGATTATGTCTAAAGTTGTTTTTGAATCCCTCAAGACCTTATTACAACGAGAGATCATACATGCATGTTTGATAATGTAAAAGTATATGAGCTTAGTTAATCTGGCCAACTCAAATAAAACATACCACATATGACCAGTCTAACAGTAGTTTAGCTTAAAATTCTTAAAAACTTAAATAATAAAATACTTAGATAACGCGATGTATGACTTAATTCATTTTAAACCGAACATTATAAGTTTTAAACCCGAATCTATATTGCGATGACCTCTGACAAAATTATTGCTTGGATTTCAATATTATTTAGTTTTAATAAAACCGTATATTTACCGGTTGATCAATCATTTCTATTCGGACGAAGGGGTCGGAGCTGGAGCATCGGAAATACCCGCTATCTGTACATCGAACAAGAAGAGACGTCTGTACATCGAAGAAGAGAGAGAACAAGTCGGGTGAAAAAGCAGTCGAAGATTCGCCATCAAAAACCCATGAAGAAGGCAGTAGTGACTAAACTAACCGTTCAAAGCCGCTTTGGAAGCGATTGTGAATCTGATCCCGATTATACACTATTCCCACTATAAATTAAAAAATTAATTTACGAGGTACTTTTTCAAACTTTTTTTATTTACTACATACTTTCTTTATGCCTACTTACATTTGTTTTTTTATTTTAATTCATCAAATTGCATAGCAGTTTATTTTTATATTATATATTCTTCAAAATAATAACTTCAATGCTTATTGATAAAAGCAGAAAAAAATATAATCCATATGATAGATACTATTTAAATAATATATAATGATTCATGTAACTTTTCCTATCATTTATATTTTTACAGGACGACAAATACATACATCATGCACCGTTACGTGCAGCTCCGTTCCGCAGCTACTTGTCGCGGCGCATTGGATCCGTTTATACCCTGCAGTCAGACCCTAAAAGACGCGATGAATTCTACATCGAGCTACAAGTGTATAACACTAAGGAAATTGAGCCCCTGAAAAAGGAGCGATGGAAACGGGTCTTGGTCAAGTTAAGCTCTGCTAATACTGGGGGCTAGATGATCTGTAAAGTCATCACGCAATTAGCTGCAGCTTCCAAGGAAGTATACTAGCATATTCAACCCATTTTGTAGCCATCTAACATTAACATTTTATAAATTGATTGGTGTGTTTTAATAAAAGTAAAAAAATTGTATACGCCTATATTCATACGTATAACTATGTATTTTCTTGCTACTCAATTTGCATTCGATTGTATTATTATTGTTATATATCTGTATTTTAAATCAACCGTGCATCTTTGTTTCAGTAAAACTGAAAATTTAAAACTCTAAAACGTTGTAAACATAAATCTAAATTAAAATATGTTTTACAATCAAACGTGTTACGTCCACATTTCGAGATGTTCTTCTCATTTAAAGAGTTTTCAAATCTCTACCATTCCACCAGCTTTTCCAGTTTTGTGAACTGGAAAAGGTGGTTACCTTACATACATAGAAATGAAACAAGCAAGGTAACTAGAACGTAATAGAAATATTAATTGTAATGATGACTTCATTCCCAATAAGAAATTTTTAGTGTACACAAAACCTTTCTTGGTTGACAAAACGATTAATTTTAAAGATTTTGAAAAAGATATTTGGATTAAGAATAAGAATTTATTTTATCATGATAATGTTATAAATTTAGAAAACGTTAAATATTCCGGTTTATTAAGTTTGTATCAATAATTTAGTTGTTTTTATGATATTTTAATTGTATTTATCATCCTACTAGCTGTTACCCGGGGCTTCGCCAGCATGGTCACTGGGAAATGAACTATCCGTTGCTTTTAGAATTGAAAGAAAACTGAGTTTTATAGATTTGTCAGAGATGCAGCCAATTAAAAAAAACTGAGAAAAATTGATTCGTCAGCCTATTTAAAAGTTTTGAAACGCAGCGTATAGGAAAGCATGAAAATAGCCTGTTTATTCCAAATGCAAATGGAATATTTTTTTTAATTAAAGGAAACTGAGCATAACTATCCGTCAGGGATGCAGACTTTTGAAAAGAAACTGAGCTAAATTGATTCGTCAGAGATGCAGTTTCTTGATTTGAAAGGAAACTGAGCTGTCAGAGATGCAGCCTTTTGAGTTGAAAGGAAACTGAGCTTAATAGGTCCGTCAGAGGTGCAGCATTTGGAATTGAAAAGAAACTGAGCTAAATAGGAAATTTTGAATTGAAAGGGAAGATCTGTGGGAATTCTGATTAATTGATTGTGGTAATTTTGGAAAAAAAAACTAACTGAACACTATTTTAAGACGCTACTGTACACAATGTTATATGTTTTTCCATTTGTGGAAAGAATTTGTAGATTCTGGGCATTTGCCACACGCGAACATGCTACATACAGCTGACCATGAGAGAAGCACGGTTTTTCTATAATGTTTTATAAACGTTTGCCTTTGCGCTTTATTAATTGTCATTGCAAGCTTAATAGGGAACTGCAACCTTTTGAATTGAAAAGGAAGATCTATGGGAATTATAGGGATCCATGGTTTAATAACATTTTCACCTTTTCCTACGCCTGTCGAAATTGTAGCACCGATTATGTTCCGTCCAAGATTTGTCATACGCAGCCTTGTTCCGTTACATAACCGAGGGGCATCTAAATTTCGCATTAGCATAACTGGGACGCCTAATTTTAATTGAAGCTTATGTGAGGGCACACCTGACAACTCTAGAGAATTTAGAAACTCTACGGCATATGAAGTGCTCTGTTCTGTGTCCATAACTGTGTCTACTGACAAATACTCTGTTATTTCTCCTGCTACTTAGCTTAATATATCTGAATTTATTTAGTTAACGCTCTCATTTTTTGATGCAAGAATCGCTCTTTCACATAACCATTTGTCTTCATACCTGTTGTTCTTTAAATCTGAATAAACGCTCGTAATTAATTCGGAATGACTCTTTAATAAATTACAAATATCTCTCGTCAATTTAACGCAGCACTCAGCATCCGTTTCCAACCGCCCATCGCCAATTTCTAATAGTGTGTCAGCATAGTTTCCAGCATTGATATTATTATACAAATGCACTCTCATATTCGTAATTAAACTGAATTTTGTCACCTTGTTCCATAAAATAAACGACTTGAGGCATGTTTTAACTTCATCCACAGGTGTGCCCTTTTGAATGACAGGTAAAGTTTGGCGAAAGTCATCAGCCAGTTAAACCACCATTCCTCCCATTACGTCGGTATAGCTGCACAAATCCTGGAGCGTTCGATTTAGAGCTTCTACAGCTTTTTTATGCGACATTGTACTTTCGTCCCACACTAAAAGTTTGCATTGTCGTAGCATTATACGTCGTACAACATTTTTGCTAAAGTTGCAGGTCGGCGATTGTTCCTGGGCTAGA
Organism: Parnassius smintheus behrii; assembly: GCA_036936625.1. Taxonomy (NCBI): domain Eukaryota; kingdom Metazoa; phylum Arthropoda; class Insecta; order Lepidoptera; family Papilionidae; genus Parnassius; species Parnassius smintheus. The sequence goes on from JAUPFT010000006.1 coordinate 11,692,512, forward strand.
TTTAGAGGGAGTTTTAAAACAGAATGTGCAGTGCGACCCCAGCTATACCGGAGGAAGCTACGGCCACAGCAATGTTTTTATCTTTCCGCACTTGCGCTAATAATAAATTTAACAAAAATGTCTTCCCAGTTCCTCCAGGGGCATCTAAAAAGAAAAGTGCACCATTTCCAGATTCAATTTGTCCTAATACTTTGTCAAAAACTCGTTTTTGTTCGGGAAGCAAGCGGGGTACAAATTCGGCTACTTGCTGCTGCAAAGCTGGTATATCGTAGTTTGTTTCACGTATAATTTCATCACTCAGTTCATTTTCGGTTGTTAGCTGAGGGCTTATCATTCCAAAGTCACTTAATTTTTTGCCTACCATTGCCATTGTTTTATCTTCAATTTTTCCATGTTCTTCATTATAAATGTGTTCATTGTATGTCATGTTCGCGTGTATCTGTTGTAACCTTCGCAAAATATCTTCCGCCATGTACTCTTTATATTTTTCCCACAATTCATGTGCATTAGATAGCTCGCAAGATGATATGAGAGTTGCAAAAATATCCCCAATTTTGGCTGGTGACTGGCACTGCACAGCTTCTTCCATGGTTTTCGTTCAATAAATATTACTAAGGCTTATTAATAAGGCTTACTAAGAACCGTTTCTACCACAGTTAAGTAATAGTTAAGGGTGAAAGCGTGACAGGTGGTGAAAGTATTTCAGATCCATACTTATAATCACGCCTTATAATAATAACCCAACCAAATACTTATAATAACCCTTGCGGGATAGGCAGAGCATCAACGGATTACTTAATGTCGTCTGCGAGGTTATCGCCTATTCTGTGAATTACAATGCACCAAAACGTTTGAAGAAAATCAGCTGATGAATTTTATGTTTTTTATCGCTCTCTTCCCGGTCCTGCTTGGAAAAATACGGATCCATACATTTTTTATCTTAATTTTGGTAAAAAGACATAATAATTCAGATATTCTGACCTTCTGTGTTCGTCCGTCGTACCGTCGTCCGTCTTATAGAATGACGGTGGCGCCAGCTAGCCGAATTTAATTTTGCAACACATTCGATTTTCCCAATATGTTTTTCCGCTGAAAAAAGTAGTCTATGTCACTTTACAACCACCGAAACTATCCCCATACAAAAAATCATGCCATGCCGACGCTCTTTTGTGACGTGAAAGACGGACAAACTTTTGCAACATATTCTATTTTCCCACGGGAATGGGGCTGTAGGGTGACATAGGCTACTTTTTTCCGCGGAAAAGCATCTCATTCCCGTGCGAAATATTCTATTTTCACTATGTCACTCTACAGCCACCGAAATATCCCCATTCCAAAATTCATGCCATGCCGACGCTCTGTTGCGACGTGAAAGAAGGACAAACTTTTGCAACATATTCTATTTCCCCCACGGGAATGAGATGTTTTTTCACGGAAAAAAAGTAGCCCATGTCACTCTACAGCTACCGAACTATCCCCATACAAAAAATCATGCCATGCCAACGCTCTGTTGAAAGAAGGACAAACAAAGAAACACACTTTCGCATTTGTAATATTAGTATGGATATTTTGTGTACTTGAAAATGTTACATGTTTAAAAAATAAAAAAATCTTTTGAAAATAGTATAAGTGGTTTTTGAAAAAACTTTTTTATGTATCTTCAAATATCTTATTTCCTTCACTAACTATCTAAAACACCTCAAAAATAAATCTTATAGTCATTGTTCAAATAAATAAATGTCAATTATTAAATTTTAATTAAGTGCCTATTAATATAGGTACCACGTAACTTGGAACCTATTGATTAGGTACTCATTAATAAATTAAACCGACTGACTGATATTTTAAGGGCATTCCGGGCTATAAATTTGGATCGGTCTGTTCGTCAGAGTAAGAAGCAGAGCATAGCTCAATAAACAATTTTATAGGATTTTACAGTTCGAGACGTCATATTGGGTAATAGGCGGGTAAAGTAATGGGACTGTAACGCGAACCACGCGTAGCAAGGAAAAGTTTTTTTTTTTTTTTTTTTTATAGAAGAGGGGGCAAACGAGCATGCGGCTCACCTGATGTATAGTGACTACCGCCGCTCATGATCAACCGCAACACCAGGGGAATTGCAGGTGCGTTGCCGGCCCTTTAGAAAGGAGTAAGCTCTTTTCTTGAAGTGATGCAAAACCCCCAATTCTAGCCTACTGAACTATTTTTAAGGTGTATATTTATTTAAATAATAAATAATATACTTAGCTCTAAATACATACTGCTTAAGTGATTGTCCTCTATTATCTATACATATAATAAAACAGTAACGAAAAAAAAAACTGTACATTGAGTATTTTCGAGAAAAAATAAGTGGCTTTTGTTAGAAAAACGTAACTGATGACAAAAAGTGACTTTTTAGAATTTTTGTCTGTTTGTCTGTTTGTCTGTGTGTATGGTACGGCTTCACGCCAAAACTACTGAATAGATTGATTTGAAATTCAGCAAAAATGTTCTTTCTAAACCAAGGAAGGCTTTAGGCTACATATTATCACGCCGTATGTTATAGTATGTTATCAGTTGCGTGCGCGCTGCGTCTCGAGACGGTCGTGTCATATGTGATTGCAGTGAAACCGTTACGGCGGCGGCGTTACAAGGTTCGAAAATGACGTTAAAATGTAATAGTTGTAATATAGTTATTAGCGAGTTATTAGCATACGTGCAAAACAAGCTGTCTGTAGCAGATGAGGACAGCATTGTTAAAATATGTGCTTCTACGTTCTCATCGGAACAAATTGGGGATGCAAAAAACTTGCTCGTGAATTCCCTACCGGCGGATCAGCGCAAAACTACGAGGAAGGGTAAAGGCAAAGAAAATCGCTCTTTGAACGATATAATCGGCCTTTTTAAGGTCACCGACCCTGACGTTTTGCCAATTTTCGTGGCGAGAGATTTAGATAAATTGCCTCCGATTACATTTGATCACCTAGACGTATCTAAACTACTGAAGGATCTGGCTGTTGTGCAGGCTGACATTAAAAATATCAAGTCTTCATACGTAACTGTCGACCAGCTGGAAGAGGTTAAAAGGGAGTGCCAACATTTTAAACATACGTCGCCGCCTTTTTCGGCGGTAAAGGTGAACATGCGAAGAGGAGCATATCGAGACAGTGGTCCGATTGGATTGTCGCAATTCGATGATACGATTATTACGAATCACAGTCAACATCTTAACGAGGAACCGTCATCTCCGAAAGATTATAATCTAAATTACAGATGTATAAATTTTATGGAGGGTAATTATAAATCTCAAGGAGCGGTCGACAGCGGTGTCTCAGCTGTTGAAGGAGCGCGCGTCACGGAACAAGTAATCGGTGCGGTAGCGGGTGCGGGCCGGCCTAGTATTGCATCATCGCCGACGCCCGCGTCGACCGAGCCACGAGCCAGCCCGCCAGCCAGCACGGGGGCAGCGTCGAAACATGCAGAGGGTGCAATTGCGCGGTCTTTCGCCGAGGTAGCGAGCGCGGAGGGGAAGTGGAGAGTGGTGAGACGAGGCCAGAAACAAAGGAGATACCGTTATACGGGAGCCGCGGGTGTGTCCAAAGAAGAAAGTAATTTTAAAGCGGCAGATCGTAAAGTGCCCATGTTTATAACGATGGTTCATCGGGACACGACGGAAAATGATATTGTGCAATACGTTTACAATAAAACGAGAGAAAAGATAACACTCGAAAAGATTTCCTTTAGTAAAGAAAACAAGGACTACAACGCTTACAAATTTTTTGTATCAGAGCGGAAAATAGATATTTTCTTAGATAAAACGCTTTGGCCCCAAGGTGTGATCTTTAGGCGCTTCGTCAACTTCAAGCGAAACCATAGCTCTGGAACGAACGGTACAGTAAATACCGTGAACGGCCCGACCCCAAATGGTAATGGATAAAATCCTCCCGTGTACTTTTGTCAGTTTCAATTGTAAAAGTATAAAACGATCAGCTGAGCATGTGAGGCAGTTGTGTCAGTCATCGGATGTTATTGCGCTTCAAGAAACGTGGTTATTTCCACACGATATTCAGTTTCTTAGCGAGATTGATGACCGTTTCGGCAGTACGGGCACCTCTGCGATAGACACGGCGGCGGGGATGGTCTGCGGGCGACCTTACGGAGGTGTAGCGTTATTGTGGAATAAAAGTGTCTTTCAAAATGTGTCAGTAATAAACTGTGATAATCCGCGTATATGTGCGATAAGAATAGTGTTGGGTGATAGGTCCATCCTAGTGTTTAGCGTATATATGCCGACGGATACAGTGGTAAATCTCACGGAGTTTACGGACTGCCTCAGCTCGGTGAGTGCTATTATTGATAATAGTAATATAGAATGTGTCTATATACTCGGCGACTTTAATGCGCATCCAAACGAACGCTTTTATGCAGAGTTGACGTGTTTCTGTGACGAACAAAACTGGTCATGTATAGATGTACAGTTTTTAGGAGTGAGCGCGGACACATACACATTTGTTAGTGAAGCCCACGGGTCGAAAAGGTGGCTAGATCACTGTATAACCACGAAATCTGCGGCATCGTCTATTTTGAATGTTCATGTAAAGTACGATGTGTTGTGGTCTGACCATTACCCTTTAATAATTAAATGTAATTTAGATATTGTTAAACCGAAGTATACGAGTACACATAAAGTTGTAAACGAGATTCTATGGGGAAATAGAAAACCGGAAGATATTTTATTATATACGAAATTATGTAATGAAAAGTTGAGATCAATCGATTTCCCCGAAGAGTTTCGTTCTTGTAGTGATTTTACTTGCGAGTCTACCGATCACAATTTACTTATCGATAAATTATATGGCGAAATTATAGATATTTTGACGGTGGCCGCAACGGAATCCAACACTGTAAGATTGCGTGGCGGGAGGCGGCCGGTGGTTGGGTGGAACAGGTATGTGCGCGATGCTCACGGGGAGGCCAGATCTAAATTTTTAATGTGGGTTTGGTGGGGTAAACCAGATAGTGGAGAAGTTTATGAGGAAATGCGGCGTAGTCGCAATTTATTTAAGTCACGCTTACGCTGGTGTCAAAACCACAGCGAGCAAATTAAAATGGACATTGCGGCTACGCAGCATTCGAACAATGACTTTAAGAACTTTTGGAAATCTACCAATAAATTAAATGGTAGACCTGGCTTACCAGTGAGCGTTGAGGGTATTAATGACCATAGTCTCATAGCGGACATGTTCAGGGACCATTTTGCGGTGACGTCACCGTTGCGACCATCACAGCTTGGAAGAGATGAATGTACGGGTGGTCAGGAGATTGGAATCCGATTTACAGCAATGGATGTCAATAATGCTATAGCCTCTATGTCCCGTGGCAAGTCTCCTGGCCATGACGGTCTGAGTATTGAACACCTAAGGTATGCGGGTCCTCATCTGCCCGGAGTGCTTGCCATGTTTTATAACTTGTGCATGGCACACTCGTACTTGCCTTCAGCGCTGATGAAAACTGTGGTGGTGCCAATTGTGAAGAACAGAACGGGGGATGTGTCTGATAAATCCAATTACAGGCCTATCTCACTAGCCACGGTTGTTGCGAAGGTTCTTGACAGTTTGCTTAGCGTCCACCTTGATAAATATATAACCTTACATGATAATCAGTTTGGTTTCAGGCCAGGTTTGTCAACTGAGTCGGCCATATTATGTCTGAAGCAGACTGTTAGGTACTATTCGGTTAGGCGTACACCTGTATATGCCTGTTTTCTCGACCTTAGTAAGGCTTTTGACCTGGTAAATTACGGTATCCTATGGCAGAAATTGAAAAATACTGGACTGCCTGAAGAAGCAACCAGAATCTTCAAATATTGGTACCGTAACCAGGTCAATGTTGTGCGATGGTCCGAATCTTATTCGCAGCCATATAGGTTGGAGTGCGGAGTTAGACAGGGAGGCCTAACCTCCCCTAAGCTCTTCAACCTATATGTCAATGCCCTCATAGAGGAGCTCAGTGGCACACATGTCGGTTGTCACATTGACGGAGTATGTCTTAGCAACATCAGTTACGCTGACGACATGGTGTTGCTGAGTGCTTCTGTTTGTGGCTTAGCGAAACTGTTGAGCATATGTGAAAACTATGCTCACAGTCACGGCTTAATTTATAATGTGAAAAAAAGCGAATGTATGGTCTTTCAGGCCAGGGGAAAAGCATTACCATCAATTGTACCACCCATTAAATTATATGGTACGCCGTTAAAAAGGGTGTCGCAATTTAAATATCTAGGTCATGTGGTAACCTTTGACTTGAAGGACGATGCTGATATCGAGAGAGAGCGCAGAGCATTGTCGGTTAGGGCGAACATGATAGCTCGCAGGTTTGTTCGTTGTTCCACCCCGGTTAAAGTAACGCTATTTAGAGCTTACTGTTCTTCATTTTACACAAGCAGCCTGTGGATCGATTTTACGCAGAAACAGTACAATGCTCTGCGCGTTCAGTACAATAATGCTTTTAGGATGCTGATGGGACTGCCTCGATTCTGCAGTGCGTCGGGTATGTTCGCTGATGCGCATGTTGATTGTTTTCACTCGATCATGCGCAAGCGGTGCACATCCCTGGTACGCAGGGTTGGGGATAGTCCCAGTGGCGTCCTGAGGGCATTTGCTGACAGGCTGGATTGTCAGTACCTGAACCACTGCCGTATGGTGCACGTGCTGACAAATCAGGGCTGTCTTAGATATAAGATATAGATTAAGGTAGTTTTAAGTTTACTAACATTAGACTAGTGTTTTCCTTATATATGTTACTAACAAATATGATCTTTAAGGTCGAAATAAAATGATTTAATTTAATTTAATTTAAATATAGGGGGTAAGCAGTATTGATTTGAAAAGGTTTTTCTCTGTAATTGAATGCACAAAATAATTGAATGCACAAAATGATATGTTATTAGTTAAAATAAAAATAAAAATTTAACTCTGGGAACATAATAATCACGCTATTTTTATAAAGGAGCGGGGCAGTAATATTATAAATTGCAAGGAAACAGCTGTTTAACAATATGTCGACCGTCAAAAATGTTTACCTCATTAAATGGTGCAAGTTTAAATCCCATAATATTGTTTTGAAAAATCGTAATTTTTGTTTAATTTTTGCACTTTTTATGTGCATTAGGAAATCCGGGAACTTTACATGTCCTATCTGAGTGTATGGAGAGTTTTACACCAATATTACTAAACAGATTGATTGGTGGTACAACAAGTTACATTATCATGAAGTCAAGTCAAACTTTTGGTTCTAAGTTATCATCCTATAGAAACGGGGGTTACCTTTGTTGTCTGTGTTGGTTGATGTGTTTAATTTTCTTACGAATAATTATTATTTTTCTACTATTACGTACTTATTCGATAACTTTTCATTATTTTGAATATCGTTAGTATCGGATTAAGAAGGAATCTAGCTATGCCTTTTATAAAAAGATCAAATCTGTCTCGAAACTCAAGGGTTTTTAGATGCGCAGGTTAGTTAGTAGTAGCAGTAGTTTCTCTCGAACTCACGCAGAGCGTGAACAACGGCTAGGTGCTAACCGTGAGCGTAATGCACTAAGTTTGCCCGCAGAAACTTCCACGCAGCGCCAATTACCTACGACTAGAATTTAAACGAGTCCGCACTACTGCTTCTCGATCTCAGGAAAGTGTGGAACAACGAGAAATGCTTTTAGCTATCAATCGGGATTAGATCAGATTGTCTCGCGCATCCGAAACGGTTACACAGAGGGATCAGAGGTTTTCAGTTTTCAGAATATCCGCTCTGAGACTGCTCGATCACTTGAGAGCAGTCAGGAGCGTGAGATACGACTTGCGCGTGACCGAGAACGTGGGCAAAGCCAAGGGTACAGCTATAGTTATTTGAAGATCTGGAACACCTGTTGTGGAACTCCAAAGCCCAGCGACATTATAACATATATAGGAATGACGCCTTAGCAAAAGTTGTTTAATCTGATGGGTATTTCGTGTTGGCTTACAAAAATGAAAGATCTGGAACGTCTCGAATCGTCTCGCACATCACGTTGTTTTCCCGTCCCCGGGCTCTTAGAATTCGAAAACAGACGTTTTAGAACTTCGATTTTGACGACACCGTTGTCGCTGGCGTAAGCAACATCATCCGCGTACAAAGTCGCGGGCAGCAGCTAGTGGTGTAATAAGTTGTAAGAAAAAGTTACGTATATTATTTGTTATTTTAAAGAATGAGATATAGTCCGAATGCAAATGTTATTCAATTATTTAATATGGGCATTTACTAAAATACCTTGTTCCTATAACTTGAGAATCTTGTTTATTTTGATATTTTTAAATTCATATAATATACCTATTATTATTATTTGGGGTATCTATATAGTTTTCTCATCTGGTTGGGTTATATAAATATATAATTATAAATTAAAATTATTATTATTATTATTATTTTGTTTATTTTATTATTTACCTATTTTTCCATATGCAATATCTAAAGTAATTAACGCACAGTAACCCAATTAGTACATTATGTTATAATCATAATACATACACTGAATTTTTAGTTAAACATTTTTATGCACTGATTATTTATCAAACTAGTTATACTAATTTCGGAAGAATGTTGTGGTCACAGTACAAATCCACAAACGCAAAGGCTTTAACGTGCTTGAAATAAAGTTCATTTTTCTTTATTTTTAATGAATGATAGAATTAGTAATAATAGAAATAAAACTGCACTCCAAAAAGTCTTATTGCCTTAAGTTACGGTCCATTTCAGTTTGTTTTGCCTGTACAGATTTTGTGTGACTGTAATTTACGTAGTTTTAATTATTTTTGGGACAAAAAATACCTATATTAAAAATTATAGCAATCGATTCGGTTAACGATTCTGAACAAACTACTTTCTCAAAGTGCGTTAATTATGTTACATGTTGTATATGTACGGACCTAATAAATTCAAATAATTTCAAGAACATGATGTGAAGTTTGCACAAACGAATCGTGCCACGCGGCCGATTTTTTCGTGCTTAATTATCCTCTCAGAAACAAGATTTATTTGTTATGCTCAGAGCTTCCCTGAAACGGGAAAGGCCTACATCACAGCAGAGGAATCAGTATGTGAATATTAACTTTTTTAACGACTTTAAAAAGGAGGAAGTATTCAATTTATCTATATGTTTTTATGTATGTTAAATCATAAATTTTCTCTGGGTTAATCGATATTAATAAATATTTATTTTAATAATTATTTTATTTATCTTAAAGCTTCTGCTTTCCTTGTGAATACGTATAAATTTAATCAAGATATTACCAGTAGTTTTTGAGTTATGTACGTTGATTCGGTCGTATTGAAGTCGGTTTTACAAATTTTTTAATTTTACCACTCGTATTATTATGTTTACAACTTATATTAGCTTTTTGAGTCCTTTTAAATTCTAAAAACACGGTGCAGCCGTAGTATAAGAATCGGGACATGTTTACAAAAAACCTTTTTTCATAAAATATCAGCGTACTAATAGATATACAATTTGTGCCGCGACCAGTCTTATTTTGAGTTTAAAAGAGACTGGCCATCTGCGCAGGACTGGATTAGAGTGCACGTGTGTGTGAATAAGTACAGGCGCACTCTCTGTTTCCTTGGTCTCATAATGCGATAGAACGGTAATTTAATACGACCGGAGTGAAATCAGATCTTTACTAATTTTCCGAGACACGAGATTGAAACACCGCCAACCTCCTGATTACAGGCCAGGCTTCTTTGACCACATGATCAACAGTCACCCTTACGACGACTTGACTAATGAGAGAGGTATACCAGCGTGAAACTGTAGTATTTCATACAGTGAGGAAGAGAATTGGAGACTCGCTTTACGAGTATCAAGACGTACCTATGTCTTGATTCTAAATCGACAAAAGATGTTTTTATCTATATGATATAGCATTCACATACCGTTAAGGGGGCTATGTACTCTTTTGATACTCATGGTGTTGCAAAATATTTTTCAATTACGTTTTTAATAGTTTTATTAGGATTTTAGACGCTACAATTTTTATTATTTACCACTTCGATTTTAATTTTTGTTCACTTTTTGTTTAATCAATGTTTTTTTTTTCAATTCTGTGCGAGCAGTCACTGTGATCTAAAAGATTTATTGTGATTGCTGATTTGGCTATAACTCGGTGCTAAGCCCTATGTTTTCAATGAATAGAAGAAGTTTCTTAGCTGTGAGCAATTTCACTCCTTCTGAGCGAAGTACACAGCTTTCCAGATAAGTGTTATGTTTGCGCATTATGGGTCCACAATCAGTTAGGTGGTGCAGTGTTGTTTCTTCCGTTAGGGAATAGAACCTGCACATACTTGAGTTGCTTAGTCCCAGTATGGGAATGTGCTTCTTAAAACAACAGTCAGGGCCCTTGTCAGAATACGCAGTTTATTTTTACCTAATCTTAGGGCTTCTGAAGTGAATTAACGATCATAAGCCCAGATTATGTAAAGAATGTTTTAAGCCTAATGTATCAAAACAGATCCTAACTAATTTATTGTGATAAAGAATTTTAAGGGTCAATTGGGCTAAAAAGACTTCTGTGACCCTGGGAAATAGGTTGACATTAGCAATTCCAAAGTTTCTACCTCACTGTAATGCAGTTACCATCATGCTTTTTATGTAAATTGAAATGTAATCCTGTAATTACTAAAGTCATCGACTTTTCACTAATAGCATGGCAGTCAGTTATCCGCCTGGATATGTTATTAGTAGCAGGGGTTATGTCTAACACATCTTGCCTACCACGTGTTACAAATATTGGTGTTCACCATTGAGCTATTATGTACTACGTACTAGAGGAGACACCGCATTCAGCTACTCTGTTCCACTCAACTGCGGTTCATGCATTGCACTTTAATCAGTCACTCGCTAGGCGCTTGTAGAGTTGTCACGTGTTGTGTTGATTTAAAAAAAATCTCTTGATAAAAATATGCCGTCTTGTGTACTTAGATATTGCACAAATAATTCAAGAAATGTCAGTAAAAACCAAGGAATTACTTTTCATCGGTTAATAAGATACTTATTCAATAAAAAAGTATTATAAATTAATAATAAAACAAATTATTCCTAAGACGCTATCTCGTGTCACTGAATATAGATTATGAAATTAATATGTTCAGATGCGACATTTCCGTGGGTACTTAAGTATAGGACGAATATATTATTATACACATTTTTTTTATAGAAACATATATAAGTTATTATGATTTGGCAAAAATTTCCATGTTTAAATCCGCTTATTATTCTTTTATTTTATTTTTAAGTTTCCACATCAAAGTCAAAGTGGAATAAATTCGTCCATTTTTAACTCTCGCGTGCCCAGCATTTATGAAAGATTATTTACAACATTTATGATTCTAATTTAAATAAATATATTTGTAATTTAAATTTTATGTTAATAAGTTTTGTTAAACATACATTTAGTACGTTTTTTTATATTTGACATAGATACCTTTTAAAATATTCAGATAAAAATATCATTAAAATGTAATTCTGACATAATATTATGTAATATTATATTAAATTAGCACATATACAAAATAAAAAACAATTTAAAAAATTGTACTCGATATAATTAACAATACAATATAAATAAACAATTATTACATACTGACCATTCTACTTACGTATAATCTATAATAACAAAAACTGACCGCGCAAGCGCAATGCGCGTTTATACCAACTGCGCATGCGCGACTCTACTATTACCGCGCATGCGCGAAGACATACGAGTAGTGCACAATTTTTGTTTGGAATAGCTTCTCTAGTACGTAGTACATTATAACTCAATGGTGTTCACCCTAAGTTTAGGTTTGACAAGCGCTAGGAGATGAAAAAATCATAAAGTACCTCACTTTTTTAAATGAATTTTAGTGCTTCCCCAGTATGTGTAGTGAGCGTTAGTATCACAATCCACCACAAGTTCAGCGTTGTGTTTTCGGACGAACTCCATCACTCGCTCTGACTCGATGGCAGGATCTGAGATCCGATTCTCTTCAAGTAGAATGACTGAGAAAAAGGCCTCTGTGCATACCTCGAGATTCATGAAGGCTGTAACCAGGTCATCGTTGCAGTACTATTAAACAGCTAAAATTCCAATGTTATTATAGTAAATCAAATAAAATTGACTAAGATCTTATCAGCAGCTGACAATGTCAGAATTTAACCGTTAGCTACCCAAGGTATTAGTGCAAAATCAATGTTATCTTCTGCGTCACGGAAGAAGCAGCTGTTCCTTAATGAAGATTAACCTGAAGGACCCTCATCTAGCAACTCAAGTATATGCAGGTTCTATTACTTAACGGATGAAATACCTCTGCATATCCCAACTGATTGTGAACCCTTAATGCGCAAACATAACACCTATCCATAGGGTTAGCCATTCATAGCCGTGAGTAGTTTTCGATTGCTGTGGACAAAGACGTTCTTTACCGGTGCTCTTAACGCCCACCACACCTTTTTCTGCACCGCTCCCACCTTTCTTTCCCTTACCTCTGGCTGACACCAGCGACATCAGTGCGACAGTCATTCGACACGAGGCGAGATCAATGCCTTATGTCTCATTTACTCTCAGTGATAACGTTGCAGGCTGGTCCTGCGAAGTGGAGGGCTAGGAGAATTATTGTTGGAGTAGTTCAGGCTCCATAACCACGCCGACAATGACGCTCTTTATCTTAAAATTTGTCATTTTAAAATTAAGGATGACTCTGTCGCCTACCGCCGGGATAACCACCACCTATGAGTCGTCCTGGGAAAAGGTTATTAGGAACTGACTCTCCTCGTAACAGCGGTGGAAGATTTTCTATTGCTATTTATGGAGACCTTCATTTTGTGCTCTCAACACCACAGCCACCTTTTCTGTACAGTCAGCTATGCTGCGGGGCAGATATGTGATACCCAGCTAGGACCTAAGCAAACCACCTTGAGGTATTACAGAAAGCTTTGCTACCTTTCAGGATTTCAGTTTTCCAAATTCATGTACATTCCAGTCCTGGTTTGCCTTATTCAGGCACGTTACCAGAATCCAACCTGGTTCGTTTTTTGGAATCCGAATATTTTATTCTCGCTCCTGGGTGCGCTCTAAAGGCTGTCTTAGGGATAGCCTGTGTTATTGCCTGGTATATCAGCCGCATCTGCTCCACGCTCATAGTATTGCCATGATTCACAAGTTTTAATATACTACCTAGGCTGCAATCGGGTTTCAGCACTACAACTGCCTTAATTCAGGTTTTAGACGACATACTGATAGCACAAGCCGACGGGGAGGGCACTATTTTGACATTGCTGGATTTCCCACGCACATTAGATACCTATGCCTGGCTCTGCGTGTTAATTAATGCGAGTCCCTCGATCTCTCTAAATTTAACAATGCTCACTCTAGTAAAGTCAGTAGTAGTGAGGAAGATTTAAATACAATGCAACAAAATGTTGGAACAACCAGCCCCCCCCCCGCCTTACATAGCCTTACAACAATAAATTATTTTAAAAACAAGTATAAATTACAGCTACTTAATGAACAAAAGGTTGTTGGTTAAGACGTAGAATCTAAGTAAAAACAATTTATGATAATTCTTGAATGTAGCATTTTTTTCTAAAATTAATGATGAATGAATTAACTAGTAATGTAACTAACTGTATTTTGTAGTCACCAAGCAGTTTAGCACTTTAAATTATACTCAATTCTGTATTTAAAAAACGTAAATATAACAATATTGAATGTAACAGAGAAATAATAGTGAGAGAAGAAATAATGTAATAAGAAAATAAAGCTTACCAGGCGGTCCCATAATGAACTGGCCTGATATAGTTCAACGCGACATGTCGCTACATGTTGTGTTGCATTAAATAGTACGTTTATCGTGCACTTAATATAAGAAACATGCATCGACATGAAATGCTTAGTCTTAGTTTAACAGGCATTTGAATAACGAGAGTCGCGTATTTTTTCAAAATGTCGAAAACTGAGTATCGAAGTGTCATAAAGTTTCTGTTTAAAGAAGGTTTATCCCCTGCCCAAATAAAAGAACGATTGGATGGCGTGTATAAGGAGTCTGCCCCCTCCTATAGCACAGTGAAAAATTGGGTGAAAGAGTTTCGGCTCTGGAGAGAAACCGTCGAAGACTTTGGCCACGACGGTCGACCTGTGGAAGTGCTCACTCCCGAAACGATTGCTCTTATCGAAGAGGAGGTTCTGAGTGACCGCCGTTTGAAGATTAGAGAAATTGCAGCAAGGCTTGGGCTCTCTAAGAGTACCGTTCATCGCGCGATCCATGAACATCTTCATATGAAAAAAGTGAGTGCAAGATGGGTGACTAAAAAACTGATGTGCACAATATTTTGGGATTTTCAAGGCATTTTGATGGTGGATTTTAAAGACCGTAGTACAGTCGTGAACGGCGAATATTATGCTTCTTTAATATATAAATTACGAGACAAGATAAAGGAAAAACGAAGAGGCAAGCTGTCTAAAGGTGTCCTGTTGCTCCATGACAACGCCCCTGTTCATACCGCTGGTGTTTCGAAGGATGCAGTTCGTCAATGCGGGTCACAGAAGTTCGACATCCACCTTACAGTCCAGACATGGCCCCGTCCGACTATTATTTATTTTCAAATTTAAAGCGGGACTTAAGAGGAAGAAAATTTTCAAGCGATGAAGAGTTGCAGGCGGCCGTCTTCAGTCATTTTGAGGATAAAAAATGTGATTATTTTTATAAAGGTTTAGAGATGTTGATTCACAGATGTCAGAAGTGTGTTAGTATTCATGGTGATTATATTGAAAAATAAAATTGGTTACGTTTTATTTCCTTCATTGGTTCATAGTTAGGCCAATTCATTATGGGACCGCCTACGTATAATGTGGGTAGCCTGTTTGTTTTTGTTTTTTTTTTCTTTCCTTAAATTAATTTAGTAATCGTTATACGAGTTTTGGTTTTATTTAACTTATTTATTTTTAATTAATATAAACCATAGATAATGCTTGCACACGTATCACGTATAAGAAAAAAAAAGCGGCTAATTCTACGGATAGCTCTCAGATACGTTTTAATACACTAAAAGGATGTTTTATTTAATTTAGCTAACTAGCTATAAGAAAAACTACGAAACCATTACTTACAGCGCAAATGCTTTCACTGCGAGCATATATTGGAGTGAACTGCTCGTATGGGACACAACAGTAACGAAGAATTTAAGCGTGCATTATTACTGTACTATTTCAACACTGGTCTCAGCGGTGTCCTGTAGCTAAGTAAAGTCTATATATTTTCCAGAACCGTGCAGTAGAAGATATTTGTGTTTTGGATCGTTTTAATTTGGAAATATTTTTCGGTTAATAACGAAAAGATATTTGAAGTATTAAGAAATAAAAATAATGACTTTAGTTATTCCATTCCGTATGTTCAAAATTTCATTTGATGATTTTTAATAAAACTTAAACTTATTTAAGTGGAATGGAGCAATAGCCGTGGTAGCTTAAAGGTTAAGCGTTAGATGTTAATTTCACAGTAAGCGAGCAACTCGGACTCGATCCCCGCCGGCACCAATAAAATTGTTAATCGCAATTTAAAGTGCTGACATACCACATGCTCGAAAAAAATAACGGAAAAATGAACTTTCTGTACACCTGATGATAGGTGGCTACTGCAGTGTATGGATGAAAAAAGAAAGCTACAGGTGTATTCTTACCTCTGAGAACTGCGGTGAAAAGCTTTAGAGCAGGCCGGAACGCAACAAAGCAAGCGATAGAAATAGGTAAGAGAGTGTTACCCAGACAAATTTCTAGGCAGACAAGTGGTGAAATTAAAAATTTCGACTTTGATATAAATAAAATGAGAACATCATCAATGCATTCCAAGTCAATGAAATACGCATCATTAAGGATAACTCAAAAATTATTAGTCAGCTCTTGATACAGACTGTATATGGACTACACGAATGCACCAGCTTACAAATAAAAAAAATAATCATCAAAATCGGTTTACCTAGAAAAATGTTCTGAGGTAACAACACACATGAAAATCCATTTAGTTGAATTGAGTACCCCACCGTTTTTGAAATCGGTTAAAAAGTAGTAATATGGAGAAGAGTCAATGAAGAGAGACGTGTGGTCGGTACTAAAACATTGATTAAACTGCTCTTTATTACAAACTTAACTCTAATATATAGTTATGTCGTGTGGGATACAACACTACCTTGCACCTCCCACTGACAAAAGTAATAAAAATAATATAAAGTTATTTTTATATATAATATACTTTAACTATTCTAAGCAATTAACAATTCCTTTGTATTAAACAAGTTACAAGTAAATCAAGTTAGGTCAAACAGGCCACTTCCAGTTTAAATATATAAACCGACGTATTGTTAAATATGTACACTTATTTGTCAAAATCAGGGATTATTACTATAAGTCATATATTGGATAACAATATAATACAATACATATTTTTAAATTCTTTTTTTCATTACTTTTCTTATATAATTTTCTTATATTTACGCGAACACTACACATGATTAAAACTACTTTTACGGATTTTATCACGTTTATTTTTACTTATTATTTTTAATTCCCGACGTTTCGGGCGCTTTCCAGCACCCATGGTCACGGGGGACTAAGATGACTGACGTCCCGATGTCATTGTTAAACCCGGAGTACCTTCAGCTTTTTTAATTATTGTTTATGGTCCGATCTATGCAAAATGAACTGACTATGTCTTGAAGTCTTGCAGTGGTATGCTTAGGTTTAGTTTTAATTTTATTGATTATAGGATCCCAAGCAGGTGGTAGTACCCAGCCTCCTTCTCTATTGAAATTAGGATGTTTTTTAATTTCAATAGCCTCACGTATCCTCCTTGGTAGGAATCGGTGTTCTTTCGCGAGGATTTGTGGTCTATCAAATCTGATGTAATGGTTGGGGCCGGTTAGGATATGATCACAAACTGCAGACTTCCCGGAACGTTGATGCTTCACATCAGCTATATGTTCTTTTACGCGGGTCCTAATTGATCTTTTGGTTTGTCCTATATAAGAGAGACCATATTCACAATCAACTTGTACACTCCTGCATCTTGTAGAGGAATATGAAACTTGACGGATGGTAGGAACTGACTGATCTTCTTCGGCGGCTTGTAGAATGTTCTAATAGAAGCTCGCTTCAAGATATAGCCAATCTTGTCTGTGACACCTCTGACATATGGTAGTACAGCAGGCACACGCTCGACTGTGGCCGGCTTCACTCGGTCACTGTGACGTAGGCGCGGGACACGAAGCTAGTTGTCGTGTAGAACTTGCTTGACGTGCTGAAGCTCGGCGGCCAGATGTTTGCTGTCACAGATCCCTCGTGCTCTCTGTAACAAAGATTTGCCCACGGTAGCTAACTGTGAGTGATGGTGGTGAGATTCACCGTTTAAATATCGGTTTCTATGGGTCTTTTTCCTATACACAGTGTGACCAATGGTGTTATTAGGATTTCGGATGACTAACACATCTAGGAAAGGTAAGGAATTATTTGCCTCTAACTCCATAGTAAATTGAATTTTAGAGTTTATGGAATTAAGATGTTCTAAAAATGCAGTTACTTTGTCTGATGGTCAAATTGTGAAAGTATCGTCTACGTACCGCTTGTAGATCCTTGGTGTAACAGGTGCAGTAAGGAGGGCTTTCTCCTCAAAGTCTTCCATGAATATATCGGCGACAATGGGAGATACAGGTGAGCCCATCGCCACATCATCTACTTGCTTGTAAAACTCTTCCTTCCACAATAGATAGCCAGATGTAAGGCAATGTCTTAGTAATACTGCATATTCTGCTGGCATGTTATTTTCCTCTTGTTTCCTAGTTATAATTGAGATGCAGTCTTCAACAGGTAGGCATGTAAATAGAGACTGAACATCAAAACTGACCATGGTTTCATTGTCAGTAAGATGTAGGTCTTTTTGTTTGTTTTGATAAGTTGTAGACAGCGCGTTGATTATGATTCGTGTCTGTGGTCAACGATTTCGTATGTTGGACATTTGATTTAGTTGTTAATTTATGGTATTTATCAATGTGTTTATTTTTGCATTCATTGTATTTAGTTGTTTCGCGTTTATCTAAAGTTTCCATGCAATTTTTATAATCAAATGTCGATAAAACTGTCTTTAATTCACTGGACGAATTGTCTATGGTTTTGTTTATGAAATATAGATCGGTACGTTTTTGCTGAATCACCGTTATTAACAACTTTTTACTAGCCTGATTTAAGATCTTAGCGCCTCCTCGAATGTCTTTTTAGTGGCTATCTTGACACACGTAGGAATGAGATTATGATCTCTGCATCTCTTCAAGAAATTTAAAGCTGTTATGTATCTTGCGCGCTTGGTCTTTAGATCTTCTAATCGGCGTATTTTATTTGCTATTTCCAGTCCGTACTGGTTAACATAATGATTTCTTATATTTACGCGAACACTACACATGATTTAAACTACTTTTACGGATTTTATCGCGTTTATTTTTAATTCTTATTTTTAATTCCCGACGTTTCGGGCGCTTTCCAGCACCCATTGTTACGGGGGACTGAGATGACTGACGTCCCGATGTCATTGTTAAACCCGGAGTACCTTCAGCTTTTTTAATTATTGTTTATGGTCCGATCTATGCAAAATGAACTGACTATGTCTTGAGGTCTTGCAGTGGTATGCTTGGGTTAAGTTTTAATTTTATTGATAATAGGATCCCAAGCAGGTGGTAGTACCCAGCCTCCTTCTCTATTGAAATTAGCAGTCTGCAGTTTGTGATCATATCTTAACCGGCCCCAACCATTACATCAGATTTGATTGACCACAAATCCTCGCGAAAGAACTCCGATTCCTACCAAGGATGATACGTGAGGCTATTGAAATTAAAAAACATACTCATTTCAATAGAGAAGGAGGCTGGGTAGTTTTAATCATACTTTTCTTATATTTACTTCATATAAAAAAGGAGTGAAACGGGTAGATCCTCTTTCACTAAAAATCTTTATAGTAGTATTGGAATACATCATCAAGGACTTAAAATGAACAAATAAGGGTAAAAATATAAAAGGAAATTACCTCAGTCATCTTAGATTTGCAGATGATTTAGTAATATTTTCCGAGTCAACAATACAGATAGAGTCGATGGTAAACGAGCTAAACAACGCCAGTCAAATTGTAGGCCTGGAACTGAACACTATTAAAACCAAAGTAATGAAGAATAGAGCCCACATACCTATAATTGTGAACAACATTCCATTAGAATATGTTGATGAATATGTGTATCTCGGTAAATTAATATTATTCAAAAGTACTATACACGTTGACGAAATCCGAAGAAGAATAATATCAAGTTGGGGTAAATTCTGGACCCACAAGGAAATTCTAAAATCGATTCGACCTATACACAAAAAGAAGATAACAGTTTATATACTGCCCTGCCTCACTTATGGATGCTAAACATGGATATTTAACAAACAAAACAATAACAAGATCGCAAAATGTCAAAGACGAATGGAAAGGAAAATTCTTAACATAAAATTTAAAGACAGAGTAAGGAACTCGGAATTAAGGAACAAAACAAAAATAGTAGACGTTCTCCATCACGGTCAAAGGTGGAAATGGCAACGGGCAGGACATTTAGCACGCATTTCATATCAAGGATGGACTAAATTTGTGACAGTGTAGCAAGGACAAGCTGGAACACGTGCAAAACGCAGGCAAAAAGAATGATAGGTCGACGAGGTGATAGCTACAGCTAGGAAAAACTGGATGAACAAGGCACAGGTTATACAAGTGTGGACAGCTCTGGAGGAGGCCTTTACCCGAAGAGGGGTCCTCAAATAACAGGTACAATAAGTTACTGATAATATAAATTTGTGAAACTAAAATAATAAAATTGTTTTATATAACAATTAAATTATCAAAGTAAAAGCAGATTAAATGCAAAATGAAATTACCAATTGAATGTAATTATAATATTATAATAATATATGTACTTAAAATTATTAAATTGATTTTGTAACAAATTTATTCAGTGTAATTAAATTTCTAATTAAATGTAATTCTAATATTATAATAATGCATGTATTTACTTACAGTTATTAAATAGATTTTGTAACAAATTTATTCAGTATAATGAAATTTCCAACTGAATGTAATTCTTACGTTATAGTAATGCATGTACCTAAAGTTATTAAATTGATTTTGTGTAAATGAAATTTCCAATTGAATGTTATTCTAATATTTTAATAATGCATGTTCTTAAAGCTAATAAAATAAATTTCTAACAAATTTATTAACCCTTCAAGCGCCATAAAATCCCATACACTCTCATGCGCCCGGCAAAATCCCAAGCGGTCGCATGTAACGGCACCCACCCACAGCACTTAAAACCATTAAAACTTATATTTAGAGACTACTTTTCTATGAAGAAGTTTGGTACTAAAAAATCGATTCATAATTCTCTATCCTAAGGTCTAAAAAAGTCAGGTTCTACTACATTACAAAATATTTTATTGTATTTTGATAACAAAAAAAAAAAATGTACCAAGCGGATGTCGGCAGCGTGAAAATCACAATTATTTCAATACATATTACTCGAAATTATTTACGCAAAAAGATAAATTATATTCACACAAAAACTTTCATTAAAATTTTATAATAAAATACTATACTAAAACACTAGAAAAATCCAAAAATCAACACAATAACATTCAAGCTAAAATGGCGCATGAAATAAACGTAGATTATAAGTAAATATTCATAGGATAACAGTTTTTTTTACTGCAATATAGGAGTAAGTAAGTGTAAGTATTTCATATTGATTATATGATGCCAAACTTCTTCATAGAAAAGTAGTCTTCTTAAAGTAGTCTTTCGTACATGGCTCGCGAACACCGAACAAGCCGGTTTCCGAAAAGGCTTCAGTACCATAGACCACATACATACCCTGCGGCAGATAGTACAGAAGAGCACAGTCTGCCACTTTGCCTACCGTATGTGGACTATGAGAAAGCCTTTGATTCTGTCGAAATTTGGGCGGTGCTACAGTCCCTTCAGCGGTGCCAAGTTGACTGTCGGTATATCGAAGTGCTGAAGTGTTTGTACAGTAGGGCTACGATGGCTATCCAAGTACAGAATGAGAGCTCGAAACCTATCCAACTGCAGAGAGGAGTAAGACAGGGTGACGTGATATCCACAAAACTCTTCACCGCTGCATTGGAAGACGTTTTCAAGCTACTGGACTGGAAAGGATACCGTATTAACATCAATGGCGAGTACATCACTCACCTTCGATTTGCCGACGATATAGTCCTTATGGCAGAATCGCTGGAGGACCTTAGCACTATGCTCAATGACCTCAATGGTGTCTCCCAACGGATAGGTCTTAAGATGAACATGGACAAAACAAAGATCATGTTTAATGTCCATGTCTCACCTATGCCGGTAGTTGTTGGGAGCACTATGCTCGAAGTTGTTGATGAGTACATTTACCTGGGGCAAATAGTCCGAATAGGTAAGTCCAACTTCGACCGAGAGTTCAATCGACGGATTCAACTCGGCTGGGTAGCGTTCGGGAAATTACGACACATCTTCTCGTCAGGTATACCTCAATCTCTGAAAACTAAAGTGTACAACCAGTGCGTGTTGCCAGTGATGACTTACGGATCAGAGACGTGGTCCTTCACTGCTGGCCGTATGAGGACGCTAAAGCTCACCCAGCGAGCTATGGAGAGGGCTATGCTCGGAGTTTCTCTGCGTGATAGACTTAGAAATGAGGATATCCGCAGTAAAACCAGAGTGACCGACATAGCCCAACGGATTAGTAAGCTAAAGTGGCAATGGGCCGGCCATATAGCTCGAAGAACCGATAACCGATGGGGAAGAAAGGTTCTTGAGTGGCAGCCTCGTATCGGTAGGTGTAGTGTAGGGTGACCCCCCACTAGATGTATTGATGACCTGGTAAGACTTGCAGGAAGTCGATGGATGCAGGTGGCTCAGGATCGTGCTTCATGGTATTACTTGGGGGAGGCCTATGTTCAGCAGTGGACTTGTGAATGATGATGATGACATGGCTCGCGTACATACATGATCAAGATTATGGACAATATTCATAATTCTCATTTTCCTCATTAACATAATACTAAAACTCATCCCACATTTTATAGTCTCCGAACAACCTTAGAAATTGATCGGTTATTAGGTTTTCCAAACTCTCGGCTGATCAGGCTGATTGTATGTGGATGTGCTAACCTCCGATAATTTTTACTACCTATGTCACATTTTACTTATATTTCTACAAATATTTTTCATTCATAATTATGTTTTCCGTAACTTATTCACAAATTTACTTATGTCATTTGCAAATTTGTCTCATATACCTAATCTCGTATAATATTTAAATACATCATTGTCAGTCATGGATTGGTGCTCACAATATTGGCACAACAAATTTTAAATCAATTAATTGTATGTGGAGACGCCAGTAACTTAAGGTATCTTCGATAAATATTTAGTGGACTGTAATTTTGGTGCATACGGCAAAGGGGAAAATAAATAGGTGGGATAGCACGCACTGACCTGATGAGGGCTGCCTTGCCTTCCTCCTGGAGTGTCTGCTATACAGCAAGCTCGCCACGTGGTTCGGCGCACACGCACTCTCGAAACAGTCTCATGAAGTCCCACACTCTCCACCTTTACCCTTACGGGGGCGTCTCACACTTTTATGAGTTACAAAGACACAATGTCTGATGCGGTGAATATTAAACATAAACAGGAGAACTCAATGTTCATCCTGCGCGGTTTGCAGTTAATGTACATAAGACGCGACGGGTGGCCGTGCGTTGCGGATGGCGTAATATCACTTAGTATAATGACGCGCGCCGAGATCCTCTTTTTCACCTCGGCGGCAGCGCGTGCGGTAGGAAAGGGAAGGAAGGAAGGAAACAAAAAATATGCACTAGTCATGTTGATAAAGTAGATATAACTTAGGACGAACTCAATGCGATATGTAATGTAATGTTGATAAAGTAGATTGTTAACTGGCGTTACCATTTCCTCCCGCCCTTAAAGGGTCACCTTTAAAAGACAACCGTAATATAAAAAGTAAAAGGAAAACAAATAAATAAGCGGTATATAAAGTGAGAGGATGCGCTCAATGCGCATGTCTCATCTACTAACCTTACTTGGTAAGCGAGAAAATGTATACATAAATATAATATTGCGGTTTAATACTTTTTTAATATATATAAATATAAACTTAATTCCTAATTTAGATAAATAATTATAATCAAATAATCGTGATTTATTGTCTTGGGAGAGGGCAAATACGAGCAACAGGACGAAGATATGTTCCCTTAGTAGTTCTCACGGTCACTACTCGAACTACGCCATCCTTCGAAGGATGAACAGACTCGACAATCGCTAATGGCCAAGCAAGGGGCGGTTCATTATCATTTATCACAATTACAACCATGCCTGGTACGATAGCCGTAGACGGGGTGTTCCACTTCTGACGAACTTGTAATCCGTGAAGGTATTCCGTCCTCCACCGGTCCCAAAACGACTGAACTAATTTATCCAGTAAAGAATGCCTGTGTAACAGACTGGTAGAGTCAGATTTGACTTTGTGTGCGGGTAATGACAATAAAGGTGCGGTATTCAAAAAATGACTCGGAGTAAGAGCTGAAGGCTCTGCAGGATCAGAACTCAATACTGTCAAGGGCCGCGAGTTTAGCAAGCACTCAATTTGCGCAAGAACAGTATTAAGCTCTTCGTATGAAAGTAACTGATGTCCGATAACTCGGAACAGATGCGTTTTTACGACTTTGATCATACTCTCCCAGGCGCCTCCAAAATGAGGAGAGTTGGGACAGATGAACTTCCATGTTATACGATTCTCAGCACACTCTTGCTCAAGCTTTGGGCGGTATTCAACGTTTAGAAATTTATAGAGATCGCGAAGATACGAAGCGGCACCTTTAAAATTCGTTCCATTATCCGAATATAAAAACTGAATCGGCCCTCGTCTAGAGAGGAAACGTTTAAGCGCAGCGAGGAAACTAGAACTACTAAGATCTGTAGCGATTTCTATATGTACAGCTCGAGTCGTGAGGCATGTGAAAACACATAAGTACGCCTTCTCGCTGCGTACACCACGACGACGTACAGGAGTGTATGCGATAGGACCGGCATAATCGCAGCCCGTGTGTGTAAATGCCTTAATAGCTTGTCTTACACGACTATGGGGAAGATCAGCCATCAAAGGGTAAGTTGGACGGGGTCTAAGCCGGAAACATATATTACACTTGTAAACTCTGCTTCTCACAGTGCGGCGTGCGGAAAGTATCCAAAATTTTTGACGGAGCAATGACAATAACAATTCAGGCCCAGCGTTTAAATTTTTAATATGATAATAGTCAATGATCATGTTCACTACATAATCACTGCGCGGGAGTATAATTGGATGTTTTTGCGTGTAATCTAATGAGGAGTTCGAAAGACGACCACCAATGCGGATTAAACCATTCTCAATAAAAGGCCTTAAACAATTGAAAGCGGGCGAGCAAGGTTTGTTACCTTCAATATTTAAATATTCCACTGCAAAATGCTGTTTTTGCAGGGCGCGGAGGATTATAACCTCAGAGAAACTGAGATCATCAGCAGTCACTACAGTAGTGTTGCGTCGGGGCAATAATTTAGCAAACTTACACACGTACGCAATTATACGTAGAAGTTTACTCCAAGAAGAGATGCGGAGTGCGAGCTCATAAATCGCAGAATTACAGACGGATGTGCACACAGTGTACGACAAAATCTTCTTCTCAGGCATGTTTGCAATAACCTCATTGTCTAAAGTACGAAGAGGCCATTGAGATGGATCTAACGAAGTCCACTGAGACCCATGGAGCCACAGGGGGTTTGAAACTAATTTATTTGGCGTAACGCCACGTGAAAGTATGTCAGCGGGATTCTCAGTACCTGCGACATGATAAAAGTTATCAGCGCGAATGTTGTCGGTAATCTGAACAACGTGGTTTGCAACAAAGGTCTGCCACTTGTGTGGCGAACTCTTTATCCAGTACAAAGCTACTTTTGAATCTACAAAGGCATAGACTGATATTGTAAGGTCAAGAGAATAATTGTCGAGTACTCTGCGAAGCAATTTTGAGAGTAAAACCGCTCCACAAAGCTCAAGGCGTGCAATAGATAGTGGTTTCGTCGGTGCGACTTTAATCTTTGCACAAATCAACTGGACGGTGTTACCATTGACGCTCTTTACATGTATGTAGACTACGGCACCGTATGCGTGCTCGCTGGCGTCGGAAAACCCCAGGAGTGACGCAGTACAGTTTTTGGATACACCAACATGTCGCGGGATACGTAAATCATTAAGAGCTGGTAATTCAGCACAGAATTGCCTCCACATCTTAATAATTGGCGGTGGTGGTATGTCGTCCCAATCTAAATTAAGTTGCCAAAGCTGCTTTATTAACAATTTGGCGTACGCGACTGTGGGAGCAACGAAACCCATTATGTCCCACAGGCGAGCGACAGTAGATAAGATGGCGCGCTTAGTGCACGTCACATCAGCGGGAACAGATATCTTAAAATAAAAGGCGTCACTATCGGTAGACCAATGCAAGCCTAGTATTTTATGTGGCATTGATTTATCGAACTCTACTTCTCCTGTAATTTTATGGGAAGTAGGGAGGTCATCTAAAACAGATCGACGGTTGATATGCCATTTTATCAGGTCCCATTGGGCACCCTTGAATAAGTCTATCAGCTGCCGAGAGGTCTCACTGGCCTCGGATTCACTGGGCATAGAGAACGCGATGTCGTCCATATATAGCGAAGTAAATGGGATACGACTCGCAAGCGGATACTTTGCGCCGTCGTCATCAATGAGCTGTCTTACCGTGCGCAATGCATGGTATGGACTCGAAGTTAAACCGAAGCACACGCGATTGAAGTGGTATAACACAAGTGGGTCTTGTGGACGGAAGCGGTATAGGAAGCATTGGTAACGACGATCAGAATCGCGAACAACTATTTGCAGAAATTGTTGGCGACAGTCGGCTTTCATAGCGATTGGATGTAAGCGGAAAGTTAAAATTATATTGAACAAGTACGCCTTGCAAATTTGGTCCTGAATGCAGAATATCATTTAATGATCGCCCAGTGCTAGTCTTACTGCTAGCATCCAGGACGATGCGCAGACGCGTTGACTTCTTATCTTCGCGTAAGACTCCATGATGCGGTATGACATATATTGGAGCGGGTTCATGAGAGTCATACGGCGGTGCGGGGGATATATAATTTTTAGCTAAGTATTCCTTTATGACGTCATCATATGCTAACCTTAATGTAGGCGAGGCTTGAAGTTTCCTCTCCAAGCACATGAATCGTCGTCGAGAGGTTTCATAAGAATCTCCGAGAGAGTAAACGTCATCTTTAAATGGCAGGCCAACAATATATCTACCAGTAAAAGGATCGCGGGATGTCGTAGATTTATAAAACTCTTCACATTCAATGTCTGAAGGACACTGAATGGGCGGTGCGGAGGGTGGCTGTTCAAGCTCCCAAAATCGTTGCACTAATTTGTCAACGATAGGAGACTCTAGAACTGAGCAGCACGTTAAAGAATGATTTACCTGAAGTGTCGGCACTGAGCCCATAATAACGTAACCAAATACCGTACTCAAAGCTGAGGGCCCGGACAAGTCGTTAGACGAATAAATTACGTCTGGACATAGTAAGTGCGGGAAAAGGGATGCGCCTATCAAAACATCAATTTTATTAGGCATGCTATAACATTCATCAGCGAGTCTTATGCCATGGAAGTGTGATAAGACAGATGTGTCTACCACAGCGGTGGGCAAAAGGTCGGTGATTTGATCAACAACTAGCGTTGAAATATTGAAGTTAATATTCGAGTCGAATCGTGAGAAAATTTTAATATCAATCGATTTCGATTTTACAATTTTTTCAACTCCACCGAATCCCTTTACTACAGTACATTCGGTATCGTGTTGTTGAACGCCTAAACGATGACAGCACTCTTTAGTCATAAAATGGCTTTGAGCCGCGGAGTCTAATAATATACGAATAATTTGTTTCTATCCCTTAGCATCGTAAGCAAATACTTGAGCGGTTGATAATAAAACAGTTCTCTGCGAACGACTTGCGTGCGCGGGAGGCGGTGAACGTTGAGAAACATTCTTGAACGAAGTACACAGCGCGACGTCTGAACGCGCACCTGCGGTGAGGGGTGGCGAGTGTGCGGGCGCGGGGGTTGTAGACTTCAGTGTAACTGGCTGAAGCGGTGGAGAACGCGCCAGCGCAGGGGAAGCATTATCGCTTCTGCGGTGGAAGTGCAACAATGTGTGATGTTTAAATTTACAAACTTGACAACTATAATTTGAAGAGCAACTAGACACTCGATGACTTAAACTGAGACAATTCACACATGCATTGTTACTCTTTACGCATTTAAATCGTTCCTGCGGCGTCATTTTATTAAAGTCTGCACACTTAAATAGGTGTTGATGCACAATATTATCGCACAGACACTTTGAGCAAGTAGCCGTCGTGCTTACGTACGCCTGATACTTCGGCGACGAAGTATTATTACAGCGACGATTATTACCGTTACCTCGTCGATTGTTTGGTGCGCTATTAGAATTTGTACTAGAATCGGTGCGTTGCAAAACTTTGGAGCGGGTCTTAATAAAATTTACTAAATCATCAAAGGTAGGTACCATCGAGTTATGACTATATTCGAAAGAGCGAATAGTATCCGGGTCCAGCTTCTTAAGCGCGATATGAAGAACAATTAAGTCCGCGAGATTATCTAACTTTAAGTTTTGTAAAGCGCGCACTGCACTTATAAAGTTATCAGTAAATAAATCAAAATTATTTGCGGTGGCCGATTGCAATGGCTTAAATTCGAACATCTGATTAATATATGTAGATGCTAGCATACGCCGGTCTTCATATTTGTCAACGAGTGCTTGCAATAAAATTTTATAATTTTCAGCGCAAGGAGTTATACCTGAGCATACAGATAGGGCTTTGCCCGTTAGTTTACCTAGCAAATAGTATAACTTTTCAGCGTCGGTAAGCGATGTGTTGTCATGGACGGTTGATTTAAAGCTAGCATAAAATAAAGGCCATGAGCGAATGTCACCCGAAAATGGCATAAGTTCGATAGGCGGAATTGTGAATCTGGCTTTAGACGGTGTACTAGTACTTTGTGAATTAGATTGCGAATATTGTAAATAAAGCCTATTTATTCTACCGCAAAGAGACTCAAACGCAATGAGGCTGTTATAATCAGGTTTAGCAATAGGGTTTATTTTTAATAAATGTGAATTATAATTATCTAAGACCTGTTTAAACTCAATACGTAAAGCATTAATATTAGAACTTCCATCAAGAAAACGCTCCATCGTGGAAGTGTTTATGTGGATGTCCGAGGACATATCATATATTTTTTGCACTATTTCAAATAAAGCATCTCGTTTAGCTAACAATAAAACCAACTCAGCATCAGGTGTGCCCTCATTATCCGAGGAATCGCTATTATTCGATGCTATTTGTTTTTTAGGCGGCATTACAACTTGTTATGCGGCAAAAATAATATAATTATAAGCGGGTAGTCTGTAAGCGACCTCGCTACGCGGTTGAATTATTAAATATTAATTTTGTTAACGATGAACTTTAATTGTCAACTTTTATAATAATTATGAAGTTATTTATAACGAATATAATGCTTAAATATATGTGCAAATAATAAATGTAATTTAACAGTATAATCTATAGATGTAGTTAAAAGTTGATGACGTGATGTGAACATACAACAAATAATTTATATAGATAATTATATGCTTATTCATTCTATGAATATAGTTTTAAAATTACTGTGAATGTCACCTATTAGGACCTATTCTAGTGTTCTAATAAGGGCGGGGTTAATCCGAAGTCGGATTAAAATATAAATAATTAATTATATAAACGCTTATTACGATAACGATCTAATAAGGGCGGAAAGTCAAGGTCAATCCAGCGAGAAGTGACCATTAAAAATGGAGACGCCAGTAACTTAAGGTATCTTCGATAAAGATTTAGTGGACTGTAATTTTGGTGCATACGGCAAAGGGGAAAATAAATAGGTGGGATAGCACGCACTGACCTGATGAGGGCTGCCTTGCCTTCCTCCTGGAGTGTCTGCTATACAGCAAGCTCGCCACGTGGTTCGGCGCACACGCACTCTCGGAACAGTCTCGTGAAGTCCCACACTCTCCACCTTTGCCCTTACGGGGGCGTCTCACACTTTTATGAGTTACAAAGACACAATGTCTGATGCGGTGAATATTAAACATAAACAGGAGAACTCAATGTTCATCCTGCGCGGTTTGCAGTTAATGTACATAAGACGCGACGGGTGGCCGTGCGTTGCGGATGGCGTAATATCACTTAGTATAATGACGCGCGCCGAGATCCTCCTTTTCACCTCGGCGGCAGCGCGTGCGGTAGGAAAGGGAAGGAAGGAAGGAAACAAAAAATATGCACTAGTCATGTTGATAAAGTAGATATAACTTAGGACGAACTCAATGCGATATGTAATGTAATGTTGATAAAGTAGATTGTTAACTGGCGTTACCAGTATGCATAATATAACTATTTTTAAAATAGTGTTAACCGAAGTAAATATTTTCGTAATCCACACAAAAATTAATATTTTCTATTTATAACTTTATGGTTACATTATGGTTTTCATACCTTAAGAAAAGAAAATAAATATTTATATAGTAATAGCAATTTTTAAAACCCTTTTCAAAATTGTATAAATGAAATTTACTACAAAAACATGGAAATGTATCATCAGTTTTACTTTATAGTAATATCTATAGTAAATCTGAAAAAAATATTGATGATAAACCATAATAAAGTTAAGTACGCAAAATATAATCTTACATGGTATTATTTAATTTTTTTTCAGGGCTTAGTAATAAAAATAATATAAAACAACAACTGAATAAAAGTGATTGCAAAATTGTCTTGTACCTTAATATGAATACCACATAAGTGCTTAAAATGTAACTAAATTTTTAATAGTATATTATGATCGCGTTTTTTTATAGAAATAGAAATACAAATATTAAAAAATCAGTTTTATCGTGAATTATCTGATAATTTCTGCTTATTCATATGTTAATTACAGAACATTTAATACATACACATAATCAAACATTTTTAAAGCTAAATAGCAAAATGAACATCAAAAAAAGAACACAGTTTTTAAAGTTTTAAATGGAATTAAAAATAACACAGGTGCGATGTTACGTTTTAATTGTTTTTTGCGGCTCAATTTTCACATCCATCTGGGTGATGCTCCCTAGATTACAACTTCTTCTGTTTCTTTCCCTTTTTAAATGTGCCAGTTAAATTTTAAATCTTAATTTTTCAGTCAGCCCCAAGACAAAGTATTTTTGTGGCCTCCTTTGGTATTCATATTTATTTATTTCTTGTCACATCCAGTATTGCGTTCATTCCGTCATATTTTTTTTTGTAGATGGTTTCACTAATCAATAGTTTCATTATGTTATTTAGTGGTATTTATATTTCACTTTCCACCTTTTAATTAGGCCCGGCGGTGTTCGTGCATTGTTGCAGCGCATTGCCTGGCAGGTTCGCCATGAAATATAGGAAAGGAGTCAGTCAAGAGATACGTATGGTTGGTACTAAAACTTTAATTAGACTGATCTTTATTACAAACTTGACTCTTATATATAGCTATGTCGTGTGGACTACAACACTACGTCCTAACACCTAGTAATTACAGAAAAAACACATCAGACAATATAGTAACAAAATTTGAACGATTAATATGTATACTCATATTAATTAAATAAAACTAAGACTTATATAATTATATACAACTTAAAATTGTAGCTGATAAATATATTTTTTTCGATAAATAAATCTGATATTCACTAACATTTTTATTATAAATAATAATTGCTTAAATGATATTCCAGTCGTTTGAAATTTTGGATTCTAGTCCGAAATCGTAGCGAACTTTAGGGTAGATAACTTAATAGTCGACAATAAAGCCTTCGTGAAATTTTAATGGTGGAAGCGGGCATTTCCCAATTTCATTTAGAAAATTGTGCGACGCTGTATTTACACTTTTGGTGATATTAAATTATGTGCATGGGAACTTGATTACAAATATATTTTTTAGATGATGTTTGTGGTAATCGCTTTACAATAAAATTAAAATGTATTATCATTTGAATAAAACTAAATTTACGGATTTTATCGCGTTTATTTACTACTTTTACTTATTTTTAATTCCCGACGTTTCGGGTGCTTTACAGCAACCATGGTCACTGGGGAGACTGAGATGTTTGACGTCCCAATGTCATAGTTAGTCCGGCTACCTTCAGTTTTTGAATATTAATTTTTAGTCCGATTTACGCAAAACAAGCTTATAGTATCATGAAGTCTTGCAGTGGTATGCTTAGGTTTGGGTTTAATTTTATTAATTATAGGATCCCAAGCAGGTGGCAGCACCCATCCATCTTCTCTATTGAAATTTGGATGTTTTTTAATTTCAATAGCCTCGCGTATCATCCTTGGTAGGAATCGGTGTTCTTTTGCGAGAATTTGTGGTTTATCAAATCGAATGTAATGGTGGGGACGATCTTGAACATGTTCGCAGACTGCAGACTTCCCGGAGCGTCGGTGCTTCACGTCAGCTATATGTTCTTTCACGCGGGTTTTTATGGATCTTTTTGTTTGACCTATGTAAGAGAGACCACATTCACAATCTAACTTGTACACTCCTGCATCTTGTAGAGGGATATTACACTTGACGGATGGTAAAAATTGACTAATCTTCTTCGGCGGCTTGTAGTATGTTTTAATGGAAGCTCGCTTCAAGATTTAGCCAGCCTTGTCTGTGACTCCTCTGACATATGGTAGTACAGCAGGTACACGCTCGACTGTGGCTGGCTTCACTCGGTCACTGTGACGTAGGCGCGGAACCCGAAGCTTGTTTTCTTGCAATACTTGCTTGACGTGCTGAAGTTCGGTGGCCAGATGTTTTCTGTCACAGATCCCTCGTGCTCTCTGAAACAAAGATTTACCCACGGTAGCTAACTGTGAAGGATGATGGTGAGATTCACCATTTAAATATCGGTTGGTATGGGTCTTTTTTCTATACACAGTGTGACCAATTGTGTTATTAGGATTTCGAATGACTAAAACATCTAAGAAAGCTAAAGAATTATTTGCCTCTAACTCCATTTCGAATTGTATTTTAGAGTTTATAGAGTTAAGGTGGTTTAAAAATGACCCCCCGTGACCATGGTTGCTGTAAAGCACCCGAAACGTCTGGAATTAAAAATAAGTAAAAGTAGTGAAATAAACGCGATAAAATCCGTAAATTTAGTTTTATTCAATGTATAGTGTTCGCGTAAATTTAAGAAATCATTATATATTATCATTTTCTAAGGAGAGTGGGCAACGAGCACGTTGCTCACATAAGGGTTGATCATCACCCATGAACAACTGCAATACCAGGAGAATGGCAGGTGCGTTGACGGTCAGTAAAATAATAAATAAATCTTAAATAAATAATTTATAATTTTTCTACGTGGTAAAGTACTCAATTTCTACCTAGAGCTCCGTCTAAATACTATCTCTCTCTCTCTCTTGGTTATTTACTCTTTACTTTAGGAAAAGGTTTTTTTTATTCCATCTGATCATCATCTATGGTCAGAGAGTCGGAGGCAGAATACAGCCATGGTTTGGTCGCTCTTTCAAAATTGCATCATGCCGTAAGTAGGAGTGGTACAGGACTTGGACTGACGCATCGACGTCCCACAAATACCAGCGTTCTTAAAAACAAGTGTAATTCCGCCTCCAGGTTCTTCAAAAGTGTCCTTAATATGGCAAAGTCGGAGTACATCCGCAGAATTGGCGAGAAACTAGTTTGACTTCCTTCGGGAACACATGCATTGTTGGCTCTCGCTAAGGTCCAAGGGAACTTCTGAAAACCATCTCTCCCATATCTGCACAGAGAATATGACTCACTGGCTCATGCCGCAAAGACCAAATCCGATCCGCTGGGCTCTCTTTTTGCATCTAACTCGACTCTTGACGACGGGGGAAACAAACTCTCGCTGGACGTCAACAAGTCAAGTGGGTCTTATGGAGTCCCTCTTATTGTGCTTTAAAGTGTTTTGCGGAGTTTGCACAGGTTTGTATGCGACTATTCTGGTACTCCTACTACATAGGAGTTGTCCCGAACACATGGTAGACAGCTTTAGTTCACCCGAGCTCTCAAAAAGGCGAACGCTTAGATGCGTCCTACTTTATATCACTATCACCTCCTTGTTCTACAAAATAATGGAAACAATTATTAACTCTCGGCTCATGAGGTACCTTGAGGATCACCATCTGATTAGTGACCACCAGTACTGTTTACGTCGGGGTCCTGCAGCTTCTACATCTGCAGCACTTGATTTAGGTGCTCTGAGGATGATGCTGCAGGAACAGGCCCGCCGACAGGAGGAACAGGCCCGTCGGTTGGAAGAGCAGCAGGAGGAACAGGCCCGCCGATCGGAGGAACAGGCCCACTGACTGGAGGAACAGGCTTGCCAACAGGAGGAACAGGCCCGCCGGCAGGAGAAACAGGCCTGTCGTTTGGAAGATCAGCAGGCGGAACAGGCCCGCCAATAGGAGGAACAGGTCCGCAGACAAGAGGAACAGGCCCGTCGAAAGGAGGAACAGGCCCGTCAGTTGGAAGAGAGGCTGCAGCGTGGATAGGAGGAACAGGACTGTCGTTTGGAAGAGCAGCTCAAACGCGATAAGGAAGAGCAGAACCTCCTCATGAAGGACCTTCATGCTACATTCGGGAAAGAGATAAGAGAGGTAAAGGATAGAGTTGCTTAATATGGCAACCACCTGTCGGAAGATGGAAACCGAATCGACCAAGTGAACAACGTGATGGTCAACATGAAGAAAATGCTGGACGACCTCAAACTTGGGGATGGAATTATAGCTCCCGTAGTAGCTACAACACCTTCGCTACGTGGATTCAAATTTCCGCCGGAACTTCTACATGGCCAGCCTACAAAATCCAGTTTGAGGCTGTATTAGAGGTGAACGGCTAAAATAAAATTCAGTCCATGACTGCACCCACCCAAGGCCTGCACGACTAAGCCATAATTGTTTTGGAAACTCTCAGTAAGGAAGTGACTTATGAGCAGTTCTTTGAGGCATTGGAGGCGTGATATGGCGACGCTCACCTGGAACACGTCTTTTGTGCGCCGCTTAAAGATTGCGTGCAACGCATCAACGAAAAACAGCAGTAGTGGGCTCTTGAGGTGGAGAATCTGGTTCGAAAAGCATACCGGTCTGTACCTGCGCTCATTGAAGGGAACCTGGTGCAGACATACGTCGACGGCATCCGCGACCTGAAAGTTATAGCTGCTGCGAGGCTCGGGCACCACGTGACGCTTAAGGAAGCCTTGGAGTTGGTGATGATGCCTTGTTGTTGCACATAAAGTTGAAGCCGTACGGAAGAATCATCATTCCCATCGCATCAGGGAGGTTTCATCAGCTACATTTCACGACCACAATAATGGATACAGCCCTAGGTGCTATGACTGTGGGGAAAGGGGTCATCTTCAATCCAGCTGCCCTAAGCGAACTGTAGAAAGGGAAGTTAATCAATCTCGAAAGGGTAGTTCGGCTAACGGTACCGCCTAGCAGCGGCAGAATCATCGTTCCCCTCACGTTAGGCAGGCTGCAGCACCTACATTCGCCACCACAATAAAAGTTACAGCTCAAGGAACTATGGCTGTGGGGGAAGGACCATCTTCGACCCAACTGCCCTAAGGGATCTGTAAAAAGGGAATGTTATCGGTCTCGAAAGGGTAGTGCGGCTAACAGCACCGCCCAGCAGCAGCAGAAATACGTTTTACTATCGAACACTGCAGCGGGAAATCGTATGGCAACACAGATGCATTGTCAAGATGACCTTATTCTGATGATTGCAGGA
Organism: Parnassius smintheus behrii; assembly: GCA_036936625.1. NCBI lineage: Eukaryota > Metazoa > Arthropoda > Insecta > Lepidoptera > Papilionidae > Parnassius > Parnassius smintheus. The sequence continues at coordinate 11,727,625 of JAUPFT010000006.1, forward strand.
ATAGTACCAGGCAAGAGAGTAAGGAAGTGATATCTGAGAGCCGAATGGGACAGCTTGCTGATTCAGGATGGAGTCTTGTGCCATAAATGGGAAACGAACGAACGAACTCTACTGTTGATCCGAGAACGGTTTTACTGGGTTCATTATCGTGACGATGTCGAGGATCAGTGTCGTAAATGTACATATAGTACGGCTGTGAAGGGACCTCAGGTCCAGAAACATTTAAAGAGTTATATTTTTTATAAAGCAAGTGATGAATAAACTCAAAATCGACCTGATATTACGTTGCAGTTCATAGACTAAAATTCTAAATTATTATTATGCAATTATATCGAACAAAAATTGATTTATTCACAAGGTAGTTCCTAAATTTGACGTTGGTCGCTAAATCGTGACTAATTTAATAATATTTTATGTCAATATCTTGCAGGCGAAATCCTATAGATTTATATGTTTTTCTTTTTTAAGCGTCGCTTTTTCGTTTAATCGTTGCTCAAAATACAACGATTCTAAGGAAGTTTTCTCTTCAAAAACAGAGATTTTTCGTGGTAAAGCTACGCTACAGCTATATTCTGGTTATAGCACGAATGGTTTAGCTCAACCAAGGAAGAACCACACCCTCACCGAATAAACCGAAGCGTTAAATACCAGGTTAATGCTGCTGTGTTTAAAATGTGTGTTGAGAACCGGACAACTTTTTACTGGATACGAGGCATTCCATCCTAGTCCCCAGGGAGCATCTGCATCTTCATTCTCAATTGACAATAGATCTGTTTATGAGAAATAGCACCAATTTGCCATCAGGTGCACTATGTGCCTGTTTTTAATTTTTGTCCTTTGAAAATAAAATAAATACATTTGAAATGACAAGGTCTTCATGGTTTTAAATACCAGTACTATGTAGTCTAAAATATTCGGATTCATGACAATAAAAACTGCCGATGGAATTACCAAAATTGACTATATTTCGATCGGAAGTCTTCTCTTGTGTCGCCAATTCAATACACCCCCGGTCATGGCCCATAACGGTTTTATATAGACCCTTTCCGTCGAAACATCTAAAATGTTCCGGCAAATACCGGTCTCGACCGACTAGATGTAAAAAAATTAGAGTTTGGAGTTATTTGGAAAGCTTAGTTCTTCTACTCGATAATAGATGGCGCTAGTGCCATCAACTGTGGCGCCCAACACTGCCCCATTTTAAGACATGGTCGTCCCGTGCGTTATCGGCCCCGTAATAACGCGCCAGTCGATCCACATGAACGATCTTAGGGGTACTTCTTGCACCTTTCTAAAACGGCTTCGCAACGTCAAGGGCTGTCCTCTTTCATGGTGCACAAACATTGTACAATTTCAATGTACCTCTACTATGATTCTGAAGTCCCTTCACAGCCGCACAACTTGTGCATTTGCGACACTGATCCTCGACATCATCAGGATAATGGACCCAGTAAAACCGTTCTCCGATCTTCAGTAGTGTTCGTTTAACTCCCAAATGAACTCCTGAACAACCAATATGATACAGTTGCAGAACATACGGCACTACTAAACGGCAGCTGTTGCTCGACCATTTTCCCATTTACGGCACAAGACTCCATCCTGAATCAGCAAGCTGTCCGATTGCGCTCACAGATACCACATCCCTACCCTCTTGCCTAGTACTATTTTTGCAATCATCAGAATAAGGTCTTCTTGGCATGCATCTGTGTTGCCATGCGATTTCCTGCTGCAACATCACTCTACCACTAAAGCTAAAGCCGATAAAGAATCAGCCGCCGTAGGATCTACATCACATACATACATTTTAATTCTTAATCAAGGGTAAATGAAAATTTCTATAAGCTGCAGCATCCACATACCATCATCTAGTCTATGTGCTCATTTGATATCCCTATTCTATACAAAAAAATAATGAAAGACATCTTTGGATGCGTTTATAAACATAATTTTTTGCGTTCAAACCGTGGATGATAACCAAGTATAATACTTCCGGTTCTTTTTGCATCCGACATCAGCAAAAAATTAAAATGAATCCCTACTTCTTGAATCAGTCCGATTCCATAGGTTTTTGGATCGATTCATTGTACCGATGTAATGTTTTATCATCATTTTACACTAAGTTATCGATTTTGCGATTAATTGATTTCGGATCGACATGCACACGTTTTGGTTATTTATCTATGGCTAAATCAAAACATTGATATACCTAACTTGTCTGTCCAACATGGAATTAATAAAATTACTGTGAATTGATATAACATGAGTTCATTATATTATATATAAAAGTGATTGTATATAAGATATAATAAACAGAGTATGTGTTAAAGTTAAGAAAAATTCCGATTTAAAATTAAAATAAATACATACTTAAGTGATAGGTTTTCCAACGAAACAAAAGAAAATCATGAGACAATATTTTTGTCTAATTGATGCGCAAGTGTTAAACATTATGTGGATAATATCATGCAGGAAGCGAAATATTAATATCCCACATACTCTTTTTATATTTTTTGGTGAAATTATACCGTTTAGTAATGAAATTAAGGGTGTGTACATAATAAACACAAAGAGATTTAAACTACTTTATTGTCTCTGATGTAATGAAGGATTACTTTTCCACCGATAAAACCTTTAATTTATGTTGAATTACCCAAAAAACCGACAAACACAGGTCATAGAACTTTTAAGTTTTAGTTTATTAAATGGTAAATTAGAAATATATGGAGTTTATGATTCAGGTTGGAATGTTTTTCTGATAAAATTTAAGTTATTAAAAACCAAATGGAAAAAGAAACAGTTTAAATAAAACAGATTTCGTGAAAAATAATGCTGTTTTAAAAGCAACACTTGAAAGTAAAAATCTTTGAATGAGAACATGGTTTCAGAATGAAAATAAAGTAGAAAAAAATCTACATTTAAACAATAAATACTGAATAAGAAATACAAAAAAATACATCAACAAACGACTACAAAATAAATTTTAATCAACGCGGTAAACAAGAAAACTGAAGTAAGAATAAACTATTTAAATCTCAATCAAAAATGAATAAATAAAATAATTTGCATGTATTAATTTCGTTCGCACAAAACAAATACGGTCTAGGCACTGTCAATGAACATGAAGCGAGGGTAGACTTCATCATTCTCTAAACCATTTCCCATTATCTGGGGTCGGCGCAGTAAACCTTCTTGTTCCATTCCTCTCTATCAGCCGTCATTTCCATACTTACTCCTTTCATTCTCATATCACTCTTCACACAATCGATCCATCTTTTATTCGGCCTTCCTCTGCCCGTGTGTCCCTCCACATTCATATTCAACACTCGTATTGTGACATGACTTTCATTCCTCCGCATCACATGCCCAAACCATGCCAATCTGCTTCCTCTCACCTTTTCTACCACTGGCGCTACTTTCAGGCTTCCTCTTATATACTCATTCCTTACCTTATCCATCCTTGTCACACCACACATCCATCGTAACATTCTCATTTCATTCGCATGCAGTCTATTTTCATCCTTCTTCTTGACGGCCCAGCATTCACTTCCATACATGACGACAGGTCGGATGATCGATTTGTAAATTTTCCCCTTCAGCCTTATTGGCATTCGGGGATCGCACGTTGTGGCTGTGACCTGTCGCCATTTCATCCACCCTGCGTTAATCCTATGCTGCACAGCTCTATCTATTCCGCCGTCGCCTTGAATGAGGGAACCGAGGTACTTGAAATCTGAGCAGGTAGGCAGTATAGCGCCATCCAACGACATGGGTACAGGACTGGAAAGACCGCCGAAATCACAGCACAGATATTCGGTTTTGGATCTGCTGATCTTCAAGCCAACACTTTCCAGCCTCTGTTGCCACCCCGTCAGTCTGCTCTGTACCTCGATGCCTTCTTCCCCGACAAGCACGATGTCATCGGCAAAGAGCATGCACCAGGGTGCCTCATCCTGCAGGTCCGACGTCAAAGCGTCCATAATCAGTAGGAAGAGGTAAGGGCTCAATGCCGACCCTTGGTGCAGCCCTACCGCCACATCGATACTGCCCGTAGTTCCCGCGGCAGATCGTACACATGTACGGGATGCTCTGTACATAGCACGGACTAACCTCACATACTTCCCAGGCATACCTTTCATCTTTAACGCCCACCACAAAACCTCACGGGGAACCCGATCGTACGCCTTTTCAAGGTCGACAAAAACCATGTGCAGATTTTTATGCACGCGCTTGTACTTTTCGCACAATTGGCGTAATGCGAAAATGGCATCTGTCGTACCTCGACCGGGCATGAATCCGAACTGGTTTTGTGTTATCTCACACTCTTCTCTCATTCTTCTCTCTATTATTCTTTCCCAGACTTTCATAGTATGTGACATGAGTTTTATTCCCCGGTAACTGCTGCAGTTTTGAACGTCTCCTTTGTTTTTAAAAATGGGGACCAGTATACTACTGCACCATTCCTCAGGTATTTGTTCTTCCTGCAACAATTTACCGAAAAATAAACTCAACCACTTCCATCCATCCGCACTCAGCAACTTCCACACTTCTACTGGTATTCCAACTGGGCCGACTGCCTTCCCATTCTTCATATTCCTAACAGCCATTTTTACTTCTTCCACACTAATTTCTCTCACTAAGCCCATATTCACTGGTGGGTTTTCAAGCATACCATTCCATTCATTCTCCTCATTCATCAATTTCTCAAAATACTCCTTCCATCGCTTCTTTATACTTTCATCGTCAGTCAAAATCCTTCCAGAATCATCTTTTATACATTTTACATGTGAAACATCTCTTCCATTCCTTTCTCTCGCTCTTGCAATTTGAAAAAGTCGTTTTTGACCTTCGGGGCTTTCAAGGGACCGATATAATTTATCTTGCGCCTCTGCCCTACAAATAGCAACTTCCTTCTTCGCTCTCTTCTTACATTCTTTATACGCCTCTCTCTTACTTTCTTTTATGGATTCATTCTGGTCTTCTACGCTCTGCCATTCTTTAAAGGCATTTTTCTTTTCTCTCAAAACTTCTCTAATACTTTCACTCCACCACCACCCATCCTTATCTATCATACGCTTCCCTTTTGTTTCTCCTAACACCTTCCTTGCCACACTTCGGATACAATCAGCCATTTCCTTCCAGCACTCATTCACACTCATTCCTTCCATATCACCCATCTCTATCATCTTGTTTACAACTAGCTCTCTAAATTCACTTGCATACTCCTCCTTATGCAACAAATGCCACTTTATTTTGGGTGGGGGACGATCCTTATGTTTGTTGAGGCGAACAGTTAAGCAGATGTCAGCCAGCAGAATTCGGTGCTGGGATACTAAGTCTTCACCTGGAAGCACTTTGCAGTTTTTTACACTCTTGATTTGGTTCCGTCTTAACAGAAGATAGTCGATCTGTGTCGCGTGGTGGCCACTTTTATAAGTAACAAGATGCTGATCTCGTTTTTGGAACCACGTGTTTACTACAGCCAGGTCGAAAGCACATGCTGCTTGCAGAAGAACTTCCCCCTCACGGTTGCGTACTCCGTACCCCCATCCACCGTGTACTCTTTCATACCCGTCATTCACTTTCCCTACATGTCCATTAAAATCTCCTCCCATATAAACATCCTCACTCTCAGGTATTCCCATCATCATACAATCAAATTCCTCCCAAAACTTCTCTTTCACACTCTCTTCACAGCCTGTTTGCGGAGCATACACACTTACAACATTCACTACTTTGTTTTCAATCATTAATTTAACAACTATCATTCTGTCATTTACTCTTTTCACATCTGTCACTCGTTCTTTCATTCCACTATCTAACACAACTCCTACTCCATTTCGCTTCCCGTCACGTCCACAGTAATAAAACTTGTATCCTTCCCCAATCTCTCTTGCTTTATTGCCCTTCCATTTTGTTTCCTGCAAACAGGCAACATTCACTCTTCGTCGTTTCAAAACATCTGCTAACTCTCTTCCTCTTCCAGTCATCGTACCTATATTCCAGCTTGCAAACCTCACTCTGACATTCTTCTCTCTACGGGCTCGCCTCTTACGTCGCACCCGCTCCGTAAGGTGCGACAACCCTTGCCCACTTCCCACAGGAGCCGGGTGCTGCTCCTGCGCGTCGCCTGCGGGGTACGCCCTAGCCCTGTCATATATCCCACAACTCGTAATATTCATAAGTTTACTGCATGGGATTTGGCAAAAGTTTTACAGTCGGCCGCCTGCCTGACACCAACCCTCTTTGGGTATGCTATTGTTGGTAGAGGAAGCTACCATTTTGGAAAAAGGAAAAAAAAGGTTGGGGGTAGGAGCGTAGGTGTAAGGATACTGTTATCTCGGCAGGAAAGGTATGAGAATAACAGTAGCTCGGGGAGCCGGGGTCGCGTACCCGTATTCCATAACAGGATCACCGGAAAGGTAGACCAGCATGAAAACCCCCTGACTGGACGAGGGTAGACTTATTAGTAAATAAATATTGTAGTAAAATGCCTTACAGATGCACTTTTGAAGACGAGAAAGGGATAGACGAACAAATAACAAAATTACTAGATAATGAGCTGATAGAAGACTCCTACAGTCCATTAGCCTCACCTGTTACTTTAAATTTAAAAAAGGAATAGAGTGGTGGAGAGCCATGCTGCAGTTGTATTAGTAGTATAGTTGTAGCACGAATGGGTCGGCTCGACCGGGGAAGGACCACGCTCTCACAGAATACCAGCGTGAAATAGTAGCTTAATGCTGCTGTATTTCGCATGGTGAGTGTAAAGAACCGGAGACCCATTTTACTGGAAACGAGGCATTCCATCTTAGTCCTCACGGGTGACAACGCGTCTGCATTTTGATTCGTAATCGAGGATAGATGTAGATGTCTATGGGCCACAGCAACCACTTACTATCAGGTGGACTGTGTGCTCGTTTGTCACCCTATTGCCATTGCCAACTCGCTTGCCCCGACTGCGTATCTTACCCTGGGTGACTCGTGATTTTAGGTAACTATTTCACGCAGGTAGCAATAGTGACAGAGGACAGCCTTAGTCTGATCGGTTCAGAAAAATGGCCGGTTGTCAACAATTCCACAGAGGCGTCGTAAGAGAAACAAAAGTTATAAATATAAGTGCTTGCCCTATTGTGTTCAGTTACGAAGGCTATGGAGCCAGTATAATGACGTCCAGGAAAAATTTGTTCTAAAATTTGTGGTACACACGAGTTAAGCATGCTTAGTCTCATTTTTTGACTCCTTTTTTTCCTGAGTCCCGGGAATTCCCAACATTTCTCGAGTATTCTTAAATTGTTGAGAAAATATTATAAATTTTGAAAGATGTCATAAATTATCAGTATATGTATAACTGACCATTTTACTATGTGAAGTTCACCAACACGCATTAGGGTAGCGTGGTGGATTTCATCATCATCATCATTACAGCCATTTACAAGTCCACTGCTGAACATAGGCCTCCCCCAAGGTATGCCACAAAGCACGGTCCTGAGCCACCTGCATCCATCGACTTCCTGCATGTCTTACCAGATCGTCATTCCATCTAGTTTTACTTGCCCTAAAACCCTCTCAGAAATGAAATGAAGTCCGCGCCCAGCGAGTGGGATGTATATAGACCGTAACTTTAAGTACAGAAAAAAACCTTAGTTTCCATTTTAATCATTGATCCCGATTTATATAGGATAGTAAATATATCCCGATAATGATTGATTTTTAGTAAAACATGATTTTATAAATAATGTTAGGATGTCAACAAGATTATCCGCTTACCGGTTTTTTATCTTCATTGCCAAGTTTCCAGATAATGAGAAAGCTTTTAATTGTAAAAACGTGAAATGCTCCATAGATAACATACGCGATCTTTGTAAGAATAATGACATTATAGCGTTACAAGAGACGTTATTCACAGAGGAATTTGCTTTTTTGAGCACCATAGGTGCATTTCAGGTGTGTCGGCGATGGACACAAAGGCGAACCTGATGAGAGGTCGCCCATATGGAGGTGTAGCTCTGCTTTGGGGGCGTAGAGTTTTTAACGATGTTACCGTTGTTAAGTGTGATAGCCCGCGTATATCTGTTTTTAAAATAATTACATAAGAAAGTCATTTTATTGATGTGCGTGTACATGCCAACATACGAGGCAGCTAGCATTGTGGAATTTACGGATTTTTTATTTTTTCGGTGAGTGCTATTGTATACAGCTGTAGCATAGACTATGTATATGTATTGGGGACCTTAATGCTCATGCCTATGAACGATTTTATAATAAATTGTGTTATTTAAATTATTTCAAAATAAAGTCAATTTTAGCCAACATAGTGGAGTTTACGATTTTACCTGGTTCGGTGAGTGCTATTGTATACAGCTATAGCATATACTGTGTATGTGTATTAGGGGACTTTAATGCTCGTGCCTATGAACGATTTTATAATGAATTATCGAGATTTTATATTGATCAAGGGTGGTTATTCATTGATATTGATATGTTAGGAGATATATCATTTGTTAGTGATGTCCATGGGTGGAAGAGGTGGCTCAATCACTCTATGGTGACTAAAGTGGCGATAAATTCCATACAAAATGTCTACTATGTTATCTTTGATAATTTTTGGTCAGACCACAACCACCTTGTAATAGAATGTAATTTAAATATCGTTTCGCCTGTAAAATTACCTAGTTGTATTAGTTAGAATCTAATCTTTTGGGGAGAGAGGACGCCTGAACAAATAAACATTTATCGGAGTGAGTGTCATAAAAAATATGACTCATTGACTACTCAAATAAATTGCGTAAATATAGTGATAGCATGTGTCCTGATATTATAAGTACATAGAATTATTATAGATAATCTTTATAAAATTTTGTAATGGCTTAAAAGGCGTATTTCGTAGTAGGACGCAACTGTAAAAAATAAAAAGGTCGTTATGGGCTGGAATATGCATGTTGCAGAAGCACATGGAAGGGGCAGGTTAAAGTTTCACCTGTGAGAGTGGTATGGTAAACCTATTTCCGGTATTATATTTAATAAAATGTGTGAAGCTAGAAAAATATTCAAATTTTGCTTGAAGTGGCGTCAAGATCACGGAAATCCAGTTAAGATGGATATTCTAGCTTCACATTATTCGAAAAATGCTTGTCGCTCTTTTTGGAAACATACCAATAGGTAACATTGTAAACCGGGCGTGTTCGTGAGTGTTGGAGGTGTGAGTATGAAAAAATTGCAAACTTATTCGTGGATAATTTTGCAGCTAAATCTCCTCTTAAAACTTCACGCTCGTTGCTAAATATGGTGCATAATAGGCAAAGAAAAAAAAAAACTTTTACAATTAAAGAAATAGGTCATGTAGTTAAACCTATGTCCAGAGGTAAATTCCCCGGCCATGATGATCTCAGTATCGAAGATCTCAAGTTTGCTGGCCCGCACCTACCTAGGGTACTATATTTATTATTTAACCTCTGCCTAGAACATGGATGCTCCTAAATAAAAAAGACTACTAGTAGTGATATCGAAACATCGAGTTAAGTATTTTTTTTTTGTAAGTTGCTTTGTGAAATTTAGATGAGAATCCCTAATGCTTAGTGTGAGAACACAGGAAAACAAATAAACAATAGCAAAGTCTAAAACACTGAAAATGGCGAAATTGAAAATTAAAAAAATGAGTCCTTAATATGTAATTTGAAATATATAAATTTTATGTGACTCCTGCGTGACAAAGTCAACTCTAATCACACTTCAAACTTTAAAATCAACCACTTTTGTCACCTCTTGTAGCCATCAATCGACCACAATAAGTCACAAAAGAACAGACAAACACACATATATATATATGTATATATATATATATATATATATATATATATATATATATATATATATATATATATATACTGCTAGACTTTATTACCGCGAAAAAAAAGTGTATGAGGTGAACGAAGTAAAAGCTTATGACGTAGATATTTTTTTTCACATTTATGCTTTTTCATAGACCTTTTATCCTTTAATAAATACTCCTACTTTGAAGGAAACTTATATTTAAGCCGCCGGTTCAAGGTCAAAGACGTTTCAAATTCATCGATACTTGCCACGAAAACAGTAGAGTGCACATGATTTGAATCCCGTTATATTAATCTTTTTTTCCATTCGTCGTTGTCTGCAATTTTATTAATATTTTCAGTTATTAAGAAGACGCTGCTACCCATCTTCCGGTTGTAGATATTCTTCCACCACCACTAACATTCAAAAGCAGTTTGCCCCAAATTATTTATTTCTCATAGTCACTTTACAAATTCGAAAGAAATGTTATTAACTTTATGGGCTGGTAACTTCGATCAACAATGTTGGTATTGTTGATCGAAGGCTCATAAAAAAGAAGTAGGTAAAAGTTCCTCAACTTAAACATTGCATTATACAAAATAATAAAACCCACGTCAATTTATGTTTTTTTACAAATTCTTACCAACTTCCGTAATTATAAACGACGTTTTAATAAATTGCACTCGGTTATTTTCGCATGTGGTAAAAGCATCAGTTGAGTTTGATCCTGATTGAAACAGCTCAATTACTGATGTGTTTAAAATAGTGGCACACTCAACAATGGAACAGGCAAACTGAATTTTTTTTTTAAGTTATAGTATTCTGTAATACAAATATGTTCATAGTAAATAAAATTTATAATTTACATTTATGATAAAAATTATGTATAATTTTAATGAAATATTAAATATTACCAAAATAAGTACATGAAAAAAACATTATAGTAAAGAAAGAAAGAACAACATTAAAAATTTGATTACTGTTTCAATTATTTAGGTAGTAGAACGAATTGTTTGGCTTGACCGAGGTAGGACCAAGATTTCACAGAATACAGCAACATAAAACAGTAGTTTGACGCAGCTGTGTTTCGTATGGTGAGTATAGAGAACCAGAGACCCTTTTTTTACTAAAAGGTTCTTTTTTACTGAAAAAGAGGCATTTCGTCTTAGTCCTCGGAGATGACAACGCATATGCATTTCGATTTTTAATCGAGCATAATTGTAAATGTATATAGGCCACAGCATCCATTTACCATCAGGTGAACTGTATACTAGTTATCATACATATTCTATAAAAAGACAGTAAAATATTTTTTAAACTAAAATGACTTTGGATCCCTCTGATATCCAAATCAATTGATCCAAAATCTGATTTTGAATCCACCCGACATTCGAAGCCGGGACCTCATGATCAGCAGTGGTGCTTACTACCACTAGATTAACGAAGCGTTCAACTTATCAAGTGATCCATTTTTGTCAAAAATAAAATAAAATAAATCAAGCTCAATTACGTCAGTGACGAAGGTGGGTAGTCTGAAAGGTGTACGATCTAGCAAAGTTACAAGACAATTATCTTAATATTTTTTTTCTACACAGTCTCCTTGTAACGCTACACACTTCTCCCAGCGATACTCTTATCAGTCTAACACGTTCACATAGTACTCGGCGTTTTTCTTTGCAAAAGAATTGTTCACGAAGGTGATTGCATCCTCATTTGACGAAAATCTCTGTCCTCCGAGCGCAATTTTCGGATGAGATAACAAAAAAGTCGCATGGGGCTAGAACTGGTGGGTACGGTGGAAGGTCAAGCAGTTCAAACCGTATTTCATGGATTTTCGCCATGGCAACCGCTGATATGTGAGACGGTGCGTTGTCATGGTGAAACAGGATTTTATTTTTCTTCAAATGTGGTCGCTTTTCCGCAATTTTTGTCTAAATTTTATCAAATAGTGATGCGTTGTATGTTCTTGTAATGGTTTTACTTTAAACTGTTGCCTGACTGTTGTATCACTTTCCCAGCCTATAAGAGAGTTTTTGCTTTTCTTGGAGCCAAAAGGGGACTTTGCAGTCCATTGTTTTGACTGTATTTTTATTTCATCATCATCATCATTACAGCCCTTCACAAGTCCACTGCTGAACATAGGCCTCCCCCAAGTAATGCCACAAAGCACGGTCCTGAGCCACCTGCATCCATCGACTTCCCGCATATCTTACCAGGTCGTCACTCCATCTTGTGGGGGGTCGCCCTACACTACGCCTACCGATACGAGGCTGCCACTCAAGAACCTTTCTTCCCCATCGGTTATCGGTTCTTCGAGCTATATGGCCGGACCATTGCCACTTCAGCTTACTAATCCGTTGGGCTATGTCGGTCACTCTGGTTTTATTGCGGATATCCTCATTTATGAGTCTATCACGCAGAGAAACTCCGAGCATAGCCCTCTCCATAGCTCGCTGAGCGACCTTGAGCGTCCTCATACGGCCAGCAGTGAAGGACTACGTCTCAGATCCGTAAGTAGACGCGGCTCAGAAGGGAGATTGGTCTGTAGTTCTTTAAGAGAGCGTTGTCGCCTTTCTTAAAGAACAAGACCACTGCACTTCTGCTCCACACCTCTGGAGTAGTGCCACCATGGAGGACGAAATTGAAGAGCTTCTGAAGGACTTCAAGTACCGGTGTTCCACCCGCTTTCAGAAGCTCCGCTGTAATTCCATCCTCGCCTGGGGCCCTGCCGTTTTTAAGGTGCTGGAGAGCCATTCTAATCTCGCTTAGACTGACGTCCGAGATATCATCGGAATAGTGTCGGATAAGACTTGCTTTTGGATCGTTACTCACACTTTCGTGTGGCTCCAACGATGATGTGTACAGCTGCCCATAGAACCTCTCAATCTCACTCAAAATCTCAGGTGTCCCGGAAAAGATGCTGCCACACTCAGTCTTCAGCTTTAACAGTTGACTCTTAATGGCAGACAGATCTCTGGCAAAGACTTTGGAGCCCTGGTTCCGCTCGATCGCTTCTTTAATACGAGCATTATTAAAGTTGCGTAAGTCTCGCCGCATACATTTGGAGATCAGTCTGTTCAGTTGCCTGTAAGCTGTCAAATTTGTTGCCGATTGCAGTCCATGAGATTAAGAGTGTGATCGGAGAGTTTTTGTGTTCCTCTGCGGCGGGTCTTGCAGAACTTAGCTCCGACCGCATGGACAGTTTCCACGAGCTTGTCATTTATATCGTCCACTGCATTGCAATCTTGTAGGCACTGAAATCGGTTACGTAACTCGGGCCGAAAAATTTCGGGATTCTGGAATAGAGCACGAGGGGGACGGAGCGTTGACTTCATTTGCAGAGACCTCTCCAACTTAACGTTTAGTTTCAGTGTGCCTCTAACCATTCGGTGATCGCTACCAGTTTTCACCCTTGTGATCACTGAGACATCACTGAACAGTTGGCGTCCGGTTGTCATAATAAAGTCAATCTCATTTTTTGTCGAACCGTCGGGGCTCGACCAGGTCCACTTCCTATGGGGCCGCTTCTGGAAGAAAGAGTTCATCATAAAGAGTCCCTCTTTCTCCATAAAGTCGGCCAGCAGCTGGCCCCTTCGGTTCCGTTGCCCTACTCCAAATTTTCCTAACTTCAGCTCACCGTTTTCTCTTGTGTCTAGTTTTGCGTTAAAGTCTCCCATCAACACCGTGTTGTGTGTTTTGGAGGAATGCAAAGCTTTGGAAATATCCTCATACATTTCCTCCACCTCCTCATCGAGATGTGTCGAGGTTGGTGCGTAAACCTGTATGACCTTCAGCGAATACCGTTTGGTGATTCTGAGTATCAGGTACGCGACCCTCGTCGACACACTCCCAATCTTTACAACGTTGTTGATGAGAGACTTGTGGACGATAAATCCGACACCTCCTTGGGACAGATGGTCACCCTCCCGGTGATAGAACAAGTTGCCGGATTCGAGAATCACCGTGTCCTCCCCCTCTCGTCGGACCTCGGGTAATCCTATAATATTCCAGCGCAACTTTTCTATCTCTTCTTCCAGCTCCAGGATCTTCTTTTCAGTCCTCAGGGTGCGTGCGTTAAATGTTGCCAGGTCGAGTCGTCGTAGGTGGCAACCAAACCTCCACCGGAGATTCTTAGCACCCCCTGCCCTGCCGTTACCATGGTTGCCACCGTAGCCAGGAATAGCGGGGTCGCCGGGGACTGGGGGCCGTTTATTTGTATAATTGTTCATGGGGGGGTATATTGCCATAGTTGCCACGCCTGGCGAGCGGGTTGGCAACCGCTGTTTTTTTTTTGTCGTACAGTTGCTGTTATCAGGAAGATGCTGCTGCCCATCTCCTGCCCGTTTCCCTCTGTCGCCTTTTACGACACCCACGGGAAGATATGGGGTAGTGGATATTCTCAACCTGTACTGGCGGTATTTTTCTTTCGGGCATAATTAATCGCAACCAAAACTCGTATTTATTATCCTTTAAAAAAGTAACCTTTACTGCGCCAACAAAGTGTTGGAAATGTTCATTCAAACTTTAAATAAGTTTTAATTATTGGTTTAACGTGAGCAAACGCTGAACCCAACTTAATGACATTGATTTAATATAGGACAAACACATTCTTTCGATATTTTCACAGTATCTGCTCTCTCTCTCTCTCTCTTTTTCTTTTTCTCTATATATATCTTTAATTTAGCGGTCGTATAGCACCGTTTGTTGATCTTAAGTAATGTTTTCGTCAATAGTTGCAGTTTTTGGACATCCCGAAAGTTCATCGTCTCCCAAGCTATCGCGGCTATGTTTAAATTTAGCTGCTCAAAATTGAGAGATTGAGAGAGTCTCCATACACAAAGTCCTACTCATCCTTGATTTGCGTAAGCGTGTTGCCTTTCATAAATATACTAATTAGAGAAATAGGTACTAATTTTTATCCATTTTCCAAAAACACTCGCATTGACTCACTTAAACGACTGTTAAATAACTACCACACGTGCAGAATAGCTATACAATTTTAATGCGTAACTCTCAAAAGTTGCACAACTACATTCACTAACTTTTATTGATGAGTACTGCCGTCTTCATATTGAGTTCGAAAACATTTCTGACCACCCTGGTACTTATACGATTAACGACTTTCGTATAAACCTAATGTTTTATGTTTATTGCGACGAATTTCAATATTCAAAGCAAAACTCAAAAGTAAGTGTTATGGAATCGTAAAGTTGTAATATGCAATAACATTCAGTCTGTTTTATAACAAACAATGTTAATTATAAGACAGCAATTGTTTTGCATAAAACTCTTTATACTACGATAATATTTTGTTATATTTAGGAGTATAAGAGTAAATAAGTCTTAGCTAAGTCTTAGCGGTCAGCCGCCGCAGAGTCCACATCACCTGAGGATGCCTCGTGTAGAGGTGAAACACGTATCGTATTGTCGTCGATGGTGTGTCTTTCCTGGAATATTGGTGTTGGGAGTAGTGGTGCTGGGATTAGTAGTGACGGGATTGGTGCATACAATTGAGGGAGGGCGGGAATGTGCTTTTATTGTATTTAGTTAGCGGAAGGTTGCAAATTAATTAACATCTTTATTGTAACCAATGGGGACCAAAATAGAATGCCTTACAGCTTATAATTATACTGCCTCTTTATGCCGTTTAAGGCTGGAACTGCTATTTGACGACAAAAATAGGTAACAAAATGGTATAACCCTGATGATGGTTCCTCCTACCTAAGAGAAAAGGTGCCCTACTACAAAAATATTATACTAGTGCTGTAGTGTGTTGTGTGTGACGAGAACCGGAGACCCTTTTTACTAATAACCAGACATCCTACAAGTATCTTAGTCCTCAAGAATGAGAATTCCTTTGTTTTTTTGGTTCGTAATCCCCTAGTTTGGCACAAGATCAACTACCCATCACACGAGCTGTGTGCTCGCTTTATAACCTTATTTAATCGTAAAGCAGCAGAATTCGTACGTAAAGCATTCAAACAAGCAAACAAATCGTGTGGTTCACCACACGGTTTGTTTTGTCGTCCAAAATGTGTAAAACAAAGAAGTGGAATAAACTGCCAGCATGTGTTTTTCTACGCGATCATATTGTGGGTGTATAACAAAACAAGAGGCTTTTGTTAAGCTAAGTCAGAGCACTTTACCATTTTCGGCTGCATCACCACATACCATCAGGTGGGATAGTAGTCAAATACTGGCCGATAATAATAAAAAAAATTTTTGAGGGCAGCCTCGTACCGATAAACTAGGTGTAGGACAGTGTACATTAAATAAAGAGGCTCAAGAGAATATTTTGAGGCATTCCTTGTAGTAGACCTATGATAGGCTATAGTAATAATGATGATGATTTTGATACCTTCCTCTCTATCGGTTGAGGGTTTTTCGAGCTATATGGCAGAACCTATTTCCATAACAATCTATCGATCTTTCTTACCTCTTCAATCCAAATGGAACTATTAAATCGGTTTAGAGCAATGATGTGGCCAGCTTTTTCTTTAATGGTGAGGTTTCAAGGCAATGATAATAAGAAAATATTTAATAGATTACACACTTGCTTGATTATAATTTGTTTTCTTTTTTGATTAAAATATTGGTCTTGATACCAAATATAAGTATACTACTTTAAAAAATATATTCGGTGGATTGTGTGCTCCTTTGTCGCCTTAACCTTTAAAAAATACGTGTAATATAATGATAATTGTTCAATTCTTAGTACAAATATATAATGAAATCCTATTTTTCTTTCTGCCCCTATCCTAAGTTATTTGGTATCGAAAAAGCATATCTTCCTATTCTGTTCTCCTCGTAGAACTTGATAAAGAACTGTCACTAAAAAACATAAACTAACTTCGACCAATTAATATTCCTTTCCTTTTTTGAGATCGGGTGAACTATAAAATTCTTCAAATAACTGCAGTAAAAGCAAGAGTATCAAAAATAAAAGCTTCAGTCGCTTTTAACGTTCGATAGGTACTTTCAGTTAATGTCAACGTTTTGCAAACCTGCAGTAACGGCACAGGTGTCAGTTTTACAACTGGCGATATTAATCAATGCTGCTTTGTTTCACTTTAAGTGCTAATAGATTATTACTATGTTGACGATGATGACGATATTAAATCGCATTAAGTTGTTTCCTAAATTACTGAAGCCTGATTAAAATTACAGATGGACAAACATTGCACATACAACAAATTGCACATGGACAAACATTGAAACCCAGAACATTCATTCATAGGCCATACCCGCCCGCAACTTAACAATTCATTGCTAAACCAATGTGCCACGGAGCCGTCTAATATAACATAACATACATAAACACTCACGTCTGTTACCCAGAGGGGTAGGCAGAGACTATAGACTTCCATTTGGCACGATCCTGACACACCTCTCTCGCCTTCTTCACATCCATACACCTACGCTTACATGCTCGTCGGTTAAGGGTACTCCTAATTTGGCCCGTTTCCAATAAATCGACAATTTGGTCGATAAATTTTCGCCTAGGACGTACCTTTCCGACTCTGCCATTCACTTCTGCAACATAAATTTTCTTTGTCACTCTTTCCTCGTTCATTCTTTCCACATGACCAAACCACCGAAGCATTCCTTTCTTAATCCTGGTCACAACATCATCTTGCAAACCACACTCTTCTCTTATTACACAATTTCTTACCCTGTCATTCAGATTCAGCCCTAACATACTCCTTAACGACCGCATTTCTACTGCGTTTATTCTACTCTCATGCTTCTTCTGCCACACCCAACTTTCACTACCATACGTTAAAGTAGGGACCAACACAGCATTGTGAATTGCCATACGTGCCTTTTTCGACACATTCTGAATCTTCACAATAGAGTGCAAGACCCCATTTACTCTATTTCCCGCATTTACTCGTCGTTCTATATCCTTATCATATCTCCCATCCCTGCTAAATACGCAGCTCAAGTATACAAACTCATCTACTTGCTCGATCAACTCCCCTTCTATTCTTATTTCACAAATCGTTTTACTTTCTTCTCTTTCAAAAACTATAACCTTCGTCTTACTTGCGTTCACTTTCATACCCCTTTCTTTTAATGATTCGTTCATTAATGTAACCATCATTTGCAACTCGGCCGCCGACGACGCAAGAATGACTTGATCATCGGCCTACAAAAGGCATTTGACGGTTAACTCACCCATTCTTAATCCTCATTCTTCAACTTTCAAATTTTGCAAACAACTAACTAAAATAGGTTGAACAGCCACGGGGAAGCCACACAGCCCTGTCTGACACCTTTATGGATGTCAAACCAGTCCGAGTAGACCCCGTTGATCCTAACACAAGCACTAGAATCCCTATAAAGAGACCCCAATGCCTGTATCAAGCCAGCACTCAACCCAAATGAGTTCAGTGTTTGCCATAGCAAATCCCTATCCACTCTGTCATAGGCCTTTTCCAAGTTCATGAACGCACAAAAAACCTTTTGGTTTTGGCCAAAAACTTCTCCGCGATCATGCGCATGGAAAAGACTTGATCTGTACATCCCACTTCCTTTCTAAATCCCGCTTGCACATCCCAAATGTTTCCATCAGTTTCTTTCATGACCCTTTCAATCAGTACCTCAGCGTACAGTTTTCCTACAATGCTAAGAAGGCTGATGCCAGGGTAGTTTTTACAGTCCTGCTGCGACTCTTTTCCTTTATATACTGGGACTATCACGGTTTTGCACCAGTCTACCGGTACCCGCTTCAGTTCCCAGCATAAATTAAACAAGGTGTGCAGCAGGCCTGCCACCACTTCCTCTCCAGCCCTTAGCATTTCGAGTAAAACTCTATCATATCCGGGCGCCTTACCCGCTTTCATGCTTTTCATTGCTTTCATTATTTCATCTATACTTATCTCGCTACCTCTTTCCTCTTCTTTCGGAGTTTCTACTTCACTTAGTACACATGTTGTCTCCTCACTCATAAACACACTTTCAAAATATTCCTTCCATGTTTTTAAACTCAAAACTTCATCATTCAGAATATAGCCATTCTCGTCTCTTATAGCATTCATCATAGGCTGTTTTGAATGTCCCCTGGCAGTTCTTACTAGTTTCCAGAACATTTTAATATTTACCTGGAAGTTATCCGATATTCTTCTATCATTCTTATCCGTTCTTTCTTGCTTTTTTCTTTCAACTACTTCTTTTACTCTTTTATTAAGATGTCTAAAGACTGCCTTTTTCTTTGAATATCATCATTCGTACCGCTAGAATTACCAGCCTTTGTTGCTAGTAAATCTAGCCATGCTCTCTTCTTTGCTTCAACTTCCATACGTATCTCATAATCCCACCACAACGTATTATTTTTCCTTTCATTCTTTCTATTACTAACACCACATACTTCGGTAGCTGCATGCACTAAACCTTTCTTTACATTTTGCCATACATTCTCCAAGTCTATCTCCTTCATACATAATTCATCCAAACCACTTATATTTTCTTTCAGTCTACATTTGAACTTGTTCCTCTCACCTTCATCTTGCAACCTTTCTGTTCTAATACGCTGTAACGCAGTGGTAGACACAGATGACCGATGGCGCCAACGCCTGAATAGACCATTAATTCGGCATAAAACCAAATAATGATCCGTTCCTACGTTAGAACCCCGGCAAACCCTTGTATCCATCACTGCGCACCTCAATCTTTCATCCACAATTATTAAATCTATCATGCTTCTATCGTTACCTCTTTCCCAAGTATACATACGAATCCTCTTGTGGCGAAAGCAAGTGTTCGTCACAAAAAGACATTTTTCCATACATACGGTGAGGAGACTTTCACCATTCTCATTTATACTTTCATCACCAAACGTTCCCAATATCCTTTCATAACCAAGCCTCCTCACCCCAACCCTTCCATTAAAATCTCCAAGCATAATAATATTTTCATTTCCCTTACACTTCATTAACACCATCCTTACCATTTCCCAAAACTGCTCTCGGATATAAGTGGGCTTAGACATGTCTGGGGCGTAGACCCCTAACACGAACAACTTCTTTAAGCCCGCTTTCATTCGTATCCATAGCAGTCTTGGGCTTACATATTCATACTCTTTCACACATTGGCCCATTCTTTCAGAAAGGATGATACCTACTCCCTGGCATGCCCGCTCGATCTCGTCTACACCAGACCAGTATGCGGTACACATGCCATGTGTAGTGACATCCTTCCCCTTCCTTTTCGTCTCATTTACGCATAACACATATATTCCTCTATCATACATCATATCGCATACTTCATCTATTTTATCATTCATTGCCCCACATACATTCAACGTAGCCAGACGTAGCCGTCTAATATAGTAAGATTTTTATATTTATAACAATCAATTTAGTTGAATTTGACCACATCACACCTATCAGTTTCGAGCGTAACTTCGAAACCATCGTCACGACAAAACAAATATATTAAGTAAATATGACTTGATCGCTAATAGACTCGCCAATGACTATATATGTAAAGATAATTTCATTACTTAAACACGCACTTGCTAGATTAAGGATAAATTTAGAATTGAATTTTAGTTACGATTAATTAGTACTTAATCCATTTGCGAATTGATTTTGATGTTTTAAGAATTGTTAATTTGTTACTACTTCCGGTTTCTAATGTATGATTGTAATAAATGTATTAATATTTAATACGTTTATTTATATATTTTTATTAAGCTATTGCCTAAAAATGTAAATTTGGATGTTAAAAATGTACTTCATATTTTTTAATGTGTTTAAGTAAGGATTTTAGTTCCTTTGTCTTATCACTTGTATGTGTAAATTAATTGTTGAAAACTGTGAAAATGGTTTTTAAAATGATTTTTATGATTTTATTTAACGGTTAATAATTTTTATAATTTGATTGTTAATATTCATATGTATTAAGAATTGTTCAATTGTAAAAAAATATAAGTGACATTGGCGGTAATCTTATAAATACTCCGAATTCAAAGAAATTCAGGAAAGTACTTGTTTATTCTTCGTATGAGCAAGTTAAATATATTTGTACTAAGTCTTAATTTATTGTACTCTTGCTTATTTTTGCTTATTGTGTCTTTTGTTAAAATATTGCTTAATTATGTGTGAAGTTATTTTTTTTAAACATATTATTTTAAATTAGCTGAATTCTTTTCATATTTTGTCCCTTGTTATGAGGATTTTAAAAGCTCAATTTAGCTAAATAGAAGAATTTAAGTTTATTACTGAACCGATCTTTTTTTCTTAGCTCATTTCTTTGTTTAATTTTCTACGAAAATAGCACGCGCGATACTATAAGAGAAAGAGAAAGAGAAGTAGTGAAAAAAAAACACTATATCGTTTGCTTTTGACGAAACATATTTAATATTTTGAATGATATGACTCAATGATCATCTATAAAGTATTAAATTAAATAGTTCCTTGATATGGGAAGTATTTCAAAAATATACGTTTATATAAAGTACAGGGCGATATCTATTACCATTTTTCTTCTTCTAGGGACAGAACGTTCGTAACTCTAATCCCAAGTTTCTTTCAGAATTGGAACCGTGAACACCTGCTCTGCAGCTAATTATAATATTAAACGTCCTAAGTCCCGACTACCGTCTTATGGTTATTTCTGTACAAACTAAAGTTCTTGTGGTAACATTATCATTGTATTACTGTACTTTAAATTAAAAAATGTTGTTTGTCTACGAATACTTTAATTTTTAAATTTGAGCACTATAAAATTTAAGTAGATACATACACTTCAGATACCGATAACTTATCGTTAGAGGTGTGGACAGGAATAACATACAATTTATTTTCTCACTTTTAGTAGTATTCTTGTATCGGTAATACGATCATGTAATGAATACATCATCGGGAAACCTTTAACCTTAAACCTTAAACCTTAGACGCTCTGCCTTTCTCCATTATTCCTTCACCATTTATTTCTTTATACCACCTATTTCGACCAAACGGTTTAACGTACCTGGTTTAAAAGGCAGGATTGTGAGGTTTTTTAAGTAAATTCAGTGAGCTTTAATAATTCTTGAAGACTTAAATCGAAGTATATAAAAATTAACTTAAAAAAACGATTAGGTATTTAGAAAATTTTAAGTAGCTATTGAATTACTTGGTGGCATTCCACGCAGCTTTTCAAATATAAAATAGTATTCTTGAAAACTTGAAAAAATTATTTTTTATTTTTTAAATATCTTCAAAACTTTTTAACTTGATTAACTTCAAAATTTAATCAGTTTGAAGTCTCAATGAACAATTTAGTACGCCGTATCGATAATATCTCTCTCTCTCTCTCTCTCTCTCTCTCTCTCTTTATCTCTCTCACGTTCAGCTGGAAAAAGTTGGAGCGGCTTCCTGGGACCTCAAAACGTGGAGAGCTAATGAAAATTCTCTAAATTGGACCGAAATCTATAATTTCCTACCAACACTGGCCGCTCACCCTTATACGATATGAGGTAAGGGCGGCGACTGATCTCAGTTTATATCTGAGTTGGCACTGTCACCAAGCGATAGTTTTGATATATCGGTTTGTTGTTGTTATTGGTTTTGATATATAGTTATCGATAAAAATGGCAAAGGCATATAGTTTGTATAGCCATATCATATAATCATTTTTGAGATTATGTGTTCTGATTTATGTAATATATGCATATTGGGAGCTTTATTATATTATCATTTAATATTAAAATTGCAATAAATTCGAGTATTAATTCAATATATTAAAATCATTAACTGTGAAATTCCACCATATTATTTATTACATTTTCTAAAGATCAGCGTTTAAGAGATATATGTAAGTACTTTTGTAATAACAGGCTTACTTGGCTTTTTACAAGAAACAGTGATACACATTTGTTTAGATAATGGACATTTACGATCTCAAGGCTATCAAACCGCTACAGATTTCAAATGGGTCACAAACCCTGAGAACTAAGTAATGCCCCATGCCACCCTTAAAATGTTAAATATGTAGTATAGTGTAGTTTATATATCGTGTACAGTATAGTTAGTCTTTTAATCACTTCAAAAAAAGTACAATGTTAAATTTAAGTTTTCCTGAGTCATCAATTATTATAATTTTTATACGTGGTAGAGCTACACTGCAGCCACTGCTAGAACAGCTATGTTTCGTATGTTGGCTGAAGACGTTCGGATACAATTTTGTTACTGGAAACAGGGCATTGCATTTTAGTCTTCAGGGGTGACAACAGTTTTGATTATTAGTTGAAGATAAATGTAGATGCCTATGGGCCAGAGCATCCGCTTACCATCATGTGGACTTTGTGCTCGTCTGTCACCCTCACTGTATAAAAAAGTTAATCCAAAAGACGACAGACTGTTATTTTCTGCTGCCATTATACTATTAATGCCACTATCACTATTTTTGAATGTTTGACAGCTTCCTGATGATGTACTTATATATATTCGACCCTGTCAATAACACTGAAACACACACACACACACACAGAGAGAGACGTATATATATATATATATATATATATATATATATATATATATATATATATATATATATATATATATATATATATATATATATATATGAAATTATCACTAGATTTAAAATAATTTTAATCTGTTTATTTTTAATTAGTAAGGGATTATGGTAGAAAAAAATAAAGCCCTTTTTTAATTATAATACCTACCTTTTCTTCGATAATGCATATGCAACGTGTCATTGCATTTGCATCATAACAGTGTAATGAACATGTAATGATAACTGGTAATGTCTGCAAATATAATAACCTGAAGCAGTGGGTTGTTGACTCCTTTAAAACATGTAAAAGAACCTATGGGGATGGAGTAATTCCCATTCAATTACGGAGGCGAATCGATGTCCTAGTTCTTTAGTTCTCTAGTTCTTCTAGTGAAAACCTTCAGAGTTAAGTTTTGCGTGTTGATATATTCTAGAACGATGGATTATTGTCAAACTTTTCTTTTTACCTAAGGCCGGTAGAAAAGACTTCGCTTTACCAAATTCATCTTCCTTTGTTCTCAATACTTTGAAAAACGTTAAAGATAGATATAAGGATGTAGCTTTGAGGCCTATACATTAACACTCCATTACGCGCGCCCCTGTTTGGGACGCGAGTGCTCGCGCGCTCTACATATGTAGAACCATTTTGTGTAAAGATTTTACAGGAACAATAAACAAATATAAAAATACTTCAATATCATATGAAAACAAACTTTAATAAGAAACTAAAATAGACGAAACATAACTGTTACCATTTATTAGGCACTTAATATCAGGCTTCTTGTGAATTTTGAGAAAAATCAATATTTTTTTGCATCAAACCTTCTCGGTCTCCTTTTTTTACTCGCTCATATCTTCCACACAGTCTTTATCATTTTAGTTTTCATAACAGCCAAGGCATTGAAGAACTTGATGTTGAGGACGAATCCACTTTTTACAGGTGTCACATTGTTTTCTAGTGGACTTATTGCGCGCTCTGCCACAAAAGGAACATTTCCCGACTCGACCAGTGTTGGGGAGTTGTGCTGGGCGTGGTTGTAATTCCGATGGCTGGCCAAAAGCATTTTCCCTTTCATTTTCAATGATTTTGGAATACTTTCAATATTTATTCTGCGTTGTATGCATGGCGCGACTAGGTGAAAACCAAGTTCATATAAAAAATCCTTCCTGGCCTTATATCTGTAGTCCTTGTTTATTGTATGTACAATATAACCGTTTATAGCACTTATATTCATTAAATTCAAAAAAACGGTAAGTGGCCATCGCCTAGAGTTTTTGGAGACGTCATAAATACTACAAATTTTGTCTACAGTGTCCACGCCATATTTGGTATTGTTGTAAAAAGTTATTATTTCCGGCTTAGGTTTGCTGTTTGTAAATCGATATGATCATCATAGTGCATAGTTGAGTATATAAGCACCACTTTCTTTGATTTTGGCATGTAAGATACTAAAGTACCTTGTTTTTGAAAGCCAAAAATTGAACTCGTTTTGCTTCTGTTTCTCGTGATTTTGAATTCTTTGGGAATTTGTGGCTTATCTTTCTTCACAGTGCCTACGACAGAATTTTGCTACCTAAGAGTTATATTCGTAAACCAATTGTGCATTGTGACTTTATAACCTAAACCATCCAATGGGGTAAGCATTCGTAGCACAATGTCCACAACTTTGATTGTGCATAAGGACCACTTGGCTGAGCACCTGTTTATATTTCCATATGGTAGGCATAAGGTACTTTTGTATCCGTTAGTAAAAATATGTTTATCCCATACTTTGCTGTTTGCTTCATCAGTAATTACTTCTTCCAACCATCTCAAAATATGTGCCATCATTGTGCGAAATATAGTTACTTCGGTTAAAAATAATATTATCAAACAAAAAAAATTCATAATAACAATATTTATACATAATATAAACACTTACATAAAATAAAAACGATAGGTAAACTTCCGACAAAAATGACACGCGAGTGCTCGCGCGCTCTACTATTGTAGAATATTAGTTTTAGTGCGAAATTTCTAACAAGTGCGATCGCGCAGTTTGCCGAAAGGGTACTAATTGTGATCACCAGTAGTAGTAATAGAGGAATACTATGAGTGTGTGCGTTAGACACCCACAATTAATGTTAAAATCCCACGAAATGCATGCCTGTTCTACAATAGTAGAACGCGCGACTAATGGAGTGTTAAAAACAGAATGCTTACCGTAGAGGCAAATCTACAGAAACAGCCCTTATCAGTGTTATTGACAGGGTCGAAAAGGTTTTGGCGTTTAAAAATAGCTCTTTGCGCCCTTCTAGATATAAAGCGGAGATATAAGCGTGCCATCGACAGTGGCCCCACATGGCCGCTGGTTGAAGGATTTAAATTTTAAAATATTGACTACACGACCACCAGGTGGGTTAAGTCAATGCTCTCAAACAGAAAAACAAAATTAGCCATGTTTCGAACTCCGATTGAGTTTGCAAATACTCTAAATTTTTGCCATACTTTGGTGTACGGAAATCAACCTGCAAAACCACTATGTCAACCGTATTATAGAAATAAATTCTGATATTCATGCAGCTATGCTAGCACTGAGATTTAGCTTCATAAGCTTGAAGCTAGTTTTCGTGACTCTAGACTGCGTGAACTATCTAAACACCCTGGGGTGTAGCAACAGGGTCTTTTTGAGGTGGGTTCTGGGTAATGCGGTATTGTAGATATGTTCTTGCCGAAAAGCTCGCACAGATTCAACTTGAACGGACTCAATTTGAACCTGAGCTATTTTGTGGAATCTCAAGAAGCCTAGCCCGATTGACCCTCGAAACGTTTTATCAAAATAAATCACTTAAAATCTGTTCTATTGCACCAGGATAAAACATTCTAAAACCTTGATCAGATCATACATTTGCTTCAGACGCCGTGGGATTAAATAAGAATAAACTGCGTATTCTGGCAAGAGGCCTAACCGGGACACTGTTGTCCAAAAAGCACATTACTATGCTGGGACTAAGCAATTCAAGAATGTGCCGATTCCGTTCCTCAACAGAAAAAACGCCTATGCACATCCTAACTGATAATGGAACCTAACGTAGTACTTATCTAGGAGCCTATGTACTTAACCTAGAAGAAGTATAATTGCCAAAGAGCTCCTTCAATTCATTAAAAGCATATGTTTAGCAGTGAACTATAGCCATAGCAGCAATCACAACAGATCTTATAGGTTGCACTTTCTAGACCTGCATAGCTGCTCGTACAGAAAAACAAAGTAGCGATAGTAAAAAAGAAAATACGTAGTAAATTTTCCGCTTAAGTACTGAGTAACGTGCTCACCTGTTTCAAGCTCCAGTAATGGAGCTGTAAGGATTTAAACGCGACTGCCAGTTTCATAAAAGGCGAAGTTAATTAGCATAGGGTTGTTTTGGTTTTAGTGCCGGCAGTTCATTACCAAACTGTCAGCGGGGTGTAAGTCCTAAAGTACTTACAAAAGTCATTAATAAATGAACTTTTGATGATATAATAAAATTGTATTTCAGCGTACTTCAAGCTTTCTGAAACTTTTATACCGTTACATAATTAACTTCCGTGTAAATATTGTTTTCAAACTCGAATTAAAATGGCGGTCTGTCTCAAAGAGACTAGCCATCTCCGCACGAAAGGATTATAGTGCAAAACCGTATCTGCAAACACAGGTACCCTCGCTATTTCCTCATGCTCATAGACCGCTGGGACGGCGTTTCGGCACCGGAGAAAGATCAAAAGCAGGATCAACACCTTAACGTGTTTTCTGAGTGAAAAACCGCCAACTTCATGAATTCTGGCAGCTACTGAAAATTTCTTTACAGATAAACTAAATAAATTATTTTAATCTAAATCGGAATTTGAAGTCAAAAGCTCATGATAGGCGGCTGTTAGACGACCACTAAATCGTCGAGAATCAAAAACAGATCAAACGATAGATCAAGATAGATTAATGAAAGTGATAACTTCAACTAGGTATTTATTTTTTATGTAGGGGAATCCTGTACAAAGTAATATACCACGGTAAAACATAATGTCACATCGATTACTGTCATTTATAAAATTTTGGCACACAAAGCACTCAGTAATGATTATACTCAGTACTCCATATTAAGTGGATACATACATACATAAACACTCACGCCTGTCACCCAGAGGGGTAGGCAGAGACTACAGACTTCCATTTGGCACGATCCTGACACACCTCTCTCGCCTCCTTCACATCTATACACCTACGCACACATGCTCGTCGGTTAAGGGTACTCCCAATTCGGCCCGTTTCCAATAAATCGCCAATTTGGTCGATAAATTTTCGCCTAGGACGTCCCTTTCCAACTCTGCCATTCACTTCTGCAACACAAATTTTCTTTGTCACTCTTTCCTCATTCATTCTTTCCACATGACCAAACTACCGAAGCATTCCTTTCTTAATCCTGGTCACAACATCATCTTGCAAACCACACTCTTCTCTTATTACAAAATCTCTTACCTTGTCATTCAGATTCAGCCCTAACATACTCCTTAACGACCGCATTTCTACTGCGTTTATTCTACTCTCGTGCTTCTTCTGCCACACCCAACTTTCACTACCATACGTTAAAGTAGGGACCACCACAGCATTGTGAATTGCCATACGTGCCTTTTTCGACACATTTTGACTCTTCACAATAGAGTGCAAGGCCCCATTTACTCTATTTCCCGCAGTGGACTATTAAGTGGAATCCTTTAATAACTTTATAATCAAAATTGAATTTTTGGTAGGTAAAGATGGTACGTGAAAACTGCAAAACAACTTTAAATAAAATTCATGGATACTTTGTCCCCTGAGATTCATGATGAAATAATGCTTATAAGTAATTTATTGTCATTCTTTTACTCCTGACTTATATGAGGAAATAATACTTACACGTAATTTATTGTTATATACACCCGATCGTCTTTAAAATTGAAACTTTATTGTACTACTGTGTGGTATCAGAAATACTAATAGTGCCAATAATATTCTAGGTTTATATAGTTTAGAAGAATTTTATATATGTTTTTATGCACTGTTATATCCCAGGTTTGTAAGGGATAAGTCTAAAATAAGATTTGTTAAACCAGTTTTGTATTAGGACTCTACTCAAAAGTGCAGTGCGGACCTATGATCTGGACTTGAATTAGAATTTTTGATCAGTGGGTTACCCTCTGTGGGGACCCATAGTGGTATCAATTCAGACCTTCTGGAACAGTCTTGTGCTGATTGACTTATCATTTTTTTTGTTCATCCGATAACGATTAGCTAAATTTAGATTGATAACTAATATTAATAATATTGCAGTTTTCTGACTTCTGATGTTATGGATTTTCATAAGTGCCGACCAAATACATTATGTAACAATAACTATGTTGTTCCCGTTAAGTGCGTTATCAGAATCAGTATTCAAACGTATAGAAAAAACTTTACTTCAGGAAGAACAACATAAAAACTATCAAATTAAATTAAATAGTTGTAAATTGAATGTGGATTGATTACCATAAAACAGCAGGCCACGTTGGCCAGCGACGTCGTACATCAAACACAGTGTGAACAATCGACACGTAATAATAATTTGCTAACCGATTATCACAACTTTTAAAATTTTACATCGACCGTTAGTGATAATTATGCACAAACACTTATTCATTACTATTTATAATGGCAACCACGAACATATTGTTCAATACGACCGCCTTGTACTTGAGACACTGGATTGTATTATAATGTCTGAACGCACGCGTTGCAGAACAGAAGTTTCTCTCCTCAAAAGTTTATTTTTGCAAAGGCTTCGACTATTCGCATACACATTTCAGCCTCAATGTCGCATTTTTTTTAAATACCGACAGATTGAATAATCATACCACAGAGATAAAAGTCCTAAAAGAATGAGATCGGGTGATCAAGTCGGCAAGTTGACCGGTCCAGCACGACTAATCCATCTTTCACCGAATCTTCCAAAAACATTAACATTTTAAAATATTTCTCGTTTATGTAAGACACTGGACTCAAATCACTCATCGCAGTTACTTAATTTCGTAATGTAAAACCAGATTCGTTCGGAAGTAATTTTCACGGTTGATTAATTTCGTCGGGGACAAATTGTTTAGCAGTTATGTTCGTTCGCGTACTTCTAGTTGATGTTTCATTCCTTCGAACATTCGACTTTATTGTTGTGTCCGTGGCAAAGCGACTGTATCTGAAAGATAATTTTATATTTGCTTAATCCACGGAATTTGTTGAGATCTTTGTATTTTTGATGTAGTTCTTTTCTAATGTTTTGCGAAATTTACTAATTATTATTGAATATTTAACATTCCAAGTTTTTAAATAACTATTGAATATTATGTAGGCAGAAAAAAACGGTATGAAAATAACTCTGTCGGCATATACTGGACGCTACCTTTGCGGTCACTCGAAGTACTCGTAAATTTTGGAGTTTTTCCTATACTAAAGTTCTACGATGAGGAGTGGGTGAAGAGTTAGAGTTTGAGGAGCGCGTGAAACGCCGCTTGATTTAATAACTGTGATCTTATTTTGTTCTAATCTTTATTTAAATAATTTTTGATACATACCCTTAATCGAATAAAGCATCACATGAAAAATACGTAATAAATTTCTGCTAAAAATAGCTGCATGTTTGAAATTAATCACGACATTTTATTCTTGAAATAACCTTATATAAATATTTTTTTCCAGATCTCTAATTGGTAATAAAGTAGAAACATAAGTATTCAATAACGATGTGTGTTGGCGGTGAAAGAATATTCACTACTTCAAATCACATGGGTGTGGTCAAAAGCGGCAGAGGGAAATCAGGAGATGGGTAACAGCATCTTCCTAACAACAACTAGGTTCAAAGCAAAGTGGAAACGGTCGGGCAAAAGTGGAAACCATATATACCAAAAATCCCTTTATGAGGTTATCTGTTGGTTAAGCCTATGTTCAGTAGTTAACTTTGTCAACCAAAAACAATGTCACTATCATAATTACTATGCCTGTGTGTACACCTATACGTCCCTGAAACGACCATTTTCCATATTACACCAAACATTGATAATATTTTTTATAACTAATAAATAAAAACTAATAGTTAACATAATACCAGGAAAGCGTACACTCCGACCGCAAACTTTGTCACGGGCTATTAACTACGGACTTATTACGGACGCTATGCGACAAGCAGGGCCAGCAACGTACCTGAAATTCCTCTGGTGTTGCGATTGATCATGGGTGGCGGTAGTCACTTAACATAAGGTGAGTCGCATGCTCGTTTGCCCCCTCTTCTATAAAAAAAAAGATTCCATGTCAATAAGATAAGAAATACAAAGAGATACATATATTAATTGTCCCAACGGTTATTATACTCTACAGTGTGGATTTGAGTGCATTTGTTTATAGCCCGGCGACAAATCTATCGGAACTGCATCGATTATCGCTGCTCGCCAACTCTTATCTAGATTTTAGGTCTACTCGCTTCTCGTTCATTGTTGGCGATAAAATAAGGGCCTAAAATATTAGGTGTTATCCTACATAAATTTGGATTAATAAATTCACCTCTAAGGATGGCAAAATAGGGTATGACGTTATTAATGTAACTGCATAGATAGCATGGAAATTGGGCTATTCCTCTTCTCACTCAGAGGCTATAAAAATAACCCTTATTAAAAATAAAAGCCAACATCAAATAGCTAAAAAGTGTCAAATAACAAAGTTGGCACGCTTGGCAGGTGGGTTGCCAAACACGTTATTTTATTTTTAGTTATTATTAGAAAAACGCTGCTACTCACCTTCTGGTTTATTTCCCCCCTATAAGGTATCTAAAGAAATAAATAAAATTGAAGTGTCTGTTTGTAATTTCAAAATAAAACCTTTTTAGTAAACGCATATGAAAGCGTATATGGTACTTATAACAAAAAAAACTATATTATTTCTGTGTGTTATTATTCTTCTCTCTTTGTATTTATGTTGCGTGATTAACCAAGAACAGTTTTTAATTTTTTCTTTCGAATATTGGATCTGTTTTGGTTTAGCCATTTGGTTCAAGTCAAAATAAGGTTACAGCATATATATTATTAGTACCTTCTTCAGCTGGAGACAGTCTCCTCTTATTTCTAAGATGATTATTCATTCATTTTCATAATTTAATTACAATCTACCAAACCCCACAACTGAAAATATGCCTACCCGCATATTGTTCATGCTTAGGTTCTTCAGCGATTCTGCAATGAGGACTTTATCGGCGGCAAAGCGAAAGTTAGTGATGTACTCGTCATTGACGTTAATACCGTATCATTTCCAGTACAAGTGGTATATTTTTCATTATTGCTACGCTAGAAAAGTGGGTTTTCAAAGGCAGTTTTTTATATGCCGCCCATCTCCTGGTTAATTTCCATTTGTCGCCTCTTTCAACGCTCACGGTAGAATATTCGTTAGTAGATATCCTTACGCTGCCACCAAAATATTGACAATAGTAATATGTAAATAAACGTAGAAAGAAGCAATCAAAATAGTAATATATTAATATACGCGTTTACAAGATAGAAAACTACAGATCGAGTAGTATTATTAATAACGCCGACTAACGGTGTAAGTAAAAGAGTAAATATTTTCTGTACTCAATCAAATAACATAAATAATGTTTGCTTTACGGTTCGTTACTACTGATAACGGCGTTATGAAAGGCTCACGCGTGTTCAGTGGAAAATTCTTAATTACAGTGTCAAAATATATACAACGTACGACTGAAATAAAAAAAAATATTCATCAATAAACAAGGAACCTGACTGCTGTGATCTATTATTATTTATTACTACATTTCACGTAAAAATATTACCAAACCATTACAGCCTATCAAAATTCCAATGCTGAGTCATGTTCATCGAACACAGATTAACTCCCTATGAGGAAAGCTATGGGAAAGCCTTATTTAGTCTTAATTTAAAAAAAACTCACGGAAGATTCCACTATGAATGGTGCTAACTAAATTCATTATCATCATCATCATTACAGCCCTTCACAGGTCCACTGCTGAACATAGGCCTCCCCCAAGAAATGCCACAAAGCACGGTCCTGAGCCACCTGCATCCATCGAAGTCGTAACCGTTGCGTTCGTGAGGTGCGGGGATTCAATTCACCGTTGCTTCGGCTTATCGACAGGTCATCAATATGGGTTGGATAGTATGGTGGTTCGGCGTAAGTTGTAAATTTAATGCCTTACCACCAAACCCAATCGTAGTATTTAAGTACTCGTACGTTTATATAATAAATAACGAAATAATAATATATGATAGGATAAAGAATTACGTGACTCCGAATGAAGTTATGTTATTCAATGTAAAAACAATTTCACTGGCAAAATATTTTACAGAGTGAAATTAACTTCGCGTAGATAGTAAGTTAACTGAGGTGAGTAGCGCGCGTCTTGTTCCTATGCCAGCTACAGGCGGAATGATCAGCGGTCGGGCTCGCGCGCTGACGAAGTCGCGGGGCGTTGTCCATCGAGGTCGCTGGATAGACGTCCTCTCGGTCGGAGCTGGACTTACCTAGTCGGACTTTTGTCCCAAGTAAACGTACTCGTCAAAAACTTTAGCTTAGTGCTCTTATCAACTACCGGTATAGGTGTGACATGGATATTAGACATGATCTTTGTTTTGTCCATGTTCATCTTAAGACCTATCTGTTGGGAGACACTATTTAGATAATTGAGCATAGTGCTAAGGTCCTCCAGCAATTCTGCCATAAGGACTATATCGTCGGCAAATCGAAGGTGAGTTATATACTCGCCATTGATAATAATAATAATAATAATTAAATTTGAATAGGTATTTTTAAAGTATAAGGGTGGCAAACGAGCACACAGTCAATTTGATGGTAAGTGGTCGATATAGCTCATAGACATGTACATGTACATATCAAAATGCAGATGCTTTATCACCCGTGAAGACTATAATGAAATGGCTCGTTTCCATTAAAAAGGGTGTCCGGTTATCTACACTCACAAAACGAAACACAGCAGCGTTAATCTGCTATTTGAAGCTGGTATTCTGCGAGAGCGTGGTACTTCCCCAGTCGAGGCGCAAATATATCAGCATGCTACAAATACACCAGTAATAAAGCTGCAGCATGGCTCTACCACGTAATAACTTCGGTTTCAAACTCTGGTTCTATACAAGGGTAGCCATCGTAGCCCTACTACTGTACACATACTTCAGCACTTCGATATACCGACAGTCAACTTGGCAGCGCTGAAGGGACGGCAGCATCAAATTTCAACAGAATCAAAGGATTTCACATAGTCCACATATGCTATGAAAAGTGGCAGATTTTACTCTTCGGTCTTCTGTACAATCTGCCGCAGGGTGTATATGTGGTCTATGGTACTGAAGCCTTTTCGCAGATTGGCTTGTTCGGGAGGCTGGAAGTTGTCGAGTCTGCGTGAGAGACGATTCGTATTGACTCTCGAATACAGCACGTAGACGCTACTCAAAAGGGAAATCGGTCTGTAGTTCTTCACGAGAGCGTTGTCTCCTTTCTTGAAGAACAAATCCATCGTACTTCTACTCCACGCCTCCGGAGTAGTGCCACCATGGAGGACGGAATTAAAGAGCTTCTGAAGGACTTTATGCACTGGTGTTCCATCCGATTTTAAAGGCTCCGCTGTAATTCCATCCTCGCCTGGTTAAGGTGCTGGAGAGCCATTCCAATCTCGCTCATACAGACGTCCGGGTTATCATCAGAATAGTGTCGTATAAGACTTGTGCTTGGATTGTTAATCACACTTGTGTGTGACTTCAACGATGACATGTACCCATGTGCCCATAAAACCTTCCAATCTCACTCAAAATTTTAGGTGTCCTGTAAATGATGCTGCCATACTCGGTCTTCAGACAGATCTCTGGCAAAGACTTTCTAAAGCCCTGGTTCCGCTCAATTGTGTTTTCAATAGTAGTATTGATTTTTTCAATATTTAAGTAGTCAAAACACGGTAGCGATGAGGCGAAGTGCTTCGGCTAACTATTGGCACAGGTATTATATGAAAGTTACATATTACAATATTTTTTGCCTGCGCACTAGTTGTATAATAAAAGTGTGTCAACTAAGCTAGGAAAAGAAGTAGGCGACGCACCGACAGTGCGTACACTTATAAGAATAATTTTGAGCAACTTATTATATATAAAAAACAGTAATTAAAACAAAAAAAATTCATTTGTTCTTAATGATACCGCACCCAATGTTCCACTGATTTAAAAGAAAATTTATGTATTTAATACGATCTTTGACATTAAATTCATAACTTGAATGTTTTATACTAATATAATGGTGTGGTGGTAGTGGTGGTGCTGGTTTTATATTAAGCTGATGATATTTAACACTAGTTTAAAATTAGTCTTGGGAGAGTTCATGTAAACATTGCTGGATGCCAACAAGCGGCCCCACCTTAAGAGAGTATAAAAACTCTACCTGTTTCTCATTGAAAGACGCAGGAAACATAAGCCGACTTCCATTTCTACCGATGGCAAGGCACGCTCTTTTTCGAGTTCATGCAGGGGCCATAGGGTCCTAGGAAGCTTGCTCCAAAGGGAGGGAACTGTGCAATACCAACACTCATTCGCAAGTACTAACATTCAAAAATTTTCTTTGTTCAGTCAGGAGACTTGTAAATAATTTCTTACATTATTTTTCATTATTTACATAGACTTACACTAACAGTCACTGTGTAAATACTTCTGATTTGTTGAAACTAGATACTACAAAGTTATATTATTCGTTTCCAAGTTGTTACCGCTTTAATTAATTTACTTTGCATCTTGCCCGCTGAGGAAAATATGAAATGTAATTAAATTCTTCTCTGAAACATTGTGAGGATAACTTGGACCTGGGTTCTTATCGAAATTTGTTTTGATGATATTACTTTATAATTTAGATTAGAGCATAATATTAAACTTGGTGCTTCCCTGGTGGCAGAAGGTGTTACACCTTCTGCCATCAGGGAGGCATGAAGTGGGAATGACGTGAAATATTTGACAGATTTCATCGTGGAGGAAGCCAATTCGTTATAAAAGTGTAGAACTAAATTTTATATTAATTAAATTAGAAATAAATATACCATACACCATACTACGGATTTTCCTAAAAAGAGAATTTAAAAAATGTGTAAAAAATAAAATTGTACAGCACCTATTTGGTGTATATGGAGTACAGTTTACCACATAAAGATAAAATATCATGCAAGTTGCCGAATTTCTTCTTTACAAACGGACGTTCTAGTACTGGATGGGACGGAATACTATCACTTAATATTTAAATTCAGTATCTATTACACTACAGGATTGGTATTTACTGCGCTGTGTGAAATTATACTCGCTTGGATGCATTTTTAATGGGCGAGTGATGAGAAATGTTCATTTAAAAGCCAAGCAGTCATCACGTTAGTTTAGGTTTGTAATCTAAGCGGTCATCACGTTAGTTTAGGTGTGTCTGATGCAAATTGACTAAAAGACACGTTCCATACTGTGTGATCAATATTTATTACACGTCTAAAATAGTTAATAATTTAAAAAAAGTTGCATTTTGATTTTTGTTACAATTTTATTGAAACAGTTGGCACAATTGTTTTAGTTTTATATCTATACAAATTAATAATATTAAAGTGTCGGTTCACAATGTCAAAGTAACGGCTTTTTACTTAATATATATGTAAGTACAAGCGGTACTAATAATAAAAGTTTTTAAAATTTTTGTCTAAGTATGTAGATTCAAGATCATCTCTATCATGTAATATATAATATAATTTATATATATATATATATATATATATATATATATATATATATATATATATATATATATATATATATATATTATATATATATATATATATATATATATATATATATATATATATATATATATATATATATATATATATATAAAATGATATATTGCATTCTTATTTATTAACCTATCTCCGATAGCTTCAAAAACATATTATTCACAATTTCTTTTATAGTGCAAATCGTAAACATGATTTCGGGAAAGTGAACGTTCATTCTTCCTAAAAGTCATCTCATTGTTAAGAGACTGTTCTCATTATCATCATACTGTAATGTCTAGCCGTGTGTAATATATGGAGGATTTACAGGACATAGACATTCAGAGGATAATTGATAAGCAGCGTGAGGAAATGGTTGATCCATAACTCTCTGAAAAATGAAAAGCTGCTTGTAGCACTTGATCGTATATTCAAACTAGCTATTTGGGTCTTGAAAACAGTGTCACATACAGGGTTCAATTGTGAATTTAAACCATCCTGGGATCTTCTTACACACAGAAAAAATATATTATCAAAACCAGTCTAGCCAATTTCGAGTTTTAGCAAGATTAAAGGACAGAAATTGATTTTTATATATAGAGATACGAGTATATAATATAATGCATAAAAATAGATGCAATATCAAAAATTGTTTTATTATAATTCATAGGCGTTTTCCATAAATTATAGCCAATAAAATATTTAAAAAAGATCTTTTAATTATAGTTATAATAGGCGATAACGTCATGTGGAAATCATGCTAAATCCAAGATCCGAAAGTTAAGGATAATTTAATATGGAACCAACGTTTTTTCCCCTAAAGACCGACAATCACCGAGTCTTGCTCAACAAATTGATAAGATTTACGATGTCCCGAGAAGTTAGCTGTCGCAATCTAATTTACACCGATGCTGCCCGTGTCTAGTAGTTACAAGTAAATTTTTCTGCTTTCACCGTTTATATTTATTATCTACGAGTAGTATTTTACGAGAGAGTACGTTTTAAGTTATTTCTTATCCTCCGTCAGGGATTTTTTTAAAACGAGTGCAGAGCTTATGTGTCTACTATATTTTAAGATTCTGAATGAATTTTCTAAATAGCTCACTTCCCTAAGATTACTCCTAGTAATGCGGTGTATCAACGTTTTCAAGTAGTTTTGAGGAAAACATAGAACAAATGTAAGACTTTTTTAAATTAAAATGAAATTGATATCAATTTTTTTTAAATATTAGTAATCCTATTAATTAACATTACTAATATTCCCTTTAACCCCTCCTGGTAAGCTGAAAATGCTTGTGTTAGGAGTGGTTCAAGACAGTAGTCGAATTGTGGATTCGAACCCACGACCTTTTGAGTTCGCTGTCCGCGCCCTGCCATTAGGCTACTGTCGCTTCAAAATAAATATTTTATGTCTTTAAAATGTACCTAATGATGCTTTTAAATTATTAGGTACTCCGCAAATTTAATTCTTAATAGGACTATTACTCATATTATTACTCCTTTCTTGTTTTTAATTTTTTACATTTTAATATCCATCGTATATCTTACAAATTACAAATAGCCAATGTTACTATACATATTATAATATACATATATCGAATAATTGTTGTCTACCTTGTTTCAATTGTTAAATTTGAATCAAAAAAAGGTAATGAATCTGGTTTTTGATGAAGTTAATGCTGTTAGCCTTTTGGTTTTTACAGCTTCGTAGGTCTCAGGGCCCTTTAAAAAGTGAATTTAAATCGTTCCGATGACGATTGTAACGATGACTTCTATGGCAGTGTACAGTGCCCGTGGATGAATTGAATTAGAGTGCACGTGGATAAGTTAAATTACTGTGCACTTGGAGATGAATCTGGGGAGGACATTGCAATCCTGGAATCTGGCAACTTCTTCCATTGCCGGAAGGGCGACCATCTGTACCAAGAAGGTGTCGAATTCATCGTTATCAAAATTGCAAAGACTGTAAGTGTGTCGCCAAGGTTAGCGTACTTTATACTCTGAATAACCAAACGGTATTCGTTGAAGGTCATACAGACTTACGCACCAACCTCAGCACATCCCAATGAGGAGGCGAAGGAAAAAAGAGTTAGAGGAGGCATAAAATATGGGCAAAGAGTAACATTATGTGTCATATTCTACTTAAATGAGAGCTTAAATTGTCTTTCTATGATTAAATTTCTATTTTGTTGGGTAGTGGGTTAAGAAAACTTCACGATCCACAGCAAATATTTGACTTTTCAAGAATATGCCCATCATGTGCCAGTAGGCTCACATGAGGTTATGAGGTCATTCTGACCTTTACCATAGTTGTTTGTTGAGGCACCTTCTTGATAAAATATGGGGATAATTGTTTACGCCGCAGTCCACTTGGCCATATATTAAATGTAGGAAGTTTACTAATTGTTTTTCACGAAAGTGTTACGTGTTGCAATGATAGGCAGGTTCCGAAATCTGTAAATGTAAATAAAATTTAAGTACCCGTATTAAATATAAAAATAACTGCTTTTTATTGAGCTGAAGAGCATGTAGCATGCATTAAAAATGACAATTTAAAATTGTGAGCGTCTGTCTGGGCTAATCATCGGAGTGACTGAACCAATTTTAATGAAACTTTACAAACGGATACTCGTAAAAGATAATGCCGAGAGTGAACTTAGCTATATTTTATCCAAAAAATATAAGTTTTTTAAGAGGTTTTTAAGAGTTTTCTTTTGAATTTAAAAATGGATAAGGTAAAATAAATGGTGATTGACGATAACCTTACATCTAAATAACGCCACATTAATGGGATCTATTATTATCCCAGACGAAGCCGGGCTAGTGTATGAATAAATGCAACAAATAAATACAGCATTTAAAACAAATGACAATGTTGACTGAATATAACTGTTAGGCAAGTTCTCTGGCTTCTGATACTCATACTATTTTAGCAATACTGATATTTTAAAATTATCGATAGACCCTTGACTCTAGTGATTCTGCTATAAATTCCATTTTGTTTAAATAATTATTTTTGTTATTCAGTAAAAGAAATTATATTATTGCTTTAAGAGTACCCCAGTTTTTTCTGCTGGTTCTATGATAAAGTCTTGATTTTGTGAACTGGTGTAGATTCTGATGTTCATAAGAGCCTTTAACAAGCGTAAACTGTATAAAAGTTTTGACTTTAACAGGGATTCTCTTACTTCTAAACTAAATTGACCGTCGCTTTATTCTGTGTATGCAGAGCGCATCGGTGAACTACATATTATATCTACAATTTTTCTTATTCCACAGAGCTGTAGGCTCTAGCAGTTTTTCTTCATCGCCGAGTAGTTGTTATAAAAAATTTAACATATTTTTACTTATATGAAAATATTGAATAAATGTGTGCTTTGATACCGTGTTTAGATCGCAATAATTCTGCCAATGTGCGCTTACAGCAACCTTTGGTCACGGGGACGGCAGTTTGTAGTCCCGATGTCATATTTAACTGGATCTACCTCCAGCGTTTGAATATAATTTTTTGGTAAGATCTGATTCTAAAATATTAATTGATGTTAACTTATATATATATATATATATATATATATATATATATATATATATATATATATATATATATATATATATATATATATATATATATATATATATATATATATATATATATATATATATATATATATATATATCGTTTAGTCTGGCACGAATATTCTTAAGCTTGGATAAAATTGTATTACGGTCGGTGCTGGTCAGTTTGCTCGCGTGCTTCATCAAAGGCATCGCGTTTAATCTCTAAGATAACAGCAAAATAAAATTAACTAATCCTCGTAATGTCGTCAAGAAATATGAGTGTAATAAAATTACATAAATATAAGGCCTTAGTAGCTCAGGGGCTAAGCACCTGTCGTTATTTACACAATACGTTAGTGACCTGGATTCAAAGAAATTGTTATTTCGTCAAGGAAAACATTATCAGGAAACTTGCATGACTGAGAAATATAATGACAATACCTAACGAAGCAATGTGGTGGGTTGTATTAACTCCATAATACTGTCAGAAATAATAAAAGGCCTGTGCCCAGTTTACTTGCATCACCTACGCTCTTGGGATTCGCAAAAATAAATGTATTATATTTTTATACTTTAGTTTTATATATACTTAAGAAAGTAGATATTGGGTAAAAATATATTATAGGTACATTATGTTGTTTGACCAAGCTCACCTCTGTGAATTACTTCGAATACTAAGCCTACTTGAATAACGTCGGGCGGTTATGAATGTTCATCAGTTTTAGCGCTACTGCTCGTATAACGAGTTTGAATAAAGGATTAATTTCGGCATAATCACAAGTCTTAGTAATATGAGTAATAATCCTAAATATTGCTTTGTGTACATTTATAGAAGATTTTTTTTAATAAAAGAGAGGCAAATGAGCATTTGACTTTTATATGACCAGCGCCGCCTATGAATAGGTGCAACACTAGAAAATTTGAATTGGAAGTGTTATTAGAGGCGATAAAATGAAACAAACTAGGAAATGGGCTGCAAATCCTAATAATAACTGCAAAATAATAACAACTATAAAATTAAAAAAATACTTTTTATAAGATAAGGGTGAGAAATAACCACACAGTCCACTTGATAGTAGAGGTAAGTAGTTGTTGCGGCCCATGAACATCTACATCTACCCTCGACTACGAAGCAAAATGTATATTTGTTGTCCCCCGTAAGGACTAAGATGGAATGCCTCGTTTTCAGTTAAAGGAATCTCCGGTTCCCTACACTCATCTTACGAAACACAGCAGTGTTTATGTGCTATTTTACGCTAGTGTTCTGTAATTGTGTAGTCCTCGGTCGAGCCGATCCATTCCTACTACAACGATAATAGGTATAGCTGCAGCGTGGCTCTACCACGTAAAACTTAAGCAAATATCCCCTTTTTGTGAAAATCTATACGGAGGTCTATCTTTAATGGTGGACTTTAATAGGCTGTAATAAATGAATGAATAATGTAGATTATAAAATATCAACTATCATGTTCGAGACATTGCAAAAATGTATCGGAATCGATGCAAATTTTTCTACTTTTGAAATCTTCTCTACGTATCACGTATGAGAGAGTACTGGCAACAAAAATCCCTAAAGAATCCTAAAAACTCTTTTATCTTCATCTACATTAAGATAAACGTTACGCCCACTAGGTGTTTATCCATTACTGTGGACGCGTTTCATATACGTAAATAGCATATAGATAAACAGCTAGACCCACGCTATTTTTTGTAAGCCGTACAATTACTCACCCTCTAGGACGTTTGAATTCACAACTCTTAGTTTATATTATATTTCTCACAAATCGCTTTACAGATTTGGATGAAAAAAATCTTAAGATATAAATTTACTTTCTAAAATTTTAAAATATAGCCCAGACACCACAGTTTATTTCAGTGAAAGTGTTACCATCCACTAAATTCGTAGGGGTTACACTTCTAGTAAGTTTACATTAAATTTATTTAAATCTATCTGCTATAAGTTGCACGTTACAAAATTCAACATTTACTTTAAGTGTCGCTTAACGTACTTGTTCCGTAACACAGTTAAGTAAAGTTGAAGATGTTTCAAGAAGAAGAAAATATTTGAAAAGCGCACCTGCAGGTGTCGACGGGTATTTCTCGCAGCACATGTGAGACCTTTATTTATTCCTCCGATCTGAAAACTTAATGTAATTAGCAGTATTTTGTAAGCGAATGGAATTCATTTATTTTCTATTTATTTTAAACGGTGAAACAATTACATTAATAAACGGAGTTCAAGGGACCGCCTCCATAGAAAAGGAGGAACTATTTACGATGAACTCTTTCTTACAGAAAGTGGGCATGGTTAAGCCCCGACGATTCCACCAAAAATAAAATTGACTTTACTATGAAATCTAGACGGTAACTGTTCAGTGATCTTTCAGATATTGCAAGAGTGAAAGCTGGCAGCTATCACCGAATAGTGAGAGATACGCTGAAATCTAAACGTTAAGTTCCTAAAGTCACGTCTAGTGAAGTCAACGCTCCGTCCCCCTCCTGCTCTTATTCAAAATCCGGAAAACTTCCAGCTCGCGATACGAAATAATTTTCAGTGTCTAGGAGACTGCAATGCTCTGGACGATATGAGTGACAAGCTCGTGGAAATTGTCCATGCGGGCGGCTAAGTTCTACAAGCCCCACTGCAGAAGAACTCAAAAACTTTCCGATCATCCTCTTAATCTCATGATTGCTAGACGGGAGATCAAGCTGCAGTCTTCAGCAGTTTGACAGCATACAAGTAAGTTAACGTACAGATTACAGATATCTAAATGAATTAAATAAATTCAATACAGGTCGTATTGAAGAAGTAAGCGGAACCAGGCCTTCAAAATCTTCGCCAAAGATCCATCTGCCTAAAAACCTTAAGTGTCAAAGCTCAGTAATGTGGCAGCGTCGTTTCCGGGACACTTTTTTATATACGATAGGGTGAAAAACGAGCACACACATCACATGATGGTAAGTGGTTGCTGTAACCCATAGACATCTGCACCTATCCACAATTACGAATCAAAATGCATATGCGTGGTCGCCCGTAACGACTAAGATGGAATGCACCGTTTCCAGTAAAAGGGTCTCTGGTTCTCTACACTCACATACGATAAACAGCAGCATCTACTATTTTACGCTTGTATTCTGAGAGAGCGTGGTCTTTCCCTGGTCGAGCTGACCCATTTATGCTACAACTATAATACTGTTGCGCGCCTAAGTTGATGTCTGGTACCTGGCACTAGCGCCCTCTAGTTTCAAGAAATAGAGCGAGAACAGCTTTCCAGAAAATGCCATGACTGAACTTTCACCCAACAGCGACATCTAATATCGAATAGAAGAACTGAGCTTTTTCGAAAGCTCCACACTCGAACTTTCTGCATCTGGTCACTCGGGGGCCGTTATTTGCTGGAATATTCCGGATGTATCGGTGAGAAAGACGTATATAAAGGCGTTGAAGCCCGCCACCGCGGAGAATGGAATTGGCGATACGAGCGAAGCTTTCGGAGTGAAATAAAGTGAATTAAAGTGTTAAGTGTGATTAATTATTAGTGTGATTTAAGTTTTGATTGATGTTCAGTAATTAAAGTGTCAATTTAGGTAATTCAATCGGCAGTTTTTATTGTCACGAACCCTAAGCTCGTAACAATAATCATAATATAAGTGCAGGATTGCTCTACTACGTGAGTGAGATTTGTGATTTTGTGTGAGATTGGGAGGTTTTATGGGCAGATAGATGTGTACATCATCCTTAGAGCCACAAGGAAAGGTGTTTAACGATCGAATAGCAAGTCTTATCCGACTCTATTTCGATCATATTGCAGATGTCGGTCTGAGCGAGATTAGAATGATTTTTAAGGACCTTAAAAACGGCAAGTCTTTGGGCGAGGACGGAACTATAGCAGAGGTTTTAAAATCTTCTGAAATCAATGGACGATCTAAAAACTATGCTCAATAACCTAAAGTGTCTCCCAACGGATGGGTCTTAAGATTGCCTTATCATCAGATTCGGAAAAGCTTAGGCATCGGTTTGAGTCAAGTGCACAAAATTCTCCACGAACATTTAGTGGTTAGGAAGCTTTGTGCCCAGTGAATACCTCAGAGGCCCAAAAAATCCTTCGTGTTGATTGGTGTCGTGATATGGTTCAAAAATTTAACGGAGGCGACTCAAATGCTGTGATTTATTGTTATGA
This sequence comes from Parnassius smintheus behrii, assembly GCA_036936625.1. Taxonomy (NCBI): domain Eukaryota; kingdom Metazoa; phylum Arthropoda; class Insecta; order Lepidoptera; family Papilionidae; genus Parnassius; species Parnassius smintheus. Next base: position 11,771,508 of record JAUPFT010000006.1, read on the forward strand.
TCCTGAAACTAAGAGACAGACTGCTGTCAGCGTGTTTCCTTCCGAGGACTTTCCAACTAAAGAGAACAAAGGTCAGGTCATTACGAAACAATTATTTTAAAGGATCGAAAAACAAATACAGCAGAGTCAAACACAAACAATTGTTGGACACTTGTCTTGGAAAAATTTCGGGAGAAATGAACTCGCAGTAGGATCTTCCTTGACTACGACAGCGCCTCTTTGCACACCGCCAAGCAAATAATCGATTACTTGATTACCTCAGAAGTGGAATTACTGGGTCACCCGCCCTATACTGCAAACTCACACCTTGCGATTTTAATTTATTTCCGAAAATAAAATAAAAACTTCGAGGAAAACGTTTTATGAACGCCAAGGAATCCGTGGCTGCCTTTCAAAACGCCTAATAAAGAGTGGGCAAAGGGATTTTTTAAGTGATTCCATCGGATGCAGCGATGTATTGATGTAAATGGACACTATTTTGAAAATATATAATGAAACCAATAACTTGCTAGTTTGTTCACTTTTTGATTTTTTAAGAACTTTCATTGTTACCCTCGTAATTATCTTCATATTTGTCTAAATTTCTTGAAGCTAACAATTAAACTTATTCAAAAGACATGAAGAGTGATGTTTAGAAAACAATAGAACAAAACCTCAGAAAATAAAATATTTCAGACCGATATACGTCCCAAGAAACTTACACGAGTCGCATTTTAGGATCTCATTTCTCTTTTTTTCAGGATATACGATTTTGTTATTATTTATATCATGACAAATAGCTAATTCAGTAAAAAGTACCGATGATAGGTTCTGCTGTTAATATTGAGTTATAATATATCACCTCTCCCCCTCTCAATATTACTAGCATTATCATTATCATAGCTGTCACTGCATTATTTGATTTTGTATTCGATTTCTTAGACAGCTGAATTCGGGAAGTTTTAACGCGCAGATTTATTACTGTATGAGAAACAAGAAATAAAGCAATTTTATACTGAGGATGTGGGTGGAATAGTCGGCAAGGTATATCTTAGACGAATATTCATCGACTAATTTTAATGTTATCCAGACCGGATTCCTTCCGTCATAGCGATCATAGACTTTCGGTCATGGTATAATTATATAATCTGCGCAGAGTATAATTATAATGCCAAAATTTATGAGCAATTACAGGTCACTTTCATAGTCAGTTGGGACGATAGTTCGATACGACCGGAGAGAGATCAGGCGCTGGACCACCGGCTAAACACCGGCTTACCATGGGATTTTGTTAAAGGAAGTGATTATAATAATTATAATGTTTATGGTTTTAAATTAGTTAGTTTCTACGTAGCAGTAGCTATGTTCGTAAAAAAGTAGAGGTGGTGTATGTATTTTGATAAAGGAAGTTAAAGAGTCAAATAAAATAAAATTTATTTCAGATTTAACAGAATCCAAGCATTTTGAATGTTGTGGTATAGAAATTCCTTTACATAATATTTACGTAATATGCATTTATGGACACCTGGTTCGAATTTGAATATATTATTTTTTAAACTACAAAAAATATTGTAAAAATTAATAAATAATCAAAATTAAGGAATTATTATTGCTGGAGACATTTACATTATTTCCATAGAAAATAATAAAAATACAATTAAATTAAATGACAACATTTCGAATTACAATTTAGTACCCGGATGACCGAGCTTTGCTCGGTTTTTTTTTTTAAGTTACATTTAGATACAAATTACATGAATAATATTTTTTGATATTATTGACATAATAGAAAAACTGAATTGGTTATTTGAATGAAAATCATGAGTGCAATTGGTTTAATTAAAATTTTCTTATTTTTATAAATTACTAAAAAAAGGGCTCGAAATAATAGACTTTTTCACAAAAGAAGGGAATTTGAAAAAAAAAGGAAAAAAAAGTCGGCTAAGTGAGCTATTACGATCGTTAGTAGTCTGTCAAAATTTACCTTCTTATATTGTAGCAGTTTTTTTAACGCCTGAAAACACGGACAAAAGGACATTTTCTAAAAATAAATCCTAGCTAGATCGATTTATTGCCCCCGAAACTCCCTGGACACTAAATTTTATGAAAATCGTTGGAGCCGTTTCTGAGATTCCGATTTTTTATATATATATATATATATATATATATATATATATATATATATATATATAAGAATTGCTCGTTTAAAGGTATAGGATATTGACATATTAATGAACCAACGCGTGTAAACAACTGTATAGATCATGTATTTAGTAATATCATGAATGCAACAATATGTGTTAAAAAGTTATATTATCTATTCATGTACATATACAGAGAAAAAAGTCAAATAATATTTGGGAGTATAGAAGGAATTTTAATTTATATTACATTAATATGTTTCGTGAATGTATGCAAAGCTTACTTTTTATATAGTTTTTGAGGAAAAGGACATCAATTGTGCATACAATAAATTTATGGAGTTTTTATCTTGTTTTATAGTCTATGCTTTTCGATGATTAAGACAAAAACACTAGTGGCTGGAACTGGATTTTAAAAGATTTTGAAGTTGGTTGTTTAATGAAAAGGAAACTCACAATAATTGATTATTAAGAAAAAGATTTAAGAGAATAAACAAAAATACAAAACATACAGCAAATTACTAAAAAAGTGTATTGACGTGTCTAAAAGAATTCATTATTTCAAACGAACAACAAACAAATTAACACTAGTAAGAATATAGGAACATGTTTATGGAATTTGATAAAATCAGAGGCAGTATTAAAATTGAAGGACCGCTATTTAAACATGACAAACAAGAATAATAAATGTCTAAGATCTTTACAGAAGATTGCTAATGCTTTTAGTGAGTGTTATGAAAGCCGGACAAGGATAGTTAACTTAAGTCATGCTAAAGAAACACACCTGAGTAAAATAAAAACCCGTGCAAAAGCATGTTTTTTACGTCCAATTACTCTAGGAGAGACAAAGTCATTTATAGTTAATTTAAAAAATTCTGTAAGTGAGGGTTATGGTGGCGTAAACACGAAAGCAATTAAAGACGATCTGGCTTTTCCAGAGTCATTAAAACTATCTTTGATTAAGCGTTTATTTAAGCAAGGCGATAAGGAAGATATGAACAACTATCGTCCAATAACAATTTTGTCAGATTTTTCCAAAATCTTTGAAAAAGCTTTGCAAAGTAGGCTTAGTCATTATTTTAATGAAAACAACTTTATAAAAAAATAACAGTATGGCTTTCCGCAAAAAAAATCAACCATGATGGCGTGTTTTAACCTATTAAAAGAATCACCAATGCAATTGATGATAAGGTAAATGTAACAAGTATATTTTTAGATATGTCAAAAACATTTGACTTTGTCTACCATGACACCTTATTATGTAAGCTAGAAAAGTACAAAATATGAGGGCTGACATTGCAGTGGATAAAATCATATTTATCATCCATAAAACAGTGTATGGAAGTTATAAGCCCTAATAAAAATAATATTTTGACAAAATTCAGATCGCGACTAGTTCTTAAGTACGCTGCAGTTTCTCAGACAAGCGTTCCTGGGCCTTTTTGTTTGTAATTTATGTAATTAATTTACCAGATACAGCTCCATTTCCATGCATTTTGTTTGCAGATGACATATCTTTAATCATAAAAAATAATCATGGAAATAAACAATATTACAAAAAGACATAAAATGTGCAGTAAATGATGTCATTTTATGGTTACATAATAATGCTTTTATGGTCAATATCGCTAAAACCTGTTAATTACAATTTCGTAGTAATAGATCTTGACATAAAATATAATAACGACAAAGAACAAGAAAACGTACAGAAAAATTCTGGGAGTAAAACTAGATAGTAATTGTAATTGGGTGGCTCAAATTGGCGAAATTTGTAATAAAGGTCTATTATCTTTGTTTATGTTTTGAATAGGTTAAGAAGAACATCATCAGATCAAACCGCACTCATTGCATATCATGGATTTGTCGAAACAATATTGAGATACGGATTGTTAATTTGGGGTAATAGCCCTTATTCAAAAAGAGATATTATAGCTCAAAGAAAGTGCGCGAGAGCCTTAACTGTTGACAAATGGTATGATTCATGTAAGCTCTTATTTAAGGATCTTTACATACTAACTTTACCAGGCATATACATATTTGAAACAAGTGCTCATGTAAAAAAACATTTGTACAAAAAAGCATCTGAGGTATATTTGCGTAACAATCGAAATTCTAATAGACTAGTTTTAGAACATATACCTAAAACTGCATTTTATCATAATGGCTGTTATGCGATGAGTGTAAAAATTTATAATAAATTTCCGGTAAGCATTAAAAAAGAGACACAAACTGGTAAATTTTAAAGCAAACTAAAAAGCTGGCTACTATTAAAATGTGTTTATGACGTAAAACAATTTTTAAATGAATAGAACCTTGTTGCTTAAATTTGACATTATTGAATTCTTTCAGACTATTATTTTTGTAATGATCTGTCGATTTTATATATGTACTCTTTTGTCATTCTAATTTTTACTATTAATAATGATTGACAAGACGATTGTTATTTTAATTTTATTTTATTTAATTAAATAATGCATATTTAAATTATTGCATGAAATGATGATTGTAATTTTAACATTTATAATTTATATTTATTGGTTTTATATGATGTACATGACTATATCTTTTCATTTAATAAATAATTTTCGCATGCCAGATATGTTAAACATGTGGACTATGTACGAAATGCGATATTTGTCATCTCTGATGTACTATTTTTAACCCATTCCTCCCCACTGTCATATTTTTAGCACACTATTTACAAAATTTCTTTTTACGTATTAGGACTTTTATTTTTATTATTTCTGATGAAATTCATATTTTTACATTAATTTAAATATAATTTTTTAAAATTGATCATTTTTAAAACGCTTGCTCACATGTGTGTGTGCCGTGTAGTGGTGGTTGAGAATATCCACTACCCCATATCTTCCCGTGGGTTTCGTAAGAGGCGACAAAGGGAGACAGGCAGGAGATGGGCAGCAAAATCTTCCTGATAACAGCAGTGATGTAATAAAAAACTGCGGTTGCCAACCCGCTCGCCAAGCGTGGCAACTATGGCAAATATCGCCCCACGAGTAACGATGCAAACAAACGGCCCCCAGTCCCAGGCGGCCACGCTATTCCTGGCTACGGTGGCGACCATGGTAACGGCGGGGCAGGAGGTGCTAGGAATCTCCGGTGGAGGTTCGGTTGCCACCTACGACGACTTGACCTGGCAACATATAACGCACGCACCCTGAGGACTGACGAGAAGATACTGGAGTTGGAAGAAGAGGTAGACAAGTTGCGTTGGCATATCATTGGGTTATCCGAGGTCCGAAGAGAGGGGGAGGACACGATAATCCTCGAGTCCGGCAACTTGTTCTATCACCGGTAGGGCGACCATCTGTCCCAAGAAGGTGTCGGATTTATCGTCTACAAGTCTCTCTTCAACAACGTTGTAAAGATTGGGAGTGTGTCGACGAGGGTCGCGTACCTGATACTCAGAATCACCAAACGGTATTCGCTGAAGGTCATACAGGTTTACGCACCAACCTCGGCACATCCCGATGAGGAGGTGGAGGAAATGTATGAGGATGTTTCCAGAGCCATGCATTCCTCCAAAACCTACTACACGGAGTTGATGGGAGACTTCAACGCAAAACTGGGCACAAGAGAAAGCGGTGAGCTGAAGGTAGGGACATTTGAAGTAGGGCAACGGAACCGTAGGGGCCAGCAGCTGGCCGACTTTATGGAGAAAGAGGGACTCTTTATGATGAACTCTTTATTTCAGAAGCGACCCCACAGGAAATGGATCTGGTCGAGCCCCGACGGTTCGACAAAAATGAGATTGACTTCACTATGACGACCAGACGCCAACTGTTCAGTTATGTCTCAGTAATCGCAAGGGTGAAAACTGGCAGCGATCATCGAATAGTTAGAGGCACACTGAACCTAAACGTTAAGTTGGAGAGGTCTCTTCTAATGAAGCCAACGCTTCGTCCCCCTCGTGCTTTAATCCAGAATCCCGAAACTTTACAGTTCGAGTTACGTAACCGCTTTCAGTGCCCAGAAGATTGCAATGCAGTGGACGATATGAATGACAAGCTCGTGGAAACTGTCCATGCGGTCGGAGCTAACTTCTGCAAGACCGGCCGCAGAAGAACACAAAAGCTCTCTTAATCTCATGGCTGTTAGACGGGAGATGAGGCTGCAATCGTCAATAGATTTGACGGCATACAGGCAACTGAACAGACAGAGCTCCAAATGCATGCGGCGAGACTTACGCAAATTTAATACTGCTCGTATTAAAAAAGCGATTGAGCGGAACCAGGGCTCCAAAGTCTTTGCCATAGATCTGTCTGCCTGTAAGAGCCAACTGTCAAAGTTGAAGACTGAGTGGGGCGGCATCGTTTCCGGGACACCAGAGATTCTGAGTGAGATTAAAAGGTTTATGGGCAGCTGTACACATCATCGTTGGAGCCACACGCAAGTGTGAGTAACGATCCAAGAGCGGGTCTTATCCGACACTATTCCGATGATATCCCGGACGTCAGTCTGAGCGAAATTAGAATGGCTCTCCAGCACCTTAAAAACGGCAAGTCCCCGGGCGAGGATGGAATTACATCGGAGCTTCTGAAAGCGGGTGGAAAACCGGTACCTGAAGTCCTTCAGAGGCTCTTTAATTTCTTCCTTCATGATGGCACTACTCTGGAGGCGTGGAGCAGAAGTTCGGTGGTCTTGTTCTTCAAAAAAGGTGACAACGCCCTCTTGAAGAACTACAAACCGATATCCCTTCTGAGCCGCGTCTACGTGCTGTTTTCGAGAGTCATTACGAATCGTCTCGCACGCAGACTCGACGACTTCCAGCCTCCCGAACAAGCCGGTTTCCGAAAAGGCTTTAGTACCATAGACCACATACATACCCTTCGGCAAATTGTACTGAAGTCCGAAGAGTACAAACTGCCACATTGCCTGGCGTGGACTATGAGAGAGCCTTTGATTTCGTCAAAATTTGGGCGGTGCTACAGCCCCATCAGCGGTGCCAAGTTGACTGTCGGTATATTGAAGTGCTGAAGTGTTTTACAGTAGGGCTACGATGGCTATCCGAGTACAGAACCAGAGTACGAGTACCCGGTTCTTCAGAAATTCTTTTACAACCTGTCAGGTTTGATAATTTGGTCACTATATAACAAAGAGGGACAAACAGAGGCGTTGTCAAGGACAAGGTTGTAAGAAAAAACCTCTAACCTTTTGAGCTAAATGTGAAAAAAGACTTTGCAGTGATTGATACAAATTAAGCTCAAAATATTTTATTTTTAAGACTGTTTGTGGATATAATTTTCAAATAAAGCAGATTTTCTTATTTATTTATTTATTTATTTAAGCTTTATTTGCACACATAAAAGAAATGTACAAAACGGCGGACTTAATGCCTAAAGGCACTCTCTACCAGTCTACCTTTGGTTTGTGCAGAGAATCTAGTGATGGATGCAAAACTCATAATTAAAAAAAATTAAAGGTTTAAGGAAAAAATACAAAATTATAATATAATGATAATAAATACAATACACATACATATACATTTACATTACTACTTACATGCATACAATATTATTTTATACATATACACAAATACCCACAATAAATACATACACAATAAATAAATATGATATTTTTATATTATACATACTTGAGAATATAACATTTTCCGAAGTTTTTTAAATTTTTTATTATTATCCGAAACTACTACTGCTTCGTTAAGTAATATTCCCAGAGTAAACCTTTAAAGATAGGTTTAGTTTTTGCTTCTTTTATATATTATAATTCTTTTATATCTTATAATTGTTAACTTGTATTATTTCTGATCACATGTCCCCATTGTCATATTTATAGGACAGACTGAAACAGGGATGAAGGTATATTTTTTTGTAAACTTAATTTAAAGAATTGATAAAAAAATTCCAATGTTTTCGAAGCTTGGGAAGTAATGGGTTAAGCGAATATATGATATTGTTATTATTAAAAATTTGTTACATTCTTCCTAAATACCAATTCTCTACACGAAGGTTTTCCTAAAAGAATCTTTTAAAAAACTTAATTAATTTTAATTACAAATACTCGTATTTATAATAACTATTTCTGTGACAGCTCTACGTTTGTGGAATATATTAAAAAACTATTATGGTCCGCTTTATGCATAATTCATTTACGCGGTAGAGCCATGATGCAGATATTTAGTTGTAGCATGTATAGGTCGGCCGAATCAGGGAAGAATCACACTCTCACAAAGATTGAGATTTAAAAAAACAGCTTAATGCTACTGTGTTTCGTTTGGCAGGGAACCAGAGAAACATTTTACTGGAAATGCGGCAGGTATTTTTTCTTAATCGATGACAAATTTAGATATTTATAAGCCACAGTATTCACTTACAATAACGTGGGCTATGTGCTCGTTTGTCAAGATTATTCTGTAAAAAACAATGATGAAGTGATATCCTGCCACAAAACCAAAGTGCAAAGATATAACGGGATGTCAAATCACGGAAAAAATTCGCAGAAAAACTTCTTTGTCGACACGTTACACGTTTCATTGCCAAGAATAACAAAATATGATTTTAAATAAGGATTTCTTGGCTTTCCGGTTTCCTAAACACTTGTTTCTGAAACCCTGGGCACGTACTAAATTTGTAACTTTGCATTATTACGTTGAAACGGTATACAGCGCACCAGCTCAGCGATTTTGCCTTCTTGTGTTAGATAAGTTAAAACGTTCGCTACTTACAATATGGATTTTATTCTTATCACACCTTTAGTAAGGTAGAATATAAATAAAAAATTGATTACTTGTTCAAAAAAATCGAATATTGACAAAAACAATTCTTTTGTATGATACTAATTATAATTTAACTTTAAATGTGAAGTTAGGGCGTGAAGGTGTCCTAGCTCAATTTCTTGGAACATGTTTATTGCTAGCCGACGATTGTATGACTTATTTTCGATCTACATGGTAGTTAAAGAAGCGTGTTTGCGAGTTATAAAGAGATTATTAAATAAACACCTCTTTTACGTATAGGTGTTCACTATTTTAGCAAGTACAAGTAACACTTCGAAACAAATCTACATCAAATAAGACAAATATGTCTTATTTGATGGTATAATAATACCGTGAATAAGGGGCGTATGAATAATAATGTACATTTATTGTACTTAATTTATTGCCCGATAGCGTGCTAAAAGCATAACGGCATAAAACAGACATGCTCCGTTTATCTACGTTGCACGAAATTTCAAATATTAGAGAAGCTTACAAACAAGTTCTGTGAGAATGCATTACTCATCAACTGCTGTTAACACTTATGAACCACTTCTTTTCGCACTAACTGAATACTATATTGGGTCCAAGCGAACCCAAGTTTTAATTATCATTTATTTTTATTTTTAGTTTACTTATCAACTCTGTTTTCATCTGTCTGTATAAGTTGACTCCTGAATATGGGCTCCTTCCACTGAAGGAAGGGTTTGCATTAATCAACTAGCTTGGCAAGCGGATAGACGGTCGCATATCTAACCAGACGTTTGGACACCTACACCTTTAATGCTGCTCACCGTCGTATTTTACGTCTGGCGTAGAAAATGGTTATACGAAAGAATAAGATGACTATCGGTAGCTCGAGATCCTTTTAAGCATATAATTTAGTAGCCTAATTCGACACCCACGGGACGAAATAAGATGACAGAATGTCTTTCGCCGTTACCATTGGGCACTTATTACCTTTATAAAATGAACCAATTTTGTTAACTCTACTAATACTCCCGAAAATGACTACAATTTAGTTTAAAGTGCTTATGCTAGAAGTGGTTCACGAAATTAGTCGAAGTGAGAAGTCAAAAATACTTTTAGTTTCACGGTCGATAGCCTTAACGTTTCCGTACCATTTAATCAACTTTAAACTTTATTTATTTTTACGTCTACTTAACATATACTGAGATAGCATATAAGCAGTAATGAATGATGAATGGGAAGACATATAAATACATATATATATATATATATATATATATGTGTGTGTGTGTGTATGTGTGTGTGTGTGTGTGTGTGTGTGTGTGTGTGTGTGTGTGTGTGTTTGTAATGTTTTCAGTGGTAATTGTGTTCTGTGCTATTACTCCTACCGGAAGACTTGAGTCTTGAAGTAATGCAGGTAGGAAGTAAGGATACCATACCATTTCATTATTCAAATAACAATCAATAAATGGATCATTACCCTCATGACAGTTGACAGCAAAGGTACAAAACAACATCTATTTGCCATTAGTGTTGCATTTTTGGTGAGAATAATATAATTATACCACTAAAAATTCGTAAATTTGAATGATCAAAGTGGTTTAATATTATATTTTAATTTATTTCCTTACAAGTACAAAACTATGGCTACATTTCATACAATTATGAACCGTGCCTTTATGGCTATGTTATGGAATACATAATTTTAAATGAAATATATAACTAGTGTGTAGGTGTGGGACTAATGTAAAGAAAAATTATCGGAGGTTGGCAAATCCACATACAATCAACCTCATCAGATGAGAGCTTGAAAATCCATTCTAACAACCGATTTTTTTAAATCTGTCCGAATTCGATAAAAACCGAAATGAGTATGAACTATCGGGTGAAATGAGAATTTATCTCAAAATTGTATAGGAATATTGTCCATTAACATGATCATGTATGTACGCGAGCTGTGAACATAAAAGTATTGGTATGAGGGCGGCACTGAAAATTTCGGGAATCAAGGAGGTGACACAACATTACTATTTAATAAAACCGGCCAAGAGCGTGTCGGGCCATGCTCAGTGTAGGGTTCCGTAGTTTCCCGTCCGTCACAATAAGTGTTCGCACTTATGAGTTTAAAGGTGGGTATTCATTATGTTCGCGCTCCAGCAGCGCTCCGCGCTCCTGCAACTGCTCCCGGTAGTGGTTACTGTTGTTTCCAACCAAGTTCAAAATAATTTTCCTAGAAAGTCCTTATAAAGTTCTACTTTTCAGATTTTTTTCATATTTTTTAAACTTATGGTTTAAAAGTTAGAGGGGGGGGGGACACATTGTTTTTTACTTTTGGAGCGATTATTTCCAAAATTATTGACATTATCAAAAAATGATTTTAGTAAACCCCTATTCATTTTTAAATACCTTTCCAACAATATATCACACGATAGGGTTGAAATTAAAAAAAATCACTTCCCACTTTACATATAGGGGGGCTACCCTAATAAAACATTTTTTTCCAATTTTTATTTTACCACTTTGTCGGCGTGATTGATACACATATTGGTACCAAATTTCAGCTTTCTAGTGCTAACGGTCACAGAGATTAAGCGAGGACGGACAGACGGACAGACAGACATGGCGAAACTATAAGGGTTCCTAGTTGACTACGGAACCCTAAAAATGTATTTATCGCTTTTCGAAGTATTTGACACATTTTCCATACGGTGGAACCAATCATTGAAGCAACCATTCCATTCGGGAATTGGGGTCTCCAAAATGGCCGTTTTGTAGGCGTCCACAGCTTCTTCAGGTGATGAAAACCTCTGTCCACGCAATTTATTCTTAATTTTAGGGAAAGAAACCATTCAAAGAAATCATTAGGGCTTAGGTCGGAGCTGTACAGCGGATGGTCTAAAAATTATATATTTTCTTCCTCTAAAAACTCTTTTGTTCTGTGTGCGGTGTGAGAACTCGCATTGTCGTGATGGAGGATGATGCGGCGGTTGCAGTTCTCTATACGGAGTTCAGAAACAACCTGTGGCAAACAAATGCTAGCATACCATTCTGCATTAACCGTTCTTTGTCGCTCAAGAGAAATAGAGAAATTGGAGACAAACATGGCCACCATTTTTTTTGCAACATTCCGTGAACGAACAATTTTTGTTGGCTTTAACTCATTTTCGAACACCCAAACTCGTGACTGTTTTTTTTTCGGATTCGTACGCGTAAATCCAGGGTTCGTCACCTGATACGATGTTGTATACAGCATTTGAGGATCCTGCTTGAATTCTTTCGAGAATTCTGACGCACCAAGTAACGCGAGCCGCTTTTTGCTCTTCACGGAGCGAATGCGGTACCCATCGGGAAAACAACTTTTTTACATCTAATTGTTCATGCAAGATTATTTGTATTTGACTTATGCCAATGTATAAAGTTGCCTGAATTTCGCGGTATGTCACATGTCGATTTTCCTCAATCAGCTTACGTACTGCATCAACGTTTTCTTGGGTGACTGCAGTTTTTGGACGACCGTGACGGGGATCATCACTGAGCTTGACACGTCCACGTTGAAATTCAGCAAACCAGCGATAAATTGTGGTTTTGGATGGGGCTTCATCACCACATGCAGAAATCATCCGGTCAACGCACTGTTTTTGTGTTAAACCACTTCGAATGGTCATAGTAAAAAATCGCTCTTGAATTTTCTCGAGTTGAATTCCATTTTCGCAACGACTAAACAAGTTTGACAAAACCTTGTGACAAGACCGAGAATCTTTTTTTAAATAAATAAATGGTATTCAATTTTTAAAACCACGGAGTTTTCAATTAAAAAGATTTTAATATGACAGGAACAGTGGAAATATTCCATTCCCGATACTTTTAGTGCAGCCTAGGTACAATCACATATATATATATATATATATATATATATATATATATATATATATATATATATATATATATATATATATATATATATATATATATATATATATATAAACAACTAAAATAACAAATACTCTGTGTATTCCATACATAATTTGAAAAATATATAATAGTAAAAAAAGCGTAAAAAATATGAAATCAATAAGGTTTTATATGGGATTGTAAATAACACGGGAGCGTTGTCACCTCCTATTTCCTTCTGTGTTCTTTTTTTATTATTATTGTTTTTTTTTTGTTATCTTCTCGGCTAATACTCGCTGGGCTGCAATTTCTTCTGTTTCGTGAATTCATGTTATTTATTCATTTCAAAAATCTTTCTTAAAATATTATTTAAGAGAAACAAAAGCATGTCGTTCGCAATTCTCTGTACGCGGCTCAATCTTAAAGTGTCCGGCGATATGTGACCAGTTTGACCTACTTAGGCTGTATATCTGAAAAAATAGCTAATACCCTTCGACAAAAGGGCATTAACGTGGCATTCAACGGAAGCAATTTTCTTAGGAGTCTTCTGTAATAATAAAGATAAGTTGGATATTAGTAAAAATCGGATCTTTATAAACTTGTTTGTAATGAGTGCCACGCCGTTTACCTGGGTCAGACTGGTAGCAAATTTGGGACACGTTATAAAAACATTTAGCCGCGTAATTAAATTCCAATCTTGATAAATCTTATTTTGGTAATCATCTCTTGGACGCTAGACACAACCTAGCCAACGACTAGTCCTTTCAAGTCTTACACACTTGTTATTAAGGGCTGCGACTGTAGGCGCTGGAACAGTTAGAGATATTTTTTAGAAAATAATAATGGTAACGATACACTGATGAATGAACAAACAAATGTTTGTTACCTACCTCTATTAAACATCTTTAAGCCTGTTCTCTAATATAAGACAGCCTTGCAACATGTTCATCAACGATTCTTTGCGTAGTTGGACTCCAACTACGCAATGAATCGCTTAAGCGCTAAGAGCGAAGCGTGAAAGGCGAATATTTTGCGGTGGTTTGTTTTATTTTTTATTTTAACAGCAAGCGGTTGCGTACGTCAGGTGGTGATTGGTTGCAAGTTTTTATCGCATGACGTGGTCGCTTGCTACTTTAGTGGGGAGCGGTTGCGTCAGCGAGATGTATAAATAGCAGCTTTTTTGAATCGGCGCTCAAACATTCCGCCTGTGGCACCGCTTCCGAGCGGTCGCATCCAGGTAGTCCGCGCTTTCGTTCCTGTACGGTAGTGCTCTCTCGCTCTCGCGCCTCCGCTGGCCCGCTCGCGCTGTACAGCGCCGACGCAGTGCTCAGTCCGCCGGCGGCATCGTTCTCGGACGGTCGCCTCCTGGTGGTCCACGCTCCCGTACAGTACGGTAGTGCTGTCTCGCTCTCACGCGCCTCCGCTGTCCTGCTCACGCGGAACAGCGTCGAGGCTGCCGGTGAGTCACTTTTGCTACAGCTCTTACCCCCCTGTCTTCGGGCAGGGAGGTCTGACTAACCTCCGCTTTCATTTTCATTTTTCATTCATTATCATTTTCATTATAATTTTTCATTATATTTTTCATTTATCTTTCTTTTTTTTTTTTTTTCTCTTTTTTTTTCTTGTGTTTTTCTTGCATCTTTACTTGTACTATTACGTGCATAGTGTGTTGTAGTACGTCTCGCGTTCTAGTCCCTGTTCTACCGAGAGCAGGGACCCGACCTCACCTCATCTTTACTAGATTATCTCACTCAACCCAATATGGCCAACCCCAGTCTTACTGAGTCCCTAGCCGCCCTCATTACCCAATACGGGTTAAACGGAAATGACACGGTCCTCGCCGCCATTGCCACCATCGCCGCCCAGGCTCCCCTCCCTGCCCCTCAGGCACACCGTCCGCCGCCAGTACTAGCGGCATACCTCGAAACGAGGAACTCCTTTGCCCCGCTACAGTCAGCCCCCTCAGAAATGGAGTACGCATGCTCCGAATCCTCGGCGTCTACCTCCCGGAAGAGGCCCGCCACTACCTCAGCTCCGGTTCATCGGAGTCCTCTGACTCCGAAGGTACCGATGAATCCAACTTCACCACTGTCACCTCCAAGCGCAACGGAAAGCGCGCTGCGATCAAACGCACCCCCCCTACTTCAGCGGCCCCTGCCGATCCTTCAACCTCCGCAGCCCTTGACGCTGCCCCCGTCCCACTGATGTCTCTAGACATCCCCACACCATCCAAACCAGCCTCTCGCTGTGCCCCAGTGCTGGCGAAGAAGCAAGTCCCGCCCCCTGTCTTCCTAAGAGACAAGGCTAAATTCACCCATCTGTCCAAGACCTGCTACGACGCAGGCATCAAGTATGACCATGCAGTCAACCTCGGGGAGGCGATTAAAATCATCCCTAGCTCCATCGAGGACTTCCGCTCAATTACCCGGCTATTCACAGCCGAAAGGGTATCTTACCACACGTACGCTCTCCCCGAAGAGCGTAAAGTCAGGGCCGTCATCCGAGGCGTCCCATTTGAGTTCTCCAACGAGGAGATACTTGAGGACCTTAAGTCCCAAGGTTTCCCAGTCGAAGCAGTGCACAAAATGCACAACCGTACGGGCAAAAGGTACAACCTTGTCCTAGTAATCTTGTCCAACGTGCCGGAGGCGAAAGCCATCTTCCGGCAGGTGCGCACAGTGTGCGGCCTGTCAAGGGTGAAGGTAGAGCCCCCACACAGGCCCGGTTTCCCGGCGCAGTGCCACCGCTGCCAACTTTACGGTCACGCGGCGGCCAACTGCTCCGCCCCACCCAGGTGCGTGAAGTGCCTGGAGCCACATAACACCAAAGAGTGTCCCCGGCCCAAAGACGCCGAATCCCCGCCCGCCTGTGTCCTGTGCAACCAGACAGGTCACCCGGCGAACTACAAGGGTTGCCCACGCGCACCTCAACCTCGCCCCAGTAGGAAAGCTCCACCGCCGGTGAATGACCGCTCATTCCCGGCCCTCCAACAACGGCCCCGCCAGGGCCCTCCTCAGCCTATCCAGGGCTTCCCTCGACCCTCTCAGGGTCCTCCCAGGCCCCCTCAGGGTCCCCCTAGGCCCCCTCAGGGCATAATTCGGCCCCCTCCGGGCTTCTCAAAGCCAATGCAGCCTCCAGTCTTTCCCTGGGGGCCCAAAAAGGCAGACCCTCCGCGGACAACCTCGTACGCACACGAGGCAGAGCCCACAATAGATGACTACAACACGCTATATTCCGCGATTAGGAATATAGATGTTAGGGAGATTACAGTAATCTCACGCAAACTGCGCGCGGCGAAGTCCCCTCAAGAGCGTCTCATCGCTCTTGCCGAACATAATGATCTTTTACTAGCTCTGTTGTAAGTTAAGTTAACTTAATTAACTTAACTTCAATGTCTGAGAATAATATTAACTTACCAAGATCCCACGGTCGTATCAAACCTAAGGGTTTATCGCTTGTATCATTCAATATTCGCGGCTTGCGAAATAACCTCCCAGAGCTTAAGCTCTTTCTTCGAAATCGTGAAGTCGATTTCCTCCTACTACAGGAAACTAATCTTAAAGCTAAGGACACTAGAGGCCTTTCTATTAGAAACTTCTCTCTTCTTCGTAATGACAGACCCGACCGCCGAGGCGGCGGAACGGCCATCTATTACAAGAAGACACTTCATTACTCGCCCATTTCTACTCCGCAGCTTACCAATATGGAAGCCACGGTATGCAGGCTAGCTATGACTGGACATCAGTCCATCCTCATAGCCTCCTGTTACATCCCTTCAGGAACCTATCCCCTCAAAAAAGATTTTGAAGCCATT
The DNA here is from genome assembly GCA_036936625.1 of Parnassius smintheus behrii. NCBI lineage: Eukaryota > Metazoa > Arthropoda > Insecta > Lepidoptera > Papilionidae > Parnassius > Parnassius smintheus. Next base: position 11,788,039 of record JAUPFT010000006.1, read on the forward strand.
TTATCCTTGGGCAATTCAGTCATTATGTTTGGAGATTTTAACTCCAAGCATACTGAATGGACATGCCGCACTACGTCCACTAGTGGCAAGATACTGCTCGATATCACGCAGTCTCTTGATATCACTGTCCATAGTCCTCTCGGTGTTACTCACTTTCCCGATAACACCGATCACTCTCCCGATGTGTTAGATTTTGCGTTACTCCAAGGAGTTCCTCTCAACCTCGGAGCAATCGAGACACTAGACGATCTAGGATCAGATCACCGACCGGTCTCCCTCATTCTTGGCCATCAGCCACCTCCCCCAATACACACAAAAACCTTCACTAATTGGAAGGGATTCAAGGAGTCCCAAGCTAAAGCTCTGGACTCACAGGATTCTACCATCTCCATACCGTCGGACTTAGACAGTCCCGAAAAAATCGACACCGCGGTCGACTCACTCTCCACCCTTATTAAATCCTCCCTTAAGGAGAACGAAAGGGTCGTCCCGGTTGCTAACAATAGTGGGCTTCCCCTACATATTAGCAACCTATTAAAAGCCAAAAAAGCTGCTTTCCGGAGAGCAGCAAAATATCCCACCCCCGAATATAGGCGCGCGGCCAATCGTCTTCAACGAAAACTCCGCTTCCGCCTCTCTGAATTTCAAGATCTCGAAAAGAGTAAGCTCATGGAGAATATCTCTCCATCTCACACAGCGTACTATCAGATGGCTAGAGCCCTCCGCATAGACGCTATCACCCACACTCCCCCTCTCTTCCGTCCCGACGGCACGGTTGCCTTCGAGGACGAGGAGAAGGCTGAGTGCTTTGCGGATAGCATTGCCGATCAATGCTCCCCTAGTTCTCAACCTGTCGACCCCTCACACGTCCAGGTAGTAGAGGATGAGGTCCGCCGCCGGAACTCACCCCCTACCGCCTCCGAACCTATCTCTGTGTCCAATGATGAGATTTCATCTCTCATCAAAGGACTTAAGCCTAAAAAGGCTCCGGGCGCGGATGGCATCTCCAACCAAGCCCTTAAACACTTTCCCGAGCAGGTGTTAACCTTTTTATCTATTATCTTCAACGCCTGCTTCAACCTTAGTTATTTTCCCACTACGTGGAAAGAGGCAACTGTGATTGGAATTCCCAAGCCAGGCAAGCCTCTCAACCTCCCCTCCAGCCATCGCCCCATTAGCCTCCTCAAGGCAATGGGCAAGCTCTTCGAAAGAGTCATCCAAACACGGATGAGGCGCTATCTGTTTCCCACAGACGGTGACCCTCTCATCATTCCCCACCAATTCGGCTTCCGAGCCAAACACTCATGTCCCCAACAAGTTCACCGCATTGTGGAATATATCCTCAGCGGTTTCTATCCTCGACGTCATAAAACCATCGCGGTCTTCTTCGATATAGCCAAAGCTTTTGATAGAGTCTGGCACACAGGCCTCATCTACAAGCTCTACAAAATAGGTCTCCCCGATCGTCTAGTTCGTCTCGTGGCCTCCTATTTGAAGCATCGTACCTTTCGTTTTAGACACGAAGGCACGCTATCTTCACAGCGAACTATCAAGGCTGGTGTCCCTCAGGGCTCAGTACTTGCTCCTTTGCTGTACATCCTGTTCACCAACGACATTCCCATCCCGTCGAAAGGTGTTCAACTCTCCCTCTTCGCAGACGACACTGCCATCTACTGCAAAGGTGTCTCACTACCCTTCATACGGAACAAGATCCAAAAGTCAGTCGATGACCTAGGAGATTGGTTCAAAAAATGGCGCATCGATGTGAACCCGGAGAAGAGCTCCGCCGTTCACTTCGATTATAAACGACGCCGTCTTAAAAACACTCCTCCAATACGTATGCTAGGGACCCCTGTCCCCTGGCATACGACAGCCAAATATTTAGGTGTCACTCTAGACACAGGGCTCACTTTTAGGCCCCACGTCAAACGAGTCACCCGTCACGCACGGTTTTACCTGAGTAGGCTCAACAGTATGTTGGGCAGACACAGTAAAATGTCCCTTCGGAACAAGCGAACCCTTTATAAGGTCTGTATACGACCCGTCATGTCCTACGCGGGCCCCGTCTTTGCCCACGCAAACCCTAACATTTTAAATGAACTCCAAATAGTTCAGGACCTCTTCTGTCGTCGAGCTGCGAACGCACCTTGGTACGCACATCGGGACTTAGAGCTCCCAACAATTCAACAGTTCCTTAAAAAACTCTCTGAGAACTTCTTCAAAGCCTCAGAGTCGCACCCAAACAATTTAATTCGTGAGGCGGCTTCTTATGCAGCCCCACCCCCCTCTCGCTATCGTGTCCGCAGGCCGAGAAACTCTCTCTCGGACCCGCCAAATAAACTGTCAAACGACCTGAACTGCCTCCTGGCGGCTCAGGCCAGTTCTAATTAAATTAATTATTATTATATCAACTAATATTATTTTGCCTTCGTAGGCACTCCCTCAGCGGCTCTTAGCCGCCTGCGCCCTCTTTTCCCAAAAGAGGGTCGCTCATGATAAGGCACAATAGAGCTTAATCAGCCAGCTGCCTGTCCCCAAAGGCGGTTTTTAGGGGGTATCACTTAGGGTCCCCGGTAGGACAGTGAGTCCCCCATAACCACGATAGACCGGCTATCGTGGTATGCGTAATGCATTTTCCGCCTCCCTACGTACAGGGTAGCCCTTTAATTGCTTCGGGCGCAAAAAAAATGGTGATGGTGCCTCGTGTAGAAGCGAAACACGTGCTCTATTATTGTCGATGGTGTGTCTCTCCTAGTTTAGTGATGTTGGAATTAGTGGTGCTGAGATTAGTGGTGACTTGGGGGAGGGCGGGAAGTGCTTTTCAAACTAGGTACGACACATCATTTTATTTTATTGAGAAATAATTCTTAACAACTTTAATATAATAGATTTCCGCAAAGTAACGCCTGGTTCTATTAATTATTATATGATTTATTTTCTCTCAATCTTATGTTTGAAGGAATACTTTTAGTCTTGAAATCCTCGTTGTCGTTTTCAATCTTCAAAATTTAACTTTTAATAATATGTGTATTGTGGTGTTATATATTGTCCGTGCGTTTGATTTTCGTCTTCACTTCATTTTTGTCATATCCGGGTTGATTCCCAATTCATTATTATAGTATTATATATTTACGTGTTTAATTTCAATTTCCTAATTTATTTTTGTCTATATACTACTGTATACCGTAATTTAAAATAAAATAAATATATACTAATAATACTGTAATTTATGTTTATATACTACGAGTCGTAGTTTATATAGCTCTGGCGGTGCGCGTGCATTGTAGCAGCGCACCCGCTGGCAAGGTCGCTATGTAATGTTAGAAGGTGTAAAATAAAAAAGCGACAACTTTTTTCTTGATATGACTTTAATTATACTGCTCTTCACTTATTCTACCTTAAACCAGTCGTGGGAATTGACTACCACTTATACTACAAGCTTTTACTACGCCTTTGAAACTTGGTGACTATACAAAATATCTCCCGATGAGGCAATCTATTGGTGGAGATCTATATTTAGCAGTAAACTTTAATAGAATTCCATCATTACCAGTAGTAATGATGTAAAAAATTGTTTTGGCTCTAATACATACGGACCCGTCTATAACGAGTGTGTAAGGGTTTAGTTGAATCCAAATTTGCGAAAAATTTGATGAGTATTCTACCGTCAAAAATAAAGACGTTCATTTCATTTCATAAACGAATACAAATATTTTGGAATCAAAAATACGATACTTACAGATATAAGTTAATAAAATCTTTAATAATAAAACGATAAAGTGACATTGATTACTTCAAATATTTTATGGAGGTGATGAGTAAGACGCTTTATTTAAATTAATGTAATTATGTCTCCCTGACCGAATTTCGTCTTAAAAAGAGACTAGCCAGCTACGCAGGACAGAATTACATTGCACGAGTGTGTGCACAAGCACAGGAGAACTGTTTATCCCACTGTCATAGTCAGATGGGATAGTAATCTGACACGAGAAAGAAATACTTGCCGAGGGTCATTGTTCAAACACCACAAAGTTTCTGACTCCGGGCTGTTACTCAATTATTTGGACCCAATCCGGAATTCTCACTCTTTATTAAATAATCATTAGTTGAATTTGCGACTAGTAGACCAATGAGACAGTAGTTGTTCTAGTGCTAGTGTATATTCAAATTTGTTTTGTATATTAAGTAAACAGTAGGGGTTAGAACTCCTGACTACTATGCCATTTATTGATTTGAGTAAATAATATATAAAACACTAATTGATTGTATCGAGTATGCTGGTGTTGGGTTTATTTCCTTAACCACTATAAGATTTTATTCTACTTTCGTAGAACAATCTAAAATCGTTCAAGAGTGTTGTTTTTTTATTGTAATACGTTCTCCAATTTATTAATTACTATTTTGGTAAATATAATATTTTCTTGACCGCTTTGAACCAAGGCAGTTACTTTATAACAGTTACCGAGTGTGTAAACCGAATTCGAAGCCGTGGTTTGCAATAAAAAAATTACAAATTTTTTTTATAATTGTATTGCGAACATTATACGGCTTGCGGACAAAAAACTTTAGAAGGTTTGTGATTTCATATAATTTTATTTCGTTAGAACCATCAAAGTTACTTATTCGGAATTAACCTGTACTTTTTAAGCTCTCAACTCTGGCTTGTTTTTCATAAAGTTGGGAGTTACGAGTACAATGCACGGTTTAATATAGCTGGAAATTGCTATAAGATGTTTATGTCGCGCAAACATGGAGTTCTGGCTTCAGGCATTCTAGTTGTGCCTTCAGGCTTCTGAGTTACTAACTTAAACTTTAGTGTGGATGGCCGGAATATAAATTGCATGGTTTTCTACATAAAACGGTATTAAAATAATTTTGAACAGACTTTTTTATCTTTACTTTCCATTTGGAAGTTGTTGCAGTGGCTCAAATTTCGGCAGTCCAAATTTTATTATATCTCCACATTGTCCATATAGGTTCTTATATATGTCCTCTTGTCCATATAGGTTCTTATATATGGTTGCATAAGTGCATGTTTGTTTACCTGTACATTATTTGTAGATTCATATGTTGGTGAACTTTTCGTCCCACATGTCTCGACAAGAAATGAAGATGAATTTCAATTGTCGCGTTATTTTGTATATTATACACATTAGTAAGTTTATATAAACATCTACAAGTACAGATTTTTATAGATATTTTCATAAAAAAATTTCTACACAATCAAAAGTATATGAATAAATTTTAAAATAACCTGAGACTTTTATTTAGGAAAATAAAATAGCACAGATTATCTAATAGAACTACGGTAATATCTAACATAATACTATGTCTCTCTGATACCACCAAAAACCCTTGTATTTTTGCTTCATTGAAGAAGTTAACCTTGTCCTAAACCTTTTTCAAATATTTTTAATTTGTCAGACATGCAGGTTTCCTCACAATGTCTTAGATTATCCTTCGACGTACGCTATACCAGCAATGAAAATAATAAATGATAAGTAAGTGGTGATGGTGTAAATCAAGCTGCTTCAAACATTTCTCATACCTACAATCATCTGCAAATATTGTTAATGCGAATCTAAATAAACAAGAATATACATAACTGTATAGATATAGTTCGTATTTAACTTTTATTTCAAATATTCGTAAATAAAATTTTCAAAATTATATTTATTAAGACTTTTGATATCATTCTATAATTAAACGTTTAGTATTTTAAAGTCAGAAATAGTATTGCTATTTCGTGCTTCAAAAAGTTATAACTTTTAACAAATCGCGTAACCTCGCAACCTCTGAGACATGATGTTGCCTTATCTATGTTTGCCTCTTAAAGTTCGTGCCACTAAGGATTTACAATGAAACTGAAACAAATGCCACCAATTTTTTCCTGTAAGTGCATTTTTACAAAGCCGTTAGCAGTTTTTACTGTTGGCTTGTACTTTATTGATATCAATAATTTACCTACAATTGTTTCCACGACGTTAAAGTCGCTCTACAATTATTTGAAAGTACGTATTAACAAAAAAGAATTTATAATATTTTACCTTTTATTAATAGCATCATCATCATATTTCAGTTATTACAGCTCATCTTTAATTCTCTTTATGAACATAAGTCTCTCCCAGAAATTGCTACAAAACATGATCCTAAGCTACTTTCATCTATCGACACCCTTCATATTACATAATCAGTTTGTAATTTTATTTAGAATAATTTGTTAATAGTTTTTATTTGAATTAAAAATTGTTTAAAATTTCTCCTTATTAAAATGCCCGGCACTAAATTGTTAGTAACAAAATACATAAAATTAATTATCAATACATTATCAAAAGACTAATAAATATCTCTAACAATATTAACGATATATTGTGCCTTTGCTAGTTAATTTGCCACCCCCGTGCCTCGGAAAGAAAGTAAAGCTATTGGTCCTGCGCCTGATCTCTCTGCGGTCATGTCGGTTTACCGTCCCATTGGATTTTGCGAGCGAGGTAATAGAGAGTACACCTGTGCTTATGCATAAACTTGGGCACTACATACTTTTCCTGCCCCAATGAATAGAGCCTGGCCACCATGACTGAAATTTGGTCTGGCGTACATTAATTATTTTCTCAAACAAGTTATTATTTTATTTTAATGTTAAAAGTATTATGGCCGCCCGTAGACAACTGCAACACCAGACAAATTTCCTAAGCACTCTGTGAGCCGTGACTGTATACCACCTTACAACGTGAAATACTGTCGCTCTGTCTTTGAAAAGTCTCTGCTTCACGTTTTAACCTGTATCTCCGAGAAGCCTACTCCGATGAATGGAAAATGACAAGAGTGATACCGGTGCCTAAGGGAGGTTTGGCCTCAGACGTGAGCGAATACCGACCCGTGGCGGTGCTGTCTGCATTTGCCAAGGTATTTAAATTGGCATAACAAAAATGTATTTATACGCAGCTTACCAACTTCTGCATTGGTTTCGGCTGGGTAAAATTACAGCGAGTAGTGCTGTTATTTATGACATATCTTACGCCAGCTATCGACGCTGGGTGGCAGGTGGACGCCGCTTAGTTCGTTTTTCGGAAAGCTTTCGATATCGTGGAAAACGATATTCTTATAGAAAAATTTGTGGCGTTGGGTTTCACATTGCATCTTTTAAAATGGTTCGCGAGTTACCTTGATGAACGCCGACAGTACGTCGAGTTCGCGGGTGTGAATCCGAACCTTACTTCACGTTCTTGGGTGAGAGCCAGGGGATTTGGGTCCCTTGGAATTCATATTATTGATAAATGACCTCCCAGAGGTCGCTAAGATCGCGAAATCTCTCTTGTTTGCAGAGGACGTGAAATATTTTTTGTCGAGAGTGGAAGTTTCGAATTGTGAGCAACTTTAGCGAGATACGAAGGGGCACACTGCAATGATCTGAAATAAAATATTTCGGATTAAGTTACGATAAAACCTTTTTTTAGAATTTGAATACTGGCCTCTAAGAATCTTAATGAAATCCAAACAATAAAAAAAACGTTTAAAAACAAAAACTATGCTGGTTTAAAGTTGACACGTCGTTAACAGAAATGGAGCTCAAGCGTGAACATTTCCGTACCATAATTTATCCCAATTTTCGTCGCGGCTTATTTTCAAGATAATCGTCTTAGTGAACTTGTTTCGATTTATGATGTTGAAACACCAAATCAAGCGATAATATACTGCTGGATGCCGAGTTCCGACGCGGTCGTGTTTCGTTCAGCACTGTTTCTTCTGCAGGTCGACCAAGAACAGCGGTCACGCCTGAAAACATCGCAGCTGTGCGAACTATTATATTTGATAACCGTCATTTGACATATGAGCAGATTCTGGCTGTTATCAATATTGTAAAGACTGCAATTCAGTCGATATTACATAGTGCACTGTGTGTAAGAAAGCTAGTTTTCCGCTGGGTTCCCCACAATTTGTCCGAAGAGCAAAAGGCGGCTCGTATAGCTTGGTGCCGGAATACTCTGCAACGCTTCAACGTAGGGAAATCAAACGCCGTTTATAATATCGTCTCAGGTAACGAATCATGGATTTATTCATACGAACCTGAAATAAAACATCAGTCAGCAGTTTGGGTCTTTGAAGACCAGGTCAAACCAACGAAAGTGGTTCGCTCCCGCAGCGTGTCAAAGAAAATGGTTGCTACGTTTGTCCCGAAAATGTTGCTACAATTCCTTTACAGGAACGCAGAAAGATTACCGCTGAGTGGTATATCATGATTTGTTTGCTAGAAATGATAGCCGAACTGCGATAAAATAACCCGAAACGTCGCATCATCTTACATCATGATAATGAAAACTCCCATACGGCTCGGAAAATAAATGATTTTTTGAAGCACGAAACGTTGAGCTGATGAGCCATCCTCCGTACAGTTCTGATTTAAGCCCAAACGATTTATTTACATTTCCTAGAATGAAATATTTACTACGCGGTCAACGATTTGAAGACACCGAAGCAGCTGTGGAAGCGTACAAATCAACCATTTTGTCAACATCAACTTCAGACTGGAATCACTGTTTTAATGATTGGTTTGCACGAAGGGAAAAGTACATCAAGTTGAACGGAAAATACTTCGAAAAACAATAAAATATATTGAATAAAACTATATTTACGGATTTTGTCGCGTTTATTTCACTACTTTTACTTATTTTTAATTCCCGGCGTTTCGGGTGCTTTACAATTTAATAAAATACAATTTAGCTATACCTATATATATATATATATATATATATGTGGTTTTTGTTATTCCCGATCATTTCAATGTGCCCCTCGTATAGAGAGTCGTGGAGTGGAGCGCAATCAATAAGTTATATTTTAACACGTTGAAGTTCAAGGTAATAAGAATTACGGGCGCAGACAGGCGCCGCCATAGAACACTATAATACACACTGGAATGGCAGTCAACTTTATTTTATACGAGGATTGGCGTCGCCAAACCCGATTCGCTGTGTTGACAGACTGAGTAAAGGAGGATGGCCAAATTTCTATAGGAGCTGGACTTGACTTTTTTTTTTCATGTCCCAAAACAAACTATAGTTAGATAGGTTTGTTTTTACGTTGTAAACACAATCACGTTTAAAAATAATATCTAAATCGCCACGATTTTTTATAATAACGTCAGCAATATTTTCAAGGCTGAATCAACAAATACCTTTTACTTTTTTATTGGCCATTTTATTAAATTATAACATCGGTATGTCAAAATTACAATCCGTAGACAGAGAATTACAATCAATACAAATGATATAAGATAACATTAGATTATTAAAATTACAACTCAAAATACATTTATATTATTTTTACATGTCAAGCAAGTCAGAAAATGAACATTTCATATATTCTTGTATATTATAAAAAGCATGATTCACAAATTATGTTTTTGTCACTTGTCGAAACGAAGTCTTGTTATTTCTTAAGGCAATTTATTGTACACTTTGATTTTTAACGAAAAACCTTGCTTGGACGCTTTATCTGACTGCGACGTAGCCTAATAGTGTAGTTAAAATAATTATATTACCCAATAATAGAACATCTCTCAAAGCGCACCCTACGTGTGCACCATACTCCCTAAAGTTCGATGTCAAATCAAAAAGGGCCGTCTGTCAAACCATCTCGTAAAGTTGACCGTTTCAACAACAAATTATGACCGATAATTCAATAAAAACTACACCTACATGTATTGCACTAGCTTGCACAGTATGTAGTGTAAAAAACAAGGATGGCGTAATTATTATCACACGAAGTCTTTCCTAAAAGATTTCAACGCTTTTTTGTAGTTTGACCATTTTAATTCTAGCTGAAGAGAGTTAGTCGCTAGATACCTACTGTCTTTCAGTCTTCAATACTAAAGTTGCATTTGTATTGAAAAATCGAGTAATGGTAGGTTACGGGAATAAATGAAGTGTAATGGTAGAATTTATAATTTAGGAGTACTTAAATGAAACAAGTAGGCTAGATAAAATTACTTTTTATTCATCACCCTCTCTTATATCTACAACATCAAGGAGTGATGTTGGCACTGGCGATATTGTCGGCTGATGCCTGGCCCACGCAAGGTACCACACAAGCGTCATAACATGTGCACATCACCCAACTGTCCTTCGATTCGATACCCTCTGTGAAACCTGACATGTTCACTATAATAGGACCATTCCTGTTGAATCCATATGGTCCTAGTGCAAATAATATAACTTCATACATGCGACTTAAAGCTCGTTGCAGTGTTTGTTAAATAAAAATATGTGGTGGAACCATACAACAATTATTTATCACACAATAATAGGGCATCTCTCAAAGCGCACCCTACATCTGTCCTATAAATCCCAAACATCATGTATAATATCACTGCATTTATTATTCTAAAAATCGTCGGCATTTTATAAGTCCTTTCTTAAAAATAACACAGTAGATAGGTGCAGTGCGGGCCCTTTGTTTATTAAAGTATTTATTTATTAGCAAGTATAAATTCCAAACATCATTAAAATATAATGTCTAGAGATACTTACCCATTTATATAATTATAAATCAGAAGGATATTGTGAATTAAAAGAGATAAAAAAGGTTGCCAGAGCATTAAATTCAACTTTGCTCGGCGTTTATTTATAAATTACATATATAACATAATATATAACAGAAAATAAAAGCACACAGTAAAATTGAAATATGTAAAATAAACAACATTACAATTTTTATTTGATCATTATTAATCATCATTGCGACAGTCCACTGCTCAACATAGGCCTCCTAAACTAAATATATAATGTAAAATATTTACACAGGCCTTTCGTGAATTGCCACCCCTTCCCATATGGTGTTGTAAAAGTCGACAGAGTAGAATAAAAACATCAGGAGATGGGCAGCGGCATCTTCCTATAGAATACCACAAAAAACTTTGGTTGCCACAAGTGTAGCAACTATGGCAAAATCATCATTAATATAACAATATTAATACGCATTAAGGTTATAATCATCATTCTGTATGTTCAATATCATCACTTGATGGTAATATATCATATAAAAAAGATGCAGGTGGATCAACCTCATCTCGATGCTATGCCCATGATAGAAACCAAACTAAAATAGCAGCTTAATGCTGCTGTGTTTCGAATGGTAAGCATAGAGAACCGGAGAACCTTTTTAATGGTAACAAGGCATTTTATCTCAGTCCTCAGGCCTGGTAACACATCAACATTTTGATTTTCAATTGAAGATAAATGTAGATGTCTATGGGCCACAGCATCCACTTACCATCAGGTGGACTGTGTGCTCGTTTGTCACCTTATTTCTATAAAAAAGGAGAAAATTACTTTTTATTAATCATCCTCTCTTACAACTACAGCATCAAGGAATGCTGCAGGTGCTGGTATTGTCGGCTGATGCCTGGCCCACCCAAGATACCACACAAGCATCATAACATGTGCTCAGCACCCAACTGTTCAACAAACCAACTAAACAATTGCAGCAATACTCTATTATAGCTTCCCTTTCAGACATATTATTTTCAATTAATATATAAACATAATATACTTTTCTCGAAATGTGTCTGGATTTGTTTTGCCTCTTATAAGTGAAATATTTCCACTTCCTCTCAAACAATACTCTGTTACATTAATGTTTCCTCTGCTTATTTCAATTCTATACCCTCCATGAAACCTGACATGTTCACTATAATAGGACCTTGCCTGTTGAATTTGATATGTTCCTAGGGCAAATAATATAACTGCACTATATTCTAGATGGGGGAATATAATATTAGTATTGAAATGAGCTGTAATACTACAGGGTGGGCCAGAATAAAGTTCACTTTTCTTTGGCAAATAGATCGTCATACGTAGGAAGTAGCGGGGTGCGCGGGGTGTGATCAGGTCACGCGTCTTACGCAATTTCAGTCGCCATGAGTCAGTTTACGGGGGAGCAGCGCGCGTTCGCGGTACAAGTGTTTTACGAAAATGGTCATTCTTACGTTATTGTGCGGCGTATGTTCAGAGTTAAATTCAATTTACGGAGTATCCGGCAGTGTCCTAGTACACAGTTGCTAAAACAATGGCCGAAGAGGTTCCAAAAAACTGGTTCGACGCTACCAATGAGACGTCAAGGTCGCCCCCATACTTTACGCAGGTAGCAAGCGATTCAGGAGGTTAATCGATCTGTCCAAGAAAATGCGGAACTCTCTGCGCGACGATGTTCAGCGAGTTTGGGGATTTCGCGAAGCAGCTTAAAACGAATTTTGAGACAAGATTTGAAGCTTCATCATTATAAGATCCAATTGGTGCAAGAATTTTCCCATGATGACCATACAAAAAGGGCGTCATTTTGCACCTCGATGTTAGAGCGGTTTTTCCAACTTCGGGAACATCCTTTTCTCGGACAAAGCCCACTTTCACCTGAACGGATTTGTCAACAAGCAGAATTGCCATTTCTAGAGTGCTGAACAGCCTTTGCGCAAGCATCAAAAGCCACTCCACTGCCAAAAAGTGACGGTTTGGGCCGCCATTTCAACCAAAGGGCTGATTGGGCCTTATTTCTTTGAAAATCCTCGAGGTCACGCAGTAACCGTTAATACAGACCGTTATGTGGAAATGCTTCAAAAGTTTTAAGGCCAAGCCTTGCTGGGCTGCAAGAGTACAACTTCCTGACCTGGTTCCAGCAGGATGGGGCCACCTGCCACACGTCTAATGCCAGCATGGAGGTCGTACAGGAGCTGTTCCCCGGTAAAGTCATCTCAAAAAGAGGTAACATCGAGTGGCCACCACGAAGCCCAGACTTGTCCCCACCGGATTTCTTTTTGTGGGGATTTCTCAAGAATAAGGTCCATTCCAATAAACCGAGGACAATTACTGCCTTAAAAGCGAACATTCGAGCAGAAATGGCGGCAGAAATATCGACAGTAACGTGCCGGCGTGTTTTTGAAAATTTAAAGTCCCGCTTAGAAGAGTGTTTGCGGCGAGACGGGGAACACCTAGACGATGTTATTTTCAAGAAGTAAATTAAATTAATGTTAAATTAAGTTACTTTTTGAATTAACTCTCTAAGTATTATCAGTCTTTTTTTATATGGGTTTCAAAAGTGAACTTTATTCTGGCCCACCCGTTAGTAAAATCAGATGTTCGTCTATTCATATTCATACTATTTATAAAATCAGATAAATTATTATTTAATGGAAATCGTTCTCTAATCACATTTATGATTTGCTCAGCATCATTTCTGTTTTGTAATCGAACACCGAATTTATTACAAATGCTTGCAGCTATGGAAAACATTTGCATAATATGTGGAACAGTTTTATTAAAAAAAATCTTGCCGAAATATTTTAAAGTCTCGTTTGAAGTACCCGTTTACAACTTCCACCACCCATCGGCATATGGTCACACAACGACTCCTGTTAGCTTGCTCAGTGGTGAGCTGATGTTCACCCTCAAGCAGGGATTCTGGCATAAATGTTCTGTAGCTGCAAGCCACTAACAAACTAATTGAATCTCTAAATCCCCTGTCTAGAATAAAAACATCGTTATTTTGAAAGTATTGTCTGAGAGGAGAGTTTTCATCTCTGAAAAGAGACTTCATTATATCTGCATCAGTTGTGGTAGCTTTGTATGGGCCAAAGCAGTCTAAAATGTAGCCATCAGGTGTCACCAGCAAAAATGGTTTTAACAAGTTTTTGTATTTATGTAAGGAATATGTGTCCTTTTGGAACATATAATTGGAACTTTTGTTTATAAAAATATTTGTCCCATCACATATAACTATCGCATTTTCATTATTTTGATTATAATGTGTTGCAATAATTGCTCACGTGATATGTGTTCAATTCCCAGATTTTTAGGCACAAAATCTTGTACCAATATTTCCCTAACCTTATCCATTAATCTTTCTAATGTTCACCTTGGAACCATTAATAACTGTGATAACCGATCATCTGATTCACCAGTTCTCATCTTCATTAGAAGAGCACCTAAACCTAAAATGCCTCTATTTGTTTCTACAAGACGGGGTGTTTCATATAGTAAAAGTTCAAATTGTTGTTTATTCATTCAGAGCAAATAATGAGACAAATGCTCATCAATTCTTTCAATACTTTCCATATTCGAGAAATCAAGAAATGTGTTGAAAGCATTTATAAAAGAAAGAGCATGTTCCACTTGTTCAGCCGTAAATGTTCTCAAACTATTTTGAGAATTGAACAACATATCCCAATCAGTACTATATGTATGCTCTACACAAATACGAGCATTTATAGGCAAGTAATATTTGTGTTTGCTAAGAGTTGTTGCTCTTAGAGGGTCAGAAATTCTATGCAAATCTGTGTTCTGGCAACCAGAAATAACACAATGTGCTGCAGTGTTTGCCGCTCGCTCGCTAATCACCCGAGGTATTTCGTCATCTTGCTGGTCGGTATTTAATGGGCTTTGAGGTTCTTGGGGTTGAGGCTCTGGCTCCTGCTCCAGCTCTGGCTCCGTCTGCTGCATATTGCGTGTTGCAACTCTCTTGAGTCTCAGCCAACAGGGATGACAAACATGGTCTGTTGAATTTGCCTGAAACAACCATACAGCTTTGTCTTGATATAAATGTTTTGGCTAATTATTATTAAACCCGAGCAAACAGAAACACTTTTACAAACAATATATAATTGCAGTGATATATTCACTATAATATTGATACCAAGACAAAACAAAAAAAAAAGTACAAAATAAAAAGGTAATTATTACCTGCCGTGGGGCAATTCTATTTTCAAGCTTAACATGTATTGCTTGTTGCAACTGAGATGGATTCTCTCTCACAACAACATCACGTTTACGAGTCCTCAGAGAACTTCCACAAAGTATGCAAACATGCTTGTGGCCACGGGAAGATGAGGCACCAGGTTCATTAGGTAACCCGGAGTTGACATGCTGGATTGCCAATTGCTGACAGGCATCACATACGTAATCTTCTTCGGTGATCTAAAATAAGAATTAGAGTTGTATTATGATGATGTTATTATGTTAGTGTAATAAAATAAGGAGGTATGTAAATACGTACCATTATTAAAGAATTCCACTCGCAGATCTTAGAAATTACTCTTGTATCAAGCTCAAAAACGAGATGGTGGCGAAGTTTATCAATGCATATGTTACAATTAACACAAAACAATCGCACACCTAGTTGTCTTTGTTGTGTTTGCATGATGTTTCTCACAATTATCCAAGATATGAAAAAATCAGTCCGTAGAAAAATAACAAAACAAAAGAAATAACAATGTAACAATAATCATAGATTACTGCGTGTATACTAGAGAACAATAATACTGGCGTGAATCGATGATCACAGAGTAAGCGATGGCAAATGACGTTCCGTTGTACATATTGTGACGGCCCAATATTATTATTAATAATTAAATTCAATATAAAGGGGCGTCAAAAATAGTCTTAAAAGATATATATTAACTATTTAAGTCAAATTAATAAACATAAAGTTAATATATTTCAGACATTATCCCAATAACATAGTAAATTAAAGGCAAAATTATTGTTTTTCGTAATAAATAAATTTATTTAAGAACTTGAAAAAATATTTAAAATAAGATAAATAATAGAAATACAAGTCAAAAAATATTATAAAATTAAGTTAAATAACGTTTATAAGATAATTAGAAAATTTGTTAAAAATTGTTTAAGTCATGGGAGGTGTTCGTGTATAAAAGAAAATTTTTCTAAGTTGTGGAAGGAGTTCACGTATAGATGAAATTTCCTAAGTTGTTGAAGGAGTTCATGTATTAAAGAAAATTTTCCTAAGTTGTTGAAGGAGTTCATGTATTAAAGAAAATTTTCCTAAGTTATTGAAGGTGTTCGTGTATAGATGTCTTGTATGGATGAGCTGCCGGAGATACATTCCTGCAGTTCTACATATATATGGGGTGGTCGGGAGCCCGACTGCCTGAAGTACTGTAGCACAATAACTAGTCCTATATTAGGGACTTATGATATTAAACTCAATGATACAAAAGCAATACTATAGAAGGTCTCCATGATGAATTTGCATTACAATAGTAGGGTCGTGGGTTCGAACCCTATATATGAATGACTTATGAAAGTAAGGTCTATGATTCAAAAGCAATACTATAGAAGGTCTCTGTGATTAATATGCATTACAATAGTAGGGTCGTGGGTTCGAATCCTATATATGAATGACTTATGAAAGTAAGGTCTATGATTCAAAAGCAATACTATAGAAGGTCTCTATGATTAATATGCATTACAATAGTAGGGTCATGGGTTCGAATCCTATATATACATGACTTATGAAATTAAGGTCTATGATACAAAAGCAATATTATAGGAGGTCTCCTTGATGCATAAGCATTGTATGGGGTGGTCGGGTGACTGACTGCTCCTAGTACTGTAGCAAAATGACTAGTCCTTATTAGGGACTTGAAAAGGAATATTATGGTGGCGTGTGTGCTGCTTCACGAGCATTTGATCCGAGGTAAACTTGGACTCGCTAACCGATGTGTCCTAGACATATCATCTTAGTGTCGGTGGTAAGCGGGTTTGTTGTAGCAATACGGCTTTCCCGTGGACATCACACACCCATACCGGTTGTGGGCGGCGTATTAGCGCATAGCGATGCGTCGTCTATATTTCGGATTGGGATGATGAGTGTGTTTGGTAGCACTTTTAAGTGTAACAGGCATACTCAACTTCATGTCTTAGTGCATTAGCGCTATGATACGTGAAGTTTTGTCCACTGGCGTCTTAGTAGCGTGCTACTATGATACGTTGGTGCAGTTTTATATAACAACAATCTTAGTGCCAGTGGTAAGCGGGTTTGTTGTAGCAATACGACTTTCCCGTGGACATCGCACACCCATACCGTTTGTGGGCGACGTCGTTGCGCATAGCGATGTGTCGTCTATCTTTCGGATGGGGATGATGAGTGTGTTTGGTAGCACTTTTAAGTGTAACAGGCATACTCAGCTTCATGTCTTAGTGCATTAGCGCTATGATACGTGGAGTTTTGTTCATTGGCGTCTTAGTAGCGTGCTACTATGATACGTTGGTGACATTTTTTATATAACAACAATACTAACTTTGTTGCCAAAGTCGATAGGAGTCATGTGGGTGTGTTGTGAGGGTGCGCCGCCCGTATGATAGTTGTATTGATGCTTACTGCTACTTGCGGTATTGCGTCTTGTGATGGATCTGCGGGTGTGCTGCGCCTGATTCGACGCATTCCTGATGTTCTGGTCGATGGAGGTATACAATTAACATCTTAGTGTCGGTGGTAAGCGGGTTTGTTGTAGCAATACGGCTTTCCCGTGGACATCGCACACCCATACCGTTTGTGGGCGGCGTCGTAGCGCATAGCGATGCGTCGTCTATCTTTCGGATGGGGATGATGAGTATGTTTGGTAGCACTTTTAAATGTAACAGGCATACTCAGCTTCATGTCTTAGTGCATTAGCGCTATGATACGTGGAGTTTTGTTCATTGACGTTTAGTAGCGTGCTACTACGAAACGTTCGTGATATTTTTTTATATAACAACAATACCAACTTTGTTACCAAAGTCGATAGAGGGATCATGTGGATGTGTTGTGAGGGAGCGCCATCCGTATGATAGTTGCATTGATGCTTACTGCTACTTGCGGTATTGCGTCTTGTGATGGATCTGCGGGTGTGCTGCGCCTGATTCGACGCTCTCTTGTGGTTCTGGTCGATGGAGGTATACGGGTGGTGATGTCTGCTGGGATGTATGGGGGACCTTGGAATGGTGTAAGCCCGACGATAGTCGTATTGATGCTTGTTGCGTTCTGCAGCATTGCGTCTCTGCGATGGTTGTTTGGTGGGACGCTATTCTCAATGGCGTTCTCTGCGTCTTGGTTTGACTCACACCTAAGTAGCTTTGCCCAAGTCGGGTCCCTTCATTGCGGGGCTGCAGACTGTCTGCCCTCCACGATGTTTTATATAACAACATAATATTATATCTCTGTAACTTTCCCACCTTTGAATGATTGAAGGCAACTTGTTGGTGGGTGAGACAAACATGATCGAAAATGCATTTATTCAACGTCAGTGACACAAACCCTTTCTGATGGCGAATTATTACTCTTATCTTATAACTGCCTTTTGGCTATATCTGCTGTTGTATTGGTTGGTGGAGCATATGTGTCGACCTCATGCGGGTGGTAGCTGGCGGGAGGATCTGAGGAGATTCTCAAGGCTGCGGCCGAAAGCCGCACAACGTGGGACCCCATTCCCTTGAGGTGAGCGGTAGACTCATGACACGCTCTGCGGCTAGTAGCCGTGCTGATCATGCAATTGGTGGTGATGCCATACACTTACATCACGTCTGCAGGAGCGGCGGTCTGGCAGGTGGTGGCGCTCACAGAGGGTTTACGGCCAGTGTGCCTATTTGCCTAAACCGTGTGACGTACATTCACTGTGGCTGGATTCGTTCGTATTCTGTATGGCGTTTACACGCATTGACATGCGCGACTTCGGTCAATGTTTGTGCTTACGCACTAACAAGGGGCCAAGCCTCTTTTACTGGTTCGCCAGTTATTTTGCTGTGGACTACGGTCCAGTTCCCGAATTAGCGTTCCCTTCGGGGGGAGTGCATCAAAATGGTTGGCGCTCACCGTGCTCGGCGTGTGTGGGGCCGTGTACCTCCCCTACATTTTTTTAAATAAATGTAGGAGAGCGAAGCCCCTGTATCGGGTATTTTTGTATAAATATATTGTGAGCCTTTTCCAAGCGGGAAGGGATAAATAATAATAAATTAATAATGTAAACCTGATGCAAGTGGAATAGGGACGTTTCATGTTCTTAACCTTTTTCGAGCCCTGTCTTTGTGAATGGGGTTCACTTAGCTTATAAGGCACTACCAACAGCTTTCAACTGCCCTAGTGAATATTCATTCTTCCAAAAGACACCTAAAAGAACTAAGTTACTAAACAAACACAACGTAAATAAGGGTCCTAACTAAGACGATCACGCCAAAATATTAAAAACGGCCTATTAATAAACCTTTTGAAAGATCATTTAGAAAGATCAAAACATAATTTATTAATCCTGGTCACATATATATATATATATATATATATATATATATATATATATATATATATATATATATAATGTTATTGAAAAGGGGATATTTTTAATATAATAAAATTTTTATATAGAGAGAGGGGGGGGGGGGATCGTTACAATATGTAATTGAACAAAACGTTAAGCTTACTATGACGTATATAATTATTGTTATGAAAAGAATCCAATACTTAATAAATGAGCATAGTAGTTGATTTGATGTCGACATACTAATTGAATTGAATTAAAATTAACAACTATTTATAAAAACGTGAATAATTATAGTCTTTGAATACCAAGTCCTTTCACACACGAAATGAATCGTCCTTAGGTGCATTATGAAATTGTAATTTGAAATAATTTTGAACAGTTACAAAAATAGAAATAAATGGATAACTTTTTTTGTGGCGACTTAGAGAGGTATTTCTAGTGTGTTTTAAGACCTTAGACAATAAGGGTATTTTACATAAATATTTCATATTGGGACGCTATCATTTCATTGTCTGGTACGATTTGGCCATCCTCCTTTAAATATTTTAGACTTTTGATTAATGTTCAAGATCATCATTAAATTTTAATACATATTTATTTGTAAATAGGGTGCAATTTGGCATTTTATAAATAATTTGCATGCGAAATTTTGAAACGATTGTAACGTCAAAACACATCTTGTGTTGACATTTGTACGTGTGAATTGACGCATTAGTGACAATTTGGTGGCTACGCGGGCTCTGCCTACGCCTCCTCCTCCCTCGTTCTTTTATGTATGTATTATAGTGTTCTATGGACGCCGCTACAGTACTGGTACGAGGTAGACAGCACGGTAATGCCGTGCGTTACTTTCGTACATAACTTAGGTGTGCAATGTGCATATGGTAGCTGAGTAAACGTTTCGTAAGCACGTTGTAGATATATGCGGTAAGGCCTTCAGAAACCTGAGTTTTATCCCGAGGAATTGCAGGGATTTCCTTAGTACAGGGATGATTAAAATTTTATACAATGCACTTGTTCGCAGCCGACTAAAAACGAGTGCAATTATTCGGAATACCCGTAAAGATAAATATATCGACATCTTGAAAAAATTCAAAATAGTTTTTCACGGTTTCTTTATTTAAAGGAGTACGGTGTCTATCCTTTTTATCCGCTGATGTACCCGAGCTTGATCGTGATCGTCATGGTCGGGTACAGCCAGTTTGGTGTGGGGCGTGACGTCGCGCTCTGCAACTATGTGTCTACTGTGTAACTACGAGTCCTACGTGGTCAGTTACACCATCTTGAGGTACTGGAGGCGTTGCAGCTGTTTGTGACTGGTATGGCGGTGGCTAGGCGTCGCCCACATCTCGCCTTTAAGGTTCCGTATGAAAGGACAAATCTGCTCAGGTTTGCACCTATATCACTTGCTTTAAAATTATTGAATATTACTTCCGAAGAACCTCTGTGTTTGTATACTGTGTAGATGTTTAAAGATTTGATTGTTTCATTTTAATTATTGACTGTAATAACTAAAAATAATTAACAATTTTCAAGAAACAAACGATAAACATAATACATTAATTTAGATAACATAATTTCCCATTTTCAATTATTATTTATTTATTTTATTTTTCATATTTTAAATGCGACATTACTTTTAATTAATAATGGCATATTATAAAAAATGGAAATACGCTTGGGAAGTAAGTTTGTTATCTTTCTAACATTTTCAATATCAATACCACTTCTTCTAGGATGAGAAGAGGATGAATACCCGGTACAGTAAAAGTTAAAGTATTTTCTCGTTAAAATACTTTATCTTTTTTTATAGAAGAAGAGGCAAACAAGCATACGGTTCACCTGATGTTAAGTGACCACCGCAGCCCACGAACAACCGCAATACTAGAGGAACTGCAGATGCGTTGCCAGAAACCTGCACTTAACCTAACTATGTAGCTCTTAGACTTATTGCAGGGATATTACGCAGTTTTGAAAATTAAAAACTAATTTACTTAACTTCACAGAGTTTTAGTTTTAGTTGCCGTGTAGTGGCGGTTAAGAATATTCACTACCCCATATCTTCCCGTGGGTGTCGTAAAAGGCGACAGAGGGACTCAGGCAGGAGATGACATGACTTCTGATAACAGCAACTGTATGACAAAAAAAACTGCGGTTGCCAACCCACTCGCCAAGCGTGGCAACTATGGCAATATACCCCCCATGAACAATAATACAAATAGACGGCCCCCAGTCCCCGGCGGCCCCGCTATTCCTGGCTACGGTGGCGACCATGGTAACGGCGGGGCAGGGGGTGCTAAGAATCTCCGGTGGAGGTTCGGTTGCCACCTACGACGACTCGACCTGGCAACATTTAACGCACGCACTTTGAGGACTGACGAGAAGATCCTGGAGCTGGAAGAAGAGATAGACAAGTTGCGCTGGAATATTATAGGATTATCCGAGGTCCGAAGGGAGGGGGAGGACACGGTGATTCTCGAATCCGGCAACTTGTTCTATCACCGGGAGGGCAACCATCTGTCCCAAGGAGGTGTCGGATTTATCGTCCACAAGTCTCTCGTCAACAACGTTGTAAAGATTGGGAGTGTGTCGACGAGGGTCGCGTACCTGATACTCAGAATCACCAAACGGTATTCGCTGAAGGTCATACTGGTTTACGCACCAACCTCGGCACATCCCGATGAGGAGGTGGAGGAAATATATGAGGATATTTCTAAAGCCATGCATTCCTCCAAAACTCGCTACACGGTGTTGATGGGAGACTTCAACGCAAAACTAGGCACAAGAGAAAATGGTGAGCTGAAGTTAGGGAAATTTGGAGTAGGGCATCGGAACCGAGGGCCAGCAGCTGGCCGAATTAATGGAGAAAGAGGGACTCTTTATGATGAACTCTTTCTTCCAAAAGCGGCCCCACAGGAAGTGGACCTGGTCGAGCCCCGACGGTTCGACAAAAAATGATATTGACTTCATTATGACGACCAGACGCCAACTGTTCAGTGATGTCTCAGTGATCGCAAGGGTGAAAACTGGCAGCGATCATCGAATGGCTAGAGGCACACTGAACCTAAATGTTAAGTTGGAGAGGTCTCGTCTAATGAAGTCAACGCTCCGTCCCTCTCGTGCTCTAATCCAGAATCCCGAAAACTTTCAGCTCGAGTTACGTAACCAGTTTCAGTGTCTACAAGATTGCAATTCAGTGGACGATATGAATGACAAGCTTGTGGAAACTGTCCATGCGGTCGGAGCTAAGTTCTGCAAGATCCGCCGCAGAAGAACACAAAAACTCTCCGATCACACTCTTAATCTCATGGCTGTTAGACGGGAGATGAGGCTGCAATCGTCAACAAATTTGACAGCTTACAGGCAACTGAACAGACAGATCTCCAAATGCATGCGGCGAGACTTACGCAACTTTAATACTGCTCGTATTAAAGAAGCGATTGAGCGGAACCAGGGCTCCAAAGTCTTTGCCAGAGATCTGTCTGCCAGTAAAAGCCAACTGTCAAAGCTGAAGACTGAGTGTGGCAGCATCGTTTCCGGGACACCTGACATTTTGAGTGAGATTGAGAGGTTCTATGGGCAGCACACATCATTGTTGGAGCCACACGCAAGTGTGAGTAACGATCCAAGAGCAAGTCTTATCCGACACTATTCCGATGATATCCCGGACGTCAGTCTAAGCGAGATTAGAATGGCTCTCCAGCACCTTAAAAACGGCAGGGCCCCAGGCGAGGATGGAATTACAGCGGAGCTTCTGAAAGCGGGTGGAACACCGGTACTTGAAGTCCTTCAGAAGCTCTTCAATTCCGTCCTCCATGGTGGCACTACTCCAGAGGCGTGGAGCAGAAGTGCGGTGGTCTTGTTCTTTAAGAAAGGCGACAACGCTTTCTTAAAGAACTACAGACCGATTTCCCTTCTGAGCCGCGTCTACGTGCTGTTTTCGAGAGTCATTACGAATCGTCTCGCACGCAGACTCGACGACTTCCAGCCTCCCGAACAAGCCGGTTTCCGAAAAGGCTTCAGTACCATAGAACACATACATACTCTGCGGCAGATTGTACAGAAGACTGAAGAGTACAATCTGCCACTTTGCCTGGCGTATATGGACTATGAGAAAGCCTTTGATTCCGTCGAAATTTGGGCGGTGCTACAGTCCCTTCAGCGGTGCCAAGTTGACTGTCGGTATATCGAAGTGCTGAAGTGTTTGTACAGTAGGGTTACGATGGCTATCCGAGTACAGAACCAGAGCTCGAAAGCTATCCAACTGCAGAGAGGTGTAAGACAGGGTGACGTTATATCCCCGAAACTCTTCACCGCTGCTTTGGAAGACGTTTTCAAGCTACTGGACTGGAAAGGATACGGTATTAACATCAATGGCGAGTACATCACTCACCTTCGATTTGCCGACGATATAGTCCTTATGGCAGAATCGCTGGAGGACTTAAGCACTATGCTCTATGACCTCAATAGTGCCTCCCAACGGATAGGTCTTAAGATGAACATGGACAAAACAAAGATCATGTTCATTGTCCATGTCACACCTATGCCGGTAGTTGTTGGGAGCACTATGCTCGAAGTTGTTGACGAGTACGTTTACCTGGGACAAATAGTCCGACTAGGTAAGTCCAACTTTGACCGAGAAGTCAATCGACGGATTCAACTCGGCTGGGCAGCGTTCGGGAAATTACGACATATATTCTCGTCAGGTATACCTCAATTTCTAAAAACTAGATTGTACAACCAGTGCGTGTTGCCAGTGATGACTTACGGATCTGAGACGTGGTCCTTTACTGCTGGCCGTATGAGGACGCTCAAGGTCGCTCAGCGAGCTATGGAGAGGGCTATGCTCGGAGTTTCTATGCGTGATAGACTCAAAAATGAGGATATCCGCAGTAAAACCAGAGTGACCGACATAGCCCAACGGATTAGTAAGCTGAAGTGGCAATGGGCCGGCCATATAGCTCGAAGAACCGATAAACGATGGGGAAGAAAGGTTCTTGAGTGGCAGCCTCGTACCAGTAGGCGTAGTGTAGGGCGACCCCCCACTAGATGGAGTGACGACCTGGTAAGATATGCAGGAAGTCGATTGATGCAGGTGGCTCAGGACCGTGCTTTGTGGCATTACTTGGGGGAGGCCTATGTTCAGCAGTGGACTTGTGAAGGGCTGTAATGATGATGATGATGATGAGATATTGTGAAGTAACTGATACAAGTGGTAAAATTAAAAAATTTATTCAACCGACTTCAATATAAATAAAATGAGTACATCAACAATGCATTCGAAGTCAATTAAATACGCATTATTAAGTATAACTTAAAAACTACTGGTCAGATCTTGATCAAATTTATATATGTGACTACAAGAGAAGCACCACTTATTAAATGAATCATCAAAATCAGTTCATTCAGAGGAAAGCTATGAGTTCACATACATTAGAAGAACATAGAGTTGAATTGAATACCTCCTCTTTTTTGAAATTGGTTTAAATATTCATATTTTCTCTTACTTATATATTTTTGCTTTTTCTTTTATTGATGAAATTCAGCTATTGTGTTAGACTTCAGCTTTGGTAGTATTCTTGGTTTTTATCCATCCTATAAACTCTGGAAAAGAAGCGTTTATTTGTTTATTGTATTCTATTTTTTTTTAATTCTACAAACACCAGTAAATAACCGTTTAACTTCACAATATGAGCCGAAATTACAATAGAAAGAACAATAAGTAAATTTCTTTCTTTATTTACCAAGATTTTAGAAAATAAGAACATTGTATATACAGACAAGGCCTTAATAATTATTTTTATGCTTTACATACATAAACACCTCCCTTACAGCACTGGCACATCCAGGTAAGTTTAGCTCAAAGTAGATGTTACGTAACAGTTCTTGAACAAGGTAAGAATTTTAATCGGTTGTTTTTCTTTTCTTTTTAACAAGGATTTAGTAACAAAGTAAAGAAAACTAGAAGGTTTCCTTCAAGTTTTCATAACTCTATTTTTGATGATCTTCTTTCTTCTGTATTCCGCATTTTAATATAATAACAATAGGTAACAGTGCATAAAACTTAAAGTTGATCCATGGATTTTATGCATTTATATTTTTTCTAATAGCAAATGCACTTTAGTTTACCTTTTAACTTTGGTTAAAAACTTAGAGACAATTTTCCTTTAGGTTTAGAAATTTGATGCCCATTCTATTTCATCATAAATTTTCCTGGATTCTTTACATACGAGAGAATCACCTGTTGTTTTTAAGGCAAAAAAGACAAACCTACACATATTTCACAAGATCAATTTTAAAAGCTATGTCACTTAATATGGTTATTACATGCCACTCATGTCAGTCTCGCGTCTGGCGTTAAGCGAGTAGCACGCGTTCACACGCATCGCTAAGTGTTGACGTACGCTGCTTGTTATTGCTTACTCACGCGGGTAGGTAGGGCCGCGCGGCCTGCTTACGCGCAAGCTTACTCAGTGGTTTTTGCGGGTATACGCAAAACGACGGACGAGAATGAAGAATTGAACATTATATTATGTATAGCGAAGGCGATATTGCAGAATTAGAAGTAGAAGAGCGGGATAATATTGGTAAAAATACGCCTAGGATTATTAAAAGAATCAGACAAACGGAGGAGAGTGATGATGAGTGGAAGATTATGAAGGGAAAAGGGAAGAAAAAACGATTGCAAGAGGATGAGAACTTAAGTACAGGAACGGATATCGAGGTATACATTGCATGCAATGAAAAGCTGCCCAAGCGATTTGCTTGTGCTGTGCGACATTCATTTCTATGGGATGGAGAATTCAAAAGGCAATGGAGGTAAACTACTCTTACGGAATTATAGGAGACGTGGAGTTAGAAATGTCTGAAGAAGAAATTATGAAAAATATATCATGCCCAGATTCTACAGAATTAATATCCGTTAAAAGGCTTAAGCGACGAAGTTACACGAAACAGGAAGGGTGGTGTCCAAGTGAAACCATACGGCTTTGTTTTAAAGGGTCCTCTCTTCGTCATACGTATATATTTTCGATATGAAAATAACTGTTCAGCCATATGTTTATCCCGTTTCACAATGCTCACAATGTTAGAAGTTGGGTCACATTCGCAAGTTATGTCCATTTAAGAAAACAATATGCCCGAAATGTGGGGAGAACATGAGAATTGTGACACTAAAACATTCAAATATGTCAATTGTTCTGGAAGTCACATGGCTTTAGCTAGGACTTGCCCTGCCTACCTCAAAGAAAGAAGGTTGCGAGAACTTATGGCCGAGTTTAATTGCACATACAGAAGGGCTTTAACAATCTATGTTGCGCCAACACCACATAGACAAATGGACCTAAAATTTACAGAACAAGATAGCATCCAGCAGGAGTGTAATTATAACACACTGAAGAGGGAAGCGGCTAAAGTCCAAAATGTTCCTACTTTTACAGAAGTGACGGCCAATAGCATATTGCATAACGTAGACAATATTAGCCAATCTGAAAGTAAGACATAGTCGTCCCGCCGTCGCCAAATAAAAAAGGAGAAAAGAAGTACAGAGCGTGACACGTCATTACAAAGTAATAGATATGAACCTAGTACTAGCTATAGTGAGGCAAATAACAACGAATCTTCTAACAAAATATCTTTCAGTGAGCTACTTATGAGGTTAAAGGAAGTAATTTTTTTAATAATTTTAGTTTGCAAGAGAAAGTTTACAAAGTGATAAAGTTATGTGTTGAGTGGTTAATTTTGGTAACTGTGGACAATATCTAACGGAATGGCCAATGTTGAAAATCATTTTAAACTTATTTAATGGATGAACACCTTAACTGAAAAATAGTAAATCTTAATATCTTACAGTGGAATGCTCAAAGTGTTAGGCCTAAACTAATGTCCTTAGAGCCTTTATTAACTATGGAAAAAATACATATCGTAGCCTTAAGCGAAACTTGGTTAAACTCTGAAACTTATATTAAAATCAAAGATTATAATATTTACCGTAATGATAGAGCTGACTCTTATGGAGGTGTTGCTGTTTTAGCGCTCAAATCTCTTAAAACGGTTAGGGGGCATTTACAACTAATTAATGATGGCATAGAAGCTATTTATATAAAAAATTTTAACTGTCAGGATTTAGAGAATATCGTTTCTATCTATTGTCCATCGTCAGTGCGCACTTGCCAAAGAAATTGGGATGAATTAATTTCTACATTTAGTTGTAAAACCGTAATCATTGGGGACTTCAACGCTCGCCACTCAAGCTGGTCCTACAAGACTGATAACAGGGGTTCACAAATATTTGACGCGCTTTTAGATACTAACTTTGCTATATTAAATAATGGAGAAAGCACTCGAATTAGATTCGTAAATAGAGTCTTACAAGCGTCATTTCCCGATCTATCACTTATGACGTCGGATATCGTCCATAAATTTAATTGGAGGGTACTTCGAGAAACTTTAGGTAGTGATCATCTTATATTAGGTTTATATCAAAAGCGGTTAGAGTGTGATCTTAAAAGGAATTTTAAAAAAGCAAACTGGGACGGTTATAAGAGTATTCTTGAAACACTTTTTGATCAGTTCCCAATACACACAACAGACCTTCAAAAATGTTACAATACATTTTTGAAATATTTAAATTTAGCAGCTGACATTCATATGCCTTTTATAAAAATAAATCAAAACCCAGAGTCTAAATTTGTACCGAAGTCTTACTGGGACGTAGAATTATCGAAGTCGGTAGCTATTCGTAGACAAGCACTGGCTAGGTTTAGACGTAACTCAACACCTCAGAATTTATCTATACTCCAAGAAAAAATTAGAGACACACAGAGGTTAATTCGTCAGGCTAAATTACGTAATTGACAGAGGTTTTGTGATTCGGTAAATGAGAAAACAACCACTAGGGATATGTGGAATAAGATGAGATGGATGAAAGGTTTTAGGTCACATGATACCCACCATATAGACAAAGAAAAAGCAGAAATACTTTTTCGCAGTCTAACACCAGAATTTGTTTCACCGGAACGGGCTAGTTTCAGTTCTAGTAACATGTTACTAGAGGAAGAGGTTTCGATTCAGGAGCTTGACACATGTATTAAATTAAAGGATACATCTCCTGGATGCGATGGCATAGCATATTCAATGTTGAAACACCTTCCGTTTAAGGGCAAATGCATTTTAATCAAACTGTATAATGCTTTTCTTAACAACAGTTTCGTACCATCACAATGGCGAGATATTGGTATTATAGCAATCCCAAAGCCTGGAAGAGACATTAATGATGTATCGTCCTTGCGGCCAATATCACTTATGTCTTGCTTATGCAAAATCTTTCATTCAATAATTAAGGGGAGACTAGAATGGTTTCTGGAAAAAAACAAAGTCTTTTCTTCTAATACGTTCGGTTTTAGGAGAAGCCGATCCTGCTTAGATAGTCTTAGTAGTTTGGTATCAAGGATACAAATAGGGTTTTCAGAGAGTCAGTCCACGATAGGATGTTTCTTAGATTTAGACAATGCGTATAATAATGTTGACATAAATGCATTACTGTACACTTTAGATCAATTAAATATAGGGAAAAAAATTTGTCAATATCTTAGTAGTTTCCTTAATGAACAAAATCTCAAAATGTATGTGGATAACGTGTTTATCAGTAGATTTACGGGGCAAGGGCTAGCCCAAGGAGATCCATTATCTCCTCTTTTGTTTAATATAGCTACTCTTAATGTACGTAAAAGCGTCAAGAATGTTTATATCTCTCAATATGCGGATGATTTTGTTATATATAAAAATTGCGACAGTATCAGTAACGGAGTTATTGATATACAGTTAGCTCTGAATACTCTTACTAGTTTATTTTTTACGTTAGGCCTAGAAATATCTTCATCTAAAAGTAAAATGTGCATATTTAAGAACGGACGCGTAAGGGAAAGCATAAATATAACGGTTAACAAAAGAAGCCTTAAAATCGTTGAAAGCGTTAAATATTTAGGGTTATGGTTAGATCGATCTCTTCGATGGAACAAGCACATAAATGAAATAAAACAGAAGGTCCTTAAGTTTGTAAATATTTTGAAAGTTTTAATAGGACCAGGTTGGGGAGTACACCCAGTTCAGCTACGTCGCTTATATATAGCTATTATACGTAGTAGATTGCATTATGCCAGCTTTTTATTTGATAATAGCCATAAAACACATTTAATAAAACTAGATGTAATACAAAATCAGTGTATACGGTTAATTGGTGGGTTTGTCAAGAGCACTCCTATCCATGTAATGGAATCGGAACTGCTTTTACAGCCATTATTTATTCGGAGAAGATATTTAGCTGGTAAATTTTGGTTAAAATGTAGGTCTATTGATGAAAATATTGTGACAAATTTATTATGTATTCTTGATTAACTTAAAGAAAGCTTTTATTGGCGACGTAGAAAAACCCCACTGCTAGTTACAGTCTATAGATTATTTAAAGAAACTCGTATGTTTTCAAGTCTTCACTTAGAAATGTTTTCACTCAATTTGTGGATTAGCAAGATTGGATTTGTCCGATTCAATAATCCCTCAAATAGAATTTGTAAATGCACCTAAACATAAATACAATCCCCATTACCTACGAATTTTATGTCATAAATATTTAGCTGAAAACTTTACAAATTATTATAAAGTATATACTGATGGCTCTAAGGATAAAGAAGGAACGGGTGCTGCATTTTTAGACATTCAAATCAAAGAATATGTTAAGTTCTGCTTAGGTAAGGAAATTTCAGTTATGCATGCGGAACTCATTGCAATTGCAGAAGCCTTATGTTATGTCAAGTCACTTAAATATGATAAATTGTTGATATTAACAGATTCTCGCAGTGCCTTTCAACATTTAAAGAAATGTACTTCATTGTCTCGTGGTTTTCCATTGGCTTACGACATACTAAGTAATATTGTAACGTTAAAATCCAACAAAAAAAGCATTGTCCTACAATGGGTGCCTTCCCATATTGGCTTAGAGGGAAATGAGGCAGTAGACGTTCTTGCTAAAGAGGCGATAAGTGATTTGGAGAATACCGACTGTGTACCTTATTACTCTGAACTTCTATCTAAAGTTCGTGAAAACTGTACAGAAAAGTGGTCCGAATACTTTGATGAAAGGTCACTGTCAAAAGGTATTTAGTACAAGACGGTACAACCGCATCTTTCCCGCTTGCTTTGGTTTGAAGGATGCAATATGGGAAGGCAAAAAATCATTACAGCAATGAGGCTTCGTTCCGGACATGTACCATTAAACAAATTTGCGTTTGTAATGAGAAAAGTAAATTCACCAAATTGTGACAAATGTGGAGTTGTGGAAGATGTTATTTACGTTATGATGGAATGTGAACGGAACGAAACATGTAGAAAGCAATTGGGTTTTGACAAAAATAGTGTTGGACTATATAATAGTATCCTAGCTTTTCCATTGTCGGATAAAGCTAGGGAACTTTATAAACTTGTATTACTAGGTATTAAGAATAGGTAATCTTTTGTTTACGTTTAATTTATCATTGTCTGATTAAGTGTTTGGTTGTGTATCTATGAGGATGAGTTGATCTAGTAGATCTAACCCTCTATAATAAATAAAGATTAAAAAAATGCCACTCATGTGGTATATGTATGATATAGCTGTAGTATTATAACAAATTTTAGCTATGGAGATAAAGATAACGTTTTGCTACACGAAACGTTATGATCCAAAGTAAAAATTTTAGTAGTACCCGCCTTTTATTTAAAATAAAATATTGTGCTGTTAATTGTATTAAAATATGTTCAATATGTTTTCTTTTTTTTAAGACACTTTCTTCTTTTTTTATAATCACCGCCTGCAATTGGATTATTTGAAATCTGAATTAGATTTTTCAGTGTTAATTTAGCAGAAATTACTAATCTACTCGTAAAGAAATTGATGTTGGCAAATTTTTTGCATGCAATACCAATTTTCGTTCTGTGGAGTTAAGGAATGTTAAAACATCAATGTAAGTACTTATTACAAACTTTTTTTATACAAAAACACAATAACAGGTCAGAGTGTATTTTGATAAAACACTGCTTAGTAGCTATCATAGTTTAGTTTATCTATAATTACAATTATTGGCAATCATTAGTTATAATATCTAACTAAACGTAATTTATTACAAAATTTGACTTGAGATACGATTTACTTCATGATGTTTTGTTTTGTGTAAACGATAGTAAAATATAAGTCATACTTCCATCAAAATGATCTTCACGAAAGAATAGTCTAATTTTTGTAAAAAATGTATTCAGTTACCTTCTTGCTAGATTTAACCAAGTATTTCTTATATTTAAAGCAGTTTACACTTGAATCCATGACTTTCCCGACGTTTCTATGCTTGTATTTTTGCATTCAGGCACAACACACCAATGATATAGATGATAACTCATTATTATACATTAAAAAGTATCTTATTCTCTTGCAAAACCAGCAAAATTCATGAACAGTGACGTCACGACTAGAACAGCATGGCGGTTATCGTTTTCACGTGAAAATTTAAAACGATAGATTAATAGTAGTTTAGTTTAGTATTAAGTTTATGGCACTATTCACTACACGGTTTTAAAATATTTATTTATACGAAAATAATAATGGTTTATTATCACTCTAGGATTCATTTAAAACACTTTTTAAAAATGGTTGTAATACCCTACTATAAAGTTCGCACAATATTTTTTACCGGATAGTTTTTTATTTACAGATGAGGGGAACGAGCATGCGGCTCACATGATGGTAAGTGACTACCGCCGCTCGCATTACCAACGGAATTGCAGATGCGTTGCAGACCTTTTAGTAAGGAGTCAGCTCTTTTCTTGAAGGTCACTAAGTCATATCGGTCCGCAAAAGTCGCCGGTGGTAAACAATTTCACAGAGAGGTTGTACGAGGAAGAAAACTCCTAGTAAAACGTGGAGCGCCAAGCATCCAGATGGTGAGGAAGGCCAACCCATCCGTGTGACAGCAAAAGCTGCCACGTGGCTCTACCACTATTAAAATTTGTTATAGTTATTTTGATTGAAGCTGAGCTTTATTAGCAGTCGGAAAGGGGAAAAATAAATACAAATATCAATGTCACTAAACGTAAAAAAAATAAACAAATATCCTATCTCTGCAGAAATAATAATAAAAATGTTTGCTATATGGTCTGGCCCAGATTATGCAGTAAAAGTACTAAAAATCTACAAAGATGACAAATTTTGGATTTTGAATATATTACCTAAGTTACAAGTGTTTTATAAAAAGTGTGTACTGCCTGAAATGATTGCCTAGAGATAAGGTCAGTTAATTCCGTTGCGGAAAATATTTTTATAATAAAACACATGGTAATTGACTGTAAAAACCGATTTAATAAACTATTAGTTACAGTTGATTTTTTTATTAAAACTGATTGCAACCGTACTAAGTGTTTATACCGCTATGCTATAGTTAGTAAATATAATCGATTAATTAACCAACATCGGTTAACAATCGACTAGTATGAAGGAATTAAAATATTTATGTGTACTTATTTCAACACTAAGGTTCACATATAATGAAAAATATATCAAACAGATTATATTAAATTAATTAATTAACATAAAAATGACACACCAAAAATTTTCCATCCACTGAACTCCATCCTAAGAAAACTTGTACTCGTATAATGGAAGATCAAAATCGTTTAGTCGCTATACTCACAGTATCATAGTGCGGGCGAGTGAATAGATATTAAATAAAGTATCGCTCGCGTAGGTCATCGCCCTCTCGGAGCGTAAAATACCTAAATTATTAATTACGTAACGCTGAAATGTAAGAGGGCTTTTAAGAGCCTATTCTACCGCAGCTCGAATTCTAATTTCACCCCCACTACCCCGCGCATCTTATGCTATGTACCGACATGTCTTTAATCACTAATACTGTGAGTAGATAGGTCGTTTGATACTTATATCATTAGGTTTATCTTGTTTATGCCTGGTTCTTTACGCCAACCCAGTCGCTTCTAATTTTTACTACGGTAATTTTCCTATTTTAATTTTACGTCGCTCTGTTGCGTAATGTGTATTCTAATCTTAAGCGACACAGCCTTCCCGTTAGAAAGTCGAAGCGAGACCGACCAGGCGGCGAGGTACTAGGGAACAAGGGTTAGGAGGACGATAGTTTAGGTAATTTGTTTTTATAGTAAAAATAATTGTAATTAAAAAAATAAAAAACATAAGCCCTGTAGTTCAGTTAGTATGCAGTTTCATGATCAAATTTAAACTATTTAATGTATACTAGCGGTTTATTGTTTAGTTTGGAGGTAACTTTGTTCATGTTTTCGTCTAACATAGTTCTTAACATTAATCCTCAAATTTACCATATATTTATTTCAAAATTAATGCTGCAATATTTATAGCATAACGGAGGATCTTGCTAAGCCATTTGAGGTAAGTATAGACCCCTATTTCCCCTTAATAGGTTTTATATTTTTTTCAGAACTACTTTACTTAATAAATGTATTAAAGTAAGTGTATTAAAGTTATGTTTTTGTTACTTTTAAGTTACGAGTCACCCTTGCTTAAATGTTAATTTCTTAACGTGAGGCTATTTTATACCTTTATCCAAGGCGAAAAAAATTTATAGAAGTAAGTTCTTATAACCTAATGTATGAGGAGAACCATACGTAATGGTGAATAAATATTAAAAACAGACAAAAAGGACAAAATAATAACTGTTAAAATGAAATATTCAACAGAAACAAAACGAACAATGTTTATCTCTAATTATTCTTTTTATGAAACATTTATCTTAACTTATTCTATAGCAATGTTCGATAAATATTTGGAAAAGAAACACTTTTCAAGTTTGTAGAGACAGATATTGTAGAAAATTGTAAAAAGATTTGTATAAAAACACATAAAATGTTATTACAAATAACATTCTAAAAGACTGACATCAAAAATTTATTTCAATAAAATAAATGATTACAGTGTTCAAATTTAAAAAAAAATCTCGAAATGTTTTATTCCTCAAGGGTGAAAATACTTTTATTCGTAATCGATGGTAGAGTGTAGATGTCTATGGGCCACAGCAACCACTTACCATCAGTTGTACTGTGTATTCGCTTGGCCCCCTTGGTCTATAAAAAAATTCAGGTTTCCTCATGATATTTTTACCGCGGAGCTCGTGGTAAAATAGCACTTAGCCCCCTAAGCCACCGTGCCTGCGTAGACTTTAAGTCTTTCAAAATAATAAAAAAAATTCAATATTACATTTTTTAAAGTCGGGGCCAACGCAGTGATTACTCTTCTGGTCGGAGCTTTATTTCTTCTTCACACTATGTCTGAGCATCGATTCTGATTTCAAAAAGCTATTTTACGAAAATTATTTCATCTTATTAAATTATTTGAAGCGAGCTTTTACCTTCATGAAAATATAAGTTTAAAAAATTAAGCTCTTATTTGTTAAAACATTGAAGTCTGTTCAACACAGACTTCAATGTTTATATTCATTTGTTTATAATCAAAGTTATATTTGAATAATTTTGTTAGTAAAGTTGTTAAGTAACTGAATAAATTTAATTTAAATTTTCTTATATATATTAGAATTTTAATTGTATTATTTTCGGTTCACTTGTGTTCTTCTTATAAATATAATATGTATCAATTATATTATGTAGGCCATGATATTATTTCTGGATCTACCATCACGGCTGCCCTACTCACGATGGAACTTTTATCCATAATCAATTTCGTAATAAAACTAGCCACTGATGATAAAAACTTCATACAGTCGCTATGTGGGAGAATGCACTAACTCAATATCATTTTTTATTTATTTAAAAAGTAGTTAAATACAATAATTTAAATGTCTCTTGAAAGAGTTGTAATTCACACACAATTATATAAATCTAAGACAAAAAAAATCCCCTTAACAAATTAACCGTGTACTAGTGGCGGTGTGAATACATACATCCACTGCGGTCATAAAATGTAACAGATGTAAAATTAAACGAAAGTTGGGCAGCAACATATTCCTGGTGAATAAAAAACTGCGCTTGCCAAGATACCTGCCATGCGTAGCAGCTATACGAAATACCAAGGGATATTTAAATAAGGTAATCTATAGGGGAGACCTATACCCGTAATGTATTTTTTAAAGAATAAAAAATATGATAAAATTTTTTACGTAACTAGTCAGTAATTGAAAAGTTACGAAAATATTTTTTCAAATATCTCTTTATATTATAATGATAGAAATAACGCAATCAAACTATTTCAACACAAACAAACCATTTTATACATTATTAATTGCGGTCCATTTAATTTTCAATTATATTTTAAATTAACAGATATTCTACCGATAAAATTCAAAGCGTATATTTAACCTAGCATCTAATTCACATTCTTTTATATTTAGTCATTAGCTAAGTGCCAGTAAATCTCAAATACTGGAAGTAAAAACAACTTGAAAACCTAACAGGAATAAGTAGTTAGTAGTAAATACATAGAATGTATCTTGTTAGATTTACAAAATTAAATTTATACATTCAGTTAGAATGAGACTAAGATTTTAAGAAATTGTTAGTACAAAGAAACATAACACGTGGTAGCCTTGGTAACCTTGACTCTATCTGTCTATCTGTTTGTTACACACGGTTTTGCGAAATGTAAACTATTTGAAAAAACGGCAGATAAAAACGTATTTAAGGCACCATTCGAAATAAGTTGAATGTATAAGTCATTATTTCGTGTTTAATTTATTGAATATTTAAACGAAAAAAACAATTTCCACACTTGTTGTCATACAAATCATAAAGCATAAGCGAAAAAGCCACTTTCCAAAAAGGCTTTAGCACCAAAGACCACATACATGTGACCCTTCTGCATGTGTATTTTTCTTTCTAAAGAGTACAATCTATCTTTCAAAATAAACTTTTTTTAAAAACCTCCGACTAAAAGCAATTAAGTCACTAAAGATAAAATAAAAAATGTTTTGAAAAGGGTTTAACTGTCGCAAGGTCTGTCATAATAAACAAATAATTATAAATTTTCTACATTCTTGTTTATCGTAGCGATAGACATGGCAATAAAATCAAGAAGACTACACGGTTTAATAAAATTATCTTACATTAAATAGAAGCTAAGCAAATCCGTTGGACATGTAATTCCGTACCCTGAACTTAGCTAAAAGTTTGCATTTTTATAAGTTTGTGACTAATTGAAATTACGTCAGGCACGTAATTAGATGTAGTCTTTTATTGATGTAAATTGCTGCATCTCTTAAATTTTCTATATAGTAATTGAGAACATTGGATTTAAATTGAACAGCAGAATTGAGCAGCCCCGATGGACTTTGTATTTACATTACCTAACCCGTGGGTGAATATGTATAGTATTCCACTCATATTAGGTTGGGTCGTTACAGTGCATTAACTGAAAATCAATACAGTGCGCTAAGGTGGCCATACTTATTGGCCCCAAAAATTTGCCAAAAGGCAAGCTTATGTCACTCTTAGTAGAGTACGACCTTTATATGGTGTAGTAGGAACCGATCTAAACTTAACTTTGGAAGAGATGCAGGTTGCGCGGGTCACAAATTGAGGAAGCCGAAGTGAGGCCAAAAAGCTTTCATTAATCTAGATATGTTGTTATTGGATTATCATGGTGATTATTCTAAGAACCCAAATGTGCTATGATATATCGATAACTGCATGTAAATCGGTTAAGCCGTCTATAGGAAAAATTCGCTACAACCATTAAAATATTTACTGCAGCGCCCCTGGCAAGTTAATATTACACCTACAGAGCCCATAGCACTTAGTCGTGTGCCATGCTAGTGCGGTGCGTCTTGCGTCTGCGATGAGCGGGAAAAATAGCAATAAGACACGAACGGGAGGTGCCACTTTGGCGCGATTGGCATGCGCGTCAGGCAACCGCGACCAGATTTTTCCGCGATGAAAAACATAAATACGGAGACGTTTATTAGTGAAATAATTTCTCAGCCTGCAATATGGTCCAGTAAGCATGAAAATTATATGCATAATATAACATTTCTCAAAACTTTTGTGGTTATTGACGTATTTCGTCATACAGTCTACGGTATTCATCAAACTGCACACGTGGAGCGGGTTAGTGGCGTGATTGCAGGACTTTATTCTATGGTGTCTTGAACATGGCAGCTATCAATGCTTGCATTATATTTATATCGAGCAAACAAAAACTTCACAATTAAGAGAACGGAATTCATTCGTAATTTTGTTTTTTTTCGTGATTATTAATTTTTATTAATTCGTGATTTACGAACACCTACATTCAAGAAAATCAAAAAAGCATATTCTAAGCAAGCACATAGTCCACCTAATGGTAAGTCAATGCTATGGCCGATTAGATATTTATATTATCTTCAATTAAAAATCAAAATGCAGATGCATTGTCCGCCCTGAGGACTGAAATTAAATGCCACGTTTCCAGTAAAAAGTGTCTTTGTTTCTTTACCCTCACCATACGAAACACATCATAATTAATCCGCTGTTTTACGCTGGTATACTGTGAGAGCGTGGTCCTACCCCGCTCGAGCCGACCCATTCGTGCTACAACTATACTACTAATATAACTGCAGCATAGCTCTACCACGTATATAATAATAAATAATAATAATTAAAAAGCTGAAGGTACACAGGGTTAACATTGACATCGGGACATCAGTCACCTCAGTCCTCCGTGACCATGTGTGCTGGAAAGCACCCGAAACGTCGGAAATTAAAAATAATTAAAAATTAAACGCGATACAATCCGTAAAAGTAGTTTATTAAACGTGCAGCGTTCGCGTAAACATAAGAAATCATAGTGAACGTATTCATTACTATCTTGGCATTTACCTTATCCGTGTGGAGAATCGTTAGTTCTCGTTTAATGCGTATGTTATTTAACGCTATAAATGTGTTTTTGGCCAGATTCGGTTTAGGCACTGAACTTTGACGTAACGTAGACGAAATGTCTTGACGTATCGCCTCATAATTTTCTTTCCACGTATTGTTTTTTAATAAACAGTCCTTGACACTAAAGACAATTTATTCGTAAATTAATCTTTGCGATGTTATTGCAAAATTTATTCCTTTCCATAGTAATCTAATTGTTGCATCATACAGAGTGTAATGTGATATAAATAATGTAAGCAAGAAAATAGTCCCACATGTGTGTAAACGTGGACTTGCTCACAAGGACCTTCCCCTCAAGAATCCCTCCTTCGCGTGTGAACTGTATGTTACAACATTAAACCCAACCTGTATTTCAGACAGTATACTTATATAATATACAGTATACTTTGGGCCGACTTACAAGTAACATGTCTTTCATTTAAACACCCAAGAGCGCACAATATTACATGGCGACTTTGCCAGGCGGTGCGCTGTAAAATGTTATTTAAAAAGAGAAAAGAAAGAAAAATGAAGAATAAATGAATTAAAAATAATTAATTGCCGAACTAACACAACCCGGATATGACAAAAATCCACTGAAATCAAGAAAAAAACCTCAAAAAAGAAATCTTAAAGTCCCAAGAAATCAAGAAAGAAGGCGTCAAGTACAAAAAATACAAAGAAGGGGAAAAGCTAATCGAAAGAACAAGTAGTCATAGGCCAGAACGCCCGCGGAGCAGCATCAACCACAACCAAACTGCAACTGGAAGATTTGAAAAACTACACATGAGAAATCCTAACAATTATCATCGTCACTCTGGTAGCTGCCACCATTATGTATTACGTCGCAAAAGAAGTGCCATCAAGCATCCATCAGAAATTTAAGACGAGAATTGAACGCCATATCGACGGACAACCTGAACCGCCCAGCCGCACTACGTACATCAAGAGGTGTCCAGGAAAATACACGGTCCACTTTAAGAAGATGACAGCATAGCCTGGAGCCCCAACAACCACCTTCGTGCCCGGCCCGTCCTAGAACCGCGCCGATGTACACACCTCGATGGCCTGTAATGATGATCATTATGAATCCCTTCTAAGTTTGCGTATTGTGACGGGCAACTACGAAACCTTACCTCTACAATATGCGTGGGCTGACACGTACTTAACCAGTTTTTACCTTTTAAATTCGAAAAGGCGTCGAAATGCTGAGTCTATTAAGAGTCGATCGGTAGATAAAAACGTTGTTGCCTATAAATCAAATTCATTTTGGGATAATTTCAAATAAATGTAGAAGTCTCATTTACTTGTTTTCAAAAACTGCAATAACACTTTTTCATTATTTACATATTTGAAGTTAAGTTTAAAATTTGTCCACTCTTTGAAAATTAACACTATTTAAATTCCAAAATATGCTGGTAATAGTAAGTGTCGTTTACAGTAAAAAAAGCTTTTATTGAATATAATATTAAAAAATATTTTTGTATTAAATATATCGCGATGGTGATGATCTTATACATTCTCTTGATTTGAGTAACATTTAAATTTACAAAATAAAATATTTTGTATTAGAAATGTCACGATAAATCGCTTGAATATGTAATTAATGCAGTACATCTACCACAATATGTAACGCAAAATATCACCGTTTAAGTTTTGGATAGTTTCCAATCTATATAAAATATTGTTTAGCGTTTACGGGCAAAGTATGAAATTTGACTATTAATTTGGTGTACAATGAAACATTTATTTATATGAAATATCGCTCTAACTATGTACCTATAGCTTAAAGTGACAGTATGTAAGAGGTGACAAACTTCTACTATATTTAAACCCGTTTGGAATATTTTTGTCGTTTTTATGCTTTTAAAACACAATATTAAAAAAATAAAGACAATATCTATCGACTGGCACAGTATCAGGATTGACCTAGAGTGGTATTTACCTTGAATATCTAAATGAATGTTTTGGCATATTCAGAAAATAGAAACTTTAAGTAAAATAATGTAATCTGTTACAACGCATGTGCCAAATGCGAGTTTTACCTTTAAGCATGGTGCTTACCAATAAATGGCGCATTGGCTATCTAAAGTTACAGCCTACTCAGTGTTATTTTTCAAAGAGTAACCTAATTTTACACTTTAGTTCAAATATATAAATAATGATAAACCGTTATTGCAAAGGCTTCTACTTTTTTTGAAACTATCCCAAATTGATTGTGGTGTCTGGGCGTTTTCGTGTGAGTATGCGTGTGCGAATGCGCGGTGCGTATGCGTATGCGTGTGAGTGTGCCTGTGTATGCGTGTGCGTGCGGCTATTTTATTATTATTTTAATATAAATATAACTATATAGTAATACATCACCATTTAACTTAAAGATGAACCTAATAACTACACTCGCGGCAATTGCTCCCGCAAAATTTCTCTATGTGGCTGCATACAGAATAAGAGCCCTATCTCATTTGGGTGCCATGGCACAAGTTCTGCACGACAGCAAGCTTCGGGTCCCGCGCCTACGTCACAGTGACCGAGTGAAGCCGGCCACAGTCGAGCGTGTGCCTGCTAGTAAAATAAACGCGATAAAATCCGTTAAAGTAGTTTTAATCAATGTTCTATTAGAAAGTACTTAACCTCACCTCACCTGGCGACGGCTTGGCGTCGACGTCATTTTGGCGGCGATGCCAGCTCGAACCCGCCCACGCTGTGTGGCGCCACGCTGTGTGGTGTGTGTATAGTGAGTAATTCATCAAATGATATCACAGACATTCTCACGTAATTAAAAAAATTGTTAGGATATTTTCGTAAGTCGTCGTATAATTTGTAAAAAATGCCACTTCTCATTCGACCGGCAATAAAAGGTGTACCCATAGTTTCTTTTTATTTTCTCGTTTTATTTGCTTACGGCGGTAAAGAATGAGGATCGCGATCTCTTCGACGTCTGTTGTGGTTGCATGAACAAGCGATAATAATTTCGCCTGACATCGGCTTTAGCGACTAGATTTGGCGTCTCATGGATGCCAACGGAGCCATGGAAGCACTGCCGGCGACGATGCCATGGCATCCTAATGAGATAGGGCTCCAATGGCGGTTTAAGAGTAACCGCCACCACATATCATCCCGTGGGTTTCGTAAGAGACGAGGGAAACAAATCAGGAGATGTGAATTTGCATCTTCCTAATAACGACTAAAATAATAAAACTGCGGTTGCCAACCCTTTTGCCAAGCGTGGCAACTATGGCAAATACATGTGTGTAATCTATGAAGTAATTTAAGAGGGAGACCTGTGTTCAGCAGTGGACTTTAATAGGATTTAACGCTAATGATTTCTTATATTTACGCGAACACTGTACATTGATTCAAACTACTTTTACGGATTTTATCGCGTTTATTTATGTTATTTTTAATACCCAACGTTTCGTCATATTGTGTATAGAAAAAAGACCCATAGAAACCGTTATTTAAATGATGAATCTCACCATCATCCTTCACAGTGGGCAAATCTTTGTTACAGAGAACACGAGGGATCTGTGACAGCAAACACACGGCTGCCGAGCTTCAGCATATCGAGCAGGTTCTGCACGACAACAATCTCCGGCTCCTAAGCCTACGTCACAGTGACCGAGTGAAGCCGGCCACAGTCGAGCGTGTGCCTGCTGTACTACCATATGTCAGAGGTGTCACAGACAAAATTGGCTACATCTTGAAGCGAGCTTCTATCAGAACATTCTACAAGCCGCTGAAGAAGACCGTCCGTCAAGTGTCATATTCCTCTACAAGATACAAAAGTGTACAAGCTTGATTGTGATTGTGGTTTCTCATATATAGGGCAAACAAAGATATCAATTAGAACCCGCGTAAAAGAACACATAGGTGACGTGAAGCATCAACGTTCCGGGAAGTCTGCAGTTTGCGATCATATCCTAGACGGCCCCAACCATTACATCAGATTTTACCTATTCCTACCAGGGATGATACTCGAGGCTATTGAAATTAAAAAAAAACATCCTAATTTCAATAGAGAAGGAGGCTGGGTACTACCACCTGCTTGGGACCCTATAATTAATAAAATTAAAACTAAACTCAAGCATACCACTGCCACACCTCAAAACACAGTTAGTTCATTCTGCGTAGATCGGACCAAAGACAATAATTAAAAAGCTGAAGGTACTCCGGGTTAACTTTGACATCGGGACGTCAGTCACCTCAGTCCCCCGTGACCATGGGTGCTGGAAAGCACCCAAAACGTCAGGTATTTAAAATAACATAAATAAACGCGATAAAATCCATAAAAGTACTTTCAATTAAGGCTCTAACGCTAACAGATATAGAAAATTTTCGTTAGAATAAATATTTTAAGGGTGGTCTGGCAAACAGTTGTGTCCAAGATAAGCTAGTAAGATAATCTAGCACAGATTTAAATTTTCATTTTAAATGAGTAAACAATACTAAATTAAAAAAATACACTTCAGTTTATACATAAATTTTGCAAAAAAATAATAAAATATTAATCAATTCAAAAAAAGATACAAACCACCAGAGGGTTTATT
Organism: Parnassius smintheus behrii; assembly: GCA_036936625.1. Taxonomy (NCBI): domain Eukaryota; kingdom Metazoa; phylum Arthropoda; class Insecta; order Lepidoptera; family Papilionidae; genus Parnassius; species Parnassius smintheus. The sequence goes on from JAUPFT010000006.1 coordinate 11,830,576, forward strand.
ATTTATTATAAGCTAGTTTATTATTCAACTTATACCCAGCAAATAAAAAAATATAGTTTTCTACTTATTCCGGATAACCTACTTTTTATTTCTATGGTCAGATATATAGAAACTCTAAAATTTTCCATAATTTTTGTAGTATTATGTAGGCCCCTCTGTTACCCTCGACAATATACATAAGTATCAAGTGTAGAATAAGGGATTGTATGATTGAAGTTATATCAACAGTAACACGTCTTCTTATCATTTAATACCTTGCAACATTTCATGGCGACACTGGCAGGCGTTGAACTGCATGCACGCACACCACTACGCAGCGCCAGAGCCTACCACATAAAAGAAGAAAAGAAAAATGATATTATAAGAATCTCAACCAAAAAATTATGAAGAGCTTGTTAAGAGGATTGGGAATTAAAAACATAACAGTGTAAAGGAATGGACGCAATACGGAACATCAAAAAAAAAATAAGAAAAGGCCACAATATTTCGAATTTTTAAAGAAAGTTACACAAAGAATTTAATAAGCTAATGAAGATCAAATTAAAAATACAAATATTATGAAAATTTCAAAGATAATATAAAGATTACAATATTTAATAGTGATAATTATGAGATGTAGAATGAAGAAAATTCAGCAGTGGCCTTATAAATGGCTATAAAAAAATGAAATGTTGAAAACAAAACATATTCAAATCGTGCATAGATATTAGACACTATTAAACTACGAATTCTAATTCAAGAATGGCTATATATTAATCTGACACTGACAAATAACACTCTTCTGGTCGATGCACGTTTAACTTTCAAATAATCTAAGTTTTAAGCTGCGCAGCTGGTTTGGCATAGGCGGAAGACAATAAATCCACGGGGAGATGGTGAAATTTTTATCCCTTGCTCAGTTTAACCAAATTGAATAACAAAAAAGAACATTACATCGGCGATCGATACGTGATCAGAGTACTTAATACATTGGAATTCCCCGATAACAAATTTCTACGCCGGTTCCGGATGATCAAATATTGTAATTTTTATTTCTGTAAAGAACTCTATGAGGCTTTAAAGCCCATTAATTTTGTGGATGAACTGCCAGTGCATATCAAGTAAGCATCTATTACAACATCGTATATTTCCAATCAATACATGTGGCTAACTTATCTTAATATTTTTTTCTAGGTTCTGCTTCAGTCTCTTGGCAGATGGTAGTTACCAGAGAGGTACGAGTCAAGACCACGGAATGGGTGTTGTTTAAACAACAAATAATCAGCAAATACTTGACTCGAGTTATTGGCGCCATCAATAGAATGTGGGGAACAATATACTTTAATTAGCCTCTTGTGTAGGTAAATAGAAAGAAAGAAGAAAGAAAGAAAGGTTTATTCTCCAAAATGACGCCATCCCAGAAAACATAAAATACACATAATTTACAAATAATATTGGCTATAAAATACAAATTACAATATACTACATATTACAAACTATACAAAATACATTTTCAGTGCATCTACGTCTTTCATTTTATGTTTGACAAATACTGAAGTGAATATCATTTCCGAGCGTATAACAAGCAAGACAAAAAGTAGCTAGAGGATGCCTAGCATAGCATGGTCTGCCAGATATTCTTGGGGCTATTGACTGCACCCATGTTGATATATTTCACATACCATTCCAAACTGGGGTTTAGTACAAGAAAAGGGTGATCTACAATAATTGTTCAACTGGTAACAGCAAACAAGTTTTAGAGTTTTTAAAAACACCTAAAACCCAATAATCATTTTTTTTTTGCTAAATAAAGAATAGTAATATTATATTCATTTAAAATTCCCCTTTACCCCAGAAATAAACGTAATGCTAATGGGCCACAAGTCTTACGGGTGGTCCCATGAGACTATTGTCGTCCCGGTTAAAGATTCTACAACCTTTCAGATTGTAGTCACCCCTTAGCCATTGCACTTATTAGTTCTCAATAGCACAATGCCATAATTTTATTATATAGGTTGCGGATGTTGAGTGCCGCATCATTGACATAAATGAACAATATCCAAGGCGATTCCATGATCGGGTCATATTAAACAACTCCAAAGTTAAATCAGAAATGAAATGTCCGTATGATATTAAAATCGGTCTAAACTATATTTTAGGTAAAATGTTTTGAAATAAAGTTAACAAACCTAGTAAAGTTACAATTCAATGTTTTAAATTAAGAAATATGGTAATTCTTTAGCAAAGCTTGTTAAATATTTTAAAGGCATACATAATGTTACGAGCTTGAGGTTCGTGACAATAAAAATTGCCGATAAAATTACCTAAATTAACTCTTTAATTTACTTTACACAAATTAAAACTAAAAACACTAATAATTAAACACACTAATTCACTTAATTCCGCTCCGAAGCTTCGCTTGTGTCGCTGAGTTCAACTCTGTCTCGATCGCATCTTGCGCCACCTATTTATTTAAATTAGCAAAATATCCGGAATGTTCAAGTAAACACGCGCAAGGTACCGAGAGTTCGAGTATAGATTTTCTAGAAACTTAGTTCTTCGGGTGGCGCTGTCGGTCGAAAGATTTGTGATGTCATAAACTGCAACGCTCCCCTCGTTCTCGTTCCTGACACTAGATGGCGCTAGTGTGTCGTCGACTGGAGCGCGTAACACTGCCCCCTCCTAAGACATGCTCGTCCCGAGCATTATCGGTCCCATAATAACGCGCCAAGCGATCCACATGGACGATCTTAGGAGTCCCTCTTGCGCCTTTCTGTATCCGGTAGGTCACATCGTTGATCCTGGTTACAATCCGGTACGGGCCGTCCCATTTAGCTTGAAGCTTAGGAGATTTCCCTTTGCTGCGGACTGGATTGTGCAACCACACTAATGAACCTTCGTTGAACCCTTTATTGTTCATTTTGCGGTCGTACCGGGTTTTCATTTTCTCAGACAATTGCTGGCCCGATTGTCTGACGTGCTCATAAATGTCATTCATTTTGTTCCGCAAGTCATTTGCATAATCAATTATACTGCATGGGGCATCAGGTGGTATCCCGGTGATCAGGTCCGCAGGCAGCCGTAATTCTCTTCCAAAGTTTGCGAAAGTTGGTGTCACTGCTGTACTTTCGTGAACAGAACTCCGATATGACAACCAAAACGGTTGTATGTGCTTGTCCCAATCTTGTTGCCGATTGTCTACAACTTTTGCTAGGTACCTCTCCAATGTCTGATTAAATCGTTCCACCATTTCATCAGATTGCGGGTGAAAAGAAGTCGTTCTTGTTTTATGAGTACCCATAACTCGGCAAGTTTCCTGGAATATTTGAGACTCAAAATTCCTTCCTTGATCGCTGTGAATCTCTAAAGGTACTCCAAAACGACAGAAGACTTCATGAACTAGTTTATCTGCAACTGTTGAAGCTTCTTGATTTGGAATGGCGAAGACTTCTGGCCACTTAGTGAAGTAATCCATCACAACCATGAAATACTTGTTACCGCTTTCACTCTCCGGAAACGGCCCCGCCACGTCAATGGCTATTCTCTCCCATGGTGCACCCACATTGTACAACTTCAATGCACCTCTACTACGAGTCTGAGGTCCCTTTACAGCCACACAACTTGTACATTTGCGACACCAGTCCTCGACATCGTTTCGACAGTGGACCCAGTAAAACCGTTCTCGGATCTTCAGTAGAGTTCGTTTAACTCCCAGATGGCCTCCTGAACAGTCATTATGGTACAGCTGTAGAACATCCGGTACTTTAGCTTTAGGGACAACCATTTGCAAATGACAGCTGTCTCCCCGAACGTTTTCCCATTTACGACACAGAACTCCATCCTGAAGCAGCAAGCTGTCCCACTGGGCCCAATAGCTTTTAGTGGTCGAACTCATCGCTGAGACGTCACTCCACTTGGGCTTGGTAGCACGGGCCTTCATCCATCCCAGAATCGGCTTGATGTCCGGATCTTCCTGTTGTGCATGTCGTAGGCTGCCCTTCCACCCGTTGCTGAGGTGGTCTGTCCTGAGCATCCTCACGGATACCACTTCCTTACCTTGCCTACTACAATGGTTGCCATCTTCAGGACAAGGTCTTCTTGACAATGCATCTGTGTTGCCGTGAGATTTCCCGCTGCAGTGTCTGATAGTAAAGTCGTATTCCTGCTGCTGTTGGGCGGTGCTGTTAGCCGCACTTCCTTTCTGAGACCGTTCACCTTCCCTTCCTAGGGTGTGCTTAAGGCAGCTGGACCGAAGATGGCCCCTTTCCCAACAGCCATAGCACCTAGGACTGTATCCTTTATTGTGGTCTCGAACCGTAACTGCTGCAACCTCCCTAGCGTGAGGTGTACGATGATCCTGTCGCCGCCAGGCAGTGCCGTTAGCTGCACTACCCTCCTGATATCGTTCACTTTCCCTTTCTGCGGTTCGCTTAGGGCAGCTGGATCGAAGGTGGCCCTTTTCCCCACAGCCATAGCACCTTGGGCTGTATCCTTTATTGCGGTCGCGAACTGTAGCTGCTGCAACCTCCCTGACGTGATGGGAACGATGATCCTGCCTCATGGCTTCCACCTCCAGTGCATGGGCCAAGGCGTTCTTAAGCGTCACGTGGTGCCCGAGCCTCACAGCAGCTCTGACTTCCAGGTCGCGGATGCCATCGATGAATGTCTGCACCAGGTTCCCTACAATGAGCGCAGGTACAGACCGATATGCTCTTCGCACCAGCTTCTCCACTTCTAGAGCCCACTGCTGCAGGTTTTCATTGATGCGCTGCACACGATCTTTAAGCTGCGTACGAAAGACGTGTTCCAGGTGAGCGTCGCCATATCTCGCCTCCAATGCCTCAAGGACTTGCTCATAAGTCACTTCCTCACCGAGAGCTTCCAGAACTGTTAAGGCCTGGTCACGCAGGCCTAGTGTGAGAGCAGTCATGGCCTGATTTTAATTCCAACCGTTCGCCTTCATTACAGCCTCGAACTGGATTTTGTAGGCTGACCAGGAAGAGGTACCGTCGAACGGTGGCACCTTGAACCCACGTAGCGAAGTTGTTGTAGCTACTACGGGAGCTGTTGTTCCATCCCCAAGTTTGAGGTCGTCCAGCGTTTTCTTCACGTCGGCCATTACGTTGTCAACCCGATTGTTTACTTGGTCGATTCGGGTTTCGGCCTCCGACAGGCGGTTGTCATGTTGAGCAACCTTATCCTTCACCTCCCGTATATCTTTTCCGAAGATAGCGTGAAGGTCCTTCATGAGGAGCATCTGCTCTTCCTTATCGCGTTGGAGTTGCTCTTCCAAACGACGAGCCTGTTCCTCCTGCCGGTGAGCTTGTTCTTCCTGCCGGCGGGCCTGTTCCTCCTGCCGGCGGGCCTGTTCCTCCTGCCGGCGGGCCTGTTCCTCCTGCCGGCGGGCCTGTTCCTCCTGCCGGCGGGCCTGTTCCTCCTGTCCGCCCCGCAGCTGTTCTTCCAACCAACGGACCTGCTCCTCCTGTCGGCGGGCCTGTTCCTGCAACATCACCATCAGAGCACCTAAATCGGGTGTTGCAGATGTAGGAGCTACTGACGGGCCTGCAGCCGGTGGCTGGCCCTCCGACGTCTGCGGCGTTGCACCACCAAATCTTCGTTGGTCCGTCTCCTGCTGGCGTTGACTTCGGGTACGGACACCCTTCGTTTCATCCTTAGGTAAAATCGGCATGATTTTATCCCACTTCTGACACCAATTGTTACGAGCTTGAGGTTCGTGACAATAAAAATTGCCGATAAAATTACCTAAATTAACTCTTTAATTTACTTTACACAAATTAAAACTAAAAACACTAATAATTAAACACACTAATTCACTTAATTCCGCTCCGAAGCTTCGCTTGTGTCGCTGAGTTCAACTCTGCCTCGATCGCATCTTGCGCCACCTATTTATTTAAATTAGCAAAATATCCGGAATGTTCAAGTAAACACGCGCAAGGTACCGAGAGTTCGAGTATAGATTTTCTAGAAACTTAGTTCTTCGGGTGGCGCTGTCGGTCGAAAGATTTGTGATGTCATAAACTGCAACGCTCCCCTCGCTCTCGTTCCTGACACTAGATGGCGCTAGTGTGTCGTCGACTGGAGCGCGTAACAATAATATAAGGAATACAAATAACACAAGGCCCATAATCATAAAACTATTTATTCTTTGTTTTGTTTGAAATTATTAAGTTTTCATTGTTCGTGCTTCATTTTCAAAATCTTTGTGAAAATCTGAAATAACAATAAGTAGTTATTATTTGAAACCTATATAATATTCACCTATAATAAGACGTTAACAGAAACAAATATTTTACAGGGGCTCGGGTTTATCATCAGAGCTTTGGCTGATGACTTCACATTTGGAAGCTGCTAAATAGTTCTGCAGAGAAATATACCTACCAAATGGCATTGCCAAGTGAGAAACTGTGTGTAAGGAACAAATGGGTATCTCAAAGGCACATTCCGAAGCCTGAGCATTGATGTGGTAATCAAAAGAAGTCCAAAGAAAGCTTAACAACTAATTTATTATGCTTACGCAACACTTAAATATTATGGAACATCAAAGTTTTTTTGTTGTAAATATATGTACATTTTATTTGAGTATATCTTCACATACGTAATTAATATTGCAATGCTTGTTTACTAAACATTCATGTAATTTGTAAATTGCAAAATTGCAATGAAACAACCAAAGTACAATTCACCACATCTGTGTCGCAAACCAGGATGTCGACAATTCCTAAAACTTAATAAATACATACTTCAACTATTTATTATTATTTTTGTGATTACCTTTTCATTCTTTTGGGTTTGTGGCGCCGCTGTCGTCGCGCCACAAGCGAAACACATCGAAGCCTAATAGAAATAGCTCTGATATACATATAAAGTAACTACGAACACGTTGCCTGGCGAGAGATATCTCCTTTTCCTTCACGTCCACAAGTTAATATATATGGCTTTCTGTGTACGAAATAATTGATTTTGCTTACACAAAAGATTATTTTGCTCTTTGAGCCCTTTTTTCTATACTCTGAAAAATAAAGTCACATATATATTGACTGTATCAGAACAATAAATAATTAGCGATAAATATAAAGGAACAGGTCATAATATAGTATAAATTATTTGTAAATATAAAGGCTTGTAAAGAAAATTAGTTAAGTTTACATTTCGCTTTCATATATTACAAAAGTTAATTTACAACATTTTATATGAAAAAAAATCTTAATTACATTTTAGCGCTCATTTTAATGAAAATCAATTTTGGTAACAGAAAACGCAAAGAGATTTAAATATCCAATTAGATATTATAGAGCGTACGTTGTGAACATTTACATACAAAAACTGTGAGCACGCGCGTGTTTTAAGCCCTCTATCGAAAAGTAGCAATACTACGCTGAATATTTATTTGGAAAACATTTTAGCTATTTCCCATTAGGTGACGCTTCTAAATATAAGGTAAAATTCGGTATGTAAAAAAATACAGCGAGTTTTTTTTCGTCCAGACCCTCAAATTTAACGAAAAACATGATGTCTTTTTGGCACTTACACTATAAAGCTTATATTTTTTGTAATGAACATTTCATTATGTTTTGTGAGTATCTTAAATAATCTATCCTAAATATCAGTTTTCACACCGTTTCAGTCTGTACACATCTTATATAGTATTATGCACAAATCACTAATACATGGCATGGTACCTAGTGTATCTATGTTTAAAATTCACCTCGATGTCAAGTTATGTCTATTTACCTATGTATAACCCCGAAAAATTGCGCTTTAACGTCACTTCTATGTAACTTTGATATTACTGGTAACGTTAATTGTATATTTCGTAACGTTTTACTGTTATAAAGGTTTGTGCATATTGTAACTTATTAAATATACTTTTTTGTTAGCATAGCAATGTTATAAAAAATATCAACCATTTTCTAAAAGTTTTGATTGTGTAGAGTATCGGGAAACCCGCTTAGTATTTTTTTATTTGTTGTGCATAGGGTTACTTCTATATTACCGTAACATAGAAGTGTCAATGTTACTGTATATTACTAAGTGACAAAATGTACGGCCTTATCCATAGATGTATATACCTACTCAGTAATGTAGAGAACAATTCAAATGGCGGATTGACAAAAGCCATGCCAAGTTTTGGTTCCTCACAAAGAAATTGTAAAATGAAATACGCTTTACGGTTACTTAGCTATAAAATCATCTTTGGTACAAAGCCAAACAATTTAATACTTGATAAGACCGAACTTAAGAATCTTCGTAGCAGTCCTCTTTCATTTATATTTAAAACAAATTAAACGCTCTAATATAACAATAATGTGATCGCCTACTAAAAGTTAACATAGCATTTATTCAGTGATATTTATAGTTTATTTTAAATATTACCCAAGCATCCCGAAAAGATTTCGCAAATTCAATACTAACAAGATTTTAAAGTAGCAATACGTATAAAGTTGTAAACCAATTTTATACCATAAGCATCGTCACAGTTGGTTGTGCGATATGATAGAAAAACCCTATGGCCATTGTCAAAGGTACGAGGCGTTATTCCGTCTAAGAAAAGTAACATTACAACTTAACTTAACCAGCATTGGGACGGCATATCCCAATGATGAGTCCAGGCCTTCAGGCCAGAGAGTTCTAGAGCAAGGAAGTATTCCCCGCTCTGTCGTAATGTGTGTTGACGGACTTCATATATTTTTGTATTTGTCTTTGATTTAGATGGTGTAAGGTTCCATTTATTACGAGACGTTACGTAACGATGAGTAAATGCTCTTATGATTTTGTCAAAGATGAGCCCGTCGAAGCAAATGTGGTAGGTAGTGATATCAAATACAAAATAAAATACTCACCGAAAAGTACGCACTCGATAGTAAGACCTGCTCGATTGTTGATTGTACAGTCATTACTACACTCTTTGGTCGGTATCGACGTGCGAGCGTAGGTCATTCGTTTTCTATCGAGCACAAGTAAATACTTCACTTTACTGTTTTTTTTTTTCATTTATCGCATAGTATTCCGAACTTTATTCTTTGTAAATGACTTAATATTTAGAATAAAATTTACAATTTTATAAAATGAAATGTTTTTGTTTCTCATATACATGTGCTCGATAGATTAAATAGTATTTTAAAGATTGCAAATTATTTTCATGATTGTCTCAAACTTAAACTTACAAGCATTTCTGTCTTATAATATTAGTGTAGATTGATCGAAGTGATTATCTCAATCATTTTGAATAAAAAGTAGAAAAAATTCTATTCGCGAAACACTTTCAAAATTGGTGCAAACAATCATACGAATAGGTCACAGGTTATAAAGGTCCTGTCAATCGTTTGGTACCGGATCGTTCAAAAACGTGATTGCGATCACCAACACCTTTACGCGAATGAACGAGTTATTCATGATTGATACATGCTTAAGCCACCAGAGGTAAAGCTTCCAAGAAGCTGTCAAAAATTTTACCTGTTTTAGTAGGTTTGGCAAAGGAGGATAAAATTTAATTAACAAAACGTTTATAGCTTTTATTATACACTTAAAATAGAATATTTTTTTGAAAACTACTTATTGTAAATAAATATTGTATTTTTATATTTTTTGTTCTTCATCAATTTCAAAGCACAACCATTTTAATTAAATGGTAATTTCTTAATATTATGTAAAAAAGTTTTTAATAATCTGTTGAAAATCACTTATATGGCACAACAAATGTCATAAAATATCATTCTTGTACACGTTTTAATATTTCATAACCAATATTTACAATGTATCTTTCGAGATAAATTTATATATTCGCGAAATGTTTGCTCATGTAATTCATACATTTATTTCAGATGCATTTGCATGCACATTGGCTGGAACTCGAACAAGCACCGTTATTTGTAAGCACGTTGAGTATTGGAAAAGTATTTCCAAATTAATTTTTTACAGTTCTTTTTTTTAGAAAACTTAATACTGGATTTTTCGAAGTAATCCTCACATTCTATATTGTTACAATTTCTGTAATTCAAAAGTTTTGAGAGGCTATCTTATCCGACAGCTTTTAACCACATTTGTTGTCCGAATTAACAATATAAAATAAACATGATCCCACGTATTTTATTAATAAACGTAATTGTGCAATTTAAAAATTATAAAAATTAAAATATTAAGTCACTTACATATAGGTTGGCACTATATTTCCTTACTTCCTTACTCATTAAATATAATAAACTGTTGTCAAGTTACCACTTACCTAGTGATCCTTGGGATAATTAAAAAATGGTATATTTTTATTTATCCTGATATTTTTATACAAACAGTACAGTAAACCTTATCTACACTTTTTATGTTTCATTTGACACGAATAATTCTTTAAAAACAAAATTTGGCACTTATTATTCTTTATATCAACCTGAGTTTGAACACTGGCCTAGCCAGTTTATAGCACTTCTCCCTATAGGTACATGAAGAGCCGTCAGTGCTTACGCATACACGCGCATCAAGCTTGTAGTAGCGTAACTATCATAGCGTGATTGTAAAAAGTTTTGTCTCTGCAAAGCTTCATACGACCACGCTATCGTAGTTACATGGTATGCGGTATACCAAAGACTTAGAATATACTGCCTTGAATACGACCTGACAGCCTAAAAATGCGTGAAAAATTTAGATTTGTCATTGTGTGCGTTAGCTGTAGCTGTGGCATGTACATTTTACTTACAAGGACTATCGAAAAAATATTGTTAAGAAATATAGGTAAAGAGATTAAAAAACTAGTTTTGTGCACGAAACTGAATAAATTCAAAAATTATCTGAAATTTTAATATGATATTCTAAAATAATAAAAGAAATTCATATAACATGTTCTTAACAATATGCAGCACCTAACTACAGTTTGTTGAATTTTAATTCAAAAGGTACAAAATCTCAATAATCTCTGAAGAGAATCAGAGACTCCAAGAATCAGCTCTGAAAATTGTATTTTGGACCATTAGAAAAAAAATATTTACTGCCATGGACAGTTTCCTCGGAATTTTTCTTTCAACATAATTTTAATTAAATAATAATAGGCAGACACTTCATTAAGTAAACATCTTTTATATTTTATAAAATATTTCCAGACGAGGACACGGAGTACATAATGGCTGTATTACTTAACATCCACACATAACTACGCTAACACAACAAGATTGTATAACAACCTGATAATTGTAACAGCTGAAATATGCTATTAATATTGTACTAATGTGACCATGACGTGCTGGTGGTTTAGTAAGGTTATATATTTTTCGGTCGATAAATAGAATACATCTTTAATGTACTACAGTTTTATAATTCTATCTTTATCTTTATCAAAAACTTTTAAAATTATATTTTTGAAGTCTTATTATACTTACTGCTACAAATAATGTAGAAATGGCTCCTTTTAATAAAATACGTTTTATTCTACTTTTTTATTACTTACTACTTTTATATTACTTAGTATAAACTTCTCAAAAAAATGTTTACTGCAAATTGTTGAGTTGCTCTTTGGACTCCAACTAAACTAAACCCACTTAATCTTAACCATTTTTTTTTTCTATTTAAAGAATCTCGAGGAAATATGTTTGACAAACGGCAAAGTAAAATTACATTTTTAGATTGCAAACTAAGAATACATTTTCATTCCTTTTCTTGTTGTGTGAGCAAATCTATCGATTAATTATATATATTCCAGATAAATATCGACATTAATTTCTCGTAGATAGTTGAGTCAATCCCTAGCGTACATGTGAAATATTTTGTATTAAATTGTATTTACCAAATTCACGCAAATTATGAACAACGTGACATTTTTTTTGAAAAATATAAAACTAATAAAAAAATAAAAATATTCTATATTTTAAACTGTGTATAACATAAATAACCGAAAAAAGAAGCGTCTTATTATACACGAAGTCTTAGAATTTACCAGAGAAATGTGAAATTTTTGGGATTATTTCTAATATTAACAACAGTCACTTACAGAATAAGTAACCGCTTTGGAAAACAATTATTTACTGATAATAATGGCTATTATACTCTAAAAAATTATAAAATATCTAGGAGCTCATTTCTTGCGTGCCGACTTGTGTGGACCTGTCATTTCAAAATCGGTTACAATGTCATGAGATTTACTATCGTATGCGTCTATTACTATGCTAAGTCTATGCGGTATACGATAAGTTTTCTTTACTCATGTGCCACTACCGTCGCACAGCGTGTAGAGCCAGTTGGCGTTGCGCGACTTATGTTATCACGCACCGTGAGACGCAAGATATGTAATTGTTGTAATAATATAACTAAAGTATTTAGTTAACATACGTGACACATAGAATAGGTACCCACTCAAGACTTTTAATGATGCGGTTGAGTAACGATTTTTGTTGTTGTTTTTTTATTTTTATACAGATATTTTGCTGTTGTTTTGATTTTTTAAATATTAAATATAAAATGGTCGTTTCGTCAGAATTCAAAATATTTCGATTGTTTAATTCGGTTGTTTAACAAATGACGATAAAATAAAATTATAAATTTATTTAAAATGCGATTTATATTTTATATTATACTATTAATAGAAAAAAAAGGAGCCGTGGTAGCTCAGATGGTTAGCGCTCGCAGTAAATTTCACAGTACGCGAGCAAACCGGGTTCGATCCCCGCCGGCACCCATGAAATTGTTAATTGCAATTTTAAGTGCTGATTTACTACGTGCTCGGCGGTGAAGGAAAACATCGTGAGGAAACCTGCATGTCTGAGGAATAAAGAATAAAATATTTCTAAGACATGTGAAGTTCGCCAATACGCATTGGGGCAGCGCGGTGGACATTTCCTTGCCCTAAAACCCTCTCAGAAATGAGGGGAGGCCTGTGCCCAGCAGTGAGACGTATAAAGGCTGTAACTTTTTTTTTAACTTTTATTAATAGAAATATAAAGTAAAATATTTCATACATTAATCTTCTAAACTAATATTTGATCTCAATTGACATACGAAGCTTTTTCATTAAAGGAAAAATATGAAAACAGAAATCACCTACGTTGTATTATAGAATAGTGCTTGTGTCAGGATCAATGGGGTCTACTCGGACTGGTTTGGCATCCAAAAAGGTGTCAGACAGGGCTGTGTAGCTTCCCCTTGGCTGTTCAACCTATTTATGGACCGGTGTTTGCAAACTTTGAAAGATGAAGAATATGGGTTAAGAATGGGCGAGTTAACCGTCAAATGCCTTTTGTATGCCGATGATCAAGTCATACTTGCGTCATCGGCGGCAGAGTTGCAGATGATGGTTACAGTAATGAACTGGGAATTGAAAGAAAGGGGAATGAAAGTGAACGCAAGTAAGACGAAAGTGATGGTTTTTGAAAGAGAAGAAAGCAAAACGGTATGTGAAATAAGAATAGAAGGAGAGTTAATTGAGCAAGTGGATGAGTTTGTGTATTTGGGATGTGTATTTAGCAGGGATGGTAGATATGATAGGGAAATAGAACGACGAGTAAATGCAGTGAATAGAGTGAATGGGGCACTACACTCTATTATGAAGAACCAGAATGTGTCAAAACAGGCACGTATGGTAATTCATAATGCTGTGTTAGTCCCTACTTTAATGTATGGTAGTGAAAGCTGGGTGTGGCAGAAGAAGCACGAAAGTAGAATAAATGCTGTAGAAATGCGATCTTTAAGGAATATGCTAGGGTTTAATCTGAATGATAGGGTGAGAAATTGCGTGATAAGAGATAAATGTGGTATGCAAGATGATGTTGTGACCAGGATTAAGAAAGGAATGCTTCGGTGGTTTGGTCACGTAGAAAGAATGAATGAGGAAAGAGTGACAAAGCAAATTTATATGGCAGATGTGAATGGCCGAGTCGGAAAGGGACGCCCTAGAAAAAAGTTTATCGACCAAATTGGCGATATTTTGAAAATGGGCCACGTTAGAAGTACCCTTAACCGACGAGCATGTATGCGTAGATATATGGATGTAAAGGAGGCGAAAGAGGTATGTCAGGATCGTGCCAAATGGAAGTCCGTAGTCTCTGCCTACCCCTCTGGGTGACAGGCGTAAGTGTTTATGTATGTATGTATGTACGTATTATAGAATAATCGAACATTTCTTTTTACATTACTTCTATATTGATTTATTGTAGAGTGACGTTTATAAATATTAGACGTCAGTCTCAGTCAGAGATTTTTATCTACTAATGAAGCCACGAAACAGATCGTTCATTCCACAATCTTTTATTGTATTCTCGAATTACAATGAGATTTCAATCTTAATAATATAGATTTGGAATGTATTGAATTTATTCTGGTTTGGCGATTAAATTCTTTGTCAATTTTCTTATAAGTTAGAAGCAGTATTTGGAATATGAACAAAATAAGAATTTAAAATGAATAATAAGTATTCACCGCGTAGTGGCGGCGTAAGAATATCCACTATCCCATATTACTATCCTGTGGGTGTAGTAAGAGGCGAGAGACGAAAACAACAGTAGATGGGCAGCAGCATCTTCCTAATAACGACAAAAGTTTAAAAAAAACATGCAGTATTTCATGCCGGCACACCGCCTGCAACTTTACAAGGCGTAGGTTCGGCCGCACATGGAATACTGTTCCCATCTCTGGGCTGGGGCTCCCCAGTACCAGCTCCTTCCACTTGACCGCATCCAGCGCAGAGCGGCTCGAATCGTCGACGACCGAGTGCTTTCCGATCGGCTCGATTCACTGGCGTTGCGAAGAGATGTTGCATCTCTTTGCGTATTTTATCGCATCTATCACGGGGAGTGCTCTGAGGAATTGTTCGGATTAATCCCAGCCGCCAAATTTCGTGAACGCACGACACGGCAAACGTCCCGATACCATCCACACCATCTGGATGCTTGGCAGTCCACCACTGTACGTTTCACAAGGAGTTTTCTTCCACGTACAACCTCTCTGTGGAATAGTTTATCACCGGCGATTTTTCCGGACCGATATGACCTGGGGACCTTCAAGAAAAGAGCTTACTCCTTTCTAAAGGGCCGGAAACGCACCCGCAATTCTCCTGGTGTTGCGGTTGATCATGGGCGGCGGTAGTCACTTAACATCAGGTGAGCCGCATGCTCGTTTGCCCCTCTTCTATAAAAAAAAAAAAAAATCTTATTTTTTTCATATTCCAAATACTGCTTCTAACTTATAAGAAAATTGACAAAGAATTTAATCGCCAAACCAGAATAAATTCAATACATTCCAAATCTATATTATTAAGATTGAAATCTCATTGTAATTCGAGAAGACAATAAAAGATTGTGGAATGAACGATCCGTTTCGTGGCTTCATTAGTAGATAAAAATCTCTGACTGAGACTGACGTCTAATATTTATAAACGTCACTCTACAATAAATCAATATAGAAGGAATGTAAAAAGAAATGTTCGATTATTCTATAATACAACGTAGGTGATTTCTGTTTCCATATTTTTCCTTTAATGAAAAAGCTTCGTATGTCAATTGAGATCAAATATTAGTTTAGAAGATTAATGTATGAAATATTTTACTTTATATTTCTATTAATGAAAGTTAAAAAAAAAGTTACAGCCTTTATACGTCCCACTGCTGGGCACAGGCCTCCCCTCATTTCTGAGAGGGTTTTAGGGCAAGGAAGTGTCCACCGCGCTGCCCCAATGCGTATTGGCGAACTTCACATGTCTTAGAAATATTTTTTTCTTTATTCCTCAGACATGCAGGTTTCCTCACGATGTTTTCCTTCACCGCCGAGCACGTAGTAAATCAGCACTTAAAATTGCAATTAACAATTTCATTGGTGCCGGCGGGGATCGAACCCGGTTTGCTCGCGTACTGTGAAATTTACTGCGAGCGCTAACCATCTGAGCTACCACGGCTCCTTTTTTTTCTATTAATAGTATAATATAAAATATAAATCGTATTTTAAATAAATTTATAATTTTTATTTTACCGTCATTTGTTAAACAACCGAATTAAACAATCGAAATATTTTGAATTCTGACGAAACGACCATTTTATAATTAATATTTAAAAAATCAAAACAACAGCAAAATATCTGTATGAAAATAAAAAAAAACAACAACAAAAATCGTTACTCAACCGCATCATTAAAAGTCTTGAGTGGGTACCTATTCTATGTGTCACGTATGTTAACTAAATACTTTAGTTATATTATTACAACAATTACATATCTTGCGTCTCACGGTGCGTGATAACATAAGTCGCGCAACGCCAACTGGCTCTACACGCTGTGCGACGGTAGTGGCACATGAGTAAAGAAAACTTATCGTATACCGCATAGACTTAGCATAGTAATAGACGCATACGATAGTAAATCTCATGACATTGTAACCGATTTTGAAATGACAGGTCCACACAAGTCGGCACGCAAGAAATGAGCTCCTAGATATTTTATAATTTTTTAGAGTATAATAGCCATTATTATCAGTAAATAATTGTTTTCCAAAGCGGTTACTTATTCTGTAAGTGACTGTTGTTAATATTAGAAATAATCCCAAAAATTTCACATTTCTCTGGTAAACTCTAAGACTTCGTGTATAATAAGACGCTTCTATTTTCGGTTATTTATGTTATACACAGTTTAAAATATAGAATATTTTTATTTTTTTATTAGTTTTATATTTTTCAAAGAAAAAAGTCACGTTGTTCATAATTTGCGTGAATTTGGTAAATACAATTTAATACAAAATATTTCACATTTACGCTAGGGATTGACTCAACTATCTACGAGAAATTAATGTCGATATTTATCTGGAATATATATAATTAATCGATAGATTTGCTCACACAACAAGAAAAGGAATGAAAATGTATTCTTAGTTTGCAATCTAAAAATGTAATTTTACTTTGCCGTTTGTCAAACATATTTCCTCGAGATTCTTTAAATAGAAAAAAAAATGGTTAAGATTAAGTGGGTTTAGTTTAGTTGGAGTCCAAAGAGCAACTCAACAATTTGCAGTAAACATTTTCTTGAGAAGTTTATACTAAGTAATATAAAAGTAGTAAGTAATAAAAAAGTAGAATAAAACGTATTTTATTAAAAGGAGCCATTTCTACATTATTTGTAGCAGTAAGTATAATAAGACTTCAAAAATATAATTTTAAAAGTTTTTGATAAAGATAAAGATAGAATTATAAAACTGTAGTACATTAAAGATGTATTCTATTTATCGACCGAAAAATATATAACCTTACTAAACCACCAGCTCGTCATGGTCACATTAGTACAATATTAATAGCATATTTCAGCTGTTACAATTATCAGGTTGTTATACAATCTTGTTGTGTTAGCGTAGTTATGTGTGGATATTAAGTAATACAGCCATTATGTACTCCGTGTCCTCGTCTGGAAATATTTTATAAAATATAAAAGATGTTTACTTAATGAAGTGTCTGCCTATTATTATTTAATTAAAATTATGTTGAAAGAAAAATTCCGAGGAAACTGTCCATGGCAGTAAATATTTTTTTCTAATGGTCCAAAATAGAATTTTCAGAGCTAATTCTTGGAGTCTCTGATTCTCTTCAGAGATTATTGAGATTTTGTACTTTTTGAATTAAAATTCAACAAACTGTAGTTAGGTGCTGCATGTTCTTAAGAACATGTTATATGAATTTCTTTTATTATTTTAGAATATCATATTAAAATTTCAGATAATTTTTGAATTTATTCAGTTTCAGTTATATATAAACATTTGTTAAAAAAGATCATTCAATATCACGTAGATTTGCTCATCCTTTCAATTTATTGCAATAACTTAAATAAATATTAACATTACCGTAACAACTTATTAAAATATAATGCTTCAAGCTACAAGGGCTTCCCCCATAGATTGCCATATTGGCCACATGCAGTTTTTTTTAATTTTTGTCGTTATTAGGAAGATGCTGCTGCCCATCTACTGTTTTTTTCGTCTCTCGCCTCTTACTACACCCACAGGATAGTAATATGGGATAGTGGATATTCTTACGCCGCCACTACGCGGTGAATACTTATTATTCATTTTAAATTCTTATTTTGTTCATATTCCAAATACTGCTTCTAACTTATAAGAAAATTGACAAAGAATTTAATCGCCAAACCAGAATAAATTCAATACATTCCAAATCTATATTATTAAGATTGAAATCTCATTGTAATTCGAGAAGACAATAAAAGATTGTGGAATGAACGATCCGTTTCGTGGCTTCATTAGTAGATAAAAATCTCTGACTGAGACTGACGTCTAATATTTATAAACGTAACTCTACAATAAATCAATATAGAAGTAATGTAAAAAGAAATGTTCGATTATTCTATAATACAACGTAGGTGATTTCTGTTTTCCTATTTTTCCTTTAATGAAAAATCTTCGTATGTCAATTGAGATCAAATATTAGTTTAGAAGATTAATGTATGAAATATTTTACTTTATATTTCTATTAATGAAAGTTAAAAAAAAAGTTACAGCCTTTATACGTCCCACTGCTGGGCACAGGCCTCCCCTCATTTCTGAGAGGGTTTTAGGGCAAGGAAGTGTCCACCGCGCTGCCCCAATGCGTATTGGCGAACTTCACATGTCTTAGAAATATTTTTTTCTTTATTCCTCAGGCATGCAGGTTTCCTCACGATGTTTTCCTTCACCGCCGAGCACGTAGTAAATCAGCACTTAAAATTGCAATTAACGATTTCATTGGTGCCGGCGGGGATCGAACCCGGTTTGCTCGCGTACTGTGAAATTTACTGCGAGCGCTAACCATCTGAGCTACCACGGCTCCTTTTTTTTTTCTATTAATAGTATAATATAAAATATAAATCACATTTTAAATAAATTTATAATTTTTATTCACCGCGTAGTGGCGGCGTAAGAATATCCACTATCCCATATTACTATCCTGTGGGTGTAGTAAGAGGCGAGAGACGAAAAAAACAGTAGATGGGCAGCAGCATCTTCCTAATAACGACAAAAGTTTAAAAAAAACTGCATGTGGCCAATATGGCAATCTATGGGGGAAGCCCTTGTAACTTGAAGCATTATATTTTAATAAGTTGTTACGGTAATGTTAATATTTATTTAAGTTATTGCAATAAATTGAAAGGATGAGCAAATCTAAGTGATATTGAATGATCTTTTTTAACAAATGTTTATATATATATATATATATATATATATATATATATATATATATATATATATATATATATATATATATATATATATATATATATATATATATATATATATATATATATATATATATATATATATATATATATATATATATATTTTATTTCGCTTAAAGGCCTATGCGTCGTATGCTGTGTACCGACATGTTTGTGATCACTAATACTGTAAGTAGATGGATCGTTAGATAATTATTTTATAAGGTTTATCATATTTATGCCTGTTTCTTTACGCCAACCCAGTTGCTTCTTATTTTTATTACGGTTATTTTAATTTTAATTCGTCCTGTTGCTTATTGTGTATTCTGATCGTAAGCGACAAAACTTTCCCGTTCGAAAGCTTAAGCGAGACTGATCAGGCGACAGGGAACCACGAAACAAGGTTCAGGATGCCGATAGTTTAGGTAATTTCTTTTTACAGTGAAAATAGTGGTAACTTAACAAACATAAAAAAAATGTAATTTCTATAAGTAAGTTTTATGATCTAATTTAAAATATTCTATGAATAACAGTGGATTATTATTCAGTTTGGATGTAACTTTAGATTTTTCCTATCGAGAAAATTTTACAGAATCGTGTTTTCGTCTAACGTAGTACTTAACATTAATCCCCAACTTTACCATATATTTATTTCAAAATAAATGCTGCAATATTTTCATTATAACTGAAGATCGTGATAAGCAATTTGAGATAGCATAGGCCCTATTTCCACTTAATGCGACATCATTAAGGGGAAACAGGGCCTATGCTACATCAAAATATAAAAATAATAATTGAGAACCTATACAAATAATAACTTAGAAATTTCTTTACCTACTATTATTATTTTACTTACTTTTTATTTAGTGATTTACTACAATTTCATCTGGTGCTAAGCTATGATCAAATCTTTATCTTTTTAAATGATAGCAGGGTGCAGACTATTATTCCCAAAATAACGCTTCCTCTTGCTACACCTCAGTTGCTTAGCATAGACTACTTTTAGATACTTGTTGTATACAAATTAGGGCAAGAGATCATAGACCGATATTTACCCGCACCTAGAGGAACAGCTGTTTTATGGTCCACAGTTGTGTGGAACGTGCAAACCGTGGAGGCGGTAATGCCCGCAAACTTTACGCGAGTAGATTGGAAGACACACGGCACATGGCGGTTTATTTGAGATAGTTCCAATTCCTCATGAGTCCGGGCATCGCGACTTGCGTATGGTTTTGAGGAAGGCAAGGTTTTAAAGATATTCTCATGCATATCCTTCACCTCCCCATCAAGATGTGCCGAGGTTGGTGCGTACACCTATATAACCTTTAGCGAATACCGTTGGTACAGATGGTCGCCCTCTCGGTGATAGAACAAGTTGCCGATTTGAGGATTACCGTGTCGTCCTCCTCTTTTCGAACCTCAGAGAATCCTATAATATCCCAGCGCAATTTGTATATCTCTTCTTTCAACTCCGGGATCTTCTTATCAGTCCTCAGGGTGCGTGAAATAAATGTTGTCAGGTCTAGGTTGCAACCATACGTCCACCGGAGATTCTTAGCGCCTCCTACATCGCCTTCACCATAGTTGGAACCGCAGCCTGAATTGCAAGTCTGCCGGGGACTACGGGCCGTTTATTTGTGTTATTGCTCATAGCGGATATTTACCACAGTTGCCACGCTTGGCGAGCGTGTTGGCAAGCGCATTTTTATGGTACTTTTGCTATTATCATAAAGATGCTGCTGCCCATCTACTGCTTGTTTTCCTCTATCTTCTTAAGTTCTGAGTAACACATACGGGAATATATGGGGTAGTGGATATTCATAACCGTCACCAAATAATTAAAGTATCTTAACTATGTTAATTATATTTTACGCGTGTAATAGAGTCACTTCCACTGCGAGTGCAGGTAAATATAGATCATGATTTCCTAAAGTTACACAGACCACCTGATGGTATACTGTGTCCGATAGAAAACGAAGTCAAAGTCAAAATACTTTTTTCATTGGATTTTAAAACACTTTTTTCAAAGTTAAGGGAGCTATGCCTTTTCTTTAACAAGTCCCTTCCCGCGGGAGAGTTAGTGGAAATAAATGGCTAGACCTTTCCAAGTAGAATATTTTTTCCAATAGTTACAATGTAATCTTATAAAATATGTATAAATAAATCAAGAAAATGTTGTTCACTGATACTGTTTTTGTGCAAGCATTATTTTCTTTTAAACAAAAGATTTAAATTTTTTACGAGCTATTAAATAATCTTCTAATTTAAAGTAACATTTTTGATTGAAATAATTTTCAAACGTGAATTCAATTAAAATTCAAAAGTAACTTAATAATATTCTAGGGAATCTTATTTTAAACTAGCTTGCCAGGCGGACGTTGTTCTCCCTTTTTCAAATACCCTTTGTCATGTCCTATTAAAATCCTTAAATTGGCAAAAATTTTTTGATTGTGGGCCACTCATGGGCAAAAAAAAACTCTCCTATCTCTCAAGTTGGACCAAACTGCACACGGTGTGCAAATTTGATTAAAATCGGTTTAGTAGTTTAGGAGTCCATCGGGAACAAACAACGTGACACGTAATTTATATATATTAAGAAGATTAAGATTATTATACATTTACCTAAATATGAATAGTGTTATGAAGTTTGTATTTTGGTACTTCGGTTTTTAATAATATTCAAAATACAGAAGTGTTGTTACGAGAATTAGGATGAGATGCCTCGTTACCAGTTGAAAAGATGCTTAGAGACCTTTTCTGACACACTTTTCTGGTACGCACTATACGAACCATAGCAAATTACTGCTATTTTACACTCGTTTTCTTTGAGAGCATTATCATTGCCTGATCGAGTGACTCATACCGATACAGCTGTATTATAGCTGCAAAATATGTTAACAGCGTAAAAATTATGGCTCCAAAACATTTGCAAAGTCGATTTTCTGTATTTTTCATCAAGTGACGGTGCAACAGTTGGCAGATATCTAACACTTTGTTTACCGGCACTAAATGTATTATATTCGTTTTCTTATTATTTTAAAATTCAATAATGATAGTCATGTGCTCCAGAACCAAGGCTTTGAGGCTAAGATGGTATGCCTTAAGCAAGGTTTAGACAAAGCCAGTGCTGGCTTGCTATTGGCCTCGTATAAACAGTTTTTTAAGACAAGCCAGCGCTGGCTGCCAGCACTGGTGGGCCCGCGTATTTTTAAGCCAGTGATCTCCACCCCCGTGGCCCGCAACCCCCGCGCCAAAATAAATAATTTGTAATATAATAACTTACCTAGTGATATTGTACACATTTCTATATTATGTAGGTATATGATAAACATTATTTTTCAGTAAGTTTAAAAATCATTAATTTAATACAACGATTTACAAGATTAATCTAAGAATGAAATGAATCCATTTGTCCTCATCTAAAGAACACGGGCCAGGCCAACGCTGGCTTGTCTGAGGACTGGCGCCAGCGTTACTGGCTTCGTCTAAATCTTGCTTTATAACCTGTAATTATACTGGCTATCTATAACTTTCAGAACGGAATACAATAGCAATTAGTGTAAATGTGTTGTGCTATCACTGATAGTTGACGGCAGAAATGGTATGTGTGTGGTACCTAACCAGAGGGTACTTCTAGGTAGAAAAGAGTCTTAAAGGAGTCCTCTCTCATTGAAGGTGGAATTTTTCCTAATCGTCACCCATAGCTGGCGGATTTTTCTTTGAAACCTTTGACGCTGCTGCCATACCCGGTACGAGTATTTATACGAGATGGTGATACTATGTTGAAAAATTTCTTTCTTTTCCATGAGTTACCCGCTGTGGACATTTTGTGTTTACTACGAAATCGATTATTTACTTATTCGAAGATGCGCCAGTTGGCTTAAATGCCCCTGAGATTTACTCAAAGTCATCACTCTTGGACGGTAGAATAATGAGCGCACCGATACCCTTGCACTAGCAATGTTATTGGCCATCACCGGTGTGTAGAATGAAACCAGAATTTTCTGAGTGATAATCATTCCGAAATATATCACCATTTTTCCACCAGAACCTTGTTTGTTAGTTAATGTAAAATAACGACATTTCCTCTTCCTCATATCATATTTCTTCTTTCATACTTCAGTTAAAGGATGCCACAAAATTTAATACTAAAGTAAATATAAGAAAAGTTACATAATTTAAAAATACTAAAAAATAAACAGTTTAAGTAGATTCTACCTAAATTATTGTAGAATTTTGTTATGATAAAATCTAAAATATGCGTCAAATATTGTATTTGTAAAAAATTATATGACTTATCAATGTCGTTGAGAAGCTTACAATACTCGTGTAATATCTAATGGTTATCGATAAGCGACGGATAAGAAAATGTACAACTTTATCGTAGACAGAGCTGTCACAGTTCCAGGAGCATTCGATACTTGCAGTCAGAGAGACAGTGATAACAGAAATAAATGATATTTCACAATTATGAGTGACGACACTTGTTATTCGTGCTGTTTGTGGCGAGGAAAATGGCTGATTGCAAAAACAGTACCAATTTAAAGCATTCAAAACTACTTACAATGCAAGTAGGTAGGTCCATTAAAAAATATGAAGTGTTTTACTCTATTGTAATGAATGTAAAGACAGTTTCGAAGGTGCGATATATCTCCTAATAAATAGCCTGTAAATCGTGGTTATGACATGTCTTCTATGTATAAAAATAAATTGCTGTCGGCTCGAATTGTTTTGATGATTTTGTCGAGATTCAGAAATCACTTGTGCGAAGCCAGGGCGGATTTCTAGTTTTTCATAAAAAGAAGATTGAATGAAAAAAAATAAAAATTTTAAGATATAATTCTTCCGTATTATTCATTAATCTTAAAAATTAGTAAATATTCGTAATACGGCTGTATCACGAATGTGTCGGCTTGACCGGGAAGATGAACACACTTCCTGTTCCACTTCGTGTTCCACACATAAATTAACTTTTAATAAAACATAGTAGCTGATTTTAGAAAACCGAAGGGCAACTACTACAATATTATTTTCCGAAGTCAAAGTTAAAAAAAAAGTGAATATTTTTCTTTAATGACCCAATTCACAGTGTAAAATTATTTGGTTTATTTTAGTTTGATGAAGTCGTCTTTTATTTTTAAATAAAATTTTATTTTTTACTTTTTAAATTGACTAAGTAATACACACGATAATTACAATATCGTCTAAATAGTTACATTCAATACTTTATCCCCTACCATGAGGGATTGAAGTATATCTTTAAATTTTTATGGATCTACACCTGAAGAAGGTAACTATTTAACAATTAAAACATCCAAATCGGTTCACATTTTTGACGAAGATATTGCGTGAATGTTCATCAGTGGCAATAATGACAATGTTTTACATTTATTCATATCTTTATTATAATATACTTTCACAAAGTACACCTGATTCTATTAAATATTTTATTTTACTATGCTATTTTATAATTGGTTGGCATGACAGTCGTTTGCATCTGTTGATTTTTCGATATTATTATTATTCAATACGAAAATCAGCTCAATACAGCGATTGTAGTGGTATCACTATCGCACCAACGAACCAACCAATCAAAAAGAGGCTTAATACTTCTGCGTACATAATATGTACTATGTATGTTATTACTCTAAGTACTTCTGTTGAGCCAGAGACAATCTTAGATGATTGTGCGAAGACATGTGTCATTTGTCTTATTCATGAAATTGCCCTGTCTAGGTAACCTACATTATTTTTTTACTTTATCATGTTTAAGTTAGTGTGGGCTTTCGTTGCGTTATGACATAGTTTCTGTTGCGATATCCACACGCACTCTTTTTCTTTGTTTACCATTCGATTTTTTTGAAAAACAAACTGTACCACAATTGCTACATAAATAAATTGATTTTTACAAGATTTGCAGTTAAAAACCGTTGTGGCTCAGAGGCTTAGCATTTGACGTAATTTTTACAGTAAGGGAGCAACTTGGTCCATTCCCCGCTGACATCATTTTCATTGAAGTTTTGAAATTGTTAAATACAATAAAAACAACGTGAAAAAATATTCATGTCTCAGGAATAATTTTTTTTGTAAATGTGAATTCCGTCATCTATCTATGTATAAGCATTTCAGAAATAAGTGGAGGCCTATATCCAACAGTTAGTGGTACATAGGGTCTAATTTTACTTTTTTACTATTGTGGGTACTAATTACATTTTAGATGAACAGCTGATTTGACAGAGTGATATTTAAAATGTTTTTAGCTTAACTTTCTTAAAACTTTTCATTACAAAGTCAAAGATAACTAAATAGCAGAACAATTAGCAACAATTATTTTAATGTTACAAATCAAAGATAAGCTACCACATTATATAAATATGGTTAGTCATTATATTGGTTATTACTTTTTTATCATACGCAATTTATCAGAATTCTTAGATAAGACTTAATAAAGAATTTTGGCTAATATTTCAGCAGTTAGAACTGTGTGTTGAACGATAACGGTATTTACAAATTTTCGCCGCATGCTTCAAACATCGCTTCAGTGTTCAGTGCATATGTTTTACAACAAAAGGTGTTGGTTGCAACACGAAGACTTCGAAGATTTTCGTAGAAAATGGCTGGTGGAAATTACACCATGAGCGAGGCAAGTAAAAAATATTTTTTTAGATACGTACTAATTTGTGAGCTTTCTACTTTAAATCGAAAGTGTAATGGAACCAGATGCTTTATTTGATTTTCCTTGTGTTTATTACGGCAGTGAATATGTACTTCGTTAAAAATTAATTCATATTGAAAACGTGACTACGAGTAGTAATAATTTATAGTTAAACTGCTGTGTTCGTGTTTACTATATTATCCTATCTACGTTATTGTTATTTGCATACCGCTTGTTATACTACAAGTAATAGTTCATATTATAAAAAATATAGGTTAGATCAAATTGTATCATCATCATCAGTCACCAAATTCTTTCATATTTTCACCGCTGAACATATTTCTTTACTAAAATATTATAGGATATAATATAATAACTTCTTGCCAGTATTACCACGACGTTACTCTATCTAGAATGAGCCATACCAAACTTCACTTACCACTTAATTAAATCATATCATACATTTTTATTTAGTTTATAATACATATGCATGTCATGAAATCTAATTCTGAACGATGACTTTTCTAAAAATGTGCAAATTCATATATATTTCTTGAATGATTTGTCATAGTCATATAAGTGGTAGAACCATGTTGCAGCTTTAATACGGTTTTAGCAAACATATGGTAATTTCGACCGGGGAAGAACCAATCTTGTATGCTTCCACCACACTAACTTCTACAACACTAATACTTTTCGGGTGGCCAATATGTGTGGTTCCACCACGCACTTTTATTTAGCAAACCCTGTAACTTGTTTTTAGCCGCGAGTCGCGCGTATTTAATTTTACTTATTTTATTTCAATCTTACAATCGGCACTACGTCAACAACTTTCTTACGGTCTCACTCATTCAAGTAAATACTTGCCATAGCTACGCTTAGCGTTAACATTATACTATACTAGCTTGCCAGGCAGACGTTTTCCTGCCCTTTTTGTTGATCCTTTGTCATGTCCTATTAAAAATCCTTAAATTCGCAAAAAAATATTGTGTGTCACTCATGAGCAAAAAAACTATCCTATCTCTCAAGTTGGACCAAACTGCACATGGTGTGCAAATTTGATCAAAATCGGTTAAGTAGTTTAGGAGTCCATCGCGGACAAACAACGTGACACGTAATTTATATATAAAGATTAGATATACAATTTATCTACATTTTCGACTTTATTTTCGTGTGCTTAAAACAGTACATCCAACTCAAAACTGCAACGAAACAACATCTTCAAATGTACGACCAAACTGGGCTGTACAAATCTTTTACAGAATACCAGCGTGAAGTACCTAAATATCTGATTTTTTAAAATATTTTAAAAGCCTAATAAGTTGACATTAAATATTGTAAATTAGTTCTAAAATAAAATAAAAGCAGTTCGTTTAAAAGAACATTGGCCGCATATTACATAACATGACATTGTACAAATGTTCTTAATAACAGACAATCGGATTAACTTTTGTATATAAATATTGTAGTATTAAATGATTAATCAACTTTAACTCCTTAAGATTTCGTTAAAAACTTTAGCAAATGAAGTATTTCCTTGTTATCCATAGAGTAATTAGACTTAGAGTGATAGTGTCATTCAAAATTCCGTTCAAAGTTGAAGCAACAACGCAATGAATGTGTGCATAAGCGGTACATAATTACGTTTGTCCACAAGCACAAGCAGTTACGAATAAATATCGTTTTCTTCAAAAAATGGGGAAATTTTAATACTAGACAGTCATAGAATTAATATTTAGGTTACGTTTAGAATTATTTATTATATTATTTGCAAAGAGAAAAATGTAAAATTACTTATATTTGTTAACTAATGTTTTATTCAAATTACATTTAAATAATATCTTGTGCTATAATATATATTTACAAATCTATTACGTTATTATAATATGGTGTTGGAAGTGATATATTTATATAAGTATATAGTAATATATATTTATTTAATTATAATATACTTTAATTAAAAGGCTTTTTGTATACAAATTTAAATATATGTTAACTAATATTTTATTTAAATTATTTATAAACGTAATATCTTGTGCTGTAATGAATATTCACAAATCTATTATGTCATTATATTATTCTGTTAGAAGTGATATATTTATATAAATATACAATACGTAATATACTTTGTTGAATAGGCGTTTTTTTATTAACTCGAAATAAAATTCGGAAGAAGAAAAACTTTTCAAATAAAGCATGAAATTAAAAATATTTATTATATGACTATATACCCAAGTACTTAAACAATAAAAAATACCTACCTACTTATGCGTGAATATAGTAGGTATTTTTATTTGCCAAATAAAAATACAACAATAATAGTCCCATATTGGCAGCATGTATTACAATAATAGGAAAATATGGGGTAAAATATTTTATTGTGCCTAGCAACATTTTTGTTACATTGGCGTCTGTCAAATTTACGGTTTATTATTTGGTTTTGATGAATGTCTCTTTACAAAAATAAAGATGCTAGGCAGTATTGACCCGTGAAATTCGATTTTTAAATTGTTTTCATTATTTTGTGATGAGTTGTGTCTTTCTTTCACAGCACAGTACATCATATTTTTTACAAAATTGCACGAGCTCTGCGCTATTGCGCGCCATAAGTTGTACGTACGCGGTTCTAAGCCCAATAATTCTATGTTTTTCCACAAAATGTCGTTGTTTCTTTAAAAATAGTCAAAACCCGATATGAAAACAATAACATAAAATGTTTGGCCCAAATAGAAATAAACCTCAAGAACCTTATTTTCGCTGTATTTTGTAGTAACTATGATTTATTTATCCCATAATCATTGATATTTCTTGCAATACTGACATAGTTTTATCGTCTTACTACAAACTATAAACTTATTAGCCATAAGGGAATAATTTCTTTGGTTAAATAAACTTATCATAATGAATATACATGCGTAAGCGTAGCTTGCTTAATTTAAATTTTATTCCACTTTATGTTTCACGTCCTTTAGTTAATACCTGGAATATAATCGATATGGCACTAATGTCATTTTTGAAAGACTGGGCCGCTAGAGGCTGGAGTACTTCTCCAGCCTCTAGTGGTAGTGAATTATTATTAAAAGTCTAAAAACCTACTATCAGTGCTTAAACATAAGACTGGCGGTTTATTGTGTTGTAACGTAAACACAACAAACAGTCAATATATGTCCGTTGTGTTTTGTAAGCGTAATAGAGACAATTTTACTACAAAACAATCTTTTAATAAGCTGACTGAATCTAAAAAAATCATTGGACTTCAAAACCTGTTAAGCCATTTTCGCTATAAAAACTCATAAAAACAATAAAAAAATGTAAAATCAGATTAAATTATATCGATTCAAGTCGAAATGTAGTCTTAATTAAATAAATTCATAAGTGTGTGCGCAAGCATTCCCTCACTCTTAGAGTACGCTAGGACAGATAACCGACTCAACGGGGGAGAGATCAGGCGCAGGCTAAATAATGTGACTAAATACTACGTGTATTCATTTATATAAATTTATTTGTCTATCCAAAAATTATTTTGGTCCTAAGAGATAACAACGCATCTGTAGACTTATTTGATCGAAGTTGATTGCATTTGTTCATGCAGATTATGAGCTGCTTTAGTCGCTGACGTTCAGGCGGACTTTAATTACGTTTGTCAGTTCATTTTTGTAGAGAAAATCTTGGCCCTCCTTATGGACAGTCGTATTAAAAATATTGCGTATTTCCCCAAACGAAAAAGACTTAACACTAATTAAAATAATTAATCTCATTATCTTGAAGGTAATTACAATTGATAAAACTATAATAAAAGTTAAGATTACGTAAGCCGTCAATTTCGACTTAATCAGTTGTCATTTTTCTAGCTAATAATCTAGGAGTAATTACATTCGTTAGTAATTTGTTGCGCAAATTAATTTCTACAGAAGAAATGTTGAATAAATAATGAATTTAAAATAACTTCTATCATCATTTTAATAACCAAAAATATTTTACTAAATTCAGAGATTATAAAATAATTGGAAAATATTGATTTTTTTATTTCATTTCTTAAGTTATTCACCATTAATTCTTAGTGTTTACAATATAATCTTACTTCAAAAACTTTCCACGCATGCGTTTGCACTACCCGTACACTTGGCAGTGGTACACACGTGCCTAAAACAACGCCCTCCGCCCGCTCGGCAATGGTACACATATGTCCACTATTAATTTATGAGGGTGAACCCGACAAAAAAAGGTTTGTCATTAAAAATTATGATAAATTTATACTGAAATGTATAACACAGACATAGACAAAGACATACTCTTTAATTTGGTACCATAATCTGTCAATTTCGAAATAAAAATAAACATAAAAATCATTCTGACGTAATGGCTTTTTACACCAGTAGTGCGTGGTAGTGCGTGAGCTATTTCTGAGTGATTTCTCCGTTTTTCTGTGTGTTTTTGTAATAAAAAGGTGAGTTTTATACTTTTGTGTATTTCTTGTAATAAAACAAACACGTAGATATATAATTTGTGGCATAAAAAGAGAAAAGTAAGTGCCAAAAGTACTTCGAAATCGAGAAGGCCCATTTTGGCGGTTGGGTCAAAAATGTGTTATTTTTCCAATTCTCATTTATTTTTAGTGTAAAATGTAACTAAAAAATAGTTTTATAACATATTTCCAATAACTTGACGTTGTATTTATTTCAAATTCACACAAAAATATATTTGAAATATTGTTCGAAATGTCATACAGATAAAATTATAATTTTTTTTATTTTTTTTATATTTTGTTATGAGTAACGAATAGAAACATATAAAACATAAAACTATTTATATTTTCAAACATTTTCATATAAATTTCTCCAAAAACAAAAGTGTAGAATTCAAATTAGTAGTAATTTTGGCACTAAAAGTGAAGTATATACTACTACTATGCAATAAAGGGTAATTTATGAATTTTATTAGAATTTATAGCAACCAAAAATAATTTTATTCGATAGTTTATACATTCAACAAGAATTCTTGTAAGTTTTGTACATAAATATTGTCTCAAAGTGAAATATATAGCAAAATTTGCAAGTTAGCAAAAAATTTGCAATTCCCGCCATTCGCGTCGCGAGCAAACAGGTTAACCTGTTTGCTGTTCTTTCTAAACTAGCGGGCTAGTATAGTAGTTGTTAGTGTAACTATTTGCCAATTAAGGCAGGCAAAACATCATACAGCCTAATCTGATGTGAATTTTGTTCAGAATTGAATATCTTTAATTCCTGACTACCTGCAGTAGTATGACTGAAAGAAAAAAATTGTTCAGTATTTCAATCTCTATATATTTACTAATTTTTATTTGTAGACGCAAGAAAAAAATGTGAACAAAAATTTGTTTCGGAGTTCGCCATTGTCCTTTCAGGCATTCTCGTATGATGCAACGATTTACTTAATCATTCATTTGTTTATGACAGACTATAGAAAGCCCACTGTTGAACATTAGATTCCACAATAGATTGCCTTATACGGAACATTTGCCATAGTTGTCACGCTTGGCAGGCGGCTTCCACCACACTAACTTCTACAACACTAATACTTTTCGGGTGGCCAATATGTGTGGTTCCACCACGCACTTTTATTTAGCAAACCCTGTAACTTGTTTTTAGCCGCGAGTCGCGCGTATTTAATTTTACTTATTTTATTTCCATCTTACAATCGGCACTACGTCAACAACTTTCTTACGGTCTCACTCATTCAAGTAAATACTTGCCATAGCTACGCTTAGCGTTAACATTATACTATACTAGCTTGCCAGGCAGACGTTTTCCTGCCCTTTTTGTTGATCCTTTGTCATGTCCTATTAAAAATCCTTAAATTCGCAAAAAAAATATTGTGTGTCACTCATGAGCAAAAAAAACTATCCTATCTCTCAAGTTGGACCAAACTGCACATGGTGTGCAAATTTGATCAAAATCGGTTAAGTAGTTTAGGAGTCCATCGCGGACAAACAACGTGACACGTAATTTATATATAAAGATTAGATATACAATTTATCTACATTTTCGACTTTATTTTCGTGTGCTTAAAACAGTACATCCAACTCAAAACTGCAACGAAACAACATCTTCAAATGTACGACCAAACTGGGCTGTACAAATCTTTTACAGAATACCAGCGTGAAGTACCTAAATATCTGATTTTTTAAAATATTTTAAAAGCCTAATAAGTTGACATTAAATATTGTAAATTAGTTCTAAAATAAAATAAAAGCAGTTCGTTTAAAAGAACATTGGCCGCATATTACATAACATGACATTGTACAAATGTTCTTAATAACAGACAATCGGATTAACTTTTGTATATAAATATTGTAGTATTAAATGATTAATCAACTTTAACTCCTTAAGATTTCGTTAAAAACTTTAGCAAATGAAGTATTTCCTTGTTATCCATAGAGTAATTAGACTTAGAGTGATAGTGTCATTCAAAATTCCGTTCAAAGTTGAAGCAACAACGCAATGAATGTGTGCATAAGCGGTACATAATTACGTTTGTCCACAAGCACAAGCAGTTACGAATAAATATCGTTTTCTTCAAAAAATGGGGAAATTTTAATACTAGACAGTCATAGAATTAATATTTAGGTTACGTTTAGAATTATTTATTATATTATTTGAAAAGAGAAAAATGTAAAATTACTTATATTTGTTAACTAATGTTTTATTCAAATTACATTTAAATAATATCTTGTGCTATAATATATATTTACAAATCTATTACGTTATTATAATATGGTGTTAGAAGTGATATATTTATATAAGTATATAGTATTATATATTTATTTAATTATAATATACTTTAATTAAAAGGCTTTTTGTATACAAATTTAAATATATGTTAACTAATATTTTATTTAAATTATTTATAAACGTAATATCTTGTGCTGTAATGAATATTCACAAATCTATTATGTCATTATATTATTCTGTTAGAAGTGATATATTTATATAAATATACAATACGTAATATACTTTGTTGAATAGGCGTTTTTTTATTAACTCGAAATAAAATTCGGAAGAAGAAAAACTTTTCAAATAAAGCATGAAATTAAAAATATTTATTATATGACTATATACCCAAGTACTTAAACAATAAAAAATACCTACCTACTTATGCGTGAATATAGTAGGTATTTTTATTTGCCAAATAAAAATACAACAATAATAGTCCCATATTGGCAGCATGTATTACAATAATAGGAAAATATGGGGTAAAATATTTTATTGTGCCCAGCAACATTTTTGTTACATTGGCGTCTGTCAAATTTACGGTTTATTATTTGGTTTTGATGAATGTCTCTTTACAAAAATAAAGATGCTAGGCAGTATTGACCCGTGAAATTCGATTTTTAAATTGTTTTCATTATTTTGTGATGAGTTGTGTCTTTCTTTCACAGCACAGTACATCATATTTTTTACAAAATTGCACGAGCTCTGCGCTATTGCGCGCCATAAGTTGTACGTACGCGGTTCTAAGCCCAATAATTCTATGTTTTTCCACAAAATGTCGTTGTTTCTTTAAAAATAGTCAAAACCCGATATGAAAACAATAACATAAAATGTTTAGCCCAAATAGAAATAAACCTCAAGAACCTTATTTTCGCTGTATTTTGTAGTAACTATGATTTATTTATCCCATAATCATTGATATTTCTTGCAATACTGACATAGTTTTATCGTCTTACTACAAACTATAAACTTATTAGCCATAAGGGAATAATTTCTTTGGTTAAATAAACTTATCATAATGAATATACATGCGTAAGCGTAGCTTGCTTAATTTAAATTTTATTCCACTTTATGTTTCACGTCCTTTAGTTAATACCTGGAATATAATCGATATGGCACTAATGTCATTTTTGAAAGACTGGGCCGCTAGAGGCTGGAGTACTTCTCCAGCCTCTAGTGGTAGTGAATTATTATTAAAAGTCTAAAAACCTACTATCAGTGCTTAAACATAAGACTGGCGGTTTATTGTGTTGTAACGTAAACACAACAAACAGTCAATATATGTCCGTTGTGTTTTGTAAGCGTAATAGAGACAATTTTACTACAAAACAATCTTTTAATAAGCTGACTGAATCTAAAAAAATCATTGGACTTCAAAACCTGTTAAGCCATTTTCGCTATAAAAACTCATAAAAACAATAAAAAAATGTAAAATCAGATTAAATTATATCGATTCAAGTCGAAATGTAGTCTTAATTAAATAAATTCATAAGTGTGTGCGCAAGCATTCCCTCACTCTTAGAGTACGCTAGGACAGATAACCGACTCAACGGGGGAGAGATCAGGCGCAGGCTAAATAATGTGACTAAATACTACGTGTATTCATTTATATAAATTTATTTGTCTATCCAAAAATTATTTTGGTCCTAAGAGATAACAACGCATCTGTAGTCTTATTTGATCGAAGTTGATTGCATTTGTTCATGCAGATTATGAGCTGCTTTAGTCGCTGACGTTCAGGCGGACTTTAATTACGTTTGTCAGTTCATTTTTGTAGAGAAAATCTTGGCCCTCCTTATGGACAGTCGTATTAAAAATATTGCGTATTTCCCCAAACGAAAAAGACTTAACACTAATTAAAATAATTAATCTCATTATCTTGAAAGTAATTACAATTGATAAAACTATAATAAAAGTTAAGATTACGTAAGCCGTCAATTTCGACTTAATCAGTTGTCATTTTTCTAGCTAATAATCTAGGAGTAATTACATTCGTTAGTAATTTGTTGCGCAAATTAATTTCTACAGAAGAAATGTTGAATAAATAATGAATTTAAAATAACTTCTATCATCATTTTAATAACCAAACATATTTTACTAAATTCAGAGATTATAAAATAATTGGAAAATATTGATTTTTTTATTTCATTTCTTAAGTTATTCACCATTAATTCTTAGTGTTTACAATATAATCTTACTTCAAAAACTTTCCACGCATGCGTTTGCACTACCCGGTCACTTGGCAGTGGTACACACGTGCCTAAAACAACGCCCTCCGCCCGCTCGGCAATGGTACACATATGTCCACTATTAATTTATGAGGGTGAACCCGACAAAAAAAGGTTTGTCATTAAAAATTATGATAAATTTATACTGAAATGTATAACACAGACATAGACAAAGACATACTCTTTAATTTGTTACCATAATCTGTCAATTTCGAAATAAAAATAAACATAAAAATCATTCTGACGTAATGGCTTTTTACACCAGTAGTGCGTGGTAGTGCGTTAGCTATTTCTGAGTGATTTCTCCGTTTTTCTGTGTGTTTTTGTAATAAAAAGGTGAGTTTTATACTTTTGTGTATTTCTTGTAATAAAACAAACACGTAGATATATAATTTGTGGCATAAAAAGTGAAAAGTAAGTGCCAAAAGTACTTCGAAATCGAGAAGGCCCATTTTGGCGGTTGGGTCAAAAATGTGTTATTTTTCCAATTCTCATTTATTTTTTGTGTAAAATGTAACTATAAAACATAAAACTATTTATATTTTCAAACATTTTCATATAAATTTCTCCAAAAACAAAAGTGTAGAATTCAAATTAGTAGTAATTTTGGCACTAAAAGTGAAGTATATACTACTACTATGCAATAAAGGGTAATTTATGAATTTTATTAGAATTTATAGCAACCAAAAATAATTTTATTCGATAGTTTATACATTCAACAAGAATTCTTGTAAGTTTTGTACATAAATATTGTCTCAAAGTGAAAATATAGCAAAATTTGCAAGTTAGCAAAAAATTTGCAATTCCCGCCATTCGCGTCGCGAGCAAACAGGTTAACCTGTTTGCTGTTCTTTCTAAACTAGCGGGCTAGTATAGTAGTTGTTAGTGTAACTATTTGCCAATTAAGGCAGGCAAAACATCATACAGCCTAATCTGATGTGAATTTTGTTCAGAATTGAATATCTTTAATTCCTGACTACCTGCAGTAGTATGACTGAAAGAAAAAAATTGTTCAGTATTTCAATCTCTATATATTTACTAATTTTTATTTGTAGACGCAAGAAAAAAATGTGAACAAAAATTTGTTTCGGAGTTCGCCATTGTCCTTTCAGACATTCTCGTATGATGCAACGATTTACTTAATCATTCATTTGTTTATGACAGACTATAGAAAGCCCACTGTTGAACATTAGATTCCACTATAGATTGCCTTATACGGAACATTTGCCATAGTTGTCACGCTTGGCAGGCGGCTTAGCAACTGCAATTTTTTTATTATTATGTTCTGTTATTAGGAAGGCTGCCCATCTCCTGCTTCATTTTCCTCTGGGAAGATGTGGATTCACTTCAGTAGCCACTTCGCGGTGTTATAGCACAACACCAAATTTAATTCTGAAAATTACAGAATAATAATGCCTAAATTCTATAACTTTAGTTAAAACAAAAATAATAGAAAGGGGTATTTTAATATTGTATTGATTTTTTTATAATCTCATTTCGAGGACAAGGAGTCAATTTTTCTAAACGACGAATTTGGGATGGGGCTTCTAATAAATCGATATAAATATGAGAAATAAACAATTTAAGAAGGTAAAATACTATCGACTCCCAATCTACCGATGCTTTTATTAACGAAAGA
Source organism: Parnassius smintheus behrii (assembly GCA_036936625.1). NCBI lineage: Eukaryota > Metazoa > Arthropoda > Insecta > Lepidoptera > Papilionidae > Parnassius > Parnassius smintheus. The sequence goes on from JAUPFT010000006.1 coordinate 11,866,996, forward strand.
CTGACAAATAGTGCCTTTCTAGATACCGAATGCATTCGCAATAATAAACTACACAAATTCAATTATTTTTTTTTCAAGGTTGATTCTAATGGCAAGCTACCAGTTCAGGACAATTCATCTACTGGTCCTCCCGACCGAGCTTCGTGGGGACGTCCAATTGAATTTATATTAGCATGTTTGGGATACGCTGTTGGATTGGGCAACGTCTGGCGGTTTCCATATTTATGCTACAGAAATGGTGGCGGTATGGAAAATAATTAATTTACTTTTATATTTATATATATTTTTTTTGCATATACATATTAGTAATCTTATTAATTAACATTACTAACATTCCTTTTAACCACTCCTGGTAAGCTTGAAAATGCTTGTGTTAGGAGTGGTTCACGACAGTAGTCAAATGGCGGATTAGAACCCACGACCTTTTGAGTTCGCGATCCGCGCCCTGCCATTAGGCTGCTGTCGCTTAAAAATGAAATTGTAATTGTAAGGGGATTGTAAATATTTTTTGGCTACTGTCGCCAAAAAATATTTACAATCACCTTAACAGTTTAAAGCAATTTATTACTGTAATACATGAAAAATAATATTGAGTTAATTACACCCATCATCATCATCACCATCGTCATCATCACCATCATCATCATCACCATCATCATCATCATTACAGCCCTCCACAAGTTCACTGCTGAATATAGGCCTCCCCCAAGGAATGTCACATAGCACGGTCCGGAGCCAAGCGCATCCATTGACTTCCTGCATGTCTTACCAGGTGGCAAACATCCCCCCATGAGCATAAGACTATAATAAACTGAAATTAATCCTTTATTTGTTAATTAAAGGCATCCTTTAATTAACAAATAAAGATAGACCAAACGCTGCACACGTTTCCAGTGGCGTCGAAAGCAAGTCAAAATTATGCTCAACATATTGTAAAATGAAACGATCACGCACATGGTTTTAGTATGTGTGCAATTTTTCACATTGTTAAAGAAAGTATAACGTGTCATTTAGTGCGTATCAAGAAATTAAGAATTGTTTCCAATCGTATGTGTACTACCTACATTTAAATTATCAGGATCTTCGACTCGAAGACGTTCAGTTTTTTTCTCTTAGATAGTGATAAAAGATGAAATGAATGCTGCCCTTAAATCGTTTAGACTCAAGATTCCAAACCTTCTTGTGTATCAAAGCGTGCTGCTCATCACTTATTTTCTGTCAGCACTTATTAAGACAGTTAGGTAATTCCTTCATTTGACATTTTTCATTAATTTTCCCAGAAGCTGTCATATAAAATTGGCCAAGATTTCATTTTAATTTGTTTAAATGCATCTTTTTCTATTGATTGGTTTTGTTATAGCAATGAAATATCTCCAATGTTTTCAGGTGTCATTGTCTGGCATTATATGTATATCTACTAATACATTAGGAATCAAAATTCCATTCCATTTCTTCATGTTGTGTAAGTAAGCTGGGACTGTCTGGAGAATAATTAGGATCGGCCACAGAGTCTTCATTAGAAAAGTCACTTACTGTTTTATCAAAAGTAGTTTGTTTACGGGTTCCAGGTGCACGTGGTTGTAGATTACTGAATGGGTCTTCGTCACCCGTAAAAAATAGCAATAATAACAACTGATAACAGATTGGAAATCGCGATGTTTTTAAAAATAAAAAATAAAATTTCTAAAGACCTCAACTAAAACTGTTAGACAGTTTTGCATATTTACGCATTGTAATAAAATGATAAACTAACGTTCACATCAAAAAACTTTTACGCCGACACAAATTACTGGTATAAGAGCAGGAAAAAGAAGTTTACAATATACCTGTATTCTCATTCATTACTGCAATGTCATTATTTATGGCGAGGTTCACCAATTTTCTGACCCTTGAATCCATTGGAACACAGTTAACTTTACATACACCACCACCGTCACACAGGAACAAATAACAATTAATGAAGAAATGTGTACTTATTTTGACTTAACTAAAATTTACCCCTTTATCAGACACTTGAAAGGAGAGTGGGTACTTGAAAATATTATAAAGAACAAAAACGGACCAATGTGAAAAAAACACTTAAGTCAGTCAGCTTAAGAGTTGACGTGCAGATTAAAAAAATGGTACAGTCGGCTGGTGCGGCTAAATTAAGCGTTGGAGACTTATGTGCTTTTTCCAGTCCACGGATGATACAAAAACACGATTGCTGTGACTTTTTAGAATTTAGCGCAAAAATTGACTTAAGTTTTTTTTGCCACCGTGTCTAGTATATATTTACGACATTTCGAGTAATTTACAGCACCCGTAGTCACGGGGGAGATGGAGGTGTTTGACGTCCCAATGTCATAGTTAACCACGGCTCTCTCCAGATTAAAATTGTTAATTTTTGTTCCGATCTACGCAGTATGAACTCATAGCATCTTGAAGCCTTACAGTTGTATGGTTGGGTTGCGATGTAGCCAATCTTGTCTGTGACACCTCTAACATATGGGGTACAGAAGGCACACGCTCAACTGTAGCTTCACTCGTTCACTGTGACTTATGCGCGGGACCTGAAGCTTGTTGTCATGAACTTGCTTAACGTGTTGAAGCTCGGTGGCCTGGTGTTTATTGTCCTGGATTCCTTGTTCTCTCTGAAATAAAGATTTACCCACGGTAGCTAACTGTGAAGGATGGTGGTGAGAAACACCGTTTGAATATTTATCTGTATCGGTTTTATTCTATACATAGTGTGTGGCTCAAGGTGTTATCAGAATTTCGAATTACTAACACATCTAGGAAAACTAAAGAATTGTTTGCCACTAACTCCATTGCGAATTTTTTTTTAATTTATAAACTAATGATCGCAATTTACTGATTTGTTTGGACAACATAGCTTGTAATTTGAAATGTTTGCATGACATGAGCCTAAATATGGCGATACCTTTTATTGCGCAAATAAAAACTAAATAGAATTGATCGTATATTCACTTCAGAAGTCCCGGGATTAAGTAAGAATAAACTGCGTATTCTGACAAGAGCCCTGACTGATCATTGTTGTCTTAAAATCAACACACCTCCAACCTGGGCCTATGCAACTCAAGGAGTGCCTATTCTGTTCCTTAACGGAAGAAACGACTCTGCACATGTTAACTGATTGTGGACCCTTAACTCTCCAATCCCGCATCAGTCGCATGTGACCGCCGCCATATTCCGTCAAATCCCGAGCGGTCGCATGCGAGACCGCACCCACCCACAGCGCTTTTTTATATAAAATTGTTATGATAGTTTTTTGTTATCAAAATAAAATAAAGTCTTTTGAAATGAATTAAAACAACTAAAACAGGTAAGAAACATAATCAATAATCAACATAATCAACTGAATTTTAGAATTTATGGAGTTAAGATGGTCTAAAAATGCAGTTATTTTATCTAAAGATAGAATTGGGAAAGTATCATCTACGTACCGCTTGTAGAATTTTGTATTTACGAGAAAAGTGAGCAGTGTTTGCTCCTCAGTCTTTTATGAATATGTCAAATATGCTAATGTTTTAATATCAGTTTTATGAGTTGTTTTTTTGATACTGAAGGCTCTATGATCTAATGATAAAATCCAATATGATCTAATACCTTAGAGAAAATATAGAAAAGTATTTAAAACGTTTTGTTTTAGCTATAGTAAAAGCGTAAGCTTTTGTTTTTTAGTTTATAAAATGTTTTTATGATTTTCCAATATACTATAGAAATAAAAACCATTTATATATGATTATAATTTATCATTTTACTAAATAATTTTGTATATCTGTTACGAACGATGCCAATCACCCAATTTCATACACCTCCTTTAAACATCATTTTTTAATAAAACGTCATGTATTTTGTTTCAGGTGCTTTCTTGATACCATTCTTCTTGATGATGGTTTTAATTGGTCTGCCCATATTCTACCTCGAATTGTATATCGGACAGTACACAAGTCTAGGTCCTTTAAAAGCATTTGGTGCCATTGGACCAGTTTTTAGCGGACTTGGCTATTGTACACTAGTGGTGATCAGTTTAATTAGTATTTATTACATGATTATAGTTTCATGGACGCTGTTTTATACTGTTGTATCTATAGGTGGATATTTGAATTGGGGATCATGTGAAAACAATTTTAATACCGATTGTAAGTTCTACGTTTTAATATTTTAATCTTAATAAATTTTAACCATAGTTAAATGAATCTTCATCACATTGAAAACTTCTTTTACTTATTTTATGTACGTTGCACATGTTTAACGTGATTAAATCCACTATACACCTTGTACATCGTAAAAATTTTTTATTGTATTATTTTAAATACAGAAATTGTTAAGGATGTGTTATATTGTAGTTTAATAGTTTTTGATTTCTTAATAAACTCGGGTTGGATTTAATATCTTCAACTTTGAAATCTTGCGATGGTATCTGTGGGTTTTAGTTTAATTATGGAATCCCATTTTATTTTACTTATCACATATCCAACTTATACTTTATTTCCAAAGTGTGTTTATACATAAAATAAAATTATAATATTTTGAATGTTAGATCAAACGAAAGCATTTTTTTTATTAAACAACTAACGAAGTTGGCAGGAAAATCTGTAGATCTCATAATTATTGACAATGGTGAATAGAATAATTTTTACGATTTTTTTTGCCAAATTAAACACCATCATTTCAAAAATTTGGTATTAAAGTATCATTTTGTATATCTTTTCCATCCTATTTATTTACATGTTTTTCAATATAGATGCTTATAGAGACCTTTAAAACAGTTTGTTACAGTGGTGTTTACGATGCTGAGTGCAGAATTAATAATACTGGAGGTACAACAGATTTAACATACTACATGAGGCAATGTAAGAGCATCGGAGAAATTTGTTTGAGTTCAGGTTTTGAACCATATGATGGAAAATATTGCTTAAATGGCACGGAAACTATACCGTGGTATACCAATATACGACGAGTCATTGCTGCTGAAGAATATTATAAGTGAGAATATGTTCTCTTTTGTCTGTGATATATTGTACTATATTTAATTACAACAAGGCTTGGTTGCATCAACTCTTCTCGTCTCAAAAATATCTGAATAAATAAATAAGTCGTCATTGTCAGGTATTTATGTAGATTTAAATTTTCGTTAAACCTTACTCACAGTAATTCAATAAAGAAATATTTAGTACCAAGCTTTAGTTAACTTTACCAAGCTTTAGTGTATGTGTAAATATAATTCGATTACTATTTCATTACAGCCTATCATAAGTTCACTACTGAACATGAACGACCGTCATAGATTGCCGGTGCAGGCGCATTGTCATTCGTAGCTTTTAGTATTTTGAATTGTTATCAGGAAGATGCTGCCTGCATTTCCCATTTCATTTCTCTTTGTCGCCTTTTACGACATCCACGCCATGGCATAAAATTTCATTATGAATATAATAAAATTTTATAATTCAGCTGTCAAGAACATGTGAATAATGTGAAATTTTGCTCAAGATCGATGGAACCAAAATAATGTCATGACTATGTTGTAGTCTAGCTCATCACAGCTACGATGATTGCTTTTAGTTTAAGTTGTATAAAATTCGTATAATATTATACAACATAGAATGAGACAGCAACAAACATTAATAAATTAAGCATACCGGTAATATTTCATATAAAAATAAATGTAAAGTGACGTATTCTCACAGTTTTATATGTTGAAAATAATTTTGAGACACATTTTAGTCGAAAAATCCATAGATAATGACAACTCATAGATATGAAAGAGAAACTGTGTGATTTAGAGTAAATAAAAAAGAAACCGTGAAATACCAATACGTAAATATAAGGTATTATATATGCATTTATAGTATATGCATTTTCTTCAATTCATACGTTAACGTAAGAGTTTTCACCTGATGTTTGAATAGGTGTTTTACTTTCTAAATATTGTTATCTATATAAGCAATTTGATATTGTTTATGTTTATGGCTACCTAAATCGTATTCACGTGTCAACAACTGATAACGAGCAGACTTCATCGCTTGATTGTTATCAGATATAAAAGTTGAAATGAAATTTTTGGCGATTGCCAACAGTTTTGATTTGTTGAAACCAAAAGTTGGTTTTATTGCTTCGAATTTCCGATAGCAAGGTCTAGTCCAGGACCCGTAAATAAAAACACAATTTGTGTAGAAGCCTTGGGTTGCAAGGATACATTACCACGTGTTTATAGATAAATTGCATAGTGAGCCGTTATAGCCCAGGGTTAAAGTACTCGCTGTAAATTTCACTGTACGCGAGCAACTAAAGAAAGTTTATTAGTTGCAATCTTAATTTTTTCGTTGATTTACCACGTGATCGGCTGTGAAGGAAAACATCGTAAGGAAACCAGTGTGTTTGTTAGAAAAAGTAAAACAAAATGCAGCGTTCTAAACCTCGCAGTTGGACATATAACTTGACTTTTAATTTTAAATTGCCGCGTTTAATTTATCTATATGCCCCTATATTACAAGGGAAATTTGTATTCTGGGGATAGTTATTTGGTTTTAGGTCCGATTTGGTTGTTTATCTCCGTGACTTTAATACCTATTGCATGTTAACCCAAACGTTATTTTAAAGCATAAGCATCACGTCGGATTCAGATTAGTATTAGATAGAAACTCTATCAAAAACACTATAAAATATAAACTATGTATAAATACACAAAAACACTTCTCTTTTGTTTCTTAATTGATCATCTCTTGCGCACGTAATTCTTATTAACTAACGCGGTTTGGTAAACAAGAATTGACTGCATTACCATTCTAAAACACTCAGCTCAAGTTCTAAAGACTAGTGATGATTAGCAGCATTAATGTGAGCTTTTGCCTCACCACGAGAAAATAGGAAAAGTTATAGTAAAGTAACCTATATACATCCCAATGTTACGCACAGGCCCTCTATCGCTTCTGAGAGGGTTTTTGGACAAGGTAGTGCCCGCTTTACTGCTCCTAATGCGTGTGGGCGGATTTCACATGTCCTATAAATATTTTTCTTATTTCTCTCATATAAAGAAAAACATCCTTAGGCTCCCAATGTTTTACTTTACCGCCAAGTACATGCTAAATTAGTACTTAAATTACAATTAAGAATTACATTGATGTCGGCCCATGACCCATGTTTCCGTTAATTTTCTACCTATCCAAAAAAAAAGGCTAATAAATTTGTTACAGCGGGGGTTATATAATATATTAGTTATTTTATTAATGAGATTTATGAGGTTGCAGGTTTGTTATGCAGGTTTTCTCACTATGTTTTCAAAGTAAATCAACACTTGAAATTACAATTCGTATTAGCAGGAAAACTTTTCATGCATCTTGTAAATATTTGTAAGGTTAAATTGTGACCAAGCTTTAACGTAAATAATAATTAATTCCAAAAAAGCTCATCAAGATTACGGTTATTACCTAAGAGAGAGAGAGTACGATTTTTTACGAGACTCAAGCTTCGTTACAGCCAATACTGCAATTCGTTACAAAAACATGTGTTGTAATCTCTGAAGCAGTTGAGTTAGATCCTCGTTTTGCAATATTTGCCAAAGATTGACTAGATGGATAATTTGTGCTGGGTAAACATATCAACACATTCGGGATTAGTATTCTCAGGAACTAACATAGCTGCGACATGGACGTTACACATAACCTTTGTATTGTTCATGATTACCTTAAGATCTGTTGAACACTATTGAGTACTTAGATCCTCTGGCAATTTTACCATAAATACTATATCAACAGCAAATAGAAGGTGTGCAGTAGCCTGAAAATATCTCACAATGCAGTGGTGAAAAGTAAAATCAATATGTATGAAATTGATTCATTAGTTATTATAATCATTAATGTTTCACTATAAAGATGTTTTTTTCCTATTAAGAGTTACCAGCAACCGCAGTTAAAAGTGTCACGAAGATGGAATACGTTCACATATATTTAGTAATGAAAAGGTTTTTCTTCTCAATGTTAAAATAATTCTTCAGTTTTCTGACAATAAACAAAGCCATCAGTCAATTTAAATTTGTCTTTCCAGTGAGCGTGTATTAGGCCGAGGCGATGCCACTTGGGAAAACTGGGGAACAATTCAGTGGCATCTTGTCGGATGCCTTTTCTTTTCTTGGCTTATCGCATTCTTTTGTGTTATTAAAGTGAGTTAATCATTTAGCTGTATGTTTTTGTTGTATTTTTTGTTTGTCACAAAAAGTGTTTCTAAATATTTTAAAAATTGTAATGATATCGGTTTTGTTTACTCGGGCCACATTACCGCTTAATATTTTTAATTATCGCGTTAATGTACACTAGAAATAGACGTAGTCATAACTTAACGGGCTAAATGGTATCCATCATGCCGCTAAAAGCTGTGTGATAGCTTGGTTGGCGGTTTTTTTGGCACATTTAGTGCGTTATTTATGGTGCGTAGTGACCACTCTAGGGTGTTTTAGTCATTATCTCTCGAGTATTAGTGTCCATGGTTAGTATCGTTAATCCCACAAGATCAAATGTGTAACATCAATAACTAAAAGTACTTATATATTGTACATAAATATTTTTAACTTCTCGCTATGAAAATCATTTTCAAAAAACCGGAAAGTTATTGGTTTCACCGCAGTTTTTGAAAATAGATATTTCTTCAGATATTGACGTTTGGAGGTCCTGAGAAGTTATTCTGACTATTCCTACCAGGATTTCACTGTCTGTATGTATGCATGTATGTTGGTTTCACCAAATTTAGATTTTCAACACTGTTTCAACCGATTTGGAAAAAATTTCGAAAAAAGAGTTTATTTCACATACATTTTTAATTTTTAGTCAAATCGTTTTTTATAATAAATTTTATTATTGTTCTGAATACCTCGTCAATAGCCACCAATTACATCAAAATTGGTTGATCCGTTCGAAAGTAATCGTTGTCAAAAAATAAAAAAAGTCTTTTTTAACACTTACACTCTCCCGTAACCATCATATTGCTATTGTCTTACTATTGTGTCTGGAAACCGGACAGTGAAAGTGTTTAAAAAAACGCCTTTTTTATAACTTCGAAATTTCTGATATAATGAGTTAACTATTAGTTCGTAAAAATATTTGTCGAGCGTTTTGAGATTAAACATAGCGGAAAGTTCCAGGGATGGCCTGCAGGACTAAAAGATATTTTTTTACAAAGTGATCATTTTAGTTTTGAGGAATATTCAAATCAGGAACATGTTTATGGGATTCGCATCAAAAAGTCATTTAAGATGTTATGCTCAAAATAACGTTTGTTGTCACATTTTAAAAACTGCTATTTCCAGTAACCATTGTAGGGTTTAAGTACGAGTAGAATAAGGAATCTTTAATGAGATATACTAATATAAAAAGCAAATCTATAATCAAAATATTTATATTAAGCAGTAATCAATTTAAAAATAACAGTTTACACTCTTAAAGTACAAATTATGAAATAATTAAACTTTGTTTGAACTCACTATATGACTGTATCTTGTTTTGTTAATAAATACATAAAAATGTAGCAAGTATAACCTCCGTATTGAAAATAATGTCCATTTTACTCGAGCATTATCTGCATAGGACGCTAAATGCAAGTGTTTCCGCTTAAGTTAACGCGTAGTATAATGCCATATTTTGACGTTCTAATTATTGGAATATTAGAGACTAACGTTAGTGTGGCCCGAGCCGTTAGGTTTTAAATTTTTTTAGGAAGTTAGGCTTGTTTGGGTAAGTCTGGCCTTTTTTATAACCAAGCAGCAATGTATTCTCTCTGTTGTGTAAGGGTTTGAAAAAATTCCATCTCAGTCTTCAATGATCAAAATGGACATGCAACTTGATTTTTTGAAATTGTTTTTGAAGTCCGCTTTACCATCTTTGGCTGCGTCTTCACTTACCATGAAATGGGATAGTAGTCAAGCGCTGACTTAGAACTAGAAAGAGTAACTAAAAAGTTGGTTGCAGGTACTCATTGATACCATTTCCATAATCAGGCAATCTGCCGTCATCACGTAACCATGTGTGCTACTTATATACGTGGTAGAGCCATGCTGCAGTTATATTAGTAATATAGTTGTAGCACGACTGGGTTGGCTCGACCGAGGAAGAACCATGCTCTCACAGAATACCAGCGTAAAATAGTAGCTTAATGCTGCTGTGTTTCGTATGGTGAGTGTAAAGAACCGGAGACCCTTTTTACTGAAAATGAGGCATTCCATCTTAGTCCTCATGGGTGAAAACGCATCTGCGTTTTGATTCGTAGTCGAGGATACATGTAATCCTATATGGGCCACATCAACCACTTATCATCGGATGGACTGTGTGTTCGTTTATCACCCTATCCCATAAAAAGAAACCTGCATACTCCTTTGTCACTTTACTGTTATCATTAATATCAGACTGCCACGCTCGACAATTGGCAGACGTTATGGCAAACATTTATCGTCTGGGGATTTTATGCCATCTAACTAAGTAACACCTTACGACACCCATGAGATGAGATGGAGTAATGTTTTCTTTTCAGATGGCACTCTAAAGTAATTTGTTGTTATAAAAGTAAAATTTACTTTTTTACGAAATTCCCCATAATTGTATACTACGAGTATTTCACTCTGGTATTATGTATGACTTAGTCTTTTCTTAGCTGAACCGACATTATTTTCATTCATTCATTCATTCATTACAACCTATCAAAGTCCATTGCCGAACATAGGCCGACCCCATAGATTTTATCGTAGTGGGATATTTACAACGGCTGGCATCAGTAGTTTTTATTATATTTTGGCTTGTTATCATTATGAAAGTTGCTGCTGCCCATTTTCCGTTTCAGCTTCCCTATGTCACATCTTACGACATCTACAGGTTAAAATAGATTAGTGGATTATCTTACACTACCACTACGCGCGATGTATTCGTGCTGCAGCTTGTTGTTATCACGTCAAAAATTGACAAACTAGTAAATTTATTTGCTTTCAGGGTGTACAATCAGCAGGAAAAGTCGTATACTTCACAGCACTCTTCCCATACGTAATGTTAACTGCTTTACTGATTAGAGGAGTAACCTTAGATGGAGCCTCAGAAGGAATCTTATTTTATTTGTCGCCTGATTGGAGCACTCTTGCAGATGCAAGAGTATGGGGCGATGCAGCTTCTCAGGTTTACAAATACGTTTATATTCTGCAAATATTTATCAACTTTTAAAACATATTTTCTAGATAATATGTGTAGCAATTTTACTACTCCAATAAACTGCAAGTAAGCTTTGAAGGGTTCACGACAGTAATCAAATGGCGGATTTGAACTCAGCCCTTTGAAGTTTGAGGTTAATATCATTAACTAGAGACAGTTGTCATTTCTTGACTTGAATTCCAGTTGGAGTCATCTAGTTTTCAGTTTTCTAATTTATTAGATTGTAAATATTATTAAGATAACAAGTACCTGTATATATTACTACGTGTACGTCTAGATTATCTTGTACTTACTTACTTACTTTACTTACTTATCTTCACGCACAATCCCTAACGGGGTAGCCAGAGAGAACAGATCGCCAAGTGTCACGATCCTTACATACCTCTTTCGCTTCTTTCAGGTTCATTAACTTCTTCATACATGCACGTCTAGGTATCCGAGTACTCTTGACCCTCCCCTCTTTGAGCAATTTGCTCACATGGTCTTCAAAAGTTAGTCTCGGTCTACCTCGACACCTTTTAATATTTACTTTCGCTCTATATATTTTCTTCACCATTCGGTCTTCACTCATTCGTTCAACGTGCCCAAACCATTGGAGTACGTACGTAACGTACTCCAATTATCTTGTACGTAGATTATAAGTTCCTGTCTTTATTGATTTAATATTATTATATTATTTATATTCCTCTTTCTTAAAAGATCATATAATTATCACCTCTGGATGTGTTAGAAAAATAATTTTCACTTAAAAAAATGAAAATATACAAAGGTTTTGCCAATATTTAGGGACAATCTTAGCTTTCTACATGAACTTCACAGTGTTAAAATTTAAATCTAGACCATAATTACGGTGCACAAATTTTGACAATGTGGAGTCTGAGCGTAAAGTATAGATTTTTTCTGAATACCGACTGCCTTAGAGTTACTTTTCAGATCCAAAGACCTAATAAAACATTAAATTATCCCTACAAAATTGTATTACTAAGCTAATTCAATTTCATGAAACTATGCGAAAGTAATTGTAGTTTTAATCCGTTCTTCTTAAATGAGATATTTCGACTTCAATTAGAAATTTAAAACTTTTGCGACGAACATCAATCTTTTGAAAGAGATGAATTACCTGAAATTATCCTCAACTCAAAGTCGATGCCATTATCGAACAACTTAAAGAGCTGATTTCCATCATTCCCATGTAAAAATTACAAAGTTTTAATTATTTGTTAATAGGAAAACCTGCTGCTGTTAATAATTTTTCTTTTAAAAGTAATTAGCAGCTCTTGCTTTATTTTTCATAATACTAGAGAAAGAGAGAGAGAGAGAAGAGTTAATAATTTACATACTCGTAGAAGTGAGTGAATACTCTCATTAAAATTAGCTGATTTCGAGGTCATTCCTGAGTCTCACTATCTTATCATTCGTAAAAACATTTGCACGTTATTAACATCTTCATCGATACAGCCTTTCACAAATCCACTATTGAACATATCTCCCACAAGGAATGCCACAATACACGATCCTGAATCAACTTCATATGTATCCATTCACTTCGTATATGTAAGTGTTTTATTATTTTAAACCCCAGTGACAAACGAGTTACATATACAGTCTACGTAACTTCAAACCTTCTTTATTTGAAGTCACCAAAGTTCAAACAAAGAAGATTACGGATACGTTATCACCTCTGAGAACTAAGGTGGAATGCTTCACAGCATGGTATTGGTTCTTTATATTCTTCAGACCCGAATACAGCAATGCAACTTGGTAGCTGAAAAAAAGCGGTCTAGGTGCGACCCGAAAGGTCCACCCGACTAACTTCCTAGTGGAAAGAATAAAAAATATCATTTGTCTTAATATTTTATACAATTTTTATTCAGCACAAAAAACGACTTGGCCGATTTTGCTCAAAATTTAACGAGGTCTAAGTTACATAATTATGCGTTAAATGAAACTGGTCCCATGTCAATATCACTCTTTGTTCTCGACATACACGAGGCGAAAATAGAATCCGAACATACATACATACATATATACGTACATGTGCACACACGGTCATGCTCTTAAAAACCATGCTATTCGGCTCTAAAGACCTTGAAACGTGGATCTCAACATATCATCATATCATATATGTGTATTTCTTTATACAGTTATTGGTTTTTTGAAGTGAAAACTTCTTTAGCGGCGTTGTACACTTTTTTGTAATGGGTAAAAAATTTTAAACTCGCGTCAGGACACGTTGTCCTGATCGAAAATGCGTAAGATGGATGGAGAGAGAGAGACAGCCGGCGTGGCGAAGGAGGGGAAGTATCCCCCTCTCTTACTACGGCGCTGCGAAAATGTAGTAAAAAAGTAAAGTAAAGTTACAGCCTATATAGGTCTCACTGCCGGGCTCAGGCCTCCCTTCATTTCTGAGAGGGTTTTATGGCAAGGAATTGTCCGCCGCGCTGCCCCAATGCGTGTTGACGAACTTCACATGTCTTCGAAATATTTTTTTTTCTTATTCCTCAGACATGCAGGTTTCCTCACGATGTTTTCCTTCACCGCCGAGCACGTGATAAAACAGCACTTAAAATTGCAATTAACACTTTCATTGGTGCCAGCGGGGATCGTACCCGGGTTACTCGCGTTCTGTTATATTTACAGCGAGCGTTAACCACTGAGCTACCGCGGCTCATATGCGCGAAAATGTATCTAATATACGTTGTCATGCTTGTGTACGATAGCGCAAGAAACAAATATTGTATTCTACTACATTAATGATAGTACTTTTATACTGATAATTAAAGAATTTCTTGCAAAATTATTCTCTAACCATTCCAAAATATCAAAAATGCACAACGTTAATATTCAAGTTTTCACTTCTGCCGGCACTCCCCGAGTGCAACCCGTCGTTTTTTTTCGTTTCGTTTTTATTCGTTCATTTGTTTCTACTTTTAGATTTTCTATTCTTTTGGAGTCGCCTGTGGATCCTTAGTTACTTTGGCTTCTTACAACAACTTTTATAATAACTGCCACTTTGACACAGTTTTCGTTTGTTTCGCGAATTTCTTAACATCAATATATGCGGGATTTGCTATTTTCTCTGTGCTGGGATTCCAAGCTGACCTCATGGGCGTTGGTATAGATGGTAAGTGTATCAACAGAATTACATTTTTAAATGATAATGTGCTTTACGGTTTTTGGAATAACATTAGTATTTTTATCTATGAATACAAATGTTACGATTTTTTTAAAATACATATTTATCTACTCCTTAAGATTTTCATATCAGTTATTATCAAATTAAAATTGGGTTATTAACCGGAAGCTTAGTTTATGTTCTGAGTTTCTTTCAACGAGACGTGCAAAATAAGTGTGTTTGACATACAATTCGAAGGGCCACTACTCAGGACACTAACACAACACCGTGTGTTGGCCATACATGCCGAAGGCTCTACAGCTTTGTTTACTTAGATCAAATTTCTACACTTGAGTTAAAGCGTCAGTGGAGAGGGTTTAGTGGTGCTTCCGGTTTAGAATTTAAGCTTACACTGACAAGTGTCATACGCAAAATGTAATGTTATTGTTAGAGCAGCCTCTTGTCAGCTTTATTAAAAACAATCGAAGTAAAGCTTTTTTAGTAACTTCATATCTATATTCTGTATTTTATCTATATTATTTCTGTAAAGGCGATTGACGGCTCCATGGCGCAGTGGCTTAGTATTAAGTTGCGACGATGAGATCAACGGGTTTTGTTTATCGCACGGAAAAAGTATTTGCAGTGACTACAAGTGATTGCTCCGGGTTTCGTTCTTGTGCAATTTATGTATGTAAAGGGCCTTCACGATGCAGCAGAAGTTCTTAGTGGGGTTTTTTAAAACCAGAGAAAAGGAAAAAAGAAAAAGAGATACATAATTATATATTAATAACTGCACTTTTTACTTAATGCTTAGAACTTGTTCGGTTTTGTTTGAGTTTAATTTTCCTGAACATTGAACGTTGATTTAATCAAGTTGATTAATCCAAGCAAATCGCATACACTGGTGGGCTACAGTAAACATGCTGCGAGTATCGGTTAATCTTTAAATACATGTTGATCCAATTTTAAGGAACAGCCGATTTGTTTGTCAATTGTTTTCATTTGAAATAGTTAAATAGATTTGTGTATGAACTTAACACAAGGTTGAGGACCGTTGAATAATCCACCACTAATTCAGGTTTACAAATAAATTAAAGCTGTACTTGATAAAAATATTTGAATATAAAAATTCATGGCGTATCTGAAGATTCAGTTTTTGAAGAGTACTGCTTTGTTATATAGTTGTTAATTATTGTTGAATGAAGACTAAGCCAAATACAACAATGCCTTTACGTTTTTAAGTTTGCGGTCATATATTCTCATTATTCATGTACTTGCCTTTAATTAACGATTGTTAAAAAAATATATTTTTTAGACCGAACTACGGTCACGTAATTCAGTTACAACTGAAATCAGCCATCATGCATCTGCGCAAGACAGGATTATACACACAAATGAGTATGAGAACAAAGGTGTACTCTCTGTTTCCTTACTCATATACGTCGAATCCGACACGACCGGAGAGAGATCAGGCGCAGAACTGACTGATCAACGTGCTCCGGAGAGGAACGGATTGCACGGGAGTGAAATACTGCCACTTTCCGTACTGCAACTGCCAATTAATTGACATACTAACTCAATAACCGATTTCGATCCAACCCGGGATTTGAATCAGAGACCACATGCCTACCCAGATGAGTCACGTGACAATCACTAAAGCAACATGGTGGTCAAACTGTTAAAGAGTCAAAGTTCAAATTGAAACATCCTTTAAATATAGATACATCGAAACGTACTCAATCGCCGAGTGATCCGCGAACACACTAACTCTGTTGATTTCGCTTCATAACAACATGTTTGATTTTCGGACAAGATTAATATTGAGTGGAAATGAATGCAAAGTAACGGAACATTGGCTACTGCCAATATGTTCCGTTACTATTTTTTGTAATATGCCTTTGTAATAAAGTTAATTGATTAATAATTAACTTTATCATAGACGAATATTAATATAGTTAATATTGTTTTGTTTCGCACTCGTTATTTCGACAGTTTGATTTGACACAAAAATGTATCAATGGAAAAAGAAACTGAATATTTTTATTCAATATAAATTATAATTAATAGTAACTGAAAATCGTTCTTGTTGATTAAAACTATTTTTACGGATTTTATCGCGTATAATTGTAATTATTTTTATTTTAAATTCCCGACGTTTCGGGTTCTTTCCAGCACGCATGGTCACGGGGGACTGAGGTGACTGCTGGAAAGCACAAAACTGTGTTTTTGTTAATTCTCGATTCCTCAACTACGTTGTAACTACTAATATGCCAATCTTGCTCGACTTTTACAAAAATGGCTTCGGTGATATCCGTATGAGGGTAATCAGAGCAGACTGGGTATTTTTCAAAAAATTAGTTTGTGGTGTAATGGAATTCCACCGAGATAAAAATGATATTTAAGTCATATATATATATATATATATATATATATATATATATATATATATATATATATATATATATATATATATATATATATATATATATATATATATATATATATTTCGGTTCGCTTGGTGAGTGCAGGTCTTTATTCCCGGCCGAAGGCTTAATTCTACGCCCCCCCCCCCTTTAACATGGTAGAGGAATCAATTACCAGCACCACTGGTGTTGGAGAATCCCTCCCTGAGCATCCACGACCAGGTTATCCTACTTTTCCTAAGCGTGGGTGCTCAGGCTGCCCCGCTTATACTGATGGGGGGGGGGGGGAGGCATATCTCCATTCGCAACTAAAACTGCTCGGGGCAAGCGGCGCAACAACACCAATTCGACCTCTACCACGCTATCCGTGAATTTTTGCAACATCAAGGGACTTCATTCTAACTTTACTTCTAAATTCAGTAGTTTCGATGTAATTTTTACTAAATATTACTTTCAATTTATATTCTTAACACTTAGTGATTTATGTATAGTATATTTACGTGAACACTACACATTGATTAAAACTACTTTTACGGATTTTATCGCGGTTAATTTTAAATTTAATTATTTTAATTCTTAATTCCCGACGTTTCGTGTGCTTTCCAGCACCTATGGTCAAGGGAGACTGAGGTGACTGACGTCATGATGTCATTGTTAAACCCGGAGTACCTTCAGCTTTTTTAATTATTGTTTATGGTCCGATCTATGCAAAATGAACTATGTCCTGAGGTCTTGCAGTGGTATGCTTGGGTTTAGTTTTAATTTTGTTGATTGTAGGGTCCTAAGCAGGTGGTAGTACCCAGCCTCGTTCTCTATTAAAATTAGGATCATTTTAATTTCAATAGCCTCACGTATCATTAATAGTAGGAATCGGTGTTCTTTCGCGAGGATTTGTTGTCTATCAAATCTGATGTATGGTTGGGGCCGTCTAGGATATGATCATAAACTGCAGACTTTCCCGAACGTTGATGCTTCATATCAGCTATATGTTCTTCTTAACACTTTTTCTAATTAGCCATCAAGATCTATAATACTAAAAAAAATATTATATACCTCAAATAGTCAGGTTCATAGTGGAAAACACAAATGCGACTGCTGTCAAAAAACTAATATGGTAACTGTTTGCTTGCTATAACACTACTAATTGTCGAAAACAACACTTGTTCGTTAGCGTATAGGGAATTTTCCACTTACGGCATTTTAAGGGTTAAAACGACATTTAATATTATTTTGTGCTCTAAAGCGCTTTATATAAGCAATCTTACCGAATTTGGATCACACAACCCTACCAAATTACATACAGTTATTGAGGAAAAAGGTTGGATAATACTAATATTTTTCATTCGGAACTTTGCGAAACGAGGGTGGGACACTAAAATTGTATATATATATATATATATATATATATATATATATATATATATATATATATATCGGCTATCGGCTTCCGTTAAAAACACTAAGTTTTGTAACCCGTCGCTAAAATGGACTAGCTGGTATTTCTCTCAGGACAGAGCTTTTATTCCGAACCAGTGATAAAAATTAAAAATGACTTTCAATAAGAATTACATTTAATATCTATAAGTACACATATAAAAGAGGAAGTTTGTACACATGAAATCGTTTAACTAAAAATCTATTTGATCTATTGACTTTAGATCCATATCCATATCTCAAAATAGATTTTAAGATATTGATATGGATCTAAAGTCATAAGACACGGTATTTTCTGGTGAACACTTTTTGAAAAACGCTCTGGTGCATCTTTGACGTCAAAATTTACGGACTGAAAACGCTTAAACCATCTTTGTGCTACACTTTTTGGAACTGCATTAGGTCCAAAAACGACGAATAATTTTTTTCGCAGCTCGCAGCATTTTTCCCTTTTTTGTAACAAAACTTCGAAATGTATCGAATTTTTTCGTAAGATTCACTTATTTTGGCAGACAGTAAAGCAATTGAACAGTGGTGAGAAAATGTTTTTTACTTTTATTCTTTTTCTTAATGTCCTATATAATATACTGATATTAAAGGTAGACAGATTTAATAGTAAAACCAAAGAGATTTTTCTTCTTTTTTATTCAAACAAAATACGAATAAAAATTTTCCCCGACCTATTATAATTTTATTACGAATATATATACAATTCTATTTTGAACACTCCCCATCTATTTCAACTATCTATAAATATTTACTGAAAGTCGCTGACTACGCGACTATACATTAATACAAAATAATATGTATACAATTAATACGTGAAGAAAAAAAATTCATACTATTTTTTAAGCAGCTTGTGCGCACGGAGGACACATTCTCATCTCATCATCATCGTCTCACAAGATTTGGAATAATTATAGTCTTTGGAAGGTGAATGCATAAGGCTAAAATTTATATATAACTTACGATCTGCCCCTGCTTTGCACTGGTTATTTCTGGATCTTGACAACAGCACCACCTTACGGGTCCAATCGTGAATCTTAACCATCATGCATTGCATGTATGGGCCGCTTCGAACCGCGATGGTACCACGACCTCACAGAAAACCAGCGTGAAGTAAAGGCTCTGCTTCTGAGTTTCATCTGGTGAGTGCAAGTGGCTGGAGGCTCAATTTCCCCCCACCCTCCATCAATATGGTAGCGGAATCAAATGTGATACACCAGGAGGGTACCAGTACCGCTGGTAATGGAGAATCCCTCGCTGAGCATCCATGACAAAGCTACTCCACCCCTGAACGTGGGTGCTTAGGCTGCTACGCGTATTCTGGACAAGATAAAACCTACTCGGGGCAAGCTGAGCAATAAGATGCAGGTGAACCCTGCCACGCTATCCGTGGATGTCTGGAACATCAGGGGACTACACACGAACCTAAAAGCCGTCCAATTCCATCTGGAGAAGGCGAAGCTGGCCTTCTTTTTCCTGACCAAGATGGTATCCTCTTCAATTGATACTTCGTATCTCTTCTATCCGGAGAACAAATTGGACTACTGCTTTGTACCTTGGGCTGGAGTTTTCGTATAAGTCAGAGAAGAGAAGACATCTGTTTTCGAAGCCTCAGCAGTCTTGAAGGTTTGGACTTGTCCATCCTTTGGCTACGCTTAGACAACAATGACCATCCGCGCGGCTACGGATGCCTCTGTAGGTCACATAGCGGTAATGTTGAAACAGAGCGACTCATTGGCCACGTCTAAATGACTACAGATTATTTGCTACAGCAGATTCCAACCGTAGAGTTCATGATCTTTGGCGATTTTACGCCCATTACGCCGAATGGCTCAACTCACGTTTAACGAATCATCCGTGGAGATCTGTTTATGACTTTTCCTTAGCATATGGTCTAATACAACTGAATTATTTTGCCTACGTGGATTTCATATGTAAAATATCACGAACCTTCCCTGTTGGACCTTCTGCTGATCTCTCACTCGGACGGATATCAGGTTTTCGTCGATGTCTCTCTTGGGTCCTTGGACCATTGTCTAGTTCGGAGTGTGGTGTCGCTCACACTAATATCCCACTTGCATTCTGCAGGTTATAACCATGTTTGGCACTAAATTTCAACCAACTGGGATAGGGTACGGTAGTTCTTGGTTTCCTACCCTTAGGGGCGGGCTTTTTTCATAGATTAAGGGTGACAAATGAGCACACAGCCCACCTGATGGTAAATGGACTCATTTGCATTTGCACATTGCGGAGCGTTGCTACCCCTGAGGACCTAGATGGAATGCCTCATTTACAGCAAAACGGGTCTCCAGTTCTCTACACTCACCATACGGAACAGCATTGAGCTACTATTTTTTAAACTAGTATTCTGTGAGAGTGTGGTCCTTCCCCAGTCTTGCCGACATATTCGTGATACAACCATTATGACCGTAGTGACCTATTCTCTTTGTAGATGACATGTACAATGCAGTTGTTGTTATTGTTTTTGTTATTCGCTCGTGAGAGCAGGCAAAGGAACTATGCCATACAGCCTTGTCTTTGTGTAAAGTTATCCTTCGTAATTCACTGCTTCACAACATGTTGATGCGTCACATTGTGCAGCCCTTGGGAGTTTCTGATGGCAACTTGAGCCAGCAGGCAGCAGACAGCTGGCGATGGTATCCAAAGATGCCTATGCAAACAGCTTATCTTGAGAATCCATCTCCATCAGAGCACTTGTTTCACAGCTTCCACTAATAGTTCACATGCGCAGACACTTAATACACAAAATTGCACCACTTTTATATATCAAAGTCCACTTCAAACCATTATTTAAACAATAATACAGGAGCAACAAACCGCCCCAGGTCAAGTTCCCGCCAAAACTCCTGTACAAGCAGTATTTTGACGTGGTTTACACAGATAAAAATGAATATTGGTCAATGATGTACACCATTGTCCAGGAATTAGCTCTAT
Source organism: Parnassius smintheus behrii (assembly GCA_036936625.1). Taxonomy (NCBI): domain Eukaryota; kingdom Metazoa; phylum Arthropoda; class Insecta; order Lepidoptera; family Papilionidae; genus Parnassius; species Parnassius smintheus. The sequence continues at coordinate 11,888,115 of JAUPFT010000006.1, forward strand.
AACATAGTATAAATATTTTTAATTTATTATTATTCCTTTCATTATTCTATCATATACTATTGCCAACATAGTTAAAAGTAATATATTTATCTATTTATTTTTCATTATTTATCGTTTTTCAGAATATTATCTTTATATTATATTACATAAACATTTACATTTAAAATATCTTTAGTTTTTTTTTGCATTAAATCTGTCTGACAGCTGCTCGCATGTTTTAGATTAGTGGTCCCGACAGAATAACAGCGCTGCGGCTCTTTGCTGTAGCATAATGCTGAGTCGGGTCCTTTTCGTTGCTGCAATCCAACATAAATTTAAATACTTTTTATAAATACTTTTTACTATTAATTGTTTATTTTTTATGTTGAGTTAATTGTTTGTTTTTTATGTGTTTGTATTAGCGTAGCTACGAATAAAGTTATTTTCTTTCTTTCTTTCTTTCTTATATAGTTGCAGTATGACACTTCCACGTATAACTAAGCTTTTTAGTTTTATAATAACTTGTTTTAATGGTTTGTTTCTCACCGGAAGATCTCAACACTGTTGCGAATTCTGTTGCTGATGTGGTACTTCAGCGTATGGAACTTTTTATTTATTCTTCTGTGTTGCCATCGGAGGCAGACCCCAGCCATAGTTCGGCCGCTCTTATCATCACGATATAAGCAGGAAGGCTACCCTGGCCTGGGCTGACGCATCAATGTCCCGAGTTGTGAGCACCAGCGCCCTTAAATATAATTCTGCCTACAGGTTCTTCAAAAGAGTCATTGCCAAGGCAAAGTCGGATCACATAGGCAAAATTGGCGAGTAACTAGTTCGCCGTCCTTCGGGGACGATTTCTTTCTGGTCTCTCGTCATGGCTGTCCAAGTGAACTTCTGCCAGCCATCTCTCTCATTCATCTCACCCATCTCTGCGCAAGGAGGAAGACTCACTGGCCCATGTCACAAAGGAGTAATCGACCTGTTAGCCAATCTCTTTGCGTCAAACTTGACTCGATGACGGGGGGAACACACCGCCGACCATCCCACGGGGTGAATGCTCCATGACGGATGTGCGGTTTATGCAGCGCTCGATTCGCAAATCACTCCTCTCCCTGGACGTTAACAGGTCAAGTGGGCCTGACGGAATCCCCTTATTGTTCTGAGGATGTGTGCTTCAGAATTGGCACCTATTCGAACGCATTTTATCCGGTAATCTTACTTCCTAGGCGTAGTCTAAAATTCTTGGAGAACAGATTTTATGCACCCGATCGTTTACGTTCATACTGCCAATGTCAAACATAACATTCCGTGGTCGAACAGTCGCAAAGATGATAGATTATCGCCATTGATATATTTATATAAATGTTAAGTTGAAAGCATGAAAACATGTATATATACTGATAGTTCAAAGTGAAATAGAGCTTACTTTTACTTAAAACTGTAATACATTACGGTCAAATTACAAACATTAAACGACCAGCAACTATTAATCTTGTTGAATGATTAAAAATTAACATTATAGAAACTTCTCTTTTATGTTAACTATCGCTTACTTCTTGTTATTTTTACATTTTTTGCACATTTAATTGAATCAGTTTCATTTGTGATAAGACAAAATGCTTGGTAAAAATATCACATCAGTAGTACCGGCTTCCAACAAATTAGTAAAAGCTTGTAATATGCATGTTTAATTAGATTCATTCGTTTTTATTTGACTTTATTGTTTCGAAAATCTAGAATCAAAACTAAATGACAGAAAAACCTAAAGTAATCCTGTTATGTAGGATCTAAAAGAAACAACTATTTGTGTCAGAACAGAAATCTTTATTTGCACGATTCTTGTTGCTTCATTTTTTTTTTAGAAAATGTATTCTTACATATATTTTAATACTAAATGTATATTTTTATACTAAATTATAATTACTAAACGACTGCCTTATTGATCTAGTGATCGTAAACCTGATTTCTGATCATTAGGGTTGTAACTGTGAGTCGGGCCAAAATCGGTTTTTGGGTATTCTGTCGATAAATTCCCTGTAGCAGCCCGGAGTCAGGAAGTTGACGGTCTTTCATCAGCCCCGTGCCTCAAAAAGCACGTAAAGCCGTTGGTCCTGCGCGATCTGCATCTACATATGCTGATGCTAACACTTGGGCGCTATAACCCTATCTTGTGCTGATGGCCTGTCTCCGCTGATACCGGCCACCGTGACGGAAATTATGTATGGAAGATACTATTTTATTACTATTATAATTACGAAAATATGATGTTATGTAAAATATTTAACTATCTTTTAAATTGACCATAAACTTATTATTTTTTTAAAGTAACGATAATTTTGTGTTTATAGCAGCAAGTATGACGTGTAGAAGTAATGACTAATTACTATTAAAATCTTGTTTACATGTCTCGTTTCCAAAACCTGTTATTTAATAAAGTTTATCTATTTATTGCTTTCTACGCACAGATAATGCAAAATGTTATTGGCGAACTCAGGCATTGTTATAATGCAGAGTTATTACGTGATAAAATCCAATATTGACATTACCCTCAATATCTACTGTTATTAACCGTATGGGAAAGATCATGATACCTTCATATCTAGACGAAAGTATAATAATTTTAGATAATATTTTCATACAAAACTGTCAGCAAATCCATGCAATTTATAAGAATTAATCCTTACTTAAAACATTAATGTAATTTTATGCGGAAGAATTATTTTTAAAAGGAAGAAAGAAATCCCTTGGTTTCCTAATAATTCTTATCTATATGGAATTCTAAATTTTCGAAGATTTTCAAAAAAAAAATATTTAACCCTAATTTCTGCCTAAATTAAAATAGGGAAATAACCAACATGTTACATTATCAAACAAGTAAAAGTAAAATATGTAGGCCACCATGTTTATTTATATTCTATTTTACTCGTGAAATATATTGCTTTCAAAGACATTTAAGTATGTAGTAGTAATAGACAGGACGTAAGCAACAAAATTGTCGTCTTGAACTTTTGTCGTATAGGATATATCTCTGATTTTTGTCATTTAGTCTTAGTAATATCATCAAAAGGTCAAGACGCTTTCGTTTCATAAATTTAAAAAATATTTTTAAAGAAAATATTCGCGGGTGGGCATTAAGGTATTTTAAGTCACGATATATAGCAAAAAACGAACATGATTTCTGATAGAATCAAGCGTTACTTTGCAAACAATCTCTAACTAAATACAATGATGTGTCTTACCCGAATTGAAGACATATCACTGTATTTAGTTGGTGGATGGTTGCAAATTAATTAATATCTTTATTGGAACATTATTTCGTTTCATTATCGTAAGAATAATGTATATTTACCAAATAATCTTTAAATTGTATTATTTCTAGTAGAAAGAAAAACAAATTATTGCAATGAGTGCCCTCTGATATCCAGTAAAGTCACTATTTATTTACTTGTTTAATTAATTTGTTAGTAATTGACGACGTGCCTAAAACGGATTTTTACCTTATAATTAGTAGCGTCACCTAATGGGGAATAGCTGAAAGGTTATCCAAATAATTATTCAATAGTATTGCTATGTTTTGCAAGAGGGTGTAACATACGCGGGAGCTCACAGGTTTTGTACGTAAATGTTCCCAATACCCGTTCTATAGTATATATATTTAAATCTCTTTGATTGCTTTATTTTCTGAAAAGGAATGCTGGCGATATTATTAGCACTAGTAATATTCTTGTTAATTACTCAAACAAAGCGTTCGAAGATTGTCTTAGAAATCAACGACCTCTTCACACCGTCGAAATGGGAAATTAATTAGATTTGTATTGTTCTATATCAAAATTTCATTTCACCTACAGATGTTGCCGAACAAGGACCAGGCTTAGCATTCGTTGCATATCCAGAAGCGTTACTTCAGATGCCTATACCACAGTTTTGGTCTATTCTGTTCTTTTTAATGTTGTTTATTCTTGGACTCGGCAGTCAATTTGCTGGTATTGAGGCTATTAACACCGCGATAGTTGACCAGTGGCCTCAATTAAGGAAGAGGTATTGGATGGTAAGATATAGAATATTAGATAGATATTTAATGATAAACAACAAAATTATCAAAAAATTGCTGATTTTACTATATTGGTGATTTACAGCATTCTTTAAACTATCTAATGACCTAATATTACATTTTCAGATAACAGCTTTCACGTGTTTTACTTGTTTTATTCTCGGAATTCCGATGTGTTTTAGTGGTGGTGTTTACTTATTTACACTTCTAGACTGGAACACTGCTTCATGGGCCATTCTTTTAATCGGCATGGCGGAGGTAAATTTGTTCATTTTTTTATGTAATGTATTAAAGTAAAAAGGAAGGCTCCATTACGTACCACCATTGGAATTACCCACCATACTACCCCACAATAGCACTTCCGTATAAAATAATAACACCAGGGTGGTCTGAAAAGTTTCCGACCTCAACGTGAATATAGTAGCACTCGTCAAAAAATGCTAGTGGTTCAAGTTTTGCGTCTGTTGACAATTACGCACCAATCTTTCAGCCATTTTGGACGCGTAGTTTTTATTCGACAGTTTGAGTGCGTAAATGTGAGTGTTTTTGTGAAAATGGATAAAATTGTGTATCGAGCTGTTATTTAATTTTTGTTTTTGAAAGACAACAATACGCCTACGCAAATCAAAGACGAGTTGGACTCTGTGTATGGGGACTGCAACATCATTTAGCACAGTGAAATTTTGGGCAGCTGAATTTAAACATACCCATGAGAGCTTGGCGAAAGTTTAGGACGTCCAAAAACTGCAACTAGTGACGATAACATCGCTAAAGTTTACGAAATTGTGCTAGACGACCGCCCAATTAAGGAGAAAGAGATATCATAGGCTATGAGGATGACTAAAGAACGTGCTTGTCACATATTAAATCCAGATTTAGGCATGAGAAGAGAGAGCTGTCAGGACGTTGGGTGCCGCAACATTTCCAAAGCTCTGTTGACGCAGTTTAAGCACAGTAAATCCGAGGCGCTGATTAATTACTGTAAATGAAACTTGGATACTTACACTATTATACGCCACAAACAAAAATACAGTCAAAACAGTGGACTGCATAGCTGAAACCGGCTCCAAAAAAAGTAAAAACTGTTTCTTCGGCTGGGAAAGTGATGGCGGCTATTTTTTGGGATACTCATGGAGCTATCTTAATCGATTATCTTCAAAAAGGAAAAATAATTACAGGAGCATACTACGCATCATGACTTGACAAATTGAAGGCAGAAATTGCGGGAAAATGGCCACATTTGCAGAAAAATAAAATCCTGTCTCACCATGACAACGCGCCGTCTCACACCTCAGCGGTTGCCATGGCGGTATTACGGTTTGAACTGCTGACCATTCACCTAACTCGTGAGAGCCCGAGCAACTTCTTTTTGTTCCCTCATCTAAAAATTGCGCTCCAAGGACAGTAAAATTCAAATGAGGATGCAACTACCTATGTAAACAAATATTTTGCAGAGAAAAACTCCAAGTACTATTTGGACGGGTTAAAGAGATGGTAGCATTGCTGGGAAAAGGGTATAGAGTTACAAGGAGACTATGTAGAAAATTAAAAATTAATTTTAAGACTAAATGACTTGTACACCAACACCCACATAATAAGTAATAGTCGGATGAAGTAAGGGTTCTTGATTAAAGAAAGGGTTTGAAGGCACGAAAACGTTTTCCGCACTTCCCCAATATGTGTGAGCAGACTTTATAATCCCATCAAATTTTTTAATATCTCAGACATGTAGCTTTTATTGCGATATTTGCCTTTATCGCCAAACACTCGAAAAAGTTATATTACAGTTTATAAAATAAATTTATTTTTTATTATTTTAATATGTTTTTCAAGATAAGTACATGAAATACTAACTTACCTTATTTTAAATTTAATTTACTATTCGTAAAGTAAATCTAAAATAAATAAAATGCATACACATAGTTACAAATAAAAATTGTTTTAGAAATATTTATTTATTTACACTATTGTTAACACCTTAACTAAGAAGTCACAAGGGACGGACTCATTGCCTTTGGGCATTCCCTCCCAATCATCTCAGGGTGTGGTGAGATAATGTGATAGGTGTATTTTATGTAAACGCAGTTTGTTAAAAAATAATATATTTAACACAATAAATGTTATAAAAGAATATATTTTACTTTATTTTATTTCAGAATATGTAGGGAAAACTCTTTCATGAGCTTTGCTTCGTATACTATATTTATTTATTATACATTAAATTTATTAAAAAATTCCAAAGAATTCATTAAAATTTTAAAATATGTAAATTTTTAAATTAAACAAAAATTGGGAATATATTTTTCTTGAATATTATATAGATCGTAACTTTGAAATAAGAAAATATAACAATTTTTATGTATTTTTCTACATGCAAACAGGTAATGACTTTTTTCATGTTGACTTGAGTATAGTAAAAGATTAGTTTTATAAAGGCTTGAATGTAGCTTGCAATCCTTACTTTTACTACCAATTTTTTTTAACAAATTATTTAGCCTTCCCTCCAAGAGTAACTCAAAACTATATTAATATAAAATTTAGAAAAATCTCTTACTTTGCATACGGCTCGGATTAAAGTTATTACTTAACAGCCCTGTAGCATTTAAATTTAAGATATAACAAGAGATATATTAAGCCTCGTGAAATATAGATACACCGATAAATTTTTTGATAAATTAAATAAATTATAAAATATATAAACTTTAATTTTTTTATTTTTTTATAAAAAAAAGACAGAATATATAAATATATTCTGTCTTTTATCTTTTTCGTAAAGATAAAAGACAGAATTAGATAGTATTTTTTTATCTAATTAAAACGTAAAGTAAGTAGGCGATAAAACTGGTTATGATAATCAGAGAGCAGATATTTATTGAAAATGCGAATCGCATTCAGTAGCTTATCTTAATCTTCATTGATTGATATTATTTTTAATATATTAATATTGCAATTATTAAAAGATGATATTAATAAGTTATATTATTTACTTATGAATATGATGCAATTTTAGAGTATAGCTGTTGCTTGGAGCTATGGAATAAATAGAGTAATGAAGGATTTAGCTTCGATGAACATGAAACTCAATAAAGTGTTAAGATTTTATTGGAAAGCAGCCTGGACAGTCACCGTACCATTATCAAGTCTTGTAAGTTACGCTACTCTGTTTAAAATAAATATTATTTACAAAAATACCTAATTTATAACTTGGACAATCTTTTTTGCGTTCCTTGAACACATAATAAACACATGAACACTCGTGCCTGTCACCCAGAGCGGAAAGCAAAGACTACAGGCTCTCATTTACCACGATCCTGACATACCTCTCCACCCCCCCCCCCCCTCCACATCCATATATCTACGCATACGTGCTCGTCGGTTAAAAGTACTCTTACAAACTGAAATTTAAAATTGGCGGCACTGAAAATTTCGGGAATCAAGGAAGTGACACAACATTACTATTTGAAAATGTATTTATTGCTTTTCGAAGTATTCTCCGCGAAATTTGACACATGTTTACATACGATGGAACCAATCATTGAAGCAACTATTCCATTCGGAAGTTGAGGTCTCCAAAATGGCCGTTTTGTAGGCGTCCACAGCTTCTTCAGGTGAAGAAAATCTCTGTCCAGGCAGTTTATTCTTTATTTTAGGGAAAGTATAGTATATAATCACTAGGGCTTAGCTCAGCGCTGTACGGCGGATGGTCTAATAATTCTATGTTTTCTTGCTCTAAAAACTCTTTTGTTCTGTGTGCGGTGTGGGAACTCGCATTGTCGTGATGGAGGATGACGCGGCGGTTGCAGTTCTCTTAACGGAGTTCAGAAACAACTTGTGGCAAACAAATGCTAGCATACCATTCTCCGTTCATCATTCTCCGTTTCAACCGTTCTTTGTCCCTCAAGAGGAATAGTCGTAACATAGCCAGTTTTGGAGACAAACGTGGCCACCATTTTTTTGCAACACTCCGTGAACAAACAATTTTTGTTGGCTTTAACTCATTTTCGAACACCCAAACTCGTGACTGGTTTTTTGTTTCGGGTTCGTACGCGTATATCCACGATTCGTCACCTGATACGATGTTGTATACAGCATTTGAGGATCCTGCGTGGAATCTTTCGAGAGTTCTGACGCACAAAGTAACGCGAGCCGCTTTTTGCTCTTCACAGAGCGAATGCGGTATCCATCGGGAAACAACTTTTTACACGTAATTGTTCATGTAAGATTATTTGTATTTGAGTCATGCCAATGTCAAAAGTTGTCTGAATTTTGCGGTATTTCAAATGTCGATCTTCCTCAATCAGCTTACGCACATCATCAACGTTTTCTTGGGTGACTGCAGTTTTTGGACGACCTTGACGGGGATCATTACTGAGCTTGACACGTCCACGTTGAAATTCAGCAACCCAGCGATAAATTATGGTTTTGGATTGGACTTCATCACCAAATGCAGAAATCATCCGGTCAACACACTGTTTTTGTGTTAAACCACTTCGAAAGTCATAATAAATCATCACTTTTGAATTTTCTCGAGTCAATTCCATTTTCTCAACGACTAAACAAGTTTGACGAAACCTTGTGACAAGACCGAGAATCTTTTTTAAATAAATATAATGGAATTCGATTTTTAAAACCAAGGAGTTTTCAATTAAAAAGATTTTAGTATGACAGGAACAGTGGAAATATTCCATTCCCGATACTTTTAGTGCAGCCTAGTAATTTGGCCCATTTTTAAAATATCGTCAATTCGGTCGACAAAACTTTCGCTTAGGACGTCTCTTTCCGACTTTTCCATTCACTTCTGCAACATATATTTGCTTTATTAGTCTTTCCTCATTCATTTTTTCTACATGACCAGACCACCGAAGAATTACTTTCTTAATCCTGGTTACCACATCATCTTGCAAACCACATTCTTATTTTATCACACAGTTTCTCACCCTATTACTTAGATTCAGCCCCAACGTACTCCTTAGCGACCGCCTTTCTACTACATTTGTTCTACTCTCGTGCTTCCTCTGCCACACCCAAATTTCAGTACAGTACGTTAATGTAGTGACTAATATCTAAAAATAATGTAGTGACTAATATCTATAAATCTGGATGCTTGGCGGTCCACCACTGTACGTTTCACAAGGAGTTTTCTTCCACGTACAACCTCTCTGTGGAATGGTTTACCACCGGCGATTTTTCCGGACCGATACGACCTGGGGACCTTCAAGAAAAGAGCGTACTCCTTTCTAAAGGGCCGGCAACGCACCCGCAATTCTCCTGGTGTTGCGGTTGATCATGGGCGGCGGTAGTCACTTAACATCAGGTGAGCCGCATGCTCGTTTGCCCCCTCTTCTATAAAAAAAAATAATACATCATGGTGAATCAAAATAGAGTGTAGATCCCCGTTTACTTTATTTCCTGCATTCAATCGTTGTTCTGTATCCTTATTATATCTCCTATCCCTTCTGAATACACATCCCAAATATACAAACTCATCTACTTGCTCGACCATTTCCCCTTCTATTATTAATTCACATATCGTTTTACTTTCTTCTCTTTCAAAAATTATAACTTTCGTCTTACTTGCATTTGCTTTCATTCCCTTTTCTTTTATTGACCTGTTCATTAATGTAACCATGATTTGAAGCTCGGCCGCCGACGACGCAAGTATGACTTGAACTATAAAAATAAATATCATGTACACATAGCAGTTTGTCAGCCATGGTTGGCAAAGAGGGCAACGCGCAGGCAGTGCGTTTGGTTTGCTATTGCATGATATTATGGTGTGCTCGGAGGATAACTATAGAGTCCAAAACTTCATGAGTAAAAGTATTATAGTTCTCGAGTTATTAAAGTCTGAAAAGTACCGGGTTCCATAACATAGTGAGCTATGTATCTCAAACAAAAACTATTTCTAGATTGTTAATAATATTAAAATTTAATAATCTGAGAGGTAGAAAATTTAAATGCTACAAATTTTCAATATTTGTGCGATTAGTTTCAACTGCTTGAAACTTTCTGCATTTTATTCCAAATTACGAAATTAATGAATTTATTAATCAAACAAATGTATTAACTATTTTAACAATAATTATATTAAAATAGATTTTGATTAAGCCAAAAACGCAAGAAAAACTTTGAATATTATGTTTTTTTTAGATTAATAAATTGATAAAAAGTTACTTTAAAAACGATGATATCCCCTGTTTTTTTTTTCAATAAAATATTAGTAATCTTATTAATTACATTACTAATATTCCTTTTAAGGCGACACCGTGAAAAAATACACCTCTTTTCATCAATCAGTATGGGACTATGACACCACTAACGAAAGCGGAATTTTGATATAAGTAAATTCATGTCTTTATCTTGAATTTGGTTGTTCAAACACATGATTGTATAATTTTGACTCGATCATAATTATTTGCGAAAACACCTCTAAAAAACCACTATAGTTGAAATTACACCGAAACTACTTAATCTATATGCTTGGGAATCTCTCAAATATATTCATAACATCAATATTCATAATTTACTTATTATTTTGAAAACTTAAATCAATATTTTTTTAAAAAAATATTTTAAGATTCTCTGACAATTTCTAAGCGATTTTAATCGTCACGGGCGTTACGCAATTTTAGACCTTATGACAGCGTTTTTCAAGTTTTTAAAGAAATTATGTATTCACTCGGATCAGTACGGTTATAGCCTGGAGCCACTTTTTCGATGTGTCGTCTTGACCAATCCTGGTAAGCTTGAAACGCTTGTGTTAGGAGTGGTTCATGACAGTAGTCAAATGGCGGATTCGAACCCACGACCTTTTGAGTTCGAGATCCGCACCCTGCCATTAGGCTACCGTCGTAAGCAAAGTTAATAAATTAAAAGAAATATTTTTTTTTAAACAAAGCTTTCATTTCATTGCGATAAAAATGTTAACATAAACTTTTCCTTTAAAACTTTTACTATCAACTTATAACGTCATTACACAATTTATATGATTGATACAAAGCTTGTCACGAGATTAAAGTAATCGTATTTACTTAGTTTTAAAATTTTAAAAATTAAAATGAATCAGATCAAGTTATTTAATTTACTTGTTTATATACACAGGTAATACTCGCTACAAGCTTTTATATCATGTAAATTGTGTAATAACATTATAAGTTGATAGTAAAAGTTTGAAAGGAAAAGTTTATTTTATTCTTCTTAGCGCATTTAAATTAAAGCTTGTTTTTTTTAAAAAAAATTCTTTTTATTTAATTTTTAGTTATTTTAACTCGCATTCGTATTCTCAGCAAGTTCTTCCATTTGATACCCATGCTGTAGGAAAGCATAAAATTTTAATCTGCCGTCTTTAGAAATCCGTCATATTGGATGCAGAGTATCGTCACTTTATATTTCCAAGTTATTCTCAGCAAGCACTTTCATTTGATATCCATATTGTAGGATTTCATTAAAAATAACTAGTTCGTAATCTTCGGAATTTCACTGTGCTGGATTTAAAATGATTTCACACAGCTTACCATGCATTGTCATCCAAACACGTGTATACAAAACTTAAGCTTCATCGGTTGAAGATATCTGTTTCAAAGTTGAGTTGCAATATTCCACCCGAATAAACACAGTTACATACATTGCAAGTTAAATAAAAGTTTGTAAAATGGGATCTAGTTCGGTACAAGCATAGAACATAACATAGCGTTAAATATTATAAACAACGGTTGAAGATGTCGGCTTTGCCGGTAGAGTTGATATCTGAATCATTATTAAGTCCTGCAACAGCCCCCTAAATCAGCTTTAGGAATTTACAACATTCTTCGAATGATTAAAAATAAAACTTGTTATGATAAGTATACATACTTTCAGAACTATGTAATGACAGTGTATCGTAAAAGGCCTTTTATATGCGAAATGAACTTGGGAGATGGGCAATCTCTTACTGAGAACAAATCAAAATAATAAAAAAAACTGTAGTTCCACCAACCCGCCTGCCAAACATACCAACTATGTCAAATATACTATAAAAGGCAATCTATATATGAAAATGTGGCTATTCGTTCGTTCAAAGAAATATGCCTGAAAGACGAAACACACTGTCTTACACAATCATAAATAGTAATTTTTAATGTAGTAGTCTTATCTATATAGATGAAGAGGCTATTGACTTAGGTTTTTACGACACCAGATATCAGACTCCAAATTAAAGTTTTGACTCGAAAGTTAATCTCCTCACCATTCATACACGATGGCAATAGAGATAAATACTTTGGACTGCTCATAATCATACCTCCCATTCGAAGCGTAAGCACCGATGTCACAGATAATAATATGTACGAATAGCTTTATGTAGTGTTTAGGACGATAACATATCAATTTTTAATTTTATTTGTAATCTCTTCAAATGAGTTTTTTTTAATTACATTAGTTTTATTTTTTATTGTTTGTCATTTTATTTGTATATACTATTAAGTTAGAAAGATTTTTTATTCTAATTAAAACAACTACCTAACTGACCTGATATGAGAAGCATGAACTGTGCATCAGTCCTCAATTAAGAATCGAAATGCAGATGCGTAGTCACTCCTGTGGATTAGGTTGGAATACCGGGAAAATTGGTCTCCGGTTCTCTCCAGTCACCAAACGAATTAAAGCAGTATTTACCGTAATAATCTATGAAATGCGGTTCTAGACCGAGACGACCCATTTGTGCTTCAACATCATAATAACCAATATAACTATAATGGCTAATTATTAAGAAAAATATTGTCAAGGAAATTTAGTATAAAGCGTTTCTTATGTATTCATATTGTATAACAAAAATTAAATACAACTAAATTGTTGAAATTTCTAAAACACCATAATGATTTCCACAATTTTATGTTGCAGGCAGTTCTAATATTTATATTCTCTGACTGGTCGCCACCGTCTTACGAAGGATACGTATTTCCATTATTTGCCGACCTTCTTGGTTGGGCTATTGGACTGTCGACCTTGGTTTTGTTTCCTGTTGGTGTTGGTTGGGCTTTATACAAAGGATATGTACGTTCATTTTTTTAAATTATTACATTTAATTGAATTACGAAACCTTTCAATAATATGAACATTTATGTTGTCCTGGTCGATTAAAATCGCGTAGTAGTAATGGCGCGTCATAAGAAAATCTATCGGTCAATTTAATCCGTGTATTTCGTAAGAGTGGATTATGAGAAATGTCAAAAAGATCTCTTGGCACACCACGGGTAGCAGAATAACCATCTAGGTTACACTGAACGTCAAATACCAAATCCATTAATAGGAACCAGGGCCTCACGTGCGATTTCTAATCTACCTGCCGAATGTAGTGTCAAAACCAATTTTTCCTAAAAAAAGAAAGGCTTATGGCCAGCAGTGGATTTCTGTAAGCTGTTGTGTTGATATTTTTATTACAGCCGAAATATAGTCGAATGTTACCGACTGCGAAGGTCATATTAATATGCTACAATTGTATAAGTGAGGCACAGTTACTTACCAGCAATTTAGACTTAATGTCCTAAGCACTTACCCGGTAAGTTTATAAATTCAGACATTACCGAAAGTATAAGGCCTAGAATTTACATGTTTAACTAATATGAGATAATTTATATTTATAATTATTTATGACGCGACATTGCGCACGCATCCTGAGGACTCTGGAGTTGGATGAAGAAATAGATAAGATTTGGTAGAATATTATGAGATTATTCGAGGTCCCAAGTGAGGTGGAAGACACGGTAATGTCGAATCCGGCAATTTTTTCTATCAACGGGAGGACAACTGGCCTCTGTCCAAAGGAGGTATCATCAGGCTTTATCGTCAACAATGATCTCGTTAACACCGCTGTAAAGATTGGGAGTGTGTCTCTGTCTCCGACTCAGAATCACCAAAGGGTATTTGCTGAGGGTCATACCGGTTTATGCGTCAATCTCGGCACATCCCAATGAGGGGTGGAGGAAATATTTGAGGATATATATAGAGCCATGCATTGCTCAAAAACTCAAAATACGGTGTTAATGTGATATTTTAACGCAAATTTAGGCGCAAGAGAAAACGGTGCTGAAGCTAGGGAAATTTGCAATAGGACAATGGAACCCAAGGGGCACGCAGCTGGCAGTATTCGTGGCGAAAGAATAAATTTTTACGATGAACTCTTTCTTCCAAAAACGGCCCCATAGGAACTGGACCTTGTCAAGCCCCGCCGGTTCGACAAAAAAAAAAGAAATTGACTCTCTCAGTAATGTCTCAGTTATTTCGATGGTGAAAATTGGTAATGATCACCAAATGGTTAGAGACCTAAAAGTTACGTTTAAGATATCTCGACTAAAGTTAATACCCCCTTGTTTCCTGATCCAAACTTCCGAAAATTATCTGCTCGAGTTGTAAAATCGTTTTTAATTTCTGTAATAATGTGGACGACATGAATGACAAGACAGTGAAAACTGTCCCTGCGGTTAGAGCTAAGTTCAACAAGACTAGCCGTAAAAGAACATAAAAACTCTTCAATTACTCTCTTAATCTCATGGCTATTATAAGGGAAATGAAGCAGCAGTCTTCAAGAGATTTGACAGCATACAGGCAACAGAACAGATGGATCTCCATATGCATGCGGCGGGGCTTGCGCAACTTCAATATGGCATGTATTAAATAATCAATCGAGTAGAACCAGGGCTCCAAAGTCTTTACCAGAGGTTTGTCTGCCAGAAAGAGCCAAATATAAAAGACCGAGTGTGGCAGCATTGTTTTCGGGACACCTGAGATTTTGATTGAGATTGATAGGTACACACACACACATACACACAAGTATGAGTAACGATGGAATAGGAAGTCTTATCCGACGTTATCCCGATGATATCTCGAACCTTAGTCTGAACGAGAATAGAATAGCTCCAAGTGCCTATAAAACAGCAAGTCCCCAGGCGAGGATGGAATTACAGTGGAGCTTCTGAACGCGGGTAGAAAACTGGTACTTGAAGTCTTGCAAAATCTCATCAATTTCGCCCCTCATGGTGGAATCACGCCGGATGCGTGAAGCAGAAGTACTGTGGACTTAATCTTAAAGAAAAGCGACAAAGCTCTCTGGAAGAACTACATACCGATTTCCCTTTTGAACCACGTCTATGTGCCGTTTTCGAGAGTCAATACGAATTACCTCACACGTAGATTAAACGACTTCCAGTCTCCGGAACTAGCTGGTTTTTAAATAGGCTTTAGCACCATAGACCACGTATGTACTAATTGGCAAATTGTTCAGAAGTTCTAAAAGTACAAACTGCCACTTTGACTTACGTATGTGGACTATGTGAAAACTTTCAATTCCGCCGAAATTTGGGCGGTGCTATAGTTACTTCAGCTGCGCCAAGTTTACGGTCGGTATATCATAGTGCTGTATTTTTTGCACAATAGAGCAGAGATGGCTATCTGAGTACAAAATAGAGTACTAATACTATCCAACTGGAGCAAGGTGTAAGACAGGGTGACGTTATATTCCCGATATTCTTCACCGCTGCATTAGAAGACGTTTTTTTAGAATCTGGACTGGAAATGATACGGTATTAACATCAATGGTGAGTACATCACTCACCTCCGGTTTGCTGACGATATATTCCTTATGAATGAATCGCTGGAGGACCTAAGCACTATACTCAATGACATCAATAGTACCTGCAGTATAGGTAAGACCTATACTGCAGGTACTATTGATGTCATTGAGTGAGATGAACACGGACAAAACAAAAATCACGTATAGCGTCCATCTCACACTTATGCCAATATTTGTTAGGAGCACTAAGGCCGAAGTTGTTGATCAGTATATTGACACGGGACAAATAGTCTGACTAGGTACACATCTGTCTTTGACCGAGAGGTCAATCGACGCATTCAACTTGGCTGGGCAGCGTTCGGAAAATTACGTCAAGTATACCTCAAAACTTGAAAACGAGATTGTAAAACCAGTGCGTGTTGCCAGTGATCACTTATGGATCTGTGACGTGGTCCTTCACTGCTGCCCATATCAGGAAACTCATGATTTATTCAGCGAGCTATGGAGAGGATGACTCTATTTCTCGCTGAGCTCATGGTTTCTCTGCGTGATAAACTTATAAAAGACGATATCCGCTATAACCCCGAAGTACAATGGATTACATATACATAATACATATGCAGCAGTGGGCTGTCTATATAGCTCGAAGAACCAACAGGGATAAAATTTTCTCGAGCCGCAGCCTCGGAGTGGTAGCTTAAGTGTAGGACGACCCCCACTAGGTGGAGTGACGACTTGGGAAGACATGCAGGAAGTCGATGGATGCAGGTGGATCAGGATCGTGCTTTGTGGCATTCCTTTGAGGAGGATTATGTTCAGCAATAGACTTGTGTAAGGCCGTAATGATGATGACGTAATGATTAAAGTATTTGCTGCTGACGTAATGTAGACGTCTGTTATAAAATTTGTAGTGGAAGTTATTGAATTAATTAGTTTTCCTCCGTTCTGCAGGAAGTAAAGGAAACCACGATTTACTCAAATCATTTTGTCTGTTACAGAGAGGCAAGGAATTATTTGCACCAACCGAAACCTGGAAACCAGCCGCAAAGTCTTTAGTCAGCTTGGGTAGTAACGCTAATTCGCTTCCTGATTCAAATCATCAAATCTATGATAACGTGGGCTATTTGTGACAAAATATGATAACATGTCGTTCTTAAAAATATTTTTTTCCTTCAGAAACGATTGTTATCCTAAAAACAAAAACAAATCTGTATTTTATTTATTCATTAACAATTCATTTGTTTTTGTTGTAAATTGTATTTAAAACAAATAGTTTTATTGAAATTCAATCTAAATATTTTTTCTTTTTAAATTAAAGCATAACTTCTTCTTCATTTTAGGTAATAGGATTCCTTTTATGCCTAGGAGCTTTGTGGGTTCGTACTATTTCTTACTTATTTCTGTCACCAAATAGCAGTGCCTGCACTTCTATGTTCCGTTGAGAATATTAAAGATAGCCAGTATAATGTAAGAACACAGGCTGTGAGGCACATTATAAAAACCCTCAGAGGTGATATGCATCTGTAGCCTGCTTTCTTTGAAATTGCCTGCCTGTGTACATGAATAGCTGCAGCCACTTACCATGAGGTGGACTGCAATTTTAGTTAAATAAAACCGGCCAAGCGCGTGTTGAGCCACGCACAATGTAGGGGTAGGATTCCGTAGTTGCCCGTCATAATACGTGGGCTATCTTGTAATGAGCGTATTGAGTTTGCAGTTTAATCGCTCTAATTACTAAAAATAGGCTTTTAAAAAACGATAGTAACTTAATGACTTATTTTAAAATCAGACTTATAGGGTACCTGGTATCCTAAAAGATTTAAAAAAACTTCGATTTTGAAAATAATACAATCTACATCTTTTTATTTTTTTATCTTTTTTATTTTTTATACTAGTAATCCTATTAATGAACATTACTAATATTCCATTTAACCAAGCCTGTAAGCTTAAAACGCTTGTATTAGGAGTGGTTCACGACTGTAGTCGAATGACGGATACGAACCCACGACCCTGTGAGTTCGCGGTACGCGCCCTGCCATTAGGCAACTGTCGCTTCAAATCATTCACATGCCAAGTCCGTACAAAGTTGGTCGTATGACCGTAACGAAGCTTCCTGTAAACCATCACGGCCCTAAACTATCCTGGTCGCTCGAATTATACTGTATGAGGCTATGTGATTGTATGAATATATTTTGAATGAGGTATACAATAACTACCAATTAATAAATAAGCAAAAGTACCAATTAAGTAAGAACGATCTAAGTAGCAACTAAGTGAGAGAGATCTGCCCTGCCTATCCCGCATAGGAAAAATAAACTATATATATTATAAATCATAGGTCATTTTCTCTATAGAAAGATTATTTCCTACAGTTCACATAAACATTATAAAGTTGTAATGTAGCTAGTTTTAGATCATTTTCTATGGAGTTGTAACGAAACTTTTACTAATCTAAGTTTTTTTTTTATAATTTGATCTGATTACTCTTTAACTTGTTAATTCTATTGAGCTGTGATACTTTTCCTTTTAACTTGAATATATATACCACTATCGAGTATACTTTCACATTTCCAAATAAAGCGGTTTAGGTGGTAAATGGCGGGATACATTACTCTAATGAATAATATAACTTTAAATTAATTTTATACGTGGTAGAGCTATGCTGCAGTTATATTACTAGTATAGTTGTAGCACGAATGGGTCGGCTCGACCGGGGAAGGACCACGCTCTCACAGAATACCAGCGTGAAATAGTAGCTTAATGCTGCTGTATTTCGTATGGTGAGTGTAGAGAATCGGAGACCCTTTTTACTGGAAACGAGGCATTCCATCTTAGTCCTCACGGGTGACAACGCATCTGCATTTTGATTCGTAATCGAGGATAGATGTAGATGTCTATGGGCCACAGCAACTACTTACCATCAGGTGGACTGTGTGCTCGTTTGTCACCCTATCCTATAAAAAAAACTTTAAAGCTAAATATTTTGCAAACGGACTTATAATATTTGATCTTGGAAGTCATTACTATGATATATTACGATTATTACACTACATTTACATTTTAATTGCAAAAGAATAAATAATTGCACGAATATTTAAACAGCGGCCGTATTTATAATCTCTTACTTTTTATATGATAGCAATAAACGAGCACACAGTCCACCTGAAAGTAAATAGATGCTGTACATGTATAGATATCTATCTATCCTTGATTACGAATCAAAATGCAGATGCGTTGTCATCCGTGAGGACTAAGGCCTCGTTTCCAGTAAAAAAGGTCTGCGGTTCTCTACACTCACCGCACGAAATACTGCAGCATGAAACTACTATTTTACCCTGGTATTCTGTGAGAGCGTGGTCCTCCTCCAGTTGAACCGACATATTCGTGCTACAACTATACGTAGGTATTGAGTGACAATAAGTTTTGAGATGCTTGAAATTTAAAAACGGAACGTACCCGTGTTATATGTTTTTAAAAAGCAAACTTATTAAAAAATAGAACTCCTCAAGCCGATTGGTCAATATTAAAAAAAAAGTTCTTTTAACTTTCCTGCAACGCTTCCCGCGCTTTTCATTTAAAATGATGGATCTTAACCGTGAACATTGAGCAGGATATGATCTATTATGATTTTAAATTTGGTTTAACCGAACAATTAAGTTTACAACAGTTACAACCAGCATAACGTGACTCAGTTCCATCACGCGCAACATGTTTAGGTGGTTTGCTGAATTCAAAATTCGTAAAATTAACCTTAAAGATGACCAAAGAACCGAATCTCCGCAGACAGCAGTAACGGCAGAAAATGGACTACTGAAATTTTGTTGCGAGACAACCCACGATTCACATAATATACGTACATCGAAAAGATTGTAGGCATTAGTTCGGGGAGCGTTCATACAATTCTAGATCAACATTTGACCCCTCGTTTGCTCTCCAAAAGCGGAAAACAGACTCGTGTGTATTTGCCATGAAATGCGTCTACGTTTTGAAAACAGGGCATCTAGGCATGTGTCAGAAATCGTTACTGGTGACAAGACATTGATCTATCAATATGATTCGGAAAATAAAAGGCAATCTTCGGTATGAGTCTACCAGAAGGACATTTACCGACAAAACTGCGACGACCTCGCAACGTCGGTAAAAAAATGGTGGCTAGTTTTTTTCGCGGAGCGGACATTTGTCTAGGTCAGTGCTGGAAAATCGTAGTTCAGTCAACTCTGAATAGTACACTACAGTTGCATTACCCAAAGCTTTCCTAGCAGTGTGGGAGAGAAAACCGAAAATCGAGTTTCGGGGAATCATGCTGCATCACGATAACACCTCTTCACACACTTCTCTTAGAACAAAAGCATTTTTTGAGGAATCTGGTGTTGAAACTCTAAGTCGCCCACACTACAACCCTGACTTAGCTCCGTGTGATTTCTTTTTGTTTCAAGGAGTCAAAGAAAAAGTAAAAGGCAAGTTTTTTTTCAAGCACCTAAGAAGCCGTGGCTGCATAGGGAGAAGTGATTTCCGACCTGTCAGATCAAGACTGGCAAAAGTGTTTTCAGTGTTGGTTTAGGTGAATGGAACTTTGTATAGAGCATGACGGAGAATGTTTTGGAAGGATGTAAAATAAATATTAATAGTACCTAGAATACCTTTTATATATCTCAAAACTTACTTAGTCTCCTACGTACCACTACTGTAACTGCAGCATGGCTCTACCACGTATAACATTAATTGTAATTTTAATTTAATTAATATTATAATTGATTTTATTAATAAAATGTTATTTTAATTTTATTTATAACAATATAAATTAATTATAATACTTATACTTAAATTAAATATTAATTATCTCTATACCTGTCTCTTTCAATTGTCATTTAGTGAAATGACAGAGAGCAACTTCACTTTTAGGATTCCGTTGTTACACAACAAGGAACCCGCATTGTCGCATTTTTAGAAGTATTCGCAGTTTTACTCATAAACCCTAGCTGTTACAAATCTGTAAATTGGCACAGTTACAGATATCAATTATGCCTACAAAACTGCGAAATAAAATCTTGAAAAACATTTTTATTTTGGGTAGGTACATCCTATGCAAATGAATGGATGATGTTTATTTTTACCTGTCTATTCCATCGTGTGGGGTGTCGTTGGATCTTTGTATAGGTCTTTCAAGGACATTGGAGCTTTGGAAGACAATATTTTTGATTAAGGATTCGTTTGCGAAATATATTGAACTTTAAATTCGTATTTTTACCCTAAACCAACTAAAAAGCTGTTTGGAAATCGACTTATATGCTTTACTATAATAGCTTAACTTTTTCCTTCGCCAGATAGGCCGGAAGGACCTTTTTTGCTTACTTTCTACTTTTGCTTATTTTTGAGTTGGTAGTTATTGTAGGCCTCATTCAAAGTGTTCATACAATCAGATAGCCCCTTACAGTTTCATTCGCAACACTCTTGGTTTACGCGGGCCACCCTCAGGATAAATTTACTGTTTATGTTCCTAAAAAAACTGATACTACAAATAGTACACAATCGTAACGGTTTCGTAAAATAAGATGTTTTTGATGTGATAGAGATGCAGTTCGCAACATAAATATAAAAGTAATAAATAGCAGAATTTAATTTATTAGTCAGTCTTAGGTTATTCTGAGCCGTAGTAACTCAGTGGCGTAAATTTCACAGTATGATCAGGGTTACACACAGGGTTAGATCCATCTATTTTTTTATATTGTTATTTAATATATAATATTAAGGTGCTAATTTCAATGTCTGCACTGGGAGGATGACTCACTCGCCCATGCCGCAAAGAAGAAAACCGATCTGCCAGACTCTTTCTAATTGTCTTTCTTTACCCTCGAGGTGTACAGGCCTATCGCCATCACCTCCTTGTTCTCCAAATCAATGGAGTCCACTGTAAACTTCCAGCTCATGAGGTACCCTGAGGATCACCAACTGATTAGTGATCGTCAATTCAGTTTTCATCGTGGTCGATCAGCTGGTGATTTTCTGGTCTACCTAACTCATAGATGGGTGGAGGCAGTAGAGTATAAGGGGGAGGCATTGACCGTTAGTTTGGACATTGCGAAGGCCTTCGATCGGGTTTGGCACAAAGCGCTTCTTTTGAAGTTCCCTTCCTATAGGCTTCCTGAGAAATTGTGATATTGGATCAACAGCTTTCTTGCAGATCGGAGCATCAAGGTCGTTGTAGACGGTGTAAGCTCCAATTACAAGCCTATTAATGCTGGCGTTCCACAAGGCTGCGTGCTATCACAAACGCTGTTTCTTCTGCATATCAATTATATGTTGCAAACCAATAACATTAATTGCCATGCAGATGACAGCACTGGTGATGCTCTTTACACCGGTCGTACCAATATTTCTCGGGAAAACATCTTCGAGTACCGGGACACACTTGTGTCTGGAGTCTTGGATTGGGGGCAACTAAATCTAGTCGAGTTTAATCCTCAGAATACACAAGTTTGCGCGTTAACCGCTAAAAATAATCCTATTGTGGTATCTCCTTAGTTTCAAGGCACTCCCCTTGTTGTCTCAGCCAGTATCGTAATCTTTGGCGTCAATATATTGAGTGACGTGCAGTTTCGTGGTCACTTAGAAGAGAAGGCCAAATTGGCCTCTAAAAAGGTTGGCGTGCTCAGCAGAATGGGACAGTATTTCATGCCGGCACATCACCTGCAACTTTATCAGGCGCAGGTTCGGCCGCACGTAGAATACTGTTCCCATCTCTGGGCTGCGGCTCCCAGTGCCACGACTGTATATTTCACTAGGAGTTTGTTTTTCGCGTTCGACCTCTCTGTGGAATAATTTACCACCGGCGATTTTTCCGGACCAATACAACCTAAGGACCTTTAATGAAAGAGCTTACCCCTTTTTAAAAGACCGGCAACGCACCTGCAAATGAGCATAAGAATCACCTGATGTAGTTATTTAACATCAGGTGATTCTTATGCTCATTTGCCCCTCTTCTATAAAAAAAAGATTAAAAATATTGCGTAAATTTAATTATTATTCGTCTTAAAGTTAGAGTCATAAAGGACTAATTTTCATTTAATTTGTCCCACCTAGATGTTGAAATCGATAGCTAGGAAGCAGTGTAAAAATCCTGGTATTGCAAATGGGTTTTGTATCTGCCTTATTGACAATTATCTACCAAGAAAGAGATGTTCTATATGCCTAGCCTTTATTTTGATCTAATATAAAGGAATTTGCTGATGATTATTTATGTAGAGCTAACTTAGTATTAATCTAGAGCGTCATTTCAAACACAAAATAACAATTATACTGTACCTATTCAAAGAACAATGGCGAAATAACATGTGATGGAATTATTAAGCGTCTACTTAAGTCACCGTTACAGATATCGATAAAATAATTTACTTTGTATTATCTAATCGAGCTTATGGCCCATCGAAGTCTGGAAAAATAATCTTACCTAATTTAAAACTAAATTGACTAGTTGTTGTGGTAAATTGTTGATGGAATCATTAAGCGTCTACTTATGTCACCATTACAGATATTCATAAAATAATTTACTATGTATTATCTAATCAAGCTTATGTCCTATCGAAGTCGGGAAAAAAATCATCATACACAATTCAGAACTTAATTGACTAGTTGTTGTAGTTGTTACGATTCATCAGTTAAGACAGGCAAAGGTCTTATACCATACAGTCGAGTTTGACGTGTATCCTATTCGGAAACTCTTCTATATGTACTAATGCGTTCTTTGACGGATTGCTTCTATGCTAATAATTACTCTATGAATTGAATGAATAAATGCATGAATTTCTTTATAATTGTATAATTATATATGAAAATTATGTTGACTAGTTTTTGTTGTAAAGATTTGCCAATTAAGTAGTTTTATACCATACAGCCTAGTCTGATATGTATTTTGTTTAAACTGGAATATCTTTATTTCCTGACTTCCTGCAGTAGTACGACCAAAGAAAAAATGTTCAGGATTTTTAACTCTATATTTTTTACTTGTTTTAAGTTTATAGACGAAAGAAAAAAGTCACATAAAATTTGTTTAGAAGTTCGCCATTGTCCTTTACGTGTTAACATTTTTACAACGCAATTCTTAACCTGTATGTATTAAAATCACAGTCTAGTATTGTCCCCTTCTTTCACTTTCTATTACTAGTTAAGTTATTTCAAATGTAGTTTAAGTGCTTATTTCATTTAAATATCATTCATATCTATTCATTCGTTCTATGAACTAACCATTTTTCTAATTTCATTTCGTAAATGTATATTCTTGACAAACAAAAAAAAACGGTGAAAAGTGGTGTGTAACATACGAAATATGAATGTGAACATTTTTGAAAAATCTTTACAGTAGTTTTGATTTTTGAAGTAAAACTTCTTTACGCACGCTTGACTTGGGGAGTAAGCTGGCGAACGCATGACGAAAAGTTTGATCGGACAAGGCGAACGGGAGTTAAGTGGGGGATATAAGCAAGCGAGAGCAGTGCGTGCGCACATTTTCTTTCTCTCTTTTGCTCATAGTCAGTTATTTTTCGTGATTTTATTTAGTTTTGAACAATTTTATGAATTAATATTTTGTTAAATACATTAAATACTCTAAATTTAAATATTATAATAGTAGAAGTTTTGCTTCAGTCGTGTGGTCATAAACACACTTGTTTTTTTTTTAAATATTGATCTGCCTTTGTAAAATGTTGTGAGAAGTGATTTCGATATTTCTTCTATAAAAACACCAGCTAACTTTTACCGACTATATATTGTAAATAAACATAGTGGAATTGAACTGTTTTTTATTCATAACATTAAACCAGAATAAGATCTAGCTTTTTATTAGTTAATTTAATAATAAAAAAACCTTTTAATGGAGGTGATGAAATTTGGAACGAAAGCGTAATTTAGAAACATTGCTTTCCCTGAATATAAAGACCACTATTACAAGGTATGCATAGATTGATAGAGTCACTACCTTTTTTTAACATGGGAAAATGCTTACGCATACGGCAAGGACGAGTTTTGTCCGACTCACATCGATTAAACCCCATGATGTTCCACTTTCGTCGCATATTGGCTGAGCTACGGGAATGCTTCCGCACATATATGCAGTCTTACCAGCACCAGCTGCCCCATGGTGGTGCTCCACGATCTGAACTACTCCTTCCCTTACTTTTTTCAAGTTAGGCGCACCAGAACACATGGCGAGCCTTTCTTCAAGGCATCCATTTAGACGTACGCAACGGACGCCCCCGTGTCCGATGCGCGAAGGCCATGGAGCAAATAAAAAACGACCACTCAGAAGCACTAGCTTTCCTGACCCCAGTGGCCGATCTGGTCTATGGCTAAGCCGCCAAACTAGATTCTGCTGCGGAGGGTAGGAAGAGCGGCGTCTCGCAATACTAATACTCCTCTCCTCCCGCAGCCCTACCACCACCGATCTATGGGGCAGCACCGTTTGAGACGCGTAGGATAGGGCGCGTGGCACCATCGCCATACCAACACTCTTCTTCCTCTGCCACTTCATCTCGGCTGCAGCGGTAGAGGCAGAGGACACCCCTTTCGCCACAGCCCACCAGTGGCTACCTCGGACCGGCCCTTCACCTTGGGCCAGCCATGTGGGTTCCTCTTTGTTCACCGCGAGTGATCAAGCCACGACTAATAAGCCCCCCCGTCACGACAAGGCTGGAACCCGTTCGGGGGAGGGGGGAGGGGGGTAGAGTTACGATCTACCTCGCACGGTAAGTGAAAATGCAATAATAACTCCTAGTGATGCTGTTCTGACATTACTGACAGAGATTTGAAACATACCACAAAAAAAATTACAAGTACTAGAAAGAAGAAGTATGTGCTAAACAAGGCATTCCATCTTACTCCCCAGGATTAACGCATATACGTTTTCGGGATCGTATTTTACAGAATACATAAATTGCTTATGGGCAATATCAACCACTAACAATACAACAGTGGACTTTGTGCTCACTTGAATCCTTTATTTTATAAGACTTGACCGATTGAGGTCATATTCACACAATATATTTGTTTTATTAAGACAATAAGCTATAGAGTCGATAGATGATGCTGTAGTTAAGCTTTTAACAATTTCTTTATATTTTTAAAATAAGAACATCGGTGTGATAACAATAATATAACAAAACAAAACAAAAATCCGAACCTTATATCTATGGATATCTACTGGCAACTAAGAAATCGAATTTTTGTTGAAGGGGCAAGTGTCTCCTAAGAAATAAAAGAAATGTATTAACGAAAGCAAAATGTTATTTTCTGTAAGTGTTTGTACTACGTTGTAAGGTATTGCATTATGTGACTATAGCACGAATGAATTGGTTTGCACGTGAAAGGACCACGCTCGCACTGAACACCAGCGTAAAATAGTAGCGTAAGGCTGTTGTGTTTCGCATTGTGAGTGATAAAAACCGGTTAGACTTTTAACTCGTTGAAATCTGATTGGAAAATATACAAAAAGTACGTGGGCAAAGCGGATATAAACTGCTGAAAACATGTGAACTTAAAAAAAAAATCATTTATGTAGTCACATTAAATATTATCAGTCTGATAAACTATCAGATTGAAAATAGTTATCTACTAGTTACTACTACTTTATACTCTCAGTGATAGTACTGTAGTTACAAAATAATAAAAATAAACACGGCGAGTTCACTAGATAATTGAATCGCGCACTGAATCCAACATTTATTTGTAGACTTAACTATTTGTATTGGAAAACAAATATTTGTTCCATGTCTGGATGTTTGTCCTTGTGCAATTTTTTCTTATAAACTGTCTCCACGATACAGGAGAAACTCCTTATATGGTAATAACAAAAGAAAATAGTTCTTAAAAATCAATACCATAGTAAAGTCTTACCACGTAGTTATCATATACATAACAACACGATAGTTGCTAAAATTGTATAACAAGTAACAGTTGCGTTACAAAATTTATTAATTACGATAACAGTTGTCAAAGCAAAAAGAAACGAAAGAAAATAGGAGACAAGCTGCTTATAGCAATTTATATCTTAATACTTTAACTAAGCAGTTCCTGTATTATTTACATTTTACTTTCCAAGTTTACCTTGATAGGTTTAATCCCTGAAAAAAAAAATACTTTCTTTTGTAACGCCGAAAAAAGTTCGGTAATACATATGTTTGATCTATAATATGAGGAAGCAGTGTTAGGAGTGTTGTGATTTATAGTGTGAGGTATTTTATTTTAGTCCTGAGACGAAACAATTCTGCTATTTTTGTCAAACATTGGTTGTAGGTGTCCAGTGGGCTGCAGGCATCTGTCTATCAAGTGGGCTGTTAGCTTGATTGATCTCGATATAGGTATGGAACGTCAACAATAACTTACGTTCTTTTTTATTAAAATAAACGTCACTTTCGCATTAGGTTTTTCGTAACGTAGAGGCAGTTTACAGAAATAGTTTTCACAAGGACAAGCAAAACTTTTTATTGGCCAACAAATACCTGTTCCGTTTGGGATTTAAACTCGCGGCCCCCAGTGCTATGCATCCACATAGCATAATTTCATACTACAAGTATAAGTAAGTACCTATATGGAAATAATAATAATAAATAATACGTTCTTTTTTGTAGGATAGGGTGACAAACTAGCACATAGTCCACCTGTTGGTAAGTGGTTGCTGCGGCCCATAGACATCTACACCTATCCTCGATTACAAATCAAAATGCAGATGCGTTGTCACCCGTGAGGACTAAAATGGAATGCCTCGTTTCCAGTCAAAAGGGTATCCTATTCTCTACACTCACCATACGAAACATAGCAGTTTTAAGCTACTATTTTACGCTGGTATTCTGTGAGAGCGTGTTCCTTCCCCGGTCGAGCCGACCCATTCATGCTACAAATATACTACTAATTTAACTGCATCACGGCTCTACCACGTACAAAATTCTGTATTTTAGTTCCCAGTGGTGACAGCACGTTAGAATTCTGATTCGTGATCAAAGATAAATGTAGATATCTATGGATCACAGCATTCATTTACAATCTCAGAGCTACCGCGCACTGGTGTTTTTTGTCACCGTGACTGTTTCGTCACTCATATGAAGTCCGTGGATATGTATGGCGATGCGCGTATGTTACGACGTAACAACTGGGTGGCATTTTTGTTGTTCTTAATTTTAAAAACCAGTGATATGTGACGGGTCTTAGAGTATATATCGTTCATTTGCTGCAACAATGTTTTATCTCAAAAATCCTGACTTTTCAGAAAACGAGTTTAAATGTTTCAAATGAGTGTGTTATCCTTGTTTTTAAAATTCTATAGTAAAGTTTTATGTGATTTTTTTAAGTAATGTAGTTTTCATAGAGCTAGAAGTGAACTATATTCTTCATATATATTACGGGAAAAGCCATTTAAATAAGAAAAGTGTAAAAAATTATAACTTATTACATTGTTCCTAAAAAAACCCAAAATATATTATGTAACTTTATAAGATAACACATTTTAGGTGATATTGTGTTATTCTTTTGTTAGGTGTAACTGATTAAAATACATTTTTGTAGATTTTTATTTTTTTTTATTTTGAACTTATACTGTAACACTGTGACTTGAACGCAATAATAGTATTAGCTTTTCTTCTTTTACAATAATAAAAATATCTTGTTTTAGTTGACATATCGTATGGCTATAGTAACTACTTGAATTTGTTTAAGATGTTTTCTATTATAATATTAAGAACTATGAGATCATTGTCAGTCATAATTTATGTATCACCATACTATTAATTACCACAATAGTTCGAATCGTTCTGAAAGTAGAACTAAAAGTAAATTAAAACATAGCTACACGTAAAAAATTATAAAGCTTCAAAGAAAGGCCTATAATATCTTGGAATGAGATTTTTTTCTACTAATTCCATTAGATCTGTTTTTTTTCTCTCTGATATTTCGGGCTTAGCCTCATATGCTTTTGATACGATAACATCTATCTCCCTTCGTCTCCTTATGACTACCGCTTTTTTGTACTCCTCTTCGGAGTATGACCTTTTGAAGTATATAACCCGAGGTTCATTTTTCAAGAGCTTTATTATCTTCATCTTACCAAACTTAGCGAACTGGTTTTCATCATCTTTCTGCAGCATTACACCCATTTGAGTACATACGTTCTTCCAGCCGTAGATGTCGTCATAACACATTTCATTTACTCGAAAAGGTTCACTCTTCTTTCTGGCTGCCTTGGTAGCATCGATGAAGGCATTAGGCGTGTACATTGGGCCACTTCTTAACTGCCTTTTAACTTGTTTCTCAATTTGTGAATGAGCCGAGTCCCCTTCGTTTTGTCTTTAATCAAGTACTTGTCGGTAATAGACCTGATATTTAGTAACTTTTGCAGCGCACATAGGTACATGGAAATCATGAATTTTTGTTTGTTGACCTGCACAATTATCCGAATAAAATGTGACATCAATGTCTGTGCCAGTGTTATTCATCGCTTCCAAGTATCTATAAACGCAAGTCGCAATTTCGTTAACGCCTCTTTTTGCGTTAGAATCATCCCATACATAACATTCCACAATATTTGTATGCAGATCATAAATTGTAAAGTTTAGTACGTTAAGCTTACATAAGTAATAAAAAATGGAGATTTCTCCTTTTGTGCACTGATGAACTGCTTGTAAATCGTACACAGCCACTTTAACATTCTTCTTAGCTTTGTCTTTTTCTTTTTCGGCACGTGATAGCTCTTTTTGTTTATGATGTTTTTCATAATTTTCTTTAAGTGTTTCTCTTTCTTCATCATTACTATTTTTAAGCGCTTAGCAAGTTTTGCACAGATCTTTCTTCGGTATAAAGAATGATATATTGAAGTCATGTGTGAAAATGCGGTAAAACATTATAGAATTTCCATAAGGAGCATTATTTTTTTACACATCTCTACATAATCCCTGTGAAGGTCAGCCACACTCTTGCTTCCGTCAATATAATACCTCTTTGAGTGGGATCGTATATAATGAGATTCAATTTTGGGTATTGTCTCAATAAATTCTTTTATGGCTTTTTTAATTTTTTCGTCAACTTTCGGTTGTTTTCCATGACATCCTCTATTGTCTTTCATGTCGGTTACGTTGCTAGCCTTATTTTTCTTCTTCATAGCTGGTCCATTGGTCGACTATTGATCCCTAATGTTTTTTGGAAAAAGAAACTCTGATTTTTGTACCAGAAACAGTAAATTAAAAAGCCTTGTTATTTAATGATTTCTTATATTTATGCGAAAACTACACATGATTAAAACTACTTTTACGGATTTTATCGCGTTTATTTTTACTTTTACTTTTAATTCCCGACGTTTTGGGCGCTTTCCAGCACCCATGGTCACGGGGGACTGAGATGACTGACGTCCCGATGTCATTGTTAAACCCGGAGTACCTTCAGCTTTTTTAATTATTGTTTATGGTCCGATCTATGCAAAATGAACTGACTTTGTCCTGAGGTCTTGCAGTGGTATGCTTGGGTTTAGTTTTAATTTTATTGATTATAGGATCCCAAGCAGGTGGTAGTACCGAGCCTCCTTCTCTATTGAAAATAGGATGTTTTTTAATTTCAATAGCCTCACGTTTCATCCTTAGTAGAAATCGGTGTTCCTTCGCGAGGATTTGTGGTCTATCAATTCTAATGTAATGATTGGGGACGTCTAGGATATGATCACAAACTGCAGACTTCCCTGAGCGTTGATGCTTCACATCAGCTATATGTTCTTTTACGCGCGTCCTAATTGATCTTTTTGTTTGTCCTATATAGGAGAGACCACATTCACAATCAAGCTTGTACACTCCTGCATCGTGTAGAGGAATATGACACTTGACGGATAGTAGGAACTGTCTAATCTTCTTCGGCGGCTTGTAGAATGTTCTAATAGAAGCTCGCTTCAAGATATAGCCAATCTTGTCTGTGAAACCTCTGACATATGGTAGTACAGCAGGCACACGCTCGACTGTGGCCGGCTTCACTCGGTCACTGTGACGTAGGCGCGGGACCCGAAGCTTGTTGTCGTGCAGAACTTGCTTGACGTGCTGAAGCTCGGCGGCCAGGTGTTTGCTGTCACAGAGCCCTCGTGCTCTCTGTAACAAAGATTTGCCCACGGTAGCTAACTGTGAAGGATATTGGTGAGATTCACCGTTTAAATATCGGTTTGTATGGCTCTTTTTCCTATACACAGTGTGACCAATGGTGTTATTAGGGTTCCGGATGACTAACACATCTAGAAAAGGTAAGGAATTATTTGCCTCTAACTCCATAGTAAATTGAATTTTAGAGTTTATGGAATTAAGATGTTCTAAAAATGCAGTTACTTTGTCTGATGGTAAAATTGTGAAAGTATCGTCTACGTACCGCTTGTAGATCCTTAGTGTAACAGGTGCAGTAAGGAGGGCTTTCTCCTCAAAGTCTTCCATGAATATATCGCCGACAATGGGAGATACAGGTGAGCCCATCGCAACACCATCTACTTGCTTGTAAAACTCTTCCTTCCACAATAGATAGCCAGATGTAAGGCAATGTCTTAGTAATACTGCATACTCTGCTGGCATGTTATTTTCCTCCAGTTTCCTAGTTATAATCGAGATGCAGTCTTCAACAGGTAGGCATGTAAATAGAGACTGAACATCAAAACTGACCATGGTTTAATTGTCAGTAAGATGTAGGTCTTTTATCCCACTGACAAAATGGTATGAATCCTTAGTGTGTGCTCTTGTGTGTCCTCTGAGTGGTGATAATATTTTAGCTAAGTATTGAGCCAATCTGTAAGTTGGCGAATCAATCTGACTCACTATTGGACGTAATGGAGCATTCGGTTTGTGAATCTTTGGTAACGCATACAACTTCGGTGGTTTGGCACATGAAGGTATTATCGAATTAACGTTCAGAACTACCACCTGCTTGGGATCCTATAATCAATAAAATTAAAACTAAACCCAAGCATACCACTGCAAGACCTCAGGACATAGTCAGTTCATTTTGCATGGATCGGACCAAAACAATAATTAAAAAATCTGAAGGTACTCTGGGTTTAACAATGACATCGGGACGTCAGTCATCTCAGTCCCCCATGACCATAGGTGCTGGAAAGCGCCCGAAACGTCGGGAGTTAAAAATAAAAGTAAAAATAAACGCGATAAAATCCGTTAAAGTAGTTTTAATCAAGCCTTGTTATTATTTCGCTTAGGTCCAGAGCAGTTTTCATCAGCATCCACTCTAATATAACGATGTTTTGGCACAATATCTTCCACAGAATTTGCAATAAAACTCCATTGTTTTTGAATACTACCCAACTTCCAATAGTCTTCATTTAGTTGCAGCCTTTGACTTTCAGTAATATTGGTTCCACATTTGAACTCACATGAATCTTTACAGGGTTCCTTCAGATGAAATTCCGATATAGTTCTTCTTGTTTTACTTGACTCGTATTCTTTTCCATTATTTCGTAATCTTTTAGCGATGTTTCTTTTCCAGCCTTCTTCATTTCTCTGTCTTTTTCTTCCTCTTTCTGTTAGAGTTAGAGTATTTGTAGATGCTGATTCTGTGGTTATGTTAGTTGAACTTGGTATTACTTCCATTGTAGAGGAAGCTATGACTTCCAAAGTTGTAGATGTAGGCGCATCTAGTATTACGTTATTGTCTGATATATTGGATACAGATGAAATTACCGAGGGAGATTCTGATGTCCTTTTTGGAACTGTATTCGTTGGCTAAATTCGTGGGAAAATTAATTTACTGATTATTATTTACAGTTATTTATTAGTTGAAATGAAATATAATTTAAAAATCTAAGCTAAATACCTTCATAAAATGATATACTAGATGATGACAAACTGCTGCTAGAGGAGATGCTGGAAGATCTAACTGAAATCCGCCAAGATTTTCTAGCGTCTTTCTCTAGTTCATCATATTTATCTGTAAATAAGTTAAATTTCTCACAACTTTTCTTTATTTTTTTAGAAATTTAATCAAACTCACTATGTCATCCCCGTAATTCCAGCAACTCTAAGAAATACCTATCAACGTAAATACATAATTACATGTTTTTATTACATTAGTCAGGTATTGTTTTAAATATATTAATAATACAGTGGTATTAGGCAGAAAACCAATATTTTGATGGTCTTTTGACCTTGTCTTTCCTGTGGAATAAGCTGACTAAGCTGAAAAGATATTGTTATGTGAATAAGTCAACTAGCGCCATCTAGTGTCAGGAGCGAGAGCGGGGGGGGGGGCTTTGCAGAGAATGACATCGCCGATCTCTCGACCAACAGCGCCACCCGAGGAACTAAGTTTCTAGAAAATCTATACTCGAGCTCTCGGTACCTTACGCGTGTTTACTTGAACATTCCGGATGTTTTGCTGATTGGAATAAATAGGTGGCGTAAGATGCGATCGAGACAGAGTTCAACTCGGCGACACAAGCGACGCTTCGGAGCGAAATTAAGTGATTTAGTGTGTTTAATTATTAGTGTTTTTTATCTTTAATTTGTATAAAGTAAATTAAAGGTTAATTTAGGTAATTTTATCGGCAATTTTTATTGTCACGAACCTCAAGCTCGTAACAATTGGTGTCAGAAGTGGGATAAAATAATGCCGATTTTACCTAAGGAGGAAACGGAGGGTGTCCGTACCCGAAGTCAACGCCAGCAGGAGACGGACCAGAGGAGATTTGGTGGTGCAACGCCGCAGATGTCTGAGGGCCAGCCGCCGGCCACGGAAGCCGGTCCGTCAGCAGCTTCTACGTCTGTGGCACCTGACTTAGGTGCTCTGATGGTGATGCTGCAGGAGCAGGCTCGCCGACAGGAGGAGCAGGCTCGCCGACAGGAGGAGCAGGCTCGCCGACAGGAGGAGCAGGCTCGCCGACAGGATGAACAGGCCCGCCGACAGGAAGACCAGGTTCGTCGTTTGGAGGAGCAGCTGCGGGGCGGACAAGAGGAACAGGCCCGTCGGTTGGAAGAGCAGATGCTCCTCATGAAGGACCTTCACGCTACCTTCGGGAAGGAGATAAAGGAGGTGAAGGATAGGGTTGCTCAGCATGACAACCGCCTGTCGGAAGCTGAAACCCAAATCGCGAAAGCTGAAAACCGAATCGAGAAAGCTGAAACCCGAATCGACCAAGTAAACAATCGGGTTGACAACGTTATGGCTGACATGAAGAAATCACTGGACGAACTCAAACTCGGAGATGGAGCTACAGCTCCCGTAGTAGCTACAACACCTTCGCTACGCGGGTTCAAGGTGCCACCGTTCGACGGTACCTCTTCCTGGTCAGCCTACAAAATCCAGTTCGAGGCTGTTATGAAGGCGAACGGCTGGAACAAAAGTCAGGCCATGACTGCTCTCACACTAGGCCTGCGCGACCAGGCCTTAACAGTTCTGGAAGCTCTCGGTGAGGAAGTGACTTATGAGCAACTCCTTGAGGCATTGGAGGCGAGATATGGTGACGCTCACCTGGAACACGTCTTTCGTGCGCAGCTTAAAGATCGTGTGCAGCGCATCAACGAAAACCTGCAGCAGTGGGCTCTAGAAGTGGAGAAGCTGGTGCGAAAAGCATACCGGTCTGTACCTGCGCTCATTGAAGGGAACCTGGTGCAGACATTCATCGACGGCATCCGTGACCTGGAAGTCAGAGCTGCTGTGAGGCTCGGGCACCACGAGACGCTTAAGGACGCCTTGGCCCATGCACTGGAAGTGGAAGCCGTGCGGCAGGATCATCGTTCCCATCGCGTCAGGGAGGTTGCAGCAGCTACAGTTCGCGACCGCAACAAAGGATACAGCCCAAGGTGCTATGGCTGTGGGGAAAAGGGCCATCTTCGATCCAGCTGCCCTAAGCGAACCCTAGAAAGGGAAGGTGAACGATCCCAGGAGGGTAGTGCGGCCAACAGCACCGCCCAGCAGCAGCAGGGAAACGAGTAAAAGCCAGAACTGCGGGGCGGGTGCTGGCTGATGTTAAAAGAGCCCCAAGGATCTCGATCTCACAAACCCATGATGGGAACAGTCTAATCATCAAGGGCGAGGTCAACGGAATGCCGTGTAAACTGACCATAGACACTGGAGCCTCTCGTACGGTTGTTAGTTCCCAACTTATAAGTCAGTTCCTTGGGGACTCCGCATACAACCGAGAACGCATTAATTTGGTAACAGCCACCGGTCAGCGTATACCCGTCCGTGGAGAGAAGGAGATGGAGTTGAAGCTTGGCAACGTGATCTACCTGCATAATGTCATCGTGGCTGATATAATGGACGACTGCATCCTAGGCCTAGACTTTATGAGGAATAATTGTTGTGAGATCGACGTTAAGCAAGGTGTTTTGAAATGTGGACAGGAGGAACTTTTTATGGAAGGTGCGTTACCAGGGAACGTGTACAGCATTAAAAAGATTGTTCTTCCGCCGAGATCGGAAACGATTGTTCCGGTTAGTATTCCCCGAAACGCTGGGCAAGCTCACCGTTGTGTACTTGTGGAAAGGGTAAACAATGACCTTCCATGGAAAGTAGCTCGAACCTTGGTCAGAACCACTGACATCTCAAGAATACGTGTGTTGAACCTTTGCGACCGGGAACAGATTATAGAAAAAGGCACACTGGTTGGCACTTGTGAGGAAGTGGATTGGTTACGTCGGTGCCAATATATATCGAGTGGGACCCCCAGCAAGGTTTCAGAAACGAGAGTGACCACACTTTTGGAAGACTGTCGCAGTGTTCTCTCCCCGAACGAATTGGTCAAGGCGAAGGAGTTGTTACTCAAGTACGCCGATGTATTCTCGTCAAACGATGCTGATATAGGAAAGACTGGCTTAGTTCAACACAAAATAAACACAGGAGAGGAATTGCCTATCCGTCAGCGGCCAAGAAGATTGCCGGTAGCACGTGAAAAGGAAGTGGAAACCATGATTGAGGGAATGGTGAAGGATGGTGTTATTGAACCTTCATCTAGTCCATGGTGTTCACCCGTGGTGCTGGTAAAGAAGAAGGATGGCAGCATGCGGTTTTGTGTTGACTACCGCCGTCTGAACGACGTTACAAAGAAGGACAGCTATCCATTGCCAAGAATTGATGACACGCTGGACATGCTTACAGGAGTAAAATGGTTTAGCACGCTGGATCTAAAAAGTGGCTACTGGCAAGTTGAAATTGACCCTAAGGACAAGGAGAAAACTGCGTTCTCGACGGGAAAGGGTCTGTGGCAATTCAAAGTAATGCCGTTTGGGTTGTGCAATGCTCCAGCAACGTTTGAAAGGCTGATGGAACTTGTACTTACCGGGCTAATTGGCGATGCCTGTCTGGTCTACTTGGATGACATCATCATCGTGGGCCGTACGTTTGAGGAACACCTTCAAAACCTGGAACGCGTGCTTATGAAGATTCAGAGTGCCAACCTCAAGTTGAACCCGAAGAAATGTTCACTATTCCAACGGCAAGTTAACTTTTTGGGGTTTGTAGTATCGGAAGAAGGTATCCGCACAGATCCAGAGAAAATCGCCGCTGTCAAGGATTGGCCGGTTCCAAAAGACAAGACGCAGGTTAGAGCATTTTTGGGTTTGTGCTCCTATTACCGGCGATTCGTGAAGAACTTTGCAGATATAGCCAAACCTCTGCACAATCTAACCGAGGAGAAGCGACAGTTCTGCTGGGATGAAAGTTGCAATATCGCATTCCAGGAGCTTAAGGACCGTCTGTGCAAAACACCTATTTTGGGATACCCTGATGCAAGCAAAGAATTTATAGTTGACACAGACGCAAGTGACATAGGACTTGGCGGTGTGCTGTCTCAACGGAGTGGTGACCAAGAGGTCGTGATAGCGTACTTCAGCAAGTCGTTGTCAAAACCGGAAAGGAACTATTGTGTCACAAGACGCGAATTGCTCGCTGTGGTAAAGTCGTTGCAGCATTTTAGCAAATATCTTCTGGGACGAAAGTTTCACTTACGAACTGACCATGCTGCACTAAAATGGCTATTGCAGTTTAAAAACCCAGAAGGACAAGTTGCGAGGTGGATTGAACTACTGCAGGAATACGACTTTGAGATCGAACATCGCAGCGGGAAATCTCATGGCAACGCAGATGCATTGTCAAGAAGACCTTGTCCTGAAGATTGCAAACATTGTACTAGGCAAGAGAGTAAGGAAGTGGTATCCGTGAGGATGCTCAGGGCTGACCACCTCAGCAACGAGTGGAAGGACAGCTTACGACATGCACAGCAGGAAGATCCGGACATCAAGCCGATTCTGGAATGGATAAAGGCCAG
Source organism: Parnassius smintheus behrii (assembly GCA_036936625.1). Taxonomy (NCBI): domain Eukaryota; kingdom Metazoa; phylum Arthropoda; class Insecta; order Lepidoptera; family Papilionidae; genus Parnassius; species Parnassius smintheus. Next base: position 11,924,961 of record JAUPFT010000006.1, read on the forward strand.
TGCTCCCAAGCCCAAGTGGAGTGACGTCTCAGCGATGAGTTCGACCACTAAAAGCTATTGGGCCCAGTGGGACAGCTTGCTGCTTCAGGATGGAGTTCTGTGTCGTAAATGGGAAAACGTTCGGGGAGACAGCTGTCATTTGCAAATGGTTGTCCCTAAAGCTAAAGTACCAGATGTTCTACAGCTGTACCATAATGATTGTTCAGGAGGCCATCTGGGAGTTAAACGAACTCTACTGAAGATCCGAGAACGGTTTTACTGGGTCCACTGTCGAAACGATGTCGAGGACTGGTGTCGCAAATGTACAAGTTGTGCGGCTGTAAAGGGACCTCAGACTCGTAGTAGAGGTGCATTGAAGTTGTACAATGTGGGTGCACCATGGGAGAGAATAGCCATTGACGTGGCGGGGCCGTTTCCGGAGAGTGAAAGCGGTAACAAGTATTTCATGGTTGTGATGGATTACTTCACTAAGTGGCCAGAAGTCTTCGCCATTCCAAATCAAGAAGCTTCAACAGTTGCAGATAAACTAGTTCATGAAGTCTTCTGTCGTTTTGGAGTACCTTTAGAGATTCACAGCGATCAAGGAAGGAATTTTGAGTCTCAAATATTCCAGGAAACTTGCCGAGTTATGGGTACTCATAAAACAAGAACGACTTCTTATCACCCGCAATCTGATGGAATGGTGGAACGATTTAATCAGACATTGGAGAGGTACCTAGCAAAAGTTGTAGACAATCGGCAACGAGATTGGGACAAGCACATACAACCGTTTTTGTTGTCATATCGAAGTTCTGTTCACGAAAGTACAGCAGTGACACCAGCTTTCGCAAACTTTGGAAGAGAATTACAGCTGCCTGCGGACCTGATCACCGGGATACCACCTGATGCCCCACGCAGTATAACCGATTATGCAAATGACTTGCGGAACAAAATGAATGACATTTATGAGCACGTCAGACAATCGGGCCAGCAAATGTCTGAGAAAATGAAAACCCGGTATGACCGCAAAATGAACAATAAAGGGTTCAACGAAGGTTCATTAGTGTGGTTGCACAATCCAGTCCGCAGCAAAGGGAAATCTCCTAAGCTTCAAGCTAAATGGGACGGCCCGTACCGGATTGTAACCAGGATCAACGATGTGACCTACCGGATACAGAAAGGCGCAAGAGGGACTCCTAAGATCGTCCATGTGGATCGCTTGGCGCGTTATTATGGGACCGATAATGCTCGGGACGAGCATGTCTTAGGAGGGGGCAGTGTTATGTGAATAAGTCAACTAGCGCCATCTAGTGTCAGGAGCGAGAGCGGGGGGGGGGCTTTGCAGAGAATGACATCGCCGATCTCTCGACCAACAGCGCCACCCGAGGAACTAAGTTTCTAGAAAATCTATACTCGAGCTCTCGGTACCTTACGCGTGTTTACTTGAACATTCCGGATGTTTTGCTGATTGGAATAAATAGGTGGCGTAAGATGCGATCGAGACAGAGTTCAACTCGGCGACACAAGCGACGCTTCGGAGCGAAATTAAGTGATTTAGTGTGTTTAATTATTAGTGTTTTTTATCTTTAATTTGTATAAAGTAAATTAAAGGTTAATTTAGGTAATTTTATCGGCAATTTTTATTGTCACGAACCTCAAGCTCGTAACAATATTATAGGTATAACGCAAGTCTACCATTTAAAAATACTTGCATAGTGGTGGGCTATCCACGACTCTTGGTCATTGGTCATTAACTTCTTTAGAACCTTAGTTTCTTACCAGGTTGTATGTTTTCTTTATTAATATTCTCTTTTTCAGCTCCATTTTCATTAATTAAGGCCATTATTTTCTTGGACCGCGACCACATCTGCAACAAAAATAGGATTATAATTTTATTCCGTAATAATAAGTTACAATTTCTACTTACCTTTGCAAAAACAGCGTGACGAAATCGTATTAGCGCGTTTTTGTAGAAATCCGGGAGCACTTCCACCTCTGACTGCTCAAGTATAACTGAGATGGCGCGTTTTCGAAATAACTCGCCAGAGGACGGAGACAGCGGTACAACGCAATAATTATGTCTCTTTCTTTGATTGAATGGCGTAAAAATTAACGCGTTTTTGCAGCATATGAGCGATATATATATATATATATATATATATATATATATATATATATATATATATATATATATATATATATATATATATATATATATATATATATATATATATATATATATATATATATATATATATATATATATATTATATGTGTGTGTATATACTATTTGATAAATCAGAGCAAAATTGTTTACCATTTCTTTAGTTCCATTTCCTATGCATAACTACGTTACCTACTAAGTTTCTTTTAATATATTATTATACGGAGCCCTCAATATGGGAGTCATTCATCCACTTGATCGGTTTTAGTGATACAAAATTATCTTATATAAGTTATATGTACTTATTACTGCATTCTGGAACATTACTACTAATTGTGTTAGAACGTAGGTGAGTGGTGTAGTTCATAAAATTAAAGTAAAAAAATAAATTTTACTAATTTATCGTACCTTGAGAAGAACAAAAGCATAAGTGTAAAAAGTACATTTTACGGGAGAGCGAAAAAACTAGTTATTTCTTAATATCTTTTAATTAAAAAATCTGGCAGTTTCACCTTATTAATGAAAAATTGCGTCAAAAAATATTCTTTTCCTTAATTTTATAAGCTAATAGTAGAAGTTAATATTTAATTAGTTATTCACTTTTACTTAAATTACGCCACTCTTTATTGGTCTCGTTTTTACAAGAGAAATATACGAATAGATGCACCAATGTTGTTTAGAAAATTAATAATTTTAGAAAAAATATTCGAATTATTATTATATTGAGTACATCTCCATAGAATGAATTCAGTCTGAAAAAGAAGGAATATCATGCTTTTTTCATCAAACTTATTTGTCGAATAATAAAAATAAGTACTCTTTATGCCTTTTTTTCTATTTGAAAAATATAAGAAGTATATACGGTTAAAACATTAACATCTTTTCTCTCTAGATAATATCTACTTATGACGGAAGTATACTTTGTTATGAAAAATAGGTTAAATATTTAATAAAATAATGAAAATCATATTTTTTCAAATCAAATAATTTTTATCATGATAAATACCAGACCATGCCGCCATTTTAATTGGCAATATAAACTTAACTTTTATTAAAAACAGAAATAAAAAAAACTTTTACCTAAAATAAAATTAAAACATTAACGTTATCTTAAGTATGAAATGAATATTTATTAATTAAGTATTCTCATACTTCATAGTATACTTTAATAATATACAATAAATTAACGAAACAACTTTACGAACGACCATGCGGACTGATATCACGGCTACAGCTATTTTATTATATATTGGATAGGAAATGGTCACACAATGGCAAATGGCTACGGCAGCTCGTTATCACCTGCAACAGGTTTTAATTGCACGGTTATCTTTGGGAGCTAAGCTGAAATGTACGTCATTATGTTAGTTATCTTACCATTCAAATCGAATCACTGCAATGCTGCTTGGTGGTAAAAGTAAGAAATCAGGTTGTCTCAACCCCTATATACCACTATGTTTACATATATCTACGGTTATTTTTATAGATTTAAAACCAGGAGTAAAAATTTAGTGATAGAATTAAGAAGGTATTAACCTTATATAAAATATGTTGTATATTGTTATTGTGTGAGTTACTGTGAATCAGTCTGTATAAGGTAGTAAGTTAAATGAGAGCTGGGACCAACTTTATCTTTCAGACTTTATGCTACAGTAAAAACACGGATTTTAAATGTTTGGAATTGGCAACTTTTCATATAAGAATCAAACGGCACTTGGTGGAAATTTATTTCTATGTGGATCTTGGAAAATCAACTTATGTAATTCCAGGCTTCTCAATTATTAAAATTTGCTGTTGAATAAGAATTATGATACATGTCGATCAACGTTATAACGTGCTTTCGTACGCTGGGGGGGACCACTTATTTCGTAGCTCCATGCTGTTACTGAGAATTTCTTCACAGATAAACTCTTTGGCTTGACCTGGAATTCGAACCGGGGACCACTTGATCAACAGTCGCACTCACGACCACTATACCAACGAAGTTTTAATAAAAATTAACAATAAATTTGTTCCATAGTAAAAGTGCGTTTTCATGTCTAAAATACGATGGAAATGGTTTTTCTGAAGAAATTACCAGTGCGTCGGTAACTATTTTATTATGTTATGTAGTCACCGACACATGTTCCTTTAGGAAAACCATTTACATCGAATTTCAGGCGTGACGGTGAACCTTTAACCCTTTCTTATTTGGTATGGGCATTACAATATTATGTCCAATACTACAAAGGCCTCTTATATTACAACAAATGTATTTCAATCTGTTTAATTTATTATTTATAGGTACTGACAAAATCATAAGAATGAAAAGACGTCTTTTACATTTAACATGAGTCACATAAATGTTAATCTAATAAAATTTGCATTTCAATGTTTTTCTATTTAACGGATTCTAGCACATTCTTTATATTTTTGTAAATTCTCTTAATAGATTCCTTCGGGATCCGTCGACTTTAAGTTTAATTAAAAAGATATCCAGACAAAACAAATGTTTCGTTTTATTTAGTTTATGTTTTAACCATCTGCGTCTAGTAGACATTTTACAGACACCGAAAGAACACTATTGTTATTTTTTAGTCTTTGAGTTTAAAATTATCTATTACTGTCAAAATAGATGTAGGCATGCTATGTTCCATGCCAGTAGATTCCTAAGTCATCGTCATTTAGGTGGATATCTACGCTACGTCTTTTACAAGTCTACTTTTGAACATAGGTCTCTATCAAATAATGCCACTAAGAAAGCGGAAGTGGAAGCGACAGTAGCCTAGTGGCAGTGAACTTAAAAGGTCGCGGGTTCGAATCCACCATTCGACTACTGTCGTGAACCACTCCTAACACAAGCATTTTCAGCTTACCAGGAGTGGTTAAAGGGAATATTGGTAACGTTAATTAATAGGATTACTAATATTTAAAAAAATATTTAAAAAAATATTAAAGTGAGATTCTTATGTGCCACTCTGAAACTTTTATTTTATCGGTTGTATAAGGTCATTGTCACTTCAACTTGTGGTTTTTTTGGTTCTGCTGTGAAACTCCTATCATCGTTTAGGATTCCTTCAAGAGTAGGAAATACGAGCATTGTCCTCTAAATAGCAATAGCTTCCTCATACGACCAGCTGTGAAGGAGAAGGAGAAATGCCTCAGTACCTTATTTGAAGTCTGGCAACCGCCCTACAATAAATAGTTCCCTAACAATTTGTTAGGGATTTTGAATTATTTGTTGTAGGTGTTGCTCATCTACTAATAAGTATACGTAAATTGATAGCGCAAGATAATTTAATTGTGATTTATTTTAAGGCTTATATTGCGTTTGTTTTTTCGAAATTTGTTAAAATTCCCTTTAATCTGGAGCATTAACTACTTAACTTTTGGAAGTTTTCATAAATAGTATTCCATAAGATTTATGACTCTTATTGATAAATTTTCTGTTTTTTTTTTGCTTTTCAAAATAATCAACTTATGAACAAGTTTTTTAACTCTATTAAAACACTTTCAAACGCCTGTTTGAAAGTGTTTTTAAAGAGTTAAAAATCTAGATGTTTATTATAATTTTGATTCGTAAGTTCCTTTGACGTATGTTCACCGATGTCGATCCTAGGGTAGTGTAAGAAGGTAGGTCGTACTTTGTATAGAAATCTTTTTATTAGTACCTACATTAACACTGATAAAAACTATAATATAAGTATATACACTTAATAAACCCTATACAGACTGCAGGAGAAAACAGATAATTACATATTATGTAACATATACATATTATGTAAGATTTGTTAAGGAGGTACCAATCTATTTCGGTAAATAGGTTTTCGGTAGGTATAACAATAATTATAAAAGGTTTTAGATTTTCTCTCCTACACATGTTGGTGCGATTTTTTTAATGATTTGTATGCATACAAACGCTTACAAAAGTAACATAGGGTAGTATAGTTTACAAGTCCACCTGTTTAATCAGAAAATATTAAATAAGATGTAAATTTCAAAAGTTTTATAGAAAATAAAGTTCGAATAAAAAATTAAAGTAACATGTGTGGAATATGTAAGATATACTGTGTTATGAAATGTACATTATTCTAAAACTTAGAAATTACTGAAGTATTAGATTTCGTAATAAAAATATAGCATTACACATTTACAAATTATGAGTGAATTTTAACAACCTAATTGAATATAAAATATAAGATAATGTCAGAAAGGCAAATTGTAAATTGTATTAATTTCTGCTCAGAAAAGCTCAAAAATAAAGTTGGTTTAACAAGTCAGAGCGCTACGTACAGATTACCTACAAACATCTTATATCTGCTAACAAACCGACTGGGATTAAGCAGCTATACAGCAGACCTTTCACTCCTTTCCTTCCTTTTATTTTTCCTTTTATTGTACTAATAACTACAATGATTCACTTTATTCCGCTCCGAAACTTCGCTTGTGTCGCCAACTCCAATACTGCACCGATCGCATCTTGCAGCGCCTATATATACAAATTAGCAATAAAGCATCCGGAATATTCAAGTAAATGCGCGCAAAGCGACGAGTGTTCGAGTGTAGATTTTCTAGAAACTTAGTTCTTCGGATGGCGCTGTCGGTTGAAAGATTTGTGATGTCATTTTCTGCAAAGCTCCCCTCGCTCTCGTTCTTGACACTAGATGGCGCTAGTTGACTTATTCACGCAACACTGCCCCCTCCGAAGACATGCTCGTCCCGAGCATTATCGGTCCCATAATAACGCGCCAAGCGATCCACATGGACGATCTTAGGAGTCCCTCTTGCGCCTTTCTGTATCCGGTAGGTCACATCGTTGATCCTGGTTACAATCCGGAACGGGCCGTCCCATTTAGCTTGAAGCTTAGGAGATTTCCCTTTGCTGCGGACTGAATTGTGCAACCACACTAATGAACCTTCATCGAACCCTTTATTGTTCATTTTGCGGTCGTACCGGGTTTTCATTTTCTCAGACAATTGCTGGCCCGATTGTCTGACGTGCTCATAAATGTCATTCATTTTATTCCGCAAGTCATTTGCATAATCGGTTATACTGCGTGGAGCATCAGGTGGTATCCCGGTGATCAGGTCCGCAGGCAGCCGTAATTCTCTCCCAAAGTTTGCGAAAGCTGGTGTCACTGATGTACTTTCGTGAACAGCGCTTCGATATGACAACAAAAATGGTTGTATGTGCTTGTCCCAATCTCGTTGCCGATTGTCTACAACTTTTGCTAGGTACCTCTCCAATGTCTGATTAAATCGTTCTACCATTCCATCAGATTGCGGGTGATAAGAAGTCGTTCTTGTTTTATGAGTACCCATAACTCGGCAAGTTTCCTGGAATATTTGAGACTCAAAATTCCTTCCTTGATCGCTGTGAATCTCTAAAGGTACTCCAAAACAACAGAAGACTTCATGAACTAGATTATCTGCAACTGTTGAAGCTTCTTGATTTGGAATGGCGAAGACTTCTGGCCAATTAGTGAAGTAATCCATCACAACCATGAAATACTTTTTACCGCTTTCACTCTCCGGAAACGGCCCCGCCACGTCAATGGCTATTCTCTCCCATGGTGCACCAACATTGTACAACTTCAATGCACCTCTACTACGAGTCTGATGTCCCTTTACAGCCGCACAACTTGTACATTTGCGATACCGGTCCTCGATATCGTTTCAACAGTGGACCCAGTAAAACCGTTCTCGGATCTTCAGTAGAGTTCGTTTAACTCCCAGATGGCCTCCTGAATAATCATTATGGTACAGCTGTAGAACATCCGGTACTTTAGCTTTAGGGACAACCATTTGCATTTGACAGCTGTCTCCCCGAACACTTTCCCATTTACGGCACAGAACTCTATCCCGAAGCAACAAGCTGTCCCACTGGGCCCAATAGCTTTTAGTGGTCGAACTCATCGCTGAGACGTCGCTCCACTTGGGCTTGGGAGCACTGACCTTCATCCATTTCAGAATCGGCTTGATGTCTGAATCTTCCTGCTGTGCATGTCGTAGGCTGTCCTTCCACCCGTTGCTGAGGTGGTCTGTCCTGAGCATCCTCACGGATACCACTTCCTTACTCTCTTGCCTACTACAATGGTTGCAATCTTCAGGATAAGGTCTTCTTGACAATTCATCTGCATTGCCGTGAGATTTCCCGCTGCAGTGTCTGATAGGAAAGTCGTTTTCCTGCTGCTGCTGGGCGGTGCTGTTAGCCGCACTTCCTTTCTGAGACCGTTCACCTTCCCTTCCTAGGGTGTGCTTAGGGCAGCTAGCAGCAAGATGGCCCCTTTCCTCACAGCCATAGCACCTAGGGCCGTATCCTTTATTGTGGTCGCGAACCGTAACTGCTGCAACCTCCCTAGCGTGAGGTGAACGACGATCCTGTCGCCGCCAGGCAGTGCCGTTGGCTGCACTACCCTCCTGATATCGTTCACTTTCCCTTTCTGCGCTTCGCTTAGGGCAGCTGGATCGAAGATGGCCGTTTTCCCCACAGCCATAGCACCTAGGGCTGTACCCTTTGTTGCGGTCGCGAACTGTAGCTGCTGCAACCTCCCTGACATGATGGGAACGATGATCCTGCCACACGGCTTCCACCTCCAGTGCATGGGCCAAGTCGTCCTTAAGCGTCTCGTGGTGCCCGAGCCTCACAGCAGCTCTGACTTCCAGGTCGCGGATGCCGTCGATGAATGTCTGCACCAGGTTCCCTTCAATGAGTGCAGGTACAGACCGGTATGCTTTCCGCACCAGCTTCTCTACCTCTAGAGCTCTCTGCTGCGGGTTTTCGCTGATGCGCTGCACGCGATCTTTAAGCTGTGCACGAAAGACGTGTTCCAGGTGAGCGTTGCCATATCTCGCCTCCAATGCCTCAAGGAGTTGCTCATAAGTCACTTCCTCACCGAGAGCTTCCAGAACTGTTAAGGCCTGGTCGCGCAGGCCTAGTGTGAGAGCAGTACCTAGAGCAGGCCTAGTGTAACAGCCTCGAACTGTATTTTGTAGGCTGACCAGGAAGAAGTCCCGTCGAACGGTGGCACCTTGAACCCACGTAGCGAAGGTGCTGAAGCTACTAAGGGAGCTGTGGTTCCATCCCCAAGTTTGAGTTCATCCAGTGTTTTCTTAATTTGGTTGATTTGGGTCTCAGCTTCCGACAGGCGGTTATCATGTTGAGCAACCTTATCCTTCACCTCCCTTATCTCTTTCCCGAAGGTAGCGTGAAGGTACTTCATGAGAAGCATAAGTTCTTTCTGGCCGCCCCGCAGCTGCTCTTCCAACCGACGGACCTGTTCCTCCTGTCGGCGAGCCTGTTCCTCCTGCTGCTCTTTCAACAGACGGGCCTGTTCCTCTCATCCGCGCTGCAGCTGCTCCTGTAGCATCGCTATCAGAGCACCTAAGTCAGGTGCTGCAGATGTAGGAGCTACTGACGGGCCCGCAGCCTCCGTGGCTAGCAATTGGCCCTCCGACGTCTGCGGCGTTGCACCACCAAATCTCCTCTGATCCGTCTCATGCTGGCGTTGACTGCGGGTACGGACACCCTCCGTTTCCTCGTTAGGTAAAATCGGCATGATTTTATCCCACTTCTGACACCAATTGTTACGAGCTTGAGGTTCGTGACAATAAAAATTGCGGATAAAATTACCTAAATTAACACTTTAATTTACTTTACACAAATTAAAACTTAAAACACTAATAATTAAACACACTAATTCACTTTATTCCGCTCCGAAGCTTCGCTTGTCTCGTCAAATCCAATACTGCCCCGATCGCATCTTGCAGCGCCTATACATACAAATTAGCAATGAAGCATCCGGAATATTCAAGTAAATGCGCGCAAAGCGACGAGTGTTCGAGTGTAGATTTTCTAGAAACTTAGTTCTTCGGATGGCGCTGTCAGTTAAAAGATTTGTGATGTCATTTTCTGCAAAGCTCCCCTCGCTCTCGTTCTTGACACTAGATGGCGCTAGTTGACTTATTCACGAAATACTATAATTGATTACTAGTTTTTATCAAAATATTATACAAAATAAAGGCCAAATAAGTCGAATTGAAATTTGCCACTTCGTAGCAAATTTATTTTTTATAGGGTAGGATGACAAACGAGCACACAATCCACCTGAAGGTAAGTGGTTGCTGTGGCCCATAAACATCTACATCTATCCTCGATTACGAATCAAAATTCAGATGCATTGTCAACCGTGAGGACTAAGATGGAATGCCTCTTTTCTAGTAAAAAGTTCTCCGGTTCTCTACACTCACCATGCGAAACATAGCAGCATTAAGCTACTATTTTAGTCTGGTATTATGTGAGAGCTTGGTCTTTCCCCGGCCGAGCCAACTCATTCGTGCTACACCTACACTACTGAAACTGCAGTATGGCTCTACCAGGTTAGGAAATTTTCATACACCAAGCGTTCAATAAAAGATGGTTAGCCGATACTGTTGTACCAACCGTGAACTTGTGGAAGATAGTGTCTAGCAGTAATTAATATATATATATATATATATATATATATATATATATATATATATATATATATATATATATATATATATATATATATATATTATAACCATAGATTAAATATTTTTAGTTTTACCTTGACGCCAATATTATTCTTCTTATAAATATTTAAAAATTTTGATAAGTTTACAATAATGACTTCTTATATTCACGCGAACAGTACACAAATGAAACTAATCTTACGGATTTTATCGCGCTTAATTTTTACTTTGGATTCCCGACGTTTCAGGTGCTTTACAACTCGAACTTTGAAGTCACGCCTTTAACAAAATGCAGCACATGCTGAGGCGGCGTGGCACGTATCGTACGTATACGTAACGTATCTAAGCGAACATACTGTACACCAAGGAAAATTAAACTAAAAATGCGCTTCAAAATAAAAATAAATACTAGATTCCCTGACAAAGACATCTCTGATAAATAAAGAAAAGAAACGGATATTGGAACAGAAAGGAACTGAATAAATCGAACTTTTAAAGTGACAATTACTTAAAAATAAAACTGGTAAACTGCCCAGCACTAAATATTTAATGAAAAGCCTATCGCTATGTACGTGAAACTTTTGGAATATGTTTACCTGCATCACACTATATTTACTAGACATTACTACATTTATTAAACATTGACTAAGATTAAAGTATCCTTAATAGCCGACCAGGGTTTATTCAAGAAGCGCAAGGAGAAGCTGATTTTCTTCTTGCAATCTCAAATTCAGTGCGTTCATAATATTTGTCAATTCGACAAAGAAAATCTTCTCCTTCCACAGTCATTCACTGTTTTATAAATCGGCAAAAGGGCGATGCTTCTAATTCAAAAATAATCTGCTCGAAGTTCAAAAAAGTGGTTAAGGACTTTTTCGCGGCTAAGCCAGCGTACGACAGTATGATATTGTAAGTCACTTTCTACAATCTCTTCTACAAACTCGCGGAATTGTCGGTGATTCATTCCAGTGGATTTAATGAAGTTAACAATTGATATGATTGGTTTTAGAACTTCGTACATATCCAAACATTTTCCACACAAAGACTGTTGATGAATGACGTAAGACTAATGGTTTTAACCACCATCATTTTCTACAGCTTCTGACATAAGTGCAACCCCAGCTTTACTTTTACCACATATGTTTTTTTTTCATCAGTTGTGATAGATTTAAATTTTTTCCAACGAAGGTTCTTTTTAATAATGATATTTTCGACATCCTTAAAAATATCTACCCCAGTTGTCGTGCCGTGAATACTATCAATATCAAAAAGTTCTTCATACACTTTATAGCTTATATCTACTCCACGAATAAAAATCAACACCTGAGCAGTATCTGACACATGCATTAACTCATCCAATGCTAGAGAAAACCACTCAAGATGTCCATGTATGCGAGACAGTTGAGATGATACATTTTCTGCGATGTATTGCACCATCCGAGCCAAGGTATTTGCTGACGAACTGCCATTAAATAAATTCGCATTCGCAAAAAGCGCATATTTCTTCTGCTACTGCAATCAGGCATTCTTTATCATTGGTTTTCCACGTTTTCCGATTTCTTTGAATGCTGACCGTTCGTTTTAGTAAACAAAGATTGCTCCGATTTCAGTCCGCTCTTCAAAGCTTCAATTCATAGTGTCGTTATTTTCTTTGGGAACAGATTTCATTACAAATTAAACTTATAAACGCCTTATTACTGGACTCAATCACAAAATACTGAATGTTCTACTTATCTTTGAGCTTTCTCCATTCGATGTCTATTTTTTGCTTCTTTTCCATACTAATAAATCACACATAAAAATAATAATTCAAATCATAATAATGTTATGCAAGGTGTTACTTTATTAAATAAATTAAGAAATAAAGATTATTTCACAATAGACAGTTCCGCTTCCTTCGCCTTTGCGCTCACGGTTGCGTCGCTAGCCTTTTTATATGCAATTACTGCCATCTCGAATTGATCGGAATACACAAGCCCGAACCAGAATTTTCTCGAATCAGTGTGGAAATGCCGAAATAGTTAATAACATCTAATGCTACCCGTTAGTGGGTAGCTGAAATGGATAGTACATAGTACAATACATAGTGTCACTACTCGCCACTTGATGTCTTTAAATGTCATAATACAGAATAGTATTGGATATGCCAAGAAAAGCATATGTTTGTTTAGGTCACGCATTTTGCGACTAGTATAGTTAAGGGTAAAAAAATTAAAACTGTTTTGGCACTTGGAATATACTGAAAAAATAATTATGGCTAAGGCTTCAAAGTTTGGAGACCCCTGCTCTATGCCATAAAAGGAAGCTTGTGCTCTGCAGTAGGACGTAAAGTGGGCTATTAGGAGATTTCAAACGTGGTAGAGCCACATAGTGATTGTAGAACGAACAGGTCGGACGTAACGAAGAAGGACCACGCTCTCACAGAATACCAGTATGAAATGACAGTGTAATGTTGAGTAGCGAAGTTCTATTTTACTGAAAACTGGGCATTACATATTAGTCCTCAAGTGCAAACGTACATCTGCGTTTTGATTCTTAATCCAGGATAGATGTAGATGTCTATGGGCCACAGCATTCACTTATTATCGGGTGGACTAATTGCTCGCTCTTCATCCTTATTCCATAACTTTACCTTTCTTAATAATACAAACAGTATTACCTTGGTAAATTATATAATATGAGTAAACAATATAAAGGCTACCACGGACATATACTTATTGCCTATGAGATGTTTAAAGTAGAGATAATATATAAAACTATCAAACTTACAAAATAAAAAACAATTAAACCTCATACAGCAGCCTAAAGTAAACGAATCTACTTCACTTAAAATTATAGCACTGCGGGATCGCTGCAAAATAAAAATATTTCCTTAGAAAATCATAGACTATACCGAATAGATACGTCGTCACTTTTGTAAAATTATTATATAACTTAATCCTATACTAGAACATGATCCTATACAGACTAAATCACTTGAGTTTAATAATTTGATCACAGCTGAACATAGGCCTTTCCGAAGTAATGCCTCAAAGTACGGTCCCGAGTTACTTGCGTTCATCATCTTCCTGTATGTCAAACCAGGTCGCCGCTTACCTGTACTAGACTGCCTCTTTGGAACTGTACTCTTTAAAACCTTTTTTTTCCGCCGGTTGTAGGTTTGTGGAGCTTTAAACTAGGTTTCATATGTCCTCAAAATGCCTCGCTTGCAATATTCACAAAAGAAATATATTTACTAAATATATTCAACCCTGTATTGAAGAATGGAATGTTATTTGAATACAAACCAAAATATTTTTAAACTTTGTTACTTTAACTAACAATAACACTGTTGAAATCAAGTACTACTTTCATGAGTCCTTATAAAAAAGTAAGTAATGTTATATCTTAGGGAAAATATTAGGCGAAACTAAGAACCCCAAAAACTAGCAACTTAGCTATAGACGTGCTCCGAAATAACGTCAGTCATTTATCACGAGAGGGGTCAGGCCGCTGGGAGTTAATACTGAGTGACATGCGACGGGTCCTCTATATAGGTACGTGTAACGATATGTGAGTTCTGTCTGGCAAGGCAACGTGTACGAAATATTTGACCTAGAATTTCTTTGTCTTAGTTTTTAAACTTGATCTTACATTTTATTAGGGAAACGAAAAGCCTCATTTCTATTCTACTCCTCTTAACATTACAGGAATATATTTTAACATAATGAAATACTGCAATAATCATCTTTTAACACGTTTGTACCAGTACTGTCCGTACTCGCTTACAGATTGCGCTTCAAAATACACTACTTTTTTCCATACATTGGCCGTAGGCGTTGTGTCACAATACTCCTTCAAAAATTATCTATTGTGACACAACGGATATAGACGTAGACGTCTCACGACGTACTGGCACATGGAATGGGCATTTAAGTGCGTGATTTACCGAAACGCCTGTCGACGATTGCGTCGAGAGGCATTCATCACGTGTTCACCTTTCTTCAGTTTTTTTTATTTACTATGTCTTTAGGATTATCTTTGCCATTTGTACGTAAAGTTTGCCAGTTGTATGAGTTTTCAAGTAATTTTTATGACAAGCTCACAGAATTGTAGTAGTTGTCCATAAATAGATGATGTCCACGTAATGCGAATGGACGCATCAACTTTAATACAAGTTTTTCAGTTTTTGATCCATTTTCAGAAGTTGAAGCTTGCTTTCCACTATACATTTTCATGTGAGAACATATCCCTCAGGTGATGCTTGTCCGAAAAATCTAGCATATAAATTAGTTGTACGATCTTATCATCCCCTTTGGCATCCAAGTTTGTTGCATATAAATAACGCAAAATTTGTTCATATCCTCTTTCTGACATCGTGTCGCTAAATACGGGATGAAAATATAATGGATCTGATGGCGAGAAGAGACTTCTTTGCTTGGGGCAATTGACATGACCTTTCAAAAGAGTGAGACCTAAAAACTTCACCATTCCTCCGCAATTAGTCTCACGATATATTGTTTTATGACTATGTCTAATATGAGGTCTGTTAGTGTTACATTTTCCATAACCGTTTGTACAGTTTACTAGAAATTCTAAGAAATTTTGTGGAAAAACGAGATGAAAAAAGTCGACATAATTATTTTATCTTCAATATTCACGGTAAAACCACATTCAGACATGGTAAAATAAAATTCAGGTATTTCAGTAACTGATGTAGATCACGACTCCTCTGTAATATGTGAAATAGATCGATTGATAAGATGCTCAAAGTTTGGTTGGTTAGAGACGCTCTGGGATTTGGTTGCAAACATTTGATTAGTTAAATGCCCAGCTATTTGTACATCATAAATATTTTCTTGATGTTCTACTGAATAATATGAAGTTCTGTCGTCATTTTCGACATGATTCTGAACATTATCAATATTTTGATGACATTCTAAGGAAAAGCATGTAGTTTTATCATCATTATCAACCGAATAATCAGAAGAGTCGCCTGAGATTATAGCCGCTGTTTCTTGCACGCGTCTTGTTTGCGAGCTTCTAACTGGGTCTTCAGAACTCAAAGATTCACTTCCAGCAGGTCGATTATCCTTATCTGATCCATATTCTCCATCATTCGCACACGGTTCTTTAGAGGAATCAGGAGTGGACGCACCATCAAATAATTCCTGTGGCTGTCTTTGATTTTTCTCAAAGGGATCCATCTGAAAACTAAATCGTTTTATTTACAAACAAAATAAAACCCAAAAATATGTTTTTCTTCTAAAAGTCTAACTTAGAAAGCTCAACAATCGTATTATTTATTATAAGTACTAATAAAACAAAACAAAACATATTAAATTACACGTGGCTTACCTTCGCGAAATATTTGGTCGCAAGTGCAGCCCAAACGCTCGTGGGGCACCACTGACGCGCACTACTGCACTGTATGTAACACAATGTATGTAAATATGACGTCGAGGGGTGTAGTGTGCTTGCGCGGGGGAGTACAAAATCATTGGTGTGGACTTTTTTCAAAGGTTTGTAAAACTTGACGATGTGACAGTACAAATACAAAAATTGTATGTACAGTGACAGTACAAAATGCCGCTTCATACGTTTTGAAGGAATCTGGAACGTCGTAAGGCGTACTGAAATTATAAGGGCTAAAACTCGAACGTCGACAGACGTTCTGTCGTATCGCAAACTTTACCGCAACGTCTATAGGCGTTACTGTCCATCAACGTGTTAAGGCGAATAAAATCAATAGTAATTGGTGTAAGTCAATAAATACAAACAAAATAAAAGAAGAATTTTAATACTTTTTGTTGCAAAATAAGAAATTGTGAGATATTTACTAACAAAATATGTGTTTTGGAGTATTTTTTATAGAATTAGAGTTAAATAAAACCCCACAGTCGCCATAGAGGACTCTTTTCTAGTAAATGGGGCCCCTTGTTCTCCATAATCACAACACAAAACACAGCAGGATTAAGTTGCTATTTTACGCAGGTATTCTGTGAGAGCGTGATCCTTCTCAGTCGAGGCAACCCATTCATGCTACTGGTGGCTCTTCCACGACTATCGTATCTAGATGGATCGTCAATCACAGGTGTTACCAAGTTTGTGAACTCTCTGTTTTTTATTTGCTGTGTGTTCGAATGTGCACGAATAACCCGGTTTCGATCATTGCTGGCACTAATGAAAGTGTTAATTGCAAATTTAAGTGCTGGTTAACCACAGGCTCAGCGGTAAAGGAAAACGTCGTAAGGAAAACTTCATGTCTGAGGAATAAAGATAATGAAGTCTTACTCTGAATTTCACAATGCCTCTCAGAAATTAGTGAAGACCTGTACCCAGCAGTAGGATGTTTATTGGGGTGTTTCTAACCTTACGTATGCTATACGAAGACGTAGTTTGTGATTCTTGTTTCTCAAGTTCGAAAGAATGCTTGGAATTCGGCTCTTGAATTTTCGTGTAATGGCTAGCATTTAGGCTTACACAGTTACCACTGTCATTTTTATAAAATTTTATATATGCTTAAGAAGAGAACTAGAACAAGCTATATAAATGTATTATTTGCATAAAATCGGACTTGAAAACCTAAAAAATCTAAAATTGTTTACACATTTTTATGTTATACTAGCGATCTGCCCTGGCGTCGCACGGGTGATATCTGGATTCTACCACTGGGTCCAAGGATGCCTTTAACCATCGCGGAAGTGCAAGCAATGTGTTGACAAAGTTTTACCACAATCTGAAGAACAGTATGGCAACGCATAAAATACTAACCAACAAAAATAAATTTTTATATATTAGAATAATAAAATTAATTAATTATAATTAGAGTATTACATAGACAGTTTAAGTGGGATATAGCAATTATAGTGCAAGTTTCATTGTAAACAGCACATACATAATATAACAACATACAGCATGCATAAATTCATATCATGTACATGCATTTTAATACACTTACACACGACAACACATATATACCTACATTTAACTTAAAACAAATATAATAAACAAATATAGTAGACGTATATGCCATAAACATACATTATACCGCAATTATACCTTGTATGAACACGTATTAGTATACGGTAGAGCCATGCTGCAGCTATATTAGTAGTATAGTTGTAGCACAGATGGGTCGGCTTGACCGGGAGTGGACCACGCTCTCACAGAATACCGACGTAAAATAGCAGCTTAATGTTACTGTGTTACTTGTGGTGAATGAAGAGAACCGGAGACCCTTTTTTACTGGAAACTTATTCCTCGTGGTTGACAACGCATCTGCATTTTGATTCGTAATCGAGGAGGGATATGGAAGCCTATGGGCTGCAGTAGTCACTTACCATTAGTTGGATCAGGACTGTGTGCTAATTTGTAATCCTCATCCTACTCCTACTCAAGCAATCGACTGGTGCTATTCTAAATATTTACGCATCGCATGAGTTCTCAGAACCGATGACAAAGTAAAATATGCAGCCCGAACACCTTTTCTCTAAATAGAATATTTAGTAACAATAACTTTGTGGTCCCCTGCTCTCATTCAAAAGTGAGATCGATTTTAGCGAAGGACGATGACAGCGTCGCAAAAGACGACGACAGTGTCGCGATAAACAACTGACTTTAGCGGAATTTTGTTACTGTAAAACCGTACAGCATTTTTTTAATAATAAGTAAAGATAAAGATCAAACTAAAGAATTATTAATACACTTAATAATAGATCGGCGTAACAACTTTCTGGGGCACAAAGCGAAGTCTTGTTGAGCTGTGCGACGTGATTAATGACAGTGGTAATCCTGAATTAAGATCTGAACTATTTTCTGTACTTATATAACTTTGCACTAATGAAATTTTCGTCTATCGTCTTTATGATATAGTAGGTACAGCACATTGCTTTTTAAAACTTTTGGGAAGTTTACAAAAATATGCGAGCTAAAAATAAATTGGAAAAGAAATAATTACAGTTAAATTAAAGCCACGTCTTATATGTATAATGCGTTTTATATGTACAATGCACTTTATATACATTTAAAATGCATTATACATTGTGTCGTGACGTGAGTCCATCTTTTTATAGCCATCCAGGCCAGGCTTTAGAAAAGGTTTTTTATCAACTCCGGAAAATAGATGTGCCAGTCTTAATAATACTACTGCTACGATTATAGTCACCGTTTAGAGTTTTAAAATATACTCAGTTTATAGATATTCTTACACTGCCAATACATGGTTAAAAAAAACAAACAGCTTTTGCCAACCCGCTTGCTAAGCGGAGCAACTGTGGCCGAAACCCTCCATCTCCCTATAAGACAATCTATAAGAGAAGCCGTAGCTCAACTGTTACTTTAGACTTTTGACAATGGTAAATGGTAAATGTAACGAAAATAATTTTGAGCCTAACTTTATTAAGTCGATGAAAATTACGTCATTTAATCATAATACAAAAAGATTTATTATCAGATTACTAGAGCGCAAATACTAAACTAAGTTCCGTACTAAAATAAGGCCTCCCATAGATTTCCTTAAACGATTGATGATTTTCCATATAAACAAGGTGGATTGGCAATATCTGCCATTGGGTTGTTATCAAGAAGATGCTGTTACCCATCTCCTATACAAGTTGCCATTTGTCGCCTCAATGCAACCTAGGGGTTGTAGTAGATTCTCTTACATCTCCACTTATCGAGACCTTTTAAAATTATAAGCACAAAACAAACATGAGATGTATAAATAAAAGAGAAAATTGCTCAAAATTATTCTAAGGTTTAAAGCTTTGCATTTACCTTTCTTTTGGCTTAATAATAATAAGATTTAATATTTTTTAAATAATAATAAATTAATTCATTAGAAAATGTGGCACATAGTGTGTTAGTTTTCGTTATGCTTGTATAAATGTCTTGTTTAATATCTGTAAAATCACCATTAGAAAATGATGTTGGTATAGATATATGTATAAAATAAATCGCAAGACAATTTTTAGCTCTTACCTATGTCCAAAATACTCTATTCAGTTCAGCTAAGTCACTATGTTGATGAGAACAATGTACCATCTGACATTTATTACTTGAAAAAAATGGAGTAGAAAAACGCTTGACATTGAAAAATTCGAAACTAAAAATTTCAGACGCTGCAATTTGTTGTGCCAGCTAACTCGATATACGGCTTACAGGAGACATATTACCTGTTCGCTACTCAAGTGACCTCCACACGAAGTTACTTAAACAAATTACTTTTAGATATTTTAATATCCATACTACAAACTTCGTTTGATAGTTTTTATAAAAAAAAGTTTGACAAACGAGTCTACCTAATAGTAAGTGGAAGAAGCGTAGCCTGTAGATATCTAGATCTATCCTCGATTATGAATCAAAATTGATATGAATCCCTCTTAAAGATCCTTGAAGACTAAGATGGAATGCCTCGTTTCAGTAAAAAAGGCGTTTTGTGTGGTTGATGTGCCATAACAAAATATTCCTTTTACTGGCAACGGGATTCAATTTTAGTCCTCAAGAGTGACAACAAATCTACTCTTTCATTCTTAATCATGGTTGGATAACAACATTAACTAGCTATCAGGCAAACTGTGAATTTCACCTTATTATAAGTTGATGCTGTGGCGTAAGAGCATTTACTTCTTATTTATCTTCAATTAAGAATCAAAATGAAAATGATTTATCATCCTATGGGTGTCGTAACTCTCTGTTAAGATATGTCAGATTGAATTTATGGCCTGCTATTGAGCCAATAGAATCATCTATTATTTACCTACATATATATAATACCAAATGTAATTAGCGCTTGGTGTGGTTACCGCTCCCTTTAAATTTAACAGTACCAGTTCGATCCCGCCAGCAGCAATGAAATTGTTAATTGCAATTTTAGTGCTGATTTACCACGTGCTTGGCGGTGAACAGAGATATCGTGAGGAAGCCTGCATGTCTGAGAAATAAGAAAAAATGAATAAATAGAAAACATGTGAAGTTCACCAATAGGCAGTGGGGTAGCGCGGTGGGCACTTCCTCGTCTTAAAATCCTCTTAGAAATGAGAGGAGGCCTGTCCTAGCAGCGGGAAGTATATAGGTGTAACGTTGTTTCTTCTGCATATCAATGACATGTTGCAAACAAGTTATATTCATTGCTATGCAGAAGAAAGCACTGGTGATTCTTTATACACCGGCCGTGCTCATATTTCTCGGGAAAACGTCGCAGAGTACCGGGACAAATTTGTATCTGAAGTCGAATTTTCTTTGAACAGAATCTTGGACTGGGGGCGACAAAATCTAGTCGAGTTTAATCCCCAGAAGACACAAATTTGCGCCTTTGCCGCTAAAAATCCCCTTCTTTGTATCTCCTCTGTTTCAAGCTACTCCCTTTGTTACCTCAGCCACTATCGGAATCCTCGTCTTCGAAATATCGAGTGACGTGCAGTTTTGTAATCACTTGGTAGACAAGGACATATTAGCCTCCAAAAAGCTTGACGTGCTTAGCAGAGCGGGACAGTAAATCATGCCGGCTTACCGCCTACAACTTTACAAGGCGCAGGTTCAGTCACATATGGAATACTGTTCTCATCTCTGAGCCAGGGCTCCCCAGTGTCAGCACCTTCTATTTGATCGCATCCGACGCAGAGCTGTTCGAATCGTTGACGACCGAGCTCTTTTCGATCGGCTTGTCTCACCGGCACTGCGAAGAGATGTTGTATCTCTTTGCGTATTTTATCGCATCTACCACGGTGAGTGCTCTGAGGAATTGTTAGGACTGATTCCTAACAATTCCTCAGAGCTCATGATACCATCATCTGAATGACTGGCGGTCCACCACTGTGCAGTTTATAAGAAGTTTTCTTCCTCGCACTACCTCCTTTTGGAATAAGTTACTGGCAAAGATTTTTCCAGACAGATAAGACTTAGGAATTTTTAAGAAAGTAGCGTATTTGCAATTCGCCTGTTTTTGCAGTTGTTCATGGGCGGCAGTAATCACTTAGGAGTACCATCACGAGAGCCGTATGCTCGTTTGCCCCCTCTCCTATATAAAAAAAAAACTTTAACTTTTTAACATCATATTATATTAAACTACGAGTAATTTCTAGAAAATCATGTCCCATGTGTAATAGAAAAATACGAAGAGGCGAATATATGAAGTAACTTAATCAAATATAAAAAAAATTAATAAACAACTACAACTTTGAACTACAGATTCGGTCCCAAAGGGCGTAACAATTTATAGATTTTCCAAAATGTCGTTCATATTATTTAGCTACTCGTTTGCTATACCTAATGCAATTTCGGGTATTGATACATTGTTTTAGATATATTAAAATTAACAAAAATCAAATAAGTTGTCTTGCACGTTTCATTTTTTTACAGTAAATCAGAACACAAAGATAAAAAGTGACAATGAATAATCCAATATAAAATGTAATAACTGAATTTAGATCACCACAGCCAGAATTAAAAGTGATCGGTCTGGCGTAGAAGATAGGGTTGTAGTGTACGAATGTACGCGTAAGTAGCAGGTGCACATTCTTTTCACTTACCTGCTATGCGCCATAAGACCAGAAATGTAATCAAGCCCAGGATCAACGGCTTAACGTCCTTTCGAGGTCAAACGCCACCATTTTTCAATTCATAGCTATCTACATATAATTTTTGATAAAAAAACCCAATAACTGGTTTGCTTTCCGACTCACAATTTGAAGCCTGAATGATACCAGGTCGTTAGAATAGACCCACGCAATCACCAGAGACGTTTACGACTACCAAACCAACTAGGCAAATTATCCAGATGTCACTATTAGTAGTTAGTTCTTTAATTTTGTGTACGTTTTTAAATTTTTCTTTTTTTTTGAAACAACCGTAATTTGGATATTTTTTTATTTTAATTGATATAAACCATTACTAAAATTTCAGAACAAAATATTAAGGCTTACACTGCCATTGGCCCCTATCTGTTACAACTACCGTGGGTTTCTTTATTTGTAAGATCAATATAATTTTTTTAAACCACCAATCCTTTCAGACCAATTTACCAAACATCACGCAAACTTGGCGCATTAATCCAAATCTTATAATAATATTATATTATTTTGAGGCACATTTGGAAAAAAGGGAAACCTTTCAATATGTCAACTTAAATCAAGTACGTTACAAAATATTACTAATTTTAAATATTTTTTAAAAATTTTGCAATGATTTCTTCTTTTACCCATTCTTATAATTCGGGAATTAAAAAGACAAAATAACTAAAGTTGTAAACTTCAGTTCATGATGTACATTGACGATTACCAGCTGATTAGTGATCGCCAATACGGTTTTTGTCGTGGTCAATTTGCAGGTGATCTTCTGGTCTACCTGACTCATGGATGTGCGGAGGCAGTAGAGTCCAATGGTGAGGCGTTTGCCATTAGTTTGGACATTGCGAAGGCCTTCGATTGGGTTCGCACAAAGCGCTTCTTTCAAAGCTCCCTTCCTATAGGCTTCCTGAGAAATTGTGCAATCGAATGAACAGATTTCATCAGCTTTCACCAGCAAAATGTTTTTACTATTATTATATTACATTTACATTTTAATTGCAATATGACAAACTATAGCACGAGTATTTAAAAATCGGCCGTATTTATTATCGCTCACTTAAATAAAGTATTAATACTTAATTTTCTCTATACATGTCTCTTTCCGTTAGTAAAATTACATAGAGCAACTTCACGTTTAGGGTTCCGTAGTTACACAACAAAGAACCCTTATATGTAGTTTAGCTATGTCCATCCGTCCGCCCGGCCGCGGTTTTACTCAGATCTTATCAAACAATTTATTTTCGGTATCTTCCATACAGGTAAAGGGAGGATGATTATCTTTACCCTTCTATTCCGTCGTGTGGGGTATCGTTGGATAGGTCTTTCAAGAATATTAAGAATATGGGCAACATTTTTTACAATTCAGAGGTTTGTTTGCGAAAAAGTTAGCTTTTAATTAGTATTTTCCATAAGAGTCTAGTGTCCTCCCCCTCTACCAACTAAACCGCTATCTCTAGAAATAAAAAATGTATACACAATATATAGTATATATAATGATAATAAAAGCAAACTATCAAGTAGAATTAACAATTTAAGAAGTAATGGTCGATCAGCTAATAAAATGCACTTGGATTAAGAAAAATTTCGTAACAAATCCATGGAAAATTACCTAAAACTAGGTGCATTATAACTTTGTTACATTATTGTCATGTAGATAGTAAGATTAGGAAAACATTTTATGAGAAAAATGTCTTATGTGCATTACTACAATAGCATAACTTTTTCCTTTGCCGGATAGGCAGAAAGGATCTTTCTTACTTACTTACTACTTACGCTTATTTTTAATTAGATGTTATTTCAAGCCTCATTCAATGTATTCATACAGTACAATAGCTACATACAGTTTCATTCGTTAAGCGTGCGACACTCAGTATAGTTTAGGGCAGTGGTTCCGAGAACTAATAGATGGATAGAGAACTATGGCATTTTTGTATGGACTTGCCATGTGAATGATTTCATGTGGATCATATTATCTTCAAAATCGAAAAGTTTTTTTTTTAATTTATTTTGTATACCACTCCCTACAAGTATGATTGGAAAATAAGTCCTACAGTTACCATCCTGTTACTTGGGCTCATTTCAGTCGTAATAACAGTCAAACCGCGAACTGACCTAATATATTCGTTATCAAGAAAGTCCCTTCTAGGTTCACGTATTGTGACGGGCAACTATATTGCATTGTACCTGGCTCGACACACGTCTTATTTTTATCACTACTACTTTTAAGCATAGCATATTCTGACGGCCTAATTTGATATATCACTATAATCTTACTAGCATTAGCAATAATCTTTAAATAAAATAGTAGGAGATACTCCAATTTGAAACAAATTTTTCGTGGTCACTTGGAAGGGAAGGCCAAATTGGCCTCTAAAAAGCTTGGCGTGCTCAGCAGAGCGGGACAGTATTTCATGCCGGCACACCGCCTGCAACTTTACAAGGCGCAGGTTCGGCCGCACATGGAATACTGTTCCCATCTCTGGGCTGGGGCTCCCCAGTACTAGCTCCTTCCACTTGACCGCATCCAGCGCAGAGCGGCTCGAATCGTCGACGACCGAGTGCTTTCCGATCGGCTCGATTCACTGGCGTTGCGAAGAGATGTTGCATCTCTTTGCGTATTTTATCGCATCTATCACGGAGAGTGCTCTGAGGAGTTGTTCGGATTAATCCCAGCCGCCAAATTTCGTGAACGCACGACACGGCAAACGTCCCGATACTATCCACACCATCTGGATGCTTGGCGGTTCACCACTGTGCGTTTTACAAGGAGTTTTCTTCCACGTACAACCTCTCTGTGGAATAGTTTATCACCGGCGATTTTTCCGGACCGATACGACCTGGGGACCTTCAAGAAAAGAGCTTACTCCTTTCTAAAGGGCCGGCAACGCACCCGCAATTCTCCTGTTGTTGCGGTTGATCATGGGCGGCGGTAGTCACTTAACATCAGGTGAGCCGCATGCTCGTTTGCCCCCTCTTCTATAAAAAAAAAAAAAAAAAAAAAAACAAAGATTATCTGCCTCAAAACAGGCGCATATCCGGAGGATGAAGAGGTATTCTAAAAGTTATATATTTAAACGGTACGAAAGAATTATATTCTCTTAATGCAATTTAATGACTCAACATGTGGTTAGAGATTATTATAAGACGTTTGCTTAAAATTTTTTACTTTGTTGTGTTTGGTACGTTTTGCGAAGTAATGAAATATTTTATCAGCGCTAACATTTCCTGACAACATAGTTATTAAAATAATTTGTTATTATTGAAGTGTGTTATTATAAACATAACTATCAATAATCTTTACACTATCTGAACTTACGGTGGTCCGGTACTGTGTGATTTTCAAGAAGTTATGCCTTGCACGTTCTTTTTATGGAACCTTGTTTTACCTGCAATTACTAGACAGTCGAAAAAAGAAAATTTTTCCTGTATTAAGGCTTTAACCTGTATGTTCGGAAGGCGAATTTAGTCGATTCGCCGATTGGCTCGCGACATAAAATGGCGGGAAAAGCAAATTTTTTGCTATCTTGCAAATTTTGCTATATTTTCACTTTGAGACAATATTTATGGATAAAACTTACAGGGATTCTTATTGAATGTATAAACTATCGAATAAAATTATTTTTAGTTGCTAGAAATTGTAATAAAATTCATAAATTACCCTTTATTTACCATAGTAGTAGTAGATACTTCACTTTTGGTCTAAAATTACTACTAATTTGAATTCTACATGTTTGTTTTCGGAGAAATCTATATTAAAATGTTTGGAAATATGTATATTTTTATGTTTTATATGTATTCGTTATGTTCTATTCGTTACTCATACCAAAATATAAAAAAAACGAAATTCATTTTTATCTGTATGAGAATTCCGAATAATATTTCAAATATATTTTTGTGTGAATTTGAAATAGGTACAACGTCAAGTTATTTGAAATATGTTATAAAACTATTTTTTATTTACATTTTACACTAAAAATTTATGAGAATTGTAAAAATAACACATTTTTGACCCAACCGCTAAAATGGGCTTTCCCGATTTCAAGGTATATTCACTTACTTTTCAATTTTTATGCCACAAATTATATATCTACGTGTTTGTTTTATTACAAGGAATACATAAAAGTATAAAACTCACCTCTTTATTTCAAAAACACACAGAAAAACGGAAAAATCACTCAGAAATAACTCACGCACTACCACGCAGTACTGTTGTAAAAAGCCATTAGGTCAGAATGATTTTTATGTCTATTTTTAGAATTGAAATTGACAGATTATGGTACAAAATTAAAGAGTATGTCTTTGTCTATGTCTGTGTTATATATTTCAGTATAAATTTATTATAATTTTTAATGACAAACCTTTTTTGTCGGGTTTACCTCATAAATTATGAGTGGTACTAATGTGTATCCTTGTCGAGCGGGCGGAGGGCGTTGCGTTAGGCACATGTGCACCACTGTCGACGATCACTTAAAATAAGAACAAATCAGGAGCGTAGTTATTTGTTTAATATTGATTATTAAAAAATAATAGCCGGACTCTTTTACGAAATAATTAACTTTTTGAGATCATATTAATGTTATTATTCAAAGCTATTAATGTAGAATATTTTTTGAGTTGGTTCAATCATAATAAAAACAGAACATAAGATAGCAGTGTAGCATTAGCTCAAGGGAATCTACTACCCCATACCATTCCGCGCATATCGTAAGAACCAAAAAAGAAAAATCAAACCAGAAAATGGAAGCAGCACCTTCCTGATTTGTTAATAAAACTATTCTATGCGTGATTAAAACTACTTTCACGGATTTTATCGTCTGGAATATAAGATAAGATTTAATTCCCGACGTTATAAATTATAACGTCGGGATTTAAAAATAAGAAGTAAAAATAAACGCGATAAAATCCGTAAAAGTAGTTTTAATCATGTGTAGTGTTCGCGTAAATATAAGAAATCATTAAATTATTCTATGGTTTTAAACCCGTCTGTCAGGCGTGGTATACTTAAATATATCAGACATCATTTTAAGGAAGTTGCTTTTGGGCTGTTATGAATGAGTGAATAAATTAACATAAGATTTTGGTTTATAATTAAGCTATTTGGTTGGTTGGGTTTTGCTTTACACAAGGATTTGAGAAACCGTAGAAAGTCCTTAGGCTCAATCCTACGCAATAACATCAGTTTAATTGTTGTTCGAGGTGTATAATGTGGAAAGTAAGAACGTTATCGTTACATTGTTCCTCGAGACCCATAAAAACTGTTCGCTATTATCTGTCTATTAAAGTAAACGACTACCTTGTGATTCGGCAATTTGATGCACTCAGTTGTTGTTCTAGGTTCGATCTAGATGAATTTAATTTTTTTATACCTTTTCTAGAAAAATCTATGCTGCTATACAGTAATATATTTCTTACTTCGCACCTGTTACATTCTTTATTTGACGTTATTTGCAAGTGAGCATAGATAACAGTTAGTTACATCTAATATTAATTGTAAGTTCGTATAGAGAATAATCTTCTCAAAGAGCCGTGGTAACTCAGGTGGTTAGCGCTCGCTATAAATTTATATAAATTTATATAAATTTATATATTCTAAGCGAGCAACGCGGGTTCGATCCCCACTGGCGTCAACGAAATTGTTAATTGAAAATTTAGGTGCTGATTTATTATGTGTTGTATTTACTATGTATTGGTGGTGAAGGAAAACATCGTGAGGAAACCTACATGTATGAAAAATAAGAAAAAGTTATTTCGAAAACATGTGAAGTTCGCGAACACACATTGGCGCAGCGCGGCGGACACTTCCTTGCCCTAAAATCCTCTCAGAAATTAGGGGAATATAGGCTGTAACACAGAAAATAATTTTTAAACATCGATTTTTATTATTTAGTACCTAAATTTATACTTATCCTCATACATAAAAAAACACTGTGCGTATGTATGTGATTGAACTCCTAAACGGCTAGACCGATTTTGATTAAATTTTGCGTGTGTGATTAAGTTTATTCAAGAATCGTTTAAATTCACTATTGGACCGAGTAGGTGGGGTCGTTGTCGAGATCCAGAAATTAACCGTGTGAATCCGGGGCAGATAGCTAATTAGTAGCAGTGATCGTTTAACTTCTGGCTAACTTCATTGATTGAGGATATATTCATAAAATTAATAGTTTTATGGAGAAGATGACTCATAGTTGTACCAGAATCCGAAGGTAGCGGATAGCTGGTCTTAATATATAATTGTTGATGTGTCCGTTAGTGGTCGTTTAACTTTTGGCTATCGTCACTGATTGAGGACATATCCATATAATTAGGTAATGGTTTTATCGAGAAGATGATTCATTGTTATACTAGATTCCGATAGGTAGCGCTCTAGTTAAGTTACTAACGGATAAGTAATTAATATTAGTATCAAGTTGTAATACATCTATATTATAAACGTTACATCACTGGATGATGATTTGTCTATTGTAGATGTTCGTTGTAATATTTTTATATACACTTTAAAAAATACGCGGTTAACGTATTATTAGTAGGTCTTTAAATTAAATAGAATAGCATTGAATATAATAGAATATTTTTTATTCAATGAAGATAACATGTTATTCTCATTGAAATTCGTTTTTTACTTTACCATTGGTTTGGAAAAAAACACTGTCCTAGAAAAAACCAGCCAGATCCAGCGGGACATTTTTAAAATAAATTTTAAAATATACATATGTGTTTACAAACTATCTACAATGTTTATTTCAAAACAGCTCGAAAATGGGAAACTCATTCCCAGGGGTTACTATCAACTATGTATTCATTTATATTATAATAACTCTTCTTAAAACTCGATCTGAAAGTTTTCGGGGCTTTGGAACGTTGCGGAACGGAGCGTTGACGTCAGTGGACGTGACCTTTCCAACTTCACGTTTAGGTTCAGTGTGCCCCTCACCATTCGGTGATCGCTGCCAGTTTTCACCCTTACAAACAAAGAGTCCCTTTTTCTCCATAAAGTCGGCTAGCTGCTGGCCCCTAGGGTTTCGTTTCCCTAACCCGAATTACCCTACTTTCAGCTCGCCGTTCTCCCTTGTGCCTAGTTTTGCGTTGAAGTCTCCCATTAACACCGTATAATGGGTTTTAAAGGAATGTATGGCTGTACGGATATCCTCTTGCATTGCCTCTACTGCCTCATCGCGATGAGCCGAGGTTGGTGCGTAAACCTGTATGACCTTCAGCAAATACCGTTTGGCGATTCTGAGTATAAGGTGCGCAAATTTCATCGATACACTTCCAATCTTTACAACGTTATTAACGAGAGATTTGTGGATGATAAAACCGACACCTACTTGGAATAGATGGTCGTCCTCCTGGTGATAGAACAAATTTCCGGATTCAAGGATTCTCCGTGTGACCTCCCCCTCTCTTTGGACCTCAAATAATCCTATAATACCGCAGTGCAACTTGTCTGTCTCTTCTTCCAGCTCCAGGATCTTATCATCCATGCGGTCGGAGCTAAGTTCTGTAAGACCCGTCGCAAAAAAACACAAAAACTCTCCGAATATACTCTTAATCTCATGGCTATAAGACAGGAAATGAAGCTGTAGTCGTCAACATATTTGACAGCATACAGGCAACTGAACAGGCAGATCTCCAAATGCATGCGGCGGGACTTACGCAACTTTAATACAGATCGTATTGAAGAAGCGATTGAGCGGATGCAGGGCTCCCAAGTCTTTGCTAGAGACCTATCTGTCAGAAAAAGCCAACTGTCGAAGCTGAAGACTGAATTTGGCAGCATCGTTTCCGGGACACCTGAAATTCTGAGTGAGATTGAGAGGATCTATGGGCAGCTGTACACGTCATCGTTGGAGCTACTCGGCCGTTTGGTCTCCCCTGCCGAGGGCTTCCATCTGGTTGGGCTTTTATTTATAGTATTTTTGTATTTATTTTATGTTATTGATATTTATGTATATTTATCGTTTCATTTTAATTTATAATTATATATTTATATAACCCAACCAGATGAGAAATTTAAAAAAAAAAAACAAATAATAATAATAATTTGGCGTAGGGAAGTGACGACCCAGTCGCCCGCTGACGTAACGGTTATGTGACAAAATCACTACGTCAGCGCAGTCAGTCAGCTCCTTGCCAAGAGGTGTTAGTGCCGTGCCTCGGCAAAAATTAAAAGCGCAAAGGCCCGCTTGTGCACATGGTCCCACCATAAAACGGCGCCGGGTCTGGGCGTCTCCCGTTAAATGACGCCCACTTATATGGATGATGGAATATGCAAAAAGGCGCAAAGGGCCGCTGCCTGGAGGTCGCCAGGGCGCGTCTGGTGCTGACGCTGGACGCGACAGCATGCGAACCGCCAGCCGAGCGAGAGGTGCTGCACGACCACCCATCAGCCCCTCGCATCCATCATCCCCACCAGCTGGCTTGGTGTCGGCAGGGTCTTCGCAGGCCCAGCAATCGGCACCCGCCACTGGTGGAGTACGCCGCATGCGATGGACAACCGAAATGAATACTAACGCGTTTCGGGCGTATTTTAGGGCCAAAGGGGGAGAAGTTGGAGGTTTGGAGTATCGGGCTAGGATGCATCGTCTTTTTGCTGAGCTGGAGCCATCTTTAACCGTCTCAGAGCAAAACCTGGCAGACCGGGTTTGGTATATCTTGCGCTCAAATATATTTGATGTCGCCGAACTCGAACGACTACGACGTGAGGCTGTTCCCTCATCGGATGAAAATGCTACGGCTGAGGATGCGGCGCCACAAATTGCAGAGCAACCCGCAAATGTGCATGCTGCCGTGAATACCCCAAGTGTGGTTGATTCAAACGATGATGGAACAGTCGCCCAGGAACTGGAATTAGAGCATATGAGGAGTACATTGGAAGAGGCGATTGTGGAAACGCGCAGTATGCCTCTCGAAAATCGACCGCGACTTCCCCGCATAGCCCTAAGCAAGCGGAATCGGGCTGTCGTGAGGGCTCTGAACCTAATGCTGGTGACCTATTTGGAAGCCAGCCGGGACCTTTGCGAGACGGACTCAATTCTTTTTGGCGCCGCACTGGCAGTGTGCCGTATTATAGGCGCCAAATAGGTCAGGTAACAACAGGCCAAGGATTGTGCGCACCGTCAGGATGGCATTTGCTGGGACAAATGTTAGTTTGTCCCAGCCGGATATAATGCAAAAACTGACGGAGCGCATAGACGACCTGAAGCAGAGAATCGCTGCTTGGGGAAAGCGGATTCGGCGATATACCGAGAGGTCGACACGGTTTAACCAGAATCATCTCTTCCAGAGTGATCAGAAGAGGCTCTATAAATCGTTGGAGCGACCAATGGTAAGTAGAACGGGCCCAGCACCGAATCAGGCCGACACTGTAGCATTCTGGTGTGGCCTGTGGTCAGAGCCCATAAACCACAGCGAGGGCCCATGGACGGAAGTTGTGGCGAGTCAGTGTGCGAGTATAACGCCCATGGACCCCGTCATTATAACGCCGGATGACGTAGCTGAGGTGGTCCGTAGGGCCCCGAACTGGAAAAGTCCGGGACTCGACGGGCTGCATCACTACTGGCTGAAGGGGTTTGTGGTGTGTCACACTGTGCTCGCCCGACAGTTCCAAGAGGCTCTCAACCAGAAGTCGCTCCCGAACCTCTTCACTACTGGGATCACTCATTTGGTTCCTAAGGACCAGGTTACCACAGACCCGAGAAAATACCGCCCCATCACATGTCTGCCGACCATATACAAGACACTAACATCCATTTTGAGCGCGAGAATCACTCGTCACCTGGAATCAAATCAGGTGATGTCGCGCGCTCAAAATGGATGTCGGGGCGGCGGTCGTGGAACCAAGGAACCACTCCTCATTGACGCGGTCATTGGCAAAGTGGTGAAACGCAACCGTCG
Organism: Parnassius smintheus behrii; assembly: GCA_036936625.1. Taxonomy (NCBI): domain Eukaryota; kingdom Metazoa; phylum Arthropoda; class Insecta; order Lepidoptera; family Papilionidae; genus Parnassius; species Parnassius smintheus. The sequence goes on from JAUPFT010000006.1 coordinate 11,957,022, forward strand.
GAACTTCTCCGCCGCCTGGATAGACTACAGAAAGGCATTTGACTCAGTGCCCCATACATAGCTAAAGAGGATCCTCGAGCTGTACAAGATTGACTGCACAATTCGAGACTTCCTCGAGCGGTGTATGGGGCAGTGGAGTACGATCCTCTGTCATCTAGGCGAGCGGATGACGGCTGCGGAAAGCCGCATAAGGATAAGAAGGGGTATATTCAAGGGCGACTGTCTGAGTCCAATCTGGTTCTGCCTCTCTTTGAACCCTCTCAGTACTTTACTGGAGGGTTCCGGGAGGGGATTTCAGCTTCGGAAAGGAGGTACAAAAGTGACCCACCTCTTCTATATGGATGACCTCAAATTATTCGCCTCCAGTCGCTCCCATCTTATGGAATTGCTAAACATCACTTGTGAATTTAGCAATTCTATTGGAATGGAGCTGGGGACGGATAAGTGTGCGGTCCTCCATGTTGAGAGGGGTAGGGTTGCTAACTCTGAGGGCATAGACTTATCTATGCCCGTCAACTTAAGGGCCCTTTCCGAGGCTGAAACATACCGATACCTGGGTATGTCAGAGAACATCGGTATCGATGAGGCTGGTATGAAACAGTCAGTTTGCGACACGTTTTATGCACGCTTGACCAAAGTGCTTAACAGCCTTTTGTCCGGTGTGAATAAGGCACACGCATATAACGGCTGGGTCATGCCTGTCCTCATGTATACCTTTGGCATACTCAGGTGGACTCAGACCGAACTTAACGCCCTGGATAGAAAAGTCCGCACTACCATGACGTCCCATAGGATGCATCATCCGAGATCGTCGGTAATGAGGCTGTACTTGCCGCGAAAGCATGGTGGGCGTGGCTTCCTGAGCGCGCTCACCATGCATAATCGCGAAGTGTGCAGCCTCCGTAATTACTTCCTGGTTAGATCGGATGATCCATTCTATAATGACGTCATTTCTAATGATAAAGGACTTACCCCTCTATCCTTAGCCAACGAGCAATGGCAGGACCCGGCAGTACTAAGCATTTCCGACCGGGAGACCGTATGAAAGGAGAAGGAGCTCACGGGAGGTACTACATGAGATCTTCGTAGATACAGCCGCCTCCCTCAGCTGCAAGACTTATTGCAAAGTATACCTATACATTGACAATATCTTGTTATTTTTCATTAAGGATTAAAGTTTACACACAGTATCGACTAACAAACATTGTAGGGTTATGGTAAGATACATGACGCCACTGCTCATTCGTTTTTAGGGTTCCGTAGTCAACTAGGAACCCTTATAGTTTCGCCATGTCTGTCTGTCCATCTGTCCGTCTTCGCTTAATCTCCGTAACCGTTAGCACTAGAAAGCTGAAAGGTACCAATATGTGTATCAATCACGCCGACGAAGTGGTAAAATAAAAATTGGAAAAAAATGTTTTATAAGGGTAGCCCCCCTATATGTCAAGTGGGAAGTGATTTTTTTTTCAACCCTAACGTGCGATATATTGTTGGAAAGGTAAAAATAAATAGGGGTTTACTAAAATCATTTTTTGATAATGTCAATAATTTCGGAAATAATCGCTCCAAAAGTAAAAAACAATGTGTCCCAACTTTTGAACCATAAGTTTAGAAAATATGAAAAAATCTGAAAAGTAGAACTTTATAAGGACTTTCTAGGAAAATCATTTTGAACTTTGATGGAAACAACAGTACCCACTACCGGGAGCAGTTGCAGGTGCGCGGAGCGCTGCTGGAGCGCGAACATAATGAATACCCACCTTTAAACTCATAAGTGGGAACACTTATTGTGACGGACGGGAAACTACGGAACCATACACTGAGCGTGGTCCGACACGCTCTTGGCCGGTTTTTTAAATAGTCGTGTCATATATAACTTTGATGGGCTATAATGAATGAAATTATTAAAAAAAATATATTTTTATTTTTATTGGACGGGGTGACAAACGAGCACACCTGATGGTAAGTGTTTGCTGCGGCCCATAGACATCTACATGTATCCTCGATTACAAAACAAGATGCGTTGTCATTGTCGCCCGTAAGGACTAAGATGGAATGCATCGTTTCCAGTAAAAAGGGTATCCGGTTCTCTACACTCACCATACGAAATACAGCAGCATTAAGCTACTATTTCACTCTGGTATTCTATGAGAGCGTGGTCCTTCCCCGGTTGAGCCGACCCATTCGTGCTACAACTATACTACTAATATAACTGCAGCGTGGCTCTACCACGTATAATAATAAATAAACAAAAAATTAATGTATTACTTCAACCAATTATACTACTAATTACAGCATAAATATCAAATTATCTGGACCTTCTTCAAGTTAAAGACATTTTAAATAATCTGAATGGCCAGATTTTATAAAATTTAAAAGTTAGTCTCACAGTTTTTCAGAAAATTTTAGTTCTATGCATTCATTCTTGTTGCTGTCTTGTAAAATAATTTCCTTTAAATGTACAGTATAGTAGTGCTACCAACGCCCGAGCGATAAGACATTAAATTTTTCTTAAAAACCGGCCAAGAGCGTGTCGGGCCACGCTCAGTGTAGGGTTCCGTAGTTTCCCGTCCGTCACAATAAGTGTTCCCACTTATGAGTTTAAAGGTGGGTATCCATTATGTTCGCGCTCCAGCAGCGCTTCGCGCTCCTGCAACTGCTCCCGGGAGTGGGTACGTGCGCAAACATGGAGCGTGCAACATTGCACGCTCCGCGGCAGGCGCTCCGACTTTCCATCCAAGTTCAAAATGATTTTCCTAGAAAGTCCTTATAAAGTTCTACATTTCAGATTTTTTTCTTAACTTAAGACCAACGACTATCGGAGATACATCCTAAAAGATGGCACTGTCGACGTCTGTCGAGCTTGTCGCCATCCCGGTCAGTCACTTAGGCATGTCATCTCCGGTTGTTTGGCGCTATCTAACTCTGAGTACTTGCACAGGCACAACCTAGTAGCCAGAATTCTACACCAGGAGCTCGCTCTGAAATACGGTCTCGTGGGCCGGAAAGTGCCGTATTACAAGTACTTGCCGGAAGCCATGGTCAAAGATGACCGCGCCAGGCTCTTCTGGGACCGGGCCATCATCACAGACAGGACTATTCTTGCGAATAAGCCTGATATTGTGCTGATGGACCGGGCACAGTCAAGGATATTTTTGGTCGACATTACCATTCCGTATGACGAGAACCTCGTGAAAGCCGAAACAGATAAACGTACAAAATATCTGGACCTGGCTCACGAGGTGACCGATATGTGGGGTGGTCTGCCGGCCGAAATGATTCCTGTAGTCGTCTCTGCGAATGGGCTAATCCCAGTCAGCCTCTCGGGTCATCTGAGGCGACTGGGACTCCGTGACGGACCGCTCCGGGCTCAAATGCAAAAGGCGGTGCTCCTCGATACCGCCCGCATAGTCCACCGGTTTCTTTCCCTTTCCTCCTAACCCTCGGCCGTTTAGTCTCCCCTGCCGGGGGCTTCCATCTGGTTGGGCTTTTATTTATTTATGTATTTTGTATTTATTTTATGTTATTGATACTTATGTATATTTATCGTTTCATTTTAATTTATAATTATATATTTATAGAACCCAACCAGATGAGAAAACTATAAAAAAATAATAATAATAATAAATGGCGTAGGGAATTGACGACCCCATCGCCCGCTGACGTAACAGTTAAGTGACAAAACTGCTACGTCAACGCAGTCAGTCAGCGCCTTGCGAGAGGTGTGAGCGCCGTGCCTCGGCAGAATTCAGGGTACAAAGGCCCGTTTTTGCTTATGGCCGTCCACGATACGATGCTGGGCCTGGATGTCTCCCGTTAATGGACGCCCATATTATGGATGATGGAAAGAAAGATAGTGCGCAAAGGGCCGCTGCCTGGAGGTCGCCAGGGCGCGTCTGGAGCTGGCGCTGGACGCGACAGCATGCGGACCGCCAGCCGAGCGCGGGGTGTTGCAAGACCACCTAGCAGCCCCCCGCATCCATCATCCCCACCAGAAGGCTTGGTGTCGGCTGGGTCTTCTCGGACTCAGCAAGCGGCACCCGCCACTGATGGAGCACTTCGCATGCGTTGGTCTAAATTAATGAATGAAAACGCACTGCGGGCGTATTTTAGGGCAAAAGGGGAAGAAACTGGATGTTTGGCATATCGGGCTCGAATGCATCGCTTTTTTACAGAGCTGGAGCAATCTCTATCCGTCACTGAGCAAAACCTGGCAGACCGAGTTAGGTACATCCTGCGCTCCAACATATTTGGTGACGCCGAACTCGAACCACTACGACGTGAGGCTATTCCTTCATCAAATTAAAATGCTACGGCTGGGAATGCGGTGCCACTAGATGCGCAACAAACTGCATATGTGGATGCTGCCGTCAACATTCCATTTGTGGCTAATTCAGACGATGATGGAATAGTCTCCCACTAACTAGAGAAAATGAGGAGCATATTGGAAGAGTCGATGCTGGAAACGCGCAGCATGCCTCTCGAAAATCGACCGCGACCTCCCCGCATACCCTTTAGCAAGCGAAATCGGGCTGTCGTGCGGGCTCTTAACCCAATGCTGGTGACCTATTTGGAAGCCAGCCGGGACCTTTGCGAGACGGATTCAATTCTTTTTGGCGCCGCACTGGCAGTATGCCGTATTATTGGCGCCAAACTTCCCGTGGCTGGACGTGCTACTCAAAAAAGTAGCGCTATCCCAGCCTGGAGAAAAAGAATTGAGGACCGTTTCGCAAAGGCAAGGGCTCTTATCGGCAGACTGACAAGCTTCAGGTCAAGTAATAATAGACCGAGAGTTGTGTGCACCGTTAGAATGGCGTTTGCTGGGACAAATTTTATTTTGTCCCAGCCGGATATCACGCAAAAACTAACGGAGCGCATAGATGACCTGAAGCAAAAAATCGCTGCTTGGGGGACTGGATTGGACTGGACTTGGGGGAGGACTGGATCAGGCTGACACTGTCGCATTTTGGCGTGGCCTGTGGTCAGAGCCCGTAAACCACAGCGAGGGCCCTTGGATGGAAGTTGTGGCAAGCCAGAGTGCAAGTGTTACGCCTATGGATCCCGTCACCATAACGCCTGAAGACGTGGCTGAGGCGGTCCGTAGGGCCCCGAACTGGAAAAGTCCGGGGCTCGACGGGCTGCATCATTACTGGCTGAAGGGGTTCGTAGAGTGTTACGCTGTGCTCGCCCGACAGTTTCAAGAGGCTCTCGATCAGAAGTCGCTCTCGAGCCTCTTCACTACCGAGATCACTCATTTGGTTCCTAAAGATCGGGATACCACAGACCCGTGCAAATACCGCCCCATCACGTGTCTACCCACCATATATAAGACACTGACATCCATTTTGAGCGCGAGAATCACTCGTCACCTGGAGCTAAATCAGGTGATGTCACGCGCTCAAAATGGATGCCGGGGCAGTGGTCGTGGAACCAAGAAACCACTCCTCATTGACGCGGTCATTGGCAAAGTGGTGAAACGCAACCGTCGGAATTTCTCCGCCGCCTGGATAGACTACAGAAAGGCATTCGACTCGGTGCCCCATACATGGCTAAAGAGAGTCCTCCAGCTGTACAAAATTGACGGTACAGTTGGAGACTTCCTCAAGCAGTGTATGGGGCAATGGAGTACGATCCTTTGCTATCTGGGCGAGCGGATAATGGCTGTGAAGAACCACATAAGGATAAGAAGGGGTATCTTCCAGGGCGATTGTCTGAGTCCAATCTGGTTTTGCCTCTCCCTGAACCCTCTCAGTACTTTACTGGAGGGCTGCGGGAGGGGATTTCAGCTTCGGAAAGGAGGTACAAAAGTGACCCACCTTTTCTATATGGATGACCTCAAGTTATTCGCCTCCAGTCGCTCCCATCTTATGGAATTGCTAAACATCATTTGTGAATTTAGCAATTCTATTGGAATGGAGCTGGGAACGGATAAGTGTGCGGTCCTCCATGTTGAAAGGGGAAAGGTTGCTAACTCTGAGAGCGTGGACTTATCTATTCCCGTCAACTTAAGGACCCTTTCCGAGGCTGAAACATACCGATACCTGGGTATGTCACAGAACATCGGTATTGATGAGGCTGGTATGAAACAGTCAGTTTGCGACGTGTTTTATGCACGCTTGACCAAAGTGCTCAACAGCCTTTTGTCCGGTGTGAATAAGACACACGCATATAACGGTTGGGTCATGCCTGTCCTCGTGTATACCTTTGGCATACTCAGGTGAACTCGAACTGAACTTAACGCCCTGGATAGAAAAGTCCGCACTACCATGACGTCCCATAGGATGCATCATCCGAGATCGTCGGTAATGAGACTGTACTTGCCGCGAAAGCATGGTGGACGTGGTTTTCTGAGCGCGCTCACCATGCATAATCGTGAAGTGTGCAGCCTCCTTAATTACTTCCTGGCGAGATCGGATGATCCAATCTTTAATGACGTCATTTCTAGTGATAAAGGGCTTACCCCTCTATCCTTAGCCAACGAGCAATGGCAGGACCCAGCAGTGCTTAGCATTTCCAACCGGGAGACCGTATGGAAGGAGAAAGGGCTCCACGGGAGGTTCTACAAGGCTCTACATGAGCCTTTCGTAGACACAGTAGCCTCCCTCCACTGGCTACGCTTTGGTGATCTCTTCGGGGAAACCGAGGGTTTTGTCTGTGCAATACAGGATCTGGTTATTAAGACAAACAACTATCGGAGATTCATCCTAAAGGATGGCACCGTGGACATCTGTCGAGCTTGTCGCTATCCCGGTGAGTCACTTAGGCATGTCATCTCCGGTTGTTCGGCGCTTTCTAACTCTGAGTACTTGTACAGGCACAACCTAGTAGCCAGAATTCCTCACCAGGAGCTCGCTCTGAAATACGGTCTCGTGGATCGGAAATTGCCGTATTACAAGTACTTGCCGGAAGCCGTGCTCGAAAATGATCGCGCCAGGCTCTATTGGGACCGGGCCATCATCACAGACAGGACTATTCTTGCGAATAAGCCTGATATTGTGCTGATGGACCGGGCACAGTCAAGGATATTTTTGGTCGACATTACCATTCCGTATGACGAGAACCTCGTGAAAGCCTAAACAGACAAGCAAACAAAATATCTGGACCTGGCTCACGAGGTGACCGACATGCGGGGTGGTAGGTTGTACATAATATGTTAGATTTAAGATTAACACAATAGGTAATCAGTTCTTAATTAAAAAAGATATTGTTCTGACTCGGTTCAAGATGCTTTTAGGTACAGTTACGTCATACTCGCTCTAGAATGGCAATACGAGGGGCAAGTAATTGCCAGACTCGCATTCAGCCGGGCACGCTTTCGCGTCGCGGCTATACTTCGCTATAGTGCGTAAAACTTCGAGTTACTCATGGTAAAATGCCGTCCTGTGTTTGTAGATGGTGAACAAATTTCACGGCAATTGTTGGAGACAAGATAAACGTCTTATTTAATTCGTAAGTACAGTTTTTTAATTAATACATTAGATATAATTTCATTTTGATGTTTGTTACGTGTAAGGTAAAGAGTGAGATGTAATCTGTGCATGAGAGTTAACGAGAAAATATTATCAACTCATTGGATTCTTGTACATTTTTATTTGTAGGTAATAATCCTAAAATAATTAATTCATCTATTTATTTACAAATACACAATAATATTCAATTAGAACAGGTATGTCATGACTGCATGAAATGGAAACAAAGAAGTTTATTTTACTACAACGGCCTGTAATTGATTTTGGGACTCCTAAACCCTGTAACAGCTGTTCCGTTCCAATTGATCCCGGTAAATTGGTCCGTAACTGTTACAACATTTACTGCCTTTCCGCTAAATTTTTCAAGGAATTTAGTTGCATTTATTTATATATGTTTATTAATATCGTAGTTAACTATTTGTATAGTAGATGTGATAATTCGATATTTGGTAAAAATTAAACACGTTATTAAGTCAGCCTTTAAGTTTATATATTCGAGATAATATTGTTACGCGCTTGAGGTTCGTGACAATAAAAATTGCCGATAAAATTACCAAAATAACACTTTAATTTACTTTACACAAATTAAAGTTAAAACACTAATAATTAAACACACTAATTCACTTAATTTCGCTCCGAAGCGTCGCTTGTGTCGCTGAGTTCAACTCTGTGCCCCGATCGCATATTGCAGCGCCTATTTATTTAAATTAGCAAAGAAACATCCCGAATCTTCAGGTAAATGCGCGCAAAGGGACGAGTTTGCGAGTATAGATTTTCTAGAAACTTAGTTCTTCGGGTGGCGCTGTGGGTCGAAAGATCTGTGATGTCATTCTTTACACGCTCTACTCGCTTTCGTTCCTGACACTAGATGGCGCTAGTATATCGTCGATTGGAGCGCGTAACAATATTAAGTTTTCGAGGTAACGTCTATTAAATTCAACAATCCGTCTCTATCATGCTCTTAGCTTAGTTTAGTTTAGTTCAATTTACGATGGGCTGTTTTCCGTAACTCCACCTTTAGGTGCGTATTTTTAAGGAGGATAGGAATATTACGAATTATTTGAGACATAAAGCAACTTCGGGGAGCGATACCGGCGTGCCGAAATGTTTAGTACTTTATGCAGCGAACTTCGCACATGCCAGCAACACGTAGGCTGCCGTTTCCCCCTCCCCCATATATGCCCTGTACAGCGGACCAGCTGCGACACCTATAGTATAAAAATGTTTGTTAAAGGAGCCATGTCCTGCAATAGCACAAGTTGCTATCCTGATCTGTGGCTTGTACAAGAACATGAAGACCTTGGTTATAAGACTGTTTAATTCTGGCAGGGCCTCCCTAGCTTGCCTACTGTCCACTAGATTTTACAAAGCTACGTGTTGATAAGTAAAGTTTTGAGTACCAGTGAAAGAGCGTTATCAAAAAGGATCGGTATAATCGGTTTTGGCTCTATAACTGCATCACCCCTTGAGTTACACAGCAACATGAGAAGTGTGTTTCAATTAGTTGGCGTCGGGTTTCATTCGGCTATGTTGGGTAGTTACCGTTGGATTTCTTTAAAAAGATGGATCCTGGTGTGTTCTATTTACCTTTTTACTTATTCGGTTAGCTTGTTCACAGGTTTCTATGACACCACAGAGTAAACACCATGCGGTCGAACGTCGATACCTGATACATTTTTTGTACTTAGACTTAGCGTTCTTGTATAGTAGCCAGTCTTCATCGATTGATATATGGCCTTATTTAGATCTTTTTTGCATTATTACGTTTCCTATCTAGTTCCTTACCCCACCAAGGCTGATTTCCTTCAGCAAAGCTTGGTGGAGTGATTTTTTGACATGCTGCATGGAAGCTGTTTATCATGGCTCTAGTAACATCTGTCATCTGTTCTTCTAGGAGCGGCTGACCTGCTCTAGTATTAGTCCCCGCAAAACCCGCGAACGATGACTTTAGCTTATTTTCCTACTTTATTCCGTCAGTCTTGCAGTGATTTTTCCATGGTGGTTTAGCAGAGATATCGACCTGTAGTATAAAGCGGATCAATCTACGGTATAATAATAATATAATCTTCCTTGTATTTTGTATTGCTATGGCATAAATGTCTCTGAAACAGAAATTTGGTAATGTATGTGCACAGATATCTTTAGTAATATAAATACACACTCTAGGCTTATCGTGTTTAGAGTTGTATAATAGCTTACCTTTTATGTTGTTTGTGCCTTTGATTTTACCAGCCTTAAACCGTCCGTCTTTTGAGCCTCCAACCACTTGTGTGATTGAGACGATGCAGTTTGGCTGTGGTGGAGGCTGGCCTACATGAGGTTAGTTCCAGATGAAAGGTACGCCATCATTGATCGCATCCTCCCCGTCCTCACCAAAAAATAAGCTAACCAGTAGATCGCAATTCCATCATCAGCCACCGAGTCGGAATTGGACAGAAAAATGCAGACCTCTTTGTCACTCAGTGAGCCTGATTTCCACTGGTGGCTTCGGCTAAAATGTGCAGGCCGTTTTGTCACTGGACTGAAATCCAGTGAATCCGCTGCATCGGTAGCCATAGCACAGGTATCACAGAGCAAGTGACGCAGAAGCCCCAATTCTCACCTACAAAGTTGTCTAATTTGAGGGGGTATCAAAGCCACATAGAGTCAGGGACTGTTTTTGAATAAGCCACTTGCGGCATCTTAGTCGGAAGATAGACGGAAATAGGGTAGATCGGACTGGTGGTGGCAAATCACTCCAAATTTTAGCAGCGGCAAATTTAAAACACCCCCTGGCTCCAGCGAGTCTAATCCTGAGTAGTGGAAGCCGATGACTATTTTCTCTGACTGAAAGCAAACTTTTTTTTTTTCAACGGCTGTCTTATCATACAGATATCTTGGAGACTGCATAATGCAGAGTGTGCAGAAAGCGGGCGTATTATTTTAACTTAGTACTATCGCACATATTTAAAATGCCATTACTGACTAAATAAGGTGAAATCATATCACTTTTCGGTATATTAAAACAAAAACGCATACATGCATTCTGCACTCTCTGCATTTATTTTTTTCTTCACAGTTTTTTTAAATAAGCATGAAGCATAAACAATATCACAATAATGAAGGTGGCATTGTACGTACTAAACTGTTACAAAGTTGTAGTCTTATGTCACGTTTTAGAAATGAGCGAATTTTATACAAAGTTTTAACGAATCGTAGCATTTGCCGATTTTAGTCTAAACATGTTGCTCAAATTTTAAATTCTCATCCATGAGGAGACCTAAATTGCGAACACAACCCTCGTAAGGTATGACGGTGTCAAAGATCTTAACAAGAGACTTCCGTTTATTAATTGTTTTTACCTGGCGCTTTGTTCCAAGTGTAATGGTGACACTCTTTAAGGGATTAAGTACCAGGCCATGTTTCAAAGACCAATGCGCAATAGAATCAAAATTTTTGTTTAACTTGGAAATAGCAACAGCAACCTCCTCATGAATTTGCGTTGTGTGAACGTATACTTGACTATCATTTGCATATAAGTGAATTTTAGAGTGAGTTATAGATTTAGTAACGTTGGCCGTGTAAATTGCGAATAATGTGGGACCAAGTATTGAACCCTGGATAACACCTTTAATAAGGGAGAGCGTGTTGGAGACATGTAGAACACCTTGGCTATTCAAAAATTTAATTTTTGGCAGCGATTATGGAAATAAGATTGAAACCAGGTGCAATCCGGTTCTGTGAAACCATAGTATTTTAATTTTGCCAATAGAACAGATACCTCAACACAATCGAAAGCGTGGCTGAAGTCTAGCAAAACCGTAATTCTTCCCTCACCCTCATTGGACGCAGCAAAAGTATCATCAGTAATATTTAAAAGAGCTGATACTGAACTGTGATTCTTTCTAAAACCAGATTGAATCACAGGTACGTTGATTACGTTCTAGATATGGTGAAATTTGATAAAGAACGCATTTTTCAACTATTTTAAATAATTCAGGAAGAATGCTTATTGGTCTTATATCAGAAAGATTATCCACCATTGATTTTTTACGAATTGGAGTGACGATGGCACATTTCCAAGATTCTGGAAATACTCCTTCCAATATAGATTTATTGACTATCGCCACTATCGTTGACAAAGAATATGGAAGCGTAAGTTTTAACATCAACATGGAGATGCCATCAGTTTCGGTCGCATTAGTAGCTGTAGAAGCAATTATACTTTTCACTAACGTTTTATTTACGGCTACGAATTGAAATTCGATTTCAGAGTGTTTAAGTGATTCGATTTCTTGAATAACACTTTTGCCGGGAGGTGCACATGATATGGTGTTTGTAAAGTGATTATTAAGTGAATCAGGGTCAAGAAGATGGTCCGGTATGGAACGGTTTTTTACTACAAGTGAAATTATTCGTTTTATGTGACGCCACATCTGAGAAGGATTTGGCCTATTATTGTTGACAAACCTAGTAAAATATGCCTGCTTTTGCCTAGTAAAAAATGCTCGGTTATAATAGTTGCGCAGATCGCGGTAAAATTGCATAATACTTTCCGATTTGATAGTTTTGGGCCGGTGACAAGCCTTGTCACGAACTTACTTAATTTTTCTAAGAGTATTAGTCATCCATGGGGCAGGGAGTTGTTTAAAAGTGCTTTTACGAACAGGGGCGAATGTGTACATCAAGTCAATAACGAGATTATTAAAGGTATTTACCATATTATCGATAATATCTTGTACTAGTACCAGTTCCCATGGCGTGTATTTAGCAGCATTATTTATAGCAATTGTGTTCGCAGCTAAAGGTCTGTATGAAATTATACGACATTTAGATTTTTGAATTGCGAGCGGAAATTTTGCTGAAATCAGTCCATGATCGCTAAGATCATCATTATGTGTCAACTCCACAGAAATGGGCTAAAGAAGTATCCTAGTAAAGATAACATCAATCAGGGTACTCGTAGTAGAAGTGATTCGTGTAGGCTGGTTCACGATTTGATGGAAGTTAAATGTATCAGTAAGGGTCTTGAGACAATAAGGCGTATATGGAAGTCCGTCGTTGTTTAGACAACCAATGTTCACGTCATCAACAAGAAATAATTGATAATATTGCGCTATAAAAAAGGAGTGAGACTCGTGCAAACAGTCTATAGCTGAACAGACACTCACTGATTCAGGACGATACGCCGAACCAAATACAGCAGTCTCACTACCTATTTTAACATTAAACCATATCTGTTAAAGTTCCCCAGGGGGGTAATCTAAGCGCTTTGCACGTAAGTTAGATTTTATATAAGCACCAACACCATCACCACGACCAATACGAGGGTTGTGCAGCAGTCTGTAGCCAGAAATTGAATTCAAGTCAATATTGGAACGGTAATGAAGTCAAGTCTCGCTAAGACATAATATATCAAGATCCTTAATTTGGATACTTTGATTAAGTTCTTCCAAACTGGTGTTTAGCGAACGTACATTCAAAACACCAAATGTAAAATACTTTCTTTGTTTTCATTTACCCATTAAATAACATAAGCTTTTATCAAAGTAAACTTAAACCAAGTGAACACAAAAAGAAAATAAACAAATAAATGGAAGATATGAATAAACTAGGTTACCTAAGCAATCATTGTTTTTGATGAGCACGGGAGGAGCCCCTTCAACTTTGCGAGCGTATACATTTCCTCTCTTGACCCAAATAAACTTAAAATTTTTGTCCTTGCCTACTCTTCTAGCCTCTCTGAATAATGCTTTACAATCAGGTGAAATATGTTCAGAGACATATATTTTATTAGTAGCACCATCAATATTTAGGTGTATCGAGTTTAGTTTGCCACTTTGAGTTTTATTAAACTTATTAACGGCTTCAAAGATACGATTATGAATACGCGGCGACGTCAGTATCACTAATACGGAAGGGAGCCTGCTCGAAGATGGACCCATCTTAGCCACACGACGACAGGCACGAATTTTGCTGTCCGCAACTGGCGAGTTAATTGTGTTGCATATGGTGTGAAATAATCCAAACAGATCCTCGCTGGACTTTTCCTGTATGCCGTTAATTTACAATTTATTGTCTCTAGAGATTTTTTCAATGGTAGGCAGTCGACCATGGAGGGTATAAACTTCTTTTAAAGTTTTAAAGTCTGAGTCTGTAAGTCTTTAATTTCTTTGTCTTTTTATTCTACCTTTACTTTCAAATCCGCCTGTTCAGCAGCTAAAAAGTCAATAGCTTGCGTCAGCTCGTTTTTGAACTCTTTGAAGGCTAAATTAATCTCCTGAGATATTATTGCTTTGATATCCTCCAAAATAGTTAATTGCGAAAAATTGGTGATGTGTCCGATAATTTATTATCAAGTAAGTCGCCGATTTCCTCTAAAGTTGCTGGTCGTGGGCTGACCTCCCGCCTGTTAGGCTTGGCACGCATTTTTACGTTTAAATAACTTGCCAATTCTTCTGTCTCCTTCTCCATACAACCTTATGAGTACATTGTGTTGCCGCGAATGGGAGTGTTCTGGTTATCACTCGTAGGTTGATGATTTTTACATACATGACATATCCACACAGCTTTACGTTCTTTTTTCAACAAAATGAAAGTTTTTTCACTAATCGTGGCACAGTCCAAATCATATTTTAGTTTACATGAACTACAACACATACACTGTCGATTAGTTATTTTATTCTGACAACCAGCACATTTCCCAGTAGAAGACATCTCGGTTCTTTTAAAGTAATTAAAAATAAATCCTAAACCGTTCAGTAAGCTCAAGCGATAAAAGCGCTTAATGGGAAGCGAACGATCACTGCACTTGTTGTCGACGCAAAACACAGATTAATCTGTGACGCAAAACCATGCAATGATTAAGTGAAAAAGTATATGTCTTGCACTATCATTAATAGACTACTTTAATGTCTCTGCTTTTAAACGGTATAAATTAAAACATCAGATATTTACATTGAAAATATTAAATGATGACGGAGCAAAGTAATATACGCGTGTTTCACAAGATACCCGCCTATATATTTATAATAGACTTCTGGAAGATATAACCGTAGCTGAACCAGAGTAGCCAACATATTTCAACAGATCAGTAAGCAGAAGTGGCAATGGGCCGACCATATAGCCCGAAAAATTGACAACTGATGGGGAATAAAGTTTCTCGAGTAACAACCTTGTGCTGAAATGCGCAAAGTTGTATAACGGATTAGATGAATTATCGACCTAATGAAACACGTAGGTACACGATGGATGCAGGTGGCTCAGGACCATAAATTTGTGGCTGTCTATGAGGAGGGCTCATAGACAGCCACAAATTTATGGTACACTTGGTGGGCTGTGATAGTAATTCTAGTTTCAACTTAATATTTATGACAACAAAGTATTCCATTGTAGTCCTCAGGAGTAGCCACACCTCTGTAGTTTGAGTATTTATTGAGGATGAACATGGGTATCCATAGTCCACAGTAGCCAATTACCATTAGGAAGACTAGCTTGTTGCCCTTACGAGTATTTTTTTCATATTAAAACAGAAGTGACATACGACTATATAGTCAATCTGATCGTAAATGGCTACTGCAGCCCATGGACACCTGTAGTCAACTTCACACAAGAAAGGCTACAGATGCGTTGTCACTCAGAGAGCTAGGATGGAATGCCTCACAGTATGTAATTATACTGGTTTTCTTTACCCTTCAGACCGGAATATTGGAGTGGAATCACCGCTATTTTGAGACAGGAATAAAAGGATAATATGGCGGTACCTAATCGGACTTCTAAGCAAAAAAGGAGTTCTAAATTTTGCGATATCTTCGCTAATTTTGAATCATTTTTAATTGAACTTTTTAATTAATAGCATACCTACATATATTAAGATTTCACGCTTAGGGTTAGAAATATAGTGGAATTGAACTTCAATTACATAAATTATATCGCTTATTTAAGTTAAATTATGTTTAAAACATTTCAAGTAAAGTGAAGTTAAACGTTAACGTTCTATTAAAACAATATACGGTTTACACGTTTTGAATTAGAAAAGTTAATTAAATCTAACCGCAGGGTTTCGCTCTTAGACAATTGCCACTTAGGGAATATCCCGCTTATGGTTTCACTTTAAATTATCCTTTGTTATATAGTAAGGTTCCATTTAATGTTTTAAACAAGGTAATTAAATAACTAGTAAACCTTTTATGTGCAATAATGTAAAATGGGTGCTACTTTAAAGTGTATAACAAAACCAAACCACACGTGGAGACCACACGGGAAGGATAATTAAAGTCACCTTTTTATTCCTTATGGCTATTTTGTGACAAATTATTCTTTAATTCTTTTTCTTCTTATTTCATAAACATAGGAATATGTAAAATAAGTTTCAAAAATTTAACGTTAAAAATAATGCAATTTGTGAAAATTAACAGACTATAAACATACTACTTAAAACGATTAATGTTGTGACTACGCTTGCAACAATACATTCTGAGCAATCATAATTACCTTGAGTAATTAGTACTTGAACTTGAGTAACTGATGTAGCAATCATTGGGTACAAGTTTTTTAGAATGCAAGAGTGCTTTTATGTCATGTCAAGATGTTATAAGATTTAATTTTTTAAACGAAACTTGCAAATATCTGTCTCCTTTTTCCATTAGGATGTACATTAATTACTTGAGGAGTTTTTAGTAATTTGTCTACCCTCCCCCTCCTCCGGTGAGATTCTCTACTCCCTCACCCCCTTCCTAAATATCACGTGAGATTTTATTAAAATGCATACTTTAGTGTAAATACGTTTACGTGGGGTTCGCATAAGCGCAATAAATATTATTGTGTAGGTTTTAACCATTCTTTACTTACTAAAACCCAATATTCTCTAAATATTACACAATTTCGTGCGGAATAAAAATTAGGTTATAATTTCTGAGACTCTCCCTCTCCCCAACGTGAGATTATGATTAGGCTTAAACCCCTCCCCTTAAACACCTCACGTAGTTAATAGACGCCTCACGTTTCATTAGATAAGAAACTGAAATAGTTTTTTATGATATATTCCTTTCATACATTAATCGCCATCATCATTACAGCCCTTCAAAGTTTCACTGCTGAAGAAGGAAGCAAAACCGTCCAGTTTTTGCATGTCTTATTACTACATTAGAATTAGATATAATAAGATAGTAAATAATCTGAATTCTTCTCTACTCGCGTGCTGTTTTAAAGTAATTGAATGTATACATTAGTAGAACGAAATTAATTTCTTAAGGAAATAAATAGTTATTCTTAAATATTTTTGCAATATTATTTAATTACGAGTATATGAACGTCTTACTATCGTAGAGCTATTATTTCATTAAACAGAAAACATATCTAAATTTGGTCATGCTAGACGTTAAAAATGAACTCACCCTAAGTTAGTAGTGAGTACAAGCAGTTTAATTTGCAGTTGTGTAAAGCACATAAACTATTTGTATGTACTTCACATTTTTCCATATCCTGGGTTGTACTGCAAATTCCACAGAATATTAATATGTGCACCATAGTTTCATTGTGTTTTGTATGTGAGTGACAAGATAGATAAGATTAGTACAAATTATTAATATAAACTAATTCCCTATATAAAATAATATCCGAAATTTGATTGATGACAACACATAATCTTGTTTACTCATAAATGATGGATTAACGTGTCGTGATGACTAACCGAATGCTGTCATTGTGTCAGCGAGATATGAGCCCGTTTTATACTAAAGTACAATCAAAACTCAAAATCAATTTTTTTTTGCATTATATAAGTACTAGCTATAGTGGAAAATGCAAACTTTCTCCAGTTGTTATGCTAACTCTTCAAAAGTACATGCTAGCTAGCGTTATTTATTAAATAGCCTATGACTAGAAAGGGGCTTCTAGTGCTGTGTTACAGTTCCTACTGCGGTGCCAAGTTTACTGTCGGTATATCGAAGTGTTGAAGTGCTTATACAGTAGAGCTACGATGGCTATCCGAGTACGGTATCAGAGTACGAAACCTATCCTACTGCAGAGAAATGTAAGACAAGGTGGCGTTATATCCCCAAAACTCTTCACCGCTTGATTGGAAGACGTTTTTAAGCTACTGGTCAGGGAAGGTTACAGTATTAATATCAATTGTGAGATATCACTCGCCTTCAATTTTCCGACGGTATATTTCTTATGGCAAAATCGCTGGAGGACATAAGCACTATGCTCAATTACCTCAATAGTGTCTTCTAACGGACAGGTCTTAAGATGAACATGGACAAAACAAAGATCACGGGTAACTTCCATATGCAGGTAGTTGTTGGGAGCACTAAGCTCGAAGTGGTTGACGAATATGTTTACCTGGGACAAATAGTCTGACTAGGTAAGTCCAACTTTGACCAAGAGATCAATTGATGTATTCAAATCGGCTGGACAGCGTTCAGGAAATTACAATACATCTTCTCGTCAACTTTACTTCAAAACCTTAAAACGAGACTGTACAACTAGTGTGTTTTACCAGTGATGGCTTATGGAACTGAGAGATGGTCTTTCACTGCTGGCCATATGAGGACGCTCAAGGTCGCTCAGTGAACGGTGGAGAGGGATAAGCTTGGGGTTTCTCTGCGTGATAAACTTAGCAATGAGGATATCTGCAGTAGAATCAGAATGACGACATAGCCCAACGGATTAGTAAGCTAAAGTGGCAAAGGGCCGGCCATATAGCTCGAATCACCGCCAACCGAAGGGGAAAAAGGTTCTCGAGTGACAGCCTCGTACCGGTAGGCGAAGTGTAGGGCGACCCCTCACTAGATAGAGTGACACCCTGTTAAGATAATATGCAGGAAGTAAATGGATGCAGGTGACTCAGTACCGTGCTTTGTGGCATTCCTTGGTGGAGACCTGTGTTCAGCAGTGAACTTTGAAGGGCTCTCCGAAATGAGTTGCCGGCCTTTTAAAAAGGAGTAGTCTCTTTCTTGAAGGTCCCTAAGTCGTATCGGTCAAGAAAATAGGGTACGGATGTCATTGTTAAACCCGGAGCACCTTCAGCTTTTTTTATTATTGTTTATGGTCCGATCTATGCAAAATGAACTGACTATGTCCTGAGGTCTTGCAGTGGTATGCTTGGGTTTAGTTTTAATTTTATTGATTATAGAATCCCAAAGGAGGCTGGGTGCCACCACCTGCTTTACCCTTATACTATTTAAACGGTGAATCTGACCGTCATCCTTCACACCTGGCTGCAGAGCTTCAGCACGTTAAGGAGGTTCTGCACAACATCAAATTTCAGGTCCCGTTTAAAATAAGATAAAAAGAATTAACAAACAAATAAGTTTAAAAGAATTAGAATCCGCGTAAAGGAACGTATAACTGACGTGAAGCATCAAAATTCCGGGAAGTATGGCCCGGCCCCAACCAGATAGACATACCTCAGATTTGATAGACCACGAATCTTCGCGAAAGAACTTTGATTCCTATCAAGGATGTAAGTGAGGCTATTGAAATTAAAAAACATCCTAATTTCAATAGTGAAGAAGGCTTGATACAACCACCAGCTTGGGACCCTCTAACTAATAAAATGTATACTAAACTTAAGCATACCCTTGCAAGACTTCGAGATACAGTGATGGAGAGTTTGGGTCCCGGGCTTTGAATCCGGCAACGGATGGTCACAAATTAATGGGTGCGAGATTTAACTAAAGTAGACCGTGTTCCCAACCCAAACAAAATAGCTGACGTGGCACTTAATAGGCTTTGGACAGTGCACTTGCTGTGACTCAATTTATTTATTTATTTATTTATTCACAAATTGCGTTACATGTGACTTAGAGACTAAACAAAACATGTAAGTTCTAACAATCACGTGCGTCTCGAAAGGCATAGCAATGAACAGGAGAGGGGCAGACACTTATAAATTCTTTTCCTCAATGTATTCATTAATTGAATAATAACTTTTTTAATAAGTATCTCTTTTAAAGATCTTATGAATTTATTAATATTTGTTTCGGCTTTTATGTATTCCGGCAATTTATTATAAATTTTTATTGACATCGAGTAAGGACCTGTGCTGTGTAATTTTAATTTAGATTTTGGTTGGAAAAGGTTATTCTTATAGCAAGGTACGTTGTGTCGGGGCGCGTCTATGATTTTGGTGTAAAAACTTGGGTGTCTTTTTTCAAATTTACATACTTCTAATATAAATAGGCACGGTATTGTTAGAATTTTGAGACTTTGAAAGTGAGGTTTGCAGCTTTCTCTTTGTTTGATATTTGCAAGTACGCGTATACATTTTTTTTTGTAAAATAAAAAGTTCGTGTGATTCTACACTGTTGCCCCGTAGTATGACACCGTAGTTTAGCCACGCTTGAGCGTAGGCGTGATAGGCTGTCACTGCCGTTTTTAAATTTGTGGATTTTTTTAATTCTCTTAAAGCATGTATAAATTGTGATAATTTTAACTTATTTTTTTTTTTGAATATGTGATTTAAAATTAACAATTGAATCTATATTTATACCCAGCAAAGAAAAATTTTGAACACATTCTAATTTTGTTTGATTATATGTATAATTTATGTCTAGTTCATGTTTTTGTCGTGGTCTGAATTGTATTAGTTTAGTTTTTTTGAAATTGACTTCTAAATTATGATCGCTTAGCCATTGTTTTAATTTATTTATAATTATGTCGATTCTTTCATTAAGTTTGGTACCATTGATATAAGGGAACACAACGGAAAAATCGTCGGCAAACATCACACAAAACTCATCAATAATCTTGGGGAGGTCATTGATGTAAATAAGGAAGAGGACACATCCGAGTACGGACCCCTGAAGGATAGAGTCCCGCACCGGCTGGGCCCTGACACACGTACTATGAACGATTGACTGAGAAAGGAAGCAAACCACTTATGAGCTACACCACGGATACCAATGTCATAAAGTTTATTTAAGAGAATGTCATATTTAATTTTTTCATATGCTTTTGTCATATCAAATAAATGATTAAAACTACTTTTACGGATTTAATCGCGTTTATTTTTGCTTCTAATTACTTTTATTTTTAATTCCGACGTTTCGGGCGCTTTCCAGCACCCATGGATGAGCGCTGGAAAGCGAAAGATAAAATCCGTGAAAATATTTTTAATCATGTGTAGTGTTCGCGTAAATATAAGAAATCATTATGTCAAATAAAATTCCTATTGCGTATTTCTGATCGTTTAATATGTTCAAGACTTCATTAAAATCTTTAAATGCGGCTAGGGTTGTCGAGCGGTATTTTCTAAAACCATTTTGGGCGTCGTCGAAATAATTGTACGTTTCACAAAATGAGTATAATCGTTTGAACATAGCTCTTTCAAAAAATTTTGAAATTACGGGTAAGAGTGCAATGGGTCGGTAGTTATTAGGGTCCGTTTTTTTTGTCTTTTTTTGTATTAGCTTTATATTAGCAATTTTTAGTAGGTCAGGAAATACTCCTTCAGAAAAGGATTGATTTATAATTAAAGTTAACGACGGAATTAATTAATTTTACACTAACTAATTTACTTTATTTAGCCAGTATTTTTGTATGGAAACAAACACGGGCTGCCAGAAAAAAAACACAATAAGGACGAATAAACGGCTCAATAATTATAGGAGAGTACTGACCGGGGTGGGTCTTCTGACTGCCTGTGGTCTCAGGCCTCGAGGCTGATGACAGTGCGTTACAACTGGACGAGCGGCGGCAGCGCACGTCCTTTTACCTCCTTGGCCGACTCCACTTCCATCTAAGCGGAGCGCGCCTTTTCATTAGACGCAAAAATGAACATACATGTCTAAGCCTTCCCCCTCCCCCCCCTCAGTGCTTGCGGAAGGTAAGCGGATGGGATGGGATAATGTACCGGCTTATTACTAGCTAACTGAGGAAAATGCGAGGGTATTCGTTTTCCGCGCAACCACACAGTAAGTTCATTCTGCGTAGATTGGACCATAAATAATAATTAAAAAGCTGAAGGTACTCCATATTAATACTGACATTGGGACATCAATCAACACAGTGCCCCGTCACCATGGCCAAAACGTCGGGAATTAAAATTAAAGAAATTAAAGGCGATAATCGATCGGTAAAAGTACTTGTTAAAAAAGTGAATTTGTGAAGATAAAAACTTTTATATCTAAAAAATCCCGACTTTTTTAACTGATTCCTTAATCTTTTAATTGCGTATTATCATTTCCACATGCTTTTATATGTGGGCACCCATGATCAAAATCTTTAAAAACGGTGAGTATTTCCCTTTGAGCTCAAAACTCAAATAAATTCCACTATAATTTCGTATGTATATATTATAATCTAGCTCAGTGCATAGAGTGACTTGAATCTATTAATATGGAATTTCTTAAAATTAAAATAATCATCAAGACCATTGATAATACAACATTTCTACTTGACCATGAAGGCTCTAAGATTTTTTTAGATAAAATACATATATAATAGATCACTGTTGGTATTGCTCTATGTGTGTTCATAAAAAATCATCACAATCACATCATCCATTTCGAAAATTAGCCCATCCAGACAGATAAACAAAAAAATAGTAATTCATTACTTCATGGCATGCAAATAACGTGAGCAATAAAAGTTATTATAGGTAGATACTTAAATTTTATTTAGATGAATAATAAATGTGTAAATAAATATAGCCGTAATTTGTACAAGACTAAACTTTAACGGAAAATTACATTTCTTCTCTAAATGGCAAACTAAAATTGGCAAAGGGGTCAAATTGTAAAAAGGGTAATAATAAGGGTAAATTCTGTTCGGTGATAGATTTGTAATGGGCTGTAATGGATTGGATAAATGGATATAATTTCTGTAAAAGGAAGGAGAACGACAACTGACTGTCTAATTAATGACAATTTTACGGAAGATAATCCAATAAGCAAAACAAACGGGAGATCCGCCGTCTTGATTAAACGAAACGAGTTCCATCAGTAATATTTTAACAAACATTTCGAATTTTTTCGTTACACATTTATGTCAATACCGTTTTTGATGGATTTCTATTTTTATTTATCTATTTCACTTTTTTTCATTGGGGGATAAGTTGCTAGCATCCGTAGGCTTTTGCCACCTAGTTCTAGGCGCACCCTACACGTGTTCCCCGGGTGATGCTGAATGAGCTACAAGCCGTAAGTACAGACTCGGCTCCTCGCCGTGTGACAGCGGCGTAAAATATACCACCCCATAGTTTTCCAACATGAGGCAACAACGAGAAGAAATGATCCCGAGTTCCCAACGCCCCTTTGAAGGGGCAGGAGTGCAAAGAATATCCGTCTCGTTCTCGTCTCTCCACCCGACACGTTTTGTCTCACGGAGGGGCAAAAGTGGATTGCGGAAGTCCGTCTGGCTACGCTGAATGTATGTATGTGGAGCAATAAATAATAAGATGGATGAAGTATGTAATATGATGTATGATATAGGAATAGATGTATTATGTGAAAATAAGTCGAAACGGAAAGGAAAGGATATCACTACACGTGCCAGTATACCGTGTACTGGTCTGGTGTAGACGAGATCGAGCGGGCATGCCAGGGAGTCGGTATCATCCTTTCAGAAAGAATGGGTCAACGTGTGAAAGAATGTGAATGTGTAAGCCCGGGACTGCTATGGATACGAATTAAAGTCGGATTAAGGACGTTGTTTGTTCTAGGGGTCTACCCCCCAGACATGTCTAAGCCCACTTATGTATATCTAAGAGCAGTTTTGGGAGATTGTAAAGATGTTGTTAATGAAATGTAAGGGAAATGAAAATATTGTTATGTTAGTAGATTAATGGAAGCGTTAGGGTGAAGAGGTTTGGTTATGAAAGGATATTGGTGATAGAAGTATAAATGAGGATGGTAAAAGCCTCTTCACCGTTAGAGCGGAAAAGAATCTTTTTGTAACTAACACTTTCTTTCGACATGGGAAAAAGGTGATGATAGAAGCATGATAGATTTCATAATTCCTTATAAATTTATCCGATGATGTCTAGCACAGATTGTAATCAAAGAAGAGTTACGATTTGAGCCCCCACTAGTTGTACCATGCTGCCCGTAGGGCTTCTTTCGATGCTGTCATGCATAACTCCTATACATATATCGTACCTACTATACTTGTCGGCATCTGATGGTCAAGCGTGGTCTTGTGTATCATAGATGCGTGCAAAATCACCGCACAAATTTTCTTCTGAATACATTTGTAATCAATTAAATCTAGCTGTACTTAAACCTACACCTAAATTTACCAACTAAATGTACCTAAAATTAAAACTTTTGTATAAAACCATTCCGCATTGCTTAGTGCAACCTGTACTTGACCGCTATTGAAAAAATATATCATAAATGTTGTCCTAGGGTATACGCTACAACCATTCTAAGTTACATTAAAATACATCCAGTAGTTTCAGAGCCCATTGTATTTGGAGGAACAGACAGACAGTCAGACAAAAAAGTAAGTTGGTAAGAACTACTTCACCTACTATATCCGCTTCATAAAATAAAATCATGCGTCTTTCCTAACCTCAGCTGAAGTAGAGAGTCTACCGTGGCTGACAGCTAAGTCATTGCAGAATCTACCTTACCTGCGGATGCCTCGTGTAGAGGCGAAACACTTTGTATTAATGTCAGTGTTGTCTCTTTCCTAATGTAGTGGTGTTGGGAGTAGTGGTGTTTAAATTAGTGATGACGGGGACAGTGCACGCAATTAGTGAGAGCGGGAGGAACTCTTCAATCTAGGTAAGACTAGATTTCATTAAGTGAATATAAGTGAAGTGATTCTTACCAACTTTAATATAATTGATTTCCTTGAAGTAACGACTGATTCAATTAAGACAAAAATAATAAAATACGTTCCGGCTTATATATCCACAAAAAATTTATTGCAATTTAAATGTTCAAAAATATTCATTGTAAAAATTTGACTTGGGAACAATTTTATTATAATATTAAAATATTGAAACAGATTATAATAAATGTTTGAAGGAGTTTCAACGGAGATGGATCTACACGGGATAGAATTACAGTCACGAATGTATGCGCAACCCCATTTGCACTCGTTATTCCCTCACTCTCATACTATATTTTTGTTACTACTACTCCATAATACCCGTGAGTCGGCAATCTTAAACTACCAGAAATAGATCAGGAGAAGAACTAACGACTTTAATTTTTACACTACCGAAGCACCTTTAAAATTTTGACTTCGGGCCGCTACTACAAATTTCTTGGCAGGAAACCCCAATAATTCCTTTTGACCCAACTAGGAATTAGAAACCGGAACTGCTGATCATGTGAATCAGCAGTAAAGCTAACAATGACTAGAAAAACACGTATAGAGTATAAAGTATATATGAGATATTATACTTAAACGACGATGTGGAGCAGTGATAAACTTGCTGGACTTCTGGTAGGAGCTATGTTGACTACTGCGCCTGCCGAGCAGCACGATTTGTCAAATTTCCCCGGACTATTACAGGCAGACAAAAAAAGGAGAAGAGGTGTCATATTTATGCAGGCATTTCTGCATAAATATGACATATCAATTAAACATCATAACCTATACTTAGTTACAAAATCGATGCAATATTCTGACTTAGTAAAATCTCAGCATGATGCGGTTATTCACGAAACTAATTGCATTTACTGGCAACACTGTCGCACTTAGTGCTATCTATCAACGTGTCGACGTGAGTCTGTAGTGTGTAAAAATTCCATTGTGAACCCAACTGAATTTGCTATGTTGCAAGTAAATTAAATCCTGGATTAAAATGAAAGAAAAATTGTATCCCACATTGTATATAGCTGTCAATATTCATACACTTTAAATATGTGTTATTATAATTAGTTTTTTTTATAATTAGTTTTTTCTAATCTCTAACCAAGCCTTTGACTATGGTACAACCACAAATTGATGTTACAGATTTTTTTTTATAGAAGAAGGGGCAAACGAGCATGCGGCTCACCTGATGTTAAGTGACTACCGCCGCCCATGATCAACCGCAACACCAGGAGAATTGCGGGTGCGTTGCCGGCCCTTTAGAAAGGAGTAAGCTCTTTTCTTGAAGGTCCCCAGGTCGTATCGATCCGGAAAAATCGTCGGTGGTAAACTATTCCACAGAGAGGTTGTACGTGGACGAAAACTCCTTGTGAAACGTACAGTGGTGGACCACCTAGCATCCAGATGGTGTGGATGGTATCGGGACGTTTGCCGCGTAGTGCTTTCACGAAATTTGGCGGCTGGGATTAATCCGAACAATTCCTCAGAGCACACCCCGTGATAGATGCGATAAAATACGCAAAGAGATGCAACATCTCTTCGCAGCGCCAGTGAATCGAGCCGATCGGAAAGCACTCGGTCAAGTGGAAGGAGCTGGTACTGGGGAGCCCCAGCCCAGAGATGGGAACAGTATTCCATGTGCGGCCGAACCTGCGCCTTACAAAGTTGCAGGCGGTGTGCCGGCATGAAATACTGTCCCGCTCTGCTGAGCACGCCAAGCTTTTTAGAGGCCAATTTGGCCTTCCCTTCCAAATGACCACGAAACTGCACGTCACTCGATATGTCGACGCCGAGGATTCCGATACTGGCTGAGGCAACAAGGGGAGTGCCTTTGGGGATTTGGATTAATATAAATGATTTCAAAAGAAAGGATAAGCCCATCTAAACATTTTTGTCATTACTTTTTCATACAAGAAAAAGTAGCGCACCTGTAATAATACAAACGTCATATCACAACACGACGTAACCGGGGTCGGATTTGGTAGTATAATTATCCCAATTGTACCATAATTTTACCTAAAAGTCAACTTATTATTGGGTCCTTTAAGTTTTTAATATTAATCTTACGATATCGAGAATTTCTGTATTGTACATGAGTACTGCGTTTTTTTTTAATAAAATTAAAATTAGCTCATTTTCTGGTCAATCGGTGCTCGATCGATGCATTTATGTTGTATCCTTTATACAACTATAATGAGGGGCTATCACCATAAAAACTCTATGTTTCAGAAGCAATAGGTTTCAAGACAGAATTTTAAGTATTTTATGAATCAGATTTTCAGATTCAATTAAGCAGATATGGTTTCTTTTGTACTGTTTTTGTTTTACCCTTATTGAATATAAAATTTATTAGGTACCAATATTCAAAATTTAACTTATACTAAGTTTTTTAGACAAAAATAAAACAGAAATAAAAATAAAACCGTTAAAAAACGAATCGTATAGATAAACTAGACGTGACGCCAAAACCCCGGCACATGGGAAGAAATAAACATGAAACGTCAAAGGTGATATAATTTTTTAAAAAAATAGTATAGTTTTATTTTCCATGTACAATATTTTTGAGGGTCTGAATCCAACCCTGGCTTCATCTTGGTAACATAACTAAACTAACTGTAAAATAAAACTTCAAAAATGCGTTTATATAATAATTTAAGTGTAACAAAATTAATATAAGATTATTTACCGATGATACGATATCCCATAATCTCTTTTAATCTTTCTATTGTAATTTTTGCATTCTTTTACCACGCTATTAGAAATATTTATGACAGGCAAATCTGTCCTGCACGCGTACCACTGTCGACCGATTCACGTTTTACCCTAAACTGTAATTTTAGGGCCAGCACACTGGTCCATTTTAGTTGTTGGGTTGGCCCAGTCACGGTAATATTATTGTTACGAGCTTGAGGTTCGTGACAATAAAAATTGCCGATAGAATTACCTAAATTAACACTTTAATTTACTTTACACAAATTAAAGTTAAAAACACTAATAATTAAACACACTAATTCACTTAATTCCGCTCCGAAGCTTCGCTTGTGTAGCCGAGTTCAACTCTGCCTCGATCGCATCTTGCAGCGCCTATTTATTTAAATTAGCAAAGAAGCGTCCCGAATATTCAAGTAAATGTGCGCAAAGGGACGAGTTTGCGAGTATAGATTTTCTAGAAACTTAGTTCTTCGGATGGCGCTGTCGGTTGAGAGATCTGTGATGTCATTTTCTGCAACGCTCTACTCGCTCTCGTTCCTGACACTAGATGGCGCTAGTATATCGTCGACTGGAGCGCGTAACACTGCCCCCTCCTAAGACATGCTCGTCCCGAGCATTATCGGTCCCATGATAACGCGCCAAGCGATCCACATGGACGATCTTAGGAGTCCCTCTTACGCCTTTCTGTATCCGGTATGTCACATCGTTGATCCTGGTTACAATCCGGTACGGGCCGTCCCATTGAGCTTGAAGCTTAGGAGATTTCCCTTTGCTGCGGACTGGATTGTGCAACTACACTAATGAACCTTCGTTGAACCCTTTATTGTTCATTTTGCGGTCGTACCGGGTTTTCATTTTCTCAGATATTTGCTGGCCCGATTGTCTGACGTGCTCATAAATGTCATTCATTTTGTTCCGCAAGTCATTTGCATAATCGGTTATACTGCGTGGGGCATCAGGTGGTATCCCACTTCTGACACCAATTTTTACGAGCTTGAGGTTCGTGACAATAAAAATTGCCGATAGAATTACCTAAATTAACACTTTAATTTACTTTACACAAATTAAAATTAAAAACACTAATAATTAAACACACTAATTCACTTAATTCCGCTCCGAAGCTTCGCTTGTGTCGCCGAGTTCAACTCTGCCTCGATCGCATCTTGCAGCGCCTATTTATTTAAATTAGCAAAGAAGCGTCCCGAATATTCAAGTAAATGCGCGCAAAGGGACGAGTTTGCGAGTATAGATTTTCTAGAAACTTAGTTCTTCGGATGGCGCTGTCGGTTGAGAGATCTGTGATGTCATTTTCTGCAACGCTCTACTCGCTCTCGTTCCTGACACTAGATGGCGCTAGTATATCGTCGACTGGAGCGCTTAACATTATCTATACAGTATTCCAACTTCATACAAACGGACGAAGCGAGAGCTATGCCTATGCGCCTCGATCTCGGCATGCGCTCGGCATGCGGGTAGTCGTGACTGTGCCGCAGTGATGATTTTGTGGAATATATAAAAAATGGAGGAAATAAATAATAGAATAGGAATAATAAATCTGAACTTCATTTAAAAAAATATATATAAATTGTAAAGTAGCTGCAGGTATCTATAACCAATTAAAAGATATTCCTTTTCTCCACGTTGTCC
Organism: Parnassius smintheus behrii; assembly: GCA_036936625.1. NCBI lineage: Eukaryota > Metazoa > Arthropoda > Insecta > Lepidoptera > Papilionidae > Parnassius > Parnassius smintheus. The sequence continues at coordinate 11,985,602 of JAUPFT010000006.1, forward strand.
ATGTTTCCCCAAACAATTTTTAATTTATATTATTTTTAGCTTTATTTAGAAAGCGGATTTTTTTATATTTAAAAATCTAATAATAAATCATTTCGTAAGTCTCAGCCGAGGTGCAAATATTTTTCGATCGCAAATTTATTTAACCGATTTGTTATTCAAACATAAACATGGTATTTTAATTAAATCTACCAATCAAAAAACGACACGCATTGTTATTGAACGCTTTCTATTCAATTCACAAGTACCTATTTTATTTGATTATATAAAAAGTATATTTACAATCATAAAACTAAATAGAAACACAAAGTAGGCAAATGTAAAAATGCTGGAGGCAGGCAGCCCTATCACATGTTTACGTGCCGCACGGCTGTAGGCATTTATTTGAAAGTAGGTTAGGTTTAAAAACGAACGAAATGCATACAGTTCTACATTTCATTCTCGGAACTGTGTCAATCTTGGTTGGATCTAAGTTAATACTCTATTACTATTGCTTTATGAACTATTGTCGTATAAATAGAAAACAGTTATAGTAACAACTTTTGATTTGGCGTTACGATTAAAGCTAAAATAAATCTTATTTAGATCTATACACAATTCAAATTTGGTTGTATTCGGTTGCACAAAAACGAACGGACCGAGGAAAAACGGTATTTTTGGCTTTCTCTTTTTTTAATGTAACTGTTTGTGAAGGTCAGCTTGGTGAAACGTACGTTTTTTGTTTTAAAATTTAAATCAGATTCAGTTGTCAAGTAACGCTTACTGTGTTAGCTAATTTCGAATTTGCAAAAAAAGTGACTGTATGTTTACGCGCAAAAAGTGTTTTATGTGATATATTGTATATATTAATTGTTTAATAGTTTTGTAATATACCGATAAAACTGATTTAATTTGTAAATATCTTTTGTTCTAATATTGTAGATAGGGTAAATAACGAAAACGTGTATATAAAATGAACTTTTAAATACGCCCGTAACATTTATCAGCCAGTCCTAAGCCTGGAAAAAGTATGAAGGGAAGTTCGCTTTATTATTTTGTAAACAAAGATATGATGAAGTCGTGACATACACTGGCGGGATTTTTTTTGAAAAACTGTTTTTTTAAACTGTTTCTCAGAGCTGTTTCTCATTTCAATAAAACGGTTTCGTTTCGTTTTACCAAAAACCTGGAACGACCCAGTACTAGCGCTAACCGCACGACTGTACGCCGCCAACCAAGATTGGCGGGAAGACGCGCGGCGGGGGCGCGTGGCGCTGTGTGTTTATGTTTACGTTTTAGCGGTGTGTATTCGGGATGCGCAGGCGCTAACTGCACGACTATACGTCGCCAACCAGGATTGGCGGGAAGACGTGCGGCGGGGGCGCGTGGCGCTGTGTGTTTATGTTTACGTTTTAGCGGTGTGTATTCGGGATGCGCAGACGCTAACTGCACGACTATACGTCGCCAACCAGGATTGGCGGGAAGACGTGCGGCGGGGGCGCGTGGCGCTGTGTGTTTATGTTTACGTTTTAGCGGTGTGTATTCGGGATGCGCGGACGCTAACCGCACGACTGTACGCCGCCAACCAAGATTGGCGTAATGACGCGAGTCAGGGGCGCGTGGTGCTGTGTGTTTATGTTTACGGTAATGACAGTTGCCGGAGTGTCGCCGGTGTGCACGCATTTTTAATATAAAAGTGGTAACCTGTAATAACACTGTATTAACTACATTTTTTATTAGTTAATGGCCTGATATGTTTGAAGACAAACTATAATGTCTCAAGTACGTGTAAAATAGTTGGTCGAGTTATGTAAACAAAAATAAGTTCAGCAGACGAACGATAACAAAGTAATATGTGAGATACTAGAAGATTGGAACTAGGAAAGTGGTAATTAGAGTTTATTTAGTTTTGGTACTTATTATTGTTTAAAATTACGCAATTTATCTTTATAGTTATTGAGAAATTAAAATAATAGGAATGTTTGGTCAAGGTCCAAACTAAATTACGCAATACGCATTCTCACGTTGGCGGAATGTATTTCAGGAGCATTTCATTTCATATTGACTTAGCGGAGTATGCATATTATAATAATAATTACGTTTATTTCATCATCATCATCATCATTACAGCCTTTCACAAGTCCACTGCTGAACATAGGCCTCCCCCAAGTAATGCCACAAAGCACGGTCCTGAGCCACCTGCATCCATCGACTTCCTGCATGTCTTACCAGGTCGTCACTCCATCTAGTGGGGGGTCGCCCTACACTACGCCTACCGGTACGAGGCTGCCACTCGAGAACCTTTCTTCCCCATCGGTTATCGGTTCTTCGAGCTATATGGCCGGCCCATTGCCACTTCAGCTTACTAATCCGTTGGGCTATGTCGGTCACTCTGGTTTTACTGCGGATATCCTCATTTCTGAGTCTATCACGCAGAGAAACTCCGAGCATAGCCCTCTCCATAGCTCGCTGAGCGACCTTAAGCGTCCTCATACGGCCAGCAGTGAAGGACCACGTCTCAGATCCATAAGTCATCACTGGCAACACGCACTGGTTGTACAATCTAGTTTTTAGAGATTGAGGTATACCTGACGAAAAGATATGTCGTAATTTCCCGAACGCTGCCCAGCCGAATTGAATCCGTCGATTGACCTCTCGGTCGAAGTTGGACTTACCTAGTCGGACTATTTGTCCCAGGTAAACGTACTCGTCAACAACTTCGAGCATAGTGCTCCCAACAACTACCGGCATAGGTGTGACATGGACATTGAACATGATCTTTGTTTTGTCCATGTTCATCTTAAGACCTATCCGTTGGGAGGCACTATTGAGGTCATTGAGCATAGTGCTTAAGTCCTCCAGCGATTCTGCCATAAGGACTATATCGTCGGCAAATCGAAGGTGAGTGATGTACTCGCCATTGATGTCAATACCGTATCCTTTCCAGTCCAGTAGCTTGAAAACGTCTTCCAATGCAGCGGTGAAGAGTTTCGGGGATATAACGTCACCCTGTCTTACACCTCTCTGCAGTTGGATAGGTTTCGAGCTCTGGTTCTGTACTCGGATAGCCATCGTAGCCCTACTGTACAAACACTTCAGCACTTCGATATACCGACAGTCAACTTGGCACCGCTGAAGGGACTGTAGCACCGCCCAAATTTCGACGGAATCAAAGGCTTTCTCATAGTCCACATACGCCAGGCAAAGTGGCAGATTGTACTCTTCAGTCTTCTGTACAATCTGCCGCAGGGTATGTATGTGGTCTATGGTACTGAACCCTTTTCGGAAACCGGCTTGTTCGGGAGGCTGGAAGTCGTCAAGTCTGCGTGCGAGACGATTCGTAATGACTCTCGAAAACAGCACGTAGACGCGGCTCAGAAGGGAAATCGGTCTGTAGTTCTTTAAGAGAGCGTTGTCGCCTTTCTTAAAGAACAAGACCACCGCACTTCTGCTCCACGCCTCTGGAGTAGTGCCACCATGGAGGACGGAATTGAAGAGCTTCTGAAGGACTACAAGTACCGGTGTTCCACCCGCTTTCAGAAGCTCCGCTGTAATTCCATCCTCGCCTGGGGCCCTGCCGTTTTTAAGGTGCTGGAGAGCCATTCTAATCTCGCTTAGACTGACGTCCGGGATATCATCGGAATAGTGTCGGATAAGACTTGCTCTTGGATCGTTACTCACACTTGCGTGTGGCTCCAGCGATGATGTGTACAGCTGCCCATAGAACCTCTCAATCTCACTCAAAATCCCAGGTGTCCCGGAAACGATGTTGCCACACTCAGTCTTCAGCTTTGACAGTTGGCTCTTTCTGGCAGACAGATCTCTGGCAAAGACTTTGGAGCCCTGGTTCCGCTCGATCGCTTCTTTAATACGAGAAGTATTAAAGTTACGTAAGTCTCGCCGCATGCATTTGGAGATCTGTCTGTTCAGTTGCCTGTATGCTGTCAAATCTGTTGACGATTGCAGCCTCATCTCCCGTCTAACAGCCATGAGATTAAGAGTGTGATCGGAGAGCTTTTGTGTTCTTCTGCGGCGGGTCCTGCAGAACTTAGCTCCGACCGCATGGACAGTTTCCACGAGCTTGTCGTTCATATCGTCCACTGCATTGCAATCTTCTAGGCACTGGAAGCGGTTACGTAACTCAAGCTGAAAGGTTTCGGGATTCTGGATTAGAGCACGAGGGGGACGGAGCGTTGACTTCATTAGACGAGACCTCTCCAACTTAACGTTTAGGTTCAGTGTGCCTCTAACCATTCGGTGATCGCTGCCAGTTTTCACCCTTGCGATCACTGAGACATCACTGAACAGTTGGCGTCTGGTCGTCATAATGAAGTCAATCTCATTTTTTGTCGAACCGTCGGGGCTCGACCAGGTCCACTTCCTGTGGGGCCGCTTCTGGAAGAAAGAGTTCATCATAAAGAGTCCCTCTTTCTCCATAAAGTCGGCCAGCTGCTGGCCCCTTCGGTTCCGTTGCCCTACTCCAAATTTCCCTACCTTCAGCTCACCGCTTTCTCTTGTGCCTAGTTTTGCGTTGAAGTCTCCCATCAACACCGTGTAGTGGGTTTTGGAAGAATGTATGGCTCTGTAAATATCCTCATACATTTCCTCCACCTCCTCATCGGGGTGTGCCGAGGTTGGTGCGTAAACCTGAATGACCTTCAGCGAATACCGTTTGGTGATTCTGAGTATCAGGTACGCGACCCTCGTCGACACACTCCCAATCTTTACAACGTTGTTGACGAGAGACTTGTGGACGATAAATCCGACACCTCCTTGGGACAGATGGTCGCCCTCCCGGTGATAGAACAAGTTGCCGGACTCGAGGATTGCCGTGTCCTCCCCCTCTCTTCGGACCTCGGATAATCCAATAATATGCCAGCGCAACTTGTCTACCTCTTCTTCCAGCTCCAGTATCTTCTCGTCAGTCCTCAGGGTGCGTGCGTTATATGTTGCCAGGTCGAGTCGTCGTAGGTGGCAACCGAACCTCCACCGGAGATTCTTAGCACCCCCTGCCCCGCCGTTACCATGGTCGCCACCGTAGCCAGGAATAGCGGGGCCGCCGGGGACTGGGGGCCGTCTTTTTGTGTAATTGTTCATTGGGGGGTATTTGCCGTAGTTGCCACGCTTGGTAAGCGGGTTGGCAACCGCAGTTTTTTATTACGTCACTGTTGTTATCAGGAAGATGCTGCTGCCCATCTCCTGCCTGTTTCCCTCTGTCGCCTCTTACGACACCCACGGGAAGATATGGGGTAGTGGATATTCTTAACCGCCACTACACGGTGGACGTTTATTGTTAATTTGTTATTAAACTAACGTTATTTTCAATCCAATGATTATTATTTACAACATATATATATATAAAACATTAATCTAAGTAATATTTACCTAGATATTAGTTAATATTTTAAAAAACCAACTAATAAATTTTCATTCCATTATACCAATGATATTTGGATTATGATTAAATTTGTTGTTTTACCAATGTTAGAATAGCGTACTTACATACAAAAAAGCTACATAGTAAAGTATTTTTGGAATATTGATACCAAAATCAAATACTATGTAACATTTAATTAAATATAAGGCTTGAAGTAAATACTTCAACACGTGTTACAAAATTTGCACAAAATTTACTAAAATATTTAATCAATTATTTAAATATATTTTTACAGTGTCGTCTCCAGTACCTGAAGATGTTGATGCAATTATGACACCACAATTTATGTCTATGTTTGAGGATGTCTTTCAAGGGCCTATTGAACAACATGAAGATGAACATTTTTCTTCAACACGACTCATCTCTCCAAGTCAGTCGACACAAAATTAGATTATAAACAATATAAATCTACACATTACAAAACCTGATTCACCAATTATTTATTCTCTTTGTTTAGCTACTGATATATAAAAGTATTCTCCAATGATTTTGACTCCACAGTCCGTAGAACACCTATTTTCTATAAGTGTAGAAAATTATGATGAATCTGACTACAATGAATGCACCCCAATACCTTCACCCTATTGCGACTTTAGCAATTGTTCTCAAAGTGCTGATGAAACTTTGATACCAACCACGATTCCTGAAGATGTTGATGCAACAATTATATCAGAAAATATTCCCTGTTCCAATGCCCCATCGCTTGCTGTGCCTTTAGGTACACTTTGCTATGAAACAAATTCAGTGTTGGATGTAAATCTTTCATCCGTTTCTTCTATTGCTACATCAAATGATTGCACGTCTTTTGAGAGCAGCGAAACAAAAAATCCACTAAATAGATGGTCATCAAAGAAACTATCCGACAAAGGACGTAGGCGCATTAAGCATGTAGAAGACTGGGTGGCGACGAAAGGAAAACGTCTTGTCGACAACGTCGACAGTCAAAGAGGCAAGAAAATGAAACCAGGTTGTAGTTCTAGCTGTCATCTACGGTGTCGTGAAAATTTCAGTGACGAAATACGGATAGAACTATTTTCTGAATTCTGGGGTACGGGGAGCCATGTTAAGCAATGGAAACTTATTTCCAAATATGTCTTTCAAAAAAAGAAAAAACTTGTACTAATCTTGAAAACAAAAATATTCATCGATTATATACATTGCATTATCATCTTTCAATAAATTCAAATGATAATGAAAATATATCAAAAAGTATGCAAAACTATGTTTTAAATACTTTTAGCATAAGTAAGGATTTTGTTTATACTGTTTTCCGAAAAAGTAACGAATGTTAAGATTTCAACGATTTCATTGATGGCAGAGGTCACCCTAAGAACCATAATGTGGTAGTTACTACTGAAATGAAACAAAGCGTAATTGATCATGTTAATTCTTATACACCCGTTGAATCGCACTATGTCAGAAAAGATTCAAGTATAAAATATTTAGATCCCTCATTATCATTTTCAAAAAAGTTCAAAATGTATCCAGAATGGTGTGCAGAAAATAATTATAATTGTAGAGTGCAAACTTTAAGACAATACAAGGATATAGTCGATGCAAATCTAAAGATAGATTTCATGTTTCGAAAAAGGATCAGTGTGACCTCTGCCATCAATTTAAGAACATATCTGAAGTTACTGATGAGCAGAACAAAAAATATACAATTCGTCAAAAATAAGAGGAGTATTCTCGAAAGCTTATTAAGAGACGCAGGAATTTTTTTTTCATATTTCTTATTCTTTAAAGCCGGTTTCAGACCGACAACTAAGCTATTTCGAAGCTAGACAAAGGCAGCTTAGCTAAGCTAAGCTAATATAAACTAAAAATATGTTACGAAGTTCAGATCGACGGCCGTCGCTCGCCATGAAAATAATCTATGAAGAATGTTCCTATGATGAATACGTTACACATAGAAAAAGAACATTCATTTATTTTTTAAATAACATATTAAAAACAAAGATATTTCAGATCTTCGTTAAGTTACAATTTACATAAAATGCTCCATATTCGCTATAAAACGACCGTGCGCACAACGCAAGACAGTACAACACTGGCAAAGGATGTGTGAAGGGGTGCGGGGTTGGCGGAAGAGTCTTAGCTTAGCTCGTATAGCTGCTTATGCAACTAACTTAGCTTCGCATATTCTAATTAGCTCACATAGCTAAGTTTCCATAGTTTGCAGTTTGCACACAAGTGTGAGAAACTGCGTCAGCTGTGCGAGCTAAGTTAAGCTAACGTAGCTTAGCTCTTGGTCTGCAACCGGTGTAAAAATACAGACGAAATTAAAAGTTCTCAAAATAACTTCTTAGCAGTAACATCTCTGGAGCTTAAGTAGTATACTGGTAATTTGTCTATTGTGGACCATGTATCGAGTTAGCTGGCACAACAAATTGCAGCGTCTGAAATTTTTAGTTTCAAATTTTTCAATGTCGAGCACGTGTTTTTCCACTCCATTTTTTAAAGTAACAAATGTCAGACGAAATATTGTTCTCATCGACATAGTAACTTTGCTGAACTGAATAAAAGAGTACTTTGAACACGAATGAGAGTTAAATTGTTTTACGATTAAAATTTTATTGAATAAACGAGTCCATCTGATAGGTATCAGGTGGACTGTGTGCTTTAATATAACCCTTATTCTATAAAAAAGTATATCGTAAGGTTCTATTTTTAAAGTTAATACACAATGCACAACGTGCTTGCATGACTTGAATTTCGTCATAATCATAGAACAAGGACGGTTTTGAAAATTTTCATTTTTCTTACTTTTTCATAAAACGACATCAGTCGTGCTTTATAAGCCAATAACATTTTTTTGCAAATATTATTTAAGACAACCCAGATACAAAGTTGGAATATTGACGGATTTGATTTATAAACACAGTGAAATGACGAATTAACAATTTCGCCAGTGTACAGGGTTGAACCCCGCCCCCCGCGCCCCGCACGCGCGAGTCGTATGATGAGTACCACTAATGTTCTAGGTGAGGCGCGCGTGTCAATTTTACGTTAACTTAATATTAAGGTAACTTATTCCTATTTCATCTTATTTCTTGTTTTATATTGAGAATGTGTTTATTTATTAAAATAATGTTAATTATGTTGTCGAAAAGGTCCGTACACATATTAGCCTTATTAAACACCGCAAATAAAAATGTCATTAATTAAAAAATTGACGAATTTTCTGCAAATGAGACCGAAGAACAGTTTTCTTATATAACATGTAAGTTATTTTTAGCCTCTTAAAATATTTTATTTCGAATTTTATACGCTATTCTAGGTGACATACTTTGTTTTAAATAAATCTCCTCTGTACAATAACGGTGAGTCAAATCCGTAGCACAGTTTTTGTATCGCGATCTATAGTGAATACTAATTTTATTACTACTACTATTTCGTACAGCGTTTTTTTTTAAATAATTAAAGCATTCAGTTTATTTTTCGGTGTTGAAAATTAAAATCCAACATTGTTCTACGTACTTATATGACATTAATCTACTATTTTTGTACTAATTTAGCTAAAGTTCATTGTATAAGTGGTCTAACCTTACTTTTCCTAAAAATGTTAACTTTTATGGCGGTACTTATAAAAAAATAAATAAGAATTGAATATCAATGTTAACTTTGGTATAAAACTAACTTTTGTTGTCGTTATTGTTATTGTGTTTTGTCTTTGGTAAATATAAGGTAAATTTAGTGATATAATTTGTGTCATGGAGGAAGGAACTGCCGTCTGTGATACAGGCTCGGCCTAGTACAGCCGGCAGGAACCGGAGTAAGCAACTTAAAAAAATTGTACATAGCTTATTTTAAACATATTGTAAACAAGCTTATTGTAAAGGAAAGGAATGTAATTATGCTAATAAAGTTTATTATTATTATTACATGATATAAGAATGACGGTTTGTGTCATAAACGCATATTACAAACCGTCATCCTTTTACGGATAAGTGCACGTAGGATGTGCACAGCCGCCGTTTTTCTTTGGGCAGATTTTCTTATACGTCGTTTTTTTGTTATTACAATTTCAATCAAATTTTTCTTATTTGATTTTATCTACGCTGTTTACACTTTTGGAACATAATTAGTCCAAAATATAAAATATTATTTCACAGATGAAAAGCACCGTTTTTCGCCATTGCCTTCAGGAGCCAATGCAAAGCCATCATCTGAAGAAATGGAAGCTGCGTGGACTGACGATTTTCAATGATAATTACATCTCCAAGACAAATCCCCTGCAACGACTCCCATACAGGTGTACACGATGTTATTACTGAAGACTCCTATATGCCTACAGATCCAATGATACCCGAAAATATCAGTAATTGTTCACAATCACTGCGTGCATGCTGAGAGCATGATCAAGAGTCTCCAATGCCATGACTTTGACCGTTTTCAGTAATTTACTAGATCAATCTACACCTTCTACAGCTAGTCACAATAATAATATTAAAGAGTGAGCTAAAGTCGGCAGAATGTTAATGATTCTGAATAAAACAACATAATCAAAAAAAATTGATAATGATACTTAGATATTTTAAGAGTAACGTTTGAGACTGATTATACTGTACTGATACTAATATGCAATAATATTCCTCATTATATTTTTTGCTATAAAAACTATTTGATTAAGATTTTTGTTACGTTTCTTACAAATCTTGTGATTTTTTAAATTCTTGTGATTAATATCTTACATTAAGTGTCATAAATTTGATATTTGTGTTTTTAAAGTTTATCTGTTAAAAAAATTAAAAAAAAATTTAAACCAAATAATATATATTTTTCATTTACTAACCCATTAATTTCAAAACCGTCACTAAATTTTGTTAGAGATTTCCTAAAACATCGACGGAAGTTACTTTGCGTCATGTGAAATAAGAAGAAAAACAATGAAGTATGATAACATACGACACGTAAGTGTTCATAGAACAATGACGCATATGATATATTAGTAAATTGAGTAATATTCTGGATCTATTATGTAGGGTATTTTATAAATATATAGAAACAGAACAACGTATGCAAATTTCAAGCAGATCGCATTAGCGGTTTTTAAAATATACCCTAAAACCCAATTGATAAACTGTTATGTGGCGTACTGTAAAGTTACTGTTATGCAGAACCGTCTTTGTTCTACGACTATGATGATTTGAAAAACTAATATAATAGTTGCGATATAAGCGTGGTCCTAGTAACTTTTTATACGTGGTAGAGCCATGCTGCAGTTATATTAGTAGCATAGTTGTAGCTCAAATGGATCGGCTCGACCAGGGAAGGACCACGCTCTCGCAGAATACCAGCGTAAAATAGCAGCTTAATGCTGCTGTGTATCGTATGGTGAGTGTAGATAACCGGAGACCCTTTTCACTGGAAACGATGCACTCCAAGAGCATCGCAGATGTTCTGATGATGAATCCCGATCAGTGTCTTCCTATCAAAAGTATCCTAAATGTTGGTATCATGCAAAATTCGGTGTCAAGCTAAAAGTTTTGTTCACCCATGCGATTTCCAGGCGGAAAATATGAAGGACAATGGTTAACGACGTCTAATTCCTGTCCCTCATTCCACAAGTATTTATTTTGTCACCGACCGAAGATTAAAATCAGAGTTCCTGGTCAGCACTGGCAACGACCTCTGTGTTTTCCCTCTTTCATGGGTTCCTGAGCCTATCACCTATCAACTTTACCCAGTCAACGGGAGTTTTACCAACACGTATGGCTATTATTTTTTTAAGACTTTTAGTGGCGTTTTGTAGTCACCGATATAACAGAGGTTACCTACTGTTGGTGTAGACTTTCTTTCTTTTTATAATTTGATTATAGATTACAGACAGACACCACAATTTTACCTATATGATAGAAACTATTTTAGGGTTATTTTTGTCATCTTATTATTTGCACTTTGTATACAAATAAAATATCTAGAACTACGTCAACGATCTGTGCTAATGACTAAGTAGATACATATATTTTAATTAACTGGTATATGATTTTCAGATAATTTGCTTGATTGAAGTTATAGTATCTTTCAATTCCAGTTTACCCAAAATTTCAAAATTCCTAGCATTCATAGTTGTGGATAAAGGTTATATCAAATAAAGGTTATGCCTTACAACCGTACCTCGTTCGCTTGTCATACCCTTTCAAAATGAGTAGTTTTGAACCGAATTTAAAATGTTAATTAATTCTGAAATTCAATATATATTTACGTTACAATGGTTTAAAAAGATTTATTCCAATCATCATAACTAAAATATAATTTGTTTTGACTATTACATAAGCAAATATAATGTTACTTAATTGTACGTATTTGACCACATTGAAAGAGGATTTATTCCGCCTTTAAAATTCGTATTCTGTATGATAATATGTAATTTAATGAACATGACGGGCACCATCACTATCATTTATTCCTTAATTCATTAAGGCCTATCAAAACCCACTGCTTAACATTATCTCCCATAAATTGCCTCATTGGGGGATATTTGCTAAATTTGTCACAATTTTTGACAACCATAATTTATTTTATATTTTTTCAGTTTCAGCTGTTATTAAGAAGACCCTACCGCCTATCTGCTATTTTAGTTTCTCGCTGCCGCCTCTTATGACACTTGCACGATATGGGGTAGAGAATTTTCTTACCTATAAGTTGATAGTAGGGTAAATCTAACAATACTAAACCAAGCACCATTCTCAAATTTACCCTAAGAAAAACACACCAAAGGAATACACAAAACCTTTTTTTTATAGGATATGGTGACAAACGAGCACACAGTCCACCTGATGGTAAGTGGTTGCTGTGGCCCATAAGCATCTACATCTATCCTCGATTACGAATCAAAATGCAGATGCGTTGTCACCCGTGAGGACTAAGATGGAATGCCTCGTTTCCAGTAAAAAGGCTCTCCGGTTCTCTACACTCACCATACGAAATACAGCAGCATTAAGCTACTATTTCACGCTGGTATTCTGTGAGAGCGTGGTCCTTCCCCGGTCGAGCCGACCCATTCGTGCTACAACTATACTACTAATATAACTGCAGCATGGCTCTACCACGTATATACCTTTGTTAATACGGCACGATTTTCAGTAACATACTATAAGAATAACCATTCTCTACGATGGCTAATCATATTAATCACAATTGCTTTGATAAGGAAGACTTTTCAATCACTTAACCAATTTTTTTATGGGATAGTGTGACTAACGAGCACACAGTCCACTTGATGGTGAGTGGTTGCTGTGGCCCATAGACATCTACATCTATACTCGATTACGAATCAAAATGCAGATGAGTTGTCACTCGTGAGGACTAAGACGGAATGCCTCGTTTCCTGTAAAAAGGGTCTCCGGTTCTCTACAGTCACCGACCTTTGCTTTTCATTATTTCTTAATTCATAATTTCTGTGCCAAACCTAAGAATTGCGAAGAGGCCAATGCTCATACTATACAATAAACTAAAAGGAAAAAAATAATAAAAAACAAAACGATGATAGGTATAAGAAACCATTTTCGCACAAGGATATTAGCGATATTTTATACACTCTTAAGATGCAAGTATTGTATGCTTATCGATTAGAACAGAGTTTCGCCCTTAAACATAGTCACGAGGAAATATTACAATTCAATCATACCACAAACGAAATAAATTGTATACTTGCGAAAACGTTGGACCCGGATGGGATATGAACCCAGGGTTGACTCTAATTACTCGCCCGATAAAATAAAGATCATCAGGAAACCCGACGAAAAACATGTCAGTGAGCCAGTGTGTTTGGAGTGAAACAGTGTTTCACTCCAAACACACTGGCTCAAAGACAACGTTATAGGCTATATCATTACTGACGTAATGTAATATTAATTTGTTATGTTATGTAAACTATGAGATCCCTTTAGTAAGATAAAGCCGACTATCATTTTAATAATTAATGTAATGATAAGAGCATGTCAAGTCATCGGTCGTGAATTATTAACTTGACATGGACGAAGGAACATGCTTTATTAGGCAAAGGAGAATGGGACGTTCCCATACATTCTTGGGCCCAGGTGTTAACAAGATGAAATAACCATTCGTAAGCTTACCCATAAACAATACATAGCTAAAAATCTGGTAAGATTTGTCAATATAGGAGCTGAGTTATGGTAAAATAAGTAAAAGTGAGGTTATTTATTACCTACAATGTAACAATCGTTTTTTCGCAATAGTAAATTTAAGCAATTATATTGTTACGAGCTTGAGGTTCGTGACAATAAAAATTGTCGATGGAATTACCTAAATTAACACTTTAATTTTCTTTACACAAATTAAAACTTAAAACATCAATAATTAAGCACACTAATTCACTTTATTCCGCTGCGAAGCTTCGCTTGTCTCGCCAAATTCAATACTTCCCCGATCGCGTATTGCAGCGCCTTTATATAGAGCTCTTCTCCGAAAACATCCAGAATATTCCAGAAAATTCAAGTAAATACGCGCGCCAACCGACCAAGTGCAGAAAATTCGAGTGTGCGGCTTCCAGAAAACTTAAATCTTCTGTTCGATACTAGATGGTTCTGTTGGTTGAAAGACTAGTCATGTATTTTCTGGAAAGCTCTCCTCGCTCTGTTACCCGACACCAGATGGCGCTAGTGCCAGATGTCAACTTAGCCGCGCAACAATATTTATAAATTTGCATAGCTACTATCGAAGTGCTGAAGTGTTTGTACAGTAGGGCTACGATGGCTATCCGAGTGCAGAATCAGAGTACGAACCTATCCAACTGTAGAGAGGTGTAAGACAGGGTGACGTTATTTCCCGAAACTCTTCACCGCTGCATTGGAAGACGTTTTCAAGCTACTGGACTGGAAAGGATACAGTATTAATATCAATGGCGAATTCACCTTCGATTTGCCGATGATTTAGTCCTTATGGCAGAATCGCTGGAGAACTTAAGTACTATGCTCAATGACCTCAATAGTGCCTCCCAACGAATAGGTCTTAAGATGAACATAGACAAAACAAAGATCATGTTTAATGTCCATGTCACACCTATGCCAGTAGTTGTTGGTAGCACTAAGCTCGAAGTTGTTGATGAGTACGTTTACCTGGAACAAATACTCCGACTATGTAAGTCCAACTTGGAGCATCACCATCCTTTGAAACCGTTACTTTTAGGGATCCGAAAGCTACCTCCTGGGATATCTATAGAGATAGCCTAAGGAGGAATTTGGAAACGTTTCCTAAAAGCATCAAAACAATTGAAGGTCTGGAGTTAGCGACGAAGACAGTAACCGTAGGTATCTGTGAAGCCTTCGAGGAAAGTTGTCCCGTCCAAACCAAGACCTCAACACGAAAAGTTTCTTGGTGGAATTCTAAGCTGAAAGACTTTAGGGAAAAGACCAGGAAACTATTTAATTCAGCTAAGAAAACCAAAAAGTTGGATATGTATAGTGCAGCCCTAACCGAATATAATAAAGAAATTAGGAATGCCAAGAGAGCATCGTGGAGGAAGCTATGCGAGGAAGTCGAGTCTTTGCCTCGCAGTGCAAGACTACACAAGATGCTATCGATAGCTAAACCTAATCAGATCGGGCTTCTTAAAAAGCCGGATGGTAACTTCACTAATAGTGAAACAGAAACATTGGTGTTACTAGCGTCAACCCATTTCCCAGGGTCATACAAGACTTCAGCCTTGAACTCTTTCAGAGCCCTAAGAAGGCCTTGCAATGAGGACTGGCATAAGGCTGCAAAGATAATAAGGCCAAGCCTGGTGCAGTGGGCTGTTGACTCCTTTGAACCATTTAAATCGAGCGGGCAGGATGGAAAAATTCCCATCCAACTACAGAGGGGTATCGACATCCTTCTTCCTTATCTGGTGAAAATCTTCAGAGCAAGTTTTGCATGGGGATATATTCCAGAACGATGGACAATTGTCAAGGTTCTATTTATACCTAAGGCTGGTAGAAAGGACTACGCTTTACCAAAGTCCTTTAGACCTATAAGCCTATCTTCCTTTCTTCTTAAGACATTGGAAAAGGTTATAGCTAGATATATAAGGGATGTAGCTCTAGCTACGAGGCCCATTCATTACATCCAGCATGCTTACTGTAGAGGCAAATCTACGGAAACAGCCCTGATCAGTGTCATTGACAGGGTCGAAAAAGCACTGGAGGATAAAGAAATAACTCTTTGTGCCTTTCTAGATATTTAGGGCGCCTTCGATAGTAGCCCCACATCACTGCTGATTGGGGGCCTAACATCTAAAAATGTTGACCCCACAACCATCAGATGGGTGAAGTCGATGCTCTCAATCAGAAAGGCAAAAATAGCACTGTTTCAAACTTCGATTGAGGTTGCAACCACAAGAGGCTGCCTACACGGAGGTGTTTTGTCACCCCTTCTTTGGACTCTTGCGGTTGACCAACTATTGTACAAAGTGGCAGACCTACGCATTGACACATTGGGTTATGCTGATGACCTTGCGATCATTGCAAGGGGCTTTTGCCAAAGTACTTTATCGTCAATAATACAAAGAGCCCTAAACACCGTAAATAACTGGTGTAGGGATAACAGTTTATTAGTTAATGCTGATAAAACTGTTATAATACCTTTTACCAAAAAGAGACGGTTGGACAAATTAGTCCAACCAAAACTTAATGGTAAAGAAGTACCATTTTCCACGGAAGTTAAGTACTTGGGCGTAACAATCGACCAAAAACTAACGTGGAACTCTCACCTTAGCAACGTATGCCATAACGCATAAATTGCTTTAGGTACGTGCAGTCGTTTGGTCGGGAACAACTGAGGCTTGCGTCCCAGTATGGTCCTATGGCTGTACAGCAGCATAGTGAGGCCGATTCTCACCTACGCCTCTATTGTCTGGTGTAACAAGGCCAACCAAAAGACGACTGCGGATAGACTAAATAGTCTAACAAAGGACTGCCTGCCTAATGGCAACTGGAGCTATGCGATCATCGCCTGGAGCGGTTCTTAATGCACTCCTATGCCTAACGCCCTTGATCTCTATCTGGACAAGGAGGCAAGGGCTAGTTTGTATAGGATTAACGCCCAGGGCGGCCTGAGCTTGCTCTCCTACAGGTTGAGATCCATGCTCGACTCAATTAAGGAATCACCGGTCTTATGCATGATCTCAGATATCATGCATCCACTATACATTTTTAATAAAAAGTATAAAGTGGAATTACCCTCCAGAGAAGACTGGCTGAATGGCCAGGTTATCTGTGAGGTCGGTAGCCTCATATGGTATACCGATGGGTCTAAAATGGGCCTCGACGTAGGCTTTGGAATTTACGGGGAACGCCCCAATTCAAACTTAGTATGAATTTGGGTAGGTACACCTCTATTTTCCAGGCAGAAATTTTCGCCATACTTCGGTGTGCGAAAATCAATCTGCAAAAACACTACGTCAACCAAAAAATTTACATAAACTCTGATAGTCTAGCAGCACTCTTAGCGCTGAGATCAAACTTACTCAAAGCTAGTTGGAGACTGCGTGAACCGTTTAAACGCCCTGGGTTGTAAAAACAGGGTCGTTTTAAGATGGGTTCTGGGTCACGAGGGTATTGTAGGCAATGAATTTGCCGACAAACTTGCACGGGAGGGCCCAAAGTGCACACAATTTGGACCCGAGACATTTTGTGGAATCTCAAGAAGCCTAGCCCGATTGACCCTTGAAACTCTTTATCACAATAAATCACTTAAGATTTGGTCTGATACACCAGGCTTAAAACATTCTAAAACCTTTATCCGGGCTTTTGATCGTAAATTCGCTTCAGAAGCCCTGGGATTAAGTAAAAATAAATTGCGCATTCTGGCAAGAGCCCTAACTGGACACTGTTGTTTTAAAAAGCACATGTCCATCCTGGGACTAAGCAACTCAAGGATGTGTCGGTTCTGTTCCGTAACGGAAGAAACGCCTCTACACATCCTAACCGTTTGCGGACCCTTAATGCGCAAACGTAACACTCATCTGGGACACTATCTACTCCGCCCAGAAGAAGTGAAATTGCTCACGGCTAAGCAACTCCTTCGATTCATTGAAGACATAGGTCTTAGCAGTAAACTAAAGCCATAGCAGCGATCACAATAGATCCTATAGGTCGCAGTGATACTGGTCTCTTTAGCTAGACCTGCATAGCTGCTCGCACATAATTAAAAAAAAGTCCAACTTCGACCGAGAGGTAAATCAACGGATCCACTCGGCTGAGTAGCGTTCCGGAAATTACGACACATCTTCTCGTCAGGTATACCTCGAAACGTGAAAACTAAGTTGTACAACTAGTGCGAGTTGCCAGTGATGACCTATGGAACCGAGACGTGGATCTTCACTGCTGGCCATATGAGGACGCTCAAAGTTGCTCAGCGAGCTATGGAGAGGGCTATGCTCGGGGTTTTTCTGCGTGATAAACTTAGAAATGAGGATATCCGCAGTAGAACCAGAGTGACTGACATAGCCCAACGGATTAGTAAGCTGAAGTGGCAATGGGCCGGCCATATAGCTCGAAAAACCGACAACCGTTGGGGAAAAAAAGTTCTCGAGTGGCAGCCTCGTACCGGTAGGCGAAGTGTAAGGCGACCCCCCACTAGATGGAGTGACGATCTGATAAGATATGCAGGAAGTCGTTGGATGCAGGTGGCTCAAGACCGTGCTTTGTGGCATACCATGGAGGAGGCCTATGTTCAGCAGTGGACGTGTGAAGGGCTGTAATGATGATGATGATGATAGCTACTACAAGTGTATTACAATTTAGATGACGGCTCATGGTGTAATACCTAATTAGGATCAGTCACGTAGGCAAGATTCTCGTTTTCTAATGAATCTCGAAAAAGATTTTAAGAACACATAGTTAAGGGCCTATGCAGACAGCATAGGTCCTTGACTATGTGGCTTAGTAAGATCCTCCGTTACGCCAAAAACATTGCAGCATTAATTTTGAAATAAATATATTGTAAAGTAAGTAATATGCCGTAAAATTTTCTCGATAGAAAAAAAAAATCAAAGTTTCCTCCAAACTGAACAATAAACCGCCGTGATTACAAACATGTCGGTATATTGCATACTATGCGCGGGGAAGTGGGGGCGAAATTAGAATTTGAGCTACGGTAGTATAGGCCCTTAAGTAAGGGTCAACAAAAAAGCAATAAAAAGGAAAAGCTATGGTTATCAAGGGAACTAAATGGTTAATCAATTAACAAAATTTGAAAGAACAGTAAGTAAGGAACTAGTAGTACTCGTAGTGTAGTGAATATTAGGCATGTCGATTACTTAAATTGTTGTTGTTACTGTTATTTGTTGGCATGTTGATGTTTTGTATTTTTACTAAGCATTTTGTGAATGTGATCGCAATTCCTTTTTATCTCCGTAGTTAATACTGGAAAATTATAGTTAAAATATCTTAAAACGCTCGATTTATTCAAAAATCGATTATACTTTGCTCTTTTCTAATTGAATCGAAAATACGTCCTTCTCTAAAGTTATGTAAAGATTTTTAAAGTTTGAAGCGTCAAGTCAAGTTTTAAAGCTCAGAGCAGTTACCAGCATAGAGAGAGCCCTAAAATAACTACAAAATTCTTACAGCTGAACTCCTTATACATATTATGTTTAACATAGTATAAAGTAAGATAGGTATACTACGCGATCTTACTTTGTCTCACCTTTTTTCTTTTACAAGATTGTTGCGGTTATTCCATAGACTTAGAATATACTGTCGTATAAACGACCTGACAGCCCTAAAACGCGAGACAAATAATTGTGATGTTTCATTGAGTTCGTTAGCTAGTGATGTACATTTTACTTACAAGGACTATCGTATAATGATTGTTAAGGAAGTGGTTAAAAACAGTAAAAAAAGTTTAGTGCACGAAATTGAACATCTTCAAAAATTAACGGAATTTTTACAATAACATTTTAAAATAATTAAAAAACATTTTAAAATGTTATTCTATGATATGGTATTTCCTGTGTATAAGTTGAACCTATCTGTCTTTTGTTAGATTTAAATTTAAAATATACAAAATTCCAATAATCTCTGAGTCCTTAGTCTTTGAGCGAGAGGTAAGTCCACTAATTTCAGAAAAGAATATTTACTGCCATGGACAGTTTCCCCGTAATTTATTTTTTAACATAATGTTTATTAAAAATAATATGGAAGATACTTAGTTAAGTATAAATCTATTTATATTTTATATACTTCATAAACTGTTAACGCTCGCTGTAAATATAACAGAACGCGAGTAATCCAGGTTAGATCCCCGCCGGCACCAATGAAATTGTTAATTGCAATTTTAAGTACTGATTTATCATGTGCTCGGCTGTGCAGGAAAACATCATGAGAAAACCTGCATGTCTGAGGAGTAAGAAAAAAATATTTCGAAGACATGTGAAGTTTGCCAACACGCATTGGAGCAGCGCATGAGGGGAGGTCTGTGCTCAGCAGTGGGACGTATATAGGCTGTAATTCTACTTTACTTTTATACTTCATAAAATGTTTCGCTGGTAAAATAAAAACCGTGGACACGGAATACATAGTGGCTGCTTTATCCCATCAGCCGCCAGCAGCTTAATATAAAAGTCAACTACAACATAAGCTCCACCTTTTCTATTTCTTCGCAAATAACATGAGGCTAGTTTCAAATTTGTTTTACATTCTTATACATATCCATGAAAGTTATGGAATCTTCATTTGAGATCTTACAACAAAACTTAGTGGAATAATGCGGAATTTCGTACTATAGTTGTATAGTATGAAATATATTGTGAATAAGTCTCTACAAAATCTACTTAAATTCAGCCGGTATATTTCTGTCAAATTACATAAATTCCCAGTGTAGATTAAGCAATCACAGCTGTAATGTTATAGCTGTTATAGCTGCAGCTATATTTTGTTTGTTACAGTAGTACAATAACAGCAGTACGACAGCAATCTGCATTCTCTTTGGTCGCTAGATCATAGCAACTACCAATTAATCTATTACGAAGCTATTACCCGTTTTCTCTGTTCTCTTTGCTCCCCCAAGTTAAATATCCATCATTTATCTATTAATTACGGGCTATTCAAATTCCACTGCTGAACGTAGGGGGAATGTTTACCGTAGTTCTCTCTCTTAGCAAGTGGTTTAGCAACCGCATTTCTTATTATTTAGAGTTGTTATCAGAAAGATACTGTTATCTCTCTTTAGTATGTTGTCTTTTACAAAACTCACAGGATAATATGGGGTCTTAGAGCTTCTAAGTAATAGATAATACGTATTATTTGGTAGGAGGTAGTGGATTATTTTACGCCGCCGCTAAATTACATTATCAAGATCATGCCTTAACTTCGCGATTTCTAAATATTTTCATCTAAGCAGTTAAAGTTTTGTTGGATATAGTCAATGGTTTTATTTCTCGATAAGAAAGTGGTAAATCTATATAAATAAACATATTTGTCGTATGTAGGAAAGATCACCACTTGAGAATGGCTGGATTGTTTTTGATGAATACTCTGAGTGTCTCACATTTTGACGCAGTAAGTAGCACTAATGTTGATATTTAGAAAGCAGAACTAAGCCGGTACAGATCGTTAGCCAGCAAATAGAATTGGAATCACAAATGGGATCCTACTTGCCAATGTACCGTGTGTCTCTCAAGACTTTGTTATTCATACATCCTTTACTATTAGTTTTAAAATTTGCGAAACGAATATTTTCAATGTAATTTAATAAACATCACTTGATTAAGAAACATTTGATAAGTCGATCCATATTATAAATTCAGTTTTTTTTATATTGTCGTAAATATAACATAATATTAAAAGTAAATATTTAAACAAAACAAGTGTACCGACGTCGATTGTTGCTACTCGTGCAAACGAAACCACTATAAATTAAAGACGTCATGTTTTATGAAGTAACGTCAAACATAATACTACATACTACAATATGGTTTTTTAGTATATGAGAAGATACGAGTGTTCTTCCTCTCCTATTTGGCATAGTATAAAGGGACCAAAGATGACCAATTGGCTTTCTATTTATACGCATGAATTACATGCAACATCTTTCAATAGATTTGTCTCTTTTTACCTTATTGGAAAATTAAATCAGAAAAAGCGAGACACGTATATTGACTCATTTTGTCTAAAATTGTAGGTTATTTCTTTGCTTACGTAGCTATGTACTTTAATCATTACATAATTATACAATAGCTAATTACTTTAATCATCACACGCGTAATACTACTACAATAGGGATGCCATTTTTCCAGTAAATCAGAAGATACGCATGTACTTACTCTAATATTTGGCATAGTATAAAGAGACCAAAGATGACAACCTGACATTTCTATTTATATGCATGAATTAGAAGCAACGTCTTTCAATAGATTTGTTGGTTTTGGCTTATTTGAAAATAAAATAAATGAGAAAAAACGAGACGAATATAATAAATCATTTTATGTAAAATAACGTATCTATGTAATTACCCTAAGTTTTAAAATCAATTGATATATAAACTTAGTTATTACAGTTTAGTGGAACGTAGCTTTCAGAAATGAGAATTTCTGTAGTTCATCGATTATTTATTTTAATCGATTTAAAGACATAAAATGTTTTATTCTTTTTTCCTTTTACAAATGATATATTTTATTTCCAGTTGGGTTTAAATATAAATAAAGGGAAATAACAGAATTCTAATGACACCAGCTTTTTTATTTATTTTAATTTTTTGTATCTATACTCGTAAATCTATACTCGTAAATATTAAATCGATTGTATTAATACACCAATTTTTAATTATAAAACGAGTCAGTTTTTTGTATTTTAATTCAGAAAAATAAAGCCAATTTTTAAAAAGTATAAGCCAATTTGTTGATATCAGGCCCAAAAATCTCATTCTCCTTTCAGTCCCTTTGTTTGGTCGTAACGTCGCCAACCTGTTCATGGTCAAGTTAGTGGTAAGAAAATTTAGTATATAATTATCACTCATAATGAAAACTAAGAACAGAATTATTATAAACTAACGATCCGCCACGACTTACTCTGGATAGGATCTATTAATGTAGCGTTAATTCGACTTAAGTAGTTATAAATTTTTAATTTTTCCCATAATATATTTAGGTTTTTCGGATAAAAATATAGTG
Source organism: Parnassius smintheus behrii (assembly GCA_036936625.1). Classification (NCBI taxonomy): domain Eukaryota; kingdom Metazoa; phylum Arthropoda; class Insecta; order Lepidoptera; family Papilionidae; genus Parnassius; species Parnassius smintheus. The sequence continues at coordinate 12,008,131 of JAUPFT010000006.1, forward strand.
CTACCTTAAGTAAAAGTAAAATTTCATCACACTCGGTTCATCCGTTCCAAAGATTAGCACGAGCAGATAGGGGAATAAAAACTTGAAAATGGTTATTTTATTCGGAAAAGTATTCACGTTGCCCCTGAGCTTAATAAAAGCAAGTTATTTTCATATAACAGGCTGACATTTTACTTTATTTGTACGTACAGATTATGTAAACTAATTTAATTTAATTTTATTTATGGTTTTTTTAATTTATTTTTCATTAGGTAAGCTTTAAAATTATTTTGACAGTGCTGTCGTTTTCCTCTTGTTAGTTGTTTGCACTTTGCACCCATTATGTTCATTGTCTTCTCTGCTTAATGTTGATTTTGTTTGGTAGAGGATGCCTTATTGCATTTAGTTCGCAAATATTTTATGGTGCGTAAATAAATTTTTTATGAATACATAATAGAATTAATTTAAGATAAAATTCTTTATAACAAGTTTAAATTAAAAAATTAAGGTTAAATTAATTCAAAATGAGAAATAATATGACAATATGTAGACAAATGGCTTGGCTTCTGATAGATGGCCGTTTATGTAATCCGTTTAAGCCAGACGAAAATATCCAGACTGGCGACGGCACCAGCATGAAAAGTATGAGGCGTTTGGCACCTACTGCGATCGCCCTTCCGTCTGCCAATCTTGGCGATTGAAGTGAATTCCTGCCCTATAGTGAAGAGTTCAGCAGTGTACGTATACGGACTAATGAAGAAGTAAAAGGGAAGCAAAAAAATATGCATTACTTACCGTGTAGTACATGTACATTACTTACCGTGTACAGTACACGGTAAGTACCGTGTAGTGGTGGTGTGAGAATGTCCACTACCCATATTTAGTGCCATAAGAGGCAACAAAATTAAATAAATTAGGACATGGAGAACAGCGTCTTCCTAATAACGACAAATAAGAAACTACGGTTGCAAAGTCGCTTGCTGTGGCGCTTGCTGTGGCGCTTACTTGACTATGGCAAATATGTCCCCAATGAGGCAACTTAAGGGAAAGGCATATGTTCAGCAGTGGAATTTAATAGGCTGTAACCACATTACTCTGTGAAAAAATTAGTGTAAGTATGAAAAAAAAACTAGGTGTTACTATACTCTTTCTTTGTCTAGTCCGTCGGGATAGGTACCACTAGCGGTGCCTGTACTTTATTGTTCTGTTCTGGTCTAGAGGGTCAGTACGTTGTGAGGCATTCCATCTTAGTCGTCGGAAACAGGCTACTCATCTTTAGCCTTTTTTTTTTGAAGTTCGGTCTGGAGGACATTAGTGTAAGACGATGTTGCCTACCCAGACTGACTCCTGGGTTTTTTTATATTAAAAGGATGACAAGCGAGCACACAGTCCACCTGATGGTAAGTGGTTGCTGTGGCCCATAGACATCTGCATCTATCCTCGATTGCGAATCAAAATGAAGATGCGTTGTCAGCCTTGAGGACTAAGATAGAATGCCTCTTTTCTAGTAAAAAGGGTCTCCGGATCTCTACACTCACCATACGAAACACAGCAGCATTAAGCTGCTATTTGACGCTGGTATTCTGTCAGAGCGTGGTCCTTCCCCGGTCGAGCCGACCCATTCGTGCTACAACTATACAATTAATATAGCTGCAGCATGGCTCTACCACGTAAAATATCCTACCACCTTGTGGTCCATGGACTGCAGTAGCCACTTACTCGGGCTTCATTTTTACAAAAATAAAACGCCAAAGCTGTAGTATTCTCATTGAAGCACCGTGCATATATTACAATTCGAAATTATGCAGTATTGGCGCGAAAATACATAGCACTATAAGGACGCAGGTCTGAATATTAATGAACACTTACTTATTTAGAGTGCCCATCGTTAGGGCGATACACCCAAGTACGCTCCACTCTAAAAACATACGCGTTGAACTCTGGGATGGGTAACATCATTATAATAAACTTTTGACGTAAAAAATCATACTACGGATAAAAATAGTTTATTTTACAAATTTTCGCATTGATATGATATTATATGAGGTAGAGAAAGGAAACAAAAAATGGGTAGAAGCATTGTCTAAATAACAATTTGAAATAATTACAATTTGCGTTTGCCATCTCGTCTACCAAGCGTGGTATTTATGTTAAATATCCCAACTCCATGAGGTAATCTATGGAAGCCTATGTTTAGTAGTGAACTTAGGATAGACTTCAATGAAATGGTCTATATATATACTATCTGGTTACGTCGATCATATTCTTTTCATATTCGTAAAGAATTTCATTCCTTGAAAGTAAATATTTGTTGATATTACATTTTTCATTTCTATTATTGAGAATTGCTCTATTTCAAGAGATTAATAACATTAAACTATTATCCACTTTTCTTAAGAATAAAAAATGTCAATACGTCTTCCATCGCTAACACAGTTTCCGAACGTTGGATACAAAGATGTTTTATAGGTACAGATACCGTGTACGTGCGCCTAAAACGCTTCCATTTAAAACGCGTCAATATTGGCGTATTATGTCGATCGTTCCGCCATTACGCCAGCGACGTTCACTGCGAACGTAAATCACGCACCAGTGTTTTTAATTTCACAAAATGATGGTTTGTGCTGTGAATTCATCTAAAAATTACTCTTGGAAAAAACATAAGGATAAGAACATTACTTTTTATAAGTAAATATACAATTTTCTGGTTTATTTCTTGATAAAATAATACGAAAGCTGAATGTCAATGCAAGTAATAATACTGCGCAATTATATTCGAGTGTTGCCTACCGTATGAAATGTTTTTCCCTATTTTAATGTCATTAATAGATGTAAAGCAACTGTTGACAACGGATATTTATCCAAAGCAGCCGATACGCAACCGTTGTGAACCGGTTGTTTAACCGGTTATTTGATCTAATCATGAAACTGGATCGATATATGAATTTAAAAAAAAAACATTTGATATCTCTTGGCCGAAGTTAACTTTTACGGTTACACTAAACCAAACTTACTTTTGTACGTAATTTTACTGAAGATTAATAAATACCTTATGTTAAGATAATTTTGATACCGTTAGTCATGATTTACTACTTAAAAAGTTAAAACACATTGCTATCACAGGTGTAGCCGATAATATGTTAAAATCTTACTTAACAAATCGCAAACAAGTAGTCAGAATAGACAATTCTCAAAGTAAATCTAAAACTGTGACATACGGCGTGCCACAAGGATCCATACTAGGGCCGATATTATTCTTAATTTATATAAATAACTTAAAAGATATTGGCCTAAAAGGAGACATAACGTTGTATGCTGACGACACAAGCCTATTCTATTTCGGCCACTCAATAAATACTATTATCTCTGACGCACAAAATGACCTTAACTTAATACATAGATGGTTCCAGTACATTCTTCTAACAATAAACATCTCCAAAACTAATTATATCATATTCAAAGCAAAAAATAAGAAAATATTAGACTTTGAACCTCTAAAAATAAATAATCAAATTATCAAACGATCAAATTGCGAAAAATACCTAGGCTTATTTTTAGATGATAAACTTACATGGAAACCTCAGATAGATAAAATTAAATGCAAACTATCATCGATAACGGATACCCTTCGAGGTATAGCTCGTTGTTTCCCGCGTAAAATACATTATCTTATTTATAATTCTCTAGTCAAACCACATATCGATTATCTGATAGAAATATGGGGCTCAGCTGCAAAGAATAAATTGAACCCAATACAAAGAGCACAAAATAAAGTTATAAAGGTTCTATTCAACTATAACTATCTGACACCAACTCACAAAATATATAATGATACTAAGCTGTTAAATATAAATCAATCGTACGTTTATCATACATGCATTCTGATTCGTAAAATAATAAATAAAGATATCCACACTTATTTAAGTTTCACTAAAAATAGACAAATTCAAAAAATTCAGCTAAGAAATGCAAATGATCTCATTTTACGTGCACCAAGAACTAGTTATGGTAAAAGAAACCTAGTGTTTGAAGGAGCACAATTATATAATAAACTGCCTAAAGACATTAAGGAATCGCAGTCAAATGTAAGCTTCAAAAAATTACTAAAATATCATATTATAAAATCTATAAAATAACGGTCTTACTATTAAGTTAAAAATATTAATAATAATCAATAAGTATTTTAAATATGTTTAAGAAGGTGCAAATAAAGTATAAAGTTTTTTTTATTGTTCATTACTAATTTGAATTAGAATAAAATAATACTAAATATGTATCTCAAGCCACTTCTAGTAAATTGTTGAGCGTAGTGCAACTATATATCTGTGATTGTATCTCTCTCTGACGCTGTGACTGTTTTTAACTGTATGTATTTGTAATGTACCCCCAACTTCTGTGTTTCTCCAGACATTGTTATAACTTATAAATTTTTATGTTCTCGTGATAAGTGAATTTTGTATTCTTAATGAGAATAAAGTTCTTAAACCACAAACCACAAATAATTAATGTCTTCGTAAAAAGCGACAATATTTTGGGTTCTAAGGTACGAAAGTCTATATAAAACATGTAACATAATTAACGCACTTAGAGAAAGTAGTTTGTTCAGAATCGTTTACTGAATCGATTTCTATCACTTTTAATATAGGTAATTTTCTATCCCAAAATTAATTAAAAATACGTAAATTACAGTCACACTAAACCTGTACAGTCAAAACAAACTGAAATGGACCGTAACCTAAGGCAATAAAACTTTTAAGAGTGCAGTTTTATTTGTATTATTACTAATTTTGTCATTCAATAAAAATGAAGAAAAATGAACATTATTTCAAGCACATTCAAGTCTTTGCGTTCGTGGATTTGTACTGTGACCACAACAGTCTTATGGAATTAGTATAACTAATTTAGTTAATAATCAGTACATAAAAATGTTTACCTAAAAGTCAGTGTATGTATTATGATTATAACATAATATACTAATTGGGGTGTCTGAGCGTGTGCGTTAATTACGTTACAAATTGTTTATTCAATAATAATAGATTAGTTCAATGTATATTAAATACATAAATATCTACTGTGATTTTTTATTTATTTTTAACTGTTACATTAATTATGTATAGGTTTTATTACTTATCTTCACTATTTTAGTACCTACACAAAACACATATAACCAACCATATCCCTTGTGTGTGTATATCCCCATTCACATACGGACACAAACGCACACGACTCGCACACACATTTTACACTCAGGTATGTCAATATGAATGAAATATGAAATCTCCCAAATTTTTGGGTAATCGATTCGCACTATTATTACCGAAGTCACGCACACTAATGCAGGCATGGTACGTAGGATATGCGCGTCACGTGGTACTCACGCACACATGAATCAAAGACTGGCGTCACTGTGAACCGTGCGATGTGTTAGCAACACGGTATCTGTACCTATAAAACATCTTTGGTTGGATAGTTGTTGTTTTTTACATAAAAGTGGCTGACCGCTAAGTGAACTCAAGGTGGCTGACCGCTAAGTGAACTTAGCGGTCAGCATAGAGTCTACACCATCTGAGGATTCCTCGTAGAGAGACGAAACACGTATCTTATTATCGTCGATAGTGTGTATTTCCTAGTGTAATGGCGTTAGGAGTAGTGGTGCTGGGAATAGTGGTGACTGGATTAGTGTACGCAAGTGAGGGAAGGCGGGTGGCGCTCTTCAAACTAGGTAAGACACATCATTTTATTTTACCGAGAGGATATGTGCGAGGTAATTCTTACCAACTTTATTATTTTTATACCGCAATACCGAGTCCGTATTATTAAATGCGTACATTTTCCTTCAGAAAATATGACTTTCCGTTTACAAAACTGGTAAGACAGTCTCACCAACCCATCCAGCCTAAAGAGAAAAACTATCATTAATACATACATCATCTTCTTTACAGACTATCGGAAATCAACTGCTTAACACAGACCTCTACGTAAGATTGCCAAGAAATACGCATCTGCATTCATCGACTATCTGTATAAAACTAATTTTACAGTTAAATTAAACGCGATGAAATCCGTAAAATTAGTTTTATCCAGCGACTATCTGCTTGTTCGCCTGGTCGTCACTTTATCTCTTGGTTGGTTGCCCAATGCTGCACTTAATTTTGCCGTTCGAGAATCTTTCTTTCCTCAAGTTTGGTCGGTTATGTGAGCTATAAGGTCGGCCATTGTCACTTCAGCCTACTGGTCTTCTGGGCTATGTCAGAAACGCTTGTTTTTCTGTGTTTATTATTTTAAGAATATTATCATGTAGAAAAATTACGAGCACAGTACTCACCATTGTCTGCTTAGTGACTTTTAGCTTCCTCATAATGTAGTCAGGAGTAAAGAATCACGTTTCACTACCAAACGTCACTGGAAACACGCATTGGTTCATAAATTTAAATAAAAAATATACACACGGGGCATGATAAAGCATTCCGAAAAATACTCTACTTACCTCATATTATGCTATACATGTTAATACTGGATCTTATGAAAATTTATTCAGGGACAGTGAACCGTCGTGAGGCTATCTTCATGGCAACATTCTTATGGTCACCGTGTTGGCGGGCGGATAACATTTTAATGAAAATGGTTCAATACTGTTTGTTCGATGCTCCCCACTTGGATATTAATTTGAAACCAAAAACCGATCAAAATATTTTATAGTTCCGTAGTTAAACAACAGGCAACCCTTATAATTTCGCCATGTTCGTCCGTCTGTTCGTCCGTCCGTCCGCGATATTACTCAGAGAGCCTAGGTGCTGCAAAGCTGTAATTTGGGAAAGTTGTAGATATTAATCACGCCTACAAATTTGTAAAGTAAAATCTAGGAAAACATTGTCAAAGATTAATAGTAGACCAACTTATAAAAATCATTTGAATTATTAAAAAATTTCTCACAATTTCTATTGTGTTGTTTTGGTAATTGTAATGTTATGATAAACTGTAAAAAATGAAGGTTCTTTACATTTATGTATACCATATGGTTGCACTTCCGGGAACTAATATGTTATAATGATCATAATTTCCTATCCCGTTGGAGAGATACGGAATTAGGACCGTACTAGAAATGAAATTTGAACGGAATTGACAGGTGAATGATTTGTTGTACAGTCTGTATATACAGTCTGTATTATTTTCAAAATCGATAAGTTCGCAATCTATTTTGAATACCACTCCCTATAAGTCTGTTTGGAAAATAAATCCTTCAATTATCATCGTTCTATTTAGGCCACTTTTGGTCGTTATAATGGTCAACCCGAGAACTCACTTGATATGCCCATAGTTCAGCCCAAAAAGGTTTTTTCTAGGTTCACGTATTAAGACAGGCAACTACGGAACCCTACATTGTGCGATACCCAACATGCACTTGGCCAATTTTTGTATTAGTGATTTATACATGGCCTTAATATTTAACCCATTTATATTTAGATAGCCATAATATTACCTGATAATAATATTAATAAATAAAATAAAAGAAAGTAATTAAAAAAGAAACCTGAATTTAAATTAATTATTCAACATTTTATAAATCTCTTAAATTGAATAAAAAATGGCAACACTAAAATGAATGAAACTGGTTAAATAAACTAATTTAAAACACCTTCAATTGTAGTAAATATAAAGATACGTTTCAGTTATTGATAAAAAGTTTACTTTGATTATACAGTCCGTATATTTCTACGGTGACTTGCTTATAAAACACATAAGCGCTATTAAATTTTTTAAGAAAAGAGTGGTTGGGCATAGTTGCTACGTAATAACACTGCAGCGAGAATGGGTCAATTTTAAGGAGGAATGACCACACTTACACAGAGTACAAGAGTAAAATAGGAGGAAAATTCTGATGGGTTTCGATAAAAACCGGAGACCCATCTTACTGGTAACAGTAGGCATTCCATCTTAGTCTTAAGAGCTGATCCATAGAAAGTGCCTTTTGATTGTTAATGGAGGATAGATTTAAAAGAGAATGGACCTCAGTTTTCACTTACCATCAGGTGTACCACGTGCTTGTTTCTCCCCCTAATGTAAATTATTGATAAAGAATCGCTTGGAATTTTAGAATATTTTATTTTTGATATTAAGAGTCCTCTTCTGGCGGCTCTACACGCTCTTCTCGTCGACTCACATGCTTCTCGTTACGTAGAGGCTCAACATGAGAGCACACAATATACAAACTCGTCATATCATTTGAACTCAGGATGCCCGCTGCGATGGACCTAGAAGAAATTGTTGATGCGTAGTGTCTTTTACAGATGATCTTTTACAGTTTTATCATTAAAAGAAATAATAAACCATGGCGAAGAAGAAGATAGTGGATGGGTTTTAATCACTGTTACAGAAACATGTGCCGTGAGTAGAATATAGTACGCTTTCGTTTATAATGCGAGACTTACGACGCCTTTTGACTGGAGCGTAAAAACCGACACGATTCTGAGAGCAAAAGACGGCTGCTTGACGCGTCGCGACGCAACGAGTGCATCATGTGCACCCTCGTGCTCTGCCTGTCTCGTTCACAACGAAGCTCTCTTAATTTTTGCTGAGTGGTCCAGCGTTATCATGATGAAAGACCTTTCCTTTTCTGTTGATCGATTCCGGCCGTTTTTTCTCAATCTGTTGCTGAAGTGTATTTAGTTGTAGGCAGTGGAGATGCAAATCGATAGTTTTGACCGGCGCTAAAAGCTCATAATAAACGATGCTCTTCCAATCCAACCATACACACAGCATCACCTTATTACGTATTAATCCGGTTTTGCTAACAGCCTGTGAAGCTAGACTACACTTTAATACCTAGGATATGTCATGACTACATATTGGTAGCCGAACTTGCTCCACTTTTTCAAAAGTGTCATCAACTTTATCCCGTATGAAGGCTACCAGAGCGAGCTTTGACATGAAAAATTCCGGACTGAAAACGCTTGAACCAACGTTGTGCTACTCATACACTGCATTAGGTTCATAAATGTTACAAACTTTTTTCTCGGCTTGAGTCGCATATTTCCTATTTTTGTAATAAAGCTTCAGGATATGTCGAATTTCTTTGTTAGATTCATTTATTTTGACGTACAGAAAAACAATTGAATAATGGCGGGAAAGTGTTTTTACTTTTATTTCTTTTGAAGTGAAAACTTCTTTAGCATCGTTGTGATTTGAAACTGGATGAAATGATAAAGCGACACTAAAAAGAGCAAACGTATATATCCAGATTTAGTCTGAGTGAGAATGAAGTAGAATACAGTGTGGTAAGCGAAAGTAGCCTGATGGCTGGATGCGGACTGCGAACTCAAAAGGTTTTGGGTTCGAATCTGTCATTCGATTATTATTTTTAAGCTTATATTTGTGCGGTGCTTTAAAGATAGTTAATATACATTTTAACTGTTAAAATAAAAAGCTAAAAATTAACAAATTTATTAAATAAATAAAATTAACCGCATTGAATAAAATTAGCTTAATCAATCCTTTCATTACAATCGAAGATTTCGTAACTTATCGTTTTGTATTAAATTATTCGTATTTATATCATCTAACGCCTATCTTATATACCACATTGAGAGTTAAACAATTTTTATTCGATAAAATGAATTTACCAATAGAATTAAGTAGATGACGCTATTACAAGGCATTTTTATTTGAAAAAAAAAACTAAAATCACAGACTAAAATGATGATTGTTACATTTATTTGCTATAAAATAAAACTTTTATCTTATATTTTTGCCGCAATTGTGGTTTAAAATGATCATTTTGAATAAATCCTTTGCTGTAAAATATTTTTATTTAATATTTAGATTCATTTGAAGGTTTCACTTCTACCACGTGTGAACTGCACACATGTTTTTTTTATTTTGTATTTCGCTATGGAAACACTCAGTTGTTTATATTTCTTTACCATCAATTTATTTGATTTATGAGTTTTGAAATATTACTGTTATTGTGGAGGTAACTTTTGTACTCTCGGCATTACCATCGGAACAAAGATACTCACGGGTCTGAGCCAAATGACATCTATTAGTCTATATTATATACATATAATTAAATATTGTTTTATTATTTGATAACATTGCAAAAACGTTCTGACAATTAAAATAAGCCTTTATTGCTGATACTAGACATTATAATTATTTTAAATAGTAACTTACTGTTTTAACTTATAATCTAGCTACATTTTATCTAAATATTATTTCTTAATGGCCTATATGTATTGATATTAAAACGAGCAGATACAAACAGTACTACCAAAGAGATTTTTCATCAATTTTGTACAAACAAAATACGAAGAAACTTTTTCCACGACCTATTTATACGATTGCTACATTGATTGTTTTAAATAATTAAAAATACATATGTAACTACTCATTATTTTATTAAATACAGTCAATTACCATTATATTAAATTAGAAAAATATTGAAGTTAGCACACAATAGCAACGTTTGTACAGCAATCGACATGCAAAACAATATACAACGTTTATGGCGGCTGTACACGCTCGTCTCGTCACCTCGCGTGCCTCTTGTCGCGTAGAGAATCGTCGCGAGAACTCACCACGTACACACTCGTTGCATCATTTAAACTCCGTTGAGATGGACCTTGATGAAACTATTGCTGCGTTTTGCCTTTGTTTTTTTTTCGTGTTTTTTTAAACGTAAGGATTAACACTAGGATTTTCTCCTGTATCGTGGAGGCAGTTTACAGTAGAGTAAAGTCGTACTCGGGGAGCTGTTCGTGCCAATAATCTAAACTTGCCACTAATATCGACCCAACGAAGGGTGCGAAATTAACTGACATACATCCGCCCCAGACAAGGGCTCGCGCAGTGCAAAGCACAGTTAGCCGACGATTTGAAATTTATAGTAATTTTATTTAATTCATTTTAAAATAATGGTAGTGATTTAAAAAGTAGAATTAATAGTATAATTAACGCAAATGTAAAGATTGTTTTGGTATAAATATTACGCCAAAATGATGTAAAACTTCGTAGATATTGGAGCTTGCTTCGAAGCCTTTTCGATCGATAATTGAATTAGGTTTAGCTTTTTTTTTTCCTTTACATAAAAGGCACGTAACGAAAAGTGTTATATTATTGTAAAGTATAGGATATTTGCAAAATGAAAAAAAAGATGATCTATATTCATTACAATCTATAAATTAGAGCTCCCAAATCAGGTATCTGTGAATTTTTGCCTAAAAATGCATCGGGGAAATTATTATTAAAAAAAATAAAAATAATGTGAAATTGGGTTTATTGTTATGTAGTAGAGAAAGCTAACGTTTTTAACAATTAGTTCTTATTTCAAGCAACGAAATAAAAAAACAATTTTCACGAATAAACCTTACAATTTCTCTTTTTTTTTGTAATAGCCTCCTTAATATTTTTTACTTTTTGCTTCGACTTCTTAAAGTAATATGATTTTATGTCAACGGGACGTAAGTACCTTATATAGGTTTTGATGAGTGACCTTATTGAAAAATCAAAATATATTAATAGATATATAAATCGATGTACCTTTTGATTACCTTGGCGTAAAAGCTAAAATTTGTTACAAAGTGAACGATATTTCCTCCGATAAAAAAGCAACGAAGGTTAACATTTTATAATTATTGCGTACTATGTTTTTTATACTACAAAGGAGTAAGTAACGTATGGTACATATTGGAAACCGAAATATGTATTAAAAAAATTATGAACGAAGTTTTGTTAATCTATGATAAAAAAATCAGATTTTTGTTTCAGTTTTACCTTGAAAATTGGATTTCAGTAAAGTATCAACATACATAGCTTCTTTAGAACACCACATCTGTAGACAGTGTTAAGTACTGAAATTCTATTTAAGTACTTTGGTTCAAATTTCATTATTTATACATACTACTACTACCCAATACTACTACATAATACTAAATACTACACAAGTCCACTGCTGAACATGCGGGAGTCAAGAAATGCCACAAAGCACGATCTTGAACCACAGGCATCCATCGAGTTTGTGCATGTCTTATCAGGTCATCGTTCCATCTAGTGGCGGGTCACGCTACACTTCGCCTACCGGTAAGAAGATGCCACTTCTTCTTCTTAAGGTGCCGTCTCCTGGCGAAGGTTGGCAATCATTAGGGCGATTTCAACTTTTGAGACCGCTGCTCTAAACAGTGATCTTGTACTCTTCCCGAACCACTGGCGCAAGTTCTTCAGCCACGATATCCTTCTGCGGCCAGGCCTCCTTCTGCCTGCCACTTTCCCCTGAATGATAAGTTGAAGGAGTTCATATTTTTTGGTGTTATGCATCACGTGCCCAAAATATTCCAATTTCCTCCTCTTTATGGTTGTAAGTATCTCTGTGACCTTCCCCATTCTTTGTAGCACGGTGGTGTTTCGTACGCGGTCTCTCCAAGAAATTCTTAGCATACGTCTGTACACCCACATCTCAAACGCTTCCAGTTTGTTAGACATGGCTTCTGTCAGCGTCCAAGCTTCTACACCATAGAGAAGTACAGAAAAGACATAGCACCGCGCTATGCGTGTTCGAAGAGAGATACTTAGGTTCCGGTCACAAAGAACTTTCTTCATTCTCGAAAAGGCGTTGCGTGCCTGCTCTATTCTGCATCGTATTTCGAGGCTGTGATCTCCTGTTTCGTCAACCATTGTGCCTAGATATTTGAATTTGGTGACCCGTTCAAGACCCTGACCATTTAGGGATAAAGACGTGATAAGCTCAGGTGTTCGGCTTGTTACCATGTACTTCGTCTTATTGGCATTGATGTTAATACCGTATTCAACACTAACGGAAGCCACTGAATCTACTAACCTTTGAAGACCCACAAGATGATCGGCGATTAATATCGTGTCGTCTGCGTACCTAATGTTGCTTAACAATTTGCCATAAATTGATATATAAGATGCCACTAGAGAACCTTATTTCCCTATAGGTTGTCGGTTCTTCGAGCTTTATGGCCGGCCCATTGCCACTTTAGCTTACTGATCCGTTGGGCTATGCTCGTCACTCAGGTTCTACTACGGGTCGATTTACCGTTTGGTTGAAGTTGAATTTACCTAGTCGAACTATCTGTCCCAGGTAGACATAAGTAAAAAAGTAAAGTTACAGCCTATATACGTCCCACTCCTGGGCACAGGCCTCCGTTCATTTCTGAGAGGGTTTTAGGGCAAGGAATTGTCCACCGCGCTGCCCCAATGCGTGTTGATGAACTTCACATGTCTTCTAAATGTTTTTTTTCTTATTTTTCTGACATGCAGGTTTCCTCACGATATTTTTATTCACCACCGAGCACGTGGTAAATCGGTACTTAAAATTGCAATTAACAATTTCATTGACCGGCAGGAATCGAAGCCGGTTTGCTCGCGTACTGTGAAATTTACAGCGAGCGCTAACCATCTAGGCTACCACGGCTCTTCAGGTAAGCGTACTCGTCAACAACTTCGAGATTAGTGCTCCCAACAACTTCCGGTGTAGGTTTGACATGGACAATACACATGATCTTTGTTTTGTCCATGTTCATCTTAAGAACTATCCGTTGCAAGACACTATTGAGATCATCAAGCATAGTATTTAGATCCTCCAGAGATTCTGCCATAAAAACTATGTAGTCGAAAAATCGAAGGCGAGTGATGTACTCACTATTCATGTCAATCCCGTATCCTTTCCATTCCAGTCGCTTGAAAACTTCTTCCAATGATATGAAGAGGTGTAGAGTTTCAGGGATATAACGTCACTCTGTCTAACACCTCCATGCATAATGATTTCTTAAATTTACGCGAACACTACACATTGAATAAAACTAAATTTACGGATTTTATCGCGTTTATTTCACTACTTTTACTTATTTTTAATTCCCGACGTTTCGGGTGCTTTACAGCAACCATGGTCACGGGAGGGACTGAGATGTTGGACGTCCCAATGTCATAGTTAGTCCGGCTACCTTCAGTTTTTGAATATTAATTTTTGGTCCGATTTACGCAAAACGAGCGTATAGTATCATGAAGTCTTGCAGTGGTATGCTTAGGTTTGGGTTTAATTTTGTTAATTATAGGATCCCAAGCAGGTGGCAGCACCCATCCATCTTCTCTATTGAAATTTGGATGTTTTTTAATTTCAATAGCCTCGCGTATCATCCTTGGTAGGAATCGGTGTTCTTTTGCGAGAATTTGTGGTTTATCAAATCGAATGTAATGGTGGGGACGATCTTGAACATGTTCGCAGACTGCAGACTCCATGCAGTTAGGTAGGTTCTGTACTCTATTCTGGTTCTGTACTCAGATAGCCATCGTAGCCCTACTGTGAAATACTTCGGAACTTTTATATACCGGCAGTCAACTTAGCACCGCTTAAGGGAACTGCGGCACTGCCGGAATTTCAAAGGAATCAAAGGCTTTTTCATAGTCCACATAAGCAAAACACAGTGACAGATTGTACTCCTCGGTCTTCTGTATAATTTCCCGAGGGGTATGTATGTGATCTATGGTGCCAAAGCCTTTTTGGAACCTGGCTTGTTCGGGAGGTTGGAAATTGTTAATTTTGCGTGCAAGATGATTCGTAATGGCTCTCGAAAATAGCACGTAGATGCGGCTCAGAAGGGAAATCGGTCTGTAGTTCTTCAAGAAAGCATTGTGTCGCCTTTCTTGAAAAACAAGACCACTGCGCTTCTGCTCGATGCCTATGAAATAGTACCCCCATAGAAGAAGGTACATACAAAATAGTTGGACGTAAATAATATAAAAAAACACTGTTAGATTCCGTCATCACTGCTGGCCTTATGAGACGCTCAAGGTCGCTCAGCGAGCTATGTATATACAACGAGCTATGCTTGGGGTTTCCTTGCATGATAAACTTAGAAATACCCGCAGTAGAACCAAAGTGACCGAGAGTAACCGACAACCAATGGGGAAAAAAGTTCTCGTGTGGCAGCCTTGTCTCCTCACTTCGCCTACCGGTAGGCGAAGTGTAGAGTGACCCCCAACTAGATGGAGTGACGACCTGGTAAGACATGCAGGAAGTCGATGGATGCCGTTGGCTTAGTACCATGCTTTGTGGCATTCCTTGGGAAGGCCTATATTTAGCGGTGGATTTATGAAGGACTGTAATGATGACTGTTCGATCCGAAAAAAGCACATGTGTACCGCAGTGATATATCGAAAAAAATATATCAGATTCTTAATGAATATAAAAAAGTAATTGTATTTTTTTAATTTTCAGAACATGTAATAGTTTTGTTACTTCAGGATATACACATTTCCTTACATTAATGGAGTTGTTAACACTTATACGACATAATATTGTTCCAAGCCAAGCTGCTAGTAAGCTTAGTTACAAACGGAATGGTTAGGTCAATTGTCACTATTAGCCGATTACGTCCTCAGCGTTAAGTTTGATGGTCACTTAGTTAAACGAGCCAAGGGATTCTGATTATAATTTAATAATTGAAACATTAATAATTACCAATTACTATAATTTTAAATTCGTATCGGCATAATTATTATAGCCTATCATGGGTCGGCCAATGTTCCCCTAAAAACTACCATTATAATTATAGTCGAGTGGTGGCGGAGTAACAATTCATCACCGCGTTTCTACCTGTAGATGTTGTATGAGGTGACTAAGGGATGTGCTCATTGAAATATATAAAATAGTATATCTGTAGATATGTTAGACATATCCTATGGCTTCCGATGGATGGCGTTGTGACCATCTTATTTCAATCAATCTATAAGCGCCTCTAAAAGTCCAATGCTGAACACAGGCCTCCCCTACAACTTATTTCTTATTTCATAGCGAGATTTTTGCCACAGTTGCCCGCCCGCCAAGCGTGACTAAATTCAAGGCAAACGCAGTTCTTTAATATGTTGTTATCAGAAAGATGCAGCTTCCTATGTATATATGTTTCAGTCTTCCTCTGTCACTTTTTACGACACCCAGCGTAAAATAACAGCTTAATGCTGATGTGTTCCGTATGGTGAGTGTAGAAAACCTGAGACACTTTTTACTGGTAAAAAGCATTCCATCCTCAGTGGTGACAGTGCATCTACTTTTTGATTCTTAAGCAACCAATTACCATCAGGTGGACTGTGTGCCAGTTTGTTACCATTAAACTATTAAACAAACCCACAAGACGATATGTGATGGTGGATATTCTTACACTGCCACCACGCTGTTCATTACGACATTTCTTATTTACGTCTGGCGTAAAATATCTAGACTCGGGATGAACAGTGTTTAAAGTTGTCGTGCAATGGTCAATCCACTTATGAAGTGTACAGATCATTTCAAAGACAGAGGCTCAAATCCTGCAGTGGACTTTTATGTGCTAATGAAGAAGAATAAAAATGACTTTTTTTATGTATTTTATGTAAAAGTACTAGATAAGGTTCATGAGAGGGACATAATTATGATATGAAATTAATACTTAATGAAGATATGGATTAAAAACGTAAACAACATATGCAAGCTTGTTGCTATGGCACTATATTAAAAAAAATATTACAATTCGTTTTAAAGTTTAGTGGACGACATCATTAAATATAACCAATAAAATTTAAATTTGTTACTTTTCGTAGCGTTAGAAAAATAGGTCGGTTTAGAATTATAAGTTAGACTTTTTTAAAAATTATTATGTATGAAATCTCTAAGAAAAATACAAATAAGATTATTCGAATTTTAAAACTGTGACGTCATTATAACATATAGGTATGGTTTCCATTTGACAATTTAAATAGCTCTGTATAAGTAGAGAATACTATTTCAATTGAGTTTTATACGTGTTAGAGCCATGCTGCAGCCATATTAAGGTTGTAGCACAAGTGGGTCGGCTTGAGCGCGGTAGGACCACAGAGTAAAGAGTAAGGACTTACTCATGTGATAGGGTCTCGCTCTAAGAGAATACCATTTTAAAATAACAGTTTAATGCTTCTGTGTTTCGTACGGTGAGTGTAGAGAACTGAAGACTTTTTTTACTGGAAAAAAGGAATTCCATCTTAGTCCTCGGGGGTGACAACCATCTACATTTTCATTATTTTGCATTTTCAAGGGCAAAAGTACAATTTGCCATAGTAAGCATCTATTTTGAGACCGTCTTAGTAGGAATTACTGATCAAGTACATACTCGCGTTAAGCGTTATTAATATAAATCCTTCAAAAATTCTAGTGGAATTAAGTATGTAAAGACAATTATATGCTATGTTGATTTAGAAACCGTTTCAAGATATTTCATTTATAATCTCTTAAATATAAGAGATATTATTCATTATGCCAAAATACATGATATAATTTCTTGAATTTATTTCGTTAAAGTTTGGAAGATATCCGCAGTAGAACCAGAGTGTCCGACATAACCCAACGGATTAGTAAACTGAAGTGACATTGGGCTGGCCATATAGCTCGAGGAACCGACAACCGATGTGGAAGAAAGGTTCGCGAGTGGCAACCACGTGCCGGTAGGTGAATTGTGGGGCAGCCTCCCACTTGATGGAGTGACGACCTGGTAAGACATGCTAATGTCAAGTGGATGGATGAAGGTTGCCCAGGACAAGGTTTTGTATTATTCCTTTGGGGAGGCCTATGTTCAGCAGTGGAGTTATGAGGGGCTGTACTGATGAATATTTAGTTTATATAAATGATATTATCTTTCTTATCAAGTTGTCAAATGTCAACGTGTAGGTTTGATTTCAAAATAGCATTATTCAAGTGTTTGAAGATTTCTTAATTTGTAATTTAAATTTATTCACACTGAAGCAAAAATACTTGGAACTATTTTAACTTTATATCTATATACTAATAAAACAAATTTTCAATTAATTCTAAATATCATTAATACCTTAAAAATCTTTTTACAGATGTTGTAAAAAAACGAATTTATCAAAATGTGTCGCTTAAAAAATGTAAAATATTATTTAATTATGGCGACTTGTGGCTCTCACTCTATTGTCTTGATAAATTAAGAAATAAAATATGAATGCGTTTAATTTAAGTGGCTACTGTGATTTAAGATACTTTCATTTAAAGGGCACCTCGATTAGGGTCGGCATTATAAGCGGCTGTCCTGAGCGAAAAGTGCATATCTGACCCCGGCAATACAAGTTGGCCAAGCCTCAGCCAAAGCGAGTGTAGACAAATTTATACAAGGCGAGTGCTACAGTCTACGTGCTAGTCAAGTTCAAAAGAGACCAATGCCAAGGCCAATGTTCACGAGTTTTCGTGGAGCTATCCACATGTTGGCCGTAATTAGTCGTCATGGAGAATTGGTATGATATGGACGACGTAAGAGTTATTGCAGCTTCTGCTATTTATTTAATAATTGTATATAATTATTATCTAAGTGTACTCCGCAGTAAAGTTAAAAAAAATTAAAAATTTCCTCGTTAGTATAGTGAAATTGTCGAAATTATTTAAAAGTTGCAACATAATTAAAAAATTATAAGAAAATCTCACTGGGATGAACACCAAGATGTAACTGACATGGGCGTCTAACACGTGGACGCGACTAGCCGAGTGCAGGCGAGCGCTTTTGATTTGTGCAGAAAAACCTACACTATTCCGAACTTGAAGAGTCGTAGCGAGCGATCTCGAGTGGCGGCAAGGCACGGCAAACGATCCGTATACACGTTGGCGCTCGCCTGCACTCGGCCAGCTAAGCGATCGTCGACGAGCAATGGCGAGGCTGGACAAATGGGCTGTCTATACGTTGGTGCTCGCCTTCGCTCGGCCAACATGTATAGCTGGCTTTAGATAATTGTGTCACTTGCTGTCGAATTAACAGTCCGTGATATCAAAGGAACTATATCCACGACTTTTCGTGGCCCCTGGTGACAAAAATACTGGTTCTTTTCTCAGCCTGGGTATAAGTATGTATTTTAGCAGGGAAACGTAGCCAGCGTTTCCGGTGACTTAGAATATATTATGATCGAAGCAGCTTGTAGGACTGTTTGATAATTTCCCTTTTTAGTTAAATTATTTTATTTTCATAAACATTTCAAATTCGAATAAATAAGGACATCGTTTTCATAACGTACTCTTTTTTAACCAGTGCTTGAATAACTTATGGTAAGTGGTAATTCATGCAAACGTTGTATATCACACTAACTTAAATATGGTTATTCACTATTTCCTTGTGGAAAGACAGACGCTCGAAATCTACTCTACTAGCTAGCTACTCTTTATTCATGCATCATGAATGACGAAACAAACCAAATGGCAATTCTTTCAAGTATTCCAATGCCCCATATCGTCTCGAGGATGACACAAGTTGTGACAGATTGAAACAAACCATGAGATGGGTAGCACCGTCTTCCTAATATCAAATACAAAGTAAAAAACCTCCTGGTACCAACCTGCCTGCCAATCATAGCAACTATGGCAATTAATTTAATGGTATATGTTTAATAGTAGTCTTTTATAGGCAGTTATGAATGTATAAATATTGCATACCATTATATACTTGTTTGCAATGTACATATTTAAACCATCAATATATCATGTATAGTAGTGAAGCACTTTGATGTGGTTTCGCAAAAGGGTATCAATTTTCTATCTATTTTGGTAAAGCGATAAGTAGACTTTATGTATTATTCTGCCTTTATAAGACAGGGTATCTTTGGCGAAGATTCGATTATGGAATTAAAGTCCTGGAAGTGGAAACATGTAAAATTAGAAAAAATATTTTTCAGTAAAAAAGTTATTGAAGGGGTTATTATTATTTCTAAATATCCAACAGATATATTCGTAAGTACTTAAAAAGAGTTGCAAATTTTTTACTTCCAGTATAATGCTCTACACTATAATTAATTAGTATCGTTATTTATACTGTCTATTTATAGGTACATATTATTATAACTATATTCTTATTTCAAAATATATGCTTTTAATAATACAAAAGAATTCAAATTAAATACTTATTTTCGCAACGTCACGTTAGTAGTGCTAATATGTAATCCGTTATTATAATAATCCAGAATAAATGAAAAAAAAGGAATTCCGAATATCTCAAATGAATGGACCATGTAGGACTACTTTTAAAGTTGTAATGAAATCATCAATACATTATGAAATAACTACCTGGATGACCGGTAGTTTTTTTTGGAAATCTTGTTTTTTTGGAAATTATATTTAGATACAAATTACATACCGCTTGATGATATATGAATGATATTTTTCAATCTTACCGACATAATAAAATAACTGTACTGGATATTTAAATAAAAAATAATGAATGTAATTAGTTTATACAAATTTTTCATGTTTTAAAAAATACTAAGAAACGGACTCGAAATAATAGACTTTCTCACAAAAGAAGGGAACTTGAAAAAAAGGGAAAAAGAAATCATACCGATGACATCTGGACTCGAACCGGAGTACCACGATTTCTGGATCGCCCTACGTTCCATTTGAGCTATTATTACCTTAAGTGCCCAGCAGAATTTACCTTCATATTCTAATAATATTGTAGCAGTTTTACATTGCCGGAAATTTACGGATCACAGATAATCTACTAAAAATTGTACAGAGACTAATTTAGTAGCTGAGAATAATAATTAATTCGTTTCCACGAATTAATTATCCAAAGATTAGGGGTTGAGCTACTAGCGTAGTACAACAAGTGCAATGAGCCACGCCAGATCCAAAACTGTCTTAATCACTCCGTCCGCTTTTCTACAATGGAGACAAATAGCTACACGAGCGTCACTGCACGAGCAACGCACATACGAGTATGTGCGGTGCACGTGTTGTTTACAATAATTCTGACTAGCTACAGAGGCGCTGCGTTATATATATATATATATATATATATATAAGAATTGCTCGTTTAATGGTATTAGATTTAGAAAAACATCCTTCTTATTCCATCTATGACGATAATTCAAGGCCGTTTTAAAATATGATTTATTTTTCTAATATTTCAAGCCTTATAAATGTAAACACCTAATAAGAAAGCACCTTTTTAACCGACTACCCATGAGAGAGTATGGATGTATGTCCATTTCTTTGGCTTACACTGTAGTCTAAATGGCTTGATGGTTGTTAACATATGGGGTGACGTTATATTCGTTTTAGCTGTGGAAGCGACACAATATGGTATAAAATTTACTCTTTTCATAAAACGTTTTTACGCAGTCGGGTTTTTTTACCCTTAAGCTTGTTTTAAAACTAAAGTATCGTGATCATCATTAATTCTTATTATGGATACACTGGTAAACTTATCCTTGCCTAATTATTGTCCTGTTGAATGATTTTCTGTTCCACTCGTTGCATTAATTAGTTTTCAACGTTTTTCTGGTCCCCAATCTTTAATCGGCCGTCTTTTGAGTGTGCCCTTTTATATAAATATAAATTTCTATAATGAGATACCTAAAACTTTAAAAATACTTTCTGAAATTTCATTTTTAATATCCATTCCAGTTTAAGTTACCAATGTTCGATTCGAAGACTGCCGGCAATAAATCGCAGCTGGTCCCCGATCGATGCCCCACTTATGATACATGGATTCCTGCGCTGGACTCAAGCGATAAAACATTGATTTGTGATCTTCGACGGATGCTCAATGCTACTAGGTTTTCAGAGCTGTTGAAAATGATAGCCATTGTGCGTGACTTTGTGAATAGGAAAATTATTAGAATTTTTAGTTTCTTGTTCTTCATTGAATTTATTTCAAACTACTTCGAAAAAAGAGGTTGTCAATAAGATGGTGTGTATTAAATACATAATGATAAAGAATACAAAATACTCGTAGTTACCTCATGTTTTGTTTTTTACCTACTGCTCGTGCTACGTATTTTTTAACTCAAATATAGCGTACATTTTTTGATCAAAATATCACATGCTTAATAATTGAAGTAGGTTTTTTTAATAATTAAATTATAAAAATTATATTATATGAATTATTTAAGAAAATCAAATTACTATTTGCCATGTAGTAGTGGTTAAGAATATCCACTACTTCATTTATTCTCGTGGGTGTCAAAATAGGCAACAGAGGGAAAGAGGCATAAGATGGGCAGCAGCATCTCACTGATAACAGCAATTGTACAACAAAAAACAAAAAGTTTATTTTTCGAGGGTAGGTGAAAAATAGATAACAGCTGAAATTATCTCTTGTATTTTATTTACATTTAAAAAATAAGTATAATTAACTTAATTGTTTAATTTTTAACCCCAGTTTGGAAAAATAAGTTTTAGCATTATTATCAATTATAGGAATGTACATTTAATCTAGTAAAAAATTATATTCATCTTCCCTCTATAACATCTGTCACACTAAATAAAAATTACTATTTTTCTATCTCTCCTCGGTTAATTCACTTTACTGCAATGGCAAATGTCTCCGAAGTTGTGAATATACAAAAGGAATTGGAAGGGAGCTTGACCAGGAAGATTGTGTAGTTTGAGAAACGTGTGAAGGCTGCAAATACTCCAATTAACCCAACAATTTTACAGCTTCGGGAGGAGTTTGCTTCATTCAATTTTGATTTAGATTATATATATATATATATATATATATACATATATATATATATATATATATATATATATATATATATATATATATATATATATATATATATATATATATATATATATAATCGAGATCTCGAAAACGGCTCCAACGATTTTCATAAAATTTAGTGTCCAGGGAGTTTCGGGGATAAAAAATCGATCTAGCTAGGATTTATTTTTAGAAAATGTCTTTTTGTCCGTGTTTTTAGGCAATGAAAAACTGCTACAATATCGTTAGAATAAGAAGGTAAATTTTGACAGATTGTTAATGATTACATATAGCTTAATTGGTATAATGGGCGGTCACAGAATCGTAAAAGCCCAGTTCGAGCCCAGACCGACCGACAGACTTTTTTAATTTATTTTCAAGTTCCTTTCTTTTTTGAGAAAATCTATTTTTCCCTTTTTTAGTATTTTTTAAAAACACGAAAATTTAAATTAAAATAATTGCACTCATGATTTTTTATTCAAATAACCAGTTCCGTTTTTTCTGTTATGTCGCGAAGATCAAAAAATATTATTTATATTTCATCAGTATGTAATTTGTATCTAAATATAATTTCCAAAACACACGAATTAAAAAAAATCTAGCGAAAAATACCGAGCAAAGCTCGGTCAACCAGGTACTTTGTATTATTAATACTAATTCTGTCATTCAATAAAAATAAAGAAAAATTAACTTTATTTCAAGCATGTTAAAGTCTTTGCGTTCGTGGATTTGTACTGTGACCACAACATTCTTCCGGAATTGGTATAACTAATCCTATACCTTTATCCTATACCTTTAAACGAGTAATTCTTGTATATATATATATATATATATATATATATATATATATATATATTTATAATCGGAATCTCGGAAACGGCTCCAACGATTTTCATAAAATTTTGTGTGCAGGGAGTTTCGGGGGCAATAAATCGATCTAGCTAGGATTTATTTTTAGAAAATGTCTTTTTGTCCATGTTTATAGGCAATGAAAAATGAAAAACTGCTACAATATCGTTAGAATAAGAAGGTAAATTTTGACAGTTTATTAATGATTACAAATAGCTTAATTGGTATATTGGGCGGTCACAAAATCGTAATACCATGGTTCAAGCCCAGACCGACCGACCGACCTTTTTAATTTTTTTTCAAGTTCCTTTCTTTTTTGAGAAAATATATTTTTTCGAGCTCTTTTTTTAGTATTTTTTAAAACACGAAAATTTAAATTAAATTAATTGCACTCATGATTTTATTCAAATAACCGGTTTAGTTTTTTTCTATTATGTCGCTAAGATCAAAAAATATTATTCGTATTTAATCAGTATGTAATTTGTATCTAAATATAATTTCCAAAAGACACGAATTAAAAAATCCGAGCGAATAATACCGAGCAAACCTCGGTCAACCGGGTACTTTGAAAAATAATCAGTGAATAAAAGTGTTTAACTAAAATTCAGTGTATGCATTATGATTATAACATAATATACTAATTGGGGTGTCTGAGGGTGTGTGTTAATTACGTTACATATTGTATATATATATATATATATATATATATATATATATATATATATATATATATATATATATATATATATATATATATATATAAATAATAACAATCTATATTTAGGTAATTTAGATTGTTAGTTCCATGTTCAGCCTGCTGCAACAGGAAACTCAGGAATGCAACAAAAGTGTTGATGTAATCAGTATGTATCACCGGAGAAAAGTTCTGCTTTTTCATGGATTAGCTGAGGCTTCTGAAGTGTTGTTCTGAACTGTTGCATAAGTATCTGGGTCTAACTTATATTACTGATGACTCTCTCAAGAAATTCCACAGACTTGGTATTCAACCCAGTACCCGTCCGAGACCAATTCTTGTGCACTTTAATGATCATAGCACTAAATCTGCGATTTTGAATTCAAAATCAAAATTTAAAGGTTCTGCCATTTCAATGTGTGAACTCCTCACTAAATTTCGTCTGTCAATACATAAGAATGCCCGTAAGTATTTCGGAATTAGAAATGTCTGGACAATTGATGGTGCAATCTATGTAAAGCACTCGCGAGGCCGAACAAAGATTTCCAATGAGGAGGAATTGTACGATCTAATAGCCAAGTGGATGGTTTCTCTGAGAGTTCTAACAAGGCCCCTACTATAAAGGTCACCCCAACGCTGCAGAGCTCTTCGAATCGACAAAATGATGCAGCACGTCGCTTTCAAACTTCAGCGGTAACTCACATTGATGACGTAAAGAGATCTAGACGACTGGTTGGCAAGAAGTAATTCCTACATTGCTTTTAACTTTTCAAGGTATCCTTGTTATTCTTATTATCATATTTTGGGTTATGTTCATCTTCTTTCGCATTTTTTCCTTCTCTTACGGTTTACCTTGTCTGGTAACATAATAACTATTTTAAGTTTTATAAACCGACAGCATTAGACTAGAATACAAACCAATTGTAGTCCAATTGTATGTAAATAATTTGCTATAACTTGTCTTTAGTATTCCCTTTATTCATATTCCAATAGTTTTATGTTGATTATTAGCTAATTTTATCATTTTATGTTTATACTGTAGTAAACTTTAATTTTATTTGTAAACTTTGGTAAATTAGTTTGTGTTTATAATTTTTATCATGTAAAAGTGTTAAAATATAACCAAATATCATAGATAAATGTTATTGTAGTCCGTAGATGCTAGAGCTTGGCATAGCCAGTTGCAAAGATAAGGCAAAGACCCGTAGACAGAGAAAACTAAATACTAACGATCGGCGTGGCCTCGAGTGAGAAAGGACGATAACGAATTTTTAGGTTATATAATAATCTTTATGACTTTTAAACACATTTAAATAAAAATTTTAATTGTTCTCAGAACTGAACTGAACAAGATTCACCAATTTTAAGCTCACAAAACACTTTTTTCTCACTTAAACCAACTTGTAAACTCCTCTCGATTTAAATTTTCTTGATGTTTTTAACTAATTGGGTTTCAAAATGTCGAGTTATTTTAAGATGATTTTTATTGCTAATTTTTTCGATTATAATAATTCTGTAGTGCCCTGCTGTTGAAATATTTAGTTGTCTTATTTTAATATTTATGTTATTTTTGTTTATAATTGAATCACTGTGTTGGCTCGCTATTTAATTACTTATCTTATGTTTTTTTTTAATTGATAGTTCAGTAGAATTGCTTTTTTTGTTATTTAGTATTGATTATATTATGTAAACAGTTAAATGGTGGGATGATGTTTCATGATTTATTACTATTTAAGTCATTGTTTTTTTTATATCTTGGTAGTATTTTTTATATATATTATTGATAAATATTTTAATTTAATATTGTATTTTTATATATTTTCATTTTATTTATTTTTTTTAGTTTTGGATTAGCCTGCACAGTCGCCCGACTTAAATCCTATCGAGCATGCCTGGGACATGTTACATTTAAAAGCTTTGAGAGATTTCCCGCCAAATTTTACGACATAACAACAACTTTACGAACACTTGCAAAAAACAATGAAAAATATATTAAGTAACTTCTGGCCTATTATTTTCACTGCTAAAAAGCAAACCACGTCGCTCAAAGAATGTTCAAGGATCGGTGCAATGCTAAAAGACGAAATAAGCAAAAACGGTTTGTGTATTTTTGTTGACTGAGTAGCAGATAATTTAAAGGTTCTCGGATTTTTATTCAAACTACGCAGACCAAGAGCAGCTAGACTCAGGAGCACTTTGGCGTAGTAAGATCGATATCTAGACTTAACAATACACATCATACATAAATATCGGCAAAGAACAGTAATTGCAATAAAAAACATTTTCTACAGCCTAATATATTGTAAAAAAAAATCATGTGAGGTTTGCACTAAGTTTGATTGCTATCGAATATGGAGCTGTGGTACCTCATGAGCTAAACGCTCGTTGTTAATTTCATAGAACGCGAGCAATCCAGGTTCTATTCCCGTCGATATCAATAAAATTTTCAATTCCAATTGTAAGCGCTGAATTACCACATGCTTGGCGGTTAAGGAAAACATCATTAGGAAACATGCATGTCTGAGAAATAAGAAACAAAATTTCGAAGGCATGTGAAGTTCGCCAACACGTATTAGGGCAGCGTGGCAGATATTTCCCTGATCTAAAACGCTCTTTCAAATGAGAGGAGGCCTGTGCTCAGCAGTGGCACGTACCTACATAGGCTGTAATTTTAACTTTAATGTAGCAAAAATTATAAACAAGTATTCTTATATATACTATACACTGCTCTACTACTATCTATCTACTATTTCTTGAAATAGTAGATAGATAGTATATATAGCAAAAATGAGTCTTTTAAAACATTGTCATTATATATTTAAAAAATAAAACATCGTAGTGCCAATTCTGCATATTCCAGCTAACAAATTCGTCGTTTAATAAATGTATGGCTTGTACTCCATTAACGATTGACGTTGATGACCATTGGACGTGAATAATATCAAAGTGGAGAATTTATTTGCTAATGACGGAAATATATTAAAATAAGGTTTTTATAACTATTTGGTTTTTAAACTCCCTTTACCAATAGTATTTTCATACGCGCAACGTTTTACGTGGTAATGGATACTCTAAAGATTCCACAACCATAAAGAGGTAAATATGGGAGATGTGAGAAAATTTTTATAGCTCCTTTTAGAATTTTTCCTACTCTCATTATATTATAAAAAAGTATTATGCTGCCACTTTATTGGTAATTTATAAAAGCGTGGTCCTTTCGTGGTAAAACTGACCCAACTATGCTTCAATCAATGCATTATGATTGCAGCTGCAGCGTGACTCTACCGCGTTATGCATAAACGAAATGGCAGTTTACAATCTTGTTTGTCCCAGACGTAAAATATTCAGACTAGTGAAGGAGAACGAAGTTAAAGTTGCGACACGCCTGGAACTGCTACCATTAATGAGCTATTGAGCGCCTCGATAGAACAAATCCTCTCTACAAAAGAATATGCCCATATGCAGGAGTAAACTGTCACAAGGTGATGAAAAGTTAGGTCAGTCACTATGTACCAACCGCTCCCTTGGTTGACCGATGGGGCTTTGGCAATCGAATAACGATAGAAAGTTCACCCAAAAAAAAAAGAGAACCCAAATTTCATAGACTGTTGACAGGGACCAGCATTAATAATAATCTCCGGACCTAATTTTAATTTTGATGATCCGCCTCAACCGCAACTAGACATCTGCACAAGCTGAGATCATAGTACTTGTGTGTGCGCAAGTACGGGTGCACTGTCCACTTCCTTAATATCATAGTCCGAGGGCATGGCAATCCGACACGAACGGAAAGAGATCAGGCCAGGACCGACTGCTTTTCACGTACCTACGTATTCTTGACATTATTCGAACCCGGGAAAACTAATACCACTTTACTAACGAGGCAGTCAGGCTACTACGATTCCAAATCTGAGTGTGCTAGAATTGCGCTGAACAGCCTATCTGCCTAGCAGGTCTAATATATATATATATATATATATATATATATATATATATATATATATATATATATATATATATATATATATATATATATATATATATATATATATATATATATATATATATATATATATATATATATAAATATTTTGGAATGGATTATAAATCTAGCGGGTGAAATTAAAAGACTACAACTGGTTCAAGATATTATAAAAAACATCCTTTTCACCAGCCTCTAAAATTCAACTCCTGGACATGAGCCTCTCCCGTTTCCGTCATGCTTGGCAGGCAAATCAAATCGACGATCGCAATACCAGATGTTCAAAACATTTAACATTCAGACATTCAGCCATTTCAAAAGGAAACGATGGATTAGCATCGCCTTAAGACGGCAAAATATAAAAATATTTTCTCCGAAAAATATCTTATTCATTCGCTTATTTTAACAAAATAACGGTGTCCTTATCCATGTTTTGGCCTCGGAAAACCTGCACGTAATATTGACATCAGTATTCAAATTTAAGTAAGGTCCTAAGAAAACATGTGGTTCGTACCGGCGTTTATTTAGACCGGCTTAGCCGAAAATCAAGCTTGGACAGACTGGAAACGGTCACATTCATATATTTTTTAAGAATTTCTTTTTATTAAATATCATATACGAATATGTGTAGAATAATAAAGAGTAGCCTTTTAACCCTTATACGTAAAGAGGCATTTCATATTAGTTTTCAGGGGTGATAACGTATTTGTATTCTTATTCTTACTCGAGCGTGAATGTAGGTGTATAATATCTATAGCATCGACTTACCTTCAGGGGTATGTTACCTTTACTTTTATGAAAGAAGAGAAGATTTTTATGCAATTTATGAGAGCCGTTTTTTATTTTCCATATTTTTGCAATAGTACATACGTACTGGAGTCATGCTGCAGTTATATTAATAGTATAGTTGTAACACGAATGGGTCGGATCCACCCGGGGTAGCGCCACGCTCTCACAGAATGCCAGCGTAAAATAGCAGCTTAATGATACTGTATTTCGCACAGTGAGTGTAAAGAACTGGAGACCCCTTTTATTGGAAACAAGGCATCCCATCTCAGTCTTCAAGGGTGACAACGCATCTGTATTTTTATTCTTAATTGAGGATGAATGTAGATGTTCATTCGTTACAGCATCCACTAACCATCAGTTGGACTGTGCGCTCGTTTGTCACCCTTATTCTATCAAAAAAATTAAAAGTAAAAAAAGCATAATGCAAATTATACTTTCAAAAGCAGAAACTGAATCTCTTTTAGGTGTATTGGTCGAAAGGCCGGCCATGCAACTTGATGAAACGACAAATCGACGACATGGACGTCAATAAATGCAGTTAGCTAAACTACCCATACTATGTGGCATTGCGTGGGGAAAACCTATGTTCAGCAGCGGACTTGTGATGATCTGTAATGTTATCTATAAAACAGCTCTAAGTCAACGATACAGCACGGAATTTCATATATACGTATTTTATATACAACGAAATCCGTATTTTAAGGCACCATTAGAAAAGATCTCCAGTTTTGGTCACTTATCATATTCGCATCGCTATATTTATTTTATTACTCTGGTTGAAAAGGAGGCGAAAGCGTTTTTGGTGTCCAATTAAAAAGACAAGCATCTGAATGCTGGGTCCTAATCCGTCGATCTATCAAGTACTGACCCCTTGCCTATGCCACACCTCGATGGTTTCGCAAAACAACGCGGTGGGCGTAACCCCCAATAATGTTAAGCCAGAAATTCAAACCGCTCTTTCTTAAAATAAAAAGTGGTTGACGCCTAAGATTACGAGTCCAGCGTTTGTTCCCGGTCTAGAAGTCAGACTTAGTAGACTGTTTACTTTCTTTACATCCCTAACTGGTCAACACAGGTAAATGAAACAGCAATTACATATAACTGCTCTGGGAAATGTGATATCTTTCACTTACTTTTCAGTTTTTATTTCTTGTTTGTATCTTAAAACTGAACTTGCAAATAAAATAAAAAGTACTCCCGAAGCTAAACCGTGAAGTGAGCCAGGCGGAAAAACCTTCTAAATTCACGCATATTTTTCGTTATCACATTACCCTAGTTCGTGAAATATCTTTATTTTTCATAAAAAAGTACCTGGTTGACCGAGCTTTGCTCGGAATTTTCGCTCGATTGTTTTTTAATTCGTGTGTTTTGGAAATTATATTTAGAAACAAATTACATACTGATGAAATATAAATAATATTTTTTGATCTTAGCGACATAACAGAAAAAACGGAACTGGTTATTTGAATAAAAACCATGAGTGCAAGTATTATAATTTTTTTCGTGTTTTTAAAAAGTACTAAAAAAAAGAGCTCGAAAAAATAGAATTTTCTCAAAAAAGAAAGGAAATTGAAAAAAAATTAAAAAAGTCTGTCGGTCGGTCTGGGCTCGAACCGGGGTCTTACGATTCTGTGACCGATCATTATACAAATTAAGCTATTTTTAATCGTTAACAATCTGTCAAAATTTACCTTCTTATTCTAACGATATTGTAGCAGTTTTTCATTGCCTATTAACAGGGATAAAAAGAAATTTACTAAAAATAAATCCTAGCTAGATCGATTTATTATCCCCGAAACTCCCTGGACACTAAATTTTATGAAAATCGTTGGAGCCGTTTCCGAGATCCCGATTATATATATACAAGAATTGCTCGTTTAATAGTATAGGATACACATAACTATTATGTTTTCCAAAAAAAAAACAAATTAAATCATACACAACAACGTTTTTTCATACACAATAACAACCAAAAACATAAAATTACTTCCATACTACATCAGAACATAGCAGATTTGCTTAACAAAATTGCAAGAAATAAACTTTTTATGTTTTATTGAAACATTTGTTAAAAAGTGAGATGAGAGTAACATTAGGTTTAAAAAATTTAAATTAGCTTCACTATATTATAGAACAAGAAAAACGTGGAGGTGTATGTACCCTTATTAAAAATTCAATAAAATTTAAAGTTATATAATTATGCCATGAATTATTTGCAGACAAAGCTTTTGAGTGTTGCGGAATATAGTTAGCAAGTTACATAAGTGTATTTTTTGTGTATATAGAACTCCGAATTCGCCAGTATCAATATTTTTCAACAAACTAGATCTTCTGTTTAATAAATTAGCATTTAAGCTTAACAAAAAGAAATTCATATTGCGTGGTGACCTTAAAATTGACACACATATGAATAATAACGTCACTCATGATTTAATAAAATTATTATACAGCTACAACGTTAAACTACATAATGATAAACCTACGATACATCACACATGTATTGATCATATAGCTAGCAATTTCAAAGAGTCGGATATTTCTAGTTCCCAGTACAATTTTTATTTAACAGATCATAACACATGTCAATCTCGGTTAATCAAGGTTTCCAATTAAACTGCTACCTAAAATTAAATACTGGTATTAAATATAGGTACCAAAAGAAATTACTCTAAGGAAAATATTGATAAGTTTTGTCATGTCCTCCGAAATATATCGTGGGAAAAAGAAACTACAGATGACACTTTTAATAATATTTTTTATAAATTTCATGACCCCTCTTTCCCGACATCCTCGACAGCACGGGGAAAATAGACACCGCGATTTAAGGAGTACGAAAGGGTTGTTCCGGTTGCAAAAATTGACTTCCCCTGGATATTAGCAACCTTATTAAAGCCAAGAGAGCTTCTCTGTGTAGAGCTCCACTCTATCCCACCCCTGAATATAGACGTACGTCCCACCGACTCGAACGTAAATTTCATTCATGCCTCTCCAAATTAAGAGACCTAGAAAAGAGCAACCTCATGTCACCCCCTCTTATACAGCGTCACTAAATATCGAGATCCCTCCGGATAGAAGCTATCACTCATACTTCCCCTCTCTTTCGTCCCAACGTGACGGCTCTATTGCCTTCGAAGACGATGAAAAGGCTGAGTGCTTCGCAGACAGCGTCACCGCACAATGTTCTCCCAGCTCACAGCTCACCGACCCCTTCCACATCCAGGAAGTGGAGGACGAGGTCCGCCGCCGCAACTCACCCCCCACCGACACTGACCCTATTACTGTTTCCTAAGATGAGATTTCATCAATCATCAAAGGACTGAAGCCCAAAAAGGCACCGGGCGTGAATAACATCTCCAACCAAGCCCTTAAACATTTTCCGGAGCAGGTGATCGTCTTATTGACCACAATCTTCAACGCCTGCTTTGACTTCAGCTACTTCCACACCTCTTGGAAAGAGGCAACCGTCATTGGCATTCCCGAGCCAGGCAAGCCTCACCTACTTCCTTCCAATCAGCGTCCCATCAGCCTCCTCAAGGCCATGGGTAAACTTTTCGAACGAGTAATCGTCACGCGCATGAGACGCCATCTGTTACCTACAGACGGTGATCTTTTTATCATCCTCTACCAATTTGGTTTCCGACAGAAACACTCAGGCCCCCAACAAGTTCACCGTATAGTAGAATATATCCACAGCGGTTTTTATCCTCGTCGGCAGAAGACCATCAATATCTTTTTCGATATTGCGAAAGCATTCGATAGAGTCTGGCATGAAGGCTTTATCTACAAATTGTACGACTTAGGCCTCACTGACCGTCTTGTCTGCTTCGCGATCTCCTACTTGAAGGATTGTGCATTTCGTTTCAGACACGAAGGTACGCTATCCTCTCCTCGTCCTATCAAAGCCGGTGTCCTTCATGGCTCCGTACTTGCCTCTACCTTATACATACTATTCACAAACGACATTCCTATCTCGTTGAATGGTGTCAAACTCGCACTCTTTGCTGATGACACTGCCCTTTACTCTAATAACAATTCACTACTACAGATCCGAAACAAAAATTGGCTCCAAAAATGGCGTATCGACGAAAAGCTCTGCCGTTTGCTTCTAACATAAACGATGCCGTCCCACTGCCATTCCGCCGATCAGGATGTTAGGAACCTCATATGTGTCACTTGACAAATGTCAGCCAAATACTTAGGCGTCACCCTTGATACCTCCCCCTCTTTCGAGCCCCATGTCAAAAAAGTAACTCGCACCACGCGATTTTACCAGTGTAGGCTCAACAGAACGTTGTGCCGACTCAGTAAAATGTCCCTCCGCAACAAGCAAATCCTGTATAAAGTCTGTATACGACCTGTTCTGACCTATGAGACCCCCATTTTTGCTCATGCTAAACCTAGAATTTTAAATGTACTTAAAATAGTTCAAAACCTCTTCTGTCGTCGGGCTACAAACGCACCCTGTTACAATCGTAACGTCGACCTCCACCCCTCCTCGATGTTAACTCGCGGCCCCTCTCCTGCCTCTTCAGATGCCGACTCCGGTTTGGAAATGTAGATCGAGTTGCGCGCCGAAAAGAAATTACCGCCACGCTTCCTTCCCGGAACCGTAGCAAAATTCCAAACAATGATTGTAGCAAATCAGGTCCAGCCAACAGAGTGTCGTTAAAACCTCGTCCATTGGTTTTGGCAGCCTCGTCAAGTACTATTCGTATCTTTTGCGTAACCGCGAATTTTGGAAAATACTAGTACTAATTTGGGAAATGGAATTATGATTAACCTTCTTGGTGTAACCACTATCGATAAGATTATCGATTTGTTTCGAATATTCTTTTTTTAATTCTGCATTTTTATCGAGCTTCTTCTCGATATTGAATAAACGAATTTCAGCTTGCGCTCTATTTGACGGCATGACTTCGTTATCCGACCAGCATAACAAGCCCGCTTCGAACCTGTTACCCGACAAACGAAGTACCATGTGTTTCAAGACATTATATCCTCGGGGTCATTAGCTCCTCGGGGTCGTTAGCCGGCTTACGCGCGGTTTGCCTAACGATTCAAGGTGGAAATGATTTTAATTAATTTTTCACTATCCTCTTCTTCCGTAGTAAAAATACGGTAAACGATCTTAATACCACATGATACCACCAATCATGTGACCATCAATAACCCAACCAAGTTTGGTAATTGATGCCACAGGAAGGTTCTTATCTCCTGAAACAAATTTACGAGTAACTATAAGATGCCAATCATCCCGACCAATTAAAATGGTAGTGAGACGGCCCATCATTATTATTAATAATTAATTTTTATTATTATTTATATAATTATATATATTTATATAATTAAAACAATTTCTAAATCTCAAAATTGTCTAAGTCTTGGAAGGAGTTCGTCAATTTATGGAGGGTGTTCATGTATAGATAGCTTGTATGGCGGAGCTGCCGGAGATAAATGTTCGAGGTCGTACATATATATGGGGTGGCAAGGTGACCGACTGTTTGAAGTACTTCTGTCTCTTAATCAGAAACTAGCCTTTTATGAGATTGATTACTCTTTTTGTATAATATACAATAAAATTGAAAGATTTGACGAGATTATTTATATTGCGACGATCTCACTGGTATTCTGTACAGGCACGGCCTTCCTCGATTGAGTCGACCTACTCGTACTCGTATTTCTGCTGTAGGAATATTCGTAATAAGCGTGGCTTTACCACTAAAAATATTTTATTATTTGGAAAAGTATAACGAAAAAAGTATACGTATACGTATTTTGCCATTAACCCAGTTAAATCAACTCGTAATTTCTCTTATCTTGCCAAGCATGGGAAGCAGCTTTGTAATAAAATTTTACGATTATGTCCTACATGTCATATTATCTTCTCTAGCGTGAGATGAATTTATTACTCTTGCGATATCGTTGCTTAATATGAATTTATTTTTGTAAATACTATTGTCAAGGTAGTTTATTAAATATTTTTTTAAAATTTAATATGTTTATTAAAATAAATTAATTAAAACCTTACAATATTTTTAAAAAAAACTGTCGGACATGTATCTGTATCGTAACACGATTCTATTTTCATGTAACTATTTTCTGAGGATAAATAGTTGAAAAATTAACCAAATAAAATAAAACAAAAAATAATTAAATGGGAAAATTTACATGGCAATATATTTCACGCGGGTGGCCGTCGGTGTTCTCAGATTTTAAAAACTTGCAGAATTTAATGCCACTTGTGGTTAATAGGTATTTTATGTATATCAAAATTATAAAATATTACTTAAAAGTATTCTCAACAACAGATATTTAAAAAACATTAGTTTGTAATCTACGCCAGCGTTTCCTAAATTTGTTAGCCACGAAACCCTTGGAAATCAAGCGCAATTATTAAGGACCCTTAAATAAAAAGAGCAATAAACTTCGGACCGCTTATTTAAAAAAATACTTTTTTATAAAAATTATGTACGTAGGTATTTAATTTTCGATATTATAAATGGTTAAGCACACGATTCTGAACGTGAAGCTTGGTGTTTTTCTCTTGCAACTACATTAGTGATATTCAAGATTATCTTACTACAAAGTTGTATTCTCAAATCGCATTCCATTTGTTATCTGTTTTTACATTTGTTTTTAGTATATATAATATTTTTTGATGTCGCCTACAGAATTCTTCAAAAAAAAAACACTCATCTCATCTTTCAGCTCAAAAACACGAGACACAACTTTGAGATGAGATAAGCAACGTACTATTACGAGCTTAGAGTTCGTGACAATAAAAACTGTCAATTTAATTACCAAAATTGACACTTTGATTACTGAACACCAATTAAAACTTAAATCACACTAATAATTAATCACAATTAACACTTTATTTCGCTCCGAAAGCTTCGCTCGTATCGCCAATTCAATACTGCCCCGGTCGCGGCATTTAGCGGCTTCATATAGGCCTTTTTCCACCGAAACATCTAGAATGTTCCAGCGAATATAGGTCCCAACCGACTAGATGTAGAAAATTCGAGTGTGGACTTTTCTAGGAAGCTTAATTCTTCTATTCAATACTACTTTCCACCAACAGTGCCATCGCGCTGTTGGTGGAAAGTTCAGGCATGGCATTTCTAGAAAGTTCTACTTGCTCTGCTCTCCAACACTAGATGGCGCTAGGGGCATCAATTATGGCTTGCAACAGTATTTTAGCGCGTAATAGCAACTGCTTGATAAATGCGGGAATTTAGAGGCCTACCTTTAACAAAATTGACCACATACACAACGTTTTCTAACACTGTTTTTAATTTGCCTTCTGTAATTTTAGCGCCAATACCTCCCTATGAATACAGCAGTGATGCCAGATAATAAATGAATTCATCTTTTCCAAGCGCCAGTATTTCCGGTACCAGTCACAGCCCAAGCGCCGTCGGTGCTAACTGCCACACATTTTCCCTACGTTACTTTATGAGTGAATATAAACTTGTTCAATACTTCAACTATTGCTTCACCTGTAAAGTGTGAAGGCAGATTCATACAAAATAAATTGATGAAAATCATTTAAAATCCTCCCTTATGTTGTCGTTTTGTTGATAACGAACATGTGCAATCAAGTTTTCGTCATTGCTAATGAATGACACTACTGTAATGATATAAAAAATACCTTTGTGATGGTGCATTATAGATTAAAAAATCATTTACAAATATACAGAATAATATTTTATAACATAAGCTGTGTTTGCGTTACCTTCGGTGGACCTTATGTCGTTCATTATTTTAATTTTATATTAAAAAACATTTGCTGTTCCTAAAAGATGATTCGCAAACCCAATATTTTTAAAACTCTGTTAACAGTTGGTGAAGGTACTATCCTCGTCCCCCTTCTCGTATCATTATCTTTAAGAATGAAAGCCGTGACTTTGTAGATTATTTATCGCAATTTTTTAACGCTAGTAATCCAGGTTATTCTATGTCGAAGTAAAGATGAAAGAGATCTCACTTCGCATTGCCGTTTCGAGAATGTGTGAACTTCGTAGTGTTTGTCCTAACTTCGTATCATCAACGTAGACGTGGAAAGAAAATTTTTTATGCTTGTATTCTAAATGTGAGTAACAGGTTTTCTTTTCTATATTTGTACCTAAAACATCAAACAACAAAATCCTTTTAGTAAGGATTTTAAACTGCTAAATCATAAAATTGTCAGTTCGAATCCGCTATTCAACTTCTGCGTCAAATACAACTAATACAAGCATTCTAAGCTTTTTGGAGTGGTGAAAGAGAGTATTTGTAATGTTACAAGGGAATTTAAAAGGATCAATGACGTGTCTTGATATCAACTCTCTGGTTGGTCAAGAAAAAACATTATGCTAATTATCCCACTTAGACTCAAACTTATAACTTATACTTGTCATTACCGCGTGCAAATTGACGCTTAAAATATTTTAAGAAGAATTTATTTAAATATGTTCTAACAAATGAGGGAAATAAATATATTCTTCCTCAATATCTGTATGGTTTCTGCAAATGTACTGTTACTATTTACAGTACGGGTGGTAGTTGACAAAAGTTAGCAATATTTCTTATTGAGATTATGGCAATGGGACAATTCCCGTTCTATCTGATTACCCTAGAGCATTTCACAGCGTTGATATTGGCCTGCACCTTTCCGTAATTGGTTAATATTGGTTTGATCCAAGTGGTATGAAATTGTTGACATTTCCCTCAGTGGATGACATCAACTTGAAGAGCTAGGTAAGAATGTTTCTACGATTCGCCTGTCAAGAGTGCTTTTTACGAAATAGATGTATATGTATGCTATATTATGGTTGTAGCATGAGTAGGTCGGCTCGACCGGGGAAGGACCGCGCTCTCACAGAATACAAGCATAAAATAGCTGCTGAATGCTGCTGTGTTTCGGATGATGAGTGTAGAGAACCAGAGACCTTTGTAAGTTGAAACGAGGCATTCCATCATAGTCCGCTGGGGTGAGAATCTGCACTTTGATTCCTATTCAAAGATAAATGTAGATGGTTGTTGGCCACAGCATCTACTTACCATCAGGTGAACTGTGTGCTAGTTATCTACTTCCATTGTATAAAAAGGAGTGATGATTCAGACAAAATCTTCCTCCTACTAAAGATACCAATTGTGGAATTCTACGGAATGAAATAGAATAAAACAAAATTAGAAATGATAAGCAAAGAACACAATTACAAATTCACTGAGTAATTTCATAATATTGTACGTATTAAATAAATAATCTATCTTGTTTTATTAAACGAGTAATATGTCGAGACCCATGTCATAAAGTTTCACATAATTCCCTATCCTCGTTTAACTTGAATATATTGAGAGAACCACTTGAATTTGTTAGTTACAAAGGTATACCAATAAAGTTTCCAGGCAAAGCTACTTTTGGTAACAGTTTTATTTATTATACATTACCTTTGCTTGATTTATGGCCAAGTAGCATTGATTTTTAATTTAATATAAACAAATAATGTAGACCATTCATTCATTCATTACAG
Source organism: Parnassius smintheus behrii (assembly GCA_036936625.1). NCBI lineage: Eukaryota > Metazoa > Arthropoda > Insecta > Lepidoptera > Papilionidae > Parnassius > Parnassius smintheus. The sequence continues at coordinate 12,046,447 of JAUPFT010000006.1, forward strand.
TCTATCAATGTAAACTACTGACGCAAGTTTAGATTTAGATTGCCTCTAAGGGGGAATAATTGCCATTGTTTGTTTCCCTCTGCCGCCTCTTATGACACTCGTATATAATATGTGGTAAGTGGATATTTTTACAACGCAACTACACGGTGAAATCGTTTATTGCAGCTAATCAATGGGTGCGTTTGGTAGAAAAAAGCGCTAGCAAGCGCTTACTAGCTCTAAAATAGTTTTCGGCCAGGACACGATTGCTACTTCAGTAGCGCTGACACAATCCGCCATTTTGCTTATTTAGTTTGTTTGTTTTGAAGTAGAGTTTAATAAGTTGTTTTTTGCAATATTAGTTTTAAGTAATATAATGACATGAATAGACATATTATACATGTTATTAAAAATTCATGATTGGTAAGTTTTTAATATGAATACTTCACAAACATATATTTAAATTGGGTTAGGTTCCCCGGTTAAAACTAACATCGTGTCCTAGAGGAAAATAGCTACTTACGATTTGACAGCGCTTACCGCTTACGATCGCCATTTTGCTTACAAGCGCTTGCTAGGGCTTTTTTCTGCCAAACGCACCCATTGTCTACTGTTGAACATAGATTTTACACATACTTTACCTCATATGTGAAATTTTTATGTATACATGCTTGGTAGACAGGTTGGCAAGTTTTTATTAAATTAAGTTGCTATCAGGAAGATTTTGTTGCACATCTCCTGTTTCAGTACCCTCCGTCGCCTTTTACGATACCGATGGAATAGTTATACGCTATTAGATTTTCTTACGTTGCAACTGCACGGCAGGCAAAGCAGATACCATTCTATAGTAATAATAATCTCGACAACGACTTGAACTATAACTAATATTGGTGACTTGTGGATTTGGCTGAAAAACGTAGAATACACCCCGTAAAACGATAAAACCTCTTACTGAGTTGACAATTGTTGCTTTAATATTTTGTTAATGTCGTTAGATACGACAGAAGGAGATGGACAGAATAAATAATAAACTGTGGATGCTAACCCGCTAAGCGTGGTAACTATGGCAAATATTCAAAAAGTGAGTTTATCTATAGGGGATGCCTATTTGGAATAGCGGAATTCTTGATAGGTTGTAATAATATGCTAACGCATATTATATTGTTTAGGATTTAATCTCTTAAACTAATTTGTAATAAGGTGCTAGTATTTACTTTTATGACTGGTTCTTTACTAAATTAAGCCTTACTTTTGTAGCAACGTAAGACTACAAAATATACATCTAATTTAGTTAAGTGCCTTTCTAAACGTTATACCCTTTTCAATTACTTAGGATTATCTTAAGCTCGTAGTAGTAACTTTCTTAAAAATATTATTTTGAAACTTAGCTAATATGCTGAAGCACTTTGAATTATATGTGTTACTTGCTTATGTAACTTAATTATAATTCATATTCGTACCGTAGTAGATTTAGTGATTTAAAAAAAAACATTTGATAAATGAGATTTATTTGCATACTTTGAAGAAATAAATATATTTCATTTCATTTTATTTCATTTAATATGATTAACACTTGCACTTTTTATAATGTATATTTATGTATATCGCAAATATTTCACGTCGTTACTGTAATGGCCGTCTTAACCGAACTTAAGTCACGGCGGCCAGTCTCAAAGACTAATCATCTGCACAGTACACTCACACACAAACACAGGTGCGCTCTCAATCTCTGGCAATCCAACACGATCAGAGAGAGATCAAGCCAGAACCGACTGCATTACGTGCATTCCGAGGCACGGAGGGTGAAACACCGACTTCTTGACTCCCGGCTGCTACTGAGAATTTCTCGACATAAAACTTAATAACTGGTAGAACCAGGCCTTACTTTGGGGAAATTCATTATAATAAAGATATTAATAGTTACTTTGCAACCATCCGCTGAATAAAATCAAATGATGTGTCTTACCTAGTTTGAAGAACACCACCCGCCCTCCCTCAATTGCGTGCACTATTCCCGTCACCACTAATCCCAGCACAACTACTCCCAACTGATTAAAAGATCTGATCTGGCTGATCTTAGCGGTCAGCCGCCGTAGAGTCTACATCACCTGAAGATGCCTCATGTAGAGGCGAAACAGGTGTCGTATTATCGTCGATGGTGTGTCGTCTTTCCTAGAATAGTGGTGTTGGGAGTATTGAGGGATGGCGGCAGGTGCTCTTCAAACTAGGAAAGACAAATTATTTGATTTTATTCAGCGGATGGTTACAAAGTGACTATTAATATATTTAACTCAATAACTATTATTTTTGGTTCGACCTCGGACTTCATGATCAGTAGTTGCGTTTACGACCACTACACCAAAGTGGCAGTCAAACATTGATAATCGCTGTATTTCAATGTAACTATGGCTAATATTTTCCCAATCTAAGAAGGAGGCCTATATTCAGCAGTAGACTTCAATAGGTTTTAACGGTAATTAGTTATTAGGTTTAACTGAAAAAGGGTTCATCATATATATGAATAATAAAAATAATTCGCACAAAAATAGTTCATAATTTTACACAAGCGAATAGAAAAGTTGATTTAAGTTTTAAAAAACGAATAATTATATTATTTAATTCAATTGTATTGTTATACGCAAACAAATAGAAAAGAAGATTTAAAAATTAGTAAACGAATAATGAAAATGTTTAACTCTATTTAATTTTTTGTAGATGTAGTCTACAAAATTAAAAAAAAATTGTAAACATGATAAGAAGTATAAAGACACTTCATTGCTTAATGATTTCTTAATAATTTCTTTTTATTCAACGCTTCATTGCTATAAAACTCTCTCATCAATCAAAGATCTCAAATTGTAACTTTACATTTTTTTAACTTTGAACATAGTAGGTTAATGCAGCACTTTGACTCGACCGGGAGTTGTTTCCACACTAATTGTGTAGAATAGCAACACAGTACTGCGGCGTTTCGTACGCTTATGGTGAGAACCGGAGACTCTTCCTACTTGTAAAATGTATCAGTGCATCAGTTCATTTTAGATTCTTAATAGTTGAAGTTGTTTTTAAGAATCAGCATACTTAACACCCGGTTAATTGTGTGCTTATTTTTCACTCCTACTTCAATAAAAATATGGCTTTTAAAATAATGCAGTAATGGGAGATCATAAAGTGTTTGAATCTGTATGTGACACGATCATGCAATATTTCATTAGGACTGGAGTTTGGCTTGTGTTGTCTGCTCTGTACTGTTCTGAAGTCATAATTAATAAAGTTGTGAAACATCCGGTGCAGAATTATATCCACAGATCGTTACTAAACTTAACATAAAAAAGTCGTTTGTAAAAAAATAGTTACTTATAGTTTATGATTTACAATATAATGGAAAAATTGTTTCGTATTAATAAAAATTTAGTTTACTTGCTTCACTTTTATATTATTTTAATTATTCATCACAGCCCAACACAAAACCACAGTTGAACACAAGCCCCCTTATTTTCATATAGGGGCGATATTTTCCATAGTCATCCCAATTTGATAACCTAAGTTTTTTTATTATTTTTAGTAGCTAGAATTTATTTATGAATGACTTTGATTTGACAAATACAATATCCCTTAGGCCAGGCCTTTCCATTTTTAATATTATTTGACTTTCGGCAGTGCAGCAATGATGCTTAGTAATATAGGAAGAAGAGAAAGTCCCGTCTCGAAATTGATAAGCAAGACACGTGACAATTAACACAGTTGAACGAATAATATTTTTTCATTAAGTTAAGAAGATTGAAAATATTATATGAAAATGTTTTGTACATGTTTCATTCGCTTAATATATATTCTGACGCATTATTCGTTTTTATTATTTAAATCTAAACACACGCCAATCTATGGTAACCGCAGTTAACTTTGACATCTGGACGTTGAACATCTCAGTCCCCCCCGTGACCATGGGTGCTATAAAGTGCTCGAAACAACGGGTATTTAAAAAGTTAAATATGCACGGTAAAATCCGTAAAAATTAGTATTATTTAAATCTGCTAAATGTTTGAAGTATTCAGAAGACTTTACGTTGATTAAAGTTAGACACAATGACGTTTACTGGAGAGTAAACAAATTTGAAAAATATTTTTGAGAGATCAAGTTGAACCTATGATTATAAATCTACAGGAAAACTATAGTGACACAGATGACTCATATGAAGAAGATAATTTGTAATATAATAAAATATTTATGTATTTAGATTATATTTTATATATTTTATTGTGTTATTTTATAATTTCATAACATAAAACCTTAAAAATCAATTCGTTAAATCTTATCGATGTCGACTACCTGCTGTTATGCAAATCATTACGACGTTACATAAGCCCAATGAGTGCGAGCGAGATAGACTGATTACTATTATTTATTGCTCGACGACTAAGTTGATAACGCGGACACTATAATACAGAATGCATTCGTTACCAGCAAAGGTTACACCACCCATTTAGTAAAGTAATACTGCATCTGATCCCATGGCTGTACGGTTTTCATTTTGACAAGATGCCCATTTTCTTCGACGACCGTAATCTGGTTAACTTTCCGTGTATTGTGGTAGTATCGTATTTTTGTTAGGGCTTCTGATTTCTCTTAGCGCTCTTATAGTCGAGTGTCACATAACTGACAACTGGAGTAGTTCTAACTATCTACGTATCGTTCAAAGCGTTGGCCTCTAAAGTTCTTATGCCAGCACACCGATTCTGTACCCCGTAAGAGTCCACTACTGGACATGAACCTCTCCCTTTGTAGAATGAATTCACCTTAATCGTTACGCTTTGTTAGCAGATAGACAATTTTATGGTTAGCGTAAGCGACATGGTTATTTCGCCATCTATCGGTAGCCATAAATTTTACTGGCTCTTCCCAAAGTTGCCTCTTACGACACCCACGGGACGACCAACTATATCAGTCTGTAAAGCATGTTTCCTTATTCTTCAACTGAAGCCGTTGGCTTTTAAATAATTAAAATGAGAGCGAGCCATATATACTCGAAATTAAGTGAAATGTTAGTTATTAGTTTTCCGTAAACAAAAAACAATTGAAAAATTGGCCAATATCTGCCAATATATTATCAGCAACAACAAAGCATTTATTTTTTTTCCTTTATAAATTTTCTTTAACTGTACTGACTTCAGTTGGGAATGAATGTTGAGCACGAATCACAAGGCCAAAAGATTTTAGAAATTGTGATGTTAATTCATCTAAATACACAGGCTGCACAAAAAGTATCGGGAATGGGATATTTCCACTGTTCTTGTCATATTAAAATCTTTTTAATTGAAAACTCCTTGGTTTTAAAAATCGAATACCATTTATTTATTTAAAAAAAGATTCTTGGTCTTGTCACAAGATTTTGTCAAACTTGTTTAGTCGTTGAGAAAATGGAATTGACTCGAGAAAATTCAAGAGCGATGATTTATTATGACTTCCGAAGTAGTTTAACACAAAAACAGTGTGTTGACTGGATGATTTCTGTATTTGCTAATGAAGCTCCATTCAAAGCCACAATTTATCGCTGGTTTGCAAAATTTCAACGTGCACGTGTCAAGCACAGTGATGATCCCCGTCAAGGTCGTCCAAAAACTGCAGTCACCCAAGAAAACGTTGATGCTGTGCGTAAGCTGATTCAGGAAGATCGACATGTGACATACAGCGAAATTCAGGCAACTTTAGACATTGTCATGAGTCAAATACAAATAATCTTGCATGAACAATTAGGTGTAAGAAAGTTGTTTTCCCGATGGATACCGCATTCGCTCTGTGAAGAGCAAAAAGCGGCTCGCGTTACTTGGTGCGTCAGAACTCTCGAAAGATTCCACGCAGGATCCTCAAATGCTGTACACAACATCGTATCAGGTGACGAATCCTGGATATAGGCGTACGAACCCGAAACAAAAAACCAGTGACGAGTTTGGGTGTTAGAAAATGAGTTAAAGTCAACAAAAATTGTTCGTTCACGGTCACGGTGTTGCAAAAAAATGGTGGCCACGTTTGTCTTCAAAACCGGCCATGTTACGACTATTCCTCTTAAGGGACAAAGAACGGTTAATGCAGAATGGTATGCTAGTATTTATTTGCCACAGGTCGTTTCTGAACTCCGTAAAGAGAACTGAAACCGCTGCATCATCCTCCATCACGACAATGCGAGTTCTCACACCGCACACAGAACAAAAGAGATTTTAGAGCAAGAAAATATAGAATTATTAGACCATCCGCCGTACAGCCCCGACCTAAGCCCTAACGATTTCTATACTTTGCCTAAAATAAAGAATAAATTGCGTAGACAGAGATTTTCATCACCTGAAAAAGCTGTGGACGCCTACAAAACGGCCATTTTGGAGACCCTAACTTCCGAATGGAATGGTTGCTTCAGTGATTGGTCCCATCGTATTCAAAAATGTGTCAAACTTCGTGGAGAATACTTCGAAAAGCAATAAATATATTTTTAAATAGTGATGTTGTGTCACTTCCTTGATTCCCGAATACTCGGATGAGTGGCTTTATATTGCCAGTTCGTCATGTCTAGTGCTTCTTTTCGTTATTGCAAGAACCGTCTATGGAGTAGATCAATATGTTCCCCTTAGTTAGCAAAATCCGATCTCAAAACTTTTAATAACAATAAAAAAAAAGAAATGATTGCGTTATAAAACGACGATATACTTAATCAATAATAATTGACAACCATAACTGAAAAAGCGACATTAGAATATTGGCTAGAGTTGCAGAATGCGAATTCGAAGGTTCCGATCCACCATTCGGGTTGGCATAATCCATTTTTAGTATAAGAAATTAAATTGGTTATGAAGAATGTTCGAAAAATAGAGAAAGTTTTACATTTTTGGTAAATAATATAATAAAAAATGCAATGTTTAATTTTTTTTCTTACTTTGTTATTATATATGTCGCAGCGCCTCTGTGGGTAGTCGGAGTTATTGAAACAACACGTGCACCGCACACCTGCACATTGCACCTGCAGTGGAGCTCGTGTAGCTACTTGTCTCGATTGTATAAAACGGACGGAGCGGCCGCCGTTAAAGTTGCGCCCTCCTTTCTGCCAAGGAGGGTCGCGTTCGTATACGGCTTAGAGATCTCTAGTTAGACCGTTAAGCCAGTCCCTAAAAGGTGGGGTTTAGTGGGTAAAAGCTGCGTGGTATGCCATGAGCATTCCCCACCTCCCTCCCCCGCTTTCCGGAGGATTGCCTATATTTGTTTCGGGTGCAAAAAAAAGCCGTTAAAGCAGTCTTGGCGCTGGCGTAGCACGGTGCACTTGTTGTAGCTCATCCTCGACTCTTTGGATAATTAATTCATAGAAACGAATTAATTATTATTCTCAGCTATTAAATTAGTCTCACTACAATTTATATTTGATTATATCTGATCTGCGTATTTCATGATTTTATAAGTGATAATAAGGTTTTCCATAATACTTTATTTTAAAAGTGATCCAGTTGACCTTGCATTCTGCCGATCTTAGGAAGGATGATAAAAGACCGAACGAGCTTTTTATTTGGAATAAGGGTGACAAACGATCACACCAACCATACAACCTAATGGTAAGAGATGCTGTAGCTCATAGACATCTTCATCTGTCATCAATTAAGAATGAAAATGCAGATGCATTGTCGCCAATAAAAACTGTAAGAGAATGTCTCTTTTCCAGTAAAAAGTATCTTCGATTCTCTACATTAACGATACGTAACATAACATCATCCAGCTGCCATTTCACACGGGTATTCCACTGTGTGATCGTGATCCTTCTCCTTTAAATTTTAAAATTAAATTCAGCTATAGCAGGGTTCTGCCACGAAAGAAGTGTCCCAACGTCCACTGAAGTTTCCTATGTGGGCAGTTCCTACTTAAGGTATGGTAAATCATTTTTGGATTTCATTGGTTTGATATTACGTATTCACCACCACGGGATATTAGTTTTCTGGAGATGATGAAAATAGTTTCAATGTTGGCCGGTGACTTTGAGACGTACCAATTTGGAGGCTCGGACTGCAGTAAAAATTTACTTTTATTATTCAAAAAAAATGTTTTATTATAGCAATAAAATTAAGTATTATTTATTACCCTCAGCGTTTCTTGTGATAAATAAATAAAATCCTTTAAAAAGAACGTTAAATTTGCTTTTACAATTATTTTTCACATTCAAATTGAGAAAATTTACCGAGTAGCGAGTAATGCCTGTGACCGGTTGGCATCGTGCCTAATGGGTCGCTTTTACTTGTGTATAGACCCTTAGCTGTACTCGTGTCCCTATAAATTTTAAACTGTTGTGCTTGAATTCAGTATTCAAATTACCTTAAACTCAAGTTTTGTTTTATTTAAACACATTCGGGTTTGATCACGGGCGGTACAATTGAAATTGTTAATTATTATTTTTAGTTAAGTTTCTATATTGTCTAAAATCTACATTATAGTACGTAAAATGAATTAAATACATACCTCCTTTTAAGTGCTAATTTACTATACGTATATCTAAGGAATAAAAAATACTTCAAAGACTAACTCACGCTGAAGTAGTGCTAAGAACTAATAACTCCATCAACCTCTCAGAAACGATAGGAAATTTGCACCTAGCTGTGGAATGCAGGCATATAGACTGTAAATTTAGTTAACTTTTATATTTACGTACTATGAAAACGAAAATATTTATGCTTCATCTCACAAGAAAATATTATGCTAAATGCAGTTGTGGCCCTAGAAGAAAAAAGGAAGATCTCCCGCCGGCCTATATAATGTTTTTACTTCGGAACTTTGATAGCGTGATTTAGGCTTCGATGCGTTTCGCTTGTGGCATGACGATAGCGCTGCCACATTACCTTGTGCTCAGACCGGAAGTCGATAGTGCAGCCTGATTGCCGGTGCGTCCTTAATGCCGATGATGATGTATGCGGTAAGCGTAAGGGAAAGTGACGCCGATACGAACGATATGCCGGTACGTAATGCATGCCGTACTTCGCACTTGCAAGTGATGCCAGTGAAAACGGTGTGCCAGAGCAAATGCTTATAAATCTGCCTTATAAATCTGCGGCGAGTCGAGACGAAGATAAGCTGGACTGGCTTGCAGGAACGGAAAATTGCAGAAGACGATTCCCAGGAATTTGAAATTCGAAAATTCATGCCATGCCGACGCTCTGTTGCGACGTGAAAGAAGGACAAACTTTTGCAACATATTCTTTTTTCCCACGGGAATGGGATGTTTTTCCGCGGAAAAACTAACCTACGTCACTCTACAGCCACCGAACTATCCCTATACAAAAAATCATGCCATGCCATTTGTATGGGGATAGTTCGGTGGCTGTAGAGTGACATAGGCTACTTTTTTCAGCGGAAAAACATATCATTCCCGTGGGAAAATCGAATATATTGCAAAATTAAATTCAGCTAGGTGGCGCCACCGTGATTCTACAAGACGGACGACGGTACGATGGACGAACACAGAAGGTCAGAATATCTGGATTATTGTCTTTTTACCAAAATTAAGATAAAAAATGTATGGATCCGTATTTTCCACGCAGGACCGGGAAGAGAGCGATAAAAAACATAAAACTCACCAGCTGATTTTCTTCAAACGTTTTGGTGCATTGTAATTCTTAGAATAGGCGATAAACACGCAGACGATATTAAGTAATCCATTGATGCTCTGCCTACCTCGCAAGAGCTACAGGCGTGATTATAAGTATTGATCAGAAATACTATCACCACCTGTCACGCTTTCACCCTTATAGTAGATTGACGATCAGCTTGCTCAATGAGTCTGTGTTGAGTTTCATCAGGTGTTTCCGCGGCTATTAAGGTGGCCTGACGTTCCGCTAGTTCGAATAGCCTTTGCTGACTTTGAGCAGGTGTTTCAGTAGCTCTTAAAGTAGATTGATGCTCTGCCTGTTCAAGACGCCTTTGCTGACTTTGATCAGGTGTTTCAGTAGCTCTTAAAGTAGCTTTACGCTCTGCCTGTTCAAGACGCCTTTGCTGACTTTGAGCAGGTGTTTCAGTAGCTCTTAAAGTAGCTTGACGCTCTGCCTAATCAGACACCTGCGCTGACTTTGAGAGGATGTTTCAGAAGCTCTTAAAGTAGCTTGATTCTCTCTCTGTTCAAGACGCCTTCTACAGCATTTTTATGCGACATTGTACTTTCGTCCCACACTAAAAGCTTGCATTATCGTAGCATTATACCTCGTGCACTATTTTTGCTAAAGTTGCGGATCGGCAATTTTTCCTGGGCTAGATTTAGAGAAGTTTTAAAACAGAATGTGCAGGCGGCCCCCACTTAGCAGCGTGGCGGCTATACCGGAGGAAGCTACGGCCACAGCAATGTTTTTATCTTTCCGTACTTGCGCTAATAATAAATTTAACAAAAATGTCTTCCCAGTTCCTCCAGGGGCATCTAAAAAGAAAAGTGCACCATTTCCAGAAACAGATTCTGGTCTAGGAGTACGTTACGTTTTTTAATAAGTGAATTAATTAAATATTTTACGAAAACGTAATACCTATTATTAAATATAACTAAAATGGAATATAGAAATTGAAGTTGTTACCGACATTTAATAAAACAACATACATTAAAATTTCTCTTCTATTCTAAAGTAAAACTCAAAATACAACTAGTTGGATAAATCTAAACATTGTATAAAACTGCAGTAGGCCTAAACAATCTCGTATAAAATGCAGTATTTCTAAATAAACGTCAAGTTACTTTCTCGCGTTATTTTCTGTAATTATTCTGTGAAGGCAAAACTTCGTAAACAAAACGTACTGTCGCTGAAGAAGAAAGAGGGAACTCTGACGCATTTTATTGTGTTACGAAACAAAATTATGCAGAATTTAGGCGTAGTTTGTAAAGTCAGTCGGCGTTCGGGAGTTATAATTAATCAACTTGTAGAAATTTCATTGTTGAAAAGTGCCCACAAAGCGTGAATAAAGTATTTAAAAAAGCATTCATTGTAATAAACCTCAACTAAATAGAAAAGAAGGGACTGCAAACAATACAATAAAATTATTGAGATACCTACTTTAAAAAAAAAACTTCTTAAACAGCAACCGTGGGTTCGATCCCCGCGGGCACAAATGAAATTGTGAATTGCAATTTCAAGTGCTAATTTATTTATTTATTTATGCTTTATTTGCACACCGAGTACAAGAAGCGGACTTAATGCAACAAGGCATTCCCTGCCAGTCTACCTCCAGGCTAAGCAGAGAAGATATTGTGATCTTTCATTCTTAGATCATAAAGTAGTCACACATACACATTACATATTACATTACATGTTATAAACATAATTATACATATATATTATTGTATAGATATACATACAAGATATATATATACATATATATACATATATATATATATATATATATATATATATATATATATATATATATATATATATATATATATATATATATATATATATATATATACATATATATGCATAATGCTGCCCTAATATGCTATATATAGTATATACATAATTAAATATAACTGTTTCTGATTCAAACACCTATAAAATATTTGAAATAAAAACCGGAAAAGGGAACAGTTAGAATTTAAGGATATAAAAATGTTAATCGACAAACTACTCCTGCAACGCCAGAAAATGATTCCATAGCAAGCGTTTGAACGATGCCTTGCTTGTACGTACACCGCTCGGTAGCTCATACCACAATCTTACCGCGTGAGACGTAAAAGATTTATACAAGAAGCTAGTGTGACAGAGGGGACATGGAGATTAGACTTTTCCGCAGAACGTAGACAACGATTATGACTATCACCCTGATACTGAAATTTACATTTAAGATATTCAGGGACAAACGGATCGTGTAAAACTGAAAATAATGTGCACTGTATTCTGAAATATCTGCGATAGCGGCGAGGTAGCCATTTAAGCTGAGAACGACAAGAGGAGATGTGGTCGTATTTACGAGAACCGAAAATGAACCGTATACAATTATTAAGAAGTCGATCCAGTTTGTTTAGAAGTTCTTGAGAGGCATCAGCTTAGCAAACATCTGCATAATCTAAAATAGGCAACACTAGAATCTGTATTAGCATCACCCTAGTCCCTATCGGTAAAAAAATTCTTTTTTACCGAAATTTACCACGTACTTGGCGGTAAAAAAAATTTCGTGAGGTAATCAGCATGTTTTCATGTGTTTCATTCTCGCAATTAATTTGGAATGACTATGTACTAAATTACAAAAATCCCGTCAATTTAACGCAGCCCTCAGCATCCGTTTCCAACCACCCATCGCCGTTTTTAATAGTGTGTCAGCAAAGTTTCTAGCATTGATATCATTATACAAATGCACTCTCATATTCGTAGTTAAACTGAATTTTGTCACCCTGTTCCATAAAATAGACGACTTGAGCCATGCTTTAATTTCATCCGCAGGTGTGCCCATTTGAATGACAGGTAAAGTTTGGCGAAAGTCACCAGCCAGTAAAACCACCATTCCTCCCATTACATCGGTATTGCTGCGCAAATCCTGGAGCGTTCGATTTAGTGCTTCTACAGCTTTTTTATGCGACATTGTACTTTCGTCCCACACTAAAAGGTTGCATTATCGTAGCATTATACCGCGTGCACTATTTTTGCTAAAGTTGCGGATCGGCAATTTTTCCTGGGCTAGATTTAAAGAAGTTTTAAAACAGAATGTGCAGTGCGGCCCCCGCTTAGCAGCGTGGCGGCTATACCGCAGGAAGCTACGGCCACAGCAATGTTTTTATCTTTCCGTACTTGCGCTAATAATAAATTTAACAAAAATTTCTTCCAAGTTGCTTCCAGGGACATTTAAAAAGAAAATTGCACCATTTCCAGATTCAATTTGTCTTAATGCTTTGTCAAAAACTCGTTTTTGTTCGGGAAACAAGCGGGGTACAAATTCGGCTGCTTGCTGCTGCAAAGCTGGTATATCGTAGTTTGTTTCACGTATAATTTCATCACTTAGTTTATTTCGGTTGTTCGCTGAGGGCTTATCATTTCAAAGTCGCTTAATTTTTTGTCTACCATTGCCATTACTTTATCTTCAATTTTTTCAAGTGCTTCATTATAAATGTGTTTATTGTATGTCATGTTCGCGTGTGTCTGCTGTAACCTTCGCAAAATATCTTCCGTCATGTTTTCTTTATATTTGTACCACAATTCGTGTGCATTAGATAGCCCGCAAGATGATATGATAGTTGCATAAAGATCCCTAATTTTGGCTGGTGACTGGCACTGCACAGCTTCTTCCATGGTTTCATCCCAGTGATTATCGTTTTCTAAAAGATGCAGAGCTTCACATGCTTCTCTATAAGTTGCGCATTCCGGACCGTTGACAGTGCAGCAGCAATCGTAAACAGAAATATTCAAAATTTGTTACATGGACGGTATACGCACGACCAAAGGCAAGTCAAAAGAAAAAAACTGTAGGTTGCTGTTATCATGTTGTGTCCATATTATGGTACCTAAGCTGGGCAAGGCGCAAAAGAATTTAATATCGCATACGCCACAATAATACAATTTTTAGATGATATTTTATTTGTTCATGATGAAGTGAACGATTAATAAATCATTATAAGAGAAGGTGTTTTAATTCATACTCCCTCTGCTTTTTTATAATTATTTCAAACCTCTAGAATTTAGTTGGACGGCGGCGTCAGAATCTTCTATGTGTGAATGTCCTATATACAATACATAAAATTATGGTAGTCTAGTTTACAATAAAGTCTAATAATTATTTTCTTAAAGTGTAATGTGAGAGCTTGGTGTAAGAATAACATTGTAAGCATAACATAAGCAATGACATCGTTTTTATAAAAACCAATACCATCCTATATTTTATATCTCCCATGAAGCAGTCGTAAACATTTCAGTTTTTTTTAAAATGGTATTGGTATATAAATAAAATAATGCAGTAATCGTTACCGTAACATCAGGCCCAGCTTTCTATGAACTTTCGCCCGTCTCCTTTAAAGCCTATTTTACATTGTGTTTTACTTTAATCTTCAATATTAAAAAAAAATAAAAACAATATTAAAATTATTCAATATTAAATTTATTATTATGTCATAAGATTCAAGAAAAAGTAAAATGTAAAAAAAGTAAATGAGAACTTTCCTTTTTTTAAGTATCTGGGGAGGTGTAGTGTATGTGCTTACTCTTAGGTTTAAACTACAGTATGATTAAAGTCTTGAGTAGAGAAACACGTTTCTCTTTCATTTAACAACCGTCCAAAATTACAAGAGATTGGCAAAAGGCCTTAAATAAAATAACTTTTACTTCGGCTGTACAGCGTGAGAACCGACGGGCCAGCATATTGCAGCGGACAGCCAGCGCCCTCCTTTCTCTTTCAATGTCTTTATCATCTTTTAAATCTTCGAAAACAACATGGCCGAGGTACTTAAATTTAGTTACTCTTTTAAGTGCAACAACCCTTAAAGTTACAGGTGGTACGAAATTAGGTTTCTTCGTGCCCACCTTAAACACCATGAGCTCACTCTTTGCAACATTATATTTTTGACCGTAGGCTTCTGCATAAGCCTCACATATGAACAAAAGCCGTCTGAGTGCACTGAATGACGGGGTCAGAAGCACCATGTCGTCTACGTACCTAATGTTGTTCATGCAGAGTCCATCAATAGAGCAGCCGACACGTGCACTACCGAGTCTATGAATCAGTTCATTTATATATAAATTAAAAAGCATAGGTGAGGTTAACACCCCTTGTCTCACACCGCATTCTAATCTGAACTCGTACTCATCCGACAGTTCACTAGACTACCTGATCTGATTAATTTGATAATCATACCAATAGCTAAAATACTAATGTACGGACGGTTAGACCAGCCTTTCGCAATTTATCCCACAGAACGTCGTACCTGACAAGGTTGAAAGCCTTTGAAAGATCCAGGAAGGCCGCGTACAATGGCGTATACCTTACAGTGAAACACTCCACAGTGTGCTTCAGCGATAGTATTTCACACTCAGTGGATAGATAAGGTCTAAAGCCAAATTGTGCATCCCTAAACTTAATATGTAATTTTAACTGTCTCTCAAGCACACTGTCAAGTATCTTAGCCGCAATTGTCGCTAATGAAATGTGCCAATAGTTGCACATATCCGAAACATCTCTGACTTTGTTTTTCAAAATTAGAACTACTGTCGTTCTCCTCAGCCCTTCCGGCAAATAAGAGTGCCTCATACATAGGGTGAACAAGAGCGTCAGAAGTTTAGATAAAAGCAGGCCAGCGTGCTGAAAGTGCTCGATGCTATGGCAATCGTGACCAGGTTTCTTTCCTTCTACTTTCCTCCAGTCATGTTATTTATCAAAACAGTGATTTCTCTGGCGGTGATCAATTGGGCACATAAGTTGATGCACCAGTCTGGTGATGGATGAAACTTAGCATCAACTTTAACAGGTGACTGTAAAGAAGACTGAACCCAGAACTGACTCTTTAAAAGATTGAATATCTTCACCGGTTCATTCACTATTCCCAACGCTCACCGGGGTACCTGCTCTAGGACTCTAGAGCTTAGTATGCTTCCAAAACCAACGAAAATCTTTTGTTCCTATCTTGATACGCTAGTTTAATCATCTTGATTTGGTCTTGATTATTTTGACATAAGTATTCGCTTAAACACTCTTTTAGATTACATCATATCATTATAAAAATACCCACCACGTGGTTTCCCATGCCAAATCCAATTTAGGAATTTTTGTCAAGCATCGCGCACGTGCCAGTTCTACCCCAGTATAGGCCGACTACATTTTTTGACTATATTGCGGTCGAAACCACTGTCGTAAATGTACTTAGAGGCCTCACACAAAGTATTAACAATGGACATATATAATTTATCTATTACAGATCGATGTGCTAAAATATCACACATATTATCAAAACATTGAGTTTATACGGGAAATCAATTTCTCTTACTTTGTCATTACAATATTTGCTATATATGTAAATTTGGTTCAAATTACCTCACCCCATTTACTCATCCCATTTTACTTTATTGATTATATATTCCTGTACCGACAGTGGCCTACGCCTAACCATTGTAAGATCACTGAACCTCTAATGGGAAGTGGTCTGACTAATAAACATCATTATTAATTTTAATTGTAACTACAGACTTCCATGCAGCTTGAGTTGTTAAACAGTGGCCAAGCAAGCTACAACTATCATGTATATCACTCATAAAGGTATAAGAACGCGAGGCAATTCATACCTTCATAATATCAGCTTACAACCAATTTTGTTCGAGACAAAATTTTAACATTTCCTTATTAAATAACGTACCTGGGTGCGCATTAAAGTCTCCTAACACATACATAGTTTCAACATTCTCATTATTAACTGTTGCAGATATTTCACTTAAACACTTAACAAATTTCACTAGATTGTCTAGCTAGTCTGTAGGTATATACACATTAAAAAAGAATGTATACTTTAATAGCAATAATACGCTCACTCATACACGGAACTACAGATACAGAGTCAAACACGTTGTTTTTCTATAGTAAGCCTACACCACCATAAGGGCGTCCTCGCAATAGTCCTTGGCTTGTATCAACCGCAGACTTTCCGAAAAAAAAATCCTTATTTACTTGACCTAAGTCAGGAATCTCATGGGGCAGAAGTCATGTCTCCTGTAGCGCAATTATATCCACCCTTTCACTTTACAAAATCTGCTGATCTTTTAAAAGATTTACAATTAAAAGTTATCAACTTGATATTTGTATTATCCTCAGTCTCATCATTCATCATGTTTCCTCTCAAACACCATGCGTCCAAATTTGACCACTTCGATATTCCGTCAAAATTCAAAAGGTCAAATTTGACCGCACCTATCCACAGCAATTTATCCCATAAACACTTATTTTTAGAGACTACTTTTCGATGAAGAAGTTTAGAATTATAGAATCAATATGAAATTTTCTATCCTCTAGCAGAATAAAACAGTTCGTCGTTCTATGTTCATTACGTACACCATTTTCATTTGGATGTTGTTGTGCTGATTTTGGATTTTTACAGTGTTCTATTAGTGTTTTACTATAAAATTGTAATGAAAGTTTTTTGTGAATTTAATTTATGTTTTACCTAAATAATTTCGAGTAACATATGTGAAAATAATTGTGATTTTCACGCTGCAAACATCCACTTGGTATGTTTATTTTTTGTTATTAAAGTACGATAAAATCTTTTTATAATGAAGTAAAAAATTTTATAATGCTAACCTTCTTAAGTTCTTTTTTTTTTTTTTTTTTTTATAGAATAGGGTGACAAACGAGCACACAGTCCACCTGATGGTAAGTGGTTGCTGCGGCCCATAGACATCTACATCCATTCTCCATTAAAGATCAAAATGCAGATGCGTTGTCACCCGTGAGGACTGAGATGGAATGCCTCGTTTCCAGTAAAAAGGGTCTCCGGTTCTCTACACTCACCATACGAAATACAGCAGCATTAAGCTACTATTTCACGCTGGTATTCTGTGAGAGCGTGGTCCTTCCCCGGTCGAGCCGACCCATTCGTGCTACAACTATACTACTAATATAACTGCAGCATGGCTCTACCACGTACAAAATTCTTCTTAAGTTTTAATAGTTTTAAGTGATATGGGTGGGTGCGGTCGCATATGACCGCTCGGGATTTGCCAAGCACATGCGACCGATGAATTTTATGGGGATCGAAGGGATAATTATGATAGGTCACTCAATTTAGTTTCATTTAAATTACTCAGCTTATTCAACTTAATAAATCTGCGTAAAATTACTCCAATGGGCCATAGGTTTTTATTCATATACACATGATTGAAAAGTACTCGGCCTAACCAAGAAAATAAACACATACTAAATCAGTTATATTTTTATTTTTTTACATAATCACCATCAAGTTCAATACACTTTTGCCACCTCCCCTTCCAAGCATTTAGACCGTTGAAAAAAAATGATTCTTCCTTAGAGTCAAAATATGCGTCTACAGCTGCTTTGACCTCGTCGTTTGTCGAAAATCTTTGACCTCCCAAGTGCTTTTTTAGGTTAGGGAACAGAAAGAAGTCTGATGGTGCCAGATCAGGTGAATACGGCGTATGCGGTAACAGCTCAAAGCCGGCGTTATCTTGATGAAACAGGACTTTTCTTCTGAGCATTCCTCGACGTTTTTCTTTTATTTCCTCTCGTAAACGACGTAGTAAGGTGCAGTAGTAATCAGAGTTTATAGTCTGACCCCTTTCAAGATAATCAATCATAATCACACCATTCGAGTCCCAGAATACTGAAGCCATCTCCTTATTTGCCGACAAAATCGACTTAGCCTTTTTAGGGGGTGGTGAACCAGGTCTTCTCCACTGTTTTGATTGTTGTTTTGTTTCCGGTGTACAGTAATAAACCCATGTTTTGTCCATAGTAACAAAACGATTCAAAAAATCATCAGCATCGGCTTCAAATAACTCCAAACAGTCGCGTGAAATAGTCAATCGCGTCCTTTTTTGTTCAACTGAAAGCAGTCGCGGAACCCACCTCGCAGACACCTTGTGGAAACCCAACTCGTTGACAATTATGTTTTGAGTTCGTTCATAAGAGATGCCTATAATCTCGGCTATCTCTCTAATTTTTAATCTGCGGTCTCCCATTATTAAATCAAGTACTTTTTTAATATTTTCGTCAATAGTTGACGTCGAAGGCCTTCCAGAGCAGGGTTCATCTTTCACACTCTCTCTACCACGCTTAAATTCTGCTATCCATTTTTTGACGAATGAATATGACAGAGCGCAATCGCCTAATGTACTGACCATGTCATCATGGATGGCTTTTGATGATAGCCCCTTCTTATGGAGGTACTTAATGACGGCACGCTGCTCGATTTGCTCCATTCGCGGAAATTATGTCCGATTACTTTGTTAATAAATTTATAAAATCACAACTAATTATAGCACACGTTTCGAACTTCACACAATGAACTAGTCTGAACTGAACTAAATAATGTGGGTAGATTTGATTTTTAGAATTGAATGCATCTGTGTTAGGCCGAGTACTTTTCAATCCACCTAGGTAACATATCCTTTGGAATCATAAATTTGTAAGCTCCATAGTCCTGTTTGAATTTCATATTTTCTTTCTCTGGTCGCACTTCAGTGTTAGTTTTACATTTAATATAATTCATTGTGTCACCAGTCTCGCAGCTGTTGGCAACGTTGTAAATATAAAACGGTATTTTTATATTTGCTGCTTTTAATTTATAGTCTCCACGCAAATCAGCTTTACCTTTTGAACCAAAAACTCACTTTTTACCATTCATTTATATTTATTACCACTTCATTATATAATTAACCATGAGTATCGCCAGCCCCCTTATTACAAACTTTTTCAACCACTGAGTTATTCGATGAAACCGCAGTGGTCTCCTTGTAAGTTAAAGGGGTGTGATTAATCTGCAGTTCGGCCGACATAGCCGTGGTGCGGGCTTTCATTCGCGCTGGTTTTGATGAAGGTGGCATAACTTCAATACTAGCCTTACCGTATTATCGCATTGTAACAGATAGGAGTGGATCAGTGTTATAACCTTCTATCGATGTTGCGAGTGAATCCGAAATACACGTATAATTCAATAACATATTATTGAATTTAGGATTACAGTTAGAATTCTTAGTATTCGTTAACTCGTCATATTTAAATTGATTTGGTGAAATATAATTACTAATAAATTAATAGTAAAAAAACATTTTTAAAAACAATCCTTCATTTAAAAGGAAGAAAAAAATCTTTACATTAAATTAAACCCATCACATTATTACCTTACACAATTTTTATGATATAAAAGTTTGAATTATTCCTATTTCCAGCAGTTGACCCTGTTGTTCCATACAACTTTTGTTCGAGCACTACCAAACTATACCTAACCTTTGCCGAGTTATAACTCTTTAAAATTGGAACGGAGTCCATTTTGTTTTCCGCCTTTTTAACCACGGCTACGTTCCAGTTCCATCATAAAATCTAAGTACAATATTGCATTGTCATATTAGACGCATACTGGATTAAGAATGACGTTACTTTATTTATTGAAATTTGTTCATCGAGCCATTTCATTTAATACCCATATTAGCCCTCTGTTACTCTTGCTACCTGCAATCGCGAGACACCCAGGGTAACATACGCAGTCAGGGCTGGCGCGTTGTAGGCAATTGAATGTTAAAGTTTTTTAACACTGTTTACGTAAATATTTTTTGTAAATACTTGTTGAAATATATTTTGTTTAGTATTGAGTATATTTAATTCGAAGATAAATTTTTTGAAAAACTTTTAATGTAATTTAAAAATTATATTTACTATGTATATTACCTATTTGATCAATTGCAATGGCAAAAAGTCGTTCCAACTATAACTGTTACGCGGGTAGATGCAAAATGACCAACAAAAGGTTTCAGATATATGACTCTTTAAGCTACCGAAAGATTTTAGTAGGAAGTTATGAAAGGTGAATTTATTTAATTTTTAGGTACGTGTAGCAAAAAAGAATTAAGTAATAATTTATCTACAGAAGTAATACCTACGTACTTTATTACAAAACTTGGTTGAAATGTATTTCACTATCCAAGTATCTACTTACATACCTATACTTATCTTTAGTAATTAAAATATTTTAAGTAGTAATAACACAAAACACTGAAATTAAAACTTCGTTTACTAACAATATCTTTAACTAAGCAGAACGCGGTGACATTTCTTTTAAAAATCGTATTTGAGGTTTATCTGTTGTTACTTCCGAGCCAAGATTCGCGATTCTCGACAAATGGCCCTTGCAAGTTGCATGCGTTGGGCATCCCAGTACTCACATAGGTGCATAAAAGTGGTTAGTCGATCACAGTCAGAATAGCCACTTCACCTAATTCACTTAATTAACATTTTTCAATGTATTTTTTCACTCTTTATTAACATCTCTTAGTAACCACGAAAAAACCACCGTGACTTAGGAAGGCGAAAAGTTGCAAAGCAATATGGATACTTGCGCGCAGCGATAAAGTTTTATTTAGCTTGCGTGCGCGATTTATCTAAATAATAATAATTATGTAGGCTACTAAACGTCAGCAAGCAAAATAGAAGGAGTGCAAATTCTGTACATAGTACTATTATTTATTCTGTGCTCATATGATAGGAGTTACTATGGAAATGCTACTTTGTAATGTCCGCCATATTGGATTAAAAATGGTGGTATTTAAGTAATCGTGCATTTTCTTGAGAACCAAACGTTTTTGCCAAATTTTAGCCCATAGCTTCTATAGAAATTCCGGGACACACATACAAATGCTTTTTAGAATATCGGAATCCAGGTATTTTGTAATAACCGGCCAAATTTGCAGAGAAGGTTCAGAATATGTAATATATGCAAATTAAGAAGAAAAATTAATTAAAGAAATCTCAAACATTCTATCCTTTTTATACTATTTAATGCATTATTTTAACTGATTTTACTGTGCACGCACATATCAGACATGTTGTGGTTTAATTGAAATTAAACCAAATTAAAGGTTTAATATTTCAAATAAAAGTAGAAGCCCTATTTACTCCCATGTTCAAAACTGCAATAACGGTATATCATTATTTATACATTTGAACTTATGTTTAAAATTTGGCTACTCTTTGAAAAATAACTACGTATAATGTGTTGTGATATTCAAACTTCGTAATACTATTGCATGTCTAACAATGAAGAAACTCGTGGAAAATAATAAACTAATTATCCTTTTGTTAAAATAGTAAGTAATTTCTAGTTTTTTATCTAAGAATAACGAATAATAAGACAAACCAGCACACAGTTCACGTGATGGGGAGCAGATTCTGTGGCCTATAGATATCTAGATCTATCCTCGATTCAGAATCAAATTGAAAACTCTGAGAACTAAAATGAATTGGCTCGTTTCTTGTAAATAGGGTCTTTGGTCTTGACTACACTGCAGCTGCGCGGAGCTGCAATTATACGCAGGTATTCTGTGAGTTGAGTTGCGTGCTACAACCATAATATAGCTGCAGCATGACTCTACTACGTATTTTTTTTTATTTATAAAACATCATTTAAAATATATTATATTATGTTAACAACAGTGTTAATTCATTTCCGTATATGTTTCTAAAGTGAGAAAATAAGACGGTGTTTATAAAAATAATGATAATGATATCTTATATTTACGCAAACACTAGTTTAGACGGTTTTTATCACAGTGTCAAAAGTGTCGAAGATTGTGACAAAATACAACAAGACCTAAATCGCTTGGAAGGCTACTGTATAAAAAATAAACTTCACTTAAGTACATCAAAATGTAAACATATTACTTTCACAAAAAAATTAACATTATTAAATACACTTATAAACTAAACTGTTGTTTCGTTGGAATCAGTATCTTTAATCAGGGATCTAGGATTGTATTTAGACTCTAAACTTACACTTTGATGAACACGTAACGCACATAACCAATAAAGCCTTTTAGCTTTATGGTTTTGTTATGCGGACATGTTCTTCCTTCAAACATCCCACCACATTTTTAACTTTATATAAATCTCTAATAAGATAACAGGTTGAATATGCATCAGTTATATGGAGTCCAATATATAGTAAATATAGTTTACAGTTGGAGCGTGTTCAACGAAAATTTTTAAAATCTACAATGTACAAATGCTTTAAAAGTAATTATAATGAATGTTATGAACTTTTATTAAGAAAATTCAGTGTTCTTTCTTTAGAATCGAGAAGGATGCTCTTGGATCAAACTTTGCTTTACAAAATCTGCCATAACAAATTTGATTGTAATGAACTCACCAATCAAATATACATTCGTACTAGTCGTTCACTTCAAGAATGCCGTTACCTCCCGCCGCGCCCCCTCATTCCGCGCCTCAAGCGTCGCCCTTTTAGTACCGATAGCAACGTCGAAGTGTACTTACGTCCGTTTTTATGCCCCCGTACGTTCTCTAGTTTGTTACTGTTTTTGCTGTTGTTTTTGTTACTGTTGATTTTTTGTTTTTGTTTCTGTTGATATTCGTTAATTTGTTCTGTTACAATGAGAAAATCTTCGAAAATCTTTAATTTGATATATTTAAAATGTAAAATAAAACTATAGAAAAATATTTTATTTTATCGAACACGTTATTATTTCATCATCATCATCATTCAAAAAATATTTTATTTCATCGAACACGTTATTATTTAACTTTATTGAAAATATGAATACTAAAAAACATAAACATGATGACTTTTTTCGTCTACGGTACCGTCAGCTGTGACGTCGTAACGGTCTACGACGGCAAACTCGGAATGAACGCGTAATATACCTAGTCGCTCGAAGCGTATACGTGAGCTACATTCACATCAAATTTTCGCTCCAAAACCAAGTAAAACAAATGCAGGTGCACGTGCACCTCTAAATCGTATAATGGAATTATACAACAACAAATTTAATGACATAGATATCTTTGGATTAACTTCTCCTAGATATAAAAAAGCTGTGTATGAGGTTCTATATTAATTTGATGCAAGTTAATGTAATTGCTTATTAAGGTTAAATTTAATTTTTCATATCAATGTATTATCTACATATGTGTATGTGCGTGTATGAATATGTTTATATATATATATGTGTGTATGTATATGCGTGCACATGTACATGCATATGTGTAAATTAGCTTGTTTTTCTCTGTATTTATTGGTGAACGGGTCGTTTTTAATAGAACATTATATTTTAATTTTTAATTGTTACGTACACAGACCCAGTGGTAACATGTGGATAACGGTGTTGATTGTGTGTATGATTATTAAGCTTAAATATAGTATTGTGTTTAATAATAAGATTATATTGTACAATTGTTTGTTATTCCTAATAAAGAGAAAAAAAACACTATACATTGATTCAAACTACTTTTACGGAGTATCGGGTGCTTTCCAGCACCCACGCCCCCTGTGACCATGGGTGCTGGAAAGCACCCGAAACGTCGGGTATTAAAAATAACATAAATAAACGCGATAAAATTCGTTAAATTAGTTTGAATCAAGATAATGATATTTACAAAATTAACACTTATGGTTGTTATGCAAGCTTGCAGTCCTAAATCCCACCACACTACGCATTTTAAAAAAAAAATAAAATACATTTCTTGTGAATAATTTTCCCCGGCCTGCCAATAAAAATAAGGGATTTTTAAATTAAATAAAGTTAAATATTTTCTGCGAACAATTTCGTTGTTCAAATGATAATTGGCTACAGAAGCCCATGGAGACTCGTAACTGACTTCAATTTATTTTTTTGTTCTTTACCCGATGGAGTGGGTTTGTCGATTAGAAATAGGATGAAAATGAGGGTTGCTTACTATTAAGCTTATATTCGACAAATGTAATAGATTGAATTTTTCATGCAGCCGAAGGACTTTACCTGTCGCATAGTTCGACGACCTGCTGAACAATTATTGGACAGATAGTTTCATTTAATGGCAGTTGACATTAAACTTAATATATTACTTTTAAGTGATACTAGCGGATACTCTGCGTGTGCTACAACACTAAGAAAAGAAATACATTTTACTGATTGGGAAAAATGATCTTTTTTTAATAAATTAACTTTTTTATATAAAATGCCCAAGGCATTGCTTTAGTGGTCTAAAACCATCTTCTTATTATTGCCTTTCTAATGAAGTCAGTTTTGGGGCTTATCAGCTATATGGTTACAGTCTATAACCGACATAGGCAAAAATATATTAGTGTTTCAAATAGATAGATTTCTTAGTGGTGTGCTTATTGCAAAGTTTTGTGTTCTAGTTATGGGTATTGTTTACGCAGATAACAAGTACGCTCGCATTTTTGTTCTGCTGGTCATTTTTGCGGCCAATAAGAAACACGCCCCGCCTAGATGGAAGTGGAGACGGCCGAAAGGATAAAATGACGTCCACTGCCGTGAGAGAGGCTGATCGCGTTCCGACCACTGTGTTGTTAGGTACAGCACGTATCATAATCAGAGATTCACATGGAAACAAACGGAGCGTTCGTACGCTTTCATAACGACCAATTTCGACAATTTAGCTTTGGCGGACTACACTTACTCCGTCCTTGGAGATATTGATATGCTCGTTTATTTAATGTTTCCATGCAAAAATTATAATCAAACGTCGTTAAAACTTTCTTTAATTTAACACCATACTCTCATTACTACGTGTGTCAAAATATCAACCAAAAAGGACATTCGAGGAAGCGCTAAGATCTTAAATCAGGCGAGTAAAAAGACGTTACGAACGGTTATCCAACAAAAACGCTACGATCTTTATGACATAAATAAATCCATAGACACATCATCCAGTGAATTAAAGAAAGTTTTAACGACGTCTGATTATAATTTTTGCATGGAAACATTAAATAAATGTAAAATTAGTAAATATAACGAATGCAAAAGCAAACATATAGAAAAATATCAAAAATAAACGACCAAATCAAATGTCAAACATCCGAACCAATGCCAGAACCAAAAGCAACCATTGACAAACACAGATCATAGACTAATCGCGTTCTTTAATCTGTAAAAACAAATACTGGATGATGCAACAATTAGGGTTTTATCCAAAGGCCTTAATTTTGCTATAACACCACGCAGATTACCGTACGAAGAAATAATCTGTAGTGCCGAGGAGTGTTTATTTAAATACAACATGCGGAAAGAAGATTTGGAGGTGATACGTCAAGACATTTCGTCTATGTTACGTCGATGTTCAGTGCCTAAACCGAATCTTCCCAAAGACGAATTTATAGCGTTAAAGAACCTACTCAATTAAACCAGAACTTACGATTCCCCGCGCGGAGAAGGGAAACGCCAAGGTAGTCATGGATACGTCAGATTATAATTCTTAAATACAAGAACTTTTGTCGGATGTAAGTACTTATAAAAATGTTAAAAACGACTCAACAAATAGCAGACTAAAAACAACTAGTGACCTCATAAAGAAATACTCCGAAAAATTAAATCTGGACGTAAAATGGTAGGTATTATCCATTTTAATACGTGCGCAAATCATCAAAGTTGTATGGGTTACCAAAAATACACAAGCCCAATGCTCCATTACGTCCCATAGTGAGCCAAATCGATTCACCAACTTACAGATTGGCTCAAAACTTAGCGAAAATACTATCACCGCTCAGGGGACATACAAGAGCACACATAAAGGATTCCTACCATTTTGTCAGCGAAATTAAAGATCATCAGATCATCTGGCAGACAATGAAACTATGGTCAGTTTTGATGTGCAGTCATTGTTTACATGCTTACCTGTTGAAGACTGCATCTCAATTGTAACTAGAAGGCTGGGAGAAAACAACATGCCCGTAGAATATGCAGTATTACTCAGACACTGCCTTACATCTATTGTGGAAGGAGGAGGCTACCTACTGTGGAAGGAGGAGTTCTACAAGCAAGTAGATACCGCGGCGATGGGCTCACCTGTATCTCCCATTGTCGTCGACATATTCATGGAAGACTTTGAGGAGAAAGCCCTGCTTACTTCTCTCATAAATCCAAGATTCTACAAGCGGTACGTAGACGATACTTTCACAATCCTACCTATAGATAAAGTAACTGCATTTTTAAACCATCTTAACTCTATAAATTCTAAAATTCAGTTCACAATGGAGTTAGAGGCAAACAATTCTTTAGCTTTGCTAGATGTGTTAGTAATTCGGAATCCTGATAACACCTTGAGCCATACTGTGTATAGAAAAAAGACCCATACCGATAGATATTTAAACGATGATTCTCACCACCATCGTTTACAGTTAGCTACCGCGGGTAAATCTTTGTTTCAGAGAGCACGAGGGATCTATGACAGTAAACACCTGGCTGCCGAGCTCCACCACGTCAAGCAAGTTTTGCATGACAACAAGCTTCGGGTCCTGCGCCTACGTCAAAGTAAACGAGTGAAGCCGACCGCACTCGAACGTGTACCTGTTGTACTGCCATATGTTAGAGGAGTCATTGACAAGATTGGCTACATCTTGAAGCGCGCTTCCATAAAAACATACTTCAAGCCACCAAAAAAGATTGGTCAGTTTTTACCATCAGTCAAGTGTAACGTCCCTCTGCAAGATGCATATGGTAACCGCGGTTAACTATCACATCTTGACGTTGAACATCTCATTGCCCCCGTGACCATGGGTGCTGTAAAGCACTCGAAACGTCAGGTATTTAAAAAGTTAAATATACGCGATGTAATCCGTAAAAACTAGTATTATTTTAATTGTATATTATAAAAATTTGTGTTATAAGAATTGAACTATAAAACGCGATAACTTCCTGAGACGTAACGGGTACAAACCTATCTCAATTGCAGATCGAACTGGTTTGTCTGGCATATGTAGCCTTTGACCTAACGCTGATTGTCAGTCTATAAGAGAGTGATTTGAGTACTTTTACAAATTGATGTTATAGGTATATTAGACAGTTTGAGTTAAGGTTACGGTTTAAATCAAGAACGGAAGATATTTTTTAAAAACTCTTACGAAGTTCGTAGTAAATTTTATATTATTAACTTTCTTTAAAAAATACGAAAATACTTTTACTTTTATTTATTTACTTAGAAAAAATTGTTATTTAATCTGTAAATACTAGAAATGAGCACTAGATATAAATACCAGTTTATCGATTCCAAAAAGTCTATAATTTCTTCATGTAACGGGGCAATGTATACGCTTTTTTGTCGCAAAACATACACGTCATAATTTTCAACACAATTCAGTAAGACCATTGAGAATGCACCACGCCGTAAAGGTTCACAGTAGTCTTATAAGTACGATTAGGAAGAAAATTTCTCTGCAGTCCTTCCAGGAAGACTACTGAGAAGAAAATTTCTAGTAGTCTTGCTTTTAAGACTACTTGGCAAGACTACTGGGAATACCCCTGATCAACGTTAGTGGATACTTAAAACATTCATACAGTCTATCAAAAGACCGCTTCTGAAGTTATGCCTCCCTCGTAGATTGCTTCTCAGACGATTTGTCAACCGCAGTTTTAATATGTTGAGCATTTATAATTTATTTTAAAATGCTATAGAAATGTACGTGATTTTTCAGGTGACCGTTGACCTCATTTCAATCTGCTAGAGCTACGTTAAGTCACGAATAAATTAGTTTGATTTAAGCTTAACTAAGTAGTGTGTAGTTTTAGTTAATATCTTTTCCATTAATACATAAAATGCTTAAAGGGGGCCAAGATCAAATCGCAAGTCTTTTATCGGAGAAGCAGACAACCGTGAACGTCGTTTGTACCGAACTGGGCCTCCTTATCGCATTTATGTTTTGGTGGGCTATAATGAATTAAAAATATTATTTATTCTAATAATAACAAAAAAATAATTTTACTACAGAACGAAATATGCAAACTAATTTATTAATATTAATATTAGAAGGTGTATAGAAAAACGCAATAACCAAATTTCAATAATTTAAAGTTAATATAAACGTACATTCAAAAAAGTGAGTAAGGTGTGATGGAATCATGCGAAATGTAAGACCGTAGTGGTTGCCTACCCATCTGGATGAATGACGAGAGATTTTATGCTATGTTGATTTCAATAAAATCTACTCAAAGTCAAGGTTGTTCTTTTAGTTATCAGTATTTGTGTCTGGTAATAATTGGATAAAATGCGGAATGGCTTTTCTACTTAAAGTTAGTAAAAAATAGAGACATTTTTTACCTCATGATATGATAATATTTTTGTGCAAATGTTTTAAAAAAATATAGAGCAATTTTAAATCTTATTACAATACCAATTTGTTTTTGTTTTTTTTTTTTTTGTAAGTTTTTACAGCTTATTTTTATAAAGAAGTAAGGATGACAACGAGAACATAGAAAACGGGTTGTAAGTCGACGCTTTAGCTGTACTCGTAGTATCCTCGACTAAATATGAAAATGTAATTTCGATGTTACCCTGACGACTAAAATTTAATTCCTCGATACCAGTTAAAAGATGTTTAAGATAATTGATACAATCAGGCAATACTTTGCGAAAATCCATTATAATAAAAACACTAATTACTTCACATTCCAGGTAACATCGACGATAATACGACACGTGTTTCGCCTCTGCACTAGGCATCTTTAGGTGATGTAGACTCTACGGCGGCTGACCGCTAAGTCAGCGGTCTTGTCGCGGCGCTTGGCGTGGCGGTGTTTCTTACTTGGAATAGTGGTGTTGGAAGTAGTGGTGCCGGGCGTAGTGGTGTTAGGAGTAGTGTTGCTAGGGCTAGTGATGACGGACTTAGTGCATGCAATTGAGGGAGGGCGGGAGGTGCTCTTCAATCCAGGTAAGACACATCATTGTATTTAGTTAGCGTAAGGTTGTGAAGTAATTAGTATTTTTATTAAAAGGTTTTTGGCTCTTATCATTCACTACTCGGAACAGGAAAGCATTACGCTACTATTTTACTGTTCAGAGATGCGGTCGAGCCAACAAATTCCTGAATATTCGACCTACACTCAATGCACCTGTGAGGTTGCGTTGTCATCCTGGGATGAAAAGAAAAAAATAAAAAAGGAAAGAATCATTGCTAATTTTTCAGTATTCATCCTACACAGGTACCCCGCCCATATTTCATCATCAAAATCATCATTACTACTCTTCATAAGTCAAAGACTGAACATAGGCCTGCCTTAGGGAATGAGATAAAGCACAGTCTTTCTAGTAACAGCAAAATTACAATGAAAACTACAGTTCTCAAGCCGCTTGAAAGGCGGGGCAACTATAGCACATTTTTTTCCATAAGCATACATATCTTTAGTTTCTAAATTATGACAACATTTAAAAGCTTTAAACCACAGCGTTAAGAGGATACCTTGAAAATGAATCAAAGTTTCCGGGGCGTGGCTTATTCCTTTGTCGGTGAAGCTAACGGACGACTGCGGGAGTGTGAAAATGAAAGTGATGCAATGACTTCATAGTGCGCAAATTATGAGATAGCCATACCGAGCAAGCGCTCGGAAAAAGCTAAGTAAGCGCCAATCAACATTTTTATTTATTTTAACAAAACTTCGTTAAAAATAATTCCATAAACTTATTCGTAAAAATATTGTGGTGTCATCAAGAAATGTAAATAATTAGAGCCTACTTTGCAATTTTTTTCTATCGAGAAAATTACATGACATCGTGTTTTCCTTTTATGAAAACCATGGTGATATAGTCAAAAATCATATACCGAAATTTTGGTTTGTAATCTATAAAACTTAAAAAAATATATTAAATAGAAAAACCACCAATTTTTCGAGGTATCACCTTAAGACGAGGCCTTAGCACGATTTCAAATTCGTTTTTCACCCGCGCGTCCCGCAGTGGGCGGAGCGCAACCGGCCGTCGGAGAGCGCCTCGTGAACACAGTATGCGCAAAGCTAGCAGACAATTCACCCCCAAACAAAAACTTTTCCGTGAGGTCTACTGTTCTCAACACTACTAGGTATTATAGTAATAATATTTTGATTACCTACTCACTAATATCAAAACTGTTTACAATATCGGTAGTCTGGACATCATACTACATTTTAATTATCAATATTTTTTTAAAGTCAGTTTTATGATATGAGCAGGTACTTAGTCAACTATTTACATACATAAACGTTTAAAACGCCAACTCACAAATACTAAAAAAAAACCAAGTTTCGTTGGCAAAATAGCTAAAATAAGAGAAAAAGAAAAGTTTCAAATAAAACCATTAGAAAATTCAAATTTATTTTACTGTTTTCTATTACCGTTGGCGACGCGCCTATAAGATTATTTCAATTTATTAGTTAACCGATTACAAATAGCTTCTAAAAAGCAAATTATCAAGCAACAATATTCCGATAATAAAATGCTTAGTTGAATCTTAAAGAAATATCGAATTAATGATATGAAGGTCTTGGGTTCGACTCCCAGGCCGGAATAGTTTATTGTTTTCCTAGTAATATTTCTTAATAAATTCATATAGGGAATTTTTAAGATATAAATTATGTTACCGGATTTGTTCCCCGGTTGAAATCATCTTTCCAATGATGTTAATTTAAAGAAATATTAAAATAAAGTTAGAGACCGGATTTGTTCCCCGGTCGAGATGATCGCTGTGAATAAGTAGAATTAATGGTAATTAACTGCTTAAGTATTTTCTTATATGAGTTTGATATGTTTTGTATGAAAACAAATGCCTATTTTCTATGATTGATTTATGAAAACATTCACTTATATTGTTTGATAAGAAACATGATAACTGATAAGAATCTGATTAGAAATAGTTTCCTCATTATCATCATCATTCATCATTACAGCCCTTCACAAGTCCACTGCTGAACATAGGCCTCCCCTAAGTAATGCCACAAAGCACGGTCCTGAGCCACCTGCATCCATCGACTTCCTGCATATCTTACCAGGTCGTCACTCCATCTAGTGGGGGGTTGCCCGACACTACGCCTACCGGTACGAGGCTGCCACTCAAGAACCTTTCTTCCCCATCGGTTATCGGTTCTTCGAGCTATATGGCCGTCCCATTGCCACTTCAGCTTACTAATCCGTTGGGCTATGTCGGTCACTATGGTTTTACTGCGGATATCCTCATTTCTGAGTCTATCACGCAGAGTAACTCCGAGCATAGCCCTTTCCATAGCTCGCTGAGCGACCTTGAGCGTCCTCATACGGCCAGCAGTGAAGGACCATGTCTCAGATCCGTAAGTTATCACTGGCAACACGCACTGGTTGTACAATCTAGTTTTTAGAGATTAAGGTTTACCTGACGAGAATATATGTCGTAATTTCCCGAACGCTGCCCAGCCGAGTTGAATCCGTCGATTGACCTCTCGGTCGAAGTTGGACTTACCTAGTCGGACTATTTGTCCCAGGTAAACGTACTCGTCAACAACTTCGAGCATAGTGCTCCCAACAACTACCGGCATAGGTGTGACATGGACATTGAAATAGTTTCCTACAGTTTGAGAATAGTGTAGAAACATTAATTCACCTAGTATTGTTGGTATTAGACTTTCCATTCCTACTGATAGTCGATAGCCGTGCAAAAGTTAGTTGTTCAAATAGTGTGAGATCATAGACGCACGCTAGCCACGTACTTAGGAGGCCCAATATGTAGAAATTTAGATATTTGCAATTTCAGCAATTTATGTAAAAATGACTTGTGAAACATTTCACATTGATTGTACATGTAAAAGAGGTGAATTCTGTGTTATTTTTATGTGAAACTTCCTGTGAATAATTGAAATAATGATAGTTTTGTATAAGAAATTTAAAAGTGTTTTAATAGTGAAATGTATAGAGAAAATGTAAATTAAACTGTTGTATTGGTTAAGATATGTATAATTTCAAGTGGAAAACATTGTTTTAACTTTCTATGTTAAATATTTAGGAAATTTCTACTTTGAACATGTGAGAGATGTATTTTTTTGTGCTATCTATACAAGTAAATTGTATAAATGTATGTCTTATACAAAATAAATTATTGAGAAAACCGTGAGAGAGTGATAGTACAAATTGATGTAATTGAGTTGCGCAGGCGCGCAAATGACGCGGCTTACTTTCGCGTTTAGCTCACGGGTAGCTCAGTAAACGAGTTTTCTTGCAATTGGTTCGGGAATCCTTCGGGGAAGTTCGGGGAAGTTTCGGGAAAGTTCGGAGAAACTTCGGAAAAAGTGCAAAACCAGCAGTCAATAAGAAGAAAGAAAAAGTGTAGGGAAGTGATAGGGAAAAGTAACTACTCTCTCACGGAACGGTTTGAAGATTATTCCCAAGAAATTCGTCCCTCAAAATTATACAGTCCACATCGAAGAATTAAGGCGTTGGGACCGGGACGACTTCGGAAGACCCGTAATCCCCGCCTGAACCTATTTTCTGAAAAGGAAGAGGTTATTGCCCTTGTGTGTTACTCCGTTGCGGAGATCACATACGTTGTTCCCGAACCCAACGTAGGCGTTATAGGAGGCCGGATCGAGAGAAGCCTCGATTCCTCCCTTCTGTTTCTTAGTTGAACGTTTCCGCCTGCCCGGTTCCTTTTCAATTGGTCCTTCGAGCCGGATCAAGGAACAGCAGTGGACTGCTGGTTATGGAGAAAGAAGACCTTCGGAGCCGAGTGAAGATAAGCAACCGAAGGAAGCCGGAGGTTTGAGCTGAAGCAACAGGACCAAAGCCAGACGACCAGGTCAGCGCAGTAGGACTGAAAACCGGGATTGCGGCTTGGGGCGTGTGCTCGCATGGGGCACGTATCGCAGCCAGGCGCAAAAGCTTTGTGAAGGCGCTCATCGTGGCCAAGCAGGGCTTGGCATTTTTCCTGTCGGGCAAGCGTGCTCGGCATTTTCCTGTCGGACGATCGTGTCTGGCATTTCCTGTCGAACGACCGTGTCCGGCATTTCCTGTCGGGTCATAAGAGGGTGCAAGAAGAAGAAGCATCCACCGCTGCTGCTGCCAGGCGAGGGTGCTCGTGGGCACCTGACTGCATCGCGGCCGGAGGAGGGTGCTTGGACGAGCCTCACCGGCGAATGGGCGACGAAGCGCAGCATACATCCCGACCACCTAACGGTGCCAAACGGTTGGGCTCTGGCACAACACCTTCGGGTGGAGCAGTTCTCTCGAGCGAGACTGCGCTTGCACTACCGCTCGACTGTTTCGTCATATTTCTTGACGGGACAGTTCCTAAACCTTTCCTCCATTCCATTCCTGCACGACTCCATCCGTGGACGGCTCACCCCGATAGGCCCCGTTCAGGATTGATAGGGCTGATAGGGCTGTTAGGGTGGTAGTAAGGTTGTAGGGTTGGGAGATAAAGGGGGGGGGGTAGTGGGGTTAGGTTGGGGAGTATAAGGGTTATAGGTAAGGGGTTGTAGGGACCGTAGGCCAACAATCACCTTTCTGTAAGATGAAGAAGGCACAAGACCAGACGGAGAGGAGCGAAGGAAGCAGGACAAGTGCAGGGCTCTCAAGAAAGGCTAAAGAGGCAGAATCATCTGGAGCGACCACAGCTACTGCTTCGAGTGGAACAACTCCTTCAAGTGGAGCCACCACCGATAAGTCCACATCCACGTGGGACTCAGGGACGTCCATGGCAACGACAAGCAACAGGACGGACACCAGTGGTACGCAGGCCAGCACCGCACAACAATCCGTTATATCCAGGAGAGAAACGGTAGTCGAAAAAGTAAGTACAGTAATCGGGAACGCTAGTGACAAAGGGTCACAGAGAGGTAGTAGGTCATCGCGATCGGCGAGGCTGAAAGCCGAATTAGAGGCGCGGATTAATTTCGAACGCTCAGAGCTCGAACGAGCACAGGCAGCTGCTGCCTTAGCCAAGTCTCAATTGGAGTTGGCACGACTCAACCGAGAAGTGGAGATCGACTCGAGTGAGGATGATGAGGAGCGGAATACTCAGGTGGAACCTTTCGTAAGGAGGGGTTCAACAGACCATAATGAGCGCGCCGGTCAGTGTAACACAACCCGATATTACTGATAAGGAAGCGTGTAGAGGATCACGCCGCAAAGGGGCGCAGATCGAGCGCAACCAAGGAAATGCACAGAAAACACACGCGAATGAGGTGTCAGAATTGACCGAAGCGATTGTGAGTGCAATAAAGATAGCGGGAAAAGATAAGTCTTCCCAGCTTCATTTCCTCCAGGAATTACCGGTGTTCGATGGAGACCCGGGTGAATGGATAGTTTTCAAAACGGTGTTTGAAGACATGAAAAGCCAATTTTCAGGGGTGCAGAATGTCGCACGCCTTAGGAGGGCATTAAAGGGCACCGCTAAGGAAGCGGTTAAGTCGTTGTTGTTTACTTTGTGTGAACCTGAAGAAATAATGAACGCTCTCGAAAGAAGATTCGGTAGGGTTGAGATGCTCATTCTAGCCTAAATCGAAAACGTAAAGCGTATGCCAAGATTGGCAGAAGATTGCCGGAACATAGGATCTTTTGCAAGTCGCATTACGAACGTGGTTGCCACAATACAAGCATTGAATCAACCACAGTATTTATACTCACCGGAGATAGTAAGCCGCATAGTAGAGAAACTTGGAACTATGATTAAATTTAAATGGTTTGAATATCGAGCTCAGCATCCTTTGGAGCCAGAGTTACAGAAGATGGCCAAGTTTTTAAATTCATTGAGTGAACAATTTGGAACGTCCTTAAGCAATGAAAATGTGCCTGAAAAACGGAAGCGTCCTGAATTCAGGAAGCAAACTGTACACACCGCAAAGGGATCTGGACGCAACCGTGCTAAGAGCGAGCGCTATCAGCACCAAAGTAATACGAGCGAGCGTCTAGAACGCCGAAATAATAAAGGGCACAACCGACAAGTGGTTATGATAACCCAGGATAAGCCTGTAGGTCGGGTAACACATAAGTGTGTTATATGCAACAAGGAACACTCTATAGTGAGTTGTTACAAGTTTAAGGACATGAATAATCGCGAGAAATGGGACGCGATTAAAAAAGCTAAAGTATGTTTCTAATCTTTGTCACCTAACCATAGGAGGTTAGAGTGCAGAGCGAAAAAATGTGGTGTAGAGGGATGTAGAATGTCACATCATCGGATGCTACACCGATACCCCAATGAAAATACCTCGCCGCAGGGGAACGAGGGGGGTAAAGAGGCTCAAATTACAACTGTTAGTACAGTAAATGCACTGGCATGTGCTTACTTAAAGATTATACCGGTCGAGTTGTATGGACCTAGAGGAAAGGTCAAGACAACAGCTCTTCTGGATGAAGGATCGAACATAACACTAATAGAGGAGTGGATGGCTCAGAAGTTAGCGCTTCGCGGACGTAAAGAAGAATTACGTATTGAAGCCGTGGGAGGTAAGAGAATTAAAGACGACAGTTCGTATCGCTTAAACGTTAAAATAAAAGGCATTTACTCTAACGACTTAGAGGAGATAAGTGTACAAACAATTAAGTCACTTAACCTTTCTCCGCAGTCAGTAAGTCGAGAATTATTGCAACGATGTTCTCATTTGACACCGATTAAGGACGAGTTGAAGTATGAGAGGTCCAGACCTACCATATTAATTGGCCAGGACAATTGGCATCTCATAGTTACTCGTGAATTAATTTCAGGAGGTAAGAACCTACCTGTAGCATCGCTCACAAAACTTGGATGGGTTTAACATGGTCCCATATCGGGTGGCATCAAACTAATCAAGATTGTTAACCACATTCCACCAAGAAGGAGGAGGACATGGATAGGTTGATCAAAGATTATTTTAGTTTGGAATCTCTGGGAGTGTCTGCGCGAAAGCCTGCGAACGACCCAGAAGAACGAGCTTTAAATATTTTGAGCAGAACGGTACGTCGTATACCTAATAATAGGTACGAGACTGCTTTGTTGTGGCGCACAGATAACGAGTGCATGCCGTCGAATAGAGCGCAGGTTGAGAGTCGCCTGTTTCATATCTAAAAGAAGCTCGACAAAAATAGCGAGTTGAAAAAGGAATATGAGAAGCAAATTGAAAATCTCATCGTTAACGGTTACGCAGAGAAAGCGAACCATATTTCCATTTCCCCACGCACGTGGTATCTTCCTCACTTCGCAGTGACTCATCCACAAAAAAGGAAAATAAGAATAGTTTTCAAGGCCGCCGCTAGGACGGGCGGACGTTGTCTCAATGATGCATTGTTAACCGAACCGGACTTGTTGAAGTCGTTGTTTGGAGTTCTGCTACGATTTAGAGAAGGAAGCGTGGCAGTGATGGCAGACATTAAAGAAATGTTCCTGCAAGTAAAAATCCGGGAAGAAGACAGGGATAGCCTTCGATTCTTATGGCGGCACAATCGTGACGCGCCACCGGAAGAGTATAGAATGACGTCACTCATATTTGGAGCGGCATCATCACCATGCATCGCTATGTATGTGAAGAATAGAAATGCGCTGAGAAAGCAAGAACCGTTAAGTCTACCCGACTACGGACGATTTAGCAGCTTTAAGAAATTCCTTGGGGCAACTACACGCACCTTACAAGCAGTAGAAAAATTCAAGAGTTTAAGAAAGTCGGTTAAAGGACCCGACCACGCAGCCGAAAAGTCGGTTATGTGTTCCAACGAAGTTTTAGCAAAGTCGGTTAAAGGACCCGATGGCGCGTTGGACATAGTGCTCTTGAAAAAAGCTGAATTATTAATTTGGAAGTTCGTTCAAGACGAGTGTTTTCATTTGGAAATAAAATGCTTGAAAGCAGGCAAAAGCGTTGAAAGAAATTCACGCTTAAGTAAATTATCTATGGAAATAGGAGAAGATAACTTACTCCGTTTAAATGGGCGTTTACCTTTCAAGTCTAATTTGACTGAGGAAAGTAGAAAACCTGTCGTATTAGACGGTAAACACGAAATCATTAAAATATTGATTAGAGAAGTTCATCATCATTTTGGACATGCCAATCACCAGACGATGATGAATGAAGTGAACCAAAAATTTTATGTCTTGAACTTGCGTAATGTAGTACGAAGTGTATCACATCATTGTCAGTGGCGCAGGACATACAGGTCAAAACCGCAGAATAGCTCACAATGAACCACCTTTTACATGCTCAGCCGTGGATTATTTCGGACCTATGAGTGTGACTATAGGAAGGCGACACGAAAAACGTTGAGGTGTTTTATTCACGTGTCTGACCACCATAGCAGTACATCTGGAATTAGCAGCCTCATTGACACCAGCGTCAATGATAATGGCATTGAGGTGATTTATCGCCAGAAGAGGAAAGCCAGCCGTTATATACAGCGATAACGGGACAAATTTCAAAGCTGCGAATAAAGAATTATTGAAAGCATGCGAAGAATGCTATGAGGGCATGAAAAATGAGTCATTTAAAAAATATATTAAATGGAAATTTATACCTCCGGGAGCACCGCACATGGGTGGCGCCTGGGAGAGGATAGTAAGATCAATTGAAATTGCGTTGACCGCTGCGCTCAAAGAAAGGATCCCGCGAGAGGAGGTTCTGCATACGTTGCTTTTATAAGCAGAGCATACTGTAAATTCCAGACCTCTGGTAACATTCAGTATGGATAGTCCTGAAGAGGGTTTGACACCCAATCATTTTCTTCTGGGACGCTCATGTGATGATCGACCACCTGGATTATTTTTAGAGCAACATCTGACGGGTCAACTCAATTGGAAATCTGCACAGAGGTTAGCCGACCATTTTTGGACTAGATGGCTAAAAGAATACATGCCTACTTTAATACCTCGAACAGGTAACAACAGAAAGTTTATGGAGCCTAAAGAAGGTGACATTGTCTTGATAATAGATCATTCTTTGCCACGAAATACGTGGCCAAAAGGCAAGATTAGTAGGACGCTACCGGGACCAGACGTTCACACCAGAGTGGTTGACGTCATTACTAGCACAGGTATCTTGAGGAGACCTACATCCAGAATAATAGTCCTGGTACCCGCGACGCCTCCCAAATGATGGTGCTGATGCACGGGGGGGGGGAGATTGTTGGCGACGCGCCTATAAGAATATTTCAATTTATTAGTTAACCGATTACGAATAGCTTCTAAAAAGCAAATTATCAAGCAACAATATTCCGATAAGAAAATGCTTAGATGAATCTTAAAGAAATATCGAATTAATGATATGAAGGTCTTGGGTTCGACTCCCAGGCCGGAATAGTTTATTGTTTTCCTAGTAATATTTCTTAATAATAATAATAATAATATTCCACAACTATCACACAACGCCATCTAGTCCCAAGCTAAGCAGAGCTTGTGTTATGGGTACTAGACAACTGATAAACATACTTATATATTTCTAAATACATAAATATTATAGATAAATAAATAAATAATTAATAAATTCATATAGGGAATTTCTAAGATATAAATTATGTTACCGGATTTGTTCCCCGGTTGAAATCATCTTTCCAATGATGTTAATTTAAAGAAATATTAAAATAAAGTTAGAGACCGGATTTGTTCCGGTCTCTAACTTTATTTTAATATTTCCGGTCGAGATGATCGCTGTGCATAAGTAGAATTAATGGAAATTAATTGCATAATTATTGTCTTATATGAGTTTGATATGTTTTGTATGAAAACAAATGCCTATTTTCTATGATTGATTTATGAAAACATTCACTTATATTGTTTGATAAGAAACATGATAACTGATAAGAATCTGATTAGAAATAGTTTCCTACAGTTTGAGAATTGTGTAGAATCACTTATTCACCTAGTATTGTTGATATTAGACTTTCCATTTTTACTGATAGTCGATAGCCGTGCAAAAGTTAGTTGTTCAAATAGTGTGAGATCATAGACGCACGCTAGCCACGTACTTAGGAGGCCAAATATGTAGAAATGTAGATATTTGAAATTTCAGCAATTTATGTAAAAATGACTTGTGAAACATTTCAGATTGATTGTACGTGTAAAAGAGGTGAATTCTGTGTTATTTTTATGTGAAAATTCCTGTGAATAAGTGAAATAATGATATTTTTGTATAAGCAATTTAAAAGTGTTTTAATAGTGAAATGTATAGAGAAAATGTAAATTAAACTGTTGTATTGGTTAAGATATGTATAATTTCAAGTGGAAAACATTGTTTTAACTTTCTATGTTAAATATTTAGGAAATTTCTACTTTGAACATGTGAGAGATGTATTTTTTTGTGCTATCTATACAAGTAAATTGTATAAATGTATGTCTTATACAAAATAAATTATTGAGAAAACCGTGAGAGAGTGATAGTACAAATTGATGTAATTGAGTTGCGCAGGCGCGCAAATGGCGCGGCTCACTTTCGTGTATAGCTCAGGGGTAGCTCAGTAAACGAGTTTTCTTGCAATTCGTTCGGGAATCCTTCGGGAATCCTTCGGGGATCCTTCGGGGAAGTTCGGGGAAGTTTCGGGAAAGTTCGGAGAAACTTCGGAAAAAGTGCAAAACCAGCAGTCAATAAGAAGAAAGAAAAAGTGTAGGGAAGTGATAGGGAAAACTAACTACTCTCTCACGGAACGGTTTGAAGATAATTGCTGTTTTATTCCCAAGAAATTCGTCCCTCAAAATTAAACAGTCCACATCGAAGAATTAAGGCGTTGGAACCGGGACAACTTCGGAAGACCCGTAATCCCCACCTGAACCTATTTTCTGAAAAGGAAGAGGTTATCGCCCTTGTGTGTTACTCCGTTGCGGAGATCACATACGTTGTTCCCGAACCCAACGTAGGCGTTATGGGAGGCCGGATCGAGAGAAGCCTCGATTCCTCCCTTCTGTTTCTTAATTGAACGTTTCCGCTTGCCCGGTTCCTTTTCAATTACCTTACCTCCGGACTTGATGGAATGACCTGAGGGTGTACTTTGGTAATCGGCATTGGAACAGGTCACCGAGTACTACTAGGTGTGCCGAGTTTGGGCTCGTTTTGTTAGGTATGACGAGCCCTTACCTCCGGACTTGACGGAGTGACTTGAAGGTGTACTTTGGTAATCGGCATTGGAACAGGTCGCTGAGTTCTACTAGGTGTGCCGAGTTTGGTCTCGTTTTGTTAGGTATGACGAGCCCTTACTTCCTGACTTGATGGAGTGACCTGAAGGTGTACTTTGGTAATCGGCGTTGGAACATGTCGCCGAGTACTACTAGGTGTGCCGAGTTTGGGCTCGTTTTGTTAGGTATGACGAGCTCTTACCTCCAGACTTGACGGAGTGACCTGAAGGTGTTCTTTGGTAATCGGTATTGGAACTGGTCACTGAGTACTACTAGGTGTACCGAGTTTGGTCTCGTTTTGTTAGGTATGACGAGCCCTTACCTCCGGACTTGATGGAGTGACCTGAAGGTGTACTTTGGTAATCGGCATTGGAACAGGTCGCCGAGTACCATTAGGTAGGCCGAGTTTGGCTCGTTTTGTTAGGTATGACGAGCCCTTACCTACGGACTTGATGTAGTTACCTGAAGGTGTACTTTGGCAATCGGCATTGGAACAGGTCGCTGAGTACTACAAGGTGTGCTGAGGTTGGGCTCCAGTATCCAGTATTAGTTACTGAAGTTCACTTTCAGGTCACTCCATCAAGTCCGGTGGTAAGGTCTTATCATAACTGACAAAACCATCCCAAAGTCCACAGCTAACTTCTCAGTGCCAGCAGAGGACTCCTAGTGCAAAGCAGTTTCTAAAGTAGGTATTCGTATTTCGTAACTAAGTCTAATTTTTCTATGTATCTAAGTATATTTTTGAGGTGTAAGAAATCAAAAACAAATTTGATCTTTCAAATTATCAAAATAATTTTATTTGACTACGATTCCCGCAGCCAACCGTGCGTATACTTGTGTGCGTGAATCATGTCAATGTAATAGTTCGATTCTATACCTATATCAATTTTGTAAACGCGTCCTTAAAAATCTTAACGTAAATACTGCGGCAAAAAGAGCGACACGTCTCTACAGGCATTATAAAACTTGCGTTTAGGGTCACGCCTCGTCTCAAATATTCGTTTGCTGGGTTATTATATAGTGCTTGAGGGTATAACTTATGTCTGCTCTTTCCAATGCACTTATTGGAAGTCAAGAAATCTATTCTATCACTTCAACAGGACCCTACTGTCGGAGAACTTGTGAGAAAAAGCGCCAAGATAGTAACAAGTACTAAGAATAAATTTTAATCCAAAATGACTAAAATTATGTAAATATTTCTAACTAATTGGTTGTTGTATTTTTCCATAATGCGCCGATTGGCCTTAATACTATGGAATATTTAACAAACTAGGCACTCTGAACAGACAGAATATTGAGTGCAGAAACGATAACCTCCTACTGATAATGCTACTCCACATCCAGTCTCACGCAGTCATAGTATTAAAGCTTCACCTCCTTTAAAATTCAAGGCAAGAGTCTTTTTCAATGCAAGCCTTTTTAAGGCTTTTAAGTCTTTTAAAATTCGAGGCTTTTTAAGTTAGTGCATTTTACCATCTATAGCTACATCACACCTTACTAGGTGGTATAGTACAAAAGCACCGACTTGTAATGGTTAAAAACCATACACTACATTAGTTGGTTGCCATAACTTTGTATGTTATGTGTTTTTTGTTGTTATGTTAGTTACAATCAAATTATACTGGACTGTACTGGTGATGGCGAATCTCAAACAAACAAATCACGCAAATATATTCTATACATTGAAAAAGGTATTATTATGGATTTTTGCGTAAATATAAGAAATGATTTTTTATTAAAAATCATTATATTATAAGGTAACTTTCAAGAAGTAAAATAAATAAGATATATACTTTTAATTATAATATATAATAACATATTAAAAATATAACTTGTTGAACCCTTTGAGTGGGTTAAAGAAAATCAAAAGTTTGAATGTCGTCTAAATAGTTACAATAAATGAAGATGGAATGTTTTCCCCAAATTAATATGTGAACACTATTGAAGTATGACCTATTTAGGTAAAGGAAGAATCATAAAAATTGGGCTACAATTGACGAAGATATCAAGTAACATACATAAAAAAGAACGTAAGATCAAATTAAAAGTATTCTTGATTCTTTTTAGGGTTCCGTAGTCAACTAGGAACCCTTATAGTTTCGCCATGTCTGTCTGTCCGTCTGTCCGTCCTCGCTTAGTCTCTGTGACCGTTAGCACTAGAAAGCTGAAATTTGGTACCAATATGTGTATCAATCACGCCGACAAAGTGGTAAAATTAAAATTGGAAAAAAATGTTTTATTAGGGTAGCCCCCCTATATGTAAAGTGGGAAGTGATTTTTTTTTT
Source organism: Parnassius smintheus behrii (assembly GCA_036936625.1). Classification (NCBI taxonomy): domain Eukaryota; kingdom Metazoa; phylum Arthropoda; class Insecta; order Lepidoptera; family Papilionidae; genus Parnassius; species Parnassius smintheus. The sequence continues at coordinate 12,089,191 of JAUPFT010000006.1, forward strand.
AATTTCAACCCTTACTTGTGATATATTGTTGAAAAGGTATTTAAAAATGAATAGGGGTTCACTAAGATCATTTTTTGATAATGTCAATAATTTCGGAAATAATCGCTCCAAAAGTAAAAAACAATGTGTCCCCCCCCCTCTAACTTTTGAACCATAAGTTTAGAAAATATGAAAAAAATCTGAAAAGTAGAACTTTATAAGGACTTTTTAGGAAAATTATTTTGAACTTGGATGGAAAGTCGGAGCGCCTGTCGCGGAGCGTGCAATGTTTTGTTGTTGCACGCTCCATGTTGGCTCACGTACCCACAACCGGGAGCAGTTGCAGGAGCGCGGAGCGCTGCTGGAGCGCGAACATAATGGATACCCACCTTTAAACTCATAAGTGGGAACACTTATTGTGACGGACGGGAAACTACGGAACCCTACACCGAGCGTGGCCCGACACGCTCTTGGCCGGTTTTTTTTTAATAGGAAGGGTGACAAACTAGCATATAGACCACCTGATGGTAATTGGATGCTGTGACCCAAGGAAATCTAGATTTATCCTCAATCAAGAGTCATAATTCAGATGCGCTATCACCCCTGAAGTCTAAGATGAAATACCTCGCATCCAGTAAAAGGAGTCTCTGGTTTTCTACTTTTATGCTGGTATTCTGTGATCATGCGGGCGTGGTCCTATACCGGTTGAACTGACTTATTCGGGCTACAACCATGATATAGCTGCAACTTGGCTCTGCCAAGTATACAAATACTTTTTTCGGTTGGATAAAAATAGGGACAATGTGTTGAAATAAAATTAATGTATTACAGTTTAAAGTACCTATATTCTATTTTTATATTAGGATAGCATCTATAAAATACAAATGAAAGTGTGCAAAATATTTTCATCATCATCATCATTACAGCCCTTCACAAGTCCACTGCTGAACATAGGCCTCCCCCAAGTAATGCCACAAAGCACGGTCCTGAGCCACCTGCATCCATCGACTTCCTGCATATCTTACCAGGTCGTCACTCCATCTAGTGGGGGGTCGCCCTACACTACGCCTACCGGTACGAGGCTGCCACTCGAGAACCTTTCTTCCCCATCGGTTATCGGCTCTTCGAGCTATATGGCCGGCCCATTGCCACTTCAGCTTACTAATCCGTTGGGCTATGTCGGTCACTCTGGTGGCAAAATATTTACCATAATACAACTAAGAAAAATTAACATATTCTGTATAAGAAAAATGGATACACTGGGATTTTCCCTTGGATCGGGGTGGCAGTTTACATGCCTAATTTGCACAGGAACAACATCGAGACCCGAAATAATTATTTGGAGGCCATACAAAAAATTTTTCATTGTAGGATTCGAAGTCACGGCTCAATCCCTCAATGCTAAAAGCCACTGCACCACTGAGTCATAATAATACAATGGGGCAAAGTAAATTGGAGTGCATAATTTGTTGTTATCAGTATTCTTAGAAACTATATATAAGCGGTGACTTGTACAGAAGTGTTCAATATTTCATAACCAGCGTTTGAGTACATAGTGATATTGTTCTTGAAAACTTATTTAAAATGATTGAATCGGTAGCACCGAGTTTTGTTCAACTAAGCGAACTGGGAAGTGCTAGTGTAAGTTGTGTTTTTATTCAATCATTTATTAGTAATAATTTTGTAGACTTAATATTGAATACTATATTTTTTTAGTTAGATGATGGATTGCTTAAACATAACTTCCTGTCTGATTTGGAGAGGCAGCTTTGATAACCCTACAAATATTGTAGTTTGTGTTGTATGTTCATCAAAAACCAAACATGCAAATTATTTTTGTTTTTATTTTTATTTAGTTAGTGTAAGTTCGTTATTCATCCATATTTTATTTAATTTATATCACATAAGAGCAGCTGTTCTATATAATATGCCTAAGTCTACCAGGCTGTATAGTTACACCATGCTGAGAAATTATGGACATAGTATTTTCGCAGGCACCTATAAAGCTTATAATATCTTAACAACTGCTGTTCAACTTAACAAAAAATTGTTAAAATTAGACCTTCATCTTATTATTACATCCTCCTAACATCTTATCAGCATCCCAAAATTATAATTCTATATAATATAATTCTAATAACATTTTATTTACAGGCTGGTGGTAAGGTATTATTTGCCACTGATGATTTTTTCGCTGCTTGCGAGAACATGATTTCTGATACCGATCCCATTTTTATTGCTGACAAATATACAGAATTTGGAAAGTGGATGGATGGCTGGGAGACTAGAAGGAAACGCGTTGCTGGTCATGATTGGTGTATATTAAAACTTGCAACAAAATGTGTTATCAGAGGTATGCTATTTACCTAAATATTCGAAGAATAATGAGATTTTTATGTATTATTTATTATATAATCAGTATTTTTAACACACGTATTAACTTAACAATACAACTATTTATAAAATTGATTGCTTATTACACATATATATTCATATAACAATCTATAACTTTGTCATTCTTTACAGGTTTTCTAGTTGACACAGCATTCTTCACTGGAAATTACGCGCCTAAATATTCCATTCAAGCAGCTTGCTTATCTTCTGTAGGTAAGTATATACCGGGACAAAAACGAAAAAATAAATTGATTTTACATTCATACAGATATCATTTTTTACTAACTTGAAAGGACAATTTTTAAAGTGAGTAATATTATTTTTAGATGAAGTATCAATGCCAGAAAGAATTGAATCTATTGGATCTGCCTGCAGTGAATGTGATTTGAAACAAATAAAAAAACTAAAATCAGATAAATGGGAAGAAATAGTACCAATTACTGCACTACGACCCGGATACGAAGAAACGCGACATAACTTTCAAAAGGTTAATTTTAAGTTAATTAAATTTTATAACAATTAATAAATTTAATAATAAATTGTAATTAATAACTATGAAAATATTTATATACTATTATTATTAATAAATTAATCATTAGAAAGTTAACTTTTAATTTGAAGATATTAAATTTCACATTATAACTTCATAGGTATTGAGTGACGAAGCGTGGACTCACATACGTGTTAATATTTTTCCTGATGGGGGAATATCAAGATTGAGGGTTTTTGGTGAAGCTAAACCAGAAACACCAGCTTATAATGAAATAGTAGACTTAGTTTCTGTGGTAAACGGCGGTTATTGCGTTGGTAAAATACTTTTTAGTCAGACAAATATTTATAGTAAAAATTGGTTTTGTAAAATTTTTGTCAACATTTTTAATTTTATTATACATTTTGTTAAATTTTAGGATTCTCAAATGCACATTACGGGCATCCAAGTAATATGATTAAGCCGGGGAAAAGTAAAATAATGGCAGACGGATGGGAGACGGCCAGAAGATTAGACAGGCCAAATGTTATCGAAGTTAACGCTGATGGTACTTTAAAAGTTCAAGGTTAGTTTGGTCAACTGGTCAATTTTTTATTTTTTATTTTTGTGGAGCTTGATCATACATAGTCCCTAAAATTATTACATTTTAATAATACATTTTAATAATTTATTATGTATTCTATATGTATATATGTATACATAAATAAGGTAATATACACATTTAAAAATAATATAAACTTTAGATTTAAATTAAATAGATATTTAATTTCCATCAGGTGAGGAGTGGGCTGTGTTTAAGCTGGGATTCTTTGGTAAAATAAAAAAGGTCTGCATCGACACAACCCAATTCAAAGGAAATTTTCCCGATACAGTTAAAATAGAAGGTGCTTATTTGGGAAACGCTAGTTGGCCAGAATCGAAAGATGCCCCTTGGCGTCTAATAATAAAACCAAGCAAGGTGAGAAGAATATAAAATGTTAAAATTACTAAAACATGCACACATACAACTACCTCTTACCTGTTTCAGTTGCCAAATAGTAGTGTTTACACTGTTGCGTTTCGGTTTGGAAGGTACAGGAAGCTAGTATAATTAAAGGCTGCGAAAAATTTGCCCTCAAAAACTATACAACTTTAATTATTGACATACTCAATTACTATCTATTTTCAGCTAACAGCAAACAAAGAGCATTGGTACAGCTGCGATTCAGATATTACATCGCATATAAAAGTGACAATGGCTCCTGATGGAGGGATAAGCAGAATAAGAATTTTTGGAGTAGTAGATGCAATAATAAATTAAATTTAGCGATATCTTTAGCATTAGTGATATCATATATAAATATTATTAAACAATCGTAAAAGAAAACATATATCAAAATATGCATTATACATTTTTATAAGTATAATTTTTAGTTTTATAAGTAGCCAGCTAATACTGATATATAAAATTACTGCCTTAGTATATTAAGTGAAAAAATGTAAATAAATATTACAAATATAATGTAAATACCAAGTATTTTAGATTTTAATGTACAAAAGTATTATTTCTAATAACACAATATTTATTCAAAAGTGTTATTTAAACTATTAATATTTGAATTAAAATTAAATTTGTTTATATTTTCTTATTATTAATTGTTTTATTTAGATCAAATTTATTTATTAAATTTAAAAAAATAAGAAAATATCTAATATCTAATTTACTGGAAGCTCTTCCTCTATGACCACAGATTATGCGGTATTAATACGAGACCTAAGACCATACTCTTAGCAGTATTGAATTTCGATGAAGGAAGAATGTGCAGGAACTTTCGGTTTGCATGTTGTATATATAACCACTGGACTGCTGCCGATTTAGTTTTCTTCAACTTTTTATTCTGCCCGTAAAAGTGCAGTCATTTCATTACGGACCTGATGAAAAATCAGAAGAAGTGCAAATATATTTGCACTTCTAACCTTTAGAGGAACATAAAAAAAAGATAACTACAGGAAATGGAACTCTTTCGTTAAAGAAAGGATTTGTCTTAATCGTCGTGCTTGGTAGGCGGATTTTCACTCTCAGTACCAGAATTTACTGAAACCGTTATCACTGCCGTCCACCGCTGTTATGGGTATTTTTGTCTGCTGTAAATGAGATTGTATACCACCTTTTGTTGGAAAACATAAAAGAGAAGAACTGGAACTGATTTTCAGGTATTTTCCTCGCGGAACAAAATGAAGTCATGAATTCTTCTCCACACGGCCTAGTAGCCTATTTACTCAAATATTTCTCATATCCTTCAAACCTCAAAACAAAGTAGGCGTAATACAAAAAATAGTGAAAATCACACGTAGCCTTGTATCTCCAATTTAGAATGAACCTTAAATAAATAAACTTCCAAAAGAAGTTTTGGGAAAAAAATATCCCAAAAGGACAAAATCCAACATGCAAATAATGTGAGGGAATAGAGTTCTTATATCAGTATTTTAAAGCAGAAAAGAAAACTTTACATGTTACTCAACAAAACATTTATATAGCCAAATACAGCATCTTTTATAAGCGGTTAAATGAAATATTTATTCAGCATAAGTAAAATATAAAAATGTAACTTTAAGTATAAACATTCTCATCATTTCATGCATTTTAAACCTATTCGCTCTTACTTATATGAATTTTTAATTTTCTAACGTACACTAAGGAAACACCAAACACCGCAGATAAAGGATGACTCACGCTAGACCGTGTCGGGTCCGAGCCGAGTTTCGGCCGTAGCACGGTCAATTAATATTACACAAAGTTTGTATGAACACACTCACGCTATACCGAGCGGAAACCGAGTGACGGCCGGGCAACGGACAACGCTCGGCAGCAACACGTCCAGAGTCTTGTTGAGTTCTTCATCGTCCATAGCGATCACAATAGCCGCTAATTCCAGATCGTCAAACTTCAACATGACTCTAGTCTAATTATTACACTATTTTTGCTCGGACGAGTATACTGCAGCACGGAATAACGGTAATTACTCGGTCGAGGCCCGTCTTTTTAATTTCAGGCACAAGACCGGCTCGGTGATTTGATTCATAGCCATCATCGTTCTCGTGAGTATGTCACAGATTTTTGTTCGTGGTTTTTTCTGTATAATAAAGCTTAAATGACTTTCAATGATTATCTAATACCTTTAAACAAGCAATTGAATTCAATATATATATATATATATATATATATATATATATATATATATATATATATATATATATACATATAATATTTTTTGATCTTATTGACATAAGGGAAAAAACTGAATTGGTTATTTGAATAAAAAATCATGAGTGCAATTAGTTTAATTTAAATTTTCGTGTTTTTAAAAAAATACCAAAAAGGGCTCGAAATAATAGATTTACTCTCAAAAGAAGGAACTTGAAAAAGAAGAAAAAAGTAAGACCGCTATATATATATATATACACAGTATGTAACAAAAACCCTGTTGGTCGTTTCAGGGACGTATATGTGTACACATAGGCATGGTAATTATGATAATGAATTTTTTTTTGGTTGCTTTAAATGGGGTTTTTAGGTTTCAAAAAAGATAACTTAAGAAATATTAAATTTCTAAAAATGTTATTTGCTTCTGAACTTACCGACACGTGCCGACATATAACTGCCGACATAAGTCGTGAGCACACTTTTTATTGGTCGATACGACGTTGACCACGCTGACGTTCAACGTGATTGGTTCATTAGTCGATTCTCGTCGTCTATTGGTTTCGAACGTATCATTCGGCTTCCGTTCACTTCAGAGCAATAATTTTAATGATAACTTTTTTAATAAGTTTATTTTTGTTAATTGTTTTTGTTAGCTCGTTGTTAATTGTTGTTTGTATATTCCTTGTTATTAATTTTTTTTTGTTATTTCTTGTTTATAATTATTTTTGTTGTTATAATTTGAGTGTTCAGATTTTGGTCTAAATATGCAGAGAAGGAAGAATTCGGTGTTAAATAGACAATCCCGACAAATTTTCTATTCAGTGTTTAGTTACATGAAAAAATTAGGTACTGCGAAAAATATCATAGACGTATATAAACAGACTGTTGAGGCGACTAATGTCTCAGTAGCTACTGTACGGCGCACCGCAACACCAGATTTTATGGAAAGCGTATTACCTCTTCCATCTTCTTAATAAAATAATCAATTCTAACCACCAGGTATACATTAAATACTTTATAGTAGATAATAAAATAACGGACAAGAATATCTGCAACATTACTGTATCAAAGTAAAAATTGATGTGTTCGAGTAAATATTTTCATAAAAGTCGCCGAAAATATTAAATTACGAATTGAAATAATAAAGGTATCGAATAATTTTGCCCGACAGTATACCCACCTCCCACCACAGTTTATCTGTGCTCACTACTCGTGTCGGCAACTATAATATTATCTACGTCACAGAATAAATAATAGTCTACGGCCAATATGAGGTCACTGACATGGCCGACTCAAAGCAAGCCGCTAAGCGGCGCGTGCTTCCCCAAAGTTTTTGTGTAAATCTTTATACCTATCTAGACTCAGTTATTCTCAGAAAATTTTAATTTCAAAATAATAGAAATTATAATGAAATGGTTATTATTTCAACCCCAATACACATAGTATTTTTTATAGTATAAGTAGACAAACGAGCACACAGTCCACCTGATGGTAAGTGGTTTCTGTGGCCCATAGACATCTACATCTATCCTCGATTACGAAACAAAATGCAGATGCGTTGTCATCCGTGAGGACTAAGATGGAATGCCTCATTTCCAGTAAAAAGGTTCTCCGATTCTCTACACTCATCATACGAAATACGGCAGCATTAAGCAATCATTTCACGCTGGTATTCTGTGAGAGCGTGGTCCTTCCCCGGTGGAGCCGACCCATTCGTGCTACAACTATACATCTAGTATCATTATGTATATTATAAGTATCATTTGAATACTTATGTTATAAATTTTTACTTTTTTGCTAAATAGATCTACGATAATATTTAAAGAGGTTATTTTATGCATAAAATATCGTGATTAATTCCAAATTTGCGACTATTTGTAGGAGAAATTTAGTATGTATTTTTCATATGAAATATTATTCGATAAAGAATTTATGTAGTAGGTAGTAATTATTTTTTAAATAAATTCATATTGTCGCTTATTGCTAGAATATAATACTTAAACAAAACAAAATTAATAGGTAATATACGCGGCGTTTTGCGCGCTGTTTGAACTCAAAAGCGAAAGCCGACAGGTACTAGGAAAAACCCAAAAAACTCCACTCTTCCAGTGATAAAAAGAAGCGTCCACTATATGCCGATTAACTAATTTTGATCCAATATCTATTATTTATTCTGTGCTAATATTTAGTAGTAATATTTAAAACTTGGAAGTTTTATGAACATAAAATTTTGTCACAATTCAGTGATCAAGAAAAAAATAAAAATAAGGGTTGTTTATCGTCGGTCGATAAAACATATAAGCCGGTGCCGCAAATTTGTGAGAGGTGGACATATTGAACAACATCTTCGTGGTCGTCGTATCTATTACTTATTCTGTGCTAATATTTAGTAGTAATATTTAAAAACGTGGGAAGCTTTATAAACATAAAATTTTTTCACAATTCAGTGGTCAAGAATATATATATATATATATATATATATATATATATATATATATATATATATATATATATATATATATATATATATATATATATATATATATATATATATATAAGTATTGTTAATCGTCGGTCGGTCGCAGCATAATAGTTTAAGTATTTTTTATTGTGTGGATTTATAACACAATTTTTAAATGTTTCTTGTTATAAAAGTGTTTTAATGTATTTTTATTAATCCTAGCTATAATTTAATTTCTTAATAACACTTACGGACGCTGTCTGAAATAAATAAATAAATAAAAACTATGATTAAAAAATAACATAAAAAATCACGAAATTTTTATCGATTTAGAAAATATCAAAATTATGTTATAGAGTACAATAGCTTTGCCACGTCTATGCAAACAAACAAGCATCAAGCATAGGCATGTCGATTCACTCTTAAAAAAATGGATCTCTGAATCGATTTGAATCGAAGATACTAGAATCGGTTATCGATTAAATCGAGGATTAAAAGATCGATTTTCGATTAATCGCGACATTTTCAAACGTGAAATTTCAAGAATTTGCGATTTTTTCATTAATTGAACTTTAATATTTTTTTAAAATAATATATTAGTAATCTTATTAACATTACTAATATTCCTTTTAATCACTCCTGGTAAGCTAGAAACGCTTGTGTTAGGAGTGGTTCGCACATACGCCACTCAATCCCTTTTTTTACAAAGTGATTCCATGTATTTTATGTCACTTTTATTTGACATTTTAGGCTGAAAACAAAAACAATACTTTAACAAAAGTACAAACTGCAACGTACATTTCTCGATAAAGCTGTTTAAATCTAATAACTCACTATTTATCAAATTGAAATGAATGCTACACGAACACAATACTGGTTATTTCCTTACTGTCTGTACTTACAGCTCACAGTATGTATGTTTTTGATAATAAATAAAGTAAATTCACAAGTTCACAGTTCAAACAAGTTCACAGCTATAATTTTATGCTGTAGTATGTATATGTAGCCTTTGTTCACAGCACAGATTAAGTTAAACAAACATCCCACGGGCAAGATTAGAATTAGAATTTAAGAAATGAAAATGAAATTACAACTTTTCCATATAGTTGGATGTGTTCATAAATATTTATGTTATTCAAATAAATATTGCGTTCAAATTATCCACTAAGTACGACCGGTTGTTTTTGCGTCTAACAGCAAAAAATTAAAAAAACTGCGGTGTCTTTCCCCAGCCAGTTTGGGAATTTTATCGCTAGTTCCTGAATCGGATGAATCAGTACGATTCGAGAGGTTTTTGGATCGATTCAGTGAATCGATGCGGTGCTCTGCATCGATCTAAAAAATCGATTATTTTACTCCAAAGATGATGGCCAATACCCATATCATTATCGTCGAGTTAAGTGTCTTCTTCCTAACGACTACGAGCCGAGAATGGATTACTGTGGATGGTTACTTGATAAGGTTGAAGGAGATTCTGAGTTTTTGAACCGCGTACTATTTACGGATGAATGCTCTTTTGTAAGAACAGGTGTATTTAATGCTCATAATGAACACGTATGGTCAACGACAAATCCGCAGTCGTATGAACCAAGCCACTTTCAACACCGATGGAAAATCAATGTGTGGGCGGGAATTATAGGTGACAAAATTATTGGTCCGTATTTCCTAGACCACACAATGAGCGGTGAAAACTACGGACGTTTCTTGCGAGAAGAACTAAGCAATGAACTTGACGAAATAAATTTAGACATCGTTCGTCGCATGTGGTTTCAACACGATGATGCTCCACCGCATTTCTCCCGTCGTGTAAGAAGTTTTTTGGATACTGAGTTTGGTGAAAAATGGATTGGCCGCGGTGGACCGGTCAACTGTCTGGCACGATCACCTGATCACCACCTTTAGATTTATATGTCTGGGGTACGATTAAGCAGACTGTATTCCAAAAAACATGCGATACCGAGGCAGAAATGCGTATGTGTATAGTCGCAGCCTTTGAAAAAATAAAGTCCGAAATGTCTGTTAAGCAACGAGTGCGTTCAGACATTATAAGTCGGTGTCACAAATGTATAGAGGTACAAGGTGGACATATTGAACAACATCTTCGTGGTCGTCAAGTAGACATAGTGATAAATTAGTGTTTGACCATTGAGTTATACAAGACTAGAGGAGCAAACCACATTACCGCGCGTCGAAAAAAGTGTAACCACTATCCAAACGCGACGACGTAGCTTTGTAACTAGTAACAATTTTAAGTAAACATATATCTATCTCACTTACACAAGTTGCGAAAACAATATCGTCGTCGTAAGATTAGAAAAAGATAGACACACAAACATGCAATGGCGGGTTGGTGTGGCTTACTATATGAAATTTTACCTAAAATACGCAATAAAAATGAGTTTTTTTTTAAGCTGCAGTTAATTGTTTTTATATTAAAAAAGTATATTTTATTTTAAAATCTTTATTACGTCCCCTTAGAAAAAAAGGGATACAAAGCTTATCAGATAAATAGAAGTAAACATAATGATGAAATAAAACGTATTTTTATGGTTCTAATAAATCAAACAATAAAAATAGGTATCTAATAAAATATAATTAATATAAAATGTATACGAAATTATAAATAATATAAAATTATTAATATGAAATAGGTAATAAAATATATTTAAAAGATAATTCAAGAATAAACTAAAATAAGAATAATTAATTATATTGTATGAAAGTTAAAACGTAGTTTTTATTATAATTTCCAAAATATTTAAAATCGGAGGTAACAAATTAACTTACTCCATTAATTATATAGTCTCCCATTAATGTAGGATAATCACAAATGCGGAAAAGTGGCAACATTGAACCTAAATGGCAATATTCGATATTTTATTTAATTTTTTAGTGTTTTAAACGTTAATATGAATATATAAATTAAAACTTACGTATGGAAAGTGATTCCGCTTGATTTATTATGTTTTTGTGACCTTGAAACGCATTCTTTCACTACGCATTTACCCATTTTTTGTTGTGAATCGTTCGGCTTAACTCGGACGGCGTCACCTTGAACACTGAACCGACGTTCGCTGAGTATAAGGCTGTGGCCTTATGTGAAGTGACAACGCTTTGGCGCGGAAATTACTTATCTAGTGTAACATATAAATCAATGTGTTTGACTATAACAGCTGTGATGTGACAAGGTCACGACCTCAGTGTGCAGTTAGTGTAGGTAAACGTGCGCGCGCGCGCCCCCGTCTTTGATGTACGTCACCGCCGGCCGCCACCCGCCGCTGTCGATAATTCCAGGCAGAGGTAATCAATCCACATAAAATTTACAAATATTATTTAATTAAAATTTAATTTGATTATTTTTATGTCGAGTTTTCTGAAGTAAAGTTATTTCTATACGTTTGAATACTGATTCTGAAAACGCACTAAACGGGAACCACAGGGTTTTTGTTACATATTGTATATATATGTAATCGGAATCTCGGAAATGGCGAAATTTTGTGTGCAGGGGGTTTCAGGGGCAATAAATCGATCTAGGACTCATTTTTAGGAAATTTCACTTTATCCGTGTTTTCAGGCAATAAAAAACGGCTACAATATCATTAGAATACGAAAGTAAATTTTGCCGGCACCATACGGATTATAACAGCTTAACAGGGAAATCGGGCGGTCACGAAATCATGGTACCGCGGTTCGATTCCAGATGTCTTCAGTCCGACCTTTTTCCTTTTTTTTCAAATTCTCTTCTTTTGTGAGAAAATCTATTAATTCGAGCCTTTTTTTTTAATATTCTTTTTAAAAACACGAAAAATTAAATTAAACTAACTGCACTCATAATTTTTATTAAAACCAGTTCAGTTTTTTTATTATGTCGATAAGATCGAAAAATATTATTCATATTTAATCACTATGTAATTTGTATCTAAATACCTATAATTTACAAAAACACCATTTCCAAAAAAAAAAACGAGAAAAACTCGGTCTCCAGGTACTTTTTATAATTTAAATGAAATATAGAAATTATTCCGTTATGTTCTGTTCTATTTTTATTTTGGTTTTATTTGAGATTTAAGACACGTACAACTTCGTACCATGTGATAACTTTGAGGGAAAAAATGTTAAGTTCTATATTATATAATATTATTTTTAGTAGTATATTTTAGTTATTCATTTCATTAGAAATACTAGTAAATCATTTCTTTGTTTCTTGTGTTACATCTCTTTGTATGAAGTGGGATGAAAATTTTGAAAATTTAGTTTTGATCAATGTACTTTTTTTTATAATACATACCTATTTTATTAATATATGCATCAATTTGGAAATGAATTAAAATATCGGATGAAAGACATCAGAAAAGAAGATTCAAACCCAAGCACTAAAATTTCAATCATTATATAAAAAATAAGCAAAACTATTGTCATAAATACATCATGTATTTCCGAACGCATAATATGAGAAATCTCGCCCGCCCCTGGTGCTCGATTGTCCCTCTTCTTTAAAAAAACCGTGCTCAGTGCATTCACTTCAGCGGTGACGGACTGAAATAGCATTTATATGCAGTAACTATGAACGCGGTAACATCCTCCAGTATGATTTCTAGGTTATTGTGTATTTATACGCACTCATTCTTTAACGAACTCAATCATTAACGAACTGAGACTAAAGTCGATAATCAATTGTATTGAATGGATTGCAAGCAAAGCATGCTATAGCCATGCTTCAGCTATATTATGGTTAAAGAACGAATAAGTAGGCTCAATCGGGTAAGAACCACCCTCTCACAGAATACCAGCGTTACCATCAGCTTAATGTTGCTGTTTCGTATAGTAAGTGTAGATAACTAAAAAAATAGGCGTGGATTGACACAGATATCGCTTTATAAGGGCAACAGCATCAATTTACTATCTATAATAATAAAGGACAACGGCGAACTCCCAAACAAATTTTATGTGACGTTTTTTCTTTCGTCTACAAATGCAAAATATTTAAAAATATAGAGTTTAAAATCTTGAACATTTTCTCTTCGGTCATACTACTGCAGGAAGTCAGGAATTAAAGATATTCCAGTTTAAACAAAATACACATCAGAATAGGCTGTATTGTATAAAAGGTCTTAATTGGCAAATCGTTACAACAACTACTATAGTCAATATAATTTTCATATATGTTTATATAGTTTTAAAAAATTAATTCATTCAGCTCATAAGGTAATTACTAGCATATAGGAAGTCCTTAGAGAACGCGTTAGTGTATATAGAAGAGTTTTCGAATAAAATACACGTCAAACTCGGCTGTATGACGTTAGACCTTTGCCTGTCTTAACTGACAAATCGTAACAACTACAACAACCAGTCAATTAAGTTTTGAATTGTGTGTGATGATTTTTTCAGACTTTGATAGGTCATAAGCTTTATTATATAATTCATAGTAAATTACTTTATGAATATCTGTAATAGTGACATAAATAGATGTTTAATAATTCCGTCAAAAATTTGCCACAACAACTAGTTAATTTACTTCTGATTTAGGTAAGACGCTTGATTAGATAACACAAAATAAATTATTTAATTGATATCTGTAATGGTGACTTAAGTAGACGCTTAATAATTCCATCACATATTATTTCACTATTTTCATTTGTGCCTTCAACATAACTATAATGATTCATATGGCTTGAATTAACAAAATAAATAAGCTGGGAAAGTGTAGTGAAATGAAGTGTGTATACTTGTACACTTACTGAAGCACTCGCTTAGAAGTTACCTTTAATTTGTTGCAAATGCACAAAATTAAAATTATAAGCCACCTTAACATAATTATTTCTTATGTTTACACGAACACTACACATTAAAATAAACCTAGTTCTTACATATTATATCACATAGGTTTAAAAACTTATTTTATATGCCCGACGTATCGAGCACCTTACAGCACCCATGGTATCGAGGGGACTGAGGTGTTCGACGTTCAATGTTAACCCTTCAAACGCCTTAAAATGCCATGCAGTCGCATGCGTCTGGCAAATCCCGAGCGGTGGCATGCGACCGCACCCATCCACAGTACTTAAAACTATTTAAACTTATATTTAGAGACTACTTTTCTATGAAGAAGTTAAGCATTATATAATCTATACAAAATTTTATAACCAATGGTTTAAACAATAGTGAGGTTTTACTTCAATACAAAAAGATTTTATTGTATTTTAATAACAAAAAAACATACCAAGCGAATGTCTGCAGCGTGAAAACCACAATTATTTCAATACATATTACTCGAAATTATTTACGTAAAAATATAGATTATATTAACACAAAAACTTTCAATACAATTTTATAATAAAACACTAATAAAACACTAGAAAGATCCAAAATCAACACAATAACATTCACGCGAAAAAGGCGTACAAAATAAACGTAGATTATAAGTAAATATTCACAGGATAACAGTTTTTTTATTGCACTAAAGGATAGAGTATTTCATATTGATTATATAATGCAAACTTCTTCATAGAAAAGTAGTCTCTTTATATCAGTATTTATGGATTAAAGTGCTGTGGGTAGGTGCAACCTCATGAGACTGCTAGGGATTTGACGGAATATGGCCGCGGTCTCATGAGACCGCTAGGGGGTTGAGAGGTTAATAGTTAGCCACCGCTACCTCCAAAATTAAAATTATTAATTTTGTAGCGATCTACGTAGTATGAACTTATAGTATCTTGATATCTTGCAGTTGTGTGCTTGGGTTGGGATTTAATTTTATTATTTATAGGATCCCAAGCAGATGGTAGCACACAGCCATCTTCTCTATTGAAATTAGGATATTTTTTTGATTTCAATAGCCTCGCAAATCATCCTTGAAAGGAATCGGTGTTCTTTAGGGAGGATTTGTGGTCTATCAAATGTGATGTAGTGACGGGGGCGATCTTGTGCGTATTCACGGACTACAGACTTCCCTAAGATAATTAAAACTTGGGATGATAAAATAACAATAAATGACTTATAAACTAATTAGCAACTCTTTAAGTAACTTTAGTTGTATATATATGTGGAACTGTATAAGAGTCTTGTTTTTAGACAGGGTTGGTGTTGCGCGCTTGTGTATGTATGTGTGGACCCCCCACACTTAATGTTTATGTGTGTGAATGTATGGGTCTTCTTTGAAGTGCCGCTGTGTTCGAAGTGCAAATAATAGATTAAGCTTGCTAATTACGTACAATAATGATAAGATAGAACTTTTTACTTTATCTTCACGCACAATCCCTAACGGGGTAGCCAGAGAGAACAGATCGCCAAGTGTCACGATCCTTACATACCTCTTTCGCTTCTTTCAGGTTCATTAACTTCTTCATACATGCACGTCTAGGTATCCGAGTACTCTTGACCCTCCCCTCTTCGAGAAATTTGCTCACATGGTCTTCGAAAGTTAGTCTCGGTCTACCCCGACACCTTTTAATATTTACTTACGCTCTATATATTTTCTTCACCATTCGGTCTTCACTCATTCGTTCAACGTGCCCAAACCATTGGAGTACGCCCCTATCAATTTTTGTGATAAGGTCATCTTTCAATCCTGCCAACTAAAAGGAAAAGAACTAAAAGGAAATTGTTTTACCAAGTCTAATTAAAATTTGTTCAATATCCTCGTATGTTTAGGTTACGTACACATACGTGTGGTGGTTTTACACATACTTGTGAAGATTTCATGTTGTAACTTTTATTTTTTGTATATCTTGTTATAAATGTAGACTGATTGAGCTGCATACTGACGCCGTGCAAAAGTGGTTCGGACTCTTGAGGAGTATGCCATATATCCTTTCGTCTTCTCTCCTGACTGTCTTAGTTAAATGATAAATGTTTTAATAAGTGATATCCTTTTTTAACTGAAAGTAAGCCGCTGATTCTATATAGATCGATTGTGAGGTAGTAAAGTATTTATTTATATATAATTTTATGAGTACCCTTTGGGCAATTTATAACTCAAGGAATTTTGTTTTAGAGGCTCCTCTCTAGACTGTTAAACAATATTGTAACAACTGATTCCGTGAGCGCAATATAGGTGCTATTTCGTAATTAGTATCTTCTGAGACATCACATGTCTTAGATTTATAAAACTCCATATAAGTTTGCGCCTCCGTGATGTATATGTCTCAATATACGAACCTTCGATCAATTATATACTAGATTAAGGATCAGGAACAAAAATAAGTCGCACAAGTGGCCACGTTTGCACACACATAAACATCTATCTATCTTAGAAAAAAGTTTAATAACATTAACAACTTCAGTTTATTATAAGCCTTAATAACACTCTAACATAAAGTTTAATCACCATTGCAAAATATATTTATTTAAGTCCTTTCATCAGAGAAAGGTTAAAAATAATAAGCTTAGAATCTCGCTTGAAAATGAAAAGTCATAGATAAAAAAAAATATTTATTCTAAAATGAAACTTAAACTCTTAAGTAATAAGGTTAAAACATTATGTTTACATTTTCGTGCCTACTCTACTTTCGTATTAGACGTAGTTCTTAGTATTATATTTCAATGCTCGGAACACAGTAAGTATTGAAAGACGTAGAGTTGCAGAATATAAATATTTTTGGGCAAGGGTCGTTTTGTATGGTGGCAAATATTTTTGACCGATTTATAAAAGTAGTAGGACTAAGTAGTAGGTATTCAATGAAAGGTCGTCAATTTCTTTTTTAAATTTCTAGAAGTGTCACATATCGATGTTAAATCTGCTAATGATGCCTCAGGAGACTTCAAACAAACTGCATCAGTCCGAGGTACGTCACGTATTTCTGTGGTATCTTCAAAAGTTAAAGTTTATTGAAAACAATTTTAAAGTATTTCATGAAAATACCTGCAGGTATAATTTTTTCTGATGAAGATTTTTTTAATTACCTGATTTCATAACTCTTTCGTCATTCCGTATATAAAGCTGATTGCACTTTTATTGGTCCGTGAATCCAAAAAAGTCATAAACAACTTATTTTTACAATAAGCATTATCTTTCACCAACCATTTTACTACTTTATGATAATTACCTGCAATTTGGGAACCGCTGTTTTTAGGGTTCCGTAGTCAACTAGGAACCCTTATAGTTTCGCCATGTCTGTCTGTCCGTCTGTCCGTCCTCGCTTAATCTCTGTGACCGTTAGCACTAAAAAGCTGAAATTTGGTACCAATATGTGTATCAATCACGCCGACAAAGTGGTAAAATAAAAATTGGAAAAAAATGTTTTATTAGGGTAGCCCCCCTATATGTAAAGTGGGAAGTGATTTTTTTTTTAATTTCAACCCTTACGTGTGATATATTGTTGGAAAAGTATTTAAAAATGAATAGGGGTTTACTTAAATCATTTTTTGATAATGTCAATAATTTCAGAAATAATCGCTCCAAAACTAAAAAACAATGTGTCCCCCCCCTCTAACTTTTGAACCCTAGGTTTAGAAAATATGAAAAAAATCTGAAAGGTAGAACTTTATAAGGACTTTCTAGGAAAATTATTATGAACCTGGATGGAAACAGTTTTTGTACAAAAAAGACAAAAAGTTGTACAAAATAATTTCTGGACTAAGTTTGTAGTATAATCGTTTAAGCAGGCATTTTTTTTAACTTCGTTTACATATTTTATTATCCTGAACGTATCTTTTTTCAAACAAAAAAAGAATTATTAAAATCGGTTCTCGCAATCCAAAATTACCATCGAAAACTTCTGGAACGTCTATGTATTAATTAGTAACCCAATTCCCCGAGAGATGGCGCTGTAGGTACTTATTACATTGGGTCGGGTATTATCGAATTGTTCGGTTGGTCTCTCCTTGGCATCGCATGTCGCGGAGCGTGCAATGTTGCACGCTCCATGTTCGCGCACGTACCCACCACCGGGAGCAGTTGCAGGAGCGCGAACATAATGGATACCCACCTTTAAACTCATAAGTGGGAACACTTATTGTGACGGACGGGAAACTACGGAACCCTACACTGAGCGTGGCCCGACACGCTCTTGGCCGGTTTTATTAGTAATCTACGCCTTTGCGTGTTTCCAGTTATGTCCAATCTATCAAAATTATATATATATATATATATATATATATATATATATATATATATATATATTTGTTTGTAGCTTTCTTATACTACTACTCCATTAATGTTTGTTCTAGAACAGTCGATGTTACAATAGTTGTTGCGTGTAGCAAACATTGGCCAAACAATCATAGTATTAGCTAATTAAATTATTTTTGCTGTTTAATTCTGTTTAGTGATTCTGTATAATGATATAAACTTACCGAAAATAGGATATTCGCTCCAAAACATTTTAGTTACGGTAGTTATTTATTTGCACAGTTTTTGAACGCGCCCTGCGGCATTTAGACGTTTTAATGTTGGCTATGATTGGACTATACTAATTTGAAATAAGACCACAGAAGTGCTTGTGGTCTTATTTTTCTGGCCATTTTTGAAGCGCTTATCGGGAATCTAGTATATTATTGATCGAAGATACGAACGCTAAGATAAACCCTCGTCAACTATAATTCCCAAATATCTTGTAGACTTTACATATTTAATGACTTGTAAAATACAATTTTGGTACAATTAGTCCACACTTGTGGAAAACTTTTATTCTAAAATTAAGGCCTGGTTTAGACCTCATAGTAGGAGAAATATAATTTTTGTTTGACTAAAGAACATTAAGGGTTAACAGATTGGCTATAAGCCATCAATCTATAGCAAACAATCCTTGCACTACATTGTTGCGCAAGTCTTCCCACATATCCCCAATGTAGACAATGGCCGTGTCGTCCCATGCATGAGAAAAATTTACCACCACTGCTTTTTAGGTTTCATAGTTCATTTATATAAACTAGAAACAGTGTTGGACCGAGAACCAAGCCCTGTGAAACACGGCCGGTGTATAAAACATCACCAGTGCTATCGCATGTGTTCGCATAGAAATGTATGTTACCGGTTTGAAAAATATCATTGATATGCAGAAGTAACAGCGTTAGTGATAGCATATACCGCCTACTAAGATCTTGAAGCTTCAATTTGCATGAAAACTGGTGATCCAAATTTACAATTTATCGCGAAGCCCATAGGAAAGAAGCTTCGTAAGAAGCGCATTGTGCCAATCCCGATCGAAGGCCTTCACTATGTCCCAACCGTATTGGCCGTTAGGCCAACCGTACTGTATATATTTATATATAATAGAACCGTACTGGCTATCAATTAGTAGCTGGTGATCCTTAATCCGTGATTCTTGCAGTTTGAACAATAACTTTACAGTAATCTGACGATTATTTTTGTATTTAATTATATGCGTGTGAAGTGGTACAACAAGACTTACGATAATAAGCACTGTGCAGAATAAGTGTGAGTGTATTGAGTGAGTTAGTTGTTTTTGTTTTGTGATTAGGAGTTTATTAAAAATATGTTTGAGTGTATGTTTAAATTTAGAATTATAATAGTTTATAATATATCTGTACTGATTAAAGTTTAACACTATTTATATAAATAAAAAGAGGCAAAGTTCTTCGTACTAGGAATGATTTAATGATTGTGATAGTGCATACAGCTGTTGTATCTGTGCTTCACTTTTGATAGCAATGATTCGAGAATTTTCATCGTTTTTTACTTAAATACGACCAAATTCTGTCCAATAAAATTTATATTTTTAGTTTTAGCCAACTCTCGGGCTAAGAAAAATAATTTGCTCCTTTAGGAATTAATTGCTCATATATATATATATATATATATATATATATATATATATATATATATATATATATATATATATATATATATATATATATATATATATATATATATATATATATATATATATATATATATATATATATATATAGATGTTTTGCCTGAAGTTTACTTTTGTTTTTAATATCAAACGACTGTGAGGAGTGGAGTTTAATTCCACAGTTATAGGAGTTATCATAACACCTTTTTTCCCACTTGGCAGTCGGTAAATGTCCTTAAAGTCACATGAGTCAATCAAGGCTTATATGTATAATAATATAAATAGTAGGGACTTTCTTTATTTTAATGCAAGTTTTCTTATTATTTCTTTGTAAATCTTCGATCTTATCTTCTAACAAGACAATGTTTTCATATTATTGTTATCTGAATACCTTTAGGTATTAAGGTAATTATTTTTATTTTGCTTTGTTGAGTTGAAATAAATGAAGCTAACATTTCTTTGATTTTATTTTTGAATTTTCTCTGGTAGGTCCTCTTTTCTTGCTCTTTTAGATTTGTCCACCACCCATTTAAACTACTAGGCTGTGATGAGTACAATGAGTTTATTATTGGTCAGACAATTGAGTATTCAACCAACTGGAGAGGCCATGCGCGTTAATTCCTTAACAAAAATTCTGTCAACATCAGGGGGGCGCAAGAAAACACACAACTGTAAACTTAACTACAATTGCAAAATTAAATCGTGTCACTATAAACGCACACTACAACATTTGTGTTTGTGTTCATCACGTTTACGCATACCATCAAATTGTACACGTGTCGATACACTGATGGTGCTGTCTAAACACGTAAACAACGTAAAGCGTGTACTATGTCGATGTTTTTTTTATCGATAAACAAATCACCACAGTCCGCATAAGTTTTTATTTGATTATAAGTAATACATAGATAAATTAGTGTTATTTAAAATTCTTTTTCTAAATTATTTAGAAATTTTCTTCGGAAAAAAGCTTAGAAATTATTGAAAACAAGTTTATTATTTTGCTACAGGTTTACTTTCCATTATGCAGGATAAAATTTTAAACATTTAACAAATCGAAATAGTTTAAGTTAACTTATTTTAAAAATCAGATTGAAAAGAAAAGTCCAATCAGTTTATCGTCTTAGATGGTGTTAACCAAGTTTTTGTTTTTATTATAAAGCTTCGTTATCACAAAACCGCTAATTAAAAATAGTTGTTGATTTTCAAGAGTTATTAAACGAACTGTCTGGAAAATATTTAATAAATTAGGAAAAAAAAGTTATACACTATATAATAATTTAACAAAATGAACTTTAAGCAGACAGCTGCTTAAAAATAAAACGTGACATCTACCTAGGGCTAAGTGTTCCCCAGAAAGGTGTTTTATTTTAACTTTACATTACTATTCACCGAAAGCTTTAACAATATCTGCGAAATATCAAAAGTTTTGAAATTGGTCTGCCTTCATCACATACGATAACAAAGTGGTACAGTACAATTTATGGCCGACTTGGCTACACAAAAAAAGCGTTAACTGTTTTAAAACTTAGACTAGAGAGTAACCCTGACAAGAAATTATATTGTATATTAGTGATAGATGAAATGAAAATAAAACAATTGACGGAATACCATGCAAGTTCTAAAAGACATTTTGGTTATATACATAATGCCTTTGGCTACTAGCATGGATTTCGTTCATTTGCTTAATTTTCATTTCATCCATTACCCAGGTACAATAAAAAAAATTATCAGGGTTATTCTCCGCTCTCAATTTTAATGCCGTCAGCGCTTCTTGAGTAAACCCTGGTCGGCGATCGATGGTAGTGTACTACTTAGTCAATGTACGGGTGCAGGAAAACATGTTCCAAAAGCTTCACGTACATAGCGACAGGCTTTTGGTGAGTAATAGTTAAGTTTTAGGGCATAGTATTTCTTGCAAATTTGTGAAGTCTGTTTATGCTATTCTTTTTTACAAGGCATTTTTTTCATTCTAATTTTCTCAGTGTTGGCTCGTACTCGCAGTGGGAGTAGGACTAGTTCAGGCTATATGAGGATTTTTTTTCGAAATGTGACTTTCGAGGTAACTTATGGAATTTTGCTGGAACATCCAGCTTTCTTTTTTCGATGTAGACGATATTATGCAATCACCACGATAACCCTAAAATGTATATATATAAGTGTTAAAAAACTTAAAGGAGCTATATGTTTTGCCATTTGTGGCGTACAAAAATTATACTACATTAAGTTTACACTTACAATAATAGGTATATAAATATATGAATTAAATTTGATAGGTTAGTGCTTTTGTAAACTTAATAAAATATTTTCAAGTAGAATAATATTGGTGTCAAAGGTAATAATAAACCAACATTACCTCCCACAAGTTCAAGGTTGGTACTGCAGTGTCAGATTCATGGTTTCTACAAGCTACAATCCAAGTATGCCGCCTAAGAGGATCTCTTGGAAATCTGTAATAACAAACCAATGGTAGAAAAATTTACTACTTTTTGTAATACTTTATTATAAAACCTACAAACCAGTTCGGCAGACAAACCCGCATGGTTAATTAACTTATCGATAGCTAAAGTTGCGGCGTTCATCACTATAGTGCAATACTTTCGGTTGCAGTGATACCAGTTCATTTTTATAAAAATTGCACACTTTTGCAGCGAGGTAGCAAGTTTCGATTTAACTTATTTGGCCTGTATTTTGTATAATATTTTAATAAATACTAGTTATCGATTATATTTAATTATATAATATTCAGTATCGTGTTAAAATTGGGCTGAATATATAAATCATTTAACAAAATCCACTACACATCTATATGTAATGATTATTATTCATCACAAACTGATTTAGTTGTTAGAAAATATATTTTCGTTAATATATATAACTTGTGTAGTAAATTATATTTTTTTTAAATAGATTATATATTTATATTATCACTTTATGAACTATGATGGCCACACTCGGTATTGGACGATAATATTCACAAAGTACGAGTTTTAATGATAAAATTACTTTAATATTATGTTAAAAATACTTACAGATGAAAAATCACACTGTTTTTTCGTATACTTGACGTTTTTGTTTGATTTTTTCATGTAAATACATTGCAATTCGGCATTTTGTCGGAGCTCGATTTACTGACACGATCACTTCGAAATGACGCACGACGCGGAGCAACAAGTTTTATATAACGAGTATGAGTCGGACTCTCGTACCTTTTACAGAGGGGTATGCCTTGCAATGCCGTTTCCTTTGGTTTTATACTCAAAGGATCGGACCGAGGTAAATGGACATCGTAGATATATCTACGTATAGACAAAGCTAGTAGTAGGTACGAGCACAGGTCAAACTACCTATGACAGTTAAGTGAGACGGTGTTCGTACTTAAGGTAGCACTTAGCCTTGAGTGGCGCATAGCATTGAGAATTTCGCGTTCTTCAGCGCGCTCAAGTTAGTGGACGCGCCCCAAATTGGTACTGGCTCCTACGCGTACGTAGATCAGTTGTCACAGTCTTGTGTACTAGGGCAACAGATCTGTTCAGTAGTATCTTGAACAGTACTCACATGCGACGCACTGCACCGAACACCTCCTGCAGTTTATACTGTCTTATTATTTCACTGAATTTAAATTTATTTTAAGTTATTTTATTTTTTATATAGATTATTAAGAACGTAGCTACACCTTGTGGAGACACAGAGTGAAATTTGGCTTAACACTCACTGAAAATCATTCAGACTTGACTCGGAATACTCGGACTTCGGCATAATTTTTCTTAATTAGTAATGATTATGTTGTTAAACTTATGGAAAAACATTAAAAATTTACCTAGATAAAATACATAACCTACAAATGAGAATATTGAAAATAATTTTACCTAAGAAAGTAAAATAAAAAAAAATATTACCTATACATACAAAATTTTGACGAGTCGAGTCTGCTGAACAGAGTCTCGGATTGGGGGTGACTAAATCTAGTCCAGTTTAACCCCCAGAAGACACAAGTTTGCGCGTTAACCGCTAAAAAGAACCCCTTTGGCGCATCTACTCAGTTTCAAGGCACTCCCCTTGTTGCCTCAGCCAGTATCAGAATCCTTGGCGTCGACATATCGAGCGACGTGCAGTTTCGTGGTCACTCGGTAGAGAAGGCCAAATTGGCCTCTAAAAAGCTTGGCGTGCTCAGCAGAACGAGACAGTATTTCATGCCGGCACACCGCCTGCAACTTTAGAAGGCGCAGGTTCAGCCGCACATGGAATACTGTTCCCATATCTGGGCTGGGGCTCCCCAGTACCAGCTCCTTCCACTTCACCGCATCCAGCGCAGAGCGGCTCGAATCGTCGACGACCGAGTGCTTTCTGATCGACTCGATTAACTGGCGCTGCGAGGAGATGTTGCATCACTTTGCATTTTTTTTCGCATATACCAGTGTGAGAGTGCTCTGTGGAATTGTTCGGATTAATCCCAGCTGCCAAATTTCGTAAACGCACTACTCGGCTTAGTGGTCCACCACTGTAGGTTCCATAAGGAGTTTTCTTCCGCGTACGACCTCTCTGTGGAATAGTTTACCACCGGCGATTTTTCCGGACAGATACGACCTGGGGACCTTCAAGAAAAGAGCTTACTCCTTTCTAAAGGGCCGGCAACGCACCTGCAATTCCCCTGGTTTTGCGGTTGATCATGGGCGGCGGTAATTAATATCAGGTGAGCCGCATGCTCGTAAAATTGCTAGCTTAAACTAACCATAAACCTATTACGAGGAAAGTTACAGAAAATATACCTGTAACATCTAAAATACATAACTACTACTGAAAACGTACGAATAGAAATTTAATTCCTAAGTTAATGAACCAAATCCCCCCCCCCCCTCACGATACTCACAGCCTTAATGAGCATTACAACGAACACAAATTCAAAAAATATTCCTATGAACAGCTACAACGGGAGTAAATAAAGATAAATAAATTATTACACATATAATCACATATCACTTTAAAATAAGCAATTAATTATTCTATTTTTATAAATATTATCTTCTATTTATATATATATATATATATATATATATATATATATATATATATATATATATATATTTGCATATTAAAATATAAATAAATAAACATAAGGGAAAGCTTAAATAATAAAGAACAGATCAAGTCTCAGTTTTTCCAGCAATCAGCATACTGCTTCTGCTGCAAGATAATCCGAGTGCACGCTAAGAACGATATAATATAACGTTATAAATGAATAAAAACTAAAAATAATACAAAAAGTAGGTATCTATTACATATTGCATAAAGGGTATGTTCCGAAATACAACGCAGTGTACTGTCCAATGCAAATGACGTATCATTTGACACTTTATTGTACTAGCGTGCCGCCGCCATATTGTGTCGAATATCTGGCCATAATAAAACAATTTTTAGTTGTGTGTTTGCTGAATGAAACATACCAGAATTTGTTTCTATTTATTCAAATACAAAAAAATATAGAATAATTGATGGTATATCCATTAGGAGGATATAATGATTTTTGGAGCACAAAATGACAAAATAATCGCCAACACTTTTCCAAATGGCGCAAAAGTATGACGTCATATACTGTCCAATGTTTTGGAACGAATCACTAGTATAGCGTCGATTTATGACGTCATTTGCATTGGACAGTACACTGCTTTGTATTTCGGAACATACCCATAAATTTCTTAAAACCAATTGTTCAAAAAGTAAGACAAGTAAATATATGGCTTAATTTTGGTAATGGTATTGCTGTAATTGTTAGTGTGGCTTACATTTACAATTAAATAAACTTTGAAAAACTATACAAAGTTTAATACCGATAATTGTAAATATCGCCAAACAGTGTTCTTTGCCGGTTTGATCTGGATTATAACTGGACTATAGTGGACAATCAGTAACCACAGTTCACATTTTATCAAATTATAACTGACACATGCTTATAGCACGTGTGTATAATAAATAATCAAACATTTAATACTCATTAGTATATTATTTACTTCTCTCTTATCTCTGATATTTTCTTTATGTATAATAATATGTTTAAAGACAGTTCGCTGAGTATATTAAAATTGACGTAACAACAGAGCCAAAACCACACACAATTTAGTGTAAGAACACGAACTTACGCTCACGTATGTATCTTAAATCACTTGCTACCAACAACATAGCTTTAGGTGCTTATGTGTGCATCCAGCAAGGAACTTATATGGACTGTTAACCTTTAATTAGGCGCCAAATGGGGTCAAGACAAATCAAAATAAAAAAAATTATGTTAGAATGCTTGGAGTGCACTTGCTCTCTTTCTAGCTTCCTAACTCCCCGCGGGGTCCGCAAAGTACTCGGGGCCAATAAACCAACGTGTACGCACATGACTTTACTCTCTTGCACCCAAGTCCCCATGCCACCACTTATTGACATTTTTTGGTCTGAGGTAAGTTATAATTTTTGTGGTTCTACTCGGTATTCGTACACTGTTATTTATTTTTATTTGTATATGTGTATTGTTATAGTGCATATATACTCTACCTATTTTTGTCTGTATTTTTATTGATTTTCTTTTTTTCAGTTTGTAGTTTTTAGATAACTCGTGAAAAAGATATATTCCAATGGCTGGAAGATGCGTGCGATAATTAGCAAGATGTTGTTCTGCTAATTCTATCTGTAATGTTGATTACTGATAAGAGTAATACACACATAAGACGTTTTTTTTTTTGAAGAAATTATCAGTAGCACTTGGAAAAAATCACCAGATACATCTTATTCAACAGTGTACTGTCATCTTCAACAAAAAATCATCAAATGCCCTTATAATTAATTGCGTCTCAAGCAGAATAAAAAACCTGCTGATGAAACGGAATAACGTTTATCTCGACTAAGGCAAAAATTTTTTGTTTAAAGATCGATGAGATATTTTGTTATTTTTTTAAAGTTATATTTTATTTTCTTAAACTAGTTATAATAAAGATTAAAAAATAATGAAAGAGAATTAGCGCGTTACATCATTTGTTAGACTAAGATGGTAGTAGCCAGCTGTCTGCATTTTTAAAGCATTTTATTCACGTATAGACCCATGCTGCAGCCGTATTAGTATTATACAACTATAATGCATGAATGGGTCGGCTTAACCGGGGAAGGGCAACGCTCTCACAGAATACCAGCGAAATGTCAAAGCGGAAACCCATTTTCCTGGAATCGAGGCATTACATCTTAGTCTAACAACGCATCTGCCTTTGATTCGTCATCAAGGATGGATGCAGATGTCTAAGGGCCACATCAACAACTTATCGTCACCTGAATGTAAATTGGCTCGTGCTATAAACTGTGTGGTCGTTTGTCAGCCTTATATTATAAAAAATAAAAAACGTCAAATATTGTTTTGTTCATATCGTAATACATCGTGAATAAATGTAATTAAAATTATTAAACACGCGAGTATATCACATTTTCTATTACATAACCGAGTAAGCTCCTTGTTAACTCAACTACTTGTGTGTTGACTTAGGAAACCTAAGTCAATATTGTTCAAATGAACGTGGTTGGGATGCTAACACAAGGAAGGTTGTTGTTGTTATTTTCTTGCAATAAATTTACGCGTCAAATATATTTTGTACGAAATTCTAAAGATAATTGTGGAGATATGGAGCTTAGAATCTAAGCGTGTTTAGTAAATTTCCTAGAAAGCGATCAACACGGGTCGATTCCGCCGCCAGCATTATAGTTGGTTATTTCAGTTTTAAAACCTGATTTACTATGACTCTGTGTTGAAGGACAACATGATAAGGGTTTCCTCGCTATATTCATGTCCAAAAAACAAAATATTTGAAAGTCACTATGTGAAGTCCGCCAAAACGCACTGAAACAGCGAAGCGCACTAATTGCTCCATCACCCTCTCAGAAACGAGAGAAGGCCTTGGCACCCATGAAGGACGTATGAAACCTCTTAATTTTACAGGTCTGTTCACCCGTTAAAATACATAACAGAAATTAATTATTTACCTGAAATTCTATGGCTGAAATAGTGGTATTACGATATACATTGACGAACACAACAACATCACTGTTTTTTTTTAAATGCTGCATTTAAAAAGTCTAGTACTAGTAGGAGAAGTGTAGGCCGGCCTCCACTAGTGGAGTGACTTGGTAAGACATGCAGAAAATCGATGGATGCACGTGGCTCAGCTGAATCGTACTTTGTAGAATTCCTTGGGGGAGGCCTTTGTTTAGTAGTGGACTTGTGAAGGGCTGTAATGACGATGATATTTAAAAATTTATCAAATTACAAGTATACTACGGTAAGACAAAGATTATGAAACTATGATATAAAAAAGTAAACAGAGAACAACTTATTAAATTTTTTTATCGGGAGTTTTTATTACAACTCATTATAAAAAATAAAGTATATAAATAAAATATTAATTTGTATAATCGCATGTTTTGAATAAAGTACTATCTAAAGTGTTAACATACATATTATTTTAAGGATGATTATATCGCTATATTTCTTTATTTCCTACCCCTCCGTAATGATAAGTTTTTATTATTATTCGCTATTCGCTATATAAATCGATATTGTTCAAAAAGCAAAGTATCGATATAAATATCGATACTGCATTTATCTATGACCAATTATCTTTGAGAACCGTTATAGCGGATCTTAAGATTAGTTCATTCATTTGTTCCTGTATAGGATAGTTATATATTCTTTGTTCATTACACAGACGAGCGCATTCGTGTTATAATCTCCAAGAGAGTAACTTGTCTAAAATAAATTTGTGTCAATCTTTTAAATCCGAGTTTATTATATTAGTCTAAAAGTGAACTTTACATCTCAGAAGTGGGATAAACAAGGCCCATAGTGTATTATACTAAAATTCAAGTATTTACGTTTTTTTACGTGTCATTTTAACGACAATTTAAAAAAATAAATATGAATAACGAAATAGAAAACGACGGTGGTCATAGGAAATCACGGTCACCTCATCGCGAGAGAAAAAATTCTCACCGTAGGTCAGAAAGTAGGTCCAAGCATAAAAAACACCATAAAAATCGCCGTGACAAATAACCGCACAAAAGGAAATGTAATACACATTCTATGGACACAGATGGAAGCCGTCAAGATAATGTCAATCGTCGTCAACGCGCGAGTCAAAGTGGAAGACGTAAAAACAAATTAAGAGAAGAACGTCATTGTCGCACACTAACTCCAATTAGAAGCGGAACTCCTTGTCGCGAATCGGCGAGTGGTAGTTGTACACGTGGACGTAGATCCCGTAAGCGTCATCGTGGTGATCTACAAGAAGATCTCCAGCAGCCATCTGTGTCTGAAGGAACAAGAGAAACGTCGCGTCGCAAGCCATCGGCTGAAGCCGTTAGGGATAGTATATTACATATCTTATCAGAGTTAGTAAAAAATGTTTGTCATCTACCCGTCCTGATGGTAATAAGTTTCCTACGTTAGGCAACGTGGTGCCCGAATTCGATCCTATGATTAAAAGTCAAACAGTACGTATGTGATTGAATAAAGTGGACAAGTGTGCTAAGTTATATAAATGGGGTGATGACCAAATCATACATTATGCTATACCTAAGCTATCAGGAGTAGCTAGAGTATGGTACCAAGCGTTACCCACTATGTCGTTCTCGTGGTCTGATTGGAAAACAAAACTTATTGAATACTTTCCCAGTAGTCACGATTATGACGAATTGTTGACCGAAATGATGTCTAAACGAGTGAAGTATAACGAGTCCCTAGAGCTTTATTATTATGAAAAATTAAATTCACTAAATCATTGCGAGATCAAAAGTAAACGTGCCGTTGATTGAATTATTTATGGTATAGAAGATCTAGTTGCATACTACATCTAATTTGAATATTATTTGCTATAATTGTAACGAATCGGGCATTATAGTTATAAATGCACGAAAAAGACTGTAAAATGCATGATTTGAGGTAGGTTTGACCACTTAGCCGAAAAGTGTACAAGGGTTCAATCCGATTCCAAAGATAAAAGTGATAATTTACCTGAGAAAAACGTCATGCAATTAAAGTTTAATAACGAATACGATAGTTAATACAAAATGCAAGTTAATGTAAACGGTAGGGTGATCGAAGGCTACATAAATCTAGGTAGCCAGTGTACTTTTATGCAGCAAAGCATTGCACAATGTTAGGTTTGACATGGACTATTCGAGATTTACCATTACTACGAGGGATAGGAAATAATACAATACTACCCGAAGGCTTGGCATTAGTAACCTAAGAGATTCAAGGGATTTCTGACGATATAAATGTTTGCGTGGTCGATGATAGTATTATCAAATATCCCATATTTGTTGGTCATGACTTTACAGAGAAACCCGAAATTGTCATTAGTAAATTTTTCGACCCTGTGACTTTTACTCGTTACCCATCGAATAAATTTAAATTATTTCTTCAGAGTGACGTATCGCTTCAGGCAAATGAAATGATTGCTACTCCAATACGCTGTGATAGTGACTACTCGGGAGACTTATACGAGTATGTTAACGGTACGCTACATCATATACCAGGATACCAGTACTATTTATTGCTTGGCAATTATAGTATTAGTAATGGTACCGGCGGTTTAGTTATTCAGAGTGTTTCGAAAAATTGTATTAACCTGAAAAAAGGCTCGGTGATGACGCGCGCAATATTTTTTAAATCATATTCTCGATGTAAACGTTTAAAAACCTTGGTGATCCCGGTGCCGAATCTGATCTTTATATTGGTGAACAACTAAGAAACGACGAATTGTCAAAGTTAAAAATCTTCTGAAAAGGTTCGAAACGTGTTTTTCAGATAGTTTACGTGACTGAGGAATGACAGACATAGTAAAACTGGACATCGAGCTAAAAGATAACAAACTTGTCGTTTACCGACCATATAGATTGTCATTTCCCGAACGAGTGAAAGTTCGATCAATGGTACAGGAAATGCTTGACGCAGGCATTATACGTGAATCCACTTCATCGTCATCATCATCATCATCATTACAGCCCTTCACAAGTCCACTGCTGAACATAGGCCTCCCCCAAGTAACGCCACAAAGCACGGTCCTGAGCCACCTGCATCCATCGACTTCCTGCATGTCTTACCAGGTCGTCACTCCATCTAGTGGGGGGTCGCCCTACACTACACCTACCGGTACGAGGCTGTCACTCGAGAACCTTTCTTCCCCATCGGTTATCGGTTCTTCGAGCTATATGGCCGGCTGATTGCCACTTCAGCTTACTAATCCCTTGGGCTATGTCGGGTCACTCTGGTTTTACTGCGGATATCCTCATTTCTGAGTTTATCACGCAGAGAAACTCCGAGCATAGCCCTCTCCATAGCTCGTTGAGCGACCTTGAGCGTCCTCATACGGCCAGCAGTGAAGGACCACGTCTCAGATCCGACGAGCTATATGGCCGGCCGATTGCCACTTCAGCTTACTAATCCCTTGGGCTATGTCGGGTCACTCTGGTTTTACTGCGGATATCCTCATTTCTGAGTCTATCACGCAGAGAAACTCCGAGCATAGCCCTCTCCATAGCTCGTTGAGCGACCTTGAGCGTCCTCATACGGCCAGCAGTGAAGGACCACGTCTCAGATCCGAAAGTCATCACTGGCAACACGCACTGGTTATACACTTTAGTTTTCAGAGATTGAGGTATAACTGACGTGAAGATGTGTCGTAATTTCACGAACGCTGTCCAGCCGAGTTGAATCTGTCGATTGACCTCTCGGTCGAAGTTGGACTAACCTAGTCGGACTATTTGTCCCAGGTAAACGTACTCGTCAACAAATTCGAGCATAGTGCTCCCAACAACTACTGGCATAGGCGTGACATGGACATTAAACATGATCTTGATTGATATGAAATATCGTGTTTAATATCCACTTCTTCATATGCAAGTCCAATTTTGTTTGTCAAAAAGAAAACTGGGGAAAAGAGGCTAGGAGTTGATTATAGGGCCCTAAATAACAGAACACGAAAAGAGCATTACCCGTTACCATTGATTAATGATCAGTTAGATATGTTGTCGGGAAACTTTCTGTTTATTACCTTAGATTTGGCGTCTGGATATTACTGAATACCTATATCGGAGCAATCATAAGACAAGGCTGCATTCTTTACGCCTAAAGGACAGTATCAATACACGCGACAAAGTATAAAGAAGGCGGTTTAATTAGGATTGAAAGAACAGTTATTGATAGAAAACACTTAGGGAAATCAAAAAATTATTACAAAAATTTTATGGCCCATACTGGATTAAGAAATTACTACCGAATGATAGGTTTCTTGTTAAGGATACACCTTTGTCGAGAAAAGGGAAAAGACGATACGAAAACGTAGTAGCTCTGGATAAAATACACCCTTGGTTTTAATTTTGAACAAGGCTGCTTTAAAACCAGTTTGTATTTTAGTTAATTATTTCATATTTGACTTTTGGTCATTTATATCGATGCTTTTGGGCATACACTTGTTATACTACTGCGTACTTTTGAGTCTCTGTAGGTAAACTGCCTTCGTCTACGTTATAAAACATAACTTGACAGATATTTGAATACCATTTCTGCCAACAATGTCTAAACGTCTGTCTTACCGTTCTCAAATTCACAATTATTCGTATCTATATATATTTTGCACTACTAAAATGGGCTTTTCAATAACAATACATAAAAAGAAAAAAAATTATTTAACTCATTTTGCTTACAAATTTTCTTAACAAGTACTGAAAAGGGTATCTGACACAGCTATATTATGTTGTCGGTGGTTGGTTTCTGTTATATTTAAATAAACGTCTGTTAGTGGTCGTACAACTTTTGCGCGAATTTACCGATGAGGTCATATTTACACAATAATATAGGTAATTACTTTGTTGAGACAATGTTTCATTGCTATACTCGTATTTATGGACAAAACAACTCATTTTTACAACATAATATTATTTTGATTCATTTGCAAAAAATCACATAATCTGCACTGTGGTTGAGTTATTTATACATAATGTAAATAAAATTACAGTGTTTCTGTGTAATATCAAATATCTAATAAATTTGTTTACTTTTACTAATTTTATCCACTAAATAATCAAATAACTTGCTAATGAATTGCTATGTTTAAGAATTTTGTCTGTCTGCCCGTCTATTTTTCTGGGCTTATCCTCGGAATGGCTGACCCGATTGTACAAAAATTTTGCGAGCAGACAGAAAACTTTGCCAGACGTGATTTAGGCTATTTATATATATTATATTTTATCAGAAAACATACAGAAATATTTTTTTAAATTGAAAAATAATGTGATAAAATAAAAGGTTAGTGTTAGTTTTCTATTTATATTACATAAATAATGTGCTTACACTTTAATTCCTATCTCTTGAAGTCTTGACGAGAAATCTATTTTTATTCTTTTTTATTTAACACCACTTTACAACAAAATTTTAGAGTGTTAAAGTATGAGGTTATAAGACCTTTTTTACGTGAAATTAATATTTCTTAATATTTGAATATATATGTATATATATATATATATATATATATATATATATATATATATATATATATATATATATATATATATATATATATATATCTAATTCAATAAAAAGAAAAACTGATTTGAAAGTTGTTTGTGAAAAGTGGTTCGATAGTTGAACTATATGCGCAAAGCTGTGTTTGGCATGTTTGGCATATCCACTGTGCGCGGCTGCTGCGCGAGCCAATGTTCGATGGTTTGCCGCGCGAAGTCGATACGCAGCATATGTGTGTTGTGGTGCTAAAAGGGCCAAAATCTACTAATGTCAGTTTGGGTAATGAGCGTGTGAACTATGTAACATCAGTAATACTAATTATTTGTATGTTATATTGTAATAAGATAAAAATATTGTACTGTGTTTTGATTTATATTTATATGTTAATTTATTAGTTATATTCAAACTTGAGCAAAATGGCTATTTTATGAAAATAATTATTACTTATAAAATTAAAAAGGTCAATGTCATTTTCTTAGAAATTCTAATCTGTTTCATCATCTTAACATGACACATCCTCTACTTCGGGGCCAGAATCGAAAGAAAGATAAAAGAGACAGCTTGGTGGTTGAAGGTACTCAAGAAGTGATAGACGGTCTTTTACTTTGAATGCAGGGAGGGTTATTTGTTTGTTATTTAGGGTTTAAGTGCTTAAAGAGTTGGAATCTGTGCAGTATATTCTAATAGTAATTGTGAATGTGTTATGTTTCATGTTCGTTTTAAATTGAGTATATTGAGTTTCCCGTTATCTTCGAATGAGTATTTATAGAAAATTATGCCTGGATTTTCTTTTCTCATTTGGATCCATTTTATTTTATTCCAATTAACCTTACCCTTTGATTCTGAAATATTTCTGTGTGTTTAATTTGTTTCAAACAGTTCTTAGAAGTTGAAGAAAGAAGAATGTTGCATTTCTATAACATTTATTCTTGAATTCCTGTGCACTGTTCTGATCAAATTTGCCCAGTCTTTTGGTAATTCTATTTTCATTGCAAAATTTTTGGCCTTTTCTTTAGTAGCATGTATAGTGTCTGCTTCCATATGTGTATGATCAGGTTCTAAAAATTTTTGGCTTATAATACTTGGCGAGTTATTAGAGTTATCCATAAAATAAATGATCATAATAGCAACTTGTGGTACGTTGAGGATCACCAGCTGATTAGTGACGGTCAGTACGGATTCCTTCGCGGTCGCTCGGTTGATGATCTTCTGATTTACCTAACTCATAATTGGGCCGAGGCAGTAGAGTCCAAGGGGTTGGCCGTTAGTTTGGACATAGCGAAGGCCTTAGATTGGGTTTGGCACAAAGGGTTTCTTACGAAGCTTCCTTCCTATGAAATTGTGCAATGGGATCACCAGTATTCATGCTGAATGGCGCACCAAGGTCGCAGTAGACGGAGCATGCTCCAATTACAAGCCCATTGACGCTGATGTTCCATAAGAAACAAACCAAGATGGTATTTCTTCTGCATATCAATGACATGTTGCAAACCTGTAACATTCATTGCTATGCAGACAAAAACACTGGTGATGCTTTATACACCAGCCATACCAATATTTTTCGGGAAAACTTCGCCAACTACTGGGATAAACTTGTATCTGAAGTCGAGATTTTTATGAACAAAGTCTCGGACTGGGGGCGACTAAATCTCGTCTAGTTCAATCCCCAAAAGACACAAGTTTACCCGTTCAACGCTAAAAAAACCCTTTGTCGTATCTCCTCTATTGGTATATATATATCTCCGTATTAAGTTGGTATTCACACCTAAAACTAACAATTGGGAGGGTAAGGAAGCTCATATGGGTTTTCAAATCTCTGAGAAACGTGATGAGTACCAAGCTACTGAATAAAATATATATCGCACTAGCCCAGTCTGTAATAATCTACTGCATATCCGTATGGGGAGCAGCAGCTAAATCATACTTTATAGATTTAGAAAGGGCGCAAAGATCCTTGATTAAGGTAATGTACCGTAGGCCCTAAAGGTTTTCCACCGAAACTCTATACCAAACATCTAAGCTGCTCTCCGTTAGAAAACTTTATATTTTACACATTATACTAAGATATCACAAAACGTTACCATTTTATCATACCAATTTTACGAAAAGTCGGTGCGATGTCGTGGCTCCCTCATACCCTGCACGTACAGTATTTGCCACTCGACAAAATATATCTCAAGCTCCTCATGCCTATAACAAGATCAATCGCTTACTTAAAATTTACACAATGCAAATGTTTGAGTGTAGCACTTGCACACACAATCACCCACTCATACTCACGCACACACACACACACACACACACACACACACACACACACACACACACACACACACACACACACACACACAAACATACACCCCCCCCCACACACACACACACACAAACATACACCCCCCCCCACACACACACACACACAAACACACACACACACACACACACACACACACACACACACACACACACACACATATCATAAACTAACACACTACGGACACAACTACTCAGGTATACATTTCTCCTAAGCTTCTTTCTTTCATTTTAAAATGTATGAATAACTGTAATATTAAAGTTTAAAATGTTTATATTTTGATGTAAATCTAAGTTGATACGATTACGTAAGAAGAGCGAGACTCTCTCAACACAAGTATCTTATGATTACATTCTGGGAGGCCTCGGCAAATAACTGTACAATGATTTACTGAAATAAAACATTTTTAATTTATTTAATTTCCTCTATTTGAAAGCACTTTTCTTGTAGCCTCAGCCAGTATCGGTATCCTCGACGTCGACATAACAAATGACGTTCAGATTCTTCATCCCTTGAAAGACAAAGCCAAATTGGCCTCCAAAGAGCTTGGCGTGCTCAGCAGAGCGGGACAGTATTTCATGCCGGCTCACCGCCTGCAACTTTACAAGGCGTAGGTTCGGCAGCACATGAAATACTGTTCTCATATTTGGGATGAGGCTTACCAGTGCCATCTCCTTCCATTTGATCGCAACCAGCGCAGAGCTGTTCGAATCGTCGGCGACCGAGCTCTTTCCGATCAGCTTGACTTACTGGCACTGTGAGAGATATTTCATCTGCGTATTTTATCGCAACTACCACGCGGAGTGCTCTGAGGAATTGTTCTGACTAATACTCATCATCAATAATCATCGCACTTTGTGACGAAACTCGCAATACCATCCATACCATCTGGATGACTGCCGGTCCACAACTGTGCGATTTAAAAGAAGTTTTCTTCCTCGCACAACTTCCTTGTGGAATCGACTACCATCAAAGATTTTGCCGAACCAATACGACTTAGGGACCTTTAAGAAAAGGCCAACAACGCATCTGCAATTCCCCTGGTGTTGCAGTTCTTCATGAGCGGCCGTAATCACTTACCAACAGATGAGCCGAATGCTCGTTTGCCCCTGCTACTATAAAAACACCACTGCAAAAATTCATTTTGCGTACATCAGACCAAAAGTTAAAATTCAAAAACTGAAGGTAACTAGGCTAACTATGGTAACGGGACGTCAAACAGCTCAGTCTCCCTCTTGACCATGAGCGCTGTGAAGCACCCTACACGTTAGGAATTAAACATTTAAATTAAAAGCAACAAAATCCCTTAAAAATTTTTCTTCATTTAACATCTAACTAACTCGTAACTCGAGCTGTAAGGTTTCGTGACTCTCCAACTTAACATTTAACATTCAGTTTGCCTCTAACCATTCGGCGATCGCTGCCAGTTTTCACCCTTGCGATCACTGAGACATCACTGAACAGTTGCCGTCTAGTCGTCAATTTGAAGTTATCTCATGTTTTGTTGAACCATCGGGGCTTTATCAGGTCCACTTTCTTGGGGGCCACTTCTGGAAGTAAGAGTTTATCATTCGGAGTATCTCGTTCTCCATGAAGTTGACCAGCTGCTAGCCCCTTCCATTGCCCTATCCCAATTTTTCCTACCGTCAGCTCACCGTTATTTCTTGTGACTGGCTTTGTATTGAAGTCTCTCATTAACACTGGGTTTTGGAGGAATGCATGGATCTAGAAATATTCTCATTCATTTCCTCCAACTCCTTATTGGGGTATTCCGATGTTGTTGCGTATAGCAACCGTGACCTACAGCGAATACCGTTTGGTGATTCTGAGTGTAAGGTACGCAACCCTCGTCGACACACTCCCAAATTTTACAACGTTGTTAACGAGAAACTTGTTGACGTTAAATCTAACACCTCCTTGGGACAGATGCACGCCCTCTAGGTGATAGAACAAATTGCTTGATCCGAGAATCACCGTGTCCTCCCCCTCTCTTCGGACCTCGGATAATCCTATAGTATTCCAGCGCAACTGCTCTATCCCTTTCTGCAGCTCCAGGAACTTTTCGTCAGTTCTCAGAGTGCGTGAATTTTATGTTGCCATGTCGAGTACTTTTAGGTGGCAACTGAACCTACACTGAAGATTCTTATCACCCCCTGCCCCGCCGTTACCATTATCGACACCGTAGTCAGTCTTCGCGCACAAGGGGCCGTCTATTTGCATTGCCACTACACGGCATTTTATGAAATAAGTTTATTTAATCATTTTTCTTTACTAATTACTTCTATTACCCACCCATGCAATCGATTCATCTGTTCCAACGCAGTGGCAGTTTATTGGTACCCTTCTTGAAAAAATCAGCTGGTCGGCAAGCAACTATTTCTTCAAAGGCACTTTATACTGCCTCTTGGGTGTTTAATTATTTTCCTATCAAAAAGTCATAAAAATTCTACAAAAAGTAGATGTCTGTAGGTGTATGGACTGGTGAGTACGGCGGATGACGGAGAGTTTCCAACGCCAGCTCTTGTAGCTTGGACACCATCTGTGCAGTAAGAGGTCGTTGCGCAGGAGCAGCGGGGACGAGCGATTGACTAAATCTATTTGGATAGTTCTTCACAGTACACATCTGAAGTAGAGTTTTTCCCATTTGGTGAGAAGCTTTGATGAATCACACCGGTGCTAGACCACCAAACTCAGTCATTCAAACAACATCACTTTCCTAGGGGTAAGTTTTCGTTTAAGACATTGTTTCGGTGCTAAAACAGGATCTAACTAGCTTGCTGAGTGCTTGTGATTGTCAAACAGAATCCATTTTTCGTTGCAGTTAACATTGCGGCTTAAAGTTCTTTCGTTATGTGCCTATAGTACAAGGTACGTCTCGACGCGTACTTCGGGCTGGTGATCATTTATAGTTTGTGAGGCACCCGTTTGTCAAGATTTACCTTGCCATTATAACGCAAGTGGACCAATGTTATTTGTTCCGGACGTCGAATGCTGCTGCTAATTCAGACGCAGATTGAGTATCATCAACTTCCACAATCGCTTTCCATCATTGTCGACCAAAATTTTTGGACGATTACGAGGTTCATTATTCAGGTCGTAATTTCTAGAACGGAAGCGGGAAAACAAATAACATGTGGTACGTGGGTTTATAGTACTTTCTCCGTAAATGTCTTTGATGTTGAGTGCCGCTAGTGCTGCGTTGCTGCTACGACGGTACTCATATTCCATAGTTACTCGAATTAGAGTACTAGAAATCCACGATGACGAAAAAGATTCAAATTAGATGATCACAAAACGCTAATGAATAAAAATGACTACTTTTGAAAAAAGAATCTCATGTCATGCCAAACAAAAATTATTTCGATTTGAAATGGTCACTACTGCATATCAGCGATTTCATTTGTAAATACCTATTATTATGTAGTTATATTTTAATTTTAAGACACTCGTTTTTCTTACGTGTTGTTGAAAAACTCCTCTATCAATGTATTA
This sequence comes from Parnassius smintheus behrii, assembly GCA_036936625.1. NCBI lineage: Eukaryota > Metazoa > Arthropoda > Insecta > Lepidoptera > Papilionidae > Parnassius > Parnassius smintheus. The sequence goes on from JAUPFT010000006.1 coordinate 12,128,807, forward strand.
TTTGACATTATTCGAAATAATATCATCACTAGATCATCGCATCACATGCTGTGACTAATCATAAACTTCATTCAAATATTGTACTAAGGCACGATTCTCTGCAATCTCACAATCTCACAATTTTTTAACAAACGTTTTTTTTTCATAACTTTGAGCTCTTATCAGGAAGACGTTGCTGCCCAGCTAGTGTCCCTTTAAAAATACCGCTGAATATTTAGTTTTTTATATAACTGAAAGTTGTAAATACAATAACTAATATAATAGACCCACACTGCAGCTACCAGGCGGTCCCATAATGAACTGGCCTGATATAGTTCAACGCGACATGTCGCTACACGTTGTGTTGCATTAAATAGTACGTTTATCGTGCACTTAATATAAGAAACATGCATCCACATGAAATGCTTAGTCTTAGTTTTTAACAGGCATTTGAATAACGAGAGTCGCGTATTTTTCAAAATGTCGAAAACTGAGTATCGAAGTGTAATAAAGTTTCTGTTTAAAGAAGGTTTATCCCCTGCCCAAATAAAAGAACGATTAGATGGCGTGTATAAGGAGTCTGCCGCCTCCTATAGCACAGTGAAAAATTGGGTATAGGGTTTCGCCTCGGGAGAGAAACCGTCGAAGACTTTGGCCACGACGGTCGACCTGTGGAAGTGCTCGCTCCCGAAACGATTGCTCTTATCGAAGAGGAGGTTCTGAGTGACCGCCGTTTGAAGACTAGAGAAATTGCAGCAAGGCTTGGGCTCTCTAAGAGTACCGTTCATCTCGCGATCGATGAACATCTTCACATGAAAAAAGTGAGTGCAAGATGGGTACCGAAACTTCTTTCAGCGGTACAGAGACAGGAAAGAGTGCGCTGCGCTTCGGAGTTTTTGGATCTTTGTGGCAAAAATTCAAAGACTGTGATCGAGCGGCTAGTGACTGGTGATGTGATTTGATCTTGTATTATGATCCACAAAGCAAGCGCGAGTCAATGAAATTGCGTTATAGGGGTGAAAAGCCACCTAGAAAGGCAAAGGTGCAACAATCGACTAAAAAACTGATGTGCACAATATTTTGGGATTTTCAAGGCATTTTGATTTGATTTGATTTTAAAGAACGTAATACAGTCGTGAACGGCAAATATTATGCTTCTTTAATATATAAATTACGAGACAAGATAAAGGAAAAACGAAGAGGCAAGCTGTCTAAAGGTGTCCTGTTGCTCCATGACAACGCCCCTGTTCATACCGCTGGTGTTTCGAAGGATGCAGTTCGTCAATGCGGGTTCACAGAAGTTCAACATCTACCTTACAGTCCAGACATGGCCCCGTCCGACTATTATTTATTTCCAAATTTAAAGCGGGACTTAAGAGGAAGAAAATTTTCAAGCGATGAAGAGTTGCAGGCGGCCGTCTTCAGTCATTTTGAGGATAAAAAATGTGATTATTTTTATAAAGGTTTAGAGATGTTGATTCACAGATGTCAGAAGTGTGTTAGTATTCATGGTGATTATATTGAAAAATAAAATTGGTTTCGTTTCATGTCCTTCATTGGTTTATAGTTAGGCCAATTCATTATGGGACCGCATACGTACATTATGGTTGTAGCATGAGGGAGTCAGCTGGACCAGGATCACGCTCTCACAGAATACCAGCGTAAACTAGCAGCTTAGTACCGCGGTTTTTCGTATGGTGAGTACAGAAAACCGCATACTCTTTTTACTGATAACGAGGCTTTTCATCTCAGTCCACAGGTGTGGAAAATCATTTGCATTTTGATTCTTAATTAAAAAAATATATGTAGATGTCTATGGGCTACAGCACTTACCATCTGGACTATGTGCTCGGTTTTCACCCGTATTTTATTTTAAAAAAATATAATTTATTACATGAATAGGGTACGTCGTCGTACGTCATACTACTGATTAAAATTGAAGAGTGCCATGTCATGTGAGCTATATTCCGTAAAAGGTTTCAAGTTTATCGTCAATATTTACCAATTTACTTAAGAAAGCTACTGCTCTCTTTCGCATTGCTTCAACGGCATACGACATTTATTACTTCTCGTTACATAAATTGTTCGTATAAACAAAGTTGTTGATAAAATAGAACTTACTAAATATATTTTGTATTCAGTATTTTTTTTTTATATTTTGAGTAAGCGTGTGGCTAGTGAATCCTACATAACCCCGAGAGTCTAACTAGCTTACGCCAGAGCTCGAGGGTAACGGTTTCGTTAAATATGCCTAAGCTTTAGCTGCTATTTGACCACCACCACCCATTTTGCTTCACAATTAACACTCATTTATTTACCAGCATCAAACAAGTGAACTAACAGGATCTAACTTCCTTTAGCATGCCCCTTATATTTCGTGCAGTGAAGATAAGAAACGGAGACCCACATTACATAACAAGGAATTATATTTTCTACAAGTAAGATACCATATCTGTTATTGATTCTTAGGCGTTATAAATTCTTTGCATATTTCATAGCCACGCAAAGTAAACATACAACAACATGTCACTAACTTTATCGGATACATTATCTTATGAATATTCGTGTCCAGTGTCGACTTTATCATAACTTGGAACAAGCACGTGTTGAATTAATAGAAGAGCTGCTTAACATAGAAATAGTATGCAGCATATTGTGCTTAGATTCACTGAGATCGTGAAACGAAATTTACGATTAACATCGTTGTCTGTTGTTAGTATTGAAATAAAATTAATAATTAAAAAAATCGAAACCCGACTGCAAAAAAGACAATTTAATAGTAATGCACTAAAAAGACCGGAACAAGATTGAGTAAAGAAAATTAAAAAAAACTATAAACAAAGCATAATCTAAGCTGAAAGCCTAAGTTATATTTTAAGTTTAGTAGCAAGCCTAAACCAATAATTTTCTTTCGGTATGTTATATGTAATTCGGTCCCGCCTGCTACTAAACTTAATATTTTATATAGGCTATTTTACTTAGTCCTTCAACTCATAATATAGTCTGTTAAATCGAAGTAGAATTTGCTTTGTTTATAGTTTGTTTTTAATTTTGATTTCTGTACTTAGAATTGTTTCGGTATTTTTAGTGCATAATTTTTAATTTGTCTTTTTTGCAGTCGGGTTTTTAATATTTTTAAATATTTATTTATTAAATTTTAGACTTTTTTATAGAGTTGTCCCAGTCCATTGTGTAAATATTTTTGGCGATTTTTCGATAACTATGCGACTTAGAAAGGCCGGTGTATATTTTCTAAAATAAACGGTGTTTATAATATCATAATAGGTACTGGTGGATTTGGCGTTTGGCCTTCAACCACCAAACTGCTGGTTCAAATGTATTAAATAATGTTATGCGGTGCGGCTATTAATTTAAATAGAATAGTGGACTGTATATGAGCACGGTGCGAGCGGTGAATGGAATTTAATTTATTCGTGATACTGCAAATCCCCTAAATTCGGGATATAGGAAGGACGTGAAGGAATGCATGTGCACCCACCTGGACTTCCGCTGATCTGCCTCGTGTCTCGATGGCTGCCTGCTGTCTTCACACTTATCAACTTCACAGATAATCACGAAATATAGCGTTATTGCAAATGTCTATACTTTTTAATATATTATGCTTGTATAATCCAATATCCAAATTACACAAGGGCGGGAGCGATGATGCGAGATATAAGCGGTGCGGTTGATTGCGTGTCTTCTCAACTTGTGTGAGCGCGTTAACAAGAATGCACATGCTGGGAATAAAGCGGTAGATAGGAAACCGGAAATGGGCTTTGCAGTAATCTTATTGGATAATAATCAACGAATCCCTTATAAGCGTTAAGCGATAGTGCAAAGTGGTGCGAACACCCCCCCGGCCTTGAGGTATCCTCAACTAGCAAGTAAAGTATAAATATATATATACATATATATATATATATATATATATATATATATATATAAATAAATACTTACATAATAGCGAAATGAAGCGACGTTATGACCTAAGAATTAAACTAAATATATAAACGGTAATGTAAAATTAACTATATTAATCACTGTGTTGGTAAAGGACACAGTTTGATAAGAGGGCGTTTTAAAGTGGAATTCTTAAGTTTGACTTGCGCAACACGTACCACACCATCCTTACCGGGAAACAATTCGGTGACAACGCCTAGAGGCCACTGAAGCGGTGGAATATTATCCACGTCTATTAGAACAATCGTCCCTACAGAAATGGCAGTAGAGTTCTTATTCCACTTCACTCTACTCTGTAATGTATGTAAGTATTCGAATCTGAAGCGTTTCCAAAAGGACTGAACTAAAGAATCTATTAAAGAAAAGCGTGATAACAGATTAATAGGTTCCTTGCTTAAATCTGCAGCTGGTAAGCATTCAAGTGGTTTTAAATTTAGAAAATGTGCGGGTGTAAGTGCGGTAGGTTCCGATGGATCACTGCTTAATACATAAAGCGGGCGAGAATTTAAGATACACTCGATCCGACAAAGAGTAGTAAGCATTTCTTCATACTTGAGGATTTGCTTACCTATTACGCGAAACAAATGGGTTTTTACAACATTAATATTGGACTCCCACAAACCCCCGAAATGTGGAGCGCTTGGAGGGTTGAGTTTCCAAACAATGCGATTATCAGTGAGCACCTGACTGAATGCCTTATAATATTCTTCTGATTTTAAAAATCCATGTAATTCATGTAAATATGAACGCGAGGCGACAAAATTAGTACCGTTATCGCTGTATGTAAATCGACACGGACCTCTACGAGAGATAAATCTCTTAAAAGCGTCTAAAAAACCCGCCGAACTTAGATCACACGCTAATTCTAAATGCACTGCCTTATTAACGAGGTATGTAAATAAACATAAATAAGCCTTCTGGCTTCGTATACCACGTTTATGCGTCAATGTGATATAAAGTAGGCCCGAAAAATCCACACCTGTGTGTGTAAACGCATTACACTGCTATAGGCGGCAAGCAGGCAAGGCAAACATCATGGGGTAAATAGGTTTGGGTTTATGTCGAAAACAAATGTTACACCTATGAATGCGGTATCTCACTACACGGCGAGCTGATAATATCCAATATTTCTCCCGTAATGCAGCTAGTAAATACTGAGGACCAGCGTGGAAATGTTTATAGTGATAATAATCAATTACAAGATCAACAATATGCCCCTTTTTTGGTAGCAATATTGGATGCTTTTGGGAATCCGATAAAGACGAATAATCTAACCGACCACCTACTCGAAGTACATCGTCCGTGATAAATGGCGATAACCTTCGTAATGTTGATGAACATAGTTGTCCTTTTTTAATATTTTTTATATCTTCGGAGAAAGCGATGCCTTGCACAATTTTAATAACTGTGATTTTAGAAATCTCTATGTCGGATGCGGTTATAATTTTATTTATGCGCGGTAATTTGTTTAAAAATCTTAAAACGTAAACAACGGATCGTAAATACTTATTCCAATTAGAAAGTTTTAAGCTTAACGAGATAAATGGGTTTTCTTCCATGTCACTGACTCCAAGCGACACAGTCTTTTCTTCTGGTAAACTGATATGAGTTGATGCGAACCTTTGTACAGGCCATTCTTTACACGGCAAGGAAACTCACGAAGGCCCATGTAACCAAAGGTCGCAATTTAAAATTTGTGAGGGTAACAGTCCACGCGAAATATGATCTGCAGGATTTTCCGAGCCGGCGATGTGGTAAAAGTTATCCGGTAATAAATAGGACTGTATTTGCGAAATACGGTTAGCAACAAAGGTGTTGAACTTATGCGGTGAAGAACACGCCCAACAGAGCGCGACTTCCGAATCTGAAAACGCATAAATGTTGTCGATCGGATGCCTCAATGACAACGAATCGTAAACGGTGCGTACTAACTTAGCGAGCAAAACCAAGGCACACAACTCAAGCCTGGCTAAAGTTATAACCTTTAATGGGGACACCCGAGATTTAGAACATAGGAGCGTTATAATTGGAAGATTATTTCCGTTAACAACATGCGAATAGATGACACACCCGTAAGCTTTTTCACTAGCGTAGGCGAAGGCTAGTAGCGACACATGGGATTTTTCATTTACGCCGATATGACGTGAATCTGAAAATGTGAGATTAAAGGTAACTCTAATATATATCGCTGCCATGTATTGACAATATTAGTGGGTGGAGTCTCATCCCACTTAAGTTTAAGAACCCACAAGGCTTTAATTAATAATTTGGCGTAAAGTATTACTGGACCGACAAGTCCTAAAACATCGTACAAGCGAGCGGTTGCGGAGAGGATAGCGCGTTTGGTACAAGTGACCGGTGGCGGCGAAACAAGAAAGGAAAATTTATCGGTAGCGGGATACCAACGAAGGCCTAAAATTTTTAAAATGTCTTTATCATCAAATGATACCGAGTCTTGTTGACGATGTTCTGCTGGTATATGTTGTAAAAGCTCCTTGCAGTTACTTGTCCACTTAACCAAATCGAATCCACCTCGGCGAAACATTTGGATAAGTTGAGTGGCGGTGTTGACTGCGTTGTTGACGCAAGGCGCGGAGGAAACGAGGTCATCCATATAAATATCCCTTTCCACTACAGAAGCAGCAAGGGGATAGGACTCCCATTCGTCAGCGGCTAACTGGCGTAAAGTGCGAAGTGCGAGGAAAGGGGAAGAGCGTAATCCGAATGTGATGCGATTAAATTCATATGTTCGTATAGTTTCTTCTGTAGAAAACAGATATAAAATGCGTTGAAAAGCGCGATGAGATTTTTGGACTTCGATACACAAGTACATTTGCCAAACATCTGCAAAAAAAGCGATGCGATAAACTCTAACGTTTCATAAAATATTAAAAATGTCTGTTTGTAAATTTTGCCCGGTGTGCAAAATGTCATTCAAAGAAATATCGTTATCCGACTTGGCACTAGCGTCTAAAACGATGCGCAACTTCGTTGTACTTTTATCATTCCGTACGACAGGGTGATGCGGCAAATAAAAAGAAGGCTGTATACAATCATTATCAGAAACAGCGGATAAAATATCCTTATTAATGTATTCCCGTATAACAACATTGTATTGATCGCGAAGATCGGGATATTTGTTAAAGCGTTTTTCCAAAAGTAAAAGGTGTTTTTTTGCATTCATTAAAGAGTCACCCAATATGTCGGGCCTTTTCTTAAATGGCAGGGCGACCACATACCATCCGTAGTTTTGGCGGTAAGTAGTAGAAGTATAAATGTCTTCACATCCCTGCTCATCACGGCTCAAATGTATTTTTTGCGGAAGTTCTTCAATTTTCCAAAATTTTTCCATTATATCATTAAGACAATTTTGATTTAAATTTGTATCGTAAGAACAGGAAACAAATGAACGCGGGAAATGATGTGATATAGCGACTTCAGCATCACCCATAATAATATATCCGAGTGATGTTTCTATGGCACTAGGCCATTGCGAATGAATTAAGTTTTCAGGCGACAAAAGTTTTATGTAGGTATTAACCCCCAATAAAATATCTATAGACCCAGGTTGATAAAACTGATCATCTGCTAAGCGTATTTTATCTAAATAGCGAATTTTTGAAACATCTACTATCGAATCTGGCAACTGACCCGTGATGATCGGAACAACTAATGGTTCAATATGATAAAATTTGTTATCATTAAAACGAGACGAGAACTGCAGTGAAGTGACTCCTAAAATCTTTTGGGACACACCACCGATCCCGTGTACTTCGGTAAAACGATTTTTATTCGAAACGGAAAGAAATAAGCGTTTACAACAATCCTTCGTAATATAGTCGCTTTGGGATCCGGGGTCAACTAAACACCGAATAAAATGTTCATTGTCGTATTTATCTACGACCTTTATTTTTGCAGTCCCCAATAAAGTAGTATAGCGTGGGAGAGTACTATAATCGCGAGAAATATTACATGAAGAGGTAAGTGTTTTTTCATCTTCCACCGAATTCGAATTGTGAGCGACAGAAGAATTAACCTTATTATCGTTAACTGCGCGGTAGTTAATCGAATGTGAGCTGCATGCATTAGCGTTAGGCGTCTGCACAACCTCTGAGTGTAACGTATTGCTAATACGAAAAGCAGTCTTAGAACCATTCTGATGCGGGTCAGAATGAATTAAAGAATGGTGGCGCCGCGCGCAGTATATACACTTACGCTTCGATTTACAAAAAGTAGTCGAGTGTTTATTACTGAAACAATTAATACAACAATTGTTTTGTTTAATAATATTGTAAAATTGTTGTGTATTTAATTTTAAAAAGCGTGGACAAACATACAAGTGTTCATGATCATTTGATTTACAAAATTGAATGAATTTTCAACAAACAAATGCGGACTAAAATTATTGCGATAAGTGACGGTAGAATTAGTTAACTGAGGAACGAAGCAATCTCGCGTTACTAGAAAGATGGCGGTTAATCAACAAGAAAAATATCATTAATAGAATAATGAAGCGGTGTGGTATGCGTTACAAAGGTATTATAATACGTGTAATAAGCGATGCGGGACAAATAAATATTGTAGTTAGTATAATTAGAACTACAATTTATTATGATTTAATAATATATATGTATATAATTTTAATAAAAAAATGAATTTACTTCTCCAGGCCTAAAGGTTAATTTAATCCCGGCCGAAGTGACCAAAAAATATATGGTGGATTTGGCGTTTGGCCTTCAACCACCAAACTGCTGGTTCAAATGTATTAAATAATGTTATGCGGTGCGGCTATTAATTTAAATAGAATAGTGGACTGTATGAGCGCGGTGCGAGCGGTGAATGGAATTTAATTTATTCGTGATACTGCAAATCCCCTAAATTCGGGATATAGGAAGGACGTGAAGGAATGCATGTGCACCCACCTGGACTTCCGCTGATCTGCCTCGTGTCGCGATGGCTGCCGACTGTCTTCACACTTTTCAACTTCACAGATAATCACGAAATATAGCGTTATTGCAAATGTCTATACTTTTTACTATATGCTTGTATAATTCAATATCCAAATTACACAAGGGCGGGAGCGATGATATGAGATATAAGCGGTGCGGTTGATTACATGTCTTCTCAACTTGTGTGAGCCCGTTAACAAGAATGCACATGCTGGGCATAAAGCGGTAGATAGGAAACCGGAAATGGGCTTTGCAGTAATCTTATTGGATAATTAACGAATCCTTTATAAGCGTTAAGCGATAGTGCAAAGTGGCGCGAACAGGTACATATACGGTTCAAAATTTATTTGGTGAATTTATTTGTTTCGTTTTAAATGTAATTGAGTGACGGATATTAATAACTATTCGTTTTTCGTATAACAACACGAGGTCCAACACAAACATTGCACATTTTACAAACCAGTTATCAAAAATTGTATAAACCAAATTATTATTCCTAATTAAATTTGACCATACAACCTATATTCGATATTCGATAGGTTTGGTTTACATTAAAGTTTAACTATTTTCCTAAAAAAGCTATGTAAGAATAAGAACACTAAGGTTTTAAAATGAATAAAACTATACCTTAATTATTGAAATCCATCCATCCGTTTGGAATATACGAGGTAATAAAGAAATTTACAAACATAATTATATTTAAACATCATCATCATCATCATTACAGCCCTTCACAAGTCCGATACTGAACATAGGCCTCCCCCAAGTAATGCCAAAAAGCATGGTTCTGAGCCGCCTGCATCCATCGACTTCCTGCGTGTCTCACCAGGTCGTCACTCCTTCTAGTAGGGGGTCGCCCTACACTACGCCTACCGGTAGCCGTAGTGTAGGCACGTAGTGTAGCACAACCTTGAGCCACCAGCATCCATCGACTTCCTCACCCTACACTTCACCTACCGGTAGGAGCCTGCCACTCGAGAACCTTTCTTTCCCATCGGTTATCGGTTCTTCAACTTAATGTTTAGGTTCAGTGTGCCTCTAACCATTCGGTGATCGCTGCCAGTTTTCACCTTTGCGATCTCTGAGACATCACTGAACAGTTGGCGTCTGGTCGTCGTAATCAAGTCAATCTCATTTTTCGTCGAACAGTCGGGACTTGACCAGGTCCACTTCCTGTGGGGCCGCTTCTGGAAGAAAGAGTTCATCATAAAAAGTCCTTCTTTCTCCATAAAGTCGGCCAGCTGCTGGCCCCTTGGGTTCCGTTTCTCTATCCAAAATTTTCCTACCTTCAGCTCACCGTTCTTTCTTGTGCCTAGTTTTCCCATTGCTCCCATTAACACTGTATAGTGAGTTTTTGAGGAATACATGGCTTTAGAAATATCCTCATACATTTCCACCACCTCCTCATCGGGATGTTCCGACGTTGGCGCGTAAACCTGTATGACCTTCAGCGAATACCGTTTGACGATTCTGAGTATAAGGTATGCAACCCTCGTCGATACACTCCCAATCTTTAAAACGTTGTTACTGAGAGACTTATGGACGATAAATCCAACACATCCTTGAGACGGATGGTTGCCTCCTGGTGATAGAACAAGTTGCCGGATTCGAGAATCACCGTGTCCTCCCTCTCTCTTCGGACCTCGGATTCTTTGCCAGGTCGAGTCGTCGTAGGTGGCAACCGAACCTCTACCAGAGATTCTTAGCACCCCCCGCCCTGGCGTTACCATGGTCGCCATCGTAGCCGTCTATTTGTGTAATTATTCATGGGGAATATATGGCCATAGTTGCTACGCTTGGCAAGCGGGCTTGCAATCGCATTTTTTGTTGTACAGTTGCTGTCAGGAAGATGCTGCTGGGGTATTGAATATTCTTAACCGCCACTACACGGCAAAATCTAAACATACCACTTATATATATATATATATATATATATATATATATATATATATATATATATATATATATATATATATATATATATATATATTGTAATCCCCTTTCAATTTCCTTTGTTTTGATATCCTCGAAATCAATCTAGGTGTTTGGAAGATACGAGATAATAAAGAAATTTACTAACATACAAGATCGCGCGAAAAACATACCCTTTCTTGGCATTCGGGTAAAAAAACCTTTTAATGTTCGTTTATCTTGGTTATATCAAATTCTCAAAATTTCTATTGCTTTGCAGTACTCATATTTTCAGTTAAACTGAAGCGGTTTCTCAAAAATTTTAATCAACTTACCTTTTACACTTAAAATTGTAATGTTTATTTCCGTTGATGAGGACGCGGATCGAACTCTTATCCTCAAAATATCACGTTGTCTGATCATAATAAAATGAAACTCCTCTGCAGTAAATTATGTTTTAGAGGCACGAAACATTAGCAAATTTTACGATCAGGTATTTAATATTTTAAGTACGTTACCTAACTTTGGCGTATCAAAAAGATTATTTAACATACTGATGCTTCTTGAATGGAAGACATTTTTATTAGCATCACCTGTGAGGTTTTGAAACCATCAGGAAATTCTCGGTAATAGTATGCGAGCGATAAGTTAGTAATCTATAAGCTCAATGTCCGGAGGTTCCGGTACATCACCCCCCGTTGAAAATAATTCGCACGATATTTTGTCTTCGATACTGACTTAATATATGTATAAGATGATAATTTCGCAATCACAAGCCCACATCCATATCAAATCATATTATAATAATATAATTTCACGAACGTTTCAGGGGATTTAAATTATCAACGCAGTCAACTATATCTGATAATATAATCCCATTACGCCACAGACTGCAATCTTACCGGGTCGTCGACTCTTCTCATCAGCTATGTGTTCTTTAACACGGGTTTATTGTTCTTTCGGAAATATAAAATTAGTTATATGTGTAGTGTTCGCAGACTGAGTTGCAATGACAATACTACCTTCTCAAATGGATGGAGGCTATATCACTCCAGCAATAGAAATAATCAATTGTATGATGGGCATTATTAAAGCATATATTTATTACCGTTCTAAACAAAGTTGGGTGTAAACATGATCAGGTTCCAGTATTATTGAGTTATTGACACCAGCGATAAGCTTTTCGTATTAATATGGATTAATATAGAAATTAAGAAAGTTATGGACTCGTTGTACACGTCCATTACTTACTTATTTTTTTTCCAAAGTAACTCATTTTTATTCGATGGTTTGATTTCTTGATCTATGACAAAATAGAGAACTAAGCTATGTATAATTGTCAGCAGGGCACCCCTGTCATACCCTCGTCAAAGCAATGACGTTATTACCTTGGAAAATATATCCTCATAAATATTCTTTTTGAAGTCAATAGTGACATTTAGAGATTTAATATTCTGTCCCATCATTTAAAATCTGCATTGCTTCCTTATGCCAAAATTTACGACGGTAGTGTTTTTATATAAATATGTTATAAATTTTAGGCTAAAATTATACATTGACATTAAATTAATAATGCATGTTACTCTTTAGGTAAATAAAATAATAAAAATAAAATAATAATAATAAAAAAATAAAAAAAGAACTAGTACACTCATTTATACCAGTACATTATTTAGTTCAGAAGATCAGAAAAAGTCTTTAAGTGTGAGAAATTAAAACATAACACTTTTAAGATTTTTTTTAAAGAAGTAGGGGCATGCGAGCATGCGGTTCACCTGATGTTAAGTGACTACCACCGCCCATGATCAACCGCAATACCGGGGAAGCTGCAGGTGCGTTGCCGGCCCTTTAGAAAGGAGTAAGCTCTTTTATTGAAGATCCCCAGGTCGTATCAGTCCGGAAAAATAGCCGGTGGTAAACTATCCCACAGAGTGGTCGTACGTGGAAGAAAACTCCTTGTGAAACGTACGGTGGTGGACCGCCAAGCATCCAAATGGTGTGGATGGTATCGGGACGTTTGCCGCGTAGTGCGTTCATGAAATTTGGCGGCTGGAATTAATCCGAACAATTCCTCAGAGCACTCCCCATTGTATATCCGAAAGAAAATGCAAAGAGATGCAACATCTCTTAGCCCAGAGATAGGAACAATATTCCATGTGCGGCCCAACCTGCATCTTGTAAAGTTGCAGGCAGTGAGCCGGCATGAAATACTGTCCAGCTCTGCTGAGCTTGCCAAGCTTTTTAGAGGTCAATTTGGCCTTCTCTTCCAAATGACCACGAAACTGCACGCCACTCGATATGTCGACGCCGACGATTCCGATACTGGCTGAGGAAACAAGGGGAGTGCCTTGAAACTGAGGATATACGACAAAGGGGTTCTTTTTAGCGCTTAACGCGCAAACTTGTGTTTTCTGAGGCCTAAACTGGACTAGATTTAGTCGCCCCCAACCCGAGACTCTGTTCAGCAAAGACTCGACTTCAGACACAAGTTTGTCCCAGTACTCAGAGACCTCCCTGAAACTCCCGAGAAATATTGGCACGGCCGGTTTACAGAGCATCACCAGTGCCGTCATCGGCATATCACGGGTTTGCAACATATCATTGATATGCTGAAAAAACAGCGATGGCGATAGCACGCAGCCTTGTAAAATACCAGCATTAATAGGCTTGTAATCGGAGCTTGCACCGTCTACAACGATCTTGATGCTGCGATCTGCAAGAAAGCTGGTGATCCAATTGCATTATTTCTTGGGAAGCCCAAAGTAATGGAGCTTCGAAAGAAGCGCTTTGTGCCAAACCCGATCGAAGGCCTTCGCAATGTACAAACTAACGGCCAATGCTCTTGGACTCTACTGCCTCAGCCCGTCTATGAGTTAGGTAGACCAGAAGATCACCAGCTGACCGACCACGGCGAAAACCGTATTGGCTATCGCTACTCAGCTGGTGATCCTCAAGGCACCTCATGAGCTAGCAGTTTACAATAGACTCCATTGTTTTGGAGAACAAGGAGGTGATGGCGGTGGGCTGGTAGTTGGATGGGTCTGAGCGGTCGCCTTTTTAGGGATCGGGTGGACGAAAGCCGTCTTCCATTATTTTGGGACTACGCCTAGGAAGTAGGAGTACCGAAAAAGACGCGTTAAAACCAGAGCCAACTCTAGAGCACACGTGCGCAGCACAATTGGGGGGATTCAGTCGGGCCCACTCGACTTCTGGATATCCAGGGAGAGGAGTGCTTTACAAACCGAGCGCTGTGTGAACTGCACTTCCGGCATAGAGCACTCACAGAAAAAGCAAAGCCGGCCTCGCCGTCTCGAGATGGTAGTGGACGGCGTAGTTTAGAGTGAAGTCCCGTGATATTGCAGAAATTCACGGATAGCGTGGCAGGGGTCGCCTTGGTCCTGTTGCTCTGTTTGCCCCGAGCAGTTGTAGTCTTGAGCGGAATTTTACCGTCCCTCCCACCCTCTCCCCCCAGAATACGTGAGGCAGCCTGAGCACCCTTGCTAAGGAGTGGAGTAACTTGGTCGTAGATGCTCAGCGACGGATTCTCTAGGGGTGCTGATATCCTCCTGGAGTAGTTTGACATTTAATTCCGCTACCATGTTGATCGGGGGGGGGGGGGATTTGGGCCTCCGAACACCTGCACTCACCAGACGAAACGCGGAAGCAGAGCTTCCACTTCACGCCGGTCTTTTGTGAGGTTGTGGTACCACCCCGGTTTGAGCCGGCCCATACGTGCAACAGCAAAGCTCCTGCGTGTCTCTACCGTTGTTAAAAAAGATTTGTAAAAAGGTGAAATATCAGTTATAAGTTATTTAAAAAGACTCATAATGTATTTTACAAGTCTAGCTTGCTCAATAAATTTTTGTATATCGAGTTTTCTAGTACTGTCAACCATGAAAAACTAACAATGTAAATTATAACAGATGTTGACAGTAATGTCTGACTATATTGTTACGAGCTTGAGGTTCATGACAATAAAAATTGCCGATAAAATTACCTAAATTAACACTTTAATTTTTTTTACACAAATTAAAATATAAAACACCAATAATTAATCACACTGATTTAATATTTCGCTCCGAAGCTTCGCTTGTCTCGCCAAATTCAATACTTACTCTATCGCACCTTGCAGCGCCTATAAATACACATTAGTACCGAATTATCCAGAACATTCAAGTAAATACGCGCACCAATCGACAAAGCGTCGAAAGTTCGAGAGTCAGCTTCCAGAAGCTTAGTTCTTCGTTTCGACAACAGATGCCGCTGTCAGTTGAAAGATTAGTGATGTCATTTTCTGGAAAGCTCTCCCCTCGCTCCGTTACCCGACACTAGATGGTGCTAGTGCCAGATGTCAACTTAGCCGCGCAACACTGCCCCCTCCTAAGACATGCTCGCCCCGAGCATTATCGGCCCCATAACGCGCCAGGCGATCCACATGGACGATCTAAGGAGTCCCTTTTGCGCCTTTCTGTAACGGCTCCGCAATGTCAAGGGCTGTCCTATCCCATGGTGCACCAACATTGTACAATTTCGGTGCTCCTCTACTACGTGTCTGAGGTCCCCTCACGGCCGCACAACTTGTACATGTACGACACCAAGCCTCGACATCGTCACGATAATGGACCCAGTAAAACTGTTCTCGGACCTTCAGCAGAGTTCGTTTAACTCCCAGATGGACTCTTGAACGACCATTATGGCAAGGCTGTAGAACATTCGGCACTTTAGCTTTAGGGACAACCATTTGCAAACGACAGCTGTCTCCTCGACAATTGTCCCATTTAAGGCACAGGGCTCCATCCTGAATCAGCAAGCCATCCCACTGGGCCCAATAGCCTCTAGTGGTCAAACTCATCGCTGACGTCTCAGCGCTTAGGCTTGGTACGCGCCTATAAATACACATTAGTACCGAATCATCCAGAACATTCAAGTAAATACGCGCACCAATCGCCAAAGCGTCGAAAGTTCGAGAGTCAGCTTCCAAAAGCTTAGTTCTTCGTTGCGACAACAGATGGCGCTGTCAGTTGAAAGATTAGTGATGACATTTTCTGGACACCCGACACTAGATGGCGCTAGTGCCAGATGTCAACTTAGATGCGCAAAATTATTTATACTGATGTTTTGATAATTTAAGTATTATACGTGGCAAACCCATGATGAAGCTATAATTACAGCACGAACGAGTCGGCTCGACTGGTGAGAGACTCCTATTTCACATACTACCAGCTTAATATAACAGCTTATTGATGCTATGTTTCGTATGGTTAGTGTAGACTTTTTTACTGGAAACGAGGTATTTCATCTTAGTCCTGAGGGGTTACAGCGCTTCTACATTATGATTCTTAATAAGGGATAAATGTAGATATCTATGGGCCACTATAATTATGGTGGATTGTATGCTCGACAATATTCCATAAAAAAACAGTTTATTCCTCTTTTACAGGGAATTCAACGATTTCTTCAAATATATTCGCTTGATCCGGGTCGAGACCGTCTGTATCAAGGTAGTTTAGAAGCTTCAATTCACGAGGTTTCTGCTCGGTCCATTCATATTTCTTCGCCTATTTAACCTCGTAAGGCCCAAGAAAATTTTTGCTTAGTTTAGATTACGACCCAAAGGTCCTTTTAAAAGGATCAAATTTTATTGATGTTCAGACCCAAACAAAAAGACGCTATGTTTTCTTTTGTTGCAGTTTTTATTTTAAATACATATAGTTAATTAGTGTCTTTATAACTTACGAAAGGACCCATTTGTAAAGTATAGACCTCATATCTTTATTTCTTTGTAAAGGCCTTTGGGTTAATATTAGATAAGTAGGTACCACAAATTGACACTATCTGTAGGACTTTGGGTTGCAATGATATAAATAAAAACACAATTTTTATGAAGAAAATCAACATTTATTACAGATTTACATAATAATGCTCTTCACAAGAAAAAGCATTTGCAAAAGTCGCATATTGTGCTATCAGGATTTGCCAAAACAAATGCTTTCAGTCCAGTAGGGTTAGGCTTTCCTGGACAATATTGTTTAATACCACAATTTCTAGAGAAAGGAATTATCATTTCATCAATACATATCTGGCTATTTTTTCCAATGCTCTGCAGGTATTTTGAATTTTAGATATCAGTGGCCTCGCTTTCCACAGACGATCTTTATGTTTTTCGTAGCGTGGAATATCATCATCAAAAACAAGCTTTGTACAATTGCGCAGCAAAAATAATCTATTTCTGGCCATATTATCTGCTAATATAGCAACCCTAAATTGATATAGCCAGTATATTTTAAACTGAGGATACTGAATGCATGATATGGCTATAGTTATGCCAATATATATATGCAATTTATTGGTAGTGAGACCAAGGCACTTGTCACATTTTGCTAAGAAAGTTTGATTAGTTTTCAATATTATACACTTCATTAATTCGTCATCAATACAGAGCTTAAAGTAATCAAATTTATCGGTAAATGAATGCAAATAATTATAAATAAATTTCAATGCATCAATCGGTAGATATGACGGTTCTATACGCGAAATGACATGCGGATTAAAATTCTTCATTGACTACTCACAATATCTTACATCAGATGAAGATGACGCTGCCACGTTCACATTATTGGTCACCATTCGCAATGTAATTCCGCGCAAACGTCGCCTGGCTTGTTGGCACCTTGTCGCATGCCACGATCTCGTCCTTTTTTTTTTGTGAGTCGTAACTTCGTCGAAAAGTTCGGACTGAGAATCTGAATCACTTGATTCCAATTCCGATCTTTTGACACTCGAGGACACTGAATCTGACAAATGTTCATCTCGTGATAATAGACTAGAAATGCCTGCCATCAGCCCATCATCAATTTCAATGATATCAGCTGCTTCATCTTCAAATTCAGAATCAATAAGTAAATCAACTATTTGTTGGTCATTTACTCCTGAAAAAAAGTTTCTTTTTTGTTAATTAAATATCGACTAGAAACAACAATAATATTTGGTACCTACCTATATAAAATTTCAAAAAAGTATTTTAGTTTAACTCATTATTTTAACGTGCATTTTAAGTATACATAATAACCCAAAGACCTTTGTATAGGTCTATAATAATACGGGGTTTTTGGTGTAAAAGCCCGCGGTACTTTTTAAAGTATCAAAAAGTTTGGTTTAATTAAATGTATCATTTTCGATAGTAAAATGACAAAAGTAGTTAATATAATTACGGGGAAAACTTATAGCCACACATATTTTTGTATACGAAACCGTGCTGATATCACTGATCACAAAGATAAAGAAAGATTTACTCACTCTGACTCCTAAAGTCAGCCATCGTGTCGAAAAAGAAATGGCGTCACTTGGTCAATTTTTGAACCAATAATTACGACTTCCGGTAACAGATTAAATAGGTCTTCTAGGTTCGTCCTGAATGTCAAATATTTGTTTGGCAGTCCATTTGAATTCAAAAAACGTGATTTTAAAATTGAACCCTTTTAAAGGACTTGGGCTTGCATGAAGAAGTAACCATATTTGGTGCTGGGTCTGAACACACATATTATTTATTCCTTTATGAAGGACTTTGGGCCTTAGGAGGCTATACCCCACTATTTCTTTATTTGGTCAATGTGTTTAGTTTTTAATTTTTTAGTATACACCACACGCCACTTTAATAGCTAATATTAGTATTCACTGATTTGAAAAACTATCTCGTCCTTTTCTGTAGGCAGAATTATAACTATTTTTATTGCACTTCATACAATATAGGCAAAAAAGGCGTTCTTTTTTCGCTATAATCTTTACCACGAAAAGATGAAAACTTTTCTAATAAACCTTTTGACCACTAATAGTAGCACTACATGGATGTACCACGAATCATTTTAAACTTGTAGTGGTAATAGAAAAATAGGAGTAATTAAAAAAAAACATCACTATCCGTTTTCTAATGATTTTTTATACAGACAGACATACTCGTATGATACTCATTTTATCTCATAAATTTATTGCATATTTTTTTCTAACTTTTCAATAGGGTGGGCGAGCGAGATAATTGATGTCCTGATGTCACAGTTCACTCGGACTACTTTGAGGGGACCAAAAATTAATATTCAAAAGCTAAACAAAGGACGCATCACAAAGAAAATCTTGAAAATAGCTTAATTCGATTCACTCAGAAAGTAAGTCTTGTTTAATTAATCAACTAAAATTAAAATTTTTAAAAACCCGAGGAACAAAAGAGCTGATAATTTTAAACAACTAAACAAATTTTCTTTAAACATAGCAAAAAACAATATTGATAATGACACACCCTTCAAACGAAAAAAAACTTAATCAAAATCAGTTTATCTTTTCGAGAGCTATAGGCACAGACAGACGCACAGATATATAGATACACAAATACAAACTAAAAATGTATAATACTCCTCTGTTATAGTCTTGGGTTAAAAAGTAACATTATAGACACACACCTTGGCATACAGGCCACTTTTTATTTCGGATATGACAAAAAATGGAGCTCGAGGACCTTACACTTCTTTATTATATTTTATTCCTCCGACATGTACTTTTCTTCTCGATGTTTTGCTTCATCACAGAGAATATTTTAAATGAGTAATAATAATAATGTCCTCCAGACCGAATTTCGGCCACGGCAGCCTGCCTCAACGGAGGCTAGCCAACGGCGCAGGACAGGATTATAGTGGCCAAGTGTATGCACAAGCACAGGTGCACTCTCTATTCCTTCACGCTAATAATCCGATGGGACGGTAAACCGACACGACCTGAAAGAGATCAGGCGCAGGACCAAAGGCTTACCGTGCTTTCCGAGGCACGGGAGTAAGACACTGCCAACTTCCTGACTCCGGGCAGCTACTGAGAATTTCTTGACAAAAAAACTCAATAATTGAATTTTTGGCCCGATCCGGGATTTGAACCCAGGACCTCATGATCAGCAGTCCCACTACTACAACCGCTAGACCAACGAGGCAGTCAAATTAGTACTTATACTGCAACTAATAATTTCATTGGTGTCGGCGGGGATTGAATCAGTGTTGCTCGTAAATTATGAAATTTACAGCGTCCGTTAAGCCTCTAAGCTACAACGGATCTGCTGATAAAGTATATAAAAATTAATGCACTGTATATAGCATGTAAATAAATATACAACCTCAACGGAATGCCTTTAAAGATTCGGATGGCTAAAGACGTTCTCAGACTTTTATATTTAAGAATAAATTTGCGTCGTCTCGTTGGAACTGCATAAGCAATGTCATTAGTTCCGAATATAAACATTTTTGCGAACATAAAGATTGTATCTAAAATTTATATTATTTTAATATACATATATATATATATATATATATATATATATATATATATATATATAGGTTATATTTATATTGTGCGAGGTGTCTAGGTAGACTGTATACGCGATTGGCTTCTTATGCCTCAACAAAATGGCGGACGTGGCACGCTGCAACCTTGGACAATGCACTCCTCCAAATTTATTGCTTGCCAAGGTTAGGATGGAATTGTACTTAAGCACATTAGGAGAAAATAATGGGGCGGATTAACTAACAAAGCAAAATTACAGGAAACACACTTACCGGGGTGTGATTCTGATGCGGAAACAACGCTTCCGTTGCGGTGATGTGACGTGAGGTGGGTTCTTCTGTGGTGCCCCAGAGATGCGTTCCAGGCTAGTGTTACGAAGAAAGAGACCGCTCGAGGGCGGTGCGCGAGCATTTTGTTGCCTCGGCTTTCCCACCAAAGCACCTCGGTCGGGCTTAACTACGAGTATACCTAGCAAATAAACCCGCGAACAAAATTAAAATGATCAAATCATTTTCGCGTAACCATCCCCCCCACCCCGGCTTGAAGGGTCCCCTTCAAAATAACTAACCTAACCTAATTTGACTACAATTTCTAATCTAGAAAGCTAATTCAAGCTATTGAATGGGCAAAGGGCACGGACGGACAACAGGTCGCATGTAAAACCCAGTCGTGGTCCTAACGCGAGCTATCCTAGTTACCCCGTCGGAACCGGGAAAAACTTCTTCGACGATCCCTATTGGCCAATGGAGAGGCGGCATATTCTCTTTGGTGAGCACAACCACAGTTCCGACAGTTAAAGGTTCAGTTGATGTGTTCCATTTTTGCCGAGACTGCAACGTATGCAAGTATTCCATCTTCCATCGTTTCCAAAATGACTGCACCAACCGGTCCAACAATTTATGGCTTGCGGAAATACTAAGTTTGTTCTCGTCCATGTCTATGGTGCGCAGATATTTAAAGGCGTTAAATTCAAAAAATGTGCTGGAATTAGAGCCAGTGGCTCCGAGGGGTCACTCGACAACGTACGACAAAGGGGGCGACTATTCATGACGCACTCAATGTGAGCGAGCACAGTACTTAACTCTTCGAAGGATAAAATTTGATCTCCTATTACTCGCTATAAATGGATCTTTAGACTCTTAACATTAGTCTCCCAATTTCCCCCAAAATGGCTCGCGGCCGGGACGTTCAGAGACCACTCGATGCGGTTCTGAGCTAGGATGTGAGCGAACTCCGAGTTATAATATTTACTGGTTAAAAGCTCATGTAGTTATGGTAAAATACGTTTCGCGCCGACGTAGTTTGTACCGTTATCTGAATACAATTTACTTACATGGTGACGGCGGGAAAGAAATCTTTTAAATGCACCTATGAACGATCACCTATCACCAACGAGTTCTATATGCACAGCCCGAGTAGTCAGACATACGAAAATGCAGACGTCAGCTTTTGTGGATCTTATACCACGCCCGCGAGTGAGCGTGACCTTAAACGGACCGGCAAAGTCAGACCCGGTGTGCATAATGGGGCTTTATGGATTTTGTTACTCGACAAGACCTAAGGTCAGACACTTCCGAAAATGACGGCTTAGGACGTACTCGAAAGCAAGCCATACATCTGTGCACCCGATTGCGGATTAAATTACGTGCAGAAAGAATCAAATAATTCTGACGCAAGATTGACATCAACAGGTCGGGGCCAGCGTGAGAATTCAATTTATGGTGGTAATCAACTAATAAATTAATGATATGGTCCTTAGGCGGTAAAACTATAGGGTGCCGTTGATCGAAACTCAACTGCGAGTTAGACAAGCGCCCACCTACCCTGACGATTCTATCTTGTAAAAATGGCTTAAGACGTTAAATTGAACACTTTGTCAGTAATGTTTTTTTTCTTGCGTGGAGGTAACTTGCAATCAAACGAGATAACACACGCGTCGACTAGGTAGGAATTTAGAACTCGTATAATGATACAAATGGCAGGTAAGGTAAATAAAATTAAGCGGGTCTAACTATTTAAATAAGTAAGTATCTATTTACCTATGCGAATAAACTAACCAATATTTAAATTTAAACTAAAACAAAAACTACATAAAATCTATCCAATATTAAATTAGAGTGTACTGTCCAAGGAATTGGTTCAGCAGTTCGACTCGATGAGGCTACAGGGCACCAGTTCCAAATCCGCTCGAAGGACCAAAAAATGGTTGGGCGGCGGGCCTAGGGGTTCCCGAGTTCGATTCCCAGGTCGAGCCTTGACCCTATTGTGCGAGATGAATACGCGGTTGGCCACTTATGCCTCAACAAGATGGCGGACGTGGCATGCTGCAACCTTGGACAATGCACTCGCTCTTCCAAATCTATTGCTTGCTTATCTTATATTGCTTAACTAACAAACAAAATGCTCAAGTAGGAGCAAAATTAAAGGAAACACACTTACCGTGGTGTGATTTTGATGCGGCGGGCGACGCTTCCGTTGCGGTGATGCGACGTGAGGTGGGTTTTTCTGGGGCGCCCCAAAGATGCGCTCCAGGATAGCGGTATGATAGAAGAGGCCGCTTGAGGGCAGTGCGCGAGCCTTTATTGCCTCGGCTTTCCCACCAAAGCACCTCGGTCGGGCGCGCGTCTCATTGGTCGAAAGAGTCGCGTCACCTTCTAGACTCCCCCCATTCCCCTTTCAGTGTGTACGGAAGAGACATGAGGTCAAGGGAAGGACAAACACTTGGCAAATATACCCGCGAACAAAATTAAAATAATCAAATCATTTCCGCGTAACCATATATTTATATATGTACATATATTTCTTTTGATAGGCTAAGGATATAACAGTAAAGGTTGCTGGAAGGAAACAAATTAAGAATTTTTTTACCAACTGGATTTTTTTAATTTTAATTATATTATGAGTTTGAAGATAATATTATAATTTTATTTTTTATTTTAATATTCCAATTTATTGCAATTGCAAGATAATGTTTTTTTTCTGAAACAAAAAGTTGATTTTTAAGGAAAATATTCCAAAAAGTCTTAACAGCTAAAATAGCTTTAGGCACGTGTTACCTGTTATTCCGTAGAAACAACGTGACCAAATTGAACATCAAAATCAATCTGTTTTTGAGATTAACACATAAACCTCATTTTAGAAATTTACCAAAAGAGTTGTCCAATGTAATTTAATGCGCATGAAACAAGGTATGTGCTTAATGCGGATTAAATTACGCATTTATATACGATTCTTTTGTTAAATATGTATCCTAAACCTTTAAACGAGCAATTCTTGTATATATATAAATATATAATCGGAATCTCGGAAACGGCTCCAACGATTTTCATAAAATTTTGTGTGCAGTGAGTTTCAGGGGCAATAAATCGATCTAGCTAGGATTTATTTTTAGAAAATGTCTTTTTGTCCGTGTTTTTAGGCAATGAAAAACTGCTATAATATCGTTAGAATAAGAAGGTAAATTTTGACGGTTTGTTAATGATTACAAATAGCTTAATTGGTATATTGGGCAGTAACAAAATCGTAATACCATGGTTCGAGCCCAGACCGGGCGACCGACTTTTTTTAAATTTTTTTTCAATTTCCTTTCTTTTTTGAGAAAATCTATTTTTTTCGAGCCCTTTTTTTAGTATTTTTTAAAAACACGAAAATTTAAATTAAACTAATTGCACTCATGATTTTTTAATCAAATAACCAGTTCAGTTTTTTCTATTATGTCGCTACGATCAAAAAATATTATTCGTATTTCATCAGTATGTAATTTGTATCTAAATATAATTTCCAAAACACAGAATTAAAAAAACCGAGCGAAAAATACCGAGCAAAGCTCGGTCAACCGGGTACTAAAAATATAAACATACTTACGTCAGATAATCCACCACTCGATTACTGTCATGAACCAGTCCTAAAATAAACATTTTCAGCTTACTCTGAGTGGTATAAGTTAATAGTGGTAATGTTAATATCGTCACTGGCATTTTAATTAAAAAAGACTACCATTTAATATGTTTGAAATTTTGAATTTATACCGAGAATGTACGATACAATCATTGTTTCTTGTAGATCTGGAACTTAAAGATTTTATTTCACTGCCGATAAATAACGAAAAATAATGTGCCAACTGTGTTACTCGCCTAGCATATAGTTTTATACGTGGTAGAGCCAAGCTGCTATATTATGGTTATAGCCCAATTTAGTCGGCTCGATCGGGGAAGGACCACGCTCTCACACAATACTAGTATGAAACAGTTAAATAATGCTGCTGTGTTTCTTACGATGAGTAAGAGAATCGGAGAACATTTTTTCTGGTGACGATGCATTCCATCCTAGTCCTCAGGGGTGACAACGTATCGAGCATTTTAATTATTAAACGAAGATAGATCGAGATGTCTATGATGAACAGCATTCATTTACCATCACAATTGGATACTATAATCCTGTCCTGCGCCGATGGCTAGCCTCCGCTGAGGCGGGCTGCCGTGACCGAAATTCGGTCTGGAGGACATTTTTATATATATATATATATATATATATATATATATATATATATATATATATATATATATATATATATATATATATATATATATATATATATATATATTTATATATATATTTATATATATATATATATATATATATATTATAAAGGGCAACAATAAACAAAATATTGAAATAATACTAGTTTTTACGGGATTTATCGCGTATATTTAACTTTTTAAAACCCGACGTTTCGAGTCAGTCAGTTTTGATGTAGAGTCATTGTTTACATGCTTACCTGTTGAAGACTGCATCTCAATTGTAACTAGAAGGCTAGAAGAAAACAACATGCCCGTAAAATATGCAGTATTACTCAGACACTGCCTTACATCTGGCTACTTATTGTGGAAGGAGGAGTTCTACAAGCAAGTAGATGGTGTGGCGATGGGCTCACCTGTATCTCCCATTGTCGCCAACATATTCATGGAAGACTTTGAGGAGAAAGCGCTGCTAACTTTTCCCATAAATCCAAGATTCTACAAGCGGTACGTGGACGATACTTTCACAATTCTACCTTTAGATAAAGTAACTGCATTTTTAGACCATCTTAACTCTATAAATTCTAAAATTCAGTTCACAATGGAGTTAGAGGCAAACAATTCCTTAGCTTTTCTAGATGTGTTAGTAATTCGGAATCCTGATAACACCTTGAGCCATACTGTGTATAGAAAAAAGACCCATACAGATAGATATTTAAACGGTGATTCTCACCACCATCCTTCACAGTTAGCTACCGTGGGTAAATCTTTGTTTCAGAGAGCACGAGGGATCTGTGACAGTAAACATCTGGCTGCCGAGCTCCAACACGTCAAGCAAGTTTTGCATGACAACAAGCTTCGGGTCCCGCGCCTACGTCACAGAGAACGAGTGAAGCCGGCCACAGTCGAGCGTGTACCTGCTGTACTGCCATATGTTAGAGGAGTCACTGACAAGATTGGCTACATCTTAAAGCGCGCTTCCATCAAAACATACTTCAAGCCGCCGAAGAAGATTGGTCAGTTTTTACCATCAGTCAAGTGTAACGTCCCTCTGCAAGATGCAAGAGTGTACAAGCTTGATTGTGAATGTGGTCTCTCCTACATAGGACAAACTAAAAGATCAATTAAAACCTGCGTCAAAGAACATATAGCTGATGTGAAGAATCGACGCTCCGGGAAGTCTGCATTCTGTGAACATGTACAAGATCGCCCCCGTCACTACATCAGATTTGATAGACCACAAATCCTCGCTAAAGAACACCGATTCCTTATAAGGATGATTCGTGAGGCTATTGAAATCAAAAACATCCTAATTTCAATAGAGAAGATGGCTGGGTGCTACCATCTGCTTGAGATCCTATAATAAATAAAATTAAATCCCAACTCAAGCATACAACTGCAAGACTTCATGATACCATAAGTTCATACTGTGTAGATCGGAACAAAAGTTAAATTTTAATCTATGGTAACCGCGGTTAACTATGACATCTGGACGTTAAATATTTCAGTCCTTCCCGTGACCATGGGTGCTGTAAAGCTCTCGAAACGTCGGGTATTAAAAAGTTAAATATACGCGGTAAATTCCGTAAAAACTAGTATTATTTCAATGTGTAGTGTTCGCGTAAATAATAATAAGAAATCATTAAATAAACAAAACAGCTATAAAAGGCGACGGATCAAAATTTAACCACTTCAAAATCGCATTGCCATTGTCGGGGCAGTGCTGCCCAATGAAATATGGGTATTTTTCGCTTGGCGTAAATGATATGGTGATAACGCTCTTAAAGGAAACCGTAGAATATTTCTGGCGGTTGCATCTCTGTGGTTGAAAATAATTTAAATTTCAATATTGCTCACGGCTTATGACAAACATGACATGAGTCATGATATTATACATAATATGACATGAGTAATAATAATTACGTATGTTTTTATTTTAAACTAGCTTTTCTCGCTGCTTCGTTCACGCAGACTTTAGTTTATCAACATCATTAATATTCCATGCCTTTATGATCGAAACACTTGGTACATTTATATGATGTGAATACTAAAATTCTTTCACATCATATAAATGTACCAAGTACCACTTCATAATTCAATTTTTTTCATATAGAGCTATGTTTGAGAAGTAAATGAAGATAATATATTATAAATAGTTAAATATTCTATATTTAAGTAATGTTAAAAATAAAATTATTCTGAATTTAATTAGGACTGTTGTTTGTTAACATATACTTTTGGAGTCATACTTAATGAAATTTTTGAAGTTACGTTACTAAAAAGTATCCATAAACCATGAATAAAATATTTAAAAAATGTTAATTTAAAAGTGAATTGTAAATATTTATTTGATTATAATTACGTAACTTTATTCTATTTTTCCTAAAATAAATAAAATATTATGGTGGGGCCACGTGTCTAAGGCTGCCGAAGTCTAGTTCCCCGGTCGAACCTTAAACCTATTACGCGAGATATTAACTAAAGTGTACTGTATATGCGGTTGCTCCTACGCTTACGTAAAGGCGACTACTATAGCATGCGGTATAATGCACTCGCTCTTCCCTAAAACTAAACTATTATTGTGCCAAATCGCTGAAAAGGGATCCTGCCTGATTAGGAGAACAACAAAATTGGGGCGGGTTAAACTATATATCAGGCAGTAAATAAAGGAGTATTGACTCACCGGGGTTTCTTCTATCCTGTTGAGCACTATAGCTGCAATTTCTAGAACTTCTTCTGGAACACTCCGGAGAGAGGCGGTGCGCGACTATATCTCACACGAGGTGAGGCGGTTCTCCTGGAGCTCGACTGCTTCCAGGCTAAAGCGGTTTCTACTAGCGGTGTGGTTTCAACGACGACTGCAGCGGAAAGAGCTGTTGTTCCAATGACTGGCGCGGTGGGAAGAGAACGCGCAACGGTCGCGCGTGCCTTATATGTCCTCGGCCCCGATGATTACGTGACATTCTAGAATCATCTTCTTGCCCCTCCCACCCCACCACCCCGATGTGTCGATGGAGGATCGAGGAGGGTATGAATGATATCGTTTTTCGGAAAGGAACAAGCGACTTGACACTCCTACCGTCAAATATAATAATCCATTGGTTTTTTTTCCGCGCAACCATCTCCCCCGCCCTTGAAGGATTTCCTTCAAAATTAACTAATACAACTAGAGCTAAGATCAACTAACAAAATAACTAACTAACGCTAAGATTACCTAAATTAAACTACAATTTAATCTAGAAAGCTAATTTAAATTATGGAAGAGGCAGGGGGCACAAACGGACAACCGGACGCAAGTAAGACCCAACCGTGGTCTTAACGCGAGCTATCCTAACTACTCCGTCGGAACCGGGAAAGACCTCTTCGACAATTCCTAACGGCCAGTGGAGAGGCGGCGTATTCTCTTTGGTGAGCACAACTACAGTTCCTACAGCTAAAGGCTCAGTTGCTGTGTTCCATTTTTGTCGAGACTGCAAAGTATGCAAGTATTCCATCCTCCATCGTTTCCAAAACGATTGCACTAACCGATCTAATAATTTGTGGCGTGCGGAAATGCTAAGTCTGTTCTCATCCATATCTGCGGCTGGCAAATACTTTAAAGGCGTTAAATTCAAAAAATGTGCTGGAGTTAGAGCCAGCGGTTCCGAGGGGTCACTAGACAACGTACGACAAAGTGGGCGACTATTCATTACGCATTCAATTTGAGCGAGCACCGTACTTAGCTCTTCGAAGGACAAAATTTGATCTCCTATTACTCGGTATAAATGACTCTTTAGACTCTTGATATTAGTCTCCCAATTGCCCCCAAAATGGCTCGCGGCTGGGATGTTCAGAGACCACTCAATGCGGTTCTCGGCTAGAATGTGAGCGAACTCCGAATTATAATATTTGCCAGCTAAGAGCTCATGTAGTTCCGATAGAATACGTTTTGCACCGACGTAGTTCGTACCGTTATCCGAATACAATTTACTTACAGGGCCTCTGCGGGATAGAAATCTTTTAAATGCACCCATAAAGCCTGCTGTGCTTAGATCACCAACGAGTTCTATATGCACCGCTCGAGTAGTTAGACACACGAAAATGCAGACGTAAGCCTTTGTGAATCTTATACCACGCCCGCGAGTGAGCGTGACCTTAAACGGACCAGCGAAATCAGACCCGGTGTGCGTGAAGGGCTTTACTGATTGTATTACTCTACAAGATCTAAGTTCCGCCATTTCCGGAAATGACGGCTTGGGGCGTGCCCGAAAGCAAGCTATACATCGGTGCACCCGATTGCGTATTAAACTACGTGCAGAAAGAATCCAATAATTCTGACGCAAAATCGACATCAACAAGTCGGGGCCAGCGTGCGAGTTCAATTTATGATGGTAATCGACTAATAAGTTCATGATATGGTCTTTACGCGGTAAAACAATAGGGTGCCGTTGGTCGAAACTCAATTGCGAGTTGGACAAGCGTCCACCTACCCTTACAATCCCGTCCTGTAAAAATGGCTTAAGGCGTTGAAAGGCGCGACTATAAGCTCTATTCGATTGTAATCTTCTAATTTCTTCAGAGAAGTGCGCACGTTGAAGTTCACGTAATACTAGCGACTCAGCATAGTTGTAACCGGATGCTAAGACATACGAACGTCGCGGTAACAGCTTCGCGAATCGACAAACGTAAATTACGCTACGCAATAATTTCGACCAAGAGGACAAGCGGTTCGCCAAAGCAATGATTGGAGAAACCTCGCTCGAAACGTTCGCCACTAGAGCGTGTCTCTTTTCTTCCGGCGGTTGTGACACTGACGAAGGTTCGAAATCGGTTATTGGCCATTGCGAGGGATCCGAGTGAACCCAAGCAGGTCCGTGGAACCAAAGCGGGGCCATTATTTGCATCGGGGTGAGTCCACGGCATAGACAATCGGCGGGGTTTTCCGTACCGGACACGTGATAAAAGTTCCGCGTTTCTAACTCGTCTTGTATCTTGGCCACTCGGTTCGCAACAAACGTATCCCAACGGTGGGGTGAAAAATGAACCCAGCATAAGGCGACGGTGGAGTCGGAAAAGGCCAATATCCTTTCTATGTGAACTCTATCCCTACATGCGCTGATAACTGCGGTAATAAGCTTGGTGAGTACTAATATTGCGCAAAGCTCTAAGCGCGCCAGAGAGACGACCTTACGGGGGGAGACTCTCGACTTAGAACTAATGAGGCTAATCGAATTTCTACCATTATTCTGGACGTGGAAATATACAACGCCCCCGTAAGCCTTCTCGCTGGCGTCTGCAAACCCAACGACTGTTATGGCGCTACTTCTATCTACGTTGATATGACGCGGTATTTTAATTTCTCTTAATAAAGGAAGTTCCTCTCTAAAGCGCTGCCACAACCGAACAATGCTGTCAGGCAGCGAGTCATCCCAGTCGCATTCCAATAACCAAAGTTGTTTAATTAAAAGCTTAGCGTATAATACCACTGGAGCTACGAAACCCATGACGTCCCATAATCTAGCAACGCATGACAGTATTGTGCGCTTTGTGCATTTCTCTACGGGCGGATTTACCTTAAGGCTAAACACGTCTCTGACTCTGAGACTCTGGTGACCAACACAGACCGAGCACCTTGTGTGTATCAGAGTCGTCGAATTCCTTTATCGCCGAAAGACGGTGTGATAGTGGGATTGTATCCAAAACCGGACGCGAATTACTAGTCCACTTCACAAGATCGAATTGACCCGATTTCATGAGCCTTATAACCTCGGCGGTGGTTAGGGTTGCCTCCTCCACGCTATCGACCGAGTACACAAAATCATCCATATATAATCCGCTCTCAATTGCCCTCTTAGCTTTAGGATAAGAAGGACCTTCATCGTGAGCGAGCTGTCTCACCGTGCGTAACGCATGAAATGGGCTCGACTTTAAACCAAAACAAACGCGGTTAAATTCAAACACCATTAGAGGTTCATTTGGGTTGAAACGATATAAAATGCGTTGGAATCTACGGTCGCATTCACGGACCCCTATGCAAAGAAACATTTGACGAATATCGGCGGATAGTGCTATACTAAACAAACGAAAATTGACTATTATATTAAATAAACTGCCCTGTAAATTTTGCCCACTATAGAGGATATCGTTAAGCGACATGTGAGTGCTAGTTTTAGCACTAGCGTCGAGCACTACACGTAACTTAGATGTAAGTTTGTCCTCTCTAATGACTCCGTGGTGTGGTATGAAATACGACGGTGTGTCTTCGTAGTTATCTAATTTCGAAGCCACAAGTGATATGTAACCTTCTCTTATATATTCGTTAATGACGCCGTCGTAAGCTTCCTTTAACTGGGGTGAAGCGAGCATCCTACGCTCCAAGCTGTAGAAACGTTTTTCCGCCATTTGACGCGAATCGCCGAGAGATAAAACATCTCCTTTAAAGGGTAGCGCTACACTATATCTACCGTCGCGATCACGAACGGTCGTGCGGACGTAAATTTCCTCGCATAACCTGTCATCTGAGCTAGCTATGGGTGGGACGTTCACCTCCTCCATCTCCCAAAATTTGCGGACTAACGACTCGAGCGGTTCGACAGCCATACCACAATAAGAGGTTGCCGAAATACTATCTATGATGGGGGCGGAGCCAAGGATCACATAGCCCAATACGGTTTCCAGTGCGTAAGGCGCGGTATGCGAGGAGTTGCCCCTGACCTTATTGTTTAACAAAAGATGAGGGAAAAGCGATGCTCCAATGAGCATGTCTATGTTTCCAGGAACGGCGTAAGTGTCGTCCGCCAGAGTCAAATTCTTAAATTCAATCATTGCCGAGGTGTCAACCGAAACGGTTGGCAACCGTTCAGTGACCCTATCTACTACTAGTGCATTTATATCAAAGTTAACATTACGATCTATCCGAGAATAAAATTTTAAATTTATATATCCCTGGGTAGCTTTACTAGTGCCTCCGATGCCTTTAATTACAGGACATGAAAGTGACCTATTTATTACTAAGCCTAAGCGCTGACAACACTGTCGCGTTATAAAGCTATTTTGGGCTCCGCTGTCCAGCAGTGCACGGACGCTTTGTTCGTTTCCACGCGAATCCCTAACCAAAATACGTGCCGTACCCAGTAACAAGGTTGAAGGAGGTTGTGCTCCCATATTTGCCAATGAGCACAGAGCGACATCACCAGGTCGACCGCTAGAATCGTTGACCCTATTAGGGGTGAATTCCTTATCCGCTTTACTTGACGCCGCTATGTTGCTATTTTCAAAATGTAATAGCGTGTGATGTTTCCTGGCGCACTTGCTACATACGGAACTCGAATTGCATTTTGCAACTAAATGCTTATCGCTTAAGCAGTTCAAACATAGGTTGTTTGTCTTTACTAATTTATAACGCTCGCTTGGTGAATATTTACGAAAAGTCGCACAATTATATAAATTACCGTGTCTATCTTTACATACTAAACAAGTATGCTGGAGTGATGTTGGCGTAGCGGTTACGTAAGTTAACGACCCTGCTATTTTAGATGGTTGAATCTGTCTACGGTCGACGCACCTTTTATTCTCCTGTTTAACGTTCGGAGAGCGCTGCATCACCTTTATTTGATCTCGCACGAACGATGCTAATGAATGAAAGGAAGGCATCTCCGAGCTACGATGCTCCATTTCAAACGCACGCACGGTGTCGGGGTCTAACTTCTTCAGTGCAATATGGAGAAACACCACGTCCATAAGATCATTAAATTTCAAATTCTTAAGTGCAGCCACCGATGCCACAAATTTATCTAGAAATTGCTCTAAGCCGTTGATGTTCGCGGATGATATAGGTTTAAGATCGAATATCTGGTTCAAATATTCGGAAGCTAACATTCTCCTATCTTCATATTTAGTTTTAAGCGTTTCGAATATTAATAAGTAATTGTTTGCTGTAGGTGTAAAACCAGAGCAGATCGACTGTGCCCTGCCACTAAGTTTACTGATTAAGTAATATAATTTTTCGGCGTCCGATAACGATGGGTTATTGTGTATATTGTTTTGAAAACTACTGAAAAAGAAGGGCCACGTCTTAATATCACCATTAAATACCGGAATATCTATTGGCGGCAACCTAATCGAGTCGCTTGGACGTACCTGTTTTTCCGGCTTTGCTTCGTTTTGAGATAGTAGGGATCTCGCAATTATTTTCACGCGACACAACATATCTTCGAATGCCAGCAGCGGTTGGTAGTTCACTATGTATTTCGGGTCGATTTGTAATTCCAAATGATTAATTTGGCCTAATATTTTTTGGTAATCCATTCGTAAAGAATCTATCGTTTCGATTTCAGTCAAAAAGGTTTCCCGCACTGCTTCTATATGAATGTTCTTTATATAATCACTTATATTCTGCATACGCGAAAAGAGTATGTCCCTCTTGGCATAAAGCGTTTTAATTTTGATTTCACTTCCACTAACTGCCATTTTAAACTATTATAATAAAGTTATTTCAATCACAATTAATCTCACAACGCACAAACAATGAAGGATGGACACTCGGTATGCCGTATTACGTAATTAAATCGAACACCTGCGCAGCGAGTCGAGGTGACGCGTCATTTTCACTCAATAATTTTATCAAGATTGTGGGTAAGCGTATCAAACGGTTCCTATTACACTGTTTCAATTATTTAATAGGCTTTAAATTTAATCAAATACGAGCGCTATAAAACGAATAATTCTGTTTGCGAGTACCTAATCAAAATTTAAATTTAAACGAACACTATTTAAGTCTATTCCATAAATTGGAGTGCATTATTAATTAATTAATTCAACAATTCGACCAAAATCCTGCCGAAGTGACCATAAAATGGTGGGGCCACGTGTCTAAGGCTGCCGAAGTCTAGTTCCCCGGTCGAACCTTAAACCTATTACGCGAGGTATTAACTAAAGTGGACTGTATATGCGGTTACTCCTACGCTTACGTAAAGGCGACTACTATAGCATGCGGTATAATGCACTCGCTCTTCCCTAAAACTAAACTATTATTGTGCCAAATCGCTGAAAAAGGATCCTGCCTGATTAGGAGAACAACAAAATTGGGGCGGGTTAAACTATATATCAGGCAGTAAATAAAGGAGTATTGACTCACCGGGGTTTCTTCTATCCTGTTGAGCACTATAGCTGCAATTTCTGGAACTTCTTCTGGAACACTCCGGAGAGAGGCGGTGCGCGACTATATCTCACACGAGGTGAGGCGGTTCTCCTGGAGCTCGACTGCTTCCAGGCTAAAGCGGTTTCTACTAGCGGTGTGGTTTCAACGACGACTGCAGCGGAAAGAGCTGTTGTTCCAATGACTGGCGCGGTGGGAAGAGCTGTTGTTCCAATGACTGGCGCGGTGGGAAGAGAACGCGCAACGGTCGCGCGTGCCTTATATGTCCTCGGCCCCGATGATTACGTGACATTCTAGAATCATCTTCTTGCCCCTCCCACCCCACCACCCCGATGTGTCGATGGAGGATCGAGGAGGGTATGAATGATATCGTTTTTCGGAAAGGAACAAGTGACTTGACACTCCTACCGTCAAATATAATAATACGAATGGTTTTCCGCGCAACCATATTACAAAAAAAGAATATAGTGATTGGTTGTTAAAACTTAGTCTCTAACACACACAGTCTAAGCCCATTATAACTTGCCTAATTATTTCTTACTCGGCGATATTAGTTTTTGATTATGACCAAGAATCTATTTAATATGTTATTTACACACTGGTACCAATTCCTACTGCTAAAATAGTATTGCAACTCGAGGTAGGCGTCAGGCTCTTTAACATCAGTTACCTTGTAACCCAAATGTATTTTTACGTGGATGTTCTCGGCTAACTAGGTAACTGACATATAGTTTATTATAAATATATATTATAAACGGGTTTATCCCAGTTAGAAACAAAAAAGAGTCTATGGAGAACTGCTTCGGTCTTAAATGCAAGAGTTTGTGCGCTTTGATATTGCAAGTACCCTGCGCCATTTTGTCACCATTTTCCTATCATTGCGATAACATTTTAACGACAAACAAACTCTTTAATTGATCATGAATTCTTTGATTGATTGATTGATGATTGATTGAATCATGAATTCCTTAATAACAGTCAACCAAAATTCCACAGCTGAATATAGAAATTCCCCATAGATTACATCACATGGGAGCTATTTGCCATAGTTGCATAGTTGATAGTTATCAGGAAGCCGCTGCTGAGTGTCTCATGTTATTGGTATCACTACCATACTCTCAATTACTGGAAATAAAAAACTGTTATCTTAATTATTAGAAATGCTTTATATTATTTAAAATTGTGTAATAGTGTACAACAATGCTAATCACGTTCTGAGTTCGCGGCAAATGCAAAATATAGCTCTGTCTAGAGTATCTGTGCAAACCTATTCATTCAATTCGTGCTCCGTGCCTTTCGCATTAAAATCGATGCTTCACTTGTATATTCAAACAATCTTGTATTTTCATTAACTTAGTAACACTACTAATAAAGAGGGTTGTCTTATCTTGATTACGTTAACTGTAATGCTTAGATTAACTGCAATCATGAAAACGAACACTTTCCAACATTTATATGTAGGCATATACAATGTGAGAGCTTTTTGTTTTCATAAACACACACATGCAGACAAAGATTACAAAGATAGAAAACACATTATTTTCAATTTTGTATTATTACATAATACAAAATTACATTTAATCATAATTCCTCTATTTAATTTTGTTATTAAAATTTATCACGTAATAACATTTGATACGAAGGAGAATGGGATTTTTGGGCCTGAAGTTAACAAATTCAATTCCTATCCACAAAGATCGTGATCTTCGACAATTTTAACGCCCATCACGCCATTCAGTTCACGTCTAACTATTCGTGCGGGGAAATCTGTTTATGACTTTGTCTTGGCATATGATCTGACACAACCAGTTACTTCACCTACGCGGATTTCAGATGTGGAGGATCATACACCTTCCCTGTTGGATCTTCTGCTGACCTCTCATCCGGACGGATAACAAGTGTCCGTCAACGCCCCTCTTGGCTCCTCGAACCACTGTCTAGTCCAGAGTGTGGAGCCTCACGCTTTCATTCCAGTTATATTCTGTAGGCTACCGCTGTGTTTGACACAACAGTTCCGCTGATTGGAGTTGGATGTGGTTTTTGCATCCTAACCTTGAGGGCGGGTTTGCTTTTCGGCGGACGACCCCACATTGTTGCCAATTCTGTCACCGATGTGGTATTTTTAATTATGGAACTTTTTATCAGTTTTTATCAGTAATCAGTGGTTAAAGCTCGCTGTAAATAAATATATATTCCGTGGTGCCCGTTGGAGGCAGACCCGAGCTATGATTCGGCCGCTCCTGTAAAGTATCATTACGCTATAAGCAGAAATACTACCGGGTCTGGGCTGGCGCATAAAGGTCTCGGGATATAAACACTAGCGCTCTCAAAAATAAGTGAAATTCCGCCTCTAAGGCAAAGTCAGATCACATCGACAGAATTGGCGATAAACTAGTTGGCTTTCCTTCGGGAACTCGTGCATTCTGGTTTCTTGCCAAAGCTGTCTAAGGAAGCTTTTGTCAAGCATCTCTTCCATCTCTGCACAGGAAGGACGACTCACTGACCCATGCCACAAAGGATAATGCCGATCTGCTAGATTCCCTTCCTTGCGTTTAACGCAACTCTTGATGACGGAGTGATCATTCATGCCTGATGTGCAGTTTAAACAGAGCTCGGTTCGCAAAGCACTCTCCTTGGACATCCACAAGTCGAGTGTGCCTAACGGGATCCCCCCAACTGTGCCAAGGACGACGTGTGCTCCAGAGTTGGTACCGATTCTAAAGCCTCTTTTCCGGTGCTCCTACGCAGAGACGCAGAGATGGGAACAGTATTCCATGTGTGGCTAACACATGGAATACAGTTCCCATCTCTGGGCTAGTTTCCCGGTACCAGCTCCTTCTACTTGACCGCCTCCAGCGCAGAGCGGCTCGAATCATCGACGACCGAGTCATCTCCGATCGGCTCGATTCACTAGTGCTGCAAAAAGATGTTGCATCTACTTGCAATTTCTGTCGCATGTACTTAGGGAAGTGTTCTGAGGAATTGTTCAGATTAATTCCAGCGGCCAAATTTCACCAACGCATATCTCTTCAAAACTCACGACACCATCCATACCATTTGGATGGTTGGTGGTCCACCACCGTACGTTTTACTAGGATTTTGCTCCCTCTTACGACCCCTCTGAACCTATCTGGAATCGTTAACCATCAGGCAAATTTTCTGGACCGAAACGTCCATGGGACCTTAAAGATAAGAACTTACTCCTTTCTAAAAGGTAGGCAACGTAGCAGCAATTTTCCTGGTATTGCATTTGTTCATGGGCGGTGGTAGTCACTTACCTATCACTATCAGGTGAGCTGCATGGTCGTTTGCCGTCTCGTCTATAAAAAAATTGGTTTATACCTTAAATAATTGGCTTTATTTTTCTGATTTAAAATACAAAAAGGTGGTCAGTTTTACAATCTTGAATTCGAAAAACAAAAGAATAAGAAATAATTTAAAATATCCATTACCATAGATTTAATATTTATTCGGATCCAAAATATTAAAGTAAAATAAGCTTCTAAGACTTTATTAAAGTACTGTTATGAAATAAAATAAAACATTTCGTGACATTATTATTCTTATTAGGAAAGAAACATTTTGTCCATAAATCGATTACTTAAAATAAAGAATCAATACACTAGTAAATTTCTAGTTTCTGAACGTACCGTGCCACTAAACGTCTGTTTATTTTAAAATTTGACTTTACACTTCAAACTTCAAAACTATTCACATAATTTAAGAAAAAACTCAATTTTCAATACCTGTGTTAACTGGGGAGATAACAGAATAATTGCTAACATATTCAAAAAATACCTAAAAAAAATACAAAACGTCAACATGAAAACAAATAGCAAGATCAACATGCCTAATATTCACTACACTTACCACTTTTTGTTGTTTTAACTTTAGTTAATTGTTTACTAATTTTGTTTCCTTGGTAACCAAAGTCTTTTGTTTCCTTGATAAAAAAATTATTATTTTATACCAACCTTGCTTTTTATTGACCTTTTTTTCTCCCAGAATATTCTCTGCAGGACTAACCCTGATTACGTATTGAAATCAGGGGTCATTGTTTTAATTATAATGCACTTAAAGTAGGTATCCGAATTTATAAATATAATGAAATATTTAAGCCACTATAGACAAAAAATCGACTGTTACAGTGTAGGTGATACATAACTTATACTTATTCTACGATAACTTAGCTCCTACATTGACAAATTTTACCAGATTGTCAGCTATGAATTGTTTATGTGTAATCTTTCGAATAGCCTTAATCTTAATCAGCTATGAAATGTTTTTAAGTACACCTTGGCCCAAAAATGTATGAAAACTTCCCCATCTCCTTTCACGCAATTTATGGAAAAATTGATGTTTGTTTGTTGTAAACACATATTATAAGCTACGCCAAGTAGCTTTATTACGTCACTGGTTATAAGGAAGGTTTATATTCAGTAGAGGGTTTTTCGATTTAATGAATAAATGAATGAATGAATCACAGTATACGTAGCATGTGTTTAAGAGAAAGTAGGTTTAAATAAATAAATAACATTACTAATCACTCAGTCAGATAACAATGCCGATTTATGAGTGATTGGTGGCTAATTTTATTACGGATAAATGGATGGAATAATTGTTATTTAAAGATAATAAAAAACCTGCTGCATCGGCTCGACTACCCGACTTCACGCTTGAGAACAGCTGCAAGCCTCGTACAACAATACTATGTGATTACGGCGATAAGCGACACAGCGATAATTCAACGACAATCGCTATTGTGACACGTTGCCATAATATTTATCAACGCTCGCCGAACAAACTTAAGGACTTATGGATAACCTGTTAAACTACTGCCATGAGTCTGGACGTATATATGAGTACATATGCCAGGTAAGCCTCTCTTTCGACGTTTAGCAGAGAGCATCGTAAGCGTCTTCTATAAAATACCGGAAACTATTTATTACAAAACGAATAATATTCGTTAGCGGTGAGCTTGTATTCTAGTATATTATACTAGAATACGCGCCAACCGCTAGGCTGAGATAAGAAAATAATCACCTGCGACGTAGCAACCAAGTATTTGTAACTAGTTCGTTATTTTCAAAATAGCAATCATTTTAAATGATATATAATTAAGTTATTTATTTATTTTATCGTTTAATTTTGCATCCGGAGAGTGATTATCTTATAATATTTGTAAAGCAATTCCCATCTAAATCTTAATATAAAGCTTTTTAACACCCAAAGACGCCGACTTCTATTTGAGTTTTCCCTGTGATCAAGATTAATGAGAGTATGCTGAATAAAATGTCTCCCTTCGCAAAGTGAAAGCGTGCCTTTTACGGACCTATATAGATATACCTATGTCAAATAATAAAGAGCCTCGATGAAATATATTTTCTTCGTTTAATAGACAATAAAAGTTGAAAAAATAAGACTGTAACAGGAGGAATAATGTGTTTTATTTACCCGCTTTCAAAGTGTATCTGGTTCTAACTAGTTAGCTGAATTATGTATTCGATTTGTTCATTTTCTATAAACATTTATTAGTTGACTTCTAATAGAGGCACACTGAACCTAGAGGCACACTGAACCTAAACGTTAAGTTGGAGAGGTCTCGTCTAATGAAGTCAACGCTCCGTCCCCCTCGTGCTCTAATCCAGAATCCCGAAACCTTTCAGCTCGAGTTACGTAACCGCTTCCAGTGCCTAGAAGATTGCAATGCAGTGGACGATATGAACGACAAGCTCGTGGAAACTGTCCATGCGGTCGGAGCTAAGTTCTGCAAGACCCGCCGCAGAAGAACACAAAAACTCTCCGATCACACTCTTAATCTCATGGCTGTTAGACGGGAGATGAGGCTGCAATCGTCAACAGATTTGACAGCATACAGGCAACTGAACAGACAGATCTCCAAGTGCATGCGGCGAGACTTACGCAACTTTAATACTTCTCGTATTAAAGAAGCGATCGAGCGGAACCAGGGCTCCAAAGTCTTTGCCAGAGATCTGTCTGCCAGAAGGAGCCAACTGTCAAAGCTGAAGACTGAGTGTGGCAACATCGTTTCCGGGACACCTGAGATTTTGAGTGAGATTGAGAGGTTCTATGGGCAGCTGTACACATCATCGTTGGAGCCACACGCAAGTGTGAGTAACGATCAAAGAGCAAGTCTTATCCGACACTATTCCGATGATATCCCGGACGTCAGTCTAAGCGAGATTAGAATGGCTCTCCAGCACCTTAAAAACGGCAGGGCCCCAGGCGAGGATGGAATTACAGCGGAGCTTCTGAAAGCGGGTGGAACACCGGTACTTGTAGTCCTTCAGAAGCTCTTCAATTCCGTCCTCCATGGTGGCACTACTCCAGAGGCGTGGAGCAGAAGTGCGGTGGTCTTGTTCTTTAAGAAAGGCGACAACGCTCTCTTAAAGAACTACAGACCGATTTCCCTTCTGAGCCGCGTCTACGTGCTGTTTTCGAGAGTCATTACGAATCGTCTCGCACGCAGACTTGACGACTTCCAGCCTCCCGAACAAGCCGGTTTCCGAAAAGGCTTCAGTACCATAGACCACATACATACCCTGCGGCAGATTGTACAGAAGACTGAAGAGTACAATCTGCCACTTTGCCTGGCGTATGTGGACTATGAGAAAGCCTTTGATTCCGTCGAAATTTGGGCGGTGCTACAGTCCCTTCAGCGGTGCCAACTTGACTGTCGGTATATCGAAGTGCTGAAGTGTTTGTACAGTAGGGCTACGATGGCTATCCGAGTACAGAACCAGAGCTCGAGACCTATCCAACTGCAGAGAGGTGTAAGACAGGGTGACGTTATATCCCCGAAACTCTTCACCGCTGCATTGGAAGACGTTTTCAAGCTACTGGACTGGAAAGGATACGGTATTGACATCAATGGCGAGTAAATCACTCACCTTCGATTTGCCAACGATATAGTCCTTATGGCAGAATCGCTGGAGGACTTAAGCACTATGCTCAATGACCTCAATAGTGCCTCCCAACGGATAGGTCTTCAGATGAACATGGACAAAACAAAGATCATGTTCAATGTCCATGTCACACCTATGCCGGTAGTTGTTGGGAGCACTATGCTCGAAGTTGTTGACGAGTACGTTTACCTGGGACAAATAGTCCGACTAGGTAAGTCCAACTTCGACCGAGAGGTCAATCGACGGATTCAACTCGGCTGGGCAGCGTTCGGGAAATTACGACATATCTTTTCGTCAGGTATACCTCAATCTCTAAAAACTAGATTGTACAACCAGTGCGTGTTGCCAGTGATGACTTATGGATCTGAGACGTGGTCCTTCACTGCTGGCCGTATGAGGACGCTTAAGGTCGCTCAGCGAGCTATGGAGAGGGCTATGCTCGGAGTTTCTCTGCGTGATAGACTCAGAAATGAGGATATCCGCAGTAAAACCAGAGTGACCGACATAGCCCAACGGATTAGTAAGCTGAAGTGGCAATGGGCCGGCCATATAGCTCGAAGAACCGATAACCGATGGGGAAGAAAGGTTCTCGAGTGGCAGCCTCGTACCGGTAGGCGTAGTGTAGGGCGACCCCCCACTAGATGGAGTGACGACCTGGTAAGACATGCAGGAAGTCGATGGATGCAGGTGGCTCAGGACCGTGCTTTGTGGCATTACTTGGGGGAGGCCTATGTTCAGCAGTGGACTTGTGAAAGGCTGTAATGATGATGTAATGAGTTGACTTCAAATATGAACGAGGTTTTCAATTCGATTTTTTGTATGTATGTTGTCAATTTTTGTGTCAATTTTAAGCCTATTTTCATGAATCTATTTTATTAAATACGAAGAAATCTTTTTGTATATAATTTTATTTGTATTAAATTTAATTGAAAACTCTTCTTAAGTAGTTGGTACTCATAATATCTCTTTCACCCCTAGATTTGTTGTTTTTTATAACATT
Source organism: Parnassius smintheus behrii (assembly GCA_036936625.1). Classification (NCBI taxonomy): domain Eukaryota; kingdom Metazoa; phylum Arthropoda; class Insecta; order Lepidoptera; family Papilionidae; genus Parnassius; species Parnassius smintheus. The sequence goes on from JAUPFT010000006.1 coordinate 12,170,503, forward strand.
TAGAAAGCAATATTAACGATTTACTTATAATGTGGAGAATTAAAAAACTTTAAAGTACTTGACCCTTCTAAGCTTATGTGGTAATAAATAATGCGTGCTTATACTTACAACAACATTATCGCTCTCTGGGGGACAATATCCGTGATAATGCTGCTTAATTTTGTGGAACAGTATTATTAATGTAGACAATTAAACTAAATTGTGGCAGATTAGGGGCTAGATGCTCCCCATAAATTGCATGGCATACAAGAAATCCCAGTTTAATCTTCGCCAGCATGATTGACAAAAATCATCTTTATATCATTTTTATCTTCCCCAGTACGACTGACCAAACAACTTTCCACACCAAATTCGTAGCGGTAGCCGCTTACGACAAGGTGGCCGGTACGTTTGTTTGCCACTTCAGTTTCTTTTATGACGGCTCCGTGGCGGAGTGGCTTAGCTAAGTTACAGCGCTAAGGGCCGCGGGTTCGAATCCCGCACGGACCAAGTATTTGTACGGCCTACAAGTAATTGTTCCGGGTCTGGATGTTTGTCCTTGTGCAACTTATGTTTGTAAATTTCCCCCACGATACGGGAGAAAATTCTAGTGTGGAGTGTCCTTGTGCAATTTATGTTTGTAAACTGCCCCCACGATACGTTAGAAAATTCTAGTGTGGAGGTGAAGTTTATATTAAAAGAAAAAAAAAGTATTTTTAGGAAAAAAAGAACGTGTAATTCACAAAAGTCACAGTCAACACTATAATTGGCGCCGGTAGGAATCGAGTTTGTTTTGCTCGCGTACTACTATTTTTTAAGGTCACCCCTCTCGCACCAAAGTCTTATGAGCTTCCACGGCTTTTACAGTCATCGTCATTACCATTCCATAAAAGTCCTCAGCTGGACATAGGCTTCTCTAAGACCTAAGGTGGTTTGAACCTCTTTGTGATAATTTGAGCGTCTTTGACGCTGCTTCTCGTTGCCGGTCTGGGTACTGTTAATATTTTTTTGTTTATTTTTTGTTTTATATTGTATTATACTTATACATCATTTAAAGCGTTTATTGCAGGAAGCGATAATTTTTTTTCCCCAGAGTCGCCTCTTACGACACCATGAGATATAATCCATTGATTGATATTCTGCTGCATTGATTGATATTCCAATGATGCCACGACGCTGCATCGTCACTCAAATATGTATAAATATTTGTGCACGGCTATTAAAAGTAAAATATAGCCACTTCTATTAATACGAATGCCTAACACTCTATGACAACGGCCCCATGTTGCAGTTGCTTAGCCGTGAGTTGCGGGGAGAGGAGCCGCAGATTCTAACCCCGCACGTAGCAAGTATGTCTGTTCAAAAAATTGTCCCAGGTCTGGATGTTTGTATTTTTTTTAAATTAATTTACGTATGTGAACTGCCTCCTTGATAAAGGAAAACTTCTAACTATCGCTAATTTAGTAGGACACTATATTATATATAAAAAATGTTGGCAATCCATTGTGATACACGCAAGAAAAGAGGGTAGTTTTTGAAAATCTATCGATAGTTAAAAAATTTTTTAGACTTCTTTCTTCGTCGCCTCTTAAGCTAAGAAATCTCGAAGCAGTTTCACAGCTGCTTTATTTCCAAACTCACGAGACCGGCGTTCTGTGCGATTACGCAGCCGTCGCGGTTGCGATTTTCTCTCCCAAACATTGCGGGCGATTATCGCGAGACATCGAGGTTGCAAGTTGGGTGGTTGACGAGCAGTTGAGGTCCAGACAGCAGACCGCATGCACACACCAGAAACAGGCTGTTGCGTTATACTTATTTCACTACTTACTTCATCTGACGAATTATACAAATAAGTATTGTCTGAAAAGACTGATGGAAGATTTTTGGATTTGGGGGGGGGGGGTATTGTTTCAGGAGTAGACTAGTAAGAAGAGGTACAATAGTTATTGATGTTATTTTTTTGACCGTAAGTATATGTTGTTTATTTATAAGATAATTTGCAGAACTGTTGCTAGAAATTTTCTAGTTTTTGCTCTATCAAAAATTTGCAATGAAGGTAAAAGTCCTCGATAAAAATGACTAATGTCTATCTTCGCGTTGAGACAACAACTCTATTAACTATTTGTCGGCATCGTATTTTTGTTTCTTTTTCGCAGCTGTTTGAGAAGAGACTGGTGTAGGTGTGGCAAAAGCATCTGACGTTGATGCAACATTAGTAGCATTAGTAGTTTGTCGAGCTGTAGCACAGTTTGTTAAGGTTTATTTTTATTATTTACTTATTGTAGAAATAGGTAACCCAAGTGAATAAAGAAAAGAATGTAACATGGCACTTAAAAATAGATTTATACGATACTTAGCTCATTCTTTTTATTTGTCCCACCCGAATTTTCATAATCTTCATTTGAAATAAAGCACATTTCTTCCCATGCTTTCAGCAACAAATTATTGTACTTATGTTCTTCTAAGCTCTAATCCCATATAACTGACATTTCTTGATTTCAATATCTATTGAAACAATTTATTGAAATGTAATATTTGTTGACAAACGTGCACAGACACTTCACGATGTGACAAGTTACTGGTGCTAAATGGCGTCAGATTTCTGTAGCCTCGCCGGTCACTGCGCCAGTGGCCGCCCAACAACCGATCGCAGGGCGCGCGGATGCAATCTGCTAAGGCTGTGTAACCGCGGCCCGCACGATTCTACTAGTTGTCCGCCGGTTAGGGATGATCGATATTGCAGAAACATTGATGATGACATCGTTGTTGGCATCAATAGCTCAACATCTATGTTCGATGCTTATCCTACTCAAAAAATCGATGTTGAACTTTATCGATGTTTTTGCACATATATTTAATGGGTCAGAATTAGATGAGTAATAAAATAGACATGTTGTTTATGGTATATAATTAATGAAATAAAATAAATTAATAAACAATGTACTTAGTACTAACAAATATCTAGTTCATTTGTTATACAGATCAATATTTCTTACTATTGATGGTAGAGATAGTAATTGTGACAAAGAAGTACCTTTCAATATGTTTCTAAGTTGATAAAAAGTTGAGCCAGCTTTTGAAACTAACATTCCAATAATCAGTTACGGGTGCATTGAAATCGATGTTTCGATGTTTGACACGTGGCAGCATACAACCGCGCACACCACGGGCGTATAACGCATCGTGAAATGTGCTTTAATTTTTTTGCATAATATATTTGCATTCTACTGGAGCTGCTGGCTCACAACCGCGGCGGACGCCAGTGAAAACCACTTTATGAATTCACAGCCATATATAATGAATGCCATACAAAAACCTAGTCTAAGAAGAAAGGTATTTTTTAAAAAGAAAAAGTCTATACCTACGAGGAAAGAGGTCTTTAATTGAACATCACTCTCATCCCTTACGTGTTTGTATAAGAAGATCAAGTCAATCAGCCAAATCGATAAGTGCGGCATAGTCACTCGCACCCTTTCTCAGATTTCATATTGGCCACATGCTTTCACTGAAGTAGATTTTTTATAAAATTAAAATTGTATCTATTTTGAGGTAAGCTCATACAAAGTATTCTCTTGAGTCAAGTTTTTTGTTCCACGTGCATTAACACCGGTATTTATCAGTATTTGAATAACATAAAAACGTTTATTTTAACGTAAAAACTTTACACGAAAAACATTACGTTAATTTAAACGTTCTTAACAACCTGCATCCATCGACTTCCTGCATCTCTTACTACACTTCCCTTACCAGTATGCAGCTACTTGAGAATCCCCATCGGTTGATGGTCCTTCGACCTATATAGGTGGCATTTTTCTTCTTCATGTCGTTTTTAATATACCCTATATATTAAAAAAAAAAGACGTGTGGCACTCGGGGACTGCCGCGGTAAAGCTATTGCATAGCATTTTTTATCAACTTATGCAATTAGAATTAATTATTTATTTTATTTATGCAGTTAAGTCTTTGATATTAAATCAGGTTACACTTTTTGAGCGTGGTGACCGATAAGAAAACAATTTTTTTTTCTCTTATTGTATAAATGAGAAGTTAATATTGTTTAAAATATTTTTAATATCTTACAATACATGTAGGTTATTCAGGAATTTTTATCATTCAGTTAGCAGCTAGTGTACACGCATATGATTAGTCGCACGCACACAAACACCGTGCCGAAGTCTGCCGAGTGCCGAAGTCTGCCGAACTGAAACGACGTTAGATGATGCACGGCTTTCAACGCCACACCTCCGTGCCCGTCGGAGTTTACCGATAATCTGACGTCATACGACGTAATTCAAATAACTGCAAAACCAAACATAATATCTTAATTTAACAAAAATAGCCTTTCACAAAAATGAATCTAGTTAAGTATAGAGTAATTTTGTACAGATTAGGTAAATAGTTCGCACTCTTCCTTAAGATAGTGATCATAAAAAGTAAACTCGCAGTCAGAGCACAAAAACTCAACACGATCAAGTAAATAAATTATATTTTCGGAGTTATTCATGTCAGCAACAATACGCAACGGTCTATTGTAGAAATTAACAACCCATTGGCAGTCATTGCAGTAAAACCTTATATTAAAATGAGTTTCTTCCCAAGGTCATATTAGGTTATTAGTCACAACATAAGAAAATGAACTTCTATTAAACCTGTCAATATCTACAATTAGTACTTATTTACAATAGTAAAATAAATAATAATATAATCAATCTGTAATGTATCACGGCTGGGGAATCCTAGATATTTTTTCGTATTTAGTGAACGAATAACTAGTTGATAAATTAATCATGATATATATCTTTTTCTTTTCGTCGGAGACTAAAATGATATTGCTTTTTTCGTAACTGCAGATTGAGTGGATTTATTTCATTATTTTGAACAATATACGAAACTTAAGTGACTAAAATTAAATCTAATCTGAACCAGAATCATAAAAACTGTATTATTCGGGTTAAATGAATCTAATAAAGATCTGTTATTTTTGTCTCCTGCGAAAAAAACAGACTATAGGAATCTATCGAATACCTACATAAACAAAATATCACCTATAAATAAAATATTACGAAGCGGAATAACTAATAAGAGTGGCAACGTCGCACTATACAAAGGAATTGCGTTAAAACGATGTCGTTGAGAGCCGTGGTAGCTCACATGGTTAGCGCTCGTTATAGGTATCACAGTACGGGAGCAACCCGGATTCGATCCCCACTGGCACCAATGAAATTGTTGCGTGCTGATTTAGCTATCAGTTGGAAAGTCTGTTTTTCTGGGCCGTTTTGTTTTGTTACACTGACATCTCGCAAGTCACCTAGGGACCTAGGAGGTTGTCGGTTGTTTATTTTTTACTTTTCTTTAAAATTTTTGTAAATAAAAATAACATATTTATAAAAGTAAAAAAAAGTAAAGTTACAGCCTATATACGTCCCACTGCTGGGCACAGGCCTCCTCTAATTTCTAAGAGGGTTTTAAGGCAAGGAAATGTCCGCCACGCTGCCTCAATGCGTGTTGACGAACTTCACATTTCTTCGAAATATATATTTTTTAATTTCTCAGACATGCGCTACCAGCATGCGACGACGCGGCCCGCGCCTTGCCGCCACTTGCGTTTGCCGCGCTTTGTCTCGTCATAGAGTGGCGAAATCACAGTAATATAGGTATTTTATAAACAGCACCTGTCTAATATTATGAAATATGTAGATAAAACTTAAAACTTACCTTGATAAATGTATAACCCTTTTGTTTGTAATATTTTTTAGACCTCTTTTCAATCGTTTCTGCTTATTCCCCATGTTTTACAAACTAAACTTAAACATTAATAAAACTGTACAATTAATAAAACTATAAAACACTACTATTAAACAAGAATTAGAAAAAACCTACTCCACTATTAACAAAATTAAATTTTTGCAGTAATATTTTACGATTTTATTTCGTAGTGCTGAGCTCTCGCAACGCGGCGTACGTCCACCTAGCAACACGATGCGCCCCGCACTGAATTCGTGGACGAATGCGGGGGTGAATTAGACGCAGTATTTAATCGGGACGCATTTTTAATTTATTATCATAAAAATAATACATATTTCTAAAAAGTAACCAAACCAAATTATTTTATTTTGTATTGCAAAGCAGTAGATATTTTTTTTTATATTCCTTTGATAAACAATGAAGGAGTAAAGTGGTTTCATCTCAACGATTTGGAGGTGATTTGGGTATTTTTTTATTTATTATGTGACACCGATAGAAAAATTATGGCTAAACCAAATTACGTATCAGATCATGTAGATTACTAGCTTTTTTTTTCATATGTAATTTCTCTGTAAGTGTCGACGAAAAGTTGGTTCATCTGCACGCTTTTTTCAAGCTTTTTGCGAGAGAGCAGCCTTAATAATAAATGCACTTTGTTCATTCATATTCAAAATTTCAAAACTCTTCGACAGAGACAACAAAGACTGAGGAAAAGAAACGACGTTAGACCATCGTTAGACAATGCACGGCCTTCAAGCCACACCTCCGTGCCCGTCGGAGAGCGTGAGGTTTTTTTTCGTTACCAAATTTCTGGATTTTCCCGCACTCAAGGCCCGCGATAGAAGCTATGCAATAGCTTAAAACGATGGTAATGAAGGTAGGATCCGGTTTTCCAATTGTATATGATGTTGATAATTTAACAGGATTTTTTGTATTTAATTTCGAACAATCGGATTTCCTCCCAACTTCGAAATGGCAGCGGCAAATTAATCCAGCAACTGGTTGCCGCATACTTAAAACTACTTCGCAAAGCGGCAATACAGTGATATACATAATACAGCAATACTTAAAATTTAGTCTGAAGCTCTTGTTTTAGTATGATTGTCACGTGCCCATATTAAATTCTTGTAAAGTTAAAAAAAATAGTTTAAAAATATTTTATATATACTGTAATATTGTTATTTTTATATAATGTTTGCTAGTTTTCTATATTACAACTGTGTCACTTAAAACGGGAAGGACGTTATATTCTGTAACACAGTTTTTAGCTACAAAGTTTCGATATAATTCGTGTTTGTATACGTTATGTAAGAATCGATAAATTATTATTATATTATAAGTTCGGGCATCCTTATTCGACTTAAATATGAATTACACACATTTACATTTGCATTATAATTTACAACAGATTTTTTTTTTTTGCTGAGACATACTGTATTCCGGTTTGAAGATCTATAGAGCCATAGCAATAGGCTGTAAGTACGCTTATTTTAGCACTCAAGAAATTCTGTGACCATCCTTATTCGAAATATTATATTTGCTTAACATTAGATATAGAATCTTTAAAATCTAATAGGGTAACGAACATACAAAAAAATAGTTGAATTGCGAAGAAGCTTAAAAATAAACACTGCACATAAAGATTTATTATGTTCTGTATGAATGACCGCCAGATCGAATTTACGTTACGGCGGACAGTATCAACCAGGATTATAGTGCATGACTGTGAATGCAAAGACAGTTGTACTCTCTATACCCTCACTTTTATAGTCTATGGGATAGAAATCCGACACGACCAGAAAGAGATCAGGCGTAGGAACAACGGCTCTACGTGCTTTCCAATGCACGGGGATAAAACACCACCAACTCCAAGAGAAGAAAAGTAACTAAATAACTAATTTAAACCTGTCCTGGTATTTGAAATCAGGGTTTTAGGATCAGCAGTCACGCTTACGACCACTAAATCAATAATGCAGTCAATTCCTCGTTCATTATTTCTTGTGCTAGTTATTATATTAGCAAGAAAAAATGGACTATTCTCACTGGTACTTCTATTTCTTCGACGACATTAATTTTACGCGACCTTATCACAATTCCGTTGCGTGTAATGATCTAAGCGATAAAGGTCTTTCTTTCATCGTTTTGCTACATTTTTTCATTAAAAGCTTTACATTATTATATTCCTCTTATGAAACAATTTTGTGTGGAAGCGTCATGCGTCTATATTATGGGTGAAGGTCGAATGGGTCAACTTGACCCAGAAAGACCCACAGACTCTCACAGACTACTTGCGTAAAATATCAGCTTAATGCTGCTGCGTTTTTAATGGTGTCCAGGACCCTTTTTACTGCAAATGGGACTTTCGATCTTAGTCCTCAGGGGTGACAAAGCATCTGCATTTTGATTCCTAATCGAGCATAGATGTAGATGTCCTTGGGCCACATCATCTACTTACCATCATGTGGTTTATGTGCACGTTTGTCATTCTCACTCAAAAAAATTACTCAATATAAGCGGCTTCACTACTGTTTCATAAAATATCAGACACATATACTTTAACTATGACGATCTCCATCTAAAATATAATAAATCTTAAAACGGATATTGACCTAACAAGCTTAACTATATATAGGCTAAATCCAAATGAAAAAATGCCTCAAATAACCAACTGTAATCCACACCAATCTACTAATCATCTTAATAAGGCTGATGTAGCAGTCTTATCTTGAAACACACGTAAATATGCAATAAGAGAAATAACGCTTACTCACACGTTTTTTGCCTTTCTAAGTATAACATTCTGTTGCCTTCTCAGTTTGGATTTAGGCAGAGAATGTCTACTGAGGATGCGGTTATGTCTCTAACGTCATTTAAAGTTGAAAAGCTGGATAAAGATATAAAATATCTGGTAGTTTTATTTGACCTTACACAGGCTCGAAAACATAGGCATAAGGGGAACATCTCTCGAACTGTTCAAATTTTACCTAAGCAATCGCAAACAAACAGTCAAAACACAGGGGTGGTTACTAGCTCAGAAGAAATACTCTAGTGCAGCGTCTGCAGGCGAGTGTCCTTGGTCTAACATTATTACTATTATTATACTATTTATTGCACACGAAATATTACAAAACACAACCAACTTTAAATTTTATATACAATTAAGTGGCCTTATCGCATAACAGCGATCTCTTTCAGGCAAACTTTGGTTAAGGAGATCTTTTTCAATTTAACATATAGAAATGTGCATAAATAATAGATAAACAAGTGTAAACATTATCGTATGTAATACAAACACACACACGTACATATATATATATATATATATATATATATATATATATATATATATATATATATATGTACTACAATATATCAATAAGGCTTCGGGCTTCATTAATTGTTAAAGGAAAAGAGTTTCACAATATGATTGCTTTGACACAAAAGGTGGAATGAAGAAACTTTAAGTTGTGAGCAGGCATTCGCAAAATAAGATTATCGGCTAATCTGGAATGATCTTTATCTGCGCTCGCGACCTCTAATTTTTCTTTAGTGTCAAACAGTACACAGTACATTAGAGATAGAATGTGAGTATTCCAACGAAGTCTGACTGGAAACATGATCATATTTGCGAAGGCAAAATATTTCTCTAATTCTGAATACGCTCAATTTTGTTTATGTAATCCTCAGTAAGATTAGAATAGCACATATCAGGATAATCAAGGATTGAGAATAACAAGAACTGTGCTAGTAAAATTTTATTAAGATTAACGTGAATTGAATTTTCTCATACGCTGATGAAACCGTCGTAGTCTTTGCTAATAAGACTTGAACAAAAATTTCAAGATCAGTCGAAATCGGCCTACCAAAGACTGCAGATTGGCTCAATCTTAACCTCTGCATACACACTCAACCACCACTCGAATTTCAAATAAAGATCGACTACTGTGTCATCCCCCCAGTTTATGACTGATCTTGTCCAAAATTTGACATGTTAGAGTACACCAAATACCTGGGTATCATGATTGGCTATGCACATACATACTAAACTGATCATGAAAACGCTTAGAAAATTAATAGGAACTTTTACAACAATGCAACACGTTGTCTCAAAAAAATCTTTTGAAGAAAATCTACGTATCATTGGTCCAATCGATCCTTACGTACTGTTTGCCATGCTAGAATGGGACAAAAAAAATTAAATTTTAGAACCTAAAAGGGCGCAGTGATCCCTGCTTAATGTTATGCTTTGTAAGTCCTATAGATTTCCAACCCAAAGCCTTTACCATACCTCTAACCTAGTATCTGTAAGAAAACTTTACATACTCCATTTTATTCTGAGAGGACAGAAATCCCTTCCGTATGCTCCCAAAAAGCCCTATGTGAGTAGCAGATACAATTATTTTGTCGCTCCAACTATCACAGCTAGATTATGGAAGGCATTCATCATATAAAACTCTGTGTTTGTCTCGCGCAAACGCACGCACTTTCGAAAGCACAAATGCATGCACGTACTGATGCTAGTACGCCCTAACGCTCGCACACGCGCACGCTCACACCGACGCATGTACGCACGCGCAAACGCACACACGTACGTACGCAAGCACGTAGCAGCGCACACTCAAAAACCCACTCGCATATATCACGTTTTAAGAAAAGTTTTCGTTTAAGAAAAAAATGTTCACAACAAGCAAGCCTATGTAATTTTAAATTATTCCAAGATACTTGTCTCGCCACTTCAAGAGGCTGCATATCGAGGTCTGCACTTTGCATATATTTGCATAACAAGATGTTTTGTACTTGCCTATTCTAAACATGATACGGCCCTCGGGACATTACGTTACGTATCATGAAATTTATCAGACATTTACTTGAAAGTAGCGTGAGTTAATGTCACGTTGACTTTAGGATGGAAAAATGAATTCACTTATAAAAAGTATTGTCGCCTAATTTTTCCCTTTCCTTTGTTTGTTCTTTTTATCAGCAGAAGGAAACTTTATAAAATTTAAGTAATGAGAAAAATGAAATATTATATCTACTATTCTACCTTTAAAATTCGGCCATTAAATAATTCATGTTATAGTTGTTTCATTAATTTTAAGACGATATTAATTATAATACTGTTAACTGTTCAAATTTAATAATATTTGCAAATAGTAAGAGCCATGGAGCCATGGTAGCTCAGAGGCTTATCGCAAGCTCGTGCTTGGCGCTGAAGGAAAATATCATTAGGGAACTTACTATTGTAAGAAATAAAATAATTCAAAGACATGGTGTAGCCGCTTATGTACCACGGCTCTATAAATGATTGACGGGTATAAAAAGGATGGAAAAGCTAGACGCAAGATTGCAAGAAAATCTTGGCAAACAAAAGAATGTGATTGCTATCCAACCTATAATTTTCTCTTCCGCTTTTGCGTTACGCAAAGCCCTACAAATTTATATTGGTCACGTTTGTTGATACTTGAGCGTTTACATCAATCCAAAATATAGGATTTCATAACAACTTGTTTGATAATATCGTTTTACGAAAGAGCAAAACCTAACAGGTATATCGAATTTCAAAGTAATAAATAATTTAATAGACTCTATAATATATATATATATATATATATATATATATATATATATATATATATATATATATATATATATATATATAATACTTAGCGGTCAGTCGCCGTAGAGTCTACATTACCTGAGAATGCCTCGTATAGAGGCGAAACATATGTCGTATTGTCGTCGATGGTGTGTCTTACCTGGAATAGTGGTGTTGGAAGTAGTGGTTCCGGGAGTAGTGGAGTTGGGAGCAGTGGTGCTGGGACTAGTGGTGACGGAGTTAGTGCATGCAATTGCGGGAGGACGGGAGGTGCTCTTCAATCCAGGTAAGACACATCATTGTAATTTGTTAGCGGAGGGTTGCAAAGTAATAAATTATTTATTATAATGGATTTCCGCGAAGTAACGCCTGATTCTATCAATTATAGAATTTCAAAGGTTTAATTTCTTAAAATCAAATAATAGTCAGGAATGCATCTCATTTTCGTTGGGTGTGTTACTAAAATAATTACTGATTTTTATTTTTTCATCGATTTCAAATGTATTCTAAATAATAAATTATATTGTAGCAAAACTTACTTATGTCTTTTTTATTCAGCCAGGCCTAATTTTTGGGTCATAAAGCACAAACTCGTTTCATGGATAGAAGTTGCTTATGCAGACTCTAAAGTAGCACATATAAGCCGTACGCAGTTTATTCTTTTTTTATAGAAGAGAAGGCAAACGAGCATACGGCTCACCTGATGTTAAGTAACTACCGCCACCCATGATCAACCGCAACACCAGGGGAATGGCAGTTGCATTGCCGGCCCTTTAGAAAGGAGTAAGCTCTTTTCTTGAAGGTCCCTAGATCGTATTTTTCCGGAAAAATCGCCGGTTGTAAACTATTCCACAGAGAGGTCGTACGTGGAAGTTTGCCGCGAGAATATATGTAGATGCTGTGGTCCACAGACATCTACATATATTCTCGATTAAAAATCAAAATGCAGATGCGTTGATACCACTGAGAACTAAGATGGAGTGCCTTATTTTCAGTAGAACAGGTCGCCGATTCAGTGCACTCACTATACGAAACACAGCAGCAATAAGCTGCTATTTTACGCTGGTAATTTGAAAGGGCGTGGACCCCGGCAAAGCTGACACATTCCGTTGTAGCACAATCATAATATAGCTGCAGCGTGGCTCTACTACGTACACTTATTCAACTCACGCAACTATAGTCCGGCTCTATTATAGACTTCACTTTCCTGGCAATTTTACACATAGGCTAGACACAGACCTTTCCTGCGTTAAGATTCCTATAGCTACCATGTTGTGAAAGTCGAATCTTAAGTAAAAAAACACTATCCTTGCACTGGTAATGTTACTTTTTATAACCATTGTGTACGACATCTATAGGCCATAGTATTCACTTACTATTAGATTAAAAGAGAAATCTTTGACCAGATTTGAATCGGGTGTTAAATCGGTTAAAACCGAGATCTGATCTAAACTCTCGCCATAAATGTTACAGGAGTTCAAGCCCGCCGACATGGATTAAATTGTAAATTACAATTTTAATTGTCAATTTACCACATACACACTTACACAGCGTTCAAGGATAATATCGTAAGGAAACCTGCATGTCTTAAGAATAAAATATTTTGCGGATATGTGAAGTTGCCAACTATTCTGTTCTGTTCGATTTAGTTCTATTCTGTTCTATTCTCCTCTGTCTGTTTTGTTCTGTTACGTTCTTTACTGTTCTGTTCCATTCTATACTATCAATATTATATTATTCTCTATTTTATGCCAAAAATGAAGTTCCTACTATGCAAATACAGTAGTTTATAATTATTATGATTCTTCTAAGTATAATTATTATGATCATTCCAGTATTATATGCACTATCATTTCCGACTCGGGCTATTCTGCGGACCTATGTGCCGTGTACCGTCCTCCTAAAAACAGTAAACACTTATTTCTTATTGAGTTTGAAAACACTTTAGAAAAATACTGTTGTAATAAAGAGTTGTATGTAATAGGCGATATAAATATTGACCTGAATTCCGATAGTCCTGTAAAACATAAATATATTAACTTAATGTACAGCTTGGGTCTTGTACGTGGGATTACTGCTAACACAAAAGTAGAAATATCGGGTGGTAAGTTAGGTAAATCTTGCATAGATCATATTAACGCGAGATCCCATACACAAGACCTTTTCACAGCTGCTATCGGTACGACACTGGCGGACCACCGCGCTATAGTGTTTGCCTGTGTTTGGTCGCGTATACAGGGCGTTTCTAAAATCAAGACTTGTATTAATAAAAATGCCTTAATAAAATCATTAAGTGAAATCGAATGGCAAAAAACGAATACCCTGACCTCTCCGATACAAATTTATAATTTTATAAATGATAAATTTAAACAATGTTATAAAACGATGCCAATGTATCTATGAGGTATATACCTGCAGACACGACTGCAGTGGAAAATATCATTAAGTCTCTAAACCATAATAAAGCTCCTGGTATTAATGGTATACGAGCCATAGATATTGATATTAAAAAATATGCTCAGTGGTCAAATTAGTTATTACAAATCTTATAAATGCAAGTATCAGAAACGGCAAGTATCCCCAAGTACTAAAAACGGGCATTGTTAGACCTATACATAAAAAGGGTAATAAGCCTAACTACAATAACTGTAGGCCGATCACTATATTACCTACTATTATCAAAATAGCTGAAAAATATGTTAGTAGACAGATTTATAACTTCTATGATAAAAATAATATACAGACTAATAAACAGTTTGGCTTTAAACCTCATAAAAATATCACTCAGCTTTTAACGGCATTCACAAGTAGCATCTATGTACAAGCATCAGGGGGTGATGTGGCGGCGCTGTCGTCGCACCGCAAGCGAAACACACCGAAGTTTAAATCACGCTATCTACAATCCGAATCATAAACAGCATATATAGAACATCTCCGAACTATCACTTGGAGTGTTGGCCGCTCCCCGGGCAGAAACCCTTGCCCGGCGGGAGATCTCCGCTTTTCCTTCCACGGCCATAGTGGTGACCACCCGACGTGGTCTGAAAACGCAACCAACAACCTTCGAAAACTACAACTTCAAGCCTTCGTCATTATCCTCAAGAACTCCTACCACTCACTACTGAGAATCGTCTTCTGCAGTCTTCAGTTCCTGCTAGCCAGTCCAACTTGTCTTCATCTTGACTCACCGCAGATTTATAAGGCAGAATTCTGGCACTTGCTCCGGCACATCGTTCTCACTGGCATCACTTGCCAGTGCGTAGTATGGCATGCATTACACATCGGCTTATTATTCGCACCGGTGTCACATGCCCTTACGCACACAGCATGCATTCCCCACCGGCATTAAAAGGACACACCGGCAATCGGACTGCACTATCGACCTCCGGTCTGAGCAGGGGGGTGATGTGGCGGCGCTGTCGTCGCGCCGCAAGCGAAACACACCGAAGTTTAAATCACGCTATCAACATTCCGAATCATAAACAGCATATTGAACATCTCCGAACTATCACTTGGAGTGTTGGCCGCTCCCCGGGCAGAACACCTTGCCCGGCGGGAGATTTCCCCTTTTCCTACTACGGCCACAAGAAAAAACACATATCAGTAGTGTTTATAGACTACAATAAAGCTTTCGAAACACTTCGTCATGAGCAACTATTAGATAGTCTGAACGATAATGGTATCAGAGGACCATTGCTGTCGTGGCGTAAAGATTAACTCACCGATAGAAAACATGTGGTTAAAGTGGGTGATTCAATGAGCAACGTGGTAAATGTATTTGTAGGCACTGCACAAGGCTCCGTAATAGGACCTTTACACTAGATTACCTACGTAAATAGTCTGGCTAATATTATCAGGCGATGTAAAATTTACCAGTATGCTGATGATACTTGAATGGTTGCGGCTGGGAGCAATTTAAACGACACTCTCAACCTCCTACAAGACGATTTTAATATACTTATGAAGTGGTCACATGATAAAGAATTAGTCTTAAATGCTGCGAAGACTAAGTTAATGTACATTAGCTCTAGTCAAAATAGGAGTAAGGTTATACCTAGGCTCATTGCGCGTGACCACCAGTGCCTTCACAGACGACACGTCCAAACGAAATGTAACTGCGAATCCATAGACCTGGTAGAATCACAGACCTACTTAGGACTCATGATAAATAGTCGCCTAAATTGAAAAGAGCATATTGAGCATGTATGTGATAAACTTCGTGGTATGCTTGCAAAATTTTTAATTATTAAATATAAAATTCCGTATAAAATACTTATACAGCTATGTAAATCACTGGTACAGTCAAAAGTAGCATATGGTTTGTCTAGCTATGGTAGAACGTACAGATCACATTTGGAACGTATTTATCTACTACAATTACGTATTTTAAAAACTATGGTCCCGGATAGTATTAAAAACCAGTATAAAGAATCAGATTACCATAACCTTTTTAGTCATTGCAAGATTATACCTATACACGAAAAGGTGTATAGGTATAATTTTGTCCATGATCAGTTAAAAATTGCACATACATGTGAATACTTTAAAACTCGCCACTCAGGAAAACCTAAACTAGCCTTACCTAAATACAATAATTTATATGGTAAACGTACCTTAGAATATATGATTCCTAACCTAATTAACCAGCTACCAGTATCAGTAAAATCAGAACTAAATCAAAAAAATAATAAATTAAAATTAAAAAATTACTTTATGGAATGCATTACTAATAATTTAAATTATACATAATATGTTTTTAATAATAAATAACGCCCTAAAACAAGCGGCCTGTATAAAATATAGGATCCATGCGCGGTGTATTATGCAGTCGAAGGTTACGCAATTAACTAATAAATACTAAGTGTATTTCTTTTTTCTTACAACACCCTCATATTTGTTATTGTCGGTGATACCGGTACACGGTAAAGTTTCTATAAACTTATGATTGTACCGTAACGTAATGTGTAATTAATGAATGTAATAATACGAGTATATTAATTAAATAAAATAAAACCATATCAACAGTAGCAACTAATGATGATGATGCGTATTTGATGATAAATGTAAAAGTAAAAGGGTTTACGGGATACAGCATCACACAATTTCACCGTCGCACATCGCGACAAAACTCACGATGCCATCCATACCATCTGGATGACTGGTGGCCCACCACTGTGCGATTAAAAGAATTTTTTATAGGATTTGAGTAAATGGATTGCCTCGATTCCAGTAAAACGAGTCTCCGGTTCCCTATTCTCACCACACAAAACACAGCAGCATTAAGCTGCTACTTTACGCTGGTATTCTGTGAGAGCGTGGTCCTTCCCCGGTCGAGCCAACCCATTTATGCTACAACTATAGTAGCAGCGTAGCTCTACCACGTGGCTTTATCACTTCCTCGCACAACTTCCTTGTGGAATCAATTACTACCAGAGATTTTTCCGGACCTATAAGACTTAGGGACCTTCAACAAAAAGGCCGGCAACACATCTGCAATTCCTCTGGTGTTGCAGTTGTTCATGGGCGGTGACAATCACTTACCATCAGGTGAGCCATATGCTCGTAAAAGAAACTTGCACTCTACGATCCCGTTAATGGCGTAACAATTTTAGAATTACATATTTTACGATGACCCATCTCTGTCTCTGTAACGGACATTATTCCAAATCGTTCTATTTTTTTTCTTCATTTTTTATTCTTTTATTTCTGGTGTGTTTTACATACATAAATCACGCATAAAAAGGCATAAAACCCCGGAATATCTATAAGCAAATATTTGTTTCGTGCGGAATTCAATCCCGTGACCACCAGCACCGCAGCCAAAAAAATGCGTGCTAAACGTAACGTAACAAAGACGTGGAAGCTGTCATTGCTAAACAAAGAGTTTTATTAGCAATAACAGCTTAACAGTAGTAATGATAATAAAAGGCGATATTCATCAAACACACGTTTATATTACGAAGTTAATTAACATTTTTATTTTATTTTTATATTGCTTCACCTACGTCAAATTTTCACCACTCCGTAGGTTGATTGGTAAATAATGCCTCAAGGCATTAAATCCATCCTTTGTATTCTTTTGTTTTAAATAATTCAATAAGGAATAAAAAAATAACATTATTATTGCTTATCTACAAATTTTAATTTTCTCAATTCATAATTAATCGAGGTTGCGATGCATAAGTAATGTAAGTAGTAACCTAAATTAAAAAACTAAAGACCTTTAAACTCAAATTCATTTCTTCATTTCTTTATTTATAAATTCATAGTAACATTCAGTTAACACAAATAAGCAAATTTACAAATTGAAGAACCTAGAACTATTATAAGAAAGCATCTTAGGACTAACACATAGCTGAAACAAACTCAATTTTATCAGGAAAATATAATAAGAGTAGGTAATACTTAACTTATACGTACAGTAAAAAAATTTGTATATATAGTTTAAGCTTAACATATTCCTTGTTATACAAAAAGTGAGATTTTTATAATTAAAATTCTCAGGCTTAAATCAGATTCTGTTTCAATAAAAAAAATCCCGCGGAAAATATGCAAACTTAAATGCACTATGGAATTGGACAATTTTCAAAAGTTCATAGGACTTTTAAGGACTTTTTTTAGTAAATCAGACCCTTCCTCTGTTAAAGTTTTTTGTCATATTACATACTTTACAATTTACATTTATATATTCCACGGGACTCATGCAATACACTCATTAAACCACATTATGTTAGGTGTAGTGTGCCCATAATACTATGAGTACACTTCAAGAATAGTACCGTTAATCCGACAATTATCTTCTTACTATACTTTATTGTTGTTCAGTGTGTAAAAATAATTTAGAAAAACAACATGTTTTATTTTGTTATTCGAATTAAAACGTACCATACATACTAATATACCAAGAAGTGTTGCCCATGTAACTATACTACTTCAAAATATTTTTCTCATCTCATTTTTTACAAGCAGTGGGTACATACAAAAACGACATTTAGGGAATGAAGTACTCGTAGTGAGCAACCGCGATGTTGTTTTTATCGTGCGCGCATATAACTTATTTAGAATATTTCTAAATAACCTTATTCCTTCTATAGACAGACACTAGAAAATGTTTTATTTTGTCACTTAGTCACTAATTGTTCCTCATTTACGAGTTAGTTCTATCTAGTTTTTACTTTTATTTACATAAATTTCTTTTTACCACAATTTATATTTAAATAAAGACCACTTAACTTTTACATAACATGTTTGCATACTTATGATAAAATCACATTTTCGATCCTAATATTCAAAAATATTTTATCAAATTACGCATTAACTATATAAAGGTGCGGAAATTAATAAACAGATATTTTATTATTATTTCGCCTAACTTTTTTCTTCGACAAAAATAGGTGAATGACGCAGAAACTTAAGGCATAGATTTATTTTTGCTTTTAATTTTTATATTATGACTTTTTTTTAGGATTAGATTGACAAGCGAGCATGCAGTCCACCTGATGGTAAGTGACTGCTGTGACCCATAGACATCTATATCTATCCTCGTTTATATATATCCTATTGTTCCCGACGGTAAAAAAGTCAATCGGCATATAATAATAATGTTGTTATTTTGAATTTTAGTGAAATCATTACTTGTTCGGGTATAAAACATCTAAAAAGAGATTTTATTTTAATGTTAATTTTTATTTATTTACAAATGACTTGACACAGTTTTATGTACATAATATTCAGGAGTCCCGTTGAAACCTACGAAAATTTAAATTTGTTGCCTACGTATAAATAACGAAAACAATACTTCGCGTTTTAAAACAAATTATGTGATTGACATGCGGAATAATTTTATTCTGTACATACATTTGAATTTAGCAATTTGAAAAACAATATTTTTTTATATTTCTAGACGTTAAAGTTTACTTAAATAAAAATCGGTTCTATATTATACAAGAAAACGAGTAAGGTTTGCAACTTAAATATAAATATTATTACCGACACATATTACCTTAAAATTATAATGATACACATTCTTTTTTTACATTTGTGGAAAAGTAACAAGAATAAGTTTCTTTTGTAGGAAACAAACAACAATCCGCAGTTTTAATTTTGCAACATTTTACTAATTATATGCTAACTCCGACAAATAAGTAACAAGTTTTACCAAAAATTATCGCGTAGATCTTAATTCCTTCTTTATAACCTGACTGTCATGATATTATAAACGCTTAGTTCGGCTTAAAGATCTAAAAGTATCACATATTGACCTCTGAGCATACTTGTCATTAAATTGCTTCTTATTATAAAATAAAAGCAATAAAATGATACTCACGTTAATTTTTAATCTCAATGAAATATTTCTCAAAATACTATCTAACGAATCATTTCCTTAAGACGCTACAAACGATTACAAGTACCTACACAAACCAATAAGCGCCCTCTTATGACATTAGGCATTAAAAGGCATTTCTATGAGTTTCGTTTTGATCCAACATCAAAAGCGGCTGACAACAATATCAAGTTAACGTCTAATGAGATTTTAAAGGAAAAGATATAATATTACAGATACTCCCATGTTTCATCGTAATACACAAAACATCGCCTACCTGGTTTATACTCGTTATAGCCGTGTTTTTCTCCTAATAAAATAATATCTTACATTTTGACTTTATAATGCAACGCTATGATAAACAAGTACTTAAGCTAAGAATTAATGGTAATCATTTAAAGCAAAATTAAAACGATCACTACTAAACTTGAAAGCGTTTTAATCATCGGTGCAAGCACTTCCGATGATTGTGCAGAAGCCGCGAGAGCACTGGCTGCAGCTTCGACGCACTGTCTGTACGCAACATGCTCTAAGCATGTTATAGCACAGAAATGTTGGTGAGCGCAAGCGCCGTCACAGTTGTCTGCACCTTCCTGTTTGACGTTGTATGCACGTAAATACCTGATGAAGGATAAAGTCATTTAAGTGTTTATTATCGCTGTGCTTAGTTGCCCTAACTATGATGTCCCTCACATAAGTGAGACCGAATGTGTCTCTACGTAAGGGACGTCTTAGATGGAAGTATATCGAGTGAATTAAAATTGAATATTAAGACGTCAAATTGAATTTGAGCCAAATAGAGTACTCCTAATCGACAAGCGCGAATTCGTAAATATATGGATGTGAGAGAAGCAAGACAGATTTGTCAGTATCGTGACAAATAGAAGTCCGTATTATTTACCTACTCATTCAGGGATAGGTGTCATAGTTTTTGTTCGTACGAATATGTTGTTTTGTGTTTGAGGGAAGCTAAAGCAGACGATGGACAGTGGTATCTTTATTTAATAAAGCAAAAGATTTTGCTACTTGGCCTACAATCGAGGTGACTATGAGAAAATCTATGAAGTAATTTGCGCGAGTAGCCTGTGGTTTCAGCAGCGGACTTATTGGCTATTGTGGATTATGAATTGTTTTTCAGCATGAAAAAACAAAATTTACTAGAATTGAAAACAAATAATAAGTATGAATTGAAGTTGATGGATGCAGGTGGCTTAGAACCATGCCTTGTAGCACACCTTGGGGGAGGCCTATGTTTATCAGTGGACTTGTAAAGGGCTGTACTGATGATGATGATGATTAAGTAAAATACACTTCCAAGTTATTATTCTTTAATACTATATACGCTGCTGGAATCCAATGTATTTTTGTATATTGTTAATATATTTTTCGTTTGCGTTTTAGTAATTTCTTTATATTATACATTACGTTGTATGTGATGAATAAATCATTCATTCATGTATTCATTAACTAAATTGTAATTCATTATTTTATTGCTTCTTGCGGGGATCGAATCAAGGTTGTTCGCTTTCTGTGAAGTTTACGTCTAGCAATAAAAATTGAGCTAATAATGTTCTTGATTTCTCTAAATAAACCCTTCGGTGTTTATGATGATAAAACACTACGTTATACGATCTAGATAAAGCAAAAAAAATATAGTGTTTTTAAAGGTACAGGAGTAAAAAGCTATAAAAAATATTCATGTGGTACACCTTATTTACTCGTAAGCCGAGCTTTTAATATAGAGATAGCAATTTACTATATATTATTTAAATACTTGTCAGACATGATAGACGTATAGCGGGATGAAAACTGATCAAAGCATATTTTGAAACACAAAGTGCTTTGGCTTGCTCGCAAAATTTATGAGCATACGGAGCTAAGAAACCTCGCGCAATACTAACCTAATATTACTTTATATTTTAAGTAGACTATAAGTGGTTTATTACAACTTACACTGTCAAAATTTTGGTTTCCGTATTTTACTACATAATAGGACTCCATTCCCATTTAGAGTCTAATGTGTAAAAATCAATTTGCCTATTCTTTCGCCAAATAGCAGTAGTTGTACTGCTGTGTTGCGGTCTGAAGGGTAAGAAAAACAGAATAGATACAGGCTGTTAGGTGTTCTATATTAGCCCTCAGAGGTGACAGCGCATCCGTAGCCTCCTTCGTTAAAAGCCTGAATGCATATGTCTTTAAATCGCATTTCCCACTTACCATCAGGTGCACTGAACGTTCGTTAGTTTCATCAGTTTTATAAAAAAATGGTCATTCAACGTGAAAAACTAACGGACCATTGACTTTGTAATAAAACCTAAATTGAAACTTACTTGTTAAACATTGCAGTTTCCTGTGGCACACCTATTCGAAGTTTATCCGCTAGATTATGCAATGACTCTGCAGACACATCACGAAGTCCGTAGTACTGGGTCAAGTTATACTCTGCGCTCCATTCAGCCCCACCCGAGCCCGCATGGTTAGCCGCAGCCAAATCCAAGTAATATTGTGTGTAGTCGAGGACCTGTTAAGTTAATGAGAGAAATCAAACATACATTTTATGCAAACAACTTTTTAAATAGAAACCATACAATTTGTAGAGCTAAAGTTTTTTTTTTTCAAAAGAATTAAAAATAATAATATCATTTGATTTAAATAAAGACAAAAGGTACAATTTAAAAGAAATTCTGAGAGGGTTCGAGGACTGCTGAGTTCCGGTCTGAAGGGTATAGCCAATGTAGTTACAGGATGTTTGAATTTCATCTTATTCTTGAGAGGTAACACACATCAGAAGCCTTCTTTATTAGGAGCTGGTTACAGGTGTCCATGGATTGAGAGTCCATCTGATAGTAAGTGACCACACTTAGGTGCACTTAATTTTATAATAAAATAAAAGCTCTATCTCGGCTACGATATAGTTATACATTAAAACAAACTAATAGAACGAAATGATCGTAGGTTCATGTAGGGTATGTCAGCGTAACTTCAAATTGTATGCGTAAAAGCTTGAAAAAAATCGGTGTTTTAAAAACAGCTACGAATTAAGTTAAATAACAATATCTTAAATTATTTCTACCTGGTTAAACAAACGTCATTTTACCTTATGAAAATTTTACATTATTAACAAATAAATAATTTTAATAATCCAGAGCCAGAAATTCTCACTTCGTCATGTTTTGAAAACGCATTACTAAAGGATATTGCCCTTGGGATTTCCAATGTAATTGGTTTGCATTTAACGAAAAAGCTTTACTTATTTTTGCGATCTCCTTACCTTCCCCGTATCGGAATCGAATTTGTAAAGTCTTAAGCCAGGATTTGAAGATCCTGCAGGATCATGATGTGGACTAACAGAGGGTGCCAGGAGAGCCCACGATACTGGTTGATCTGTGAGACAATATATTGTAATTACTTTTGGTCTACGAATTTCGATACTGAATTTTTCTTTTGAAATAAATATCTTACATTTAATTTTAAATATTTCGTACATGATTTACCTACCAAAATATTTTGCTGAACAGGCACTAATTTTTTACTTCTTCTTATTTATTAAATTCTGTTTTTTTTTTTAATTTTCCAAAAATATTTATTTTATATTTCTGTTATTTCATACATAGTTCAGAATTCATTATAAAAATATTAATATCATGGATAATTGTAAAAAATGAAAAAAATCTTAAGGATGAACCTTTATCATAGATAACACGAAACGTGTCTGCGTGTAGATGACCGAAAAATTGTCCTGCAATAATTTTTGCATGACGCCTGACCATTCTCAAATACTTTGCGTTCGCGTCAACTGATAAGGCGTTGTAGGTTGGTCGTAAATCTGTTCCAGGTGCTGCGTGGCCTACAATGTAAACCTGTAAATAAATTAATTGTAGAGTTGAACAGTTTCTAGTAAGAATATTTTTGCTCGAGTTTTCTGGAACATGATTAAATATTTCGCTAAAAATAGTTACCAATTTTTATAATTAAATTATTTGTTACTTATAGAAATTGTTGTGTTTACTTGAAGACACAAATAAACACACAAAATGCGTAAGTTATTTTTTATCAGGATTTCCTATATTTACGCAAACAGTACACATTGAATAAAACTATTTATACTAATTTTGCCCCGTTTAATTAACTTATTTTTAATTTCCGGCGTTTCGGGTGCTTTACAACACCCATGGTCACGGAAGGGGGACTGTTATATTATATATGAATAGAATAGAATAGAATATTGATTTATTTGCATTGAATATAGGTATTGACAAAAAGAGTGTTGACAGAGTACATAAAAGATCCGTACATTCTACCATTTTGGCATGCAAATATTAAATTAAAATTTAGTTCTATACTACACTAGTAATTAATTATTAATAGATTTAATATGATAATTATGATTATAAATAGTTATTACACTATTATGATTAAAAGTATTGCATTATTATTATTATTTTGGGGTATCTATATAGTTTTCTCATCTGGTTGGGTTATATAAATATATAATTATAAATTAAAATGAAACGATAAATATACATAAATACCAATAACATAAAATAAATACAAAAATACATAAATAAATAAAAGCCCAACCAGATGGAAGCCCTCGGCAGGGGAGACCAAACGGCCGAGGGTTAGGAGGAAAGGGAAAGAAACTGGCGGACGATGCGGGCGGTATCGAGGAGCACCGCCTTTTGCATTTGAGCCAGGAGCGGTCCGTCACGGAGTCCCAGTCGCCTCAGATGACCCGAGAGGCTGACTGGGATTAGCCCATTCGCAGAGACGACTACAGGAATAATTTCGGCCGGCAGACCACCCCACATATCGGTCACCTCGTGAGCCAGGTCCAGATATTTTGTTCGTTTATCTGTTTCGGCTTTCACGAGGTTCTCGTCATACGGAATGGTAATGTCGACCAAAAATATCCTTGACTGTGCCCGGTCCATCAGCACAATATCAGGCTTATTCGCAAGAATAGTCCTGTCTGTGATGATGGCCCGGTCCCAGTAGAGCCTGGCGCGGTCATTTTCGAGCACGGCTTCCGGCAAGTACTTGTAATACGGCACTTTCCGGCCCACGAGACCGTATTTCAGAGCGAGCTCCTGGTGAAGAATTTTGGCTACTAGGTTGTGTCTGTGCAAGTACTCAGAGTTAGAAAGCGCCGAACAACCGGAGATGACATGCCTAAGTGACTCACCGGGATGGCGACAAGCTCGACAGACGTCGACGGTGCCATCCTTTAGGATGTATCTCCGATAGTTGTTGGTCTTAATAACCTGATCCTGTATTGCACAGACAAAACCCTCGGTTTCCCCGAAGAGGTCACCGAAACGTAGCCAGTTGAGGGAGGCGACTGTATCTACGAAGGGCTCATGTAGAACCCTGTAGTACCTCCCGTGGAGCTCCTTCTCCTTCCATACGGTCTCCCGGTCGGAAATGCTTAGTACTGCCGGGTCCTGCCATTGCTCGTTGGCTAAGGATAGAGGGGTAAGTCCTTTATCACTAGAAATGACGTCATTATAGAATGGATCATCCGATCTCACCAGGAAGTAATTACGGAGGCTGCACACTTCGCGATTATGCATGGTAAGCGCGCTCAGGAAGCCACGCCCACTATGCTTTCGCGGCAAGTACAGCCTCATTACCGACTATCTCGGATGATGCATCCTATGGGACGTCATGGTAGTGCGGACTTTTCTATCCAGGGCGTTAATTTCGGTCTGAGTCCACCTGAGTATGCCAAAGGTATACATGAGGACAGGCATGACCCAGCCGTTATATGCGTGTGCCTTATTCACACCGGACAAAAGGCTGTTAAGCACTTTGGTCAAGCGTGCATAAAACGTGTCGCAAACTGACTGTTTCATACCAGCCTCATCGATACCGATGTTCTGTGACATACCCAGGTATCGGTATGTTTCAGCCTCGGAAAGGGTCCTTAAGTTGACGGGCATAGATAAGTCTATGCCCTCAGAGTTAGCAACCCTACCCCTCTCAACATGGAGGACCGCACACTTATCCGTCCCCAGCTCCATTCCAATAGAATTGCTAAATTCACAAGTGATGTTTAGCAATTCTATAAGATGGGAGCGACTGGAGGCGAATAACTTGAGGTCATCCATATAGAAGAGGTGGGTCACTTTTGTACCTCCTTTCCGAAGCTGAAATCCCCTCCCGGAACCCTCCAGTAAAGTACTGAGAGGGTTCAAAGAGAGGCAGAACCAGATTGGACTCAGACAGTCGCCCTGGAATATACCCCTTCTTATCCTTATGCGGCTTTCTGCAGCCGTCATCCGCTCGCCTAGATGACAGAGGATCGTACTCCACTGCCCCATACACCGCTCGAGGAAGTCTCGAACTGTACAGTCAATCTTGTACAGCTCGAGGATCCTCTTTAGCCATGTATGGGGCACCGAGTCAAATGCCTTTCTGTAGTCTATCCAGGCGGCGGAGAAGTTCCAACAGTTGCGTTTCACCACTTTGCCAACGACCGCGTCAATGAGGAGTGGTTCCTTGGTTCCACGACCGCCGCCCCGACATCCATTTTGAGCGCGCGACAGCACCTGATTTGATTCCAGGTGACGAGTGATTCTCGCGCTCAAAATGGATGTTAGTGTCTTGTATATGGTCGGCAGACACGTGATGGGGCGGTATTTGCTCGGGTCTGTGGTAGCCTGGTCTTTAGGAACCAAATGAGTGATCCCAGTAGTGAAGAGGCTCGGGAGCGACTTCTGGTTGAGAGCCTCTTGGAACTGTCGGGCGAGCACAGTGTGACACACCACAAACCCCTTCAGCCAGTAGTGATGCAGCCCGTCGAGTCCCGGACTTTTCCAGTTCGGGGCCCTACGGACCGCCTCAGCTACGTCATCCGGCGTTATAATGACGGGGTCCATGGGCGTTATACTCGCACACTGACTCGCCACAACTTCCGTCCAAGGGCCCTCGCTGTGGTTTATGGGCTCTGACCACAGGCCGCGCCAGAATGCTACAGTGTCGGCCTGATTCGGTGCTGGGCCCGTTCCACTTACCATTGGTCGCTCCAACGATTTATAGAGCCTCTTCTGATCACTCTGGAAGAGACGATTCTGGTTAAACCGTGTCGACCTCTCGGTATATCGCCGAATCCGCTTTCCCCAAGCAGCGATTCTCTGCTTCAGGTCGTCTATGCGCTCCGTCAGTTTTTGCATTATATCCGGCTGGGACAAACTAACATTTGTCCCAGCAAATACCATCCCGACGGTGCGCACAATCCTTGGCCTGTTGTTGCCTGAACTGAAGCATATCAGTCTGCCGATGAGGGCCCTAGCCTTTGCGATACGTTCTTCAATTCTTATTCTCCAGGCTGGGATAGCGCTACTTTGTCCAGTAGCACGTCCAGCCGTGGAAAGTTTGGCGCCTATAATACGGCACACTGCCAGTGCGGCGCCAGAAAGAATTGAGTCCGTCTCGCAAAGGTCCCGGCTGGCTTCCAAATAGGTCACCAGCATTGGGTTCAGAGCCCTCACGACAGCCCGATTCCGCTTGCTTAGGGCTATGCGGGGAAGTCGCGGTCGATTTTCGAGAGGCGTACTGCGCGTTTCCACAATCGCCTCTTCCAATGTACTCCTCATATGCTCTAATTCCAGTTCCTGGGCGACTGTTCCATCATCGTTTGAATCAACCACAACTGGGGTATTCCCGGCGGCATTCACATTTGCGGGTTGCTCTGCAATTTGTGGCGCCGCATCCTCAGCGGTAGCATTTTCATCAGATGAGGGAACAGCCTCACGTCGTAGTCGTTCGAGTTCGGCGACATCAAATATATTTGAGCGCAAGATATACCGAACCCGGTCTGCTAGGTTTTGCTCTGAGACGGTTAAAGATGGCTCCAGCTCAGCAAAAAGACGATGCATCCTAGCCCGATACGCCAAACCTCCAACTTCTCCCCCTTTCGCCCTAAAATACGCCCGCAATGCGTTAGTATTCATTTCGGTTGTCCATCGCATGCGGCGTACTCCACCAGTGGCGGGTGCCGATTGCTGGGCCTGCGAAGACCCTGCCGACACCAAGCCAGCTGGTGGGGATGATGGATGCGAGGGGCTGATGGGTGGTCGTGCAGCACATCTCGCTCGGCTGGCGGTTCGCATGCTGTCGCGTCCAGCGCCAGCTCCAGACGCGCCCTGGCGACCTCCAGGCAGCGGCCCTTTGCGCGTTTTTGCATATTCCATCATCCATAAAATTGGGCGTCATTTAACGGGAGACGCCCAGACCCGGCGCCGTTTTATGGTGGGGCCATGTGCACAAGCGGGCCTTTGCGCCTTTAATTTTTGCCGAGGCACGGCACTAACACCTCTTGGCAAGGTGCTGACTGGCTGCGCTGACGTAGTGGTTTATCACATAACCGTTACGTCAGCGGGCGATGGGGTCGTCATTATTATTATTATTATTATTATTATTATTACATTATATAGATTTTTGAATTATTATTGCAGGTAGCTTATTACATTATAAATTATTAATACTAACAGATTATTTAACTGAACGTTATTTAATATGGGTATCATCTAAGAAGTCCGATACTGAGTAATAGCA
This sequence comes from Parnassius smintheus behrii, assembly GCA_036936625.1. Classification (NCBI taxonomy): domain Eukaryota; kingdom Metazoa; phylum Arthropoda; class Insecta; order Lepidoptera; family Papilionidae; genus Parnassius; species Parnassius smintheus. The sequence goes on from JAUPFT010000006.1 coordinate 12,198,705, forward strand.
CCTTTCCAATAACAAAGAATTAAGACTCTTTTTAAATATTCTTATCGGTTGATTTTTTACAAAATTAGGAATTTTATTATAAATGACTGGTGCCATGCCCATAACACTTTTTTTTTAATAAAGCTGTTTGAAATCTTCCCGTATACAATAAGTCTTTATATTGCGTTCTCGTAGGTACAGTCCGTACTTGAGTTTCATTTAAGGTAGGAAATAAATGATGATTAATTTTGACAAATAACGCTACTTCAATAATATATAGACACGGAAAAGTTAATAATTTATGAGCTTTAAAAATGGGGACACAACTATCGGTAGTCTTTAAATTAAAGATTGCTCTCAAACAGCGATTTTGGGTTTTGAAAATGATTTCTCTATCGCCACAGTTGCCTCAAATTATAATACCATATCTTAATATTTATATATATATATATATATATATATATATATATATATATACTAGCTTGTCAGGCAGACGTTGTCCTGCCCTTTTCGACGACCCTTTGTCATGTCCTATTAAAAATCCTTAAATTCGTAAAAATAATTGTGGATCACTCATGGTCAAAAAAAACTATCTTATCACTCAAGTTGGGCCAAACTGCACACGGTGTGCAAATTTGATTAAATTCGTTTAAGTAGTTTAGGAGTCCCTCGCGGACAAACAACGTGACACGTAATTTATATATATTAAGAAGATATATGTTTGACGTTCCAATATCATAGTTAGCCCCGCTACCATTAGTTTTTATAAATTAATTTTATTTTTATTAATATTTCATTTTTTATATAAATTATATTACCGTATAATAGGACAAATTTGTCTAAGAGGCTCTCTCTGTAGAGCACAGTAGTAAAAGTCTCGCAGATTTATAGAATTGGAACAATTTATTAATAACTTCGCTTTCTTGTGAATTTATCTTACAGATTGAAATTATCTTACAGTGTTTATGTCGATATCACAGCAAATTTTTTTAGACATATTTTTTAATTTCCCGTTAAAACATATACATAGCATATTTCATTTTCTGAAAATAAAACCAAGAAAGTTGTAAAAAATATCAACGATGTTTCGACCATTATAATTCTGTTCAGAACTACTTTTGTGAAACAATTTCAGAAGCGATTAGATTAACGACTTTTTAGTCCGCAATTTATTAGAACCGCCGTAGCCGGACATCCTTCACCTTGTTCCGGTGCCGTAGTTATGATACAGGTCAGCGAAGTACAGTTATGACTTAGACTATTTATTAAAATTTGAAAATTATGCCGCTGTGAAAACTATAAAATACTTTGGTTGAACAGAAACAGGAAATTGCAATAACAATCAATTATCATTCACTTTTTTATTACAGCGTATCAAAAGTCTACTGCCGTCGTCTGCATAGATTGCCTCTTAAGGAGGATATTTACCATAGTTGCCACGCTTGGCCACCTTACACCCCTCAGCATGTGACTAGTTTGACTTAAGGATAATCCACTGTCCGGAGGTAAGGTATGTATGTAATTTTTTTTATTATATTTATAAAAACGTTACCCCCTACACTAAGATTTTCTGTTGTATCGTGGGGGCAGTTTACAAACACAAATTGCACAAGGACAAACATCCAGACCCGCACAACCCGAACAACTATTTGTAGGCCATACAAATACTTGTTCCGTGCGGGATTCAAACCCGCGACCCCCAGCGCAGCCACTCATTGCTAAGCCACTGCACCACGGAGTCGTCAAAACATGATAGAGGAAGAGATTAAAAATAGATTGATTTAAAGAATTGATTGTTTCGAAAGTTATCGTGTTTACCCTCCATGCGGACTTGATAAAACTACACCATAAGCCACTAAAACCACTTTTTAATGTAAAAATAGCAATCAACCGTATTAATTTGTTGCTTTACAAACATTCCCTGGTACTTCGCAATGTAAGTAATATATCTTAGTTTTCTTAAATATTATGTGTATATATAACAAAGACCTCTCAGCTATTATTATAAGTTTAAGCACAAAAAACCTTTGGGCAGCAGCAGCAGCAGGACAATCTCGTAAATTCAGTTCAATTTTTTTCTCATATTTTACGCCAGAATACTAAATCTTATTTGTATTTCTATATCTATATCTATAGATACTTGAATTAAATACCTACATTAATTAAATTGTAAATTAACATTATTGTAGTAATAAAATATTCAGTAGTTTTTTTTTCATGTTAAAATTGAATTTAATTGAAGGAGATTAATTAGAATTAAATAGGTGGATTAGATTTGAATTGAACTTAATTAAATTAAATGAGATGAAAGTAATTATAAAGTATGTCAGTTATATATGGATTCTGTCTGAAATAAAATTATTATATATATATATATATATATATATATATATATATATATATATATATATATATATATATATATATATATATATATATATATAAGTAATAAACATAATGAACTCTTTACTTATGCAGTAGATTCCATTTAGTTAAATATTTTATTTCTTACTGTTCTTATTACTTAGTTAGGAAAATGGGTCGTATTAATTTACTTTTAGATGCTATACACCAATTAGGTACGTTAAGTAGTCAAAAAATAGAGCTCTGCCACTTGGAATATTTCAATAGCGGGCTCAGGCATTTCGAGGATTTGCCGTTTAACCCGGAATTTAATTTAAATTATAGACAATTCTGGAAAGTGTATAACGTAAAGAGGGCCGTCATATTTTATGTTTGTTCATGTTTTGTATTTATTGCATGTACGTTTTTATTTAATGTTTTTTAAATACGAGAAAACTAATTATCTCATACCATCTCTTTATTCGCCTGCGCTTTATCTAATACCGCGTCTAACCATTCCCATTGTGCTTTAGCAGGAACACTATTCACTTCACGAATTCCGAATAAATTAGTATTCAAAGCCACGATCCTCAGTTTACTGTATGACTGTTCAATTGTATAATATCCACCTAAAATGATAAACAATAGTATTTATATTTATTTAAATACAACCAACCTTAACAATAATCAACATTAAGTATTTCTTATTGTTATCATTATCATCACCAGCATTTTTAAGTCGATACAAATTAATATCTTTTTCTAAAAACACCAGCAGGCATAAACAGCTCGTGTGTTGTCCCTATGAACATAGCCGTCAGCCGAATATGCCTCTATGAATATAGCCGTCGCATTGTAGACTAGTCGCTTGTCAAAACTTACATGCTAGATTGGCATTGATCTATATATATATATATATATATATATATATATATATATATATATATATATATATATATATACAGTTAAGATTGGCATATAGCCTCATCTATAAATGGATCGGCTATTTTATAACTTCTTATATTTTTCTATAGAAGAGGATGACAAACAGTTAAAAGGATCGTCGGTTTTCTACACTCACACTACGAAACACAGCAGCATTAAGCTGCTATTTTACGCTGGTATTCTGTAAGCATGGTTCTTTCTCGGTCGAGCCCACCTATTCGTCCTGAAGCCATAATATAGCTGCAGCGTGACACTACCACGTTTATATACTAAAATATTTCTAATTTACTTAGTCAATTATTAGGTACGCATGAAATTATAATACCAACCAATTTTGAATGTTTGCAGTGCCTCTAATGGTAACCAATGCATCCATAAATTAGTAAGACTTTCCGAGGGAGTGGGGTCCAAGTGACCGAGAACTGGAAATACGAAGTGTGAACTAAACGTCCTGCTTAATAACTCCGTCATATTCCTGATCGCCCGGTATCTGTCGCCCTCATTACCACTGTAGTGAGCTGCTATAATATCTCTAAAAGCAAAATATTATTTCATAGTACCTTTAATGGAAGATTAGAATACAATATTTGATTCATAGAGGCATTGTTTCAAGTTAAAATCGCTCTTCAAATTTGGTTTTAATGTTTCTTAATAACTTCTTGTTCATTCCCTTATAACTTAAATTAAACAAAAGTTGTAATTTGATATTTAACTGTATAGTTTTAATGAGAGGATAGTGACGGCAGCCATTCTAGTACAGCCGCCTGAATTGAAATTGTGTAGGTATACGTGGGCGTAGATTATTGTTAAGCCTACTGACCGCAACTTAAACACAGTCTTATTATGATTATTATTAAGTTTTAAAATTCATATTCATCTATATTTTTTTGAAAATTATTTTGATCACTAATAACATGCATAGATTTAATTGTAATACAAGCAGTGAGCTCTCAGATTTTAACATACCCTGTCCAGAGAACGAACTCGACGTTCTCTGAATGACGAGTTCGCATGTACTTGGCTGCTGATTCGATTAGCTCAAGAGAGCTATCACATGAATAGTCGCCGTAGCGACCTAACGCTTGGTGATGGCCGGAACTGCCCCGTTCGTCTATTCTTCGACAAACTAGATTAATTAAAAATTATAAGAATATTAATCAGACTTATAAAAAAAAGATAAACATAATATACTGGTCATTTGGAATTCAAACATTCGAAACAGACATAAAAAATGTCTGTTTCCTTTATATATATATATATATATATATATATATATATATATATATATATATATATATATATATATATATATATACAATCAATAAAAAGAAATTAATAATTATGCTCAAATTTTTCTTGTTTTTTTTTTATACTTACATCTACGGTTATCACCTTGTGGTGTGTAGAGCGGGTCGTAATGGAAATCGGTTATATGCCAAAAATAACCTGAAACAATAAACACAAATGGTATATTAAGGCCATCACGTAAAATATTGTTTCATAAGTAGCATCTCGTCGTGTAGAGGTGACATTTTTTTTTTTTTTTTTTTTTTTTTATAGAAGAGGGGGCAAACGAGCATGCGGCTCACCTGATGTTAAGTGACTACCGCCGCCCATGATCAACCGCAACACCAGGAGAATTGCGGGTGCGTTGCCGGCCCTTTAGAAAGGAGTAAGCTCTTTTCTTGAAGGTCCCCAGGTCGTATCGGTCCGGAAAAATCGCCGGTGATAAACTATTCCACAGAGAGGTTGTACGTGGAAGAAAGCTCCTTGTGAAACGTACAGTGGTGGACCGCCAAGCATCCAGATGGTGTGGATGGTATCGGGACGTTTGCCGTGTCGTGCGTTCACGAAATTTGGCGGCTGGGATTAATCCGAACAATTCCTCAGAGCACTCCCCGTGATAGATGCGATAAAATACGCAAAGAGATGCAACATCTCTTCGCAACGCCAGTGAATCGAGCCGATCGGAAAGCACTCGGTCGTCGACGATTCGAGCCGCTCTGCGCTGGATGCGGTTAAGTGGAAGGAGCTGGTACTGGGGAGCCCCAGCCCAGAGATGGGAACAGTATTCCATGTGCGGTCGAACCTGCGCCTTGTAAAGTTGCAGGCGGTGTGCCGGCATGAAATACTGCCCCGCTCTGCTGAGCACGCCAAGCTTTTTAGAGGCCAATTTGGCCTTCCCTTCCAAGTGACCACGAAACTGCACGTCACTCGATATGTCGACGCCGAGGATTCCGATACTGGGTGAGGCAACAAGGGGAGTGCCTTGAAACTGAGGGGATACGACAAAGGGGTTCTTTTTAGCGGTTAACGCGCAAACTTGTGTCTTCTGGGGGTTAAACTGGACTAGATTTAGTCGTCCCCAATCCGAGACTCTGTTCAGCAAAGACTCGACTTCAGACACAAGTTTGTCCCGGCACTCGGAGACGTTTTCCCGAGAAATATTGGCTCGGCCGGTGTAAAGAGCATCACCAGTGCTGTCATCTGCATAGCAATGAATGTTACGGGTATGCAACATATCATTGATATGCAGAAGAAACAGCGTTGGCGATAGCACGCAGCCCTGTGGAACACCAGCATTAATAGGCTTGCAATCGGAGCTTGCACCGTCTACAACGACCTTGATGCTCCGATCTGCAAGAAAGCTGGTGATCCAATCGCACAATTTCTCGGGAAGCCCATAGGAAGGGAGCTTCGAAAGAAGCGCTTTGTGCCAAACCCGATCGAAGGCCTTCGCAATGTCCAAACTAACGGCCAATGCCTCCCCCTTGAACTCTACTGCCTCCGCCCATCTGTGAGTGAGGTAGACCAGAAGATCACCAGCTGACCGACCACGGCGAAAACCGTATTGGCGGTCACTAATCAGCTGGTGATCCTCAAGGTACCTCATGAGCTGGCAGTTTACAATGGACTCCATTGTTTTGGAGAACAAGGAGGTGATGGCGATTGGCCGGTAGTTGGACGGGTCTGAGCGGTCGCCTTTTTTAGGGATCGGGTGGACGAAAGCAGTCTTCCATGATTTTGGGACTACGCCTAGGGAGTAGGAGTACCGGAAAAGACGCGTTAAAACCGGTGCCAACTCTGGAGCACACGTCCTCAGCACAATTGGGGGGATTCCGTCAGGCCCACTCGACTTGTGGATGTCCAGGGAGAGGAATGCTTTGCGAACCGAGCGCTGTGTGAACTGCACTTCCGGCATGGAGCACTCACACCGCGGGATGGTCGGCGGCGTACTCCCCCCGTCATCGAGAGTCGAGTTAGACGCAAAGAAGGAGCCTAGAAGATCGGCTTTCTCCTTTGCAGTATGGGCCAGTGAGTCGAAAGAATATAATAATAATAAATTCATAAGAGAATCCACCTCTCCATGTCATTCCGTAGGTGTCGTAAGAGGTGACAGGTAAAAGAAACAGAAAAGGAAGAATTCAGTCACCAACCCGTCTGCCAAGCAACTGCGGCAAATACACCTATGTGGCTATCTAAGGAGGTGGCTTATGGGTAGCAGTAGACTTCTGATAGGCTCTAATGATTAATGATATTGATGTTTCGTGGGAGCATAGCAAGGGTAGTTTACAAACAATATATATATATATATATATATATATATATATATATATATATATATATATATATATATATATATATATATATAAATGTATGTATATATATGTATATATATGTATATATATATATATATATATACATATACATATATATATATATATATATATATATATATATATATATATATATATAAATGTATGTATATATATGTATATATATGTATATATATATATATATATATATACATATACATATATATATATATATATATATATATATATATATCTATATATATATATATATATATATATATATATATATATATATATATATTAAATATATATACCTAGTTCGGCCATAAGTTCTGTTACAAATGAAAATGATTTTTTTTTAATGAAGAAATGTAATATTACTAAAACTTATATGTACGTATTTATTAAAGTCTTAACAAAAATAAAAAAAATTACATTCAAAATGGCCACTATGAACTATGAGCGTACACTTTATCATTTTGCTTATTGTAGTGCTCTTCAATCGTGAAATTTTTTTCATCGGTAAGAGGATATTTCTGTGCCCTTTATCTGCGTATCGCGACAGAAGGAGTTTTGATCAATCCACTCTCTTTAATTGTAAAGAATGATTTAGGGCATGTCCTGTATATCGACGTTAAGCACTGAGCTTCAGGTCTTGTTTTATAACACGCGACAGAGTCCTAGCGGGAATCTTTAATTGTCGCGATATGATTTTTTGATTTGGATTTGGATTTCGATGAGTTCTGACTTTAATAGCATTAACAGACTTTGTAGTTCTAGCAGCACGCGGCCGCCCTTATCTTTTATGGTCTTCGATAGAGAATGTAATGTTGTATCTGTTGATATTACGAACAAGTTGCGAACATACGGCTGATACCATCTTTTGAAGTGTCTGGAATAAGACCGACGACCCCATAATCACGTTCTGCAAGGTGATCACCGCAATCCTATTTTCTTAATGAAGACGAAATTGATAATGAAGACGAAAAAATATGTGAAATGGTGCAAAATCAAAAGAACTTTAAAAAAAAGGAAAAGTTTTTATGTAACATTATTTATGGCCAGATTAGTTATATATATATATATATATATATATATATATATATATATATATATATATATATATATATATATATATATATATATATATATATATACAGTGTGTCCAGTCACGGACTAGCGATATTTTAGGTACTTATAATACATCTATTTTAATAAAAAAAATCCCCTCCCCCTCTATTTAACAGCCATTTTGTTTTTTTCTTGAGATATTCTCTACGCGTTTACGAAAAAAGTCATATCTCTGAAAGTTTTAGTCTTACTGAGATAAAAATTAACTCATTCGGAGGCCAATAATATTGTTTATCGTGTATATTATCAAATTTTTTGTAGTAATAGTGTTCCGTGCTGCCTGCTCTCAAATTATACTACTTATAAATGATGATTCTGATTCTCTGATCTCTCATTCATCATCTCTAATTCATCGAAGATCATAAGTAATCTCAGATTACTATTACTCCTAGGCAGGCAGTGCCAGTTGTCATTTAACAAAGGCCTTTTGTGTTTGCGCATATGCTATGTTCAAACAACAATAATTCTTAAAGTAATAAAGATACAGCTGTAAACTTTATGTTGTATTGTAGCTTAACTCAAAATCTGTCAATCTAGTATAAAAATAAAAAGGGTGAACGGAATTGTTTTTGCAGTAATTTACAATAATTTGCCGATTAGCATATTTTTTTGATATTTATTTGAAAATAAATTTTTTTTCTTCAAAGTTACAAGTATGTCAACAAAAATTTTGATAATGTAAACGATAAACAATATTATTGGCCTCCGAATGAGTTAATTTTTATCTCAGTAAGACTAAAACTTTGAGAGATATGACTTTTTTCGTAAACGCGTAGAGAATATCTCAAGAAAAAAACAAAATGGCTGCCAAATAGAGGGGGAGGGGATTAGACCTCAGTGTGTAGTGTATTTTTATATTAAAATAGCTGTATTATAAGTACCTAAAATATCGTTAGTCCGTGACCGGACACACTGTATATATTTAATATATGTATATAAACACATCTCAAAATCTACTCAGTCAAATTTGAAATAGCAGAAGAATCAACTTAATAAATTTTTTCGAAGAACGCCTTAAAGTTTTTTACTTCGTTACGTAATTTCCAATTAAAATGTATAAAAGCATACAAGTCAAGACCCAATTATTCGATAAAAATTCCACTCAGATTTAATTCCAAGCCATGTCGCAAGGAAAAACCTATAATGCTTTCAAAACATGAAACGACAATTTATTTTCTTTTTATGACATGGCAAAAAGATTTCAAAACTCATATCCACGACATGAATTCCAATGAGAATTAAAAATACTTGATGAAATTTTATTCTGTGCAATTCCTAATGAAAATATTTGCTTCTACGAAAATCCTATTTAAAAGGCATTCTGTCAGCAGTTATAAAGTCAGTATAGTAATAAAAGCACTTGTATATCATTTTAGATCGTAAAAAGACTACATTTTATTACATTATTGAGACTCGTGGTAAGTCTGGTTCTAAGCGCTTGCTTAAATTCACAGTAATAATGACATTATTAAATTAAATTGTAAGTGTTACTTTATCATGAAAATATCCGTAAACAAACCTGCATATCTACAAGGTCAGATATATTATAAATATATGCCAAATCTACCAATACGCTTTGTTAGTTTTTCAAAAGCTTCTCAGAAATAAAATGAGATCAGAGCTCATCGGTATAGCAGTAACAGAGTTTTAACATTCTAAACTGACTTCTAACTTGAAATTAAAAAGTATGAAATTATTTGTGATTGCATGAGAGTCATCCATTTTATCACACTTTTCATCAAAAGATATATCCAAGATAACCCAAAGAGCAGTTTAGTTGAAGGGAAATATGAAAGCTAAGCCGAAAGCTTAACTGAAAGTCACGCCCGTTTCATCTCCAATAAAAACAGCCTATATTTTTCTGCGAGAAGGAACTGATGAAAAATAAATTCCCCAAAGAAAATACTGTCACACTTTAACGTTTCTCAAGCCGAGACTGTCACTATAATTTGCAAGACTTTATCCGCACCGTTGAGCCTGCTGAAACGAGACAGGACAAAAACGACTGATAAATGAGAATGACATACCCAATTCAAATGTTGAAAAGCCGCGTTGGGTGTTACGTGTGAAAATTCCTTAATTTTAGTCGACAAAGAAAATGAAAAGGATTTTCAATACGTGTGTATATTTTTATGTATGTTCGGCCATAACTTCTTTGTTAAACAACCGAATTAAATAATACATCTTTAATTAAACAGGCTATACTTAAAGGACGGTAGTTATTTCTTACCTTGAAGTTGTGATATTCCTTAATTTACTCCAAAGGGTAAAAAATAAACCTTTTTTTTACATAGTATATAATTGACAATTGAGTATACAGCCAACCTGATGGTTAGTGGCCTATAGACATGCATATGTTGTATTTTCGACTAAAAAGCAAAATGCAGATGCGTTGTCACTCCGGAGGCCTAATATGGATGATTTTTATTAACGAAACACAGCATTAAGCTACTTTATTAATCTGGTACGTATAAACTGAATTAAAGTGAAACAATTTGCACACAATACTTACTTAATCTCTAAGAGTTATTATTTGCAAATCATTTTATTCTTTTTAGTTTTTGAAGCCGGTTTTTATTTTATGTTTAGTTTTCTCTAACCCGTGCACAGGTGTCATTTGTTTGCTATGCACTGATAAGCTCTCAATTTTTAAGAATAAAATCAATTCCACGTAAATAAATAATTTCCACATTATTTTTGAAGTCAAAAATCAATTTTTAGATACAATATTTATGTCCGAGCATCGACTTCAGAGACTATAATGTGGAAATTATTAATTTATTTTTATTTTTTGAACTCGGGTTTCGCTGTTTTTAACTTTATTCTTTAATTTGATATTTTAATAGTAAATCAAATATAATAAAGTTGGAGGTATCTATCATTGATATGCACTTTTCTAAAATGTAAAAGAGATGTCGATAACAATTTTGTAATGTTTATTTTTTAAATAGAATAAAGGTGACGAACGAGCGTACAGTCTACCCGATGGCAAGTGGATGCGGTGGCATATAGACATCTAAATCTGTCCTTAAATAAGAATCCTAATTCAAAATACATTGTCACCCCTGAGGACAAAGATGGAATGCATCGTTTCTAGTTAAAAGGGTCAAATAAAGAATCGAAATGCAGATGCATTGTCATCCCCCATAGAGGACTAGGATGGGAAGTCTTGCCTCCCTTCGTGTAAAAAAATCTTGTGCTCCTCATTACTAAACGCTAGATCATTATGCTAATATTTTATTTTTAGTGTGGTTCCCCGGTATAATCAACCTATTTATTTTGCAGGCACAATACAGCTACAGTTCTACGAATAACCATTTTATTCTTAGTATAGGCACGCGGCAGCAATATTATGGTTATAGCCTAAATAGTTCGGCCAAACGGTTGAGGATAAATTTCTCATAGAATACCAGCGAAAAATAGCAGCTTAATGCTGCTGTGTTTTGTATGGTGAGTGTACAGATCCTAAGACCCTTATTTACTGGAAACGAGGCATTCCATCTTAGTCCTCAGGGCTGACAACGCATCTGTTTTTTGATTCTTAATCGACGATAAATATAGATATCTATTGGCGACAGCATCCACTTACCATCAGGTAAACTTTGCGCTCGTTGTCACCCTCATTCTATAAAAAAAGTTGTAAATGTTGCCACGGTCTTAGAGACATGTTGATTATTTAGAGACCCTGGCAGGATACCCCAGTTTATAGCTTTGACTTCTGGGGAGACAGGTAAAGAACTAGTGAGGGACCATGTTAAACACTTTGGCAGCCTCTTATTTCAGGGATACCTCGTTCAGATCCTAGGCAGCAGCAAAGGCAGCTATTTATAATTAAGGAAACTGCAAGCAAATAAGAGTTTGAGAGATGACACAATATTATACCATTTGCTATAGAGACCGGTCCGGCCGTGATGTCCACGTGTGGTAATGTTCCTAAAGGAACTGAATCCTCGAAATAGCATTGATTCTGATAATAAGAAGGCTGGTTCATTTCTCGCTCAAAATATATGGCCATTAAGCAAGATAACTCAACCAGCGTTTTGAAACCACGAATAGTAGAGCTGTATGATCATTTATAGTTTTTAGTTTAATCCTTCAATCCCCATAAAATTCCCATGCAGTCGCATGCGCCTCGCAAATCCAGAGCGAACAGCACTTAAAACCATTAAAACTTATATTTAGAGACTACTTTTCTATGAAAAAGTTTGGTATTATAAAATCTATACAAAATTCTCTATCCTGTGGTCTAGAGAAACAAAATTCAGGTTTTAATTTATTACAAAAAGATTTTATTGTATTTTGATAGCAAAAAAAGTCATACCATGCGGATATCGGCAGCGTGAAAATCACAATTATTTCTATATATTACCTGAAATTATTTACGTAAAAAGACAAATTATATACACACTAAAACTTTAATAACCATTTTATATTACAAAACTATTGTGAAACACTAATAAAACAATAGAAAAATGCATAAATAAACACAACTACATCGAAATGAAAATGGCGTACGTAATAAACGTAGAATATAAATTAATATCCATAAGCTGTTTTTTTTCCACTTTTGGATAGAAAATTTTAATATTTATTCTATATTGCCAAACTTCTTCATAGAAAAGTAGTCTCTATACATAAGCATTTATGGGTTAAAGTGCTGTGGGTGGGTACGGTCATATTTGACCGCTTGAATTTTGACGGAATATCGAAACGGTCAAATTTGGCCACTTGGTGTTTGAGAGGTTTAGTTTGTTTTTATTATATTATTAAAAATTGTACATGTGTTACGTGAACAAATCTCTAACATAATATAATTAATTAGTATGAAACATTATTATTATGTCAAATACAAGATACCATGTCATTAAAATAATTCATTACATTTTCCCCGGATATTTCATTTTTTTTTCTTAAAAGTATTCCAGTATCATAATACTACGATATTATCTAACAGCACCCCCATGAATCAAACAAGGTTTATATTTACATACCGATATCAAATGCATTTTGTTATTTAAGCACAAATCTTCATGACACTATAATCAGTAATTTAGAGAATATAAAATAATTTATATATCTACATAACTTTCAAACTACGTAATTGCATTTATCATCGTTGACATGTGACAGCCTAGAACCCCGCCTATTTCATTACTGAGATTGTATTATGAATATTCAGGTAAACTCATACCATGCAGAGTTTCTAGACAGATTATTAATGCTGGTATAATGTTGGATCATACACGTTTCAAAGTGTTAATATTTGAATAGTTACTGATATAGAATGGAATAGAGTAAGACCGCATAAATGCAGCCTGTATAATTTGAACTACCAAAAATTACAAGTTATACTATTTTCGTTCCTGTATATTTAAATACATCATCATCACAGACTGTCAAAGTCCAATCCTGAACATAGGCCTTCCCATAGATTGTCCATCCTACCATCATAAGGTAGTACTTGTAATAATTGGCTTGGTAGGCTGGTTAGCACGGTTTTGAAGATTTTGTACTGCAAAATAAAAAAATAAAGCCTTATTATAGGATATTTTGGCCATCTCTCCGTGTGTCTTTCCATCTATTATGACTAGTCTTATCGGGAATGGATATAGCTATCAAGTTAAAATTTATATCAAATAAAAACTCTATGACCCCTTGGAGGTGTGAAAAATTTAAACTTCTGTATAAAAATATGGCTATTTCTCATATTTTAATACTATCAAACTCACCCATCAAAACCTTTAAGTACTTCTTAAAAGTTTTGCCAAACATAATTGATCTAGGTCAACCGATGACATAGAATCATGGTTCACCTGGTACTATGCCAAATGCCAAATTTAGCAAAAATAAAGTTCTCACACCGCACAGTAAAGAAAAAAATCCAAACTTCTTTAATTTTATGTTATATAACATTAAAAACTTTTTGATTTTTTTCCGTGCAGACCTAAAATAGTTCACTGCGGCCAGTCTCAAAGGAGACTAACCATTCGCGTAGGACAAAATTGGTGTGCACGAGTGTGTGCACAATAATTCAAGCAGAGGTGTATTCTCATTCGATTACTCTCAAGGTCCCGATCTGACACTACCGGTGAGAGAACAGGTGCTGGAAAACGACTTTACGTGATTTTTGAGGCACGAGGGTGAACACACACTTCTTGACTCCGGTCTGCTAGTGGGAATTTCTTGAGAGAAAAACCCAATGACAGATTTTGGCTCGATGCAGGATTCGAACACTAGTATTTATGATCAGAACCATGCTCATGACTCCGACTCAACAATTAGGCAGTCAAAATTGAAAAAGATCAGGAACATAGACCGAGATATAGGCTGATGTATAGGAAAAATCTTTTTCCATTGAAAAGTAAAGTTTGTTTTATCAATACCACGTGCCTTTTTGTTAGAGAAATGTTCCGTTTTCCGTTATCTTATTTATCACATAATTCCCAAAATAGGTGTACTATCTACATTCGTAAGTAAATTCATAGGAAACCTCAGGGTGTGCGTCCGACCCGCAATTGATCATTTTTTGTTCATTGTAATAAGTATACCATTTGTTATATTTTGTTTCAGTTTCCCCCTGTCCTTTCGACACCCACAGATTGATATTCTAAAGTGGATTCTCTCAACCGCTACAAAAAAAGAAACAAGATTTTTCTTGCGTACATTTAAATACATGGACAATCATATATATATATATATATATATATATATATATATATATATATATATATATATATATATATATATATATATATATATGAATACAGTTTTAAAATACAAAATATAATAAAATACCACTCGCTACCAATATTTACCCGGCAGAAACGCAAACAAGGTATATTCTATTCGGTAAACAGGGAGAGATAACATACATAAAAGAAACAAGACAAAACAAGAAATCTCTTTCTGTATCAAATTGTACTTATATTTATACGTTTCATATTAATAAGCAAATAACTGTAGCGGTTACCATTTTTATTTATATTTTTATTTCTTATTCGTTATAAGTAAGACGCTTCTTCCCTCTATTGATTTCTATAAACAATATAAAATATCCACAATGAGGAAATCCGCAGAATAATTAGAGTAGCTGGCCCGGCTTAAAGGTCAAAGAATCCGTAATCGATGGCGACAAAAGTTTCTCGAGCGGCAAACTCGTAATTACTAGCGCAGTATTTGGCAACCTCCGCTGGTCCAGGGCCAGTTGCTAATGCAACTGGCCCTGGACCGCGTTAGTTGTCATCTAGGGTGTAGGCTTATGTTCTAAAGCGATATTTTGATATGCTGTAATGATTATGACGAAATTAAGTCATTAAAATCGATAAAAATCCACTGCTAAAGATAGGCCTCCCCCATAAATTGCCTCAAAAGAGGGATTTTGCCATAGTTGACACTCTTGGCAAGCGGGTTGTCAACCGCAGTTTCTTATTATTTTGAGTTTTTATCAGGAAGATGCCGTTGTCTATCACCTGTTTGAATTTCCTTTGTCACCTCTTATAACACCTACGGAAGATATTATGGGGTAGTGGATATTTTTACACTACTATAGCGGTTGTTTTAGGCTAAATTACAAAGGAAAACTGCAGCCAAGGAAAACCAATATCCAGTTCTAGTCTTTGATATAGGTTAAATAAAGATACAGTATTAATACTTCCTACAGTTGGGCAAATTGTCAAACATCATGGTTTTCTTCACTTCCGAGCTCGCGGTAAATAAGCACTTAGAAATTGCAATTAACAATTTTAACGGCGCCAGTGAGAATTGAACCCGAGTTTCTTGCATACTTAAAATTTACGATGGCTGAGCTACCAAGGCTTCATTCCCAGATGTTGTGACAACCATTAAAATGCTTCGGTGTTTAGGATATGTGGAAAGAATGAATGAGGAAAGTGATAAAGCCAAATGTTTGCAGCAAAAGTGAATGACAGTTTCGTTAAGGGACGCCCTGGACAAAAGTTTATCGACCAAAATTTGCTATATATTAAAGATGAACCAAACTAAGAGTACCCTTAACCGACGAGCATAAATACGTAGGTTTATGATGTGATAGAATCGAGAGAGGAGGATCAGGATCGTGCCAAATGGAAGTACGTATTCTACCTACCCCTCTTCGTAACAGGCGTGAGTTGAAAAACATTTAAGAAATAGAGTAATAGAAGAATATAAAATACAATTGAAAAAATAGTTTAAATGTAATATTATAAGAAAGGATCTAAAAAGTGACATCATAAAACTGCAAGAATAATCACGTTTGAGACAAGGCTGAGTAATGTGTTGAAATCTGTTCGTATTAGGCTATATCTGCGTTCGTTGACGCAAGAAGTTTAAGTTAATCCGACGGAGTTCAACTCGGGGAATAAATTAGACAAGCCATTTGTTTTGCAAGAGGATTAAAATGTCTTAATTTATATGGCGATCCTAAATCAAGGATTTGCCTTGCAAATGCAAGAAATAGTGTATTTTAACGTCTGCATCCGATTCTGATTTTAATAACATAAAGTGTTAGGTAGCTGGACACAAATCCCTTAAGCAGTGATAAGTGACCACCATTCGGATCATTTTCAGCCAAACATGAATATTCCCAAAACTTGATTCCATACTTCATATTTAGCTCATTTATTTAGACATAGTTGTTTACGCAATCACACAATATAAAACATGTCTGTACCCTCTTAAGGGGTACGCAGATTTGTTCTAAATTTTTCCCACTTTTCAGACGGTCTACTTGCGCAGTAGCTTAACATTGAGGTGCGGCGCTGTAGGCTGTGGGTTTGAATCGCGCACAAAACAAGTCAATGTATAGATAAGTTTAAAGTTATTTATATTAATATATTTTTGTTCCAGGCCCGGATATTTTTGTTTTTGTAACGCTAGATATCGCTAGCTAGCCGTTAAGCTGGCTGTCAAGCCCGCCACGCCCAGCCGTTACGTCACTTCCCCACCACGTGAGCCTTGCCCCGCCAAATTGCGAGTCGGAGGAGGTGAAGTAACCGCCAGCTAGCGAATGCTATAAAAGCCAGGAGCGATGA
Organism: Parnassius smintheus behrii; assembly: GCA_036936625.1. Taxonomy (NCBI): domain Eukaryota; kingdom Metazoa; phylum Arthropoda; class Insecta; order Lepidoptera; family Papilionidae; genus Parnassius; species Parnassius smintheus. Next base: position 12,215,728 of record JAUPFT010000006.1, read on the forward strand.
TTTTATACATTCAATTTGTAATAATAATTGTAAGGGAACACTCTGCCCGAATAAAAGTACAAATCAGTTTGCGTTTATCTTTTAATCACATTTATTATACACCGTCGTTTACACTCAGAAGTGGGATGATAAAAAAAAACAAGCTCATGATGAAACGACGCTCCACTACACACAAACGTCGACGGTCGCCTAGTCAGGAGAATATAGATTCTGCGTCGATAAACCAGATGTCTGAAAATTCAAACGAAGAAGGTAGATGCACACCACCCGCAAGGAAAATATTAAAGAGTCTCCTAGCACAAGAAGTTGAAAAAGCATTCAACGATCTGGAACATGAAGCGCCCACCCTCATTCGTCGAAGAGAACACAGTGCCGCATCTTTAATTCCAGAATTTGACCCTGAAAACGAAGAATGCACAGTTACTGCCTGGATAAAAAAAATCGAGCAACTAGGTCAAATCCACGGCTGGGATGACAAAACTAAATCATTCTATCTTCAAGACAAGTTGAGAGGACAGGCAAGAAAGTGGTATCGACTCGATGAGTATGACTACTCTTGGGAGCAATGGATAGAAATGCTTCTTCGTGCGTTCCCGAAACATCGAGACTACGCTCATGTTCTGGAAGAAATGCTTCATAGAAAAAAACTACCCTCTGAAAGCATGACAAAATATTATCAAGAAAAGGTTGCTTTGTGCTTCAGAAGCAAATTGTCAGACATCGCTACGGTGTCCTACATCATACAAGGGTTGCCTCTAGCATTACAATCAAATGCGAGAGCATTCCAATGCGAACGACCTGACGAGTTATATGAAAATTTCTTGTCGGCATTCGATGACTACAAAGTTTCTGTAACGGATACAAGAGGAGGCTACAGGGATATACCACACCTCGTAGAGAAGAAACCTTCCGCGAACCCTAACACTGATCCATGCCCGCGCTGCAAGAAAATTGGACATTTAGTACGTAACTGTCCATTGCCTGACCAACGCAGCTGCTACAAATGCGGAGTTCGAGGTCACATTGCTCCACGTTGCCCGTCAAATCCTAGATATATACCTGCCCCGAAAGCAGGTAGTGTGAAAGAAATAAATTTACTTCAAAACTACAACGATGTTTACAAAAAGACTGCAAAGATCAACGGTGCTTTCGTGAAATCGTACATCGATACGGGCAGTCAAGTAAATGTGCTCACGAGTGAAGTAGCTACTCTCCTGGGTCTCGAAGCTAAGCCTGTCTCCGTTATTTTGAAGGGATTCTCTGGCGGTTACTTAAATAGTAACAGCGAAGTCGAGTTTGAGCTTGAAATTGATAACCTGCATATGACCTGTAACGCATACCTAACCGAGGCAGAAATGAGCGGCGTAAATCTTTTGATCGGGCAACCGGTTATAAACAGTGAAGGTGTGTCATTAGTTGTACACGAAGGCAAAGCAACACTTCAGAAGGAGCTTAATTTCCTGTCCAATCTTGATGTTACTGAAGCTAGCAGCAGATTTCGTGTCGTCACTGCTGCAAGTGAACGTTTACCACCAGGTATCTCAATTATCAAGGTTAAAATTATTGGCAATGCGGCCAGTAATCACGTACTAACACCTGCGAGACATTTCGAGTTCCAAGAAATATCATTCTCCCTGCCAGCAACACTTTTACGAGGAAATGAAGGCTACCTCAAGGTCGTCAACAGTTGAACCAAGGACATCACCTGGAAGGAAGGAACCATTCTACTTCGCGCCGAGAGCTGCCAGGAACCAAGCATAAATAACCAGGTCAGTCAACATGCCAATATTTGCAAAATGCCATATACCAAATGTATTTCACAATTGAGTGCCTTGGGTATTGATAATTATACCATTGGTGGGGTAGACTTAGATAAAATCAGGGTAGGCCCAATAAGTATATCTGATCGAAATCAATTAATCGGTTTGTTGTCTCGATATAGTAATTATTTTGCTAGCTGCACTAAGGAATTGGGATGTACGGATTTAGTTCAAATGCACATTAGATTATCCAATAATGAACCAGTACACCGTAGGCCTTATAGATTAGCACATCACAAACAAGAGATGGTTAAGCTAAAAATTAATGAGCTATTAGAGGCGGGCATTATAAAAGAATCCGAATCAGATTACGCTTCTCCTATTGTTCTAGTTAAGAAGAAGAACGGAGATAGTCGTCTATGTGTCGATTATCGAGCACTAATGCTTTAACTATCCGCGATAGATATCCATTACCTAATATCGATGAGCAAATTTCTAAATTATCTGGCAAGAAATACTTCACCAGTCTCGATTTAGCCCAAGGGTACCATCAGCTTAGCATTCATCCTGAAGATACACACAAAACAGCCTTTGTCACTCCGCAAGGACATTATGAATATAATAGAGTTCCTCTCGGTCTCGCCAACGGTCCTTCAGTGTTTATGCGTTTAATAAACAAGATCGTAGATAGTTTAGAAAATTCCAAAGTAAATCATTTAGATAAAAATAATTCCAGTAATTTCATCAAACGAGCGTCAGAAGTATTAGCATTCCTCGACGATCTCTTACTACCGTCAGTCGATGTTCAAACAGGTTTAGACTTATTGGATAAGGTTCTAAACAAATTGCAAACGGAGAATTTAAAATTAAATATGAGCAAATGTTCATTTTTACAAAATAGGATTTCTTATTTAGGTTATGAAATATCCTGTGATGGCATTCAACCGGGTGAATTTAAGTTGGCAGCGGTGTCTCAATTTCCCGTTCCAAGTAATGTACATGAAGTGCGTCAGTTTATTGGTCTATGTAGTTATTTTAGGAAGTTCATCCATAACTTTGCAATAATAGCTCGTCCGCTTACCGAACTAACAAAAAAAATACGATGTGGGTATGGGGCGAATCACAAAAAACTAGTTTTGAGAATTTAAAAAATAAATTATGTAATAAGCCAGCGTTAGCGATATACGATCCTAGTTTGCCAACAGAAATCCACACGGATGCATGCAAGTTAGGTATCGCAGGTATTCTTTTACAAAAACAGATTGACGGTAGTTTGCACCCTATCTTGTATTTTAGTCGCGTCACCAGTCGGGAAGAAAGTGTTAATCACAGCTATGAACTCGAAACGCTTGCAGTGGTAGAATCGTTACGAAGGTTTCGTATATATGTGTTAGGTAAAAACGTCCGTGTAGTTACAGACTGTACTGCAGTACGCGATACAATGACTAAACGTGATCTTATTCCACGCATTGCTCGCTGGTGGCTTTTAATTCAAGACTATGATTTTACTATTGACTATAGACCGGGTGAGCGTATGAAACACATAGAAATCCGATAGATGCCGTGAATGTGTACCGTTTAGAAGTAAACGATTGGTTTAGAACAGTACAAGATCAAGATGAAAAGTCGAAACGTATTATTGATTTACTGCAAAGTGGATGCACAGATAGGGATATAGTGAATAATTATGTAATTGTTGATGGTAGGCTTTATCGTAAAACTCTTTACGGTACCCGATTAGTTGTGCCTAACTTCGCGCGATGGAAAATATTACAAATGCACCATGATGATATTGGCCATGTAGGATTAAAACGACGCTCAGAACTCATAAAAAATGATTTCTGGTTTCCAAAAATGTCCCGATTCATACGAAAATATGTGACGTCATGTTTACATTGTGCATACGGTAAAGGGGAATACGGTAGGAAAGAAGGCAAATTACATCCAATTCCAAAACCTACCGAACCAATCAAAATGGTACATATCGATCATTTGCGCCCTTTTAGTAAAACAAAAAAAGGGTACCAGTACATGTTAGTATTGACAGATGCCTTCTCTAAATTTGTTGTATCTGAGCCTACGCGTACCGTCAATTCTATAGAGACAATCAGAGTTTTAAAACGCATATTTAGTTTATTCGGTTTTCCAGATCACGTAGTTTCCGATCATGGTAAGGCCTTTACGAGCAGACATTTCAAGAAGTTTGCAACGGAAAAGCAGTTTAAACACACGTTAACAACTATTTCGTGTCCTAGGTCTAATGGGCAGGTAGAACGCACTAATCGCACAATTCTCGATGCGTTGAGAGCCACGGAACCGAGCGAGGCCTCTCATAATTAGGACAACAGTTTACCAAATGTAATATGGGGTATCAATAATACGATTAATGACACAACAGGTTATAAGCCAAACGATTTAATGTTTGCTCGCGTAGGTAGGTCAGTATGTGATGTCTCCATCCCAGATCGAGTTTCTGAGCCAGTGCAATCTAGACGCGATAGGGCTACTAATCGGATTAGAATAGCTAGCAAGAAAATGAAACGTAATTTTGATAAGAGGCGTAAAAATAGTAAGATTTACAAAAAAGGTGATTACGTACTTTGGCGCCAGGCGCCGACTACTAGCGGCAATAGGGTAAATTCTAAGTTATATGATATGTATTCTGGCCCATATGTGATAATTAAGGAGCTAGGTAACGATCGATATAAACTAAGAAGTATAAAAGGTCTTAGAGGATACAAGAAGTTTACAGGCCTAGTATCCGCTGATTCCTTACGACCATATCGTAGCGTTGCCTCTATGTCAGTAGTGTGCATGAACAATTGGAAACCGAAGATCTCTTAGACCTTCTTGAGAGCTAGATCAAAATTCATTTCTCCGTAATTACACTTGTTTCTTGAGCTGACTTGTAATCATAGTTTTGTTGCTTCCATTGCGGGAGCAATTGTTACAGGATGGCCGAGTGTAACGCTAGATATCGCTAGCTAGCCGTTAAGCCGGCTGTCAAGCCCGCCACGCCCAGCCGTTACGTCACTTCCCCACCACGTGAGCCTTGCCCCGCCAAATTGCGAGTCGGGGGAGGTGAAGTAACCGCCAGCCAGCGAATGCTATAAAAGCCAGGAGCGATGATTTTGTACATTCAATTTGTAATAATAATTGTAAGGGAACACTCTGCCCGAATAAAAGTACAAATCGGTTTGCGTTTATCTTTTAACCACATTTATTATACACCGTCGTTTACATTTTGCAATTTATGAGTGTAAACTGTCTTTATTATAAAGGTCATATTCCTAGTGTGAGGGTATTTCTTAAGAAGAATTTTAATATAAATTAAAACTTATTACACACCTAACACGCACGTGTTCAGGTCATGCTGCAACTATATTATGGTTGTAGCACGAATAGGTCAGCTCGACCGGGGACGGATTGAACTCTCAAGAATACCAAAATAAAATAGCAGCTCAGACATTTAAAATCTTTTGATTGTAGAGATCTGGAGACCCTTTTTACAGAAAACGAGGCGTTCTCGCTTAGCATCCTTAGGGTGTGACAAAGCATCGGAATTTGGATTCTAATTCAATTCAATTAAGAATCAAAATGCAAATGCGTTGTCACGCCTGATGACTAAGATGGAATGCCTCGATTCCAGTAAAAAGGGTTCTCTACACTCTCTATACGAAACATAGCATGGTTACGCTGCTTTTTTATGTTGGTATATATATATATATATATATATATATATATATACCAATAATAAATTTGTATGTCTATCTACATACGACGGAGCTATGTCCGAATATACATAAATAATATAAACATCCCAAATGAGAACCTCCTAATATATTATATATTTTTAGGTTATAATAACGGTCTGATACGATTCCATCTCATTTTATGTCGTTTATTTTCGAGGAGTTTAAATGTTATTCGTTTACAAAGCGATTGCCCTTATCTATAAAGCATTTAAGCTTTGAAACCGTATACATAATGGCTGTTGAAAACTTCCAACTACTACGTATAGTAAGATACTTAAAATATACAACGTTTTATCGTTAATTAAAATTATGAGCATACGAAAGTACGGTAAAATATACTCTTCACTACGTCGATAAAGAAGTTTCATTTCAATTGCTTTTTAATTAACTAAAAAAATAATGTAATTTGGTAAGAATATTACCTTACGACTAAGAATATACCCTTAACGACTCCTTCTTTCATTATTTATCGGTCAATAAAAAATTAATGCTGGACATGAGTCTCTCCCGTTATGGCGAGGATTTACCTTCTTTAAGTTCTTGGTGTATATCCAACTGTTCTTAGTGTGTTCTCTTTCAACGCTGGACCACGACTTCGTTATTATCGCTGAAACTTCTGGTAAACTGCAGCCAGGACACCATTAGCCGTAAAAGCCTCTGATCAGTCTTGTGAGCTTACCTGACTAACAGTGATAAAACCCCGTCACCTATACCCAAAACATCCTGCCTCTGTCCGTGTGCTACCTTAGGTCTTATGGTGCAGACATCCCGCACCTATCTCACTAATAATGTATTATTAGAAATGGGCAAATCGGCCGACACCTCCTTGCCCTAAAATCCCCAGAAATATATATATATATATATATGTTAGAGCTAAGGTATTAGTGACTGCTAGGTATATAACGTGGTAGAGTCATGCTGCAGTTGTATTAGTAGTATAGTTGTAGCACGAATGGGTCAGCTCGACCGGGGAAGGACCACGCTCTCACAGAATACCAGCGTGAAATAGTAGCATTATGCTGCTGTGTTTCGTATGGTGAGTATAGAGAACCCTTTTTACTGGAAACGAGGCATTTCATCTTAGCCCTGACGGGTGACAACGCATCTGCATTTTGATTTGTAGTGGAGGATAGATGTAGATGTCTATGGGCCGCAGCAACCACTTAACATCAGGTGGACTGTGTGCTCGTTTGTCACCGTATCCTATAAAAGAGGTATAGGGAACTTAGTTGACATCTATAGGGTCAAATACTCCTGGCATATTCATGTATATGGCCAGGTAGTTGAGCTATTGAAGGGAAATTGAGTTAATATTAAAATAAATAGCTATCAGCCTGTAAATAATGGTCTGATGAACCTTCACCTTCCCCATAGATTGCGTCATAAGAAGGACATTGCCATGGTTGCCACGCTTGGCAAGCAGGTTGGCAACCGCAGATACTTTTAGTTATTATTAGAAAGACACAGCGGCCCATCTCCTTTCCTGTTATGTTTCTCTCTGTCTTCTCTTACGACACCCACGAGATGATGTGGAGTAGTGGATATTATAACACAACCACCACACGTTAAAATAGCGTGCTTTTAATTATTAGTATGGTGGTCACATTCATTGGTGACGAACTATAAGATAGTGAGCTTAAGGGGTAAAATTTGTAACTAGTATTCTAACGATTGGGTCCATCCATCCATTATAGCCTATATTCTACTGCTTAACATAGGTTTCTTCCATAGATTTCTTGCATAGATTACCTCATTAGGAGGATTCTGTCATAGTTGTATTGCTTGGCAATCGGGTTGGCAACGGCAGGTTTTTTATTAATTTAAGTGGATATCAGAAAAATACCGCTGCCTATCTTCTAGTTTAATTTAACTTTGTCGCTTCTTATGATACTCACGGCACGAACCCACGGCAGGAAATTGAGTTGTGGATGTTCTTGCACCACCACTACAGGGCATTTAATTGATAATACAATTAATTACAAATACAGTTTTAAATACCAGCGTCAAATTGTAGCTTAATGCTGCTGTATTTCGTATGGTGAGTGTAGAAAACCGGAGACCCTTTTTACTGGAAACGACGCATTCCACTTAAGTCCTCACGGATGACAACGCATCTGCATTTTGATTCGTAATCGAGGATAGATGTAGATGTCTATGGGCCACAGCAACCACTTACCATCAGGTGGACTGTGTGCTCGTTTGTCATCCTATCCTATAAAAAAATAAAAAAAATTCACTAATTGCTACCATCAAGCAATTCTATTACAATTGCTAAACTTTTTAAAATTGTTAGGGGAGTTGTATAAGAAAGTATAAAACAATATAAAATCGGTTGTACAATTATTTACAAAACCAATTAAGTAACAGATTTATTTAAATAATATTTCTCCTAAATACGAATGTTGTGTTCCAGTTTGTAGGGAATAGAGTGCAAGACTACTATCATACATTCTGTATTAATATTCAGGTATGGTAACACATCAGTAGATTTCTTTATTTAGAGTTGACCACAATTACTTCATTAGGTAAACTCGTTTTTCAATTTTTCATATTAATAATGTAAATCAATTTAGCTGTCTTACGTAAACGATAGTGAGTTATTTATCAAATCTCTCTATCGTAATCGTCTCTTTTTTTTGAAAATATTAAAATTGTGTTAAACAACAATTGGTTCTTAATTAATGTAAATAAAAAGGCCATTAGCAGTTCGTTCCATTCGTGCGATAGCGGCTTTGTCAGCAATTTCTCTGTATCGCGTAACACCACCTCCGCATCGCGTGTTTCGCCCTGCTCAAGCTATTTACGCGCACACCCATGTACACAATAACCACATAATAACACCCTTTGATTGATGAATACATCCCTTCCCGGCGCTATGAGACCTGACAGACAGCTCCTACGGCTTCCTGGTATTGTTATTTAACGCAATTTACTCCAAAGTTGAATGACGTTACCCTTTATCCCTGTTAACCAAATTACTTTTAAATATCATTTATTATTTTTTTATACTTTGTTTTAAAAACTGTATAGGTCAGGGTAGGACTTAGCGTTTTAAGATTTTTGATCCAGTCAAGCTTTAAAACGTCATCAAATACAAAATCGTTTTATGCAGTTGTGAAACAAGATTTGAAATTAGCCTTTACTTGTCCCTTATTTAATTTAATGACTTTTTGAAAGTTTAACTATTACGTCAATTTCCCAAACAAAATAACTATTAACTTTACACGTCGTCCTTTTGGCTATGTAATATAGAATGGATATTCACTATGACTTGTGTAAACACTTGTACCTAGTACATATTAATAATTGGTGTTTGGAAAAATGCCTGTATTCTTCGAAGATTAACCAGACGTTGGTAAAGTCGGATCATCAATCAACCCTCACCCTTCAACAAAGCGACCGGGCTTGTGATTAGCAGCTCTAAATTATCTTCGACTTGCGCCCGTATATTTCGCGAGTACTGCTGACGTGGATATGTGAACTTACATGTGTGTAACCTTTCGAGTATGTTTTTGCGTTAATGTTTCTAACATTGCCAATAGAAACGACACGCTTAAGTTTAGGATTATTTTTGCATGATCTTCTGCAACATGTACATATCCTATACTATTAAACGAGCAATTCTTGTATATATATATATATATATAAAATATATATATATATATATACAAGAATTGCTCTATATATATATATATATATATATATATATATATATAATCGGAATCGGCTCCAACTATTTTCATAAAATTTAGTGTCCA